>OZ019975.1:25613716-27113716 GCA_963970395.1 Ephialtes manifestator | reverse complement strand
CATAAGATTTAGTAGAAATTATTGTAATTTTACATCTCATTTGTATATTAAATTAAATATACCAGTTTTTGAAAAAAAATCTTCCTTTTCGTGTAATAGAAATTTACACGAAATATTTTTATTGCTGTATCGAATTATTGAAAAACTAGAATATTCAATAAATTTGGTAGAGTTTGAAAGAATTTTTATTTTTATTGAAATACAATTAGATAACGTCGAAAAATTGCATTTAATGGAAAAAAGCAATTATAACTTGCAGAAGTTGAATTCGTAGCGTGGGTCAATCAATTCGATTTGGTATTTGCTACTATAAATATACAGTAGAGCCTCCGGCATAGAAAATTGAGGCCAATCGACCCTACAAAACCCTTCGAGGCGTTCGCAATAAAGAATTCAGATGGCTATTCTCGGATGTTTCATCGTTGTTACCATTGCACTGTTTACGACAAACATCTTTCATATGCCTCTTTTTCCTGGCTTTAACAGGGCAAAACGATTTTTTTTATTCTCTGCTGCATGCATTTAATTTTTATCGATGGAAAATTTGCGTAATAAAAACGTGCATACTTACCTTAATAACAGCATTAATATTACCAGCGAACTTTAAATCTCTATCGTATCTCCTGCGTTGCGAGAAAATATATGTTAAAAAAATCACGAATATATGTTTAGGAAATTATGCCAAAGAAGGAACAATATTTAAAAAAAAAATTAAAATAGCCATAACGAATTATTGTGTACAAATAAAAATGTTCACTTTTTTTACGACAATTATCAATAATTGAGAATAATCTTTTTTTTACAATGATAATATTTCGCAAACGCGATAATCCATAATCATTCAGTCTGAAAAATACGGAAAATGCTTTTCCATTTGAATGGAATCCTCTATACATATCTCCTGATCCTTTAACAGTTACGTTAAGAAACATGATTTTCCTTAAATGTTGGACACTTGTCCAAATAAAAATTTGCATAATAGTAAAAAATAGTTTGCATACTAGTAAAAAAAAAATTAACGGGTAAATGTGTTTTTTAAAACAAAATTACAATGTAGAATGATCTTCCAGTGGAATTCTACGGTTTGTCAATTTTTTTCACTATTTTTGGATACAAATTGAAAGATATGTTTCGAAAAATGTTTCCCTAATGCCCGGAAAAATCATTTTTGCGGGGCCAACAAATCTTTTGTTAAAATAGTGATAGTATGCGTTTTTTGCTAGCCTAGCAAAAAATTTGATAAATTAGGATTCGTTAATTCAGCAAATTTTTTACCTTAACAAAAACATTTGTTACCATGGCAAGAATATTTGTAAGACTAACCAATTGTTTAGCTAGACTAGCAAATAGTGTAATAATGTCACCATTTTAACGAAAGATTTACAGCTCTAGCAAAACCCTTTTCTCCATGTGTGATAAATTTTTTTAGTCCGCAGTTAGAATTTTTAGAAAATGCTTTACGATAACAAATGGTAGTTTCCAAAATTATTTTTTTTTTTATTTTTCAAATTTTCTGAATTTTTTTGAAAATTTTAGAAAATTTCAAAGTAAGTAAAATAAAAATAATAAAATAAGTAAAATAAAAAATAACAAAAAATTGAAATTTTCTGAATTTTTTTGAAAATTTTAGAAAATTTAAAAATAATTCAGACAATTTCAAAATTAGAAAAAAAATTGTAATTTCAAAAAAATTCATAATTTTCGAAACTACAATTTGTTTTAAAATCATATTGGCCATAGAATTTCGAGAGAGTGGTATCAAGTTGGCGATGGAATTGTAAAAACAATATTAATAGTATTCACCCGAGGTTTTTCGAGACCAAATTCATAGACCAAACCTGAGTCAAATATTTTAAAAAATGTGAAAGTAAGTGATTTTCTAAAAAAATTCAAATTGTCATAATTTTGGAACCACTCAACGGATTCGTGCCAAATTTGAACTTAGCCTTTGTCTACCCACACTATATATGTGTACCAAATTCCAGAGCGATATTTTGAAAATTGCGTACGCAATCCTAGTAACAAGAATCCGAACATACACACACACACACACACACACATACACACATTTCGTACAAATCATTTTTCTCGACGTTTTAAAGCATTTTGAGCCTGAGATGAAAATCTGGAATTTTTTTTTTTTTACGAAAACAAAACTTCCCTTACGGAAAAGGAAAATAGTACACCTCGTAGAAAGGTGTAATTTACTCTGCATAAATTGTACATGTTCTTTTTATTACACTTTTTTTTTCATGTGGGATAAAGGACTAATCTATCGATAGATTAACTCTGCACTCTTGTACAAACCTCCTGTATGAGGGATAAATGCAATTTAAATTCAGCTTGTAATGGTAATCCTGCGCTATACTTTGACCTGGAATGAAGACTGGAGGATTAACGACAAATTCGATAAGAGTATCGGTAGCAACGAAGGCGTGCATATGTAGCAGAACTGAAGGACAATACCAGTTAATGTATGGATATTGAATCTTGCCATAAAATGTAACGTTCTCGACCTCGTTCGATAGCGAAACTACCCCATTAATCGGAAAGTAATTACGAAAACTCGTTACAGCTTCGCTGCACGAATAGATACCAGGAGGTCTGAAGGGCGTCGCGCTCGTCACTCCTCAGTAATGGTATTAAATTTCGTACAAATCCTGACCTACATGACAGTCGTGGAATACAGATTTGCAATTCGGCTCATAGCCCGAGAGTATAATAATATCCGCGGGTTCGTTTAGTGGCTTAAAATAATCAACACTATCACTGCGTTGACTCACACGTGAATATAGACATAGATTTTTAAAAATCGAATTTCAATGGTGATCCTCTCGAAAAAGCCTCAATGACACGTCGGAACTAATTAAACGATAATTAAATTCCGATATGTCGAATCCGGATTGTTGTATTTCAGTATATAGTAGTGCAATATAAAAAATGGCCCATTGATTTCTGAAGTACTATTTTAGGATCATTCGTTAGGAGATTTAATGGTAATTATTTAAGGGGAGGGAGTCAGGTTAAAAAAATTGATCTTGGAAATTCAATATCAGCCAAATCCTATTGCATATAAAAATGCCCAATGCACTATATTGTTGGTACTCGATGAAATGATTTTTTAGTGTCGTCTGACTTGCATATGCTTTTCAATATTATCTTAAGCAAAGTTCTTAGGTTTTCCATTCTGCGCATGATTCAGATCAAACTACTAGGCAGATTGGAATGGTTGACATCTCATTTTCTTCTTCATGAAAAGATGCATCGGCTAAATGGAGCAAACTATTTTTTTTCATTCTGAAAGCAAAGTTAATCACTGATTTAGAAAATAGCGTTAAATTTATTTATTAATAATTATGTCACTTAAAAAATATAACCTTTTATTAATATTTGCTACATTTAGCCGGTGTATCTTTTCATGAAGAAGAAAATGAGACGTCAACCATTCCAATCTGCCTAGTAGTTTGATCTGAATCATGCGCAGAATGGAAAACCTAAGAACTTTGCTTAAGATAATAGTGAAAAGCATATGCAAGTCAGATGACAGTAAAAAATCCTTTCATCGAGTACCAACAATATAGTGCGTTGGGCATTTTTATATGCAATAGGATTTGGATGATATTGAATTTCCAAAATCAATTTTTTTGACCTGACTCCCTCCCCTTAATTAAATTGTGGAACGCGTCCAAAGAAATTGTTGAAATGTTGAACAATTTTTTTAAATCATATATAAATAAATTTGGATTTTAGAAAATATATAGTAGATTTTTTTTTCTGGTGTATTCAAAGTTTTTTTATTTATTTTCGACAATATTTTTAAAAAAGAAAAAGAAAAAAATCATCCCGAAATAGATAAAAAATGCAAAAAATAGTACAAGACCACTAGGAATAAATTCTGCATTCCATGAGAGATAAATACATTTCAGTGTAAATAATTGAAAAAGAGAATTTTCAAAAAGTGTCACAATTGCACTATTGCGATTCAGAAAAGTGTCTTTGAGAAAAATTATTATTTTTTAACGAGCAAATGACTATTCCCTTAAAATATTAATTATCTATAAGAATAGACGCACAATCTATACCAATTCATAATCAATTAATAACTATTAATATTAACAACAATGAATAGTTATCAATGGATTATTTTTAGGATTACCACAATTTCGCTGAGTATATGGTTGCGTGTTGTATGAGCGAAAAGCTTATATATGATATATTTTTATATTCGAGTCTATTTTCTCATCTCCTCTTCGGCTTTATCATCTCTCAGAATCTAAGGTTGTATATTTGCTACATTGCACGATCAAATATTAAAAAAAAAGAAAAAAAATTCATCCCAAAATAGTTAGAAAATGCAAAAAAATAGTGAAAGAGCGAAAACCACTAGGAATAAATTCTACATTCCATGAAATATAAATACATTTCAGTGTAAATAATTGAAAAAAGAGAATTTTCAAAAAACGTCATAATTGCACTATTGCGATTCAGAAAAGTGTCTTTGAGAAAAATTATTATTTTTTAATGAGCAAATGATTATTTCTTTAAAATATTAATTATCTATAAGAATAGTCGCACAATCTATACCAATTCATAATCAATTAATAACTATTAATATTAACAACAATGAATAGTTATCAATGGCTTATTTTTAGGATTACCACAATTTCGCTGAGTATATTGTTGCGTGTTGTATGAGCGAAAAGCTTATATATGGTATATTTTTATATTGGAGTCTATTTTCTCATCTCCTCTTCGGCTTTATTTTCTCATTATTATCTCTCAGAATCTAAGGTTGTAAATTTGCTACATTGCACGATCAAATATTTAAAAAAAAGAAAAAAAATTCATCCCAAAATAGTTAGAAAATGCAAAAAAATTGTGAAAGAGCGAAAACCACTAGGAATAAATTCTACATTCCATGAAATATAAATACATTTCAGTGTAAATAATTGAAAAAGAGAATTTAATAAAAATGTCATAATTGCACTATTGCGATTGAGAAAAGTGTCTTTGAGAAAATATTATTATTTTTTAACGAGCAAATGACTATTCTTTTAAACTATTAATTATCTATAAGAATAGTCGCACAATCTGTACCAATTCATAATCAATTAATAACTATTAATACTAACAACAATGAACAGTTATCAGTGAATTATTTTTAGGGTTACCACAATTTCGCTGAGTATATTGTTGCGTGTTGTATCAGTGAAAAGCTCTCGTTGGCCACTCGAGCTTCACGATTGTTCGGGAACTCCGCAACCGGTGGTATATTCTTATATTCGAGTCTATTTTCTCATCTCCTCTTCAGCTTTATCTTCTCATTTGCAGTGCCTAGCTGTCTCGTTCCTCGACGCCCGCAATTAACGAGGCGCTTCATTCTCATTAAGAGCCTTGACCCGTGAATGTGCGAAGAAACAAAGTTTCAAATAACCCGGTAACCGAACTTTCCACCTAGATGAAATGCAGGAGAAAAGGGCCACTCACAAAGCTAGTCGCAATTCGGAGCGAAATCTCGTCAAGCATCGTGAAACTCTCTCGCGACAGCGAGCATCGATTTTAAACGCCACGAGCTTTCACGAGAATTCTCGCTCGTTCTATCCTACTTCGGAAACCATTACGTCGCGCTCGATCTCTGTGACGGAAGTTGGCAATTAAAAGTCCAACGCTCGACTGATGACGAAAGAAAGACACACGTAACGATCTAAAGGGGAGGTAGAGATTGTTGTGGAATCAAGCAAAAACCACTTCCTATTGAATTTACTACATTTTTCTTTTTTACTTACTCTTTCTATTATTTACTATCTAGAAGAGACGGCCTCAAAATTACTTTTTTATTTTTTTTTTTTCACTTGCTACAAATTTTAATCCGTAACTTAAGGGGATGCTGGAGTAGATTTTTATACCGACTTTGGTCGCCACCTGTCTCTTGATGACGGAACTATAAGGTAAACGGCCCAGTTTGTGACACCTTTACAGCAGCGGGGTCGATTTTCTGTTATTTTGTAATACAATAAGTATGTAGGAATATATAGAAATCAAGTATCCCGCCAAAGGTATCTAGATCGCAGCACCTGGATCGCTCACGAATTCGGGTTGATTCGGAAGATACCGAGATAACCCGAATTTGGCACTACGATCCTCGGCACGCGCCGATAAGAGCTCTCTTTCTCTGAGGAACCACGAACGAAGATCGATCATTTCGTCAAAAGTATTCTTAACATTTCTATAACTGTTCTTTTTCTTGTAATCTTGTGGACGCACAAAACAATATCTCGACTTGGGAATTCTTCAAGAGTAATTTACCAAGAGTCATATTTTTGCTGGAGAATTCCTGTAAATCATCACTAAACAAGGTTAAGTATTGTGGTTCAACGTATTTGGCTCTATTATGATATCTTCTATTATAATATATATATTAAATTTATTATTTGAATTTTAAAAAGAAAACGACCTAAAATAATTGGTATAAAATTGGGAAAGAGAAGTGAATGTATCTAATGTGAATGTATGTAATGTGGAATGAATGTGTTATATGTATAAGTTATTTTATTTGATGACATAAAAAAAATTCCTCAAATAATTATTTACGGTATATTGTTAAGCCAAGAAACAAAGAATAAAATAAACGAGGAATATTGAAACTATAATAAAGGTATATTGATTATTTATTAATGTTGATGCATATATTTATGAAAAGTTATGGTATGATAAAATAGAAAAAGGATTAATGTGTTTTAAAAAAATATGATAATCATTAAATTATCCACATTGAGTGCATGTTTAATTTATTGTTTAATAATTATTTATATACGACAATTTTTAACTTTAAAAGCAGTTATTATATTTAAATTAGAGCCACCAAGCTAAATAAAATACTACAATTTACAGATGCGTGGTATTGTTAAACTGAAAATGAACGTTTTCAATACGTGCATTAAAACCTTCTGAAACAGATTAGACTATTCTTCAAAGGCAAAATGTTGAGAATATTAATAAAAACATTATTTAAATATTGCTTGTCTACTGCAGGGGTTCCTGACCCTTCAGAACCACTTATGTCGTAGCTTGTGACCCTCGCGTGTACCGGGATTGTGACACTCACGCCGTAGGTCTTGACCCCCGCGTGTACCGGGTTTCTGATACCTATCCGGGTTTTCCAAACTCCTATTTGGAAAAAATATCGATAATTAAATGAAATCGAAACGATAATAACGTTAAATGTTGAAATTGATACAGTATTCAATCCTAACCTAATTTTCAGCAACAAGTAAAAATCGTAAATATTGAGAGGGTCAGCAACCGTGTCAATAACCATAATTGCGTTGGGAGTTATTGACCCTGCGAGATTACGGGAAAAATTTCTTGTCGATAAAGCTAATTATTGTGATCATTTTCATATAATTATTATGTTGTATTATACTTACTTAAGGATGGAAACGATCAAATACGCGACCGATGCAGCTAGTAAGCACCGTCTAGGAATGGCGGTTCGAACTCACTGAGACGCAATACCACGGCTTTCACCGGTGAAATGTATTTCTAAATAATTTGTTACGAAATTTGTTTATTGCAGAAAAAAACTATTAAAAATGCTCTTTAATTTGGCGATAATAAGGTTAAAATTCGACGTAAATTACATTTATGACAGTGTAAAATACCGAGGCAGGGTCACAAACAGGGCCGTTTACCTTATTCATGCTCTTTACCCGCTCTCAGCCTGTGCAAAAAGCAAACAGTTTTTGCAATCGTAGTATACACTATTCGTGGATTTGGTTTGTGTAATCGACATTCCGACGGTTTTGAAAGGTTCAGGAATAATCAAAGAATGGGTGTCCGGTCTGATTTAACACATCTGAGTTCCAGAAACATTTACATCTTACCTCAAAGGATCTGTCGACATTTCTAGCGGCCATATTGGTTTTTGAGAGGTTCAGTAATATACAATTTCTTACGTTTCTTGTATGTTTTGAACAGTAATTCGACCGGACACCCAAGCATGAATGTTTTTATTACATTCCTGCAAAATTTGACGTAGATTTGTAGCATATTTTTGATGAATAGTGTATACTACGAAGTCGCCTATTTTTACTGATCAAAGTCGGTAAAAAAATCTACTCCAGCATCCCCTTAATATTGACTCTAGTGAAAGAAAAGATTAATACGATTTTTTTAGCGGTGGCGTAACGGCCATTTTTCCTTTAGACGGATACCATTATTTTTTAACACCATGAATGGTGCTATCTATGGTAGTATTTGATAGCTTAAATAATTACCTCAAACTCCGTGTATCGTATAAAATTCTGGGCCGCATAGTGTTCGAGGTATTCAATTATGCGTAATCTGAAAAACTGAATGTTTCTACTTTTCCAAAAAAATGGTTGCGTAAGACAAGCTGCCATCTTCCTTGGTAGAAATCTGTGGCAATTTATATAAAATCGGTCAAGGACATGTCAAAACTGTCCTTCATACAATTTAGCCTTATTTGCATTATTATTATTTTCCTTCCCTATGGGGAAATGAATGTGTAAATTTAAATTTAAATTTAATATTTAAAAATCCTTAAATATTACATTTATAAATTGCAGAGTATTAAATTGCAATATGAAAGCAACGGTAAAGTTACTTGAGGCTTTGAAAATTGTCAATTAAAATTCCAACGTTCAACTGATAAAGAAAGAAAGACACTCATAACGATTTAAAGGGGAGGTACAGATTGTTATGGAATCAAGCAAAAACCACTTCCTATTGAATTTACTACATTTTCCTTTTTTACTTACTCTTTCTATTATTTACTATTTAGAAGAGACGACCTCAACAATTTTTTTTTTTCGCTTGCTACAAATTATAATCTGTAATTTAATATTGACTCTCGTGAAAGAAAAGATTAATACGATTTTTTTTAGACGTGGCGCAACGGCCGTTTGTATTCCCCATTTGATTAACACTTAAAAAATAGCATTTTTCCTTTTGACCGATACCATAATTTTTTAACACCATGAATGGTGCTATCTATGATAGTATTTGATAGCTTAAATAATTACCTCCAATTCCGTGTATCGTATAAAATTCTAGGCCGCATAGTGTCCGAGATATTCAATTATGCGTAATCTGAAAAACTGAATGTTTCTACTTTTTCAAAAAACGGTTTCATAAGACAAACTGCCATCTTCTTTGGTAGAAATCTGTGGAAAATTATATAAAATCGGTTAAGGTCATGTAAAAACTGTCCTTCAATACAATTTAGCCTTATTTGTATTATTATTATTTTCCTTCCCTGTGGGAAAATGAATGTGTAATATCCTTAAATATTATATTTATAAATTGCGCAGTATTAAATTGCAATATGAAAGCAACGGAAAAGTTACTTGAGGCTTTGAAAATTGTCAATTAAAATTCCAACGTTCAATTGATAAAGAAAGACACTCATAACGATCTAAAGGGGAGGTAGAGATTGTTGTGGAATCAAGCAAAAACCACTTCCTATTGAAGTTACTACATTTTCCTTTTTTACTTACTCTTTCTATTATTTACTATTTAGAAGAGACGACCTCAAAAATTTTTTTTTTCGTTTGCTACAAATTATAATCTGTAACTTAATATTGACTCTCGTGAAATAAAAGATTAATACGATTTTTTTAGAGGTGCCGCAACGGCCGTTTGTATTCCCCATTTGATTAACACTTAAAAAATAGCATTTTTCCTTTTGACCGATACCATAATTTTTTAACACCATGAATGGTGCTATCTATAGTAGTATTTGATAGCTTAAATAATTACCTCAAATTCCGTGTATCGTATAAAATTCTAGGCCGCATAGTGTCCGAGATATTCAATTATGCGTAATCTGAAAAACTGAATGTTTCTACTTTTCCAAAAAACGGTTTCATAAGACAAACTGCCATCTTCTTTGGTAGAAATCTGTGGAAATTTATATAAAATCGGTCAAGGACATGTAAAAACTCTCCTTCAATACAATTTAGCCTTATTTGTATTATTATTATTTTCCTTCCCTGTGGGAAAATGAATGTGTAATATCCTTAAATATTACATTTATAAATTGCAGAGTATTAAATTGCAATATGAAAGCAACGGTAAAGTTACTTGAGGCTTTGAAAATTGTCAATTAAAATTCCAACGTTCAACTGATAAAGAAAGAAAGACACTCATAACGATCGAAAGGGAAGGTAGAGGTTGTTGTGGAATCAAGCAAAAATCTCTTGTCATTGAATTTACTACATTTTCCTTTCTTACTTACTCTTTCTATTATTTACTATTTAGAAGAGACGACCTCAACAATTTTTTTTTTTCGCTTGCTACAAATTATAATCTGTAATTTAATATTGACTCTCGTGAAAGAAAAGATTAATACGATTTTTTTTAGACGTGGCGCAACGGCCGTTTGTATTCCCCATTTGATTAACACTTAAAAAATAGCATTTTTCCTTTTGACCGATACCATAATTTTTTAACACCATGAATGGTGCTATCTATGATAGTATTTGATAGCTTAAATAATTACCTCCAATTCCGTGTATCGTATAAAATTCTAGGCCGCATAGTGTCCGAGATATTCAATTATGCGTAATCTGAAAAACTGAATGTTTCTACTTTTTCAAAAAACGGTTTCATAAGACAAACTGCCATCTTCTTTGGTAGAAATCTGTGGAAAATTATATAAAATCGGTTAAGGTCATGTAAAAACTGTCCTTCAATACAATTTAGCCTTATTTGTATTATTATTATTTTCCTTCCCTGTGGGAAAATGAATGTGTAATATCCTTAAATATTATATTTATAAATTGCGCAGTATTAAATTGCAATATGAAAGCAACGGAAAAGTTACTTGAGGCTTTGAAAATTGTCAATTAAAATTCCAACGTTCAATTGATAAAGAAAGACACTCATAACGATCTAAAGGGGAGGTAGAGATTGTTGTGGAATCAAGCAAAAACCACTTCCTATTGAAGTTACTACATTTTCCTTTTTTACTTACTCTTTCTATTATTTACTATTTAGAAGAGACGACCTCAAAAATTTTTTTTTTCGTTTGCTACAAATTATAATCTGTAACTTAATATTGACTCTCGTGAAATAAAAGATTAATACGATTTTTTTAGAGGTGCCGCAACGGCCGTTTGTATTCCCCATTTGATTAACACTTAAAAAATAGCATTTTTCCTTTTGACCGATACCATAATTTTTTAACACCATGAATGGTGCTATCTATAGTAGTATTTGATAGCTTAAATAATTACCTCAAATTCCGTGTATCGTATAAAATTCTAGGCCGCATAGTGTCCGAGATATTCAATTATGCGTAATCTGAAAAACTGAATGTTTCTACTTTTCCAAAAAACGGTTTCATAAGACAAACTGCCATCTTCTTTGGTAGAAATCTGTGGAAATTTATATAAAATCGGTCAAGGACATGTAAAAACTCTCCTTCAATACAATTTAGCCTTATTTGTATTATTATTATTTTCCTTCCCTGTGGGAAAATGAATGTGTAATATCCTTAAATATTACATTTATAAATTGCAGAGTATTAAATTGCAATATGAAAGCAACGGTAAAGTTACTTGAGGCTTTGAAAATTGTCAATTAAAATTCCAACGTTCAACTGATAAAGAAAGAAAGACACTCATAACGATCGAAAGGGAAGGTAGAGGTTGTTGTGGAATCAAGCAAAAATCTCTTGTCATTGAATTTACTACATTTTCCTTTCTTACTTACTCTTTCTATTATTTACTATCTAGAAGAGACGACCTCAAAAAATTTTTTTTTTTTCACTTGCTACAGATTATAATCTGTAACTTAATATTGACTCTCGTGAAATAAAAGATTAATACGATTTTTTTAGAGGTGCCGCAACGGCCGTTTGTATTCCCCATTTGATTAACACGTAAAAAATCGAATTTTTCCTTTAGACGGATACCATAATTTTTTAACACCACCAATGGTGATATCTATAGTAGCATTTGATAGCGTGAATAATTACCTTAAATTCCGTGTGTCGTATAAATTTTTAAGCCGCGTAGTGGTGGGGATATTTAATTAATTGTAAACAAATGTTTTTTACTTTTCCAAAAAACGGTTATATAAGACAAACTGCCATCTTCCTTGGTAGAAATACTGTGAAAATTTGTATAAAATCGGTCAAGGACATGTAAAAACTGTCCTTCATACAATTTAGCCTCATTTGTGATTATACTTTGTATGATTATGATTTGACAATAAAATTAATATTAAAATGCCTAATAATTTTTTTTTCTTCTATACACGACCGAAATTCCTGGTTTATGCTATAATATCGAGTTTCGTAAAAAGACAACACAGAGTGAATGTTTCTAAGAGGTGATTAATTCACACTCCCACCCGATTTGTAACAAATTGTTGCAAATGAAGAAAATGATAAATAAATCTTATTTACTTGTAACAAGGATACAAGTGGAATTTTGCAAATTGTTTCCTCATTATTTTTAACTTTTTTCAAAATTTCCTCTACGCAGAAGTCAAAATATATTAATATACTTCCTCGTAGAGATAAATTTGTACAAATTTAAAAACAATGAGGAAATAATACGCAAGATTCTATTTTTTTTGTTACTCTTTCTATTGCTTACTATCTAGAAGATATGATTTATTTGTCATGAAATATTCAAACTTTCGATATGAAGTGAATGTGTAATATTTAGTAGTAATACCCCAAGAGCTTCAAAATTATCGGGTATTTCCCGATAACTTCGTTGCATACAAACAAGAGTGTCAAGTCTCGCAGGTTAAAAAATCCCGAGCGCTTGCGCGAGGGAATTCTCTGCAAAACTTGACACGATTGTTTGTATGCAGGGAAGTTTGAGGGAAATATACGATTAATTTTGAAGCTTTTTCCATCGGAATTTCGGCTCATCCTTCAGATCACGTTCCAGTTCTCGTCAGAAGTTTGACAGATGTGAAGAATTCTCAGGTTAAAAGTTGTTCAGAAACTGTTTTTATTGCTTAGCAACTTGTTAGGAAATATCCGAAAAATATCCGAAATAAAATCGCCTAGGTTCCCCCACATGAGGCCAAATGCGTCGTTTCTATTGGCTGAAATTCCGATGGGGAAAATAATCTTAGATATTACATTTATAAATCGTGGAGTATGAAATTGCAATTTGAAAGTAACGACAAAGTTATTTGAGGCTTTGAAAATTGTCAATTAAATCTAACATCCAACTGATAAAAAAAGGAAGACACACATAACGATCTAAGGGAAGAGGTGGAGATTGTTGTGGAATCAAGCAAAAATCTCTTGTCATTGAATTTAGCAGACATTCTCTCATTTTTCTTATCTCTCACATTTTATTGCTTACCATCTAGAAAATATGATCTTTGATATGTGGACTCAATTTATAAAATAACTCACATACAAATATACCTGTCGTTATCATTAATGTTATTATTACTCATTTTTTAAAATGCCATTTCTCATCATTATCCTTATTATTCGCTGGAGATTATTGGCGGCATTCGACGCAGGTTGTATTATTATTACAATATCTCTATCATTCTTCGCCAACTTTTAAGCACTCTTTTATTCGCAGTTCCTTTGCTAAAAAAGCCTTGGAATTGACTTCGAGGATGACTTGAGGAGTTTGTTTTTCTTTTATTTAAAAAAAGGGAATAACAGAGTACAGAACTTGAGGAAATATTATTGAATTACGAGGAGTGCAAGAAACTTGGTTTGATATACAATTCGATACGCTCTGAGCTATTTTGAGAAAGTTATTTCTGGTCCATGTTGATTTTCGTGGTGGTTTATCGCAAATTAAAAATCGCTAGAGCTATTAATGCAATACAATTGTGTCGTGATCGTGGAGGCCAATTTCCAACAGCTCGTTCTTGGCTACATAATGAGCTTCTGTAGTGTTTTTTTTTTATTTAGCATTTTTTCTTTTCTTTTTCGTCCTTCTGTCGAATCTTAGACGAAGATAAAATGTGGCTGGGGTTGACAGAGCGAAGCGTCGCACTCAGGTCCAGTTTTCTTCGTGCGAAGCCACTTTCCGTGACAGTGAGGAGCTGAAAGCATGCTCCACCTGGTGATCATCGCCTCGGTTCCACCGTCGCCCTCACATCGCCAGTCCAACACACGTCGCAATGCCTGCGTCTGACAGCGAACGCACACTCGACTTTCTGAATAAATCAACATAAAAAGTAGTCATATAGATTAATACAGTGGTAGAAAAATGTTTTGTTACCAAAGTTGTAAATACCTAATACTTATAGAAATAATTATGATGATACGATCAGCTCTATAATTATGATTTTATAACAATAACATGTAGCGATTGTAATTAAAAATGATGATACGATCAGCTCTATAATTATGATTTTATAACAATAACATGTAGCGATTGTAATACGATGATTAAACTTTGGAATGACTGCAAAAATAATTATATTTCAATAAAAATTCACGGCAATCCTTTTGAAAAAATGGAAAAAAATAAGTAATGCATTACTTATTTCTTCCATTTTTTCCACTATTTCTTGCAATATTAAAGCGAAAATTAGTATTTTTTTCAGCTATTCAAATGTTTACACTCTATTTTATAATGACTACATATTATTATTATGAAATAAAAATTACAAAACAAATTGTATTGTAAACTATATCTCATGAATTAATGGGGATTTACAGCTCTGTTTGTTACTAAAGGTTCGCGACAGCTGAGTTTGTCGGAAAAACCAGAACAGCTGCAATTTGTATAAGTAGCCCTAAATTACTGTAAATAAATCATTAACCTTTCAGAACCACAAAAAATACTACACATCTGCGCTACTCGATAAAATGTACCGAATTTTGTTGATAGCTATTTAAAAAATAGCTATCAAAAACTGTCCAAATTTGGATTCGAATTAAATGACTATTGGCAATTAAACATTGCAGGATATATTTGTAATAGTAATAATGTAACAAATCAAATGATGTTTATTGAGATAGTTAGAATTTGCAATTTTTTTTACACCTGCATCTGACAGCAAACGCACACTCGCCTTTCTGAATAAATCAACATAAAAAGTAATCATATAGATTTATACAGTGGTAGGAAAATGTTTTGTTACTAAAGGTTCGCGACAGCTGAGCTTGTCGGAAAAACCAGAAGAGTTGCAATTTCTATAAGTAGCCCTAAATTACTGTAAATAAATCATTAACCTTTCAGAACCACAAAAAATACTACACATCTGCGCTACTGGATAAAATGTACCGAATTTATTAAAAATAGCTATCAAAAACTGCCCAAAGTGAGATTCGAATTAAATGACTATTGAAAATTAAACATTGCAGGATATATTTGACTTATTGAGACATTAAAAGGTCGATTTTTTTTAACCTCGACCTTTCAATCATTAATCATATCAGACCAGTTTCAGAATCATTGAACACAGAATTTAATACAAAGTCTTGCAAAATTAGCAACCTAGTTTCATAATGTAATAAGAAAATTCCTTAAGATTTTATTAATAGAAAAAATTTTCCCAACTAATATCTCAGTGATTTTGTTTTGCTTCCTCATAGAGGAAGCTTTGTTTTCGTGAAATTTTTTTTTTCCGAGATTTTCATGTCAGGACACTCAGAATGGTCTAAAACGTTGAGAAAAGTGGTTTAGAAAAAATGTCTGTATGTGTGTGTGTGTGTGCGTATGTGCACAATTTTTTGTTAGCACGATAGCTGTCGCAATTTTTAAGATATCGAGCGCAAATTTGAACCACGAGTACACTGTCGTTAAACAAGGTATGGGATTGAATTTGGAGTTAATCCATCGAGCTATTCAAAATTTATGGCATTTTGAATTTTTTGGAGAATGTCAGCTCGGGCTCTAATTCCCGCAATTTTTATGATATCCGGCTCAAACTTAGACCAGATGTGGACTGTTATCAAATAGTGTTTGGGATTAAATTTGGTGTCAATTCGTTAAGTGATTCACAATTTATGGCATTTTTAAATTTTTTGACATTTTTTGTTCGTGCTCTAACTTTCGCAATTTTTAAGATATCGGGCTCAAGTTTGGTCCACGAGTGGACTGTTATTAAATAAAGTTTGGGAGTGAATTTGACGTCAATCAGTTGACGGGTTTTAAACTTATGGCATTTTGAATTTTTTGTTCGTGCTCTAACTTCCGCAATTTTTAAGATATCGGGCTCAAATTTGGTCCACAAGTAGAGAGTGGGTAAACTAAGCATCAGTTCGAATCTGGCGAGAATCTGTCAAGGGGTTCAAAACTAATGCCATTAATAGTATATTACACTATAAGGGCAGAAAGTTGAAATTTCTGCACTGCGTGATATGGTGCCCGAGGCGAAGCCGAGGTTGTTATTTTCTCCAATATTATTAATACGCCAATTAGCTTATGACACTAATCAATTTTCTTCGCCTGCGTCTACATTTGGGGTTTTCGGTGATGCTGACCGAATTTACATTACGACCCACGCTAGCAATGGTGCAGCAAACCTGGAAGCGATACTAATAAGTCGGTCAGCGTCACCGAAAACTCTCTGGTAAACAGTAATAGTATACGTAGGCAAATGAGAGCCCAGAGGATCGCATGCATATGGATGGAGAGTACCAGAGTATACACGAGATGCATCCGCGGCATTAGCCAAGCGGAATTCAGTGCAGTTTCCGCCAATTTCACTTTGGGACCTCCACCCGCCCCCTCGAGTGTACCTCGAGGATGCAAATTACAGTCGTTTCCGATTAATTCGATTCTGGGAGAGGATGCTACGGTCACTCTAAACTGCAGCAAGGATTTACCGACTGCACAACGGTTATCGCCGCAAGATCACCATGCACGTGTGTGTCAATCAAGCGGAAGAGAATCGTACAAAATGGCGATTTGTACGCCATGTTTGAATGATCGAAAAAAAATATCACTACATGGAGAGACGGATCTGATCAAATTTACCAGACGCTATGGTAAAAAGGATGCAAAGTAGAACCTTGCACATTGCTTCCTCATTATTTTTCGCTTTTTACAAAGCTCCCTCTGTGAGGAAGCAGTATGTTATTCAATTTTGGCTTCCTCATAGAGGAAGCTTTGTAAAAAGCGAAAAATAATGAGGAAGCAATGTGCAAGGTTCTACTTTGCATCTTTTTTTTTTATACCTTGTGTCTCTTTTGCAGAGGTGTTTTATACAGCTATAAATCACCTCTGCAAACACCGTTACATCTAATTTTGATTAGATACAAATTTTTGTCGTACTTTCTCAACTTTTCCGGAAGTTATAGCGAAAATCTACATTTTTTTTTAAATGAAAAATGGTGTAAAATCCGAACGACTTTACCGATCATCACCAAATTTGGTACATGGCATTTCTGAATGTTATTTTTCGACTGTACCCAATTTCGGTTCATTTATTAAGATACGACGTGATTTAGAGCAAAATGTATTTTTTTCGAAAAATTCAAAATTCTATAAAATCCGAACCGCTTTACCGATTTCGCCGAAATGCAATACCATACAACATTGAACTTATATCTACATATGAAGAACTATTTAGCTAAATCGGCGAACTTTTACGAAAGTTAGAGCATTCACGTCCTTTTTTCAACAAATTAAAAATTGCATAAAAACTTAATTACTATATATATTTTTTCAAAAATTGCAGTATTCAAAGGGGGGCAGCTACTCTACATGTGTGCCAAATTTGAGCCCGATCGCTCGAACGGTTACTGAGTGAGAGGCGATTGAATTTTCGAGGCCCAGCACACACACACACACACACACACACACATACATACATACATACGGACATTTTTTCTAAACCACTTTTTTCGATGTTTTAGGTGATTCTAAGCATACTGACATGAAAATCTCGAAAAAAAAAATTTTCATGAAAACAAAGCTTCCTCTATGAGGAAGCAAAAGGATGCAAAGTAGAACCTTGCACATTGCTTCCTCATTATTTTTGGCGTTTTACAAATTTTGGCTTCCTCATAGAGGAAGCTTTGTAAAACGCGAAAAATAATGAGGAAGCAATATGCAAGGTTCTACATTGTATCCTTGTTTTAATTAGATAAATATACATGTTGTAGATTCGTTTTTTCTATTTCGTTATTACGTTATTTCGTGATTATTAGAGCGTTTCCGAAAGTGAATGTGATAATGTATATTTTTAAAAATAATTCAACATTCAATAAATCAAAAATTTCATACCGTTCGTCACTAAATTATACATATATAATGGCTGAATATTGTTTCATGCATATACAAAATTTAATCTCGCTATCTTAAGTTTTGCAAAAGTTACAATAGAGCGAGAATGTCAATTTTTTGAAAAATTCAAAACATCATAAAATTTTTGCGGTTCAACCGATCTTAACCAAATTCAATAGCGATCACCAGCGTATGAAAGCTCACATTCATACCAATTTTAAGATCAATATCTCGAAAATTGAAAAAGTTATCGCGTAAACAGACATTTTTCAAAAAATTAAAAAACGCGTAATAATTTAACGATGAAGTGGATTTTAACGAAAATCTGTATGAACGATGAGGCTTGATCCCTCTATCTATGGTCCAAATTTCAGCTTGATATCTCAAGGCATTCCCGAGTTATAAAGGTTTACATTTTTCGATCGTGTAACATACACACATACACACACACACACACACAGACATTTTTTCTAAATCAATTTTCTCGACGTTTTGGCCCATTCTGATTGTACTGACATGAAAATCTCGAAAAAAAAAATTTTCATGAAAACAAAACTTTCTCTATGAGGAAGCAAAATTATCAAACGCGCTTGGTATTGGGAAACTATACACCGAGAGAAAAAGTTTCATTGATTCACGGAAATCTTTGCCAATGAAATGAAATACTTGAATTTCAATACTATCTTTTCTTTGAATGATCTCTAACTCCATGAAAAGTAGTGACATTGTTTCGAACAAACATTTCTTTGAACCAATGAACCTTTTTCATTGATTTCAAAGATATCGTCTCTGATTCAATGAAACCTTCTTCTCACCATCTCAAAATTTCGAAACCTATTTTTTCCTGATGTACGCGGCAGATAAAGCTCAAATTTTGTGAGTATGTAAGGAAGTATGGCAGAAATAGGCTAAGCTTTTGGCTCCTTAAAACTCGAAGCCGTTCGTTCGGGAGAACCGGAACACAAAAAAAGTGAGGTTAGGTGCGAGAGAGAGATAAATGAAAACGTTTCTTTGAACCAATGAAAACGTCTCTTTAAAACAATAAAACTATTTCTTTATTATATGCTCAATATGCAAAATATCTATTTTCTTAATCCTATGTTGGCTATTATTATTATTGTTATTATTATTATTATTATTTGAGTAATGATTAGCTTTTCTTACCCTCTGAAAGAAGAGGGAGATTGGGTTCCTTGTAGCATGGCTTGGAAGCTTTCGTTACTGTGAATGTCACGCAGTATCTGAAACAAGAAAAATGAAATAATTTAATTATGATATTCCTAAAAACATGTTGAATTTATAGAAACAGAAAGCGAATTTTGTATTGTCACAAAAAAAGCTTTAAAAAAAAAAGTAATCATCAGTAAAAATTCTAATTTCTTCTGAAGGTTATTAGAAAATAATTGACAATATATGAAATAACATATAATAAATAAATTTTGAAACTTCTTCCCATAATATTATGCTGCAAATATAATTTTACAATTATCATTATTTCAATGATAGAATAGTACTTTGCGATACAAGTGCGATAAAGCGGCCATTATACGAAGGCTGTGAAGTTGATCGCACGAGCCGTACACGAGTACCACAGGCAGCACTCGCCTTCGGCTCGTGCAGCTGTGGTACTCGTGTACGGCTCGTGCGATCAACTTCACAGCCTTCGTATGATGGCCGCTATCGCACGAGTATCGCATACTATTTTTTGTAACAAATGTGTAGGAAGTGCTTCTCGAGTGGCGGGGAGGCGGGCGAAGGGTCCTGGGCGGCCGGGGTCCAGGGGCGGAGCCCCGGCGGGGGGTTCGGGGGGCGGAGCCCACCGCCTGCAAAAATATGAATTTTTAAATGTTTTAACTAATTATCCACAAATCCCACAAAATATTTAAAAAATGAATAGATAATACACCTGCTCGTTGCTGCTCGTGTCGTACGCAGAGGCAGACTGAACTACAGTTATGGGGTTATGAACGCTAGTGCTGCGCCAGCGAGCGCGCGCCGGGCGCTCTAGCGATGTGTCCAATAACTGCGTGTAATGAGAAAGCACTAGTGCGAGAAGTAAAATAATGAGAAAGCACTAGTGCGAGAAGTAAAATCGGGCTGATTTGCGCATGCGCGAGATATTACAGTATCTTTGGCTATAAAGCGCCACTTACGCCACCACTTGCAGGCACGAGAAGTAGCACTTCTCACGCATGCGTTACATAAAAATTATTTTCATTAATGACCCTCCCAGTAAAATGAATTTATTTTCATGGCTCGTATAGAACTTAATAATTTTTAGTACTACCAAAATTATTTCGAGTACCTTTCCTATGTTAAGTCATTCCCATATCGATGTAATATCAACATTTTTGTATTAAACTCTCATATAAAGCGAAATAGGGAATATACGTTCGACGAGCTGTGGACGTACGTGATCGAAACGCGAATGGAGAAAGCATTGAAAAAAGAGAAGTGTAAAGAAAGAGCAAAAGGCCGATAATAAAAAGGGAAACTTTTCAATCGATGGGAGTGGATTGCCGCTGCATGGATGAAGCAACGCTTCGTCTCATCCCTAGTGCTATCCAAACTCGTCAAATTCCAAGAGTCTTTCATGGACTCGATCCGAAAACGACAGACCGAGAGTCTTTCGATGCGCACCAGAGTTTTCTCCAAAACTTATTTCGAGGACTCTCCAAACTTAGATATAAGCGAATGTCTGCGAATCGAAATGTCAACGCTACCTCAGATTCACAGGAGCAATTCGTAAAGTCGAACGACCACAGTTGCTGAGGATACGCCGAATTCGCTCCAATCTTTCCATCGAATCATTTTATACGCTTGAATCAAACGCTTACTGTCGCTTCATGCAAAGCCGAATTTACTTAACTTCGATCCCAATGGTTTTCAAACGGTAAATCATGCCAACTTTTTTTTTGCTCGAAAACAGATTTACCTAAAAAAAAATGGTAACCTGGGAACTATTGGGTACTGGGGACTACTTGATACTGGGTTAACTTTATACTAAGTTTGTAATTGTAAAAAAAAATATCACTGGTTTGTCTGAAAAAAGTAAGACGTTTAATTGTTTTTTACATTGTTTAATTTATTGTTATTTATAATTTGTTTTTGCTTCTTTTTTGCTCAAAGACAGATTTACGTAAAAGAAAAAAATTGTAACCTGGGAACTATTGGGTGACTACTTGATAGTGGGTTAACTTTATACTAAGTTTGTAATTGTAAAAAAAAATATCGCTGGTTTGTCTGAAAAAAGGAAGACGTTTAATTGTTTTTTACATTGTTTAATTTATTGTTATTTATAATTTGTTTTTGCTTCTTTTTTGCTCAAAGACAGATTTACGTAAAAGAAAACAATTGCAACCTGGGAACTATTGGGTGACTACTTGATAGTGGGTTAACTTTATACTAAGTTTGTAATTGTAAAAAAAATATCGCTGGTTTGTCTGAAAAAAGGAAGACGTTTAATTGTTTTTTACATTGTTTAATTTATTGTTATTTATAATTTGTTTTTGCTTCTTTTTTGCTCAAAGACAGATTTACGTAAAAGAAAAAAATTGTAACCTGGGAACTATTGGGTGAGTACTTGATAGTGGGTTAACTTTATACTAAGTTTGTAATTGTAAAAAAAAATATCGCTGGTTTGTCTGAAAAAAGTAAGAAGTTTAATTGTTTTTTACATTGTTTAATTTATTATTATTTATAATTTGTTTTTGCTTCTTTTTTGCTCGAAGACAGATTTACGTAAAAGAAAAAAATTGTAACCTGGGAACTATTGGGTGACTACTTGATAGTGGGTTAACTTTATATTAAGTTTGTAATTGTAAAAAAAAATATCACTGGTTTGTCTGAAAAAAGTAAGACGTTTAATTGTTTTTTACATTGTTTAATTTATTGTTATTTATAATTTGTTTTTGCTTCTTTTTTGTTCGAAGACAGATTTACGTAAAAGAAAAAAATTGTAACCTGGGAACTATTGGGTAACTACTTGATAGTGGGTTAATTTTATACTAAGTTTGTAATTGTAAAAAAAACATATCACTGTTTTGTCTGAAAAATGTAAGACGTTTAATTGTTTTTTACATTGTTTAATTTATTGTTATTTATAATTTGTTTTTGCTTCTTTTTTGCTCGAAGACAGATTTACGTAAAAGAAAAAAATTGTAACCTGGGAACTATTGGGTGACTACTTGATAGTGGGTTAACTTTATACTAAGTTTGTAATTGTAAAAAAAAATATCACTGGTTTGTCTGAAAAAAGTAAGACGTTTAATTGTTTTTTACATTGTTTAATTTATTGTTATTTATAATTTGTTTTTGCTTCTTTTTTGCTCGAAGACAGATTTACGTAAAAGAAAAAAATTGTAACCTGGGAACTATTGGGTGACTACTTGATACTGGGTTAACTTTATACTAAGTTTGTAAGTGTAAAAAAAATATCGCGGGTTTGTCTGAAAAAAGTAAGACGTTTAATTGTTTTTTACATTGTTTAATTTATTGTTATTTATAATTTGTTTTTGCTTCTTTTTTGCTCGAAGACAGATTTACGTAAAAGTAAAAAATTGTAACCTGGGAACTATTGGGTGACTACTTGATAGTGGGTTAATTTTATACTAAGTTTGTAATTGTAAAAAAAAATATCACTGGTTTGTCTGAAAAAAGTAAGACGTTTAATTGTTTTTTACATTGTTTAATTTATTGTTATTTATAATTTGTTTTTGCTTCTTTTTTGCTCGAAGACAGATTTACGTAAAAGAAAAAAATTGTAACCTGGGAACTATTGGGTGACTACTTGATAGTGGGTTAACTTTATACTAAGTTTGTAATAGTAAAAAAAAATATCACTGGTTTGTCTGAAAGAAGTAAGACGTTTAATTGTTTTTTACATTGTTTAATTTATTGTTATTTATAATTTGCTTTTGCTTCTTTTTTGCTCGAAGACAGATTTACGTAAAAGAAAAAAAATTGTAACCTGGGAACTATTGGGTGACTACTTGATAGTGGGTTAATTTTATACTAAGTTTGTAAGTGTAAAAAAAAATATCGCGGGTTTGTCTGAAAAAAGTAAGACGTTTAATTGTTTTTTACATTATTTAATTTATTGTTATTTATAATTTGTTTTTGCTTCTTTTTTGCTCGAAGACAGATTTACGTAAAAGAAAAAAATTGTAACCTGGGAACTATTGGGTGACTACTTAATAGTGGGTTAACTTTATACTAAGTTTGTAATAGTAAAAAAAAATATCACTGGTTTGTCTGAAAGAAGTAAGACGTTTAATTGTTTTTTACATTGTTTAATTTATTGTTATTTATAATTTGCTTTTGCTTCTTTTTTGCTCGAAGACAGATTTACGTAAAAGAAAAAAATTGTAACCTGGGAACTATTGGGTGACTACTTGATAGTGGGTTAATTTTATACTAAGTTTGTAATTGTAAAAAAAAATATCACTGGTTTGTCTGAAAAAAGTAAGACGTTTAATTGTTTTTTACATTGTTTAATTTATTGTTATTTATAATTTGTTTTTGCTTCTTTTTTGCTCGAAGACAGATTTACGTAAAAGAAAAAAATTGTAACCTGGGAACTATTGGGTGACTACTTGATAGTGGGTTAACTTTATACTAAGTTTGTAATAGTAAAAAAAAATATCACTGGTTTGTCTGAAAGAAGTAAGACGTTTAATTGTTTTTTACATTGTTTAATTTATTGTTATTTATAATTTGCTTTTGCTTCTTTTTTGCTCGAAGACAGATTTACGTAAAAGAAAAAAAATTGTAACCTGGGAACTATTGGGTGACTACTTGATAGTGGGTTAATTTTATACTAAGTTTGTAATTGTAAAAAAAAATATCACTGGTTTGTCTGAAAAAAGTAAGACGTTTAATTGTTTTTTACATTGTTTAATTTATTGTTATTTATAATTTGTTTTTGCTTCTTTTTTGCTCGAAGACAGATTTACGTAAAAGAAAAAAATTGTAACCTGGGAACTATTGGGTGACTACTTGATAGTGGGTTAACTTTATACTAAGTTTGTAATTGTAAAAAAAATATCGCGGGTTTGTCTGAAAAAAGTAAGACGTTTAATTGTTTTTTACATTGTTTAATTTATTGTCATTTATAATTTGCTTTTGCTTCTTTTTTGCTCGAAGACAGATTTACGTAAAAGAAAAAAATTGTAACCTGGAAACTATTGGGTGACTACTTGATAGTGGGTTAATTTTATACTAAGTTTGTAATTGTAAAAAAAACATATCACTGTTTTGTCTGAAAAATGTAAGACGTTTAATTGTTTTTTACATTATTTAATTTATTGTTATTTATAATTTGTTTTTGCTTCTTTTTTGCTCGAAGACAGATTTACGTAAAAGTAAAAAATTGTAACCTGGGAACTATTGGGTGACTACTGGATAGTGGGTTAATTTTATACTAAGTTTGTAATTGTAAAAAAAAATATCACTGGTTTGTCTGAAAAAAGTAATACGTTTAATTGTTTTTTACATTGTTTAATTTATTGTTATTTATAATTTGTTTTTGCTTCTTTTTTGCTCGAAGACAGATTTACGTAAAAGAAAAAAATTGTAACTTGGGAACTAGTGGGTGGCTACTTGATACTGGGTTAACTTTATACTAAGTTTGTAATAGTAAAAAAAAAATGTAACTGGTTTGTCTGAAAAAAGTAAGACGTTTAATTGTTTTTTACATTGTTTAAATTATTGTTATTTATAATTTGTTTTTGCTTCTTTTTTGCTCGAAGACAGATTTACGTAAAAGAAAAAAATTGTAACCTGGTAACTATTGGGTGACTACTTGATAGTGGATTAATTTTATACTAAGTTTGTAATTGTAAAAAAAATATCACTGGTTTGTCTGAAAAAAGTAAGACGTTTAATTGTTTTTTACATTGTTTAATTTATTGTTATTTATAATTTGTTTTTGCTTCTTTTTTGCTCGAAGACAGATTTACGTAAAAGAAAAAAATTGTAACCTGGGAACTATTGGGTGACTACTTGATAGTGGGTTAATTTTATACTAAGTTTGTAATAGTAAAAAAAAATATCACTGGTTTGTCTGAAAAAAGTAAGACGTTTAATTGTTTAATTTATTGTTATTTATGTTTTCATTTAATTTTCAGACCATGAAACTATTTTCATTTTATATGTTAGGTTATAAAAAAGAAATTACTATGAAAATAATTACTTGAGGGGAGCAAGTTTCAAACTAATGGATAAGTCTTTTTTTACCCGTAAAAAAATCGTATAATTAGTCTAAGAAATTAAAATTTTTAATAATTTTTTACACAGTTGACATTCGTAAAAATGAGAGTCATTCTTCAGTTTGTAATATTATTACATGAGAATCTTACTTTAAACTTCACGGGTTTTTCAAACACATTTTTTTAATTACAAGAAAAATGAATTTGATATTGAGGCAATTTATTAAAAAAATATTTTTTCATATCATTTTTTCATGTGTGTGATTATTGTGTTTTTAGTATAAAAATATTATCTCCAATAATGCAAT
Organism: Ephialtes manifestator; assembly: GCA_963970395.1. Lineage (NCBI taxonomy): Eukaryota > Metazoa > Arthropoda > Insecta > Hymenoptera > Ichneumonidae > Ephialtes > Ephialtes manifestator. Next base: position 27,088,000 of record OZ019975.1, on the reverse strand, counting down.
GAAAATGTTTCGGGTGCGCATCTGTGCAAAAATGCAATTCGCTGCTTCGCCGAGCCTTTAACTCGCGTGTTCAGCTAAGCGCGAAGAGTTTTGCTCACGCGTTTTAAACTCTAAAAAAAAACTAAACGCATTCGACCTTTATCGAAATATACTCTATTTTTTACAGAAAAATTATGAAAATTTCTTACAAAAAAGAACTAATTTTTTTTCGAGAAAAATGAACTAATTTTTTTTGCAGAAAAATGAACTAATTTTTTTTCAGAAAAATGAACTAATTTTTTGCCAGAAAAATGAACTAATTTTTTTCCAGAAAAATGAACTAACTTTTTTCCAGAAAAATGAACTAATTTTTTTCCAGAAACATGAACAATTTTTTTCCAGAAAAATGAACAATTTTTTTTTTTCAGAAACATGAACTATTTTTTTTCCAGAAAAATGAACTAATTTTTTTCCAGAAAAATGAACTAATTTTTTCCCAGTAAAATGAACTAATTTTTTTACAGAAAAATAAACTAATTTTTTCCAGAAACATGAACTATTTTTTTTACTGGAAAATTATGAAAAATTGTACAGAAGGATTATGAAATTTTTTTACAGAAAAATGAGAATTTTTTAAAAATTTATGCACAATTAAAAAAAATAAAAAACACGTGAATAATACAAGCCGCATCACCACGAAACAATATGTACAATTCCTCACCAATTTTTCCCTGTATGAAAAAAAATCAATTTGCCATGTAAATCTGTCTTAGCGCAAATTGTCAATAACAATCAAAGCTCTGCTGCAACGCTATTGCAGATTCCGAGAAAGGATCATCCGAGTCAAAGAAAAGAACTGACGAGTCAAAGAAAGCAAGTCTCTCGCTCAGCTCTAAAAGCAGTTCCTCTATTTGAGAAACATTTTTTTTTCTTTCTTTTTTTCTTCATCGGTGAGACCCAATAGTGAGATCGAAGAGTTATTCAAAGTAGATCTTTGTGTATATGAGTGTGCGAGTGTGTGTTAGAAATGAGGCCATATGTTTTATGAGCCAACGGCGACGCCTCGAGGCATACGAGGGTGAGTCTCTTCATGTCTGTAGCGTACTCGAGCTATGTATATCCATCATAATATCTGCCATTTTACGTTTCAGCCCTTCATATCCTTTGCTTTACAATCCAACGAAGGCCAGACGCGTACTGTACGCCTCGGAGCATCCGCTGGAGGTCGAACGTTATTATTTTTTTTCTTTTTTCTCCGTTTCTATTTTTTTTTTTTTTTTTTTTTCAACTTTCCTGTGGGAGTACGTCGGATTTCCGTGACGGAGCTTCACGGCCTATGTCATTGGTGTTTTCTGAGTACATACGAGTTAGGAATATGCACGAATGCAACGAGCTGCACGGCTTTTGGTGACTCGCGCTCGTTTGCTCGTTGTCAGGTTTAATATCCACGATGTACGTAGATGGGCATAGATATATATGTATATAAATATATATGTTGTGTGTATATGTATATATATATATATATATATGCAGGACGTTGCAGTCAACGGTGCGTGCCGATGCTTTTCATGAGCACGGAAGTGTGCAACGCACCCACCGCCGCAGAATCAGCCACACAACGCTTCAGTGTCACCTCTTTGAATAACCAGCCTCCCCCTCCCCCACCCCCACCCCCTGGACCACCTTTTTCTAACCGTCCTGACGCAGTACCTTGTTGGCTCGTTTCAGAATTTTTTTTTCGTCAACGTTTAATAACGAGAGCGCATAACTCTTTGCACTTATCATTATAGTAGAAAGCTATTTTTTTCTTTTTTATTTTTGCAATTTGCTGTAGTTTTGCAAATTAAAGACTGTGAAAGACAACGATGATTTTTTTTTTTTTATAAGTGTGTACGGATGAATTTTTTATACAATTAACGGAAAGTTCGGTGTGGAGGGTGAAAAAAGATTACTTGGATCAACTAAAATTCAAATTTTTCTAACTGGCTTGATGCAGTGCCTCGTCGGCTCGTTTTAGAATTTCTGTTTTGTCAACGTTTAATAACGAGAGCGCAAAACTCTTTGCACTTATCATTATAGTAGAAAGCAATTTTTTTTTTTTGCAATTTGCTGTAGTTTTGCAAATTAAGGACTCTGAAAGGTTACGATGATTTTTTTTTCTTCTTATAAGTGTGTACGGATGAATTTTTTTATACAATTACCGGAAAGTTCGGTGTGGAGGGTGAAAAAAGATTACTTGGATCAACTAAAACTCAAATTTTTCTAACCGGCTTGATGCAGTGCCTCGTCGGCTCGTTTTAGAATTTTTTTTGTCAACGTTTAATAACGAATGCGCAAAACTCTTTGCACTTATCATTATAGTAGAAAGCAATTTTTTTTTTTGCAATTTGCTGTAGTTTTGCAAATTAAGGACTCTGACAGGTTACGATGATTTTTTTTTCTTCTTATAAGTGTGTACGGATGAATTTTTTTATACAATTACCGGAAAGTTCGGTGTGGAGGGTGAAAAAAGATTACTTGGATCAACTAAAACTCGAATTTTTCTAACTGGCTTGATGCAGTGCCTCGTCGGCTCGTTTTAGAATTTTTTTTGTCAACGTTTAATAACGAGAGCGCAAAACTCTTTGCACTTATCATTATAGTAGAAAGCAATTTTTTTTTTTTGCAATTTGCTGTAGTTTTGCAAATTAAGGACTCTGACAGGTTACGATGATTTTTTTTTTCTTCTTATAAGTGTGTACGGATGAATTTTTTTATACAATTACCGGAAAGTTCGGTGTAGAGGGTGAAAAACGATTACTTGGATCAACTAAAACTCGAATTTTTCTAACTGGCTTGATGCAGTGCCTCGTCGGCTCGTTTTAGAATTTTTTTTGTCAACGTTTAATAACGAGAGCGCAAAACTCTTTGCACTTATCATTATAGTAGAAAGCAATTTTTTTTTTTTGCAATTTGCTGTAGTTTTGCAAATTAAGGACTCTGAAAGGCAACGATGATTTTTTTTTTTAAGTGTGTACGGATGAATTTTTTATACAATTAACGGAAAATTCGTTGTGGAGTGTGAAAAAAGATTAGTTGGATAAATTAAAAATCAATACCTGTTATAATATTCATAACGATTCATCGAATTGAAATACAATAAATAAATAATGAAATATCCGAAATTTTGGGCGAGATAATTTCATTCGTCCCGTTTTCTCATTCATAATTTGATTTTATGATTTTCATGGGTAAAATCTATTTTTATCGGATTATTCAAAGGTTAAACTACATTTAAAAAAATAGTTTGGATTATTATAATTATTAAAAATTAGCATTTAATAAAAATTGTCGGACAGATTCTTGATTATGTTTGCCATAAATTTGCGAAATTGAAATAAGATTAAACTTGGCAAGATTAACGAGGGTTCGTAAGATAACACGTTTCAATTTTTATCGCAAAAACGGGAAAGTGGAATTAGAGTTAAAAACTAGTGTAAGCTAGAGACGCGTGACAAGAATAATCACAAACAAAATTGAAAAATATTTAACCGTCTCGTTAGGAATATATCAGGCGAAAGATCGTGTGGAAGAGAAAGGGAATAACGATTTCATGCACAGAGCGTCTACAGTAGAAACTAAATTGAAATTTCTATATTTTCAAGAGAAATATTCCGCAAAACGTACAAAAATAATACGTAAACATTTTGCATTTTCATTCTACAAAATATTTTCTGTCATTTTTATACAAAAAGAAAAGTATAAATTTTGCAAAATTTTTCTATTACTTTCAACTTAACACATCAAAATATGTAACTTTACCAAATGTACGGAATCTTTCTATCACTTTTCGAATTTAACATAAACTTAGACAACGAAAAAAAAAATCTGTTAAATTAACAGGTCTGTTACTTGCGAAAACTTTTCTACAATTATTTTTGATTAGGTACATAATAAATGTTTTCGCTGAGCTAATATATAATAAATAATATATAAATAAAATTTATAAATATTTAAAAATATTTTAATATTTATAATAAATATAAATAATATTTATAAATAATATTATTTATATTTATTTAATTAAGTAATATTATTTTTTATCGATCACGTCAAAAATGTTTTATATATTATTAAAAAATGATCCAATCTTTGAACGCATACATACAAACTACCTTAAGGAGAGGGAGTCAGGTAAAAAAAATTGATTTTGGAAATTCAATATCATCCAAATCCTATTGCATATAAAAATGCCCAACGCACTATATTGTTGGTGGTCGATGAAAAGATTTTATACTGTCGTCTGACTTGCATATGCTTTTCAATATTATCTTAAGCAAAGTTCTTAGGTTTTCCATTCTGCGCATGATTCAGATCAAACTACTAGGCAGATTGGAATGGTTGACATCTCATTTTCTTCTTCATGAAAAGATACGCCGGCTAAATGGAGCAAACTATTTTTTTTCATTCTGAAAGCAAAGATAATCACTGATTTAGAAAATAGCATAAAATTTATTTATTAATAATTATGTCACTTAAAAAATATCACCTTTTATTAACATTGGCTCCATTTAGCCGGTGTATCTTTTCACGAAGAAGAAAATGAGACGTCAACCATTCCAATCTGCCTAGTAGTTTGATCTGAATCATGCGCAGAATGGAAAACCTAAAAACTGTGCTTAAGATAATATTGAAAAGCATGTGCAAGTCGGACGACAGTAAAAAATCCTTTCATCGAGTACCAACAATATAGTGCGTTGGGCATTTTTGTATGCAATAGGATTTGGATGATATTGAATTTCCAAAATCAATTCTTTTTTACCTGAATCCCTCCCCTTAAAACACTTACAAAATTTGCTTAAACAATGCTATTAACACTTATAAAAATAATATTTTACATCTCCTAATCTGTTCATAATTCGACGAAGACTTGTTATAATTTTAATGGATTAACCCGTTGACATTGGCGCCAATACGTTTACGCTGTAAAGTTGACTGTTGTAATTCAACTACATACATAACACATTCGTGTCTCTCGATATTCCCAAAGCTAGAACTGCACCAACAGCCATAACGCGTCTAACTCCCAAGAGGTTATATACACCAGGTAAAGCATACATACTCGGCGAAACACAATCTTGTCGACAAATCCTGGTTTCCCATTCGCGAGAAGCACTAGCCTTCGATTTCCGATGCTTCGGCTGCAGAAGCTCATTGTTACATCGACACCTTGGGCATACGTGCGAGCGAGAGGAAGCAGAGAAAGTTCCATTAATATATACGTACATATATACGGGGCATTTCATGCCAACTCGACCAACGGCCGAACTTATCTTGTCAAATTGGGTCCGCGATTTTTTATCTTATTCTCCCACATAAAAAAATGCATGCAGATTTTTTTTATCTACATTTTTTAATTATAAATATTTAAAGCCAAATAAAAAACTGAAATCCAAAAAAGAATCATAAATATACTAAAGAACAAAAAAATAATTTTATCCGCTATTGAAAGAGGAAAAATAACTTCTTCTACCTTTTTTTAAATATTTTATGTTGTTTTTTTTACAAAAATTGAAATCCAAAAAAATCAGAAAAATACGAAAAATAAAGAAAATTTATCCGCAATTAAAAGAGAAAAAATAACTTCTTCTATCTTTTTAAAAATATTTTATGATGTTTTTTAAAATAAAAATTGGAATCCAAAAAAATCAGAAAAATACTAAAAAATCAACAAAAAAAATTTATCCGCTGTTGAAAGAGGAAAAATAACTTTTTCTACCTTTCTTAAAAACATTTTATGTTGTTTTTTTACAAAAAATTAAGATCTAAAAAAATCAGAAAAACACGAAAAAAAGAATATTTATCCGCAATTGAAAGAGGAAAAGTAACTTCTATCTTTTTTAAAATATTTTATGATGTTTTCTGAAAATAAAAATTGAAATCCAAAAAAATCAGAAAAATACTAAAAAAACAATAAAAAACTTATCCGCAATTGAAAGAGGAAAAATAACTTGTACCTTTTTAAAATATTTTACGATGTTTTTTTAAAACTTCGATGGAAAGACTGTTTGAAAATTATGAAAGGTTATGATTTCACATTAATTCACATTTTTACAAATAAAAAATTTAAAAAAAGGTAGAAGAAATTATTTTTCCACTATCGCTTGCGGATTTTTTATTTGGTATAGTAATTTTATGATTTCTTTTTTTTTTCAAATTCTTAAAGTGTGGCGTTTCATTATTCAGCTTTAAATATTTATAATTACAAAAACGCAAGCAAAAAAATCTGAATGAAATTCTGCGTGCATTTTTCATGTTGAAAAATAATATAAAAAATCGCGGACCGGATTTGAGATGGTAAAGTTCAACCGTTTGTCGAGTTGGCATGGAATGCACTTTATATGCATATATGTAGTAGCTGCTTCTGACAGCATATGCGTACGAGGCGTATCGCATTGTTAGCGTTTATCAAGCACGAGCGAAATTCAAACACTGACGGAGTTTACACAGGTGCTGGAGGCAGCACGTCTGACCAATTGCTGACTACTCTACTGAAACTTAGTAGTTACGCTGTTGATACGGTCTGACCGTTCATTTCAGCGAGCTACGTACTCTGGATTGTTGTATCTCAGTATCATGTGAAATTATCCATACTAAAAAAAAACCATCTATCTAAAAATAAATATTATTCACGAATTCATTTATATTTTTACGTACTCGACGTTTTTCTATACGGTTTAATAAAGATAAAGAAAAAAAAAGTTCTGAAAATAAATAATATTTTTAACCAATTTTTCAGCACCGATAATTGTTCAAATTCCTATTATTTCCTCAATTAAAAAACCTAAGATTAAAACGAAATTGAATATTGTATACACGTGAATAAGTAAATTATGCATAAGCAAAGACGGAAAATATTTCATCCTGATCCTTCTGATCTGACCAATGATTTTTTTATATTATTGTAACTACTTAAAAATACTTATTTTAAGAAAACTTTGGACTAGCTATTTTTTTAAATATAAATTCTTGCCTAAATTAAATAATGAAAGATTTATTAAAAAATAGCTTATGGAAAAAGTAGGTGCCTTTTTTTGGATTTAGAAGGATTTGATTAATTTAATTTATACTTTTAAAAAAATCTTATAAAACATCATCAAAATTTTCTTAGAAAAATGAAGACATTTATGATTAAGAACTTGTCTCCATTTTTCTAAGAAAATTAGATTATATTGGAGAAAAAGAAATTGAGGATTATACTTGACAATTTTCAGTGAAATTGTAATGAAAATGAGTTTTCTTTCTAGATATTCGAAAGTTCACATTAATCAGCTTTTATAAGAACTGCAATTCGTTATTTCTAAATAATAAGTAAAACAATTTTACCCTCCATTTCAACTTCAGAAATTAATGGAACCCTACAGCGCTGGTAATAAACCTGCCTCCACTGAAATATATTCTTGGAATAAACATATGAAAGCAAAATTATATTTCCATCAAGGTATAATTGTTCTTCCGGTCCAACGTATACGCTTTCCACTCGGAAATACCGTAAATATATGCAGAATATGTAAAAGATATGTCTCACATACAGAAGCTATATTTTCGCCACATAAATTCTATCATCCAAATATATTTTAGGATATATAAAAAATATACTCAAGCGAAATATATTTCTGAGATATGAGCGTATATCTCACAAACGTTTAATTTTCACAACCTTAAACAATCAAAATCTAATAATATTAGACTTTATTGAAAAAAAGAAATTCTAAATCTAAATTAATTATAATTATTGCAAAAAATGTGAAAGATTAACCACAGGTATTTTATACAAAAAGTATTTTAAATGCATTTCCATTGAATGAACACCGTTTCTCATTTGGTAGGTCGAACTGATTTATTTTCTCAGTGTATGGCATTATCTATGGCATTGAAACACTGTTGTCCATCACCTTAATTAAATAGGATGTGCTCAGTGAACGCTGGCAGTTCACTGCACTACCAATGTTTATATATATTTATAACATTTTATCTTGATCACTGCCAGACGTGCAGATGTTGTGCCCACTCACGACCGCAACAGCAATACGTTTCGGAGTATCGAGCACTTAACGAGATTGAATAAAAATAGATGAAAAAAGAAGTGGCAGTGACGGGAAGACATGGATGCACTACGTCAGTCGCAATTTATCGCTAAACCATCGATTCTATTCCAGAAAATCTCATCAGAACACAAACATGAAGTATTTGGTTTCCGATAATGCACTAACTTGGCGAAAGTTGCGTTTGAGAAGCCTATTCAACTATATTAATGTCAATAAAGTTTTCGCTTGAGAACTTTTCGACGTTGTTGCACCAGCTCACGATAAGTTTCAAGTTACCACAGCGCGAGATTTATTAACTTTTCAATTAATCAAACAATCAAGGGATGTGAAATTATAGACCCAAAACCTTCGAGAAAATCAATCCCAAACGATCGTTTAATTATGCCATCAAGATAATTTGTTTATTTTTATTTGTTGAAAAATTATTTATTGTGCCTCATAAAGTTTTTTGAAATTCGTTCCTTCCTACGAAAGCATTGAGATTAATTTAGAAACTCACGTTTGCCTATAATATTTGTCATATCGAATTAGCCAATATTTGATTAGTCAAGAGTTTCGAAAAGTTAATAAAATGTACATGAAGACACTTTTTCATTATTTAGTCGCGAGTGAAGAAATGGAAATGCAGAAGAACACATAAAAGTTTATAGGAGTCAGTCTACTGAGAAATCTATAAATAAATAAATGGTATTTCCATATATTTTCATGTCAAAAAGCGCAAAGCTTCATTCATAAGGACTTGAGGAAGGTCAATAAAGAATGACAAAAACTCCCGCGACACTTTCGTGGCACTCAGTCGGTCGTAAAGAAGCGGAAATGCGAGTTCTCGGAGAGAAATAAGGGTAGATAGGAGCGTAGAGAAGCGGTGTAGTACCTACATAAGAGAAAAGGAGTTTATAGGCCGTCGAGCGTGTCGCTCCTACGGGATAAGGACTCCCGATGCCGGAAGTAATCGTCTACGTGAAGTTGCACTGAAGCTAGTAGCGAGACATGGGGAAACTGAGTAGGGGAGGGGGGAGGAAGGGAAAGAACGATGAGAAGGAAGAAAGGGAGCGGGAGCAAAAGGTGAGGGAGGAGGGAAAGTGAGTGAAACGAAAGATGAAAAGGAAAGTAAACAAGGAGACGGAGAATCAGAACGGAGGGAAAGGAAAAGCGACTGAACATGAGGAGGAAGGAAAGAGAGAAAGAGGATGAGAAGGGCGAGAAAGGAAGTGAGACTGAAGACTGTGAGGATGAAAAGGAAAGCGAGGAGAGGAGATGGAGTATGAGAAAGGGGAGAAGAAAACAGAGACGGAATATGAGAGGCGAGGAAAGGAAAGAGGGAAAGAGGATAAGAGGGCGGGAAAGCTAGTGGAGGTGGAGAATGTGGAAGGCATTGTATAAAGCGACACAGAGAATGAGTATAGGAAGGGAGGGAAAGATGGAGAAATACAGGATTACACAGGACGGAAGAGAAGTGAGAGAAACAGGAGGAAAGGATAAAGAGAGTAGGAATGGAAAGAGAGAAGGATGAGAAGGAAGGGAGGGAAAAGAGAAGGAAGGAAAGGGTAAAGAGAAGGAGAATGAGAAGGAAGGAAGAAGAAAAGGAAAGGAAGGGAGGGGAAAAGAGAAGGAAGATGTGCAGGAAGGAAGGGGAAAAGACAAGGAGGATGAGAAGGAAGGAAAGGGAAAAGAGAAGGAGGATGAGAAGGAAGGAAAGGGAAAAGAGAAGCAGTATGAGAAGGAAGGAAAGGGAAAAGAGAAGGAGAATGAGAAGGAAGGAAGGAGAAAAGGGAAGGAAGGGAGGGGAAACGAGAAGGAAGATGTGCAGGAAGGAAGGGGAAAAGACAAGGAAGATGAGAAGGAAGGAAAGGGAAAAGAGAAGGAGGATGAGAAGGAAGGTAAGGGAAAAGTGAAGGAGGATGAGAAGGAAGGAAGGAGAAAAGACAAGGAAAATGAGAAGGAAGGAGGATGAGAAGGAAGGTAAGGGAAAAGTGAAGGAGGATGAGAAGGAAGGAAGGAGAAAAGAGAAGGAAGATGAGAAGGAAGGAAGGAGGAAAGAAAAGGAAGATGAGAAAGAAGGAAGGGGAAAGAGAAGGAGGATGAGAAGGAATAGATATCCAACGAAGGTTTGCAAGAGGGCTCTTCGTTGAGAGACGAGAGGATGCCGTTCAGGATCCGATCTGTATGCCGAACAATACAGCCGCGTGGCAAGCCGTACGTGCGAAGACGTTGAGCAAGGAAAGGAGGATTGGTTTGGAGACGACGGGCAGAGCTCGCGGATTCTACGCTCGTACGTTATGTCTACCATATGTAGTATACTCGAAAGCGTATAACGCAAATACGTACACACATAGAACGCGGGAGAAATGTACTATACTGCGTCGAGAGGGCAAAGTCGCTAAGTAAACCATGACACGTGAACGAGCGTGCAAACTTGCGGCGGACTAAGTTTTGATAGTAAATGCACGTGCTTAGTTCACTCGAAACACGAATATACGATACTGCGGTCTAATATCCCTCGACAAATATGTTGTTATATACCAGTTCGTCGGCGAGACATTGTAACATTAATGTTTCAAGGATATTTATGTTACACATGCACCAGACGGTCGACATTAACCCTACCACATGGTGAAAACGGTTTTGGTAGGCTAACAAATCTTGTGTTAAAATAGTGATAACATTACATTATTTGTCAACCTAGCTAAAAAAATTGGCTAGTCTTGAAATCTTCTTGCTATGGTAACAAATGTCTTTTCTGAGCTAACAAATCTTTTGCTATGCTAGCAAAAAATGCATTCTTTTACTATATTAACAAAAGATTCGCTGGCCCAGAAACATCCATTTCTCCGTGGAACAAATGTATTTTTCTAAATGGATTTAGACACTCAGGCTTACATCGGTTTAATTTTTTACGCCAAATTGTAGAGGAAGGACTCAAAAATGTTACCTATCACGTTTTCTAATAACCGTGTTTTTGTTTAGTTGGAGATTTTCCCATATGTGAGATTGTTGATTACACTTGATGGTTCACTTGACTGAAAGTTTAGGATTGGTCTAATTAACTGTAAACAATTTATCCTCCAAAACCTCAACTACATTTTATAGTTGGAAGATGTTGACGTAATGATACGTTAGTCGCATGGAAAAAATTCAAAAGATGCAGATATAACTCATTGTATTCTCCATTCCTTTCATAGAAACTGGAAGACAACTTCTACATAGCAATTATACGAAGTATACTTAAGATTTAATGGCGCTCGTTTCCACTGAAAATCCCAATTTGTATTTTTCAATAGCCATATCATATTTCACAAAATATATCTAAATATTCTTTTGCAACATTTGTAGAAAATGAACAACGTCATTTCTCTCTCAAACTTATTTCACTTATGTCAGCCTTGAGGAAATACTAATTGGAATTATGAATCATTCCAGCTCAAGATTTCTGCATTGAAAGATGTAACTTTTTTGAAATTTCACTACAAACCAGTTAAATTTATTTGCAATACAAACAATTGAATATTTTTTATCTAATAGTCTTTTACATGCAAATAAATGGCATTTTTTAAAACCTTTTTCCTGAACGAAGTAGAAGTAACAAATTACAACCAAAATTGCCGTATATTTAAGGACACGGTACTTTTAGTGTTTATGCCTTTCTACTTTTATAGATAATAGTGGCGTTTTATCTGTGGTAAAACAAGACAGAAATGCACATTGAATTTGAATGCACTTTTGCGGTTATTGCCGCAAAAATTTAAAACCTTGTAGCGTTAGTTGTACCAGCAAAACCCGTTTACTTTATGAGAATATCAATGTCAGAATTATAGATTTATGACCCAGTATCGAATACACGAACGAGAGCTTTAAACGTTCCAGATGCGGTGAATCGGGCCGTTGATGTAAGTACGCAACTTAATCCGGGTGTATACCCGAATATAATAACGTATGGAGTACTACCTACTAGGTAGCGCACGCGGAAAGGTATAAGGACCAACCACTCGACGCGCCACGAACACTCGAAACATATTTCGCCGAGTTTCGTATTGCTTGTCGGAGTCTGGAGCGGAATTCTACGTATCGAGTCGCGTACTTCTCGCTCTCGTATACTTGTGCAAATACACTACGTACATTTTGTGCTAGTTTCCCGAGTTCATGCCTAGGGGCGACGCAACCTACCAGCATCCCATTTACTTACATTGCAGATATTTCACTACAATTGACATTCCAAGTAACACAGTACAAGAGTATCAACAAACGCACTAATAAGGCATCCGCGTTATGTTCAAATCTTTGCATGAGATACCAATTATGAAGATCCGAACAAGAACTTCTGTTTGTGTTTAGAAATATTATCTTTTGTGTCTACTGCAAAATTATTTTTTTCCGTGAATAAAATTAAAACAAGGATGCAAAGTAGAACCTTGCACATTGCTTCCTCATTATTTTTCGCGTTTTAAAAAGCTTCCTCTATGAGGAAAATGTCAATTTTTGGCTTCCTCATAGAGGAAGCTTTGTAAAACGCGAAAAATAATGAGGAAGCATTAGTGTGTCATATTAATTTGGTTTTTCTTCAGAGGAAGTGTGTCATATTAAGTTGGTTTTTCTTCACTATATACATTATATCAATTTTGACTGAATTCCACAAAAATAATTATAACCGAAAATTAAATTTTCTTTAACAGAATTTGAGGAAATTAATTCGATGCCGATAACCAATATTTTTTTTACCTTCCAGATCATTGCGCCATTGAATATTTTCGATTGCTCAATCAAATCTAAATCAATTTTTCTTCTTATAGGTTATAAAAAATCCTATACTTTCGTAATAAAAAATTTATATACGATCGTCTGTTTCAGAAACTTTTATCATTCCCTTTTCTATTCTCTTATATATCTTATATATTCTCTTTTATATTCGTTTTCACGGTTTTATCTTCCACTTTTTATCCAGAGATTATTTTTTGAATGCCAAATTGCAAAAATTCGAATTTCTTCCTAATAAAGAAAGTATTTCAAACTTGCTATATAAATAAAAAATATATAAACTGATTTGTAGAAATTACTCGAAATTACAGAAAGTGTGAACATCTATCACAGACTCATAATTTTTTCACAAATATTTAGTTAGCTCAATTGAATTTACTTTGAGTCAAATAAAATCCCTTGGCTGAGCTAAGTAGGATCCAACAAAATAGTTTTTTTTTCAAAGAGCATCTCTTGGATCTTGGCTTGATATATAAATAAAAAATACTTCAAATAATTTTTAGAAATTAATCCAAATTACAGAAAGTGTGACCATCTATCACAGACTTATAATTTTATGAACAAATATTTAGTTAACTCAATTGAATTCACTTTGAGTCAAATAAAATCCCTTGGCTTGAGCTGAACTAAGTAGGATCCAACAAAATAGTTTATTTTTTTCAAAGTGCATCTCTTGGCTCTTGGCTTGCAATATAAATAAAAAATACATAAAATAATTTTTCGAAATTAAAAGTATTTCAAACTTGCAATATAAATAAAAAATACATAAAATAATTTTTCGAAATTAAAAGTATTTCAAACTTGCTATATAAATAAAAAATATATAAACTGATTTTTCGAAATGACTGCAAATTGTCGAAAGTGTGAATATCTATCACAGACTTATAATTTTTTCACAAATATTTACTTAGCTCAATTGAATTTACTTTGAGTCAAATAAAATCCCTTGGCTCGAGCTGAACTAAGTAGAATCCAACAAAATAGTTTATTTTTTTCAAAGTGCATCTCTTGGCTCTTGGCTTGCAATATAAATAAAAAATACATAAAATAATTTTTCGAAATTAAAAGTATTTCAAACTTGCTATATAAATAAAAAATACATAAAATAATTTATCGAAATTAAAAGTATTTCAAACTTGCTATATAAATAAAAAATATATAAACTGATTTTTCGAAATGACTGCAAATTATAGAAAGTGTGAATATCTATCACAGACTTATAATTTTTTCCCAAATATTTAGTTAGCTCAATTGAATTTACTTTGAGTGAAATAAAATCCCTTGGCTCGAGCTGAACTAAGTAGAATCCAACAAAATAGTTTATTTTTATCAAAGTACATCTCTTCGCTCTTGGCTTGCTATATAAATAGAAAATACATAAAATAATTTTTCGAAATTAAAAGTATTTCAAACTTGCTATATAAATAAAAAATATGTAAACTGATTTTTCGAAATTACTGCAAATTATAGAAAGTGTGAATATCTATCACAGACTTATAATTTTTCCACAAATATTTAGTTAGCTCAATTGAATTTACTTTGAATCAAATAAAATCCCTTGTCTCGAGCTGAACTAAGTAGGATCCAAAAAAATAGTTTTTATTTTTTCGAAGTGCATTTCTTGGCTCTATATCTCTATGGCTTGCTATATAAATAAAAAATACATAAAATAATTTTTCGAAATTAAAAGTATTTCAAACTTGCTATATAAATAAAAAATATATAAACTAATTTTTCGAAATGACTGCAAATTATAGAAAGTGTGAATATCTATCACAGACTTATAATTTTTTCATAAATATTTAGTTAGCTCAATTGAATTTACTTTGAGTCATATAAAATTATTTGTCTCGAGCTGAACTAAGCAGGATCCAAAAAAATAGTTTTTATTTTTTCGAAGTGCATCTCTTGGCTCTTGACTTGCTATATAAATAAAAAAACATAAAATAATTTTTCGAAATTAACAGTATTTCAAACTTGCTATATAAATAAAAAATATATAAACTAATTTTTCGAAATGACTGCAAGTTATATCTATCACAGACTTATAATTTTTTCACAAATATTTAGTTAGCTCAATTGAATTTACTTTGAGTGAAATAAAATCCCTTGGCTCGAGCTGAACTAAGTAGGATCCAACAAAATAGTTTATTTTTTTCAGAGTGCATCTCTTGGCTCTACATCTGCGCATTCAACGATGCATGGTATCTCCTCTCGCGTCTTCTCAGTCCCGGGCGTCGACTCCATTATTCACCAAAAGCCGTCCGTCCACTCGGAATTCCCAAGTCGGGGGAGATGAGGGAGAGAGAGTAACTCGCGCAGTTGACATATGCACATGGCATATCTGTGTATCCAACACGTATACAACATGAAATTCATGTAGACATGGTAAATGTGTACATAAATTCAGTATAGATATGCAGAGAAGTCGTTATTTATCGTACGTGCACAGTACAAGGCTCGTTAGGCTTTATTACGAACGCATGAATAACGGACGCTCGGCTGTATAACGAGCCACGAGGATGAGATGCTGCTCACGAGTACCTCACCCACTTTCTCGTTCTTTATTTCTATCTCTCGTCTCGTTCCCAGCATCTTTTTTCTCCATTTTCTTTCCTCACTTGAAAACCCACACTGGCTGTCTTATTTTATTCCCTTTTATTCTTCTCCCTTTGGGATGCAGCAGCAACACCTATACTGTCTCCACTTCCATCCGCAGTGGCACTGTCACTATCGTACGTTTCTTTACAAAGGCTAAGAAAAATATCGTTATTCACTGGATGCGTAGGTATCGATGGGAATTGTGAAAGGAATTTAATGGGAAGTGCTTGATGCATGATTTTTTTAGATTTTTTTTTTTTCTGCAATTATTTTTATTAATACTCACTCTTTGGATGCATCGTAAGCGGAAGTGTCACGGTATCGTAAACGAAGATTTGTTCTTATGTCGTTGCTGTCGTTCATGTGTCGCATCTCGCTCAATTCGGCCGGTAGAAGCAGCGCAACTTCTGCAAATAGATTTTTTAAAAATATTTAATTCGATGTAGGATTTTATTGAAATGTATTGGGAATTATTTAGAATGTAAAATTAATATACGATATGGACATGGTGGAAAGTTGTGTTCAATGTAAATGTACAATTTTAATGTAGCTTTGTATATTATATTAAATGTAAATGTTTTTTCATAGAAACTTTCGGTCAAAGTTTATTAATTCATTTATAATTGATTTAACAATGGAGATTTGTGAAAAAATGGGAAATAATTCGGCAGGAATGTGCAAAGTTATGTTCTTAAAGATTTAGTAATTTTCAACATCTTTGTAAAAATAGTGCAAATCGTTTTCGTTCAGCACATTAATCCTTTTGAGTCGAATCTCTTTTCATAGTGGCAAAACGATTTTTTTTTCGCACATGTAATACCATTTTTGGACTAAAATATATTCATAAAATGAAAGATGGCAAAATTATTTTTCATGCTTTTTTTTGTTTTTTGGTCCGTTGGCAGTTTCAGAATTAATATTACAAGAAGAGAAATTAGTCGTTGATTTATGTTTTTTTTAAATACCATACGTTACGAGTGAAAATAATTAAAAAATACGACTTTGTATATTAAGTAACGATGAATTTACAAAAACAGTTTTTTGCTCGTTGCACTTTTCCCCGAAGTGATCAAAGTAACGGGCTTTGAATTTCGAACCCGTTAGCCAAAAATGGAAATAAAAGATTGCACATGAGTTAAGGAAGAATCTACTTTTATAAGTACTAATTCAAAATTAAAAACGACAAAAAATTCGATTAAAATGTAGAATGTATACCTAATGGAATTCCACTCTGCCAAATTAATTCGGAATTTTTGAATGACTATTAATGATGTTTTGAAAAATGGATATTTCTTCAATATACCAAATTTGCGGACAGGTCCAGATTTAATCGCACAAATAAAAGGAAATTATTCGTTATCTCAAGTTTTTTGAAATCCCGTACGTAATGAGTGAAAAATTTTCTAAAATTATGTCTTTGTATGTTATCTAACGATGGATTTACAAAAATTGTTTTTTTTCCTCGTTACACTACATCCCGAAGTGGTCTACATAATGAGCTTTCAGAGAAGTTTATCAGATTGGTTTCTGCCTCTTTACCAAATAATCTCACAATTTTTAAATGACTATTCCTTCAATATACCAAATTTGCAGGCAGGGGCAGAATTAATCCCACAAATAAAAGGAAATTATTCGTTAACCCAAGTTTTTCGAAATCCCCTACGTAATGAGTGAAAGTCTTTTTAAAATTATGTCTTTGTATGTTAACTAACGATGGATTTACAAAAATTGTTTTTTTCCTCGCTACACTATATCCCGAAGTGGTCTAAAGAATGGGCCATCAAAGAAGTTTATCAGATTGGTTTCTGCCTCTTTGCCAAATAATCCCAGAATTTTTAAATGTCTATTTCTTCAATATACCAAATTTGCAGGTAGGCCCAGGTTTAATCCCACAAATAAAAAGAAATTATTCGTTAACCCAAGTTTTTTTAAATCCCGCGCATAACGAGTGAAAATCTTTCTAAAATTATGTCTTTGTATGTTAACTAACGATGGATTTACAAAAATTGTTTTTTTTCCTCGTTACACTATATCCCGAAGTGGTCCAAATAATGGGCTATCAAAGAAGTTTATCAGATTGGTTTCTGCCTCTTTGCCAAATAATCCCAGAATTTTTAAATGACTATTTCTTCAATGTACCAAATTTGCAGGCAGGCCCAGATTTAATCCCACAATTAACTAACGATGCATATACAAAAATTGTTTCATTCCTCGTTACACTATATCCGGAGGTGGTCTAAGTTATGGGCTATCAAAGAAGTTTATCAGATAGGTTTCTGCCTCTTTGTTAAATAATCCCAAAATTTTTAAATAATTATTCCTTCAATATACAAAATTTGCAGCCAGACCCAGATTTAATCCCACAAATAAAGAGAAATTATTCGTTAACCCAAGTTTTTTTTAAATCCCTTACGTAACGAGTGAAAATCTTTTTAAAATGATGTCTTTGTATGTTAACTAACGATGGATTTACAAAAATTGTTTTATTCCTCGTTATACTATATCTCGAAGTGGTCCAAATAATGGGCTATCAAAGAAGTTTATCAGATTGGTTTCTGCCTCTTTGCCAAATAACCCCAGAATTTTAAAATGACTATTAAAAACGGCTATTCCTTCAATATACCAAATTTGCAGACAGGCTCAGTTTTAATCCCACAAATAAAAAGAAATTATTCGTTAACCCAAGTTTTTTGAAATCCCGTACGTAACGAGTGAAAATCTTTTTAAAATGATGTCTTTGTATGTTAACTAACGATGGATTTACAAAAATTGTTTTTTTTCCTCGTTACACTACATCCCGAAGTGGTCTACGTAATGGGCTTTCAGAGAAGTTTATCAGATTGGTTTCTGCCTCTTTGCCAAATAATTACAGAATTAAAAAATGACTATTTCTTCAATATACAAAATTTGCAGCCAGACCGAGATTTAATCCCACAAATAAAAAGAAATTATTTGTTAACCCAAGTTTTTTCAAATCCCGCGCATAACGAGTGAAAATCTTTTTAAAATGATGTCTTTGTATGTTAACTAACGATGGATTTACAAAAATTGTTTTATTCCTCGTTACACTATGTCCCGAAGTGGTCTAAGTAATAGGCTTTCAGAGAAGTTTATCAGATTGGTTTCTGCCTCTTTGCCAAATAACCGCAGAATTTTTAAATGACTATTAAAAATGGCTATTCCTTCAATATACCAAATTTGCAGACAGACCCAGATTTAATCCCACAAATAAAAAGAAATTATTCGTTAACCCAAGTTTTTTCAAATCCGGTACGTAACGAGTGAAAATCTTTTTAAAATGATGTCTTTGTATGTTAACTAACGATGGATTTACAAAAATTGTTTTATTCCTCGTTACACTATATCCCGAAGTGGTCTAAGTAATAGGCTTTCAGAGAAGCTTATCAGATTGGTTTCTGCCTCCTTTAATGCTGCACTTGCTGAGGAGAGATGCTCGTAGAATCGGCTTCGAGGTCGGAATCTGGCTTATACAGACATATAGGCGGATATCTCAAGAGCTGTGTGAGAGACAGAGAACCACAGAAGATCAGTGAGAGGAGAATCAGCTTCAGCAGCACCAGCAGCAGCTCAGCATGTAGTAAAGAGGAGTATCGGCTTATATCCAACGATCCGTCGCATCGTGCTGGGCACAAAATTATCCCCGGCCCTTCGATCAAAGACCTTCGGCTCACCAAGAGATCCATTGAAACGGAATCCACCAATTAGAAGACCTCCCAGACGCGCCAGAGCTTTCCTGGTACCGGATTCACCCGAGGAACAATTAGTCTCTCGGGGGATGATCCCGCCGACCCCAAAGGATTCGCCAGGCAATTGCGGCGACTTCTCACTCCACCTGATCCAACCCTATACTGCACTCAACCCTATCGAAACCGGATAACCCTCGGACCACATCGTCTTCTCAACTTATCCTCTATTTACCGACATGTAATTGCACACTGTGTCACGTACAGTCAATATCCTTATATAGGTTATATATATATATATTGCTTTGCAATGCGTTTAATCACCTACTACAAAGTTTTCAAGAGTTTCTGTTGAATCGATATGTATATTGTTAAGGAGTCTGCATAATCTTATGTCAGTTATAATTTATAGCATTTTTTTTTCTCAGTTTTTCCACTCTAGTTTTTAAATTTTGTATGTTTCTCTGCTTTTTTGTATCGCACTCGTACTTAGGAAATTTATTCCAAGAGTAATTGTAAATAAAAATCTATCTATCTAATCTTGGGGTCCAAAAAACAAAATTTTCAATATTTTTAGTTGTTAAGATTTTTGTAATTTAATTAAAGTGCTGTCGATTAATCTCTTCGTCCGATTCACTTCAAATTCGGACATAGCATAATTTACAACACTTTCTGACGTATAACCGGATACTTTATCGAAATTCTGAAAATTATGGAAATGGAGGAAAGAAACAAATTTTGATTCTCAAGCAAAAAAAAAAAACTTTGATCATTTGTTATGAACATATTGATAATCATATTCATAAATCGGCCGGTCGTGAATTGGAAATGTTATAAACTATATTTGGTTTCAATTAAAAATAAATATGGCCGCATTTTGTGAACATAATAATAACTTAATTGTTTATCGGTATCTTTTAATTTAAAAAATTTAAACTAGGCAAGAAAATGTATTAATTATGTATAAAATCTCGATATCGTAATTGCAATAATCTCCTTAAAAACAAATATTGAAAAACGACCTGTTTTTTAGGTCTCAAGCTTATGCAGATCCCTTAAGGAAGAACCTCTAACAAATAATCCCCTTAAGATTTTTATAAAAATCTTGATGTTACCTAAGCATCCGCGAAATTAAAAAATGTTCGACCATTTCTGTAATCCAATTCCTACTTGAACTAAGCAAAATTAAGATGACTGAGTCAAATAAAAATTATGAAAATAAAATGGTGCTAAACTTGAACATATGAAATTTTTTACCTTGATAAAAAAAATATCTCTGGGCAAACACAAAAACTGAAAGCCGTTTATGGTAAAATTTCCTTTTTTTGTACCCAATGTCATCCGTGCATTTTTATTTTCAGACTACACTAAATTAGCTATAGCTAATTAATATTAATTTTAATAATTAATAATAATAATTATTATTATTTTAATTATTAATATATTAATATATTAATATTATTATTATATTATTATATTAATTTTAATAATTAATATTAATAAATTGTAGGCTAATTAAGTTAGCCTATAGGCTAAATTAATTTTGTAAAGTTCAATTTTGTGTCAAGAAAAACTTTGTCTATTATCTATGAGTAAAGTAATTTCCATTTGAAGATCTTTCGCAGAAGATAAACTCACTTTTACAGTTAATTTTTCCTTGCAAGCAACTATTTTACTATATTTTACAAAGGAAATATTTGTTGGTTTTTTTTAACAGTTAATCGAAGCAAATGTTTATTCTATTTTCGATTGCGTGTAAAGTTCAGGTTGAAGCAATCAATCAAATTGGTTTTGCAGAGTCTTATTCTCTTTGCACAATCACTCTCGTGGGTCCAAGTATAGAAAGTTTCATTCAAAGTTCTCGTGCAAATGATATCCTCACTTTAGCGGAAATGTTCTATTTATGCACTCATTATCACACAAAATTTCCTTCCAACTTTCGCATAAGAGCTTCAAATGGAAATTTATGTACTTGGACCAAGTAGATTCTTCTTACAAAGAGAATGAGACTTTGAAAAGTTAAATCGATTTCGCTTTTAATCAAAGAAGACCGAATCTGATGAATTTAATCTGATAAATTTTACAATCATTTATTGACAAAAAAAAAGTCATCAAATATTAATGGAAGTCAATGGATTGCCATTAATATTTGATGACTTTTTTTAAAATCGAAAACAATGGATTTCCATTAATATTTGATGACTTTTTTTTGTCTAAATTATTCATTTACAAAAACCAAGTGAAAATACAATCAAAAAACGTAATATGTTTTTATAGATTAATGATTTATATGACAATTGGTAATTTTTTCCTTTAAATTATTTTTAAAAGTTGATGAAAAATGTATTCTTATTTTAAAATCATATATACTGTACAATTTTCCACTGCAGCAACAAAAATAATGTGTGTGAAATTTCATTAAAATAAACTGTTTTAATATTCTTAATATTTTCTGCTAGCAATGTCAACGTTTTAAATAGCTCTTAGAATCCCAGACTTTTTCTTATTAATGTCCCGTGGAAAATGCGAGGTCGTTATTATAAAAGATAAAGACACTTAGGCGCTTAACGTCTTGAGAAGATACCCCTGAAAATCGTGTCTCGTAATTACGCGCCTTTTACCAGTGGCGCGCGGTATGTTTAATGCCGGTGCAATTAACCCTCCCCTCTAATTGCGGCAATTAATTAAATCCCGCTTGAATAGTGTCTCAGCACTGTAGCAGTATCGTTGTAAATGTGAGGTAACTTTACCCGGTGAGATGTAAAGCCTGACAACGCAAACTTTGTATTCACCGCCGCAGTAATTTTGCCTCCTCTGTTTAAACCCCTTAACACCTGAAGCTTTTTTTCATTCTTAAAAAAGAAAAATGATTTTCTTATTCCAGAATAAATTTGCAATTTTCTTTTTTTGTTTTTGCCATTTTCATGAAACTCGCCTTTCAACGCTAGCTTCGGGTTTCGCGTGTGACATTTTGTGCCTTGACAGCCTCGGTGCTGCTCCAACTGTGGGCAATGCTTTCCACCGTTCTCAGCGTGTCTCTCTATCAATCTCGACCTCGATTGAGCTCCTGGACCACATTCGGTGTCGCAATTTGACCATGGACCCCATCCTGACACCAGACAGTCCAACACTGAAAAATAAATACAAAAATACTATAAGATTTATTATCACAATAGTTTTAAATAATTATAATAATTAATATCGGATGTTTTTGTTTTGTAATCCGCGTCGCTTTTATTGCCTAGATGAAAAGTTAATCAGGAATGATGTAAGTATTCCAAGATGTAAAATTAATCCTTAGGTATTGGTAAGGCCAGAATAATTAAGGCTTTTTGTTAACATAAATCAAATAAAATACATTTTTTTTTATATCTGGAAGAAACAAAAAATTTAGCTTGGATTTTTCGAACGAAAGTCGGATCTGTGAATTCTGAAAACAGAAACGGAAAAAAGCACTTTTTTCAATCATGGTAAAATGGCTTTTTCATCATACCTGCACGGAAAGTTCGACTTCCCGCCCTACGGGCTTTACGTAATTCGAACTTTCCGCTGCAGATATAGTGAAAAATAGTATACTCCACTAGGGAATGAAAGTAGACTATCCCCATAGTCATAATCTACTTTTCCTCCCTAGTGGCGTAATATACTATTTCTCCCGACTTCGCTAAAATAACCCCATTTCGTGTCCGCAATGTGGGCGGGAAATCACTCATTTGTTACGGATGATGTACGCATGCGCAGTCCGCTTTCATTACCTCCCGAGGGAGGTAATCATCGTACTACGCATGCGTGTCGTCATTTGTTAAAAATGAGCTTATTTTCCGTCCTTGTTGCACACGAAATGTGGTTATTTTTTAGCGAAATCGGGAGAAAAGTATAGTACGTTACAAGGGAGGGAAGTGCAACTTTTCACCGAGAGTGAAGTTTGATGCCCGAGCAAAGCGAGGGCAGAAATTCACACGAGGTGAAAAGTTGCACTTCCCTCCCTTGTAACGTAATGTACTATTAACCGGTATTTTCTGAGGTAGAATATGCAACTTGAGAACGATAGTGAACGCCAAAATTCGATATCTTAAAGAAAAAGAATGTAGGTTGGGTTTCTCGACCAGAAACTGGACCTGTGAATTTTATAATCAGAAATGGAAAAAAGGCACGTTTTTTTTTTAAGTCATCGTAAAAAGGCATGTAACCGCCCGCGTAAAAACGATGTGTCCAGGATGGAGAATGGGATTTAATCCGATCCCATTGTCCATCTTGGACTCCATCCTCAACTGCCCAGACTCCATCCTGGACTGCCCAGACTCCATCCTGGACTGTCCAGACTCTATCCTGGACTGCCCAGACTCCATCCTGAACTGCCCAGACTCCATCCCGGATTCTGTCCTGGATTCCATTCTGGACTCAGTATCTTTTTTACGCGGGCGATACTTTCTGAGGTACAATAAGGCTACTTGGCTACAGAAGGCCAAAATTAGACCTTGAATAAATTAGATCTTGAATTAAAAAAATTAGGTTGGATTTTCCAAACGAAAGTCGGATCTGTGAATTCTGAAATCAGGAACGGAAAAAATCACTTTTTTTAAATCATCGTAAAAACGCTTGTAATCGGTACTTTCTGAGTTTTCTGAATACTTTTTCCTATTTTCATGTAAATGCGTCTAAGATTATGACAGCTGGATATTAGTTCGTCCTGATACGAAATTCGAGCTGAGTTAGCCAAAGTTGACTTAAACTAAAACGCTAAAACCATTTTTTCAAAAATTCGAAATTCTCCAAACCGCTTGATAAATTTAGCTCAAATTCAATACCGTCCGACCTTAATTAAAAAAGACCTCCATAAAATTACTGTACAGAGGCCTTTTATTTAAAAATCTTGCCATTAACCGGTATAGAATGTCAATGCAAAAAAAAATAAAATAAAACCATATAATGCAATTCTCTCAAAGATTAAAGACCAAAATCATCAACACCTACATCATCGAAAAATGCTATATTCTAGTCTAGTCTTCAATCGACATATTTATTGACCCATTAAAAAAAACATATATCTTCAAACTAACCCTTTTTCACAGATTCACTTGTTTAATATACACAACAAAAATAAAATTCCTATTTATTTATTTAAAAATTTTCATCAGATGTGAGTACTTTCGGTTCAATTGCCTCCACAAGCGAGGAACTCTCGCTTTCCCGGCTAAAATTCGATTTCGATTCCAAGCGATTCACTGATATAGTTACCCGTCGCAGTATTACCGGGCAGAGATCGAAATTCCAGTGTGCCGTCCGGCGGCGCATTGAAACGAATTATCGTTGAAAAGAGCCGAAGGACGAGACGAAGACGAAGGGGGTGGAAGACGATGAGAGCGCCCGGTGAGATAATAAAGGACGTAGCAGGACGATAGACGCTGGGGTTTGAGGGAGTATGAACGAAAGTATTCTCGGAGGGATCGAGGCGAGAGAGAATCTCTTCGTTGCGTATATATACTATCGTCGAAGTAACCGGGTAATCGCGTGCAGCGAAAACCCATCTTCTCTCTGACGCGGTTCTATACTGAAACTCCTGCGAGAGGGAAAGCGAAAAAGGGGAGAAAGAGAGAGAGAGAGTGAGTTTCTCGGGCCGAAGAAAATGTAGAAAGAAAAAGGTATGAAACTGCCTTGAAAATCGTGCAGGTATGGCATGAAGTAAAAACAGAGATAGAAAATATGGGGAAACAAGAAAAACGAAGGTTTACGAGGTACATAAGGTTCATTCCATACCAAGTGAACATTCATTTGCAATTTCGTCAATTTTTCTGTAGTTTGTAAGCATAATAATAATTAAATAATAATAAAAAATAACGAAAAAAAAAATATTATTACTCTATTTTGCCAAAAAAATGGCGGAATTTTTTTTTGCATCTATGAAAAATTTGGTGTTAAAAAGTACATTCAAAAACTTAAATTTTGTACAGGATAAAATTTTTTTTACAATCGGTAATTTTGAATATACAGCGAATTGAAAAATAAAAATCGTTATTTAATTTTGGGGAAACCATAGGTGCTAAAATTCTGAAATTATTTATGGATATGAGTGATACTCTAAATAAGTTTTGAAAAAATTATGAAGAATTTTTGCAGTCGTGATTAATTTTGGTGGCCCACTTGAGATGGAATGACCTATAAGGATGAATGAAAGCTGAGATTCGGATAGATGCAACCTGCCAAGCTTCTCCACCGCTATGACGCGGCTGCTGATGCTTCTCAGCTCTATAAACATGTACCCGAGATTACCTTCCATTCTCGGCGCGATATTAAACGCGTAATTCTATTCGAAGTCTTCGAGTTAAAGCACTGGGAACCGAGAGAGGATGCACAATGGTGAGAATCTTACCGGAGTCATTAGCGTACGACCTGTTGTAAGTTTTCATGTTTTACTGTCAAGTTTCATTCGTCGAGAGACGAGAGTGAATCTGGTAAAAGCAAAATGGAGCATCGGGTATTATAAGTAAAAGCGGAAATAAATTAATAGCCTTGTTTGTTGATTTGGGTATTGATATATATATTTATAAATATATCAATTACATTGTGAATTATTTTGTATGGGATTTATGAGAGTTTCGATTTTAGAGCGTTTTTAGGTATTATTAAATAAATATTCAGTTATTGTTAATGTTTTTGTCTTGTTTAGTCGAGTTATGATAGCATTTTATATTTAAGTCATGAAATACCGAATTTTGTTGGTGTTGTTGAAAAATAATATTTTATCTCAAATTTTATCAATTTTTTTAAACGTACTTTCAAAAAAGCACTTTTTGAAGCTTTTTTTAAGATTTTACGTGTGAATCCGTTTTTCTTTCATTAAATAAAAATGCAAGATGCATTCGGAATGTTATTCCACTGAATGGTTAATTTTTCTAAAATGTTTGGGCTTCAATTTAAACAAGATTTAGGGGTTAGAATTAAAAAAAAAACTATTGTTTTATTTTTTTTAAGAAACGATTTTAAAGAATTTTTTTTCAGGACGTTTTAATAAATCTGTTTCAAAATTCTTCTAAATTTCTCTTCGAAGACAACATATTCTCAATTTTACAACCAATTTTCATAACCAATTAAAAATTTCGATACTAAACATTTTGTTAAAATTCACATTAAACAAATACAAACTGTAGATTAATTAAACATTTCTCAATTTTTCGACTATTTCTCATAACAAAAAAATGTCGAAATTGAATTTTTTTAAAAATTGCAGATTAGTTTCTAAAAAAAAGGTAAAATTTTCTAAAAGTTTGCCACTTTATTTCTCTACTAATACGTTTTTGGTACTGTTGCTAAAAAATTATTAGTAAATCGCTGATTATAAACTAAATGATGACTTTTTTTTCTCCGTGGCATAAATAAATGGACTTCGTTACTCGGCTTTTTCGATTTGCCAGTCGTAGACCTTTCAGTATGCCATGAACATAGCATCCCGACATTAGCCCTTTCAGAAACCGTTTCAGTGTCCAAATCCATCGACTAATTGTACGGTCATGTCGCGAAAGACAAATTCGAGTAATCAGCAAAAACCACCGCCTAAAAGGAAGCGCGTCAAAGGTAAATTATTAGAGTACACTTTAATTACCAAGCAGCATTGTACCTCGCATATGTCAAACGCATAATTTATTCTATATAACCATACTCTGTCACTCGAGTCATCTCGTGATCATTAATTTAACAGTTAATCCTATTTTTGTTAAGGAAGACATGACAAAGCGTAAATTCTACATGATGTGTGCTTTTGGTAGCTAAATAATTAATGACCATGGGAAAAGACGTCGAACGAGAAGATTCAACCTCTGTACAGTAAACCTGAATAAAAATTCTTTTTTTAACAAAAAAAAAAATATATTCACCAATAACCATAGGATTTTTTTGTTAATGTACAGTTTTACATAAAAATGAATTTGTTACAAATGTGCATTTTTATTTAAGAATCTTTTTCCTCATTTTTAACAACAAAATGGTGAATCTAACTTTTTTTAAAAATGAATTCAAGATATACACAATATTTTTTTAACCAACTTTAAACTGAAAAAGTTTTAAAAGATTGTGAATAGACCAAATTAGCAAATTTTTTTGTATGTTCAAGTGAAAAACAAAAATCAAAAAAATGGTAACATCCCCAAACTGGAACATTTTTTGTTGCCTCCTAAATTTAATGAAAAAAAAACCGTAAGATGCAAAAATAAATCATGGATTAACAAAATAAATGCTCTTCAGTAAACCTGAATAAAAATTCTGTTTTTTAACAACAAAAAAAATGTACTCACAAATAACCATAGAAATTTTTTGTTAATGTACAGTTTTACATAAAAACGAATTTGTTACAAATGTGCATTTTTATTTAAGAATCTTTTTCCTCATTTTTAACAACAAAATGGTGAATCTAACTTTTTTTAAAAATGAATTCCAGACATACACAATATTTTTTTAACCAACTTTAAACTGAAAAAGTTTTAAAAAATGGTACATGTACAAATTGTGAAGTTTGTACTTTTAATTTGGCTTAAAAAAAAATTGTAAATGGGCCTTATTAATTTTTTTATACTTTCAAGTGAAAAAAAAAATACAAAAAAATGGTAACATCCGCAAACTGGAAAATTTTTTGTTGCCTCCTAAATTTAATTTAAAAAAACCGTAAGATGCAAAAATAAATTCATGGATTAACAAAATAAATGCTCTTCAGTAAACCTGAATAAAAATTCTTTTTTTTAACAAAAAAAAAATGAATTCACAAATAACCATAGAAATTTTTTTGTTAATGTACAGTTTTACATAAAAATGAATTTGTTACAAATGTGCATTTTTATTTAAGAATCTTTTTCCTCATTTTTAACAACAAAATGGTGAATCTAACTTTTTTTTAAAATGAATTCCAGACATACACAATATTTTTTTAACCAACTTTAAACTGAAAAAGTTTTAAAAGATTGTGAATAGACCAAATTAGCAAATTTTTTTGTATGTTCAAGTGAAAAATAAAAATCAAAAAAATGGTAACATCCCCAAACTGGAACATTTTTTGTTGCCTCCTAAATTTAATGAAAAAAAACCGTCAGATACAAAAATAAATTCATGGATTAACAAAATAAATACTTTTCAATAAACCTGAATGAAAATTCTTTTTTTTAACAAAAAAAAAATGAATTCACAAATAACCATAGAAATTTTTTGCTAATGTACAGTTTTACATAAAAATGGATTTGTTACAAATGTGCATTTTTATTTAAGAATCTTTTTCCTCATTTTTAACAAAAAAATGGTGAATCTAACTTTTTTTTAAATGAATTCGAGACAATTTCGAGATATTTTTTTAACCAACTTTAAACTGAAAAAGTACATAAAAATTGTAAATTAACCAAATAAGCAAATCTTTTTGTACTTTTAATTTGACTTACAAAAAAAATTGTAAATGGGCCTTACAATTTTTTTTGTGTTTTCAAGTGAAAAAAAAATACAAAAAAATGGTAACATTCGCAAAAGGAAAACTTTTTGTCGCCTCCTAAATTTAATGAAAAAAAAC
Source organism: Ephialtes manifestator (assembly GCA_963970395.1). Classification (NCBI taxonomy): domain Eukaryota; kingdom Metazoa; phylum Arthropoda; class Insecta; order Hymenoptera; family Ichneumonidae; genus Ephialtes; species Ephialtes manifestator. The sequence continues at coordinate 27,059,336 of OZ019975.1, read as the reverse complement.
CGTAAGATGCAAAAATAAATTCATGGATTAACAAAATAAATGCTCTTCAGTAAACCTGAATAAAAATTCTGTTTTTTAACCAAAAAAAAATGTACTCACAAATAACCATAGGCATTTTTTGTTAATGTACAGTTTTACATAAAAATGAATTTGTTACAAATGTGCATTTTTATTTAAGAATCTTTTTCCTCATTTTTAACAACAAAATCGTGAACCTAACTTTTTTTAAAATGAATTCAAGACATACACAATATTTTTTTAACCAACTTTAAACTGAAAAAGTACAAAAAATTTTTAAATTAACCAAATAAGCAAATCTTTTAATTTGACTTACAAAAAAAATTGTAAATGGGCCTTACAAACTTTTTTATACTTTCAAGTGAAAAAAAAAAATACAAAAAAATGGCAACATCCCCAAAATGGAACATTTTTTGTTACCTCCTAAATTTAATGAAAAAAAAGCCGTAAGATGCAAAAATAAATTCATGGATTAACAAAATGAATGTTTTTTTTTGTTGCGAAAACTAACAATTTCGGAAAATTATTTTTATATTCAATAGGTAACGGTAAAAAAAATGCAACGTGTTCGAGAGTGATTAACACCGAAAATAAATAGACAAAGGCGGTATTTTATGCGATGTCTACCTCCGAACACAATGGAGAGAAGGTTTATTCTCGGTGCTTTATATTCTCATCCGTTCTTTCACGCTGGACAGGTCGAAGTCACACCCTCTCGGCGAGGGCACAGGCAGTATTGTCGACGGTGCTCGAGGACGTTATCGAGAAGACCCTGGAGGACGCGAGAAAAATGGCCGAGACGGCGGGCAAGGGTCGAGTGTCTCTCGAGGAGGTTGAAGAGGCCTTAAAAAAGCTATGCGAGCGCTTTCATCCACGAGCTGCAAGAGCAGCGAACGAAATTATAGAAAAAGGTCGTGGAAGATCCAGCAGAAAATAAACTTATTGCTGCTTCTCAACCCTTTGTCTCCTTAAGCCTGCCCTTACTTCGTCTTCGCTTGAATCCTTTTTTCTCCGTATGCACAATTTTGTCTCTAATGTCAGTAAATCAGTGAGAAGAAAAATCTTTGAGAATTAAAAAAAAAAAACAAATCATTTATATCATATCTTTGTAATTTTTTATAGAGATGCAAAAATTCGAAATTTTAAGGACTATTGATGATGTAGCCAATTTTGCATAATATTAAATTTACTGTTATTTCGATTTGGAAATAAAAAACTTGAATCGTTAATAAATTGAGAGGAAAATGTAAAAATGAATTAACTTATTGCTGCTTTTACTGGCTGAATTTAAAAAAAATGGTAAGGCTGATGAGGTGAGAATTGAATTTATAAATAAAAAGAAATATTGAGGCTGATGAGGTGAAAAATTAAATTTATTAAAAAGAAAAAAAAATGTTTGGCGTATTAATTTTTAAAATAAATTTGAATCCATTTTTCATACAGAAATTATTGGATTTTCTTTAAAAATAAAATATCAAGGTATTTCCGAAATAAATAAACAAATCGCGTAATTTTGATAATAATAGGATATATTTCTCTTCCTGTTTCTCATTTCCAACTAAATTTTTAATGATAGAAAAATTCTATTTTCTAAACACCGAAAATTTGTCACAATTGTCACAAATTTATTAAATACAAAGATATAGGGTATTTGGTCAATAAAACGAAAAAAAATTAAATCTGGCGTATCATAATTGTTTATGCAACTCAACAATTTGAGATATAACTTGTAATTTCTATATTAAGATATAACTCGTAATTCATACATAACATAAATTTTCATACAGAAATGGTAGGATTTTCTTTAAAAATAAAATATTAAGGTATTTCCGAAATAAATAAACAAATCGCGTAATTTTGATAATAATAGGATATATTTCTCTTCCTGTTTCTCATTTCCAACTAAAATTTTAATGATAGAAAAATTCTATTTTCTAAACACCGAAAATTTGTCACAATTGTCACAAATTTATCAAATACAAAGATATAGGGTATTTGGTCAATAAAACAACAAAAAATTAAATCTGATGTATCATAATTGTTTATGCAACTTAACAATTTGAGATATAACTTGTAATTTCTATATTAAGATATAACTCGTAATTCATACATAACATAAATTTTCGTACAGAAATGGTAGGATTTTCTTTAAAAATAAAATATCAAGGTATTTCCGAAATAAATAAACAAATAGCGTAATCTTGATAATAATAGGATATATTTCTCTTCCTGTTTCTTATTTCCAACTAAATTTTTAATGATAGAAAAAATCTATTTTCTAAACACCGAAAATTTGTCACAGTTGTTACAAATTTATCAAATACAAAGATATAGGGTATTTTGTCAATAAAACAAAAAAATTAAATCTGATGTATCATAATTGTTTATGCAACTCAACAGTTTGAGATATAACTTGTAATTTCTATATTAAGATATAACTCGTAATTCATACATGACATAAATTTTCGTACAGAAATGGTAGGATTTTCTTTAAAAATAAAATATCAAGGTATTTCCGAAATAAATAAACAAATAGCGTAATCTTGATAATAATAGGATATATTTCTCTTCCTGTTTCTCATTTCCAACTAAATTTTTAATGATAAAAAAATTCTATTTATATCAATAAAACAACAAATAATTAAATCTGACGTATCATAATTGTTTATGTAACTCAACAATTTGAGATATAACTTGTAATTTCTATATTAAGATATAACTCGTAATTCATACATAACATAAATGTTCTGCTGTGATATACTCTCGATATATCAACAACTTCGATAACGTTATCTCAAGATCTGCTCGATAATTCGATACGCGTGTATACCGCTCCTCATAGCCACATCTCGCGTTTTCCTATCGAGAATCCGACTCACGTCCGGCACTTCAGTAAATCTCGGTAACTGCATCCTCCTTGTACGGTAAAAAAGGATAAACTCAAAGCAGCATATAAATAAGAGCAATTCTAAAAGTGGTAGGAGAGATTCGTTTTCGTAACTACCTACAGTTTCTCAATTCCATTCGTATCTTTTTCTTAGATATATGTGTATACATATATCCACTTTGACAGAATTGCTACGAGTGCTAAAAATTTCTCAAAAAATGTGATTATTTAGTAAAAATAAATATTTATATATTTACTGCTGTGGCGTCCTGGCCATTTTTCCTATCTGTTAGGCTATTTTATTTCTGTTAATTTAAAGATATATTATAACAAAAATTAAAAAATCTGGATCATAGCGAGATCTGGGGACTGTCAAATAAATGATACCCATAATAATCAATATTAATATAAAATAGAAAACTTAGTACCGATATTTATTAGCCTCAGAAAATATTGTATGATTGAAATAACAATTTAAATATAATCATAAAGAAATTATTTAATTAAATATAAAATGATAAGACGTTAAAAAAAAAAACAAAATTTACTATCACTCATAATAAGGGAAATAATAAGAGGAAAAAAAATAATTTTGCTACATATTAACGTTTATTGATTGACATTATTTAAACTCCATAACTATGAATATTTTTCTATATTAAAAAATATACAAGTTATCCGCCGAAATATTAAATTAAGAATTAAAAAGACCGAAAATTATAGGAAAGATTTCTAAAAAATGCCACTGACTTGTTTACTGCGAAACGATTTACTCCTCTTAATGACGTTTGGAGATACAAAGAGCAAGATGAAGGGCAAAGGACAAAAGTCCTTAAAGGCCAAAGTGAAAGCAGGTTTCTTGCCTTTACCAATATTTCTTCACCCAGAAATTTCGGCAAATTTTCAACAGTATTTAACGATCCGATGATGAAAAACGATGGAATTTACTCCGCATCTCGAGTTCCACTATGTATAAGAAGATTTTGAAGAATTTGAATATAATGCAACGTCAACAATAACGACTACAGGTTAACGGTGTATTAATGGGTACCAAAAAGAATTAATTCAATTAAATGTAAAATGATAAGTTATTTTTAAAAAAATAAAATGGACTATCACTGATAATAAAAGGAAAAAAATAATTTTGTATATTAACGTTTATTGATCGACATTATTTAAACTCCATAACTATGAATATTTCTCTATGTTAAAAATTATAAAAGTTATACTCCAAAACACCAAATTAAGAATTAAGGGAAAGTTTTTTTTGTAAATGCCACTGACTTGATTACTGCGAAACGATTTACTCCTCTTAATGACGTTTGGAGATACAAAGAGCAAGATGAAGGGCAAAGGACAAAAGTCCTTAAAGGCCAAAGTGAAAGCAGGTTTCTTGCCTTTACCAATATTTCTTCACCCAGAAATTTCGGCAAATTTTCAACAGTATTTAACGATCCGATGATGAAAAACGATGGAATTTACTCCGCATCTCGAGTTCCACTATGTATAAGAAGATTTTGAAGAATTTGAATATAATGCGACGTCAACAATAACGACTACAGGTTAACCGTGTATTAATGGGTACCAAAAAGAATTCATTCAATTAAATGTAAAATGATAAGTCATTTAAAAAAAATAAAATGGACTATCACTCATAATAAAAGGAAAAAAATTATTTTTTTCCTTTTATTATGAGTGAGATTTTTTAACGTTTATCAATCGACATTATTTAAACTTCATAACTATGAATATTTCTCTATGTTAAAAATTATAAAAGTTATACTCCAAAACACCAAATTAAGAATTAAGGAAAAGTATTTTTTTACATGCCACTGCCTTCATTACTGCGAAACGATTTACTCCTCTTAATGACATTTGGAGATACAAAGAGCAAGATGAAGGGCAAAGGACAAAAGTCCTTAAAGGCCAAAGTGAAAGCAGGTTTCTTGCCTTTACCAATATTTCTTCACCCAGAAATTCCGGCAAATTTTCAACAGTATTTAACGATCCGATGATGAAAAACGATGGAATTTACTCCGCATCTCGAGTTCCACTATGTATAAGAAGATTTTGAAGAATTTGAATATAATGCAACGTCAACAATAACGACTACAGGTTAACGGTGTATTAATGGGTACCAAAAAGAATTAATTCAATTAAATGTAAAATGATAAGTCATTTAAAAAAAATAAAATGGACTATCACTCATAATAAAAGGAAAAAAAAAATAATTTTGTATATTAACGTTTATCGATCGACATTATTTAAACTCCATAACTATGAATATTTCTCTATGTAAAAAACTATAAAATTTATACTCCAAAACACTAAATTAAGAATTAAGACCGAAAATTATAGGAAAGATTTCTAAAAAATGCCACTGACTTGATTACTGCGAAACGATTTACTCCTCTTAATGACGTTTGGAGATACAAAGAGCAAGATGAAGGGCAAAGGACAAAAGTCCTTAAAGGCCAAAGTGAAAGCAGGTTTCTTGCCTTTACCAATATTTCTTCACCCAGAAATCCTGGCAAATTTTCAACGGTCTTTAACGGTCCGATGATGGAAAGCGACGGAATTTACTCCCCATCTCGAGTTCCACTACGTACAAGAAGATCCGGAAGATTGATAAGCGTCGTTGAGGATTCTCAAAGGAAATTTATGATGGCGGCCTTGTGTCTTGTTTTCTATCTAATGGACCAACATCCAAGCACCTTTCCAACAATGTCGTCGCGATATCTTTGTCGTATCCCGAGTAACCAAACTCTACGTAATTATCCGCGAACAACGTCCAACGAACGAAGTATCTTCTCTCACTGAGGGTCTCAAAGGAAACGACAATTCGCACTGTCTTTGAAGATAATGCAACCCAAAGAAAAGTTCGCTGTATACTGTTGAGTATCTCATGGGAAAAACGACGATGTCTTTACCTTTCCGCAATTATACCTCCAACGTTGGGGAGAAAAGCTCGGTGTTTACAAAAAAAAAAAAAAAAAAAAAGAAGGTTTTGTGATAAATATGAAATGAAATACGACAAGAAAAAATAAGGAGCTGGTGTTGCTGTTTCAAAGGATGATATCTATGTATCCACGTTAAGGAACTACGTCTGGCTGATATTTCAACGCTGTTTTACGACTTGATATACTCTTGCAGCTGAAGAGTATACATATAGGGCTTTTTTCAGTAAATATATGTAGTATCATATGTATTTTAATTAACAATAATTATGACGGGGCACTGAAATTATTAATTTTAGTAGAGCGTGAAGAAAGTTAATTTTAGATAATTGAGCTTTAAATATGGTATTGCGTTGAGGTAAGAATTATTTGGTGTTATTCAAAATTTTTTAAAAAACTAAAAAGATTAGTGAAACAATTCGTGGTTGAGAACAGGTGCATTTTAAGAAATGTATGTCCTGTGTAAAAATCAAAATTATTAAAACCAAGGCTGAGCAAAATGTGAATAAAAATATTTGTGAAATAATTTTTTTCCGAAAATGTGAGTGCTTATTACTTCACCGAAATTTTGCCATTTGTTTTAAAGATTTATTAGAATAAGGCATTTTAAAGAATAATTTCTCTAAATTATTATGGATGAACAAATGTCATAATTATTCATTTTTCAAAATATTTGTCATGTTTTTTCAATTTCAAAAAAGTCACTTTTGGTCGGTTCTGATTTCAGAATTCACAGATCTGACTTTTGGACGAAAAATCCAACCCAAAGAACCTAAATTTTTATTTCTTCAAGATATCGAATTTTGGCCTTCACTATCGTTCTCAAGTCGCGTATTGTACCTCAGAAAATACCGGTTACACCCCGTGCATAAATTAGTTCGGGCAGCCGCGATTAAATAAGGGGCCTTTTTAGGTATAAACGTGGCATCCACAATAGGGAATCTACTCTAGAACCCTACTAGGCTCAGCAGAGGCGGCCACGACAAACTTCGGGGCCTAATCAGGCTTAAATGTGGAACCCTCACTAGGATCGCCCATATTGAGCCTCTAAAGGCATCGTACTTCAAGCGTGTCTAGTCTAGTAGGGCCCCTACTACAATTAGGGCCATCTAGAAAGGCCCAAGTTGGAGCCCCAACTATATTTCTGCGCGGGTACTTATCATAGAAAAATAATAAAATAAAAATCACGAGACTTTGATTGCAGAATGAAAAATGTCAATTTCCTGAATAATTAATACGGCAAAAACACGGTTGGTTTAAAAATCGTAGTTCATTCTAGTAGTGCCCCTAATAGAACTGGGGCAAACTAGAAAGGGCCAAGTTGGAGCCCCAACTATATTTCCGCACGGGACGTAACAGTTCTAGGAAATATAAATTAATATTCACGTAATGGTAGCCAAGACTATCACGACTATTTAGTGTGCTATAAGATTCGCTTGGTCCTCATAAAAAATTAATCTTCCGAAAATATCCCGAGATTGATAGTCCTGGTCTTTCTGGTAGTTCTGCGAAAAGTAGACCTCGCTCAAACTTTTTGTTGCATTTATTTTCATTCTAAAAAATCTACCGCCACTCAACGTATCACAAAAAGAAAATTGAGCTCACGACCCTGTCGAATTGGGTTGGAATGCCAGTATATAGTTCGCCGAATGCCTCTGAATTGCAAAGGATTCTTCCTCGCCTGCTTGTCTCGTTAATTTTTTTAGTATGACAATAATTTTTCGAAATCTATTAATAAAACAACAAAAAATAGCATCACGGCCCTGTTGAATTGGGTTGGAATGTCCGGTATACAGTTCGCTGAACGCCATTGAATTGTAAAGGAATCTTTCTCGCCCACTTGTCTCGTATATCGTTTCTGTATGACTATCATTTTTAAAAATACATTAATAAAACAAAAAGAAATAGCATCACAGCCCTGTCGAATTGGGTTAGAATGTCCGTAATACAGTTGACGGAATATCATAGAATTGCAAAGAACTCTTTCTCGTCCACTTGTCTCGTGAATTTCTTTTTATCTGACCATATTTCCAAATAATAGATTAATAAAACAAAAAATTAGGCTCACGACCCTGTCGAATTAAGTTAGAATGTCCAGTATATAGTTCGCCGAATGCCTCTGAATTGCAAAGAATTCTTCCTCGCCCGCTTGTCTCGTTAATTTTTTTAGTATAACAATAATGTTTCGAAATCTATTAATAAAACAACAAAAAATAGCATCACGGCCCTGTCAAATTGGGTTGGAATGTCCGGTATACAGTTCGCTGAATGCCATTGAATTGCAAAAGATTCATTCTCGCCCCCTTGTCTCGTATATCGTTTTTGTATGACCATCATTTTAAAAAAACATTAATAAAACAAAAAGAAATAGCATCACAGCCTTGTCGAATTGGGTTGGAATGTCTGTAATGCAGTTTACGGAATACCATTAACGGAAAAAAATGTTTAGTTGTGGCAACTACGTTTTCGCTTTGCTGTACACAATGTCTAAAAAATTAATTGCCTCAACCATATCGAATAGTAACCTCAACTATTCACAATTAGTTCTCGATTGGATTAGTTAGGTTAACTAATCCAATCGTTGGGACTAGCACTCCAATAGTTGGGACAATCATTCGCATCGTCGGTATTATCATTCGAATCGTCGGTATTACCATTCAAATCGTTGGTATTACCATTTGAGTTGCTAGGAAAATAGAATAATCGATTGGTTGTGTCAACTCATTTCTTGGTTACGGTAACTAATCTTTTTTTTCCGTGTTGAATTGCAAAGGACTCTTTCTCGTCCACTTGTCTCGTGAATTTCTTTTTATCTGACCATATTTCCAAATAATAGATTAATAAAACAAAAAATTAGGGTCACGACCCTGTCGAATTAAGTTAGAATGTCCAGTATATAGTTCGCCGAATACCTCTGAATTGCAAAGAGTTCTTCCTCGCCCGCTTGTCTCGTTAATTTTTTTAGTATAACAATAATGTTTCGAAATCTATTAAGAAAACAACAAAAAATAGCATCACGGCCCTGTCAAATTGGGTTGGAATGTCCGGTATACAGTTCGCTGAATGCCATTGAATTGCAAAAGATTCTTTCTCGCCCCCTTGTCTCGTATATCGTTTTTGTATGACCATCATTTTTAAAAATACATTAATAAAACAAAAAGAAATAGCATCACAGCCTTGTCGAATTGGGTTGGAATGTCTGTAATGCAGTTTACGGAATACCATTAACGGAAAAAAATGTTTAGTTGTGGCAACTACGTTTTCGCTTTGCCGTACACAATGTCTAAAAAATTAATTGCCTCAACCATATCGAATAGTAACCTCAACCATTCACAATTAGTTCTCGATTGGATTAGTTAGGTTAACTAATCCAATCATTGGGGCTACCATTCGAATCGTCGGTATCATCATTCGAATCGTCGGTATTACCATTCGAATCGTTGGTATTACCATTTGAGTTGCTAGGAAAATAGAATAATCGATTGGTTGTGTCAACTCATTTCTTGGTTACGGTAACTAATCTCTTTTTTCCGTGTTGAATTGCAAAGGACTGTTTCTCGTCCACTTGTCTCGTGAATTTCTTTTTATCTGATCATATTTCCAAATAATAGATTAATAAAACAAAATATTAGGCTCACGACCCTGTCGAATTAAGTTGGAATGTCCAGTATATAGTTCGTCGAATGCCTCTGAATTGCAAAGGATTCTTCCTCGCCCGCTTGTCTCGTTAATTTTTTTTGTATGACAATAATTTTTCGGAATCTATTAATAAAACAACAAAAAATAGCATCACGGCCCTGTCGAATTGGGTTGGAATGTCCGGTATACAGTTCGCTGAATGCCATTGAATTGCAAAGGAATCTTTCTCGCCCACTTGTCTCGTATATCGTTTTTGTATGACCATCATTTTTAAAAATACATTAATAAAACAAAAAGAAATAGCATCACAGCCTTGTCGAATTGGGTTGGAATGTCTGTAATACAGTTTACGGAATACCATTAACGGAAAAAAATGTTTGGTTGTGGCAACTACGTTTTCGCTTTGCTGTACACAATGTCTAAAAAATTAATTGCCTCAACCATATCGAATAGTAACCTCAACTATTCACAATTAGTTCTCGATTGGATTAGTTAGGTTAACTAATCCAATCGTTGGGACTACCACTCCAATAGTTGGGACAATCATTCGAATCGTCGGTATTATCATTCGAATCGTCGGTATTACCATTCGAATCGTTGGTATTACCATTTGAGTTGCTAGGAAAATAGAATAATCGATTGGTTGTGTCAACTCATTTCTTGGTTACGGTAACTAATCTTTTTTTTCCGTGTTGAATTGCAAAGGACTCTTTCTCGTCCACTTGTCTCGTGAATTTCTTTTTATCTGACCATATTTCCAAATAATAGATTAATAAAACAAAAGATTAGGCTCACGACCCTGTCGAATTAAGTTGGAATGTCCAGTATATAGTTCGTCGAATGCCTCTGAATTGCAAAGGATTCTTCCTCGCCCGTTTGTCTCGTTAATTTTTTTAGTATGACAATAATTTTTCGGAATCTATTAATAAAACAACAAAAAATAGCATCACGGCCCTGTCGAATTGGGTTGGAATGTCCGGTATACAGTTCGCTGAATGCCATTGAATTGCAAAGGATTCTTTCTCGCCCGCTTGTCTCGTATATCGTTTCTGTATGACTATCATTTTTAAAAATACATTAATAAAACAAAAAGAAATAGCATCACAGCCCTGTCGAATTGGGTTAGAATGTCCGTAATACAGTTGACGGAATATCATAGAATTGCAAAGGACTCTTTCTTGTCCACTTGTCTCATGAATTTCTTTTTATCTGACCATATTTCCAAATAATAGATTAATAAAACAAAAGATTAGGCTCACGACCCTGTCGAATTTAGTTGGAATGTCCAGTATATATTTCGCCGAATGCCTCTGAATTGCAAAGGATTCTTCCTCGCCCGCTTGTCTCGTTAATTTTTTTAGTATGACAATAATTTTTCGGAATCTATTAATAAAACAACAAAAAATAGCATCACGGCCCTGTCGAATTGGGTTGGAATGTCCGGTATACAGTTCGCTGAATGCCATTGAATTGCAAAAGATTCTTTCTCGCCCCCTTGTCTCGTATATCGTTTTTGTATGACCATCATTTTAAAAAATACATTAATAAAACAAAAAGAAATAGCATCACAGCCTTGTCGAATTGGGTTGGAATGTCTGTAATGCAGTTTACGGAATACCATTAACGGAAAAAAATGTTTAGTTGTGGCAACTACGTTTTCGCTTTGCTGTACACAATGTCTAAAAAATTAATTGCCTCAACCATATCGAATAGTAACCTCAACTATTCACAATTAGTTCTCGATTGGATTAGTTAACCTAACTAATCCAATAATTAGTTACAGTAACTAATCCAATAGTTGGGACAATTATTCGAATTGTCGATATTATCATTCGAATCGTCGGTATTACCATTCGAATCGTTGGTATTACCATTTGAGTTGCTAGGAAAATAGAATAATCGATTGGTTGTGTCAACTCATTTCTTGGTTACGGTAACTAATCTTTTTTTTTCCGTGTTGAATTGCAAAGGACTCTTTCTCGTCCACTTGTCTCGTGAATTTCTTTTTATCTGATCATATTTCCAAATAATAGATTAATAAAACAAAAGATTAGGCTCACGACCCTGTCGAATTAAGTTGGAATGTCCAGTATATAGTTCGTCGAATGCCTCTGAATTGCAAAGAATTCTTCCTCGCCCGCTTGTCTCGTTAATTTTTTTAGTATAACAATAATGTTTCAAAATCTATTAATAAAACAACAAAAAATAGCATCACGGCCCTGTCAAATTGGGTTGGAATGTCCGGTATACAGTTCGCTGAATGCCATTGAATTGCAAAGGATTCTTTCTCGCCCGCTTGTCTCGTTAATTTTGCATTTTTGTGAACGGCCGCTGCTCTTCACTGACACGCCAGGGGTTCCTTCACTGCAACTCCTCCTTTTACTCTCTGATGTGCAGCAGCAGGATTTAGCCTTTTTTGCAGGTAGGTAGAGAAGCCCGATGACGCGTGGGATAACCATGAACAAAAGACACGGGCAGGTACCTCTTTAAAATAAACCGCAGGAACTCGCTGCGTAAAACGAGCTGCTGCGTGGTGCATTCCACGAGTTTTCCTCTCAGCTCGGAACTATGCGCGTGGAATGACGCAACAGCCATAGCATATCGTAGACAATGGTACCAAGCGTCGGCTCTTTTGCCGGAAATTTCGACCGGAAGATATATGCTTTTTCACGCGTTCTCTTAAACTGATCCTGAGTTCACAAATTCGTGAAGCTTTAGAAAATAATTTAGAATATTATTTTGAAATCGCAATTTGCGAAACGAATATTAAATACATTTACCATGATCTTGTAATGGAAGAATAATTAATTATTAATGTAGTAATGTGAAATATTAGAAAGAATAAAATTGCTTCTACGCCATAAATATTTTTTTTTTTTTTTTTGGAAAATCGGAATATCTTTTTTCGTAAATAATAAATCTGTTTCGTTAACGTGCAAACAAAATTTTTTGCAACACAATTTTTTGATAGATTGTTGTTTTTTTCGAATTTCAATAATAACAAAGAGATTTTGTAAACATTGCGAATTTGCTAGTTAAATTGTGAAATGTGCGGATTTGCGAATTGCATTATGGAATTGTAATTGAAAAAAATTATTGTTATATTTACAAACTGTTCTATAATATGTAACAAAAAAATGGTGATTATGAAGAATGTTAAAAATGAAAGTTTGTCGAATTTACAAGGTTTTTTGGTGGAAATTGAAGAAATATTTCGTAAAGTGAAAGTAAAAAAATTCAAATATTATTTCTGTATTTTTTTAGAAATTTCGCCGATTGGATTCCGAATTAGAAATTATTCTAATCTTCGATCCAGAATTATAACCATTCCATTACTTTCAATTACACTATATTTCTTAATTAACAATTATTAACCATCTATTATTAAACATCAAATAATTTTTGATCAACAACATTTTAGAATATTCTATCATATTCTTAAAAAAATGCATTTGATTAAATAAAAATGTATCCATTTGTAAAAAAACAGCGAAATTTATATTTTTATAAATTTTTATTTTCGACCATATTTCAATGATTTATTGTGGCAAAATACTTTCTCACAGTTAACATAAAATTCTACTCAATAAAAACCACTGCATATTAAAAATAAAAATATATTCCAATAACGATTTTAAAACTACACCATACAAAAACCATCATTATAAATAAATAAAATATCCATATATTTTCTCCATTTACAAAAAAAAAAAAAAATTTTTAACTTTTTAAGTGAAGGTGATAAAAATCATAATTATAAATAAATAGAATATCCATATATTTTCTCCATTTACAAAATTTTTTTTTTTTTTTTTAACTTTTTAAGTGAAGGTGATAGGTTATACAGCCTAAAGCTCTTACGCTTGAGTCAGTCACAAGGAAACGATTTAAACGAGACGCTTTAGAATGTTCCGTTATCTTGTTTTACCATTAAAACTTCCAATTCCTTTGTCCCTTGGGTGACGGACAGAAGTTAGGTTAGAGAGAATCTACTGCTTGAGCGACATGCCCATTTTCGCTGAGATGAAAATAAATGGCGCAGGAGACATCTTTACGTCTCTCTATACACTGTAAAGTAGATACCTACCGCTAGGGAAGATGTAACAGGGCGAAAAGTGTCTAGACTATGTATGTGTGTAAATGTGAGTCGAGTCTAGACGAAATGCAGTAGTTGACTCGGCAAGCACCTGAGGCGCACTCAGGATATCCCAACGCCACTATTATACCGGGCCATTTCCCTGTTTCCTCGCTACATATACCCTGTTATTCAGGAGTGGCGACGGAACAGCAAAAAAACATCCTCGTCTCATCCCTTGACTGAGAAAAATGGTAACCGGTAGACAGCGGACACTGAAAAGTGTTTAGCGCCACAAGCACCGTTTGTATGTCAGAACTGCTTGAAAAACATCCCTAATTAGTTATATTTTACCACTCACGGTGCGTGTAGGGATTGCCACATGGCTTTTGTACCACTGACAAGCCTCCGGGATAAATCCCTTGCCCAAATTTTCTTTTCAAATTTTTTAAATATTTTTTTGTTGCCTTTTTTCGGTTTAAGTAGAAACATGCTCACATAATTTATTATACCGCCCACAAACTCTAATCCATCAACTCACGAGGCCAACGAACTTCGAGATGATTAATTTCGGTATAAAAATGGCCATTGGTAATGATGTATGGAAATGAATTATTCATAGTCGTTGCCTTATAGCCCCTTAAGGATGGTACACTTGTATGTTATATTAATCAAAAGTTCGATTGGTTGAGAAGGTTTTTGTACTTTGGGGCAGGGAAAATTTTGACGCCGTCAAAGGGTAGTAAAAACATTGTTAACAATAATTAATTGAGGATGGTTATAAATTGGAATGAAATAGACTATTAAGGTTCTAAATTTTTTTTAGATGTGCCATGCATCTGCTGAATTTCTTCAATAAATATGATTTTGTCATGAAATTTTGTACAATTTTGGGGTGGGAGTCAAAATAGCGAATGACCAAAATAGCGAATGGTTAAAATAGTTAATTTCAATATAAGGAACGTCTGAATCTAGAATGGCCATCACGCCGAGAGAAAAAGTTTCATTGATTCACGGAAATCTTTGCCAATGAAATGAAATACTTGAATTTCAATACTATCTTTTCTTTGAATGATCTCAAATTCAATGAAAAGTGGTGTCATTGATTCGAAGAAACTTTTCTTTACTCCAATGAAACTTTTTCATTGATTTCAAAGATATCGTCTCTGATTCAATGAAACCTTTTTCTTTCCAGCTCAAAATTTCAAAACCTATTTTTTCCTGAAGTACGTGGCAGATAAAGCTCAAATTTTGTGAGTATGTAAGGAAGTATGGCAGAAATAGGCTAAGCTTCTGGCTCCTTGAAATTCGAAGCCGTTCGTTTGGGAGAACAGAAAAACAAAAAAGTGAGGTTAGGTGCGAGAGAGAGATCAATGAAAACGATTCTTTATTATATGCTCACTAAGTAAATCTTTATTCACAGGTAATGAAATGTTTTCTTTGAAATTCAAATGCACTATTTCATTGAAATCAATGAAAAAAATCCATCCACCCATTTCTTTGGCGTCAATGAAATCTTTTCTCTCGGTGCATTATGAAATACGCTATTTCAGCCATTCGCTGTTTTGACCCCCATCTTATTAAAATGCAATCAACTCACTTATTTAGCCACTTAACAGAGAAACAGCAACGTATTATTATTGTATTATTGTTTATTGTCACTAGGGTAAAAACCCTGTAAGTACAAAATAGATACAGAAGTAATAATAAGTAATGAATCAACATGTGTCGGTTTATAAACAGTGTGTAGTTTTTAAATTTTTTTTATTTATTATTTTCGTGTTCGAACGCAGAAAGAAGTAAAGCCGGGTTTTTGGTACAGTGCTTATTAAAATTCTCTGGCCCCTAATTATTTTTTTGCAAATAGATTAGCAACAAGATAAAAGAAATTACCCTCAAAACTTATTTTATTAAAGCAATATAACCATTTTTCCGAATATAAATCGTAAAAACCATACATCAACCCATGTTTGATTGGCACAAAGTTGTATTCCAAAAGTTTGATTCGTTTTCCTAAATAAAATAAGCGGAGCTCATTGTTTATATTTTGTGTATCTTTCAGAAATGAAAAATATTTGTCTTTCCAGCTGGAAAAGAATAAGTGCTTTTACGTGTTGGATCTTCGTCACGGTTCCCAGTGGAAATACCAAGTTGACGCGGCACGGAGATCCGACAAATCTCGCGCAAAAGCATCGAGTAAAAAGCTGAAGAGGCAGAGGGGGAGGGGCACTATCGCTATCGTTTAGCGTGGCTTTAACTTAGCTTCAAAGTGGTGCCGGGTCATAATACCCGCCTCGTCCGGGTATCTGTCTTTGCCCTCGCCGTGATATAAAGGAGACAGGGGCGGGTTTTCACCGCGCCCACCAGGGACAAGTAAATTACACTGGGCAAAGTAAAGCGGGGGTGATTCATCGCAGGGACAGCGACCTGCGGAGACCTCGCCTTTGTTTGGCAGAGTGACGTTGCCTTTCTCTATACCTATAACGTGAATACGTGTACAAGTACGTTGTAGGATCTCGTAGCCGGAGTCTCCATTAAATCCGGACATCACCACTGTAAGATAGATAAAAATCGTTGGCCGATGAAATAGCCCCGTAAACACCAAGTTCCGTCATTACTTCACTCAACAAATCGCCACTTTGTCGATGATAATTAAGTAAGATGGTTTAAGACACGTGTGCACGGAGAGAAGGATCTGACAACATTTATCCATATTTATAGTAAAAAGTATCGTAAATTCCTGGTACAAAGGAGTGAAGACACCGCCTATCAAGAAGTAAGAGAACTACGAGGATTTTTACCACGAAATATGATAAAAAATGCTATGTATATGGTAGAAATTCTCATAGTAATGAAGTAAACGAAGTCTACTGTAGACTGAAATTCTTATGTTTGGACTTCCAATTAGGTTGTACAGAGTGAGATGACGTTCTTAGACCCTTGTATAAACCTCCAAAAATTGCATATTTTACCCATTTTAATTCAACGAAGAGTGTTGGAAGGGTTTAAATTTTAACTCGGGTTGGTTTTTTTAGGTTATAGCTAAATCAACCAAATACCCAGCTACAGCATATTCTTACAATTATTTTTGTAGTGTAAAACGTAGAAAAATGAAATGCACGAGACATTTATATTAAAAAATAACAATGAAGAAGTTACCGAACAAAACCGTATTTCCAAGCAGAGTGACGTTGCCTTTCTCTATGCCTATACAGTGAATACGTATACAAGTACGTTATGGTATCTCGTGGTCGGAGCCTCCATTAAATCCGGACATCACCACTGTAAGATAGATAAAAATCGTTGGCCGATGAAATAGCCCCGTAAACACCAAGTTCCGTCATTACTTCACTCAACAAATCGCCACTTTGTCGATGATAATTAAGTAAGAAGGTTTAAGACACGTGTGCACGGAGAGAAGGATCTGACAACATTTTACCATACACGGAGAAAAGGGTGTAGTTGTAGGAACCACGGAATTGATAGTGCTAACCAACAGACATGGTAGAATATGGCATTAGCAAGTTATTGTGTGTCAGAACCAACCGATTGGTAACGCCAAACAACCGATTGGTCACCAACCAACCGTTAGTAACGCCGACCAACCGATTGATAATGTCAACCAACCGATTGGTAACGCCAACCAAACTACATCTAATGCTCCAAGCATTTAAAGGTTGGTTTTCTCAACTAACCTGTTTTCTCCGTGTATTTATAGTAAAAAGTATCGTAAATTCCTGGTGCGAGGAAGCGATGGCGCCACCTATCAAGCAGTACGAGAACTACGAGAATTTTTACCACGAAATATGGTAAAAAATGCTATGTATATGGTAGAAATTCTTATAGTTCTCGTACTTTTCTAACATTCCTTTGACACTCGTCAAAACCTCCGAAAATGGCATATATTACCCGAATGGAGTAAACGAAGTCTACTGTAGACTGAAATTCTTATGTTTGGACTTCCAATTAGGTTGTACAGAGTGAGATGACGTTCTTAGACCCTTGTATAAACCTCCAAAAATGGCATATTTTACCCATTTTAATTTTAAAAAGTGTGTTGGAAGGGTTTAAATTTTAGCTTGGGTTGGTTTTTTTTAGGTTCTAGCTAAATCAATCGAATATCCAGGAACAGCATGTACTTAGAATTTTTTTTTTGTACTTTAAAACGTAAAAAGATAAAATGCACGAGATATTTATTTTAGAAAATACCAATGAAGAAGTTGCCGAAGGAAACCGTATGTCCAGATTCCAAAAAATCGCAGACGTGTGTAACTATCCAGGAATTTACACCAACAACATGACCACTTTAACCAACGGATGGACCAGTTGAATCAACCGATGTCACAGTTAAATGAACCAGCTGACCAGTAAAACTATAATCAATAGTCTAGTTGAACCAATCGACTTCCGAATTAAACCAATTTACTGTTCAATTAAATCAACCAACTTCTCGGTTGAAACAACCAACTACTTTGCGGCAGGTACTTATTATAGAAAAATAATAAAATAAAAATCACGAGACTTTGATTGCAGAATGAAAAATGACAATTTCCTGAATATTAATACGGCAAAAATACGGTTGGTTTAAAAATGGTATTTCAATTAAATCAACCAACTTCTCGGTTGAAACAACCAACTGCTTTGCGACAGCTACTTATCATAGAAAAATAATAAAATAAAAATCGCGAGACTTTGATTGCGAAATGAAAAATGACAATTTCCAAATAATTAATACGGCAAAAACACGGTTGGTTTAAAAATAGTAGTTCAATTAAATCAACCAACTTCTCGGTTGAAACAACCAACTGCTTTGCGACAGCTTATCGTAGAAAAATAATAAAATAAAAATCACGAGACTTTGATTGCAGAATGAAAAATGACAATTTCCTGAATAATTAATACATCAAAAACACGGTTGGTTTAAAAATGGTAGTTCAATTAAATCAACCAACTTCTCGGTTGAAACAACCAACTGCTTTGCGACAGCTAATTATCATAGAAAAAGTAATAAAATATGAATCACGAGACTTTGATTGCAGAATGAAAAATGACAATTTCCTGAATAATTAATACGGCAAAAACACGATTGGTTTAAAAATCGTAGTTTAATTAAATCAACCAACTTCTCGGTTGAAACAACCAACTGCTTTGCGGCAGCTACTTATTATAGAAAAATAATAAAATAAAAATCACAAGACTTTGATTGCAAAATGAAAACTGACAATTTCCTGAATAATTAGTACGACAAAAATACGGTTGGTTTAAAAAATGGTAGTTCAATTAAATCAACCAACTTCTCGGTTGAAACAACCAACTGCTTTGCGGCAGCTACTTATTATAGAAAAATAATAAAATAAAAATCACAAGACTTTGATTGCAAAATGAAAACTGACAATTTCCTGAATAATTAGTACGACAAAAATACGGTTGGTTTAAAAAATGGTAGTTCAATTAAATCAACCAACTTCTCGGTTGAAACAACCAACTGCTTTGCGACAGCTACTTATTATTGAAAAATAATAAAATAAAAATCACGAGACTTTGATTGCAGAATGAAAACTGACAATTTCCCGAATAATTAATACGGCAAAAACACGGTTGGTCTAAAAATGGTATTTCCATTATATCAACCAACTTCTCGGTTGAAACAACCAACTGCTTTTGCGACAACTACTTATCATAGAAAAATAATGAAATAAAAATCACGAGACTTTGATTGCAAAATGAAAAATGACAAATTCCTGAATAGTTAATACGGCAAAAAGACGGTTGAATTGCGTCCAAACAGTGAAGAAGCCAGCGAAGGATTCCCTATTTACCTCGCAATTTTCTCCATTCCGCGAAACGACTTTGATACACTATAGTTTGAAGCAAAAGGCAAAAAACGACTCGCAGAATAAAAGAACCGAAGAGAATGGTGGAGAAGAAGCTCGAGCGAAGCGAGACAATCATCGAGAATTCTTGGACGGTCCGAGAGGTGCACCATATAATACAGTACGAAGCCAAAGGAGCGAGGGAGAAGTGGTGCAGACGAGCGGGAGACGACACAACATCGCATGAACGGACTCGCCTCGAAAACTCGGAAATAACAGACGTTACAGGTTTCACTGGTGCGGGAGTGTAGCTCCACTCCCGACGAGCCGGCGGCAACGGCAAATGGGATATGGGGGGGTTGAGGGGGTTTGAGGGGGACGCGCGCCAACGCTTATCGCGTTGTTCCCATATAGCACGCCTCGCCGAGCGAAACTCTCGTACAATCCCGCGGGACAACGCTGGGCAAAATCCCTCCCGCTTTCGTCCCGATTCGAGAAAAGTTTTATCGTCCATGAACACAGTCGACATCAGCACAGCACCGGAAGTACTCTCTCTCTCCCCTCTGTGTATGTACCAAGTGTAACAGCCGAAGGTGGCGAGACATTTCTTGGAGAATTAGTTTATGCTAGAGAATTCCGAAGTGGTATCTGTTACATTGCAAAGCGCGTCATAAAAAATGGGCCATTTTGCGAGGATAAGAAAATTACATAAAGATAGATAACATTGGCCATCATTTTGGGGACAAAATATATCACTCTATATAATTTATTTTTTAACTTTTTTCAAATTTATTTGTAAAAAATAAAATAGCGAGTGTTGAAAAAAATGCATAAAGAGGTAAAAACGCAAAAAAGACACTTTTTCGCTGAAAAAATCATATATTTTGTCCCCAACATGATGGCGAAAAAAATCATATATTTTGTCCCCAAAATGATGGCCAAAAAAATCATATATTTTGTCCCCTAAATGATGACCAGAAAAATCAAATATTTAGTCCCCAAAATGATGGCCAAAAAAATCATATGTTTTGTTCCCAAAATGATGGCCAAAAAAATAATATAATTTGTCCCCAAAATGATGGCCAAAAAAATCATATATATTGTCCCCAAAATGATGGCCAAAAAAATCATATATTTTGTCCCCAAAATGATGGCCAAAAAAATCATAAATATATTATGATACATATATTTTGTCCCCAAAATGACGGCCAAAAAAATCATATATTTTGTCCCCAAAATGATGACCAGAAAAATCATATATTTTGTCCCCAAAATGATGACCAAAAAAATCGTATATATTGTCCCCAAAATGATGGCCAAGAAAATCATATATTTTGTCCCCATAATGATGGCCAAAAAAATCATAAATATATTATGATACATATATTTTGTCCCCAAAATGACGGCCAAAAAAAATCATATATTTTGTCCCCAAAATGATGACCAGAAAAATCATATATTTTGTCCCCAAAATGATGGCCAAAAAAATCATATATTTTGTCCCCAAATTGATGGTCAAAAAAATCATATATTTTGTCCCCAAAATGATGGCCAAAAAAATCATATATTTTGTCCCCAAATTGATGGTCAAAAAAATCATATATTTTGTCCCCAAAATGATGACCAAAAAAATCATATATTTTGTCCCCAAAATGATGGCCAATGCTCAAAATTTTATCTTTCTTCATGTAATTTTCTTATCTTCGCAAAATGGACCATTTTTTATGACAGGAAAAAATTTACTATTTTTTCCCCAAAAGTAGCATATCTAAGGAATATAACGTCCAAATTTTAGGTTAAAATATTGAAAATTCTCGGACTATGATTTTTTAAGCGAAAAAGTGTATTTTTTGTATTTTTACCTCTTTCTGATTTTTTTTAACATGTCGCCATTTTATTTTTCATAAAAAAAATGTTCGTACATCATCTGGAACGTTCAAAGTATGTTCCGTAATTTTTTGAACCAGTTCGGACGGGTAGTTCGGTCACAATACCTTTTTGAAAACTGACCGGGTAGAAACGACCCAGCGTGACCACCGTGATTGAATTCGGAGGTGTGCCCACGAAGACACATTTTTTTAATGACGAAAAATCATTACTTTCCGCTTATAAATGAATTATAACATTTTCTATAGGAAATTTCGACATCGGTTAAGCATCGGAAGCATTTTCTCATCTACCAACTGTAACGGTCGAAGGTGGCAGGACACTTCTTGGAGAATTGATTTATGCCGAGAATTCCGAAGTGGTACCTATTACATTGCGAAGCGCGTCAGCAAAAATGGGCCATTTTTCGAGGATAAGAAAATTACATAAAGAAATATGAAATTGTTAGCATTGGCCATCATTATTTTTAAACAAAATTTATTTTTACGAAGGAATAGTAGTTTATACTATAAGAGAGAAAAGTGCATAAAAATTGGACGGAAAATGACGGAAAATATTTATTTTCCGTCTATGATAAAACTGACCATATTTTCATGCCTGCAACGTCGCAACGTCCCAATTTGTTTGATTATGCTTTAGTGTGAATTTTGGACACTTTCTAATGGGATAAAAATCTGAAAAAAATCAAGTCCATTGAATATGCCAAGAATATTAATTTTGCAAAATAATAATGTCAAAAAGTTATTAACAAATGGGTAAAAAAAATAACTCAATAAAAAATCAACTATTTTTTTCTATTTTCAAATGAAGTCCGATTTTTCTTTAAACATTAATTTTTTAAATAGTTTGTTTATAACTTTTTGGCATTATTATTATGCAACCAAGTGATCATCACAAGAAGCAAATAAATAAGTGCTTAACCCAATCAACGGTACAGTTATCTAAACCTTTAGAGTTAAGTTGATCGACTGGGTCAACCAGCACTAGTTAAGCAGTTCTCAAACTACTCAATCTCCCTCGTCTTTCAGAACAGAAATACTTTTCTCCTTCAACTACAAATTGCTTAAATTGAAATCCGAAACTAGCATTTAAGTATTCTTTAATTTAACACCTGCTCTGTGTTAATTTGAATTTGCCAAGAATATTAATTTTGCAAAATAATAATGTCAAAAAGTTATTAACAAATAGGTAAAAAAAATAACTCAACAAAAAATCAACTATTTTTTTCTATTTTCAAATGAAGTCTGATTTTTCTTTAAACATTATTTTTTTTTAATAGTTTGTTTATAACTTTTTGGCATTATTATTATGTAACCAAGTGATCATCACAAGAAGCAAATAAATAAGTGCTTAACCCAATCAACGGTACAGTTATCTAAACCTTTAGAGTTAAGGGGAGGGAGTCAGGTAAAAAAAATTGATTTTGGAAATTCAATATCCTCCAAATCCTATTGCATATAAAAATGCCCAACGCACGATATTGTAGGTACTCGATGAAAGGATTTTTTACTGGCGTCTGACTTGCATATGATTTTCAATATTTTCTTAAGCAAAGTTCTTAGATTTTCCATTCTGCGCATGATTCAGATTAGACTACTAGGCAGATTGGAATGGTTAACGTCTCATTTTCTTCTTCATGAAAAGATACATCGGCTAAATGGAGCAAACTATTTTTTTTCATTCTGAAAGCAAAGTTAATCACTGATTTAGAAAATAGCATAAAATTTATTTATTAATAATTATGTCACTTAAAAAATAGTACCATTTATTAACATTTGCTCCATTTAGCCGGTGTATCTTTTCATGAAGAAGAAAATGAGACGTCAACTATTTCAATCTATCTAGTAGTTTGATCTGAATCATGCGCAGAATGGAAAACCTAAGAACTTTGCTTAAGATAATGTTGAAAAGCATATGCAAGTCAGACGACAGTAAAAAATCCTTTCATCGAGTACCAACAATATAGTGCATTGGCCATTTTTATATGCAATAAGATTTGGATGATATTAAATTTGCAAAATCAATTTTTTTTACCTGTCTCCCTCCCCTTAAGTTGATCGACTGGGTCAACCAGCACTAGTTAAGCAGTTCTCAAACTACTCAATCTCCCTCGTCTTTCAGAACAGAAATACTTTTCTCCTTCAACTACAAATTGCTTAAATTGAAATCCGAAACTAGCATTTAAGTATTCTTTAATTTAACACCTGCTCTGTACACCACCCAATAGTCTCACGTTCACGTAGCAACGTTAGCAGCGAACCTACGAGGTAATTGAAATGTTCTAACTCCAGGATGAGATTAAATTCTTGGAATCCAAAACGCTTAGCTCCGTGAGGAGAATTCTCAGCTTCACTTCCTGCAAAGTGTCCCTGCGTTGGCGGTACGTGCTGCACTTTAAGGACGGCATGCACCAAGGATGCAGCTAGATATATTGAAGGTATAAAGGAAAAGGACTCAAGGAGTGGTAAGACTGTTGCTATATTGCACATACACATATATATGGGGCATTCCATCCCGATTCGACCTGAATCTGACCCTCGACCTCCCCGATTAGGCTCGTAATTTTTTGTAAGATTGGTTAGACCCTCTAATGCACCAGATTTTATTTTTTTATTTTTTCAATGCAAAATTTTTTTTCAGTATTTTTTTGCAATGACATATCGAATGCCATAATTTTAAAATTTGAAAAATACATTGTTGAATATCAAAGTTTTCTAGCTTATAGCCAAAGTGGGCAAGATTTTTCTTCTTATAGTTTTTAAGCTCTTTTTATTTAAAAAATTATGAAAAAATAGAAAAAGAAAAATTAATCTACTACAGGCGACTGGTCAAACGTTTATTTATGTAAACTCGAATTTTTTTCGAATTTTCTCAGATTTTTAGGAATTTGTCAAATTTTTCTGAACTAAGACTATTCTAGCACCAGCATACCATAGTTTAAGACAGAAATTATAATTTTTTAAATCAAACAAGCTTAAAAACCATATGAAGAAAAATTGTCCCCACTTTGACTCTAAGCTAGAAAATTTTGATATTCAACAGAGTATTTTTCTGAATGTTTTCGGATTTTTAAATGGAATTCGCGATAGCCGACCATGAATTGTCATCTCGTTTAATTTTTTTTTCCATTCGTAATGGATTTATTTTTTCGAAAAAATGGCTTGAAAAATCGACGCAAACGTTTGCCCACTCTGGGTAATAATAGCTCAAAAATTTTGATACCTAATGCAGGATTTTTGAGAATAATTTCAAATTTTTTAATTGATGCGCAAAATTTTTATTGAAAAAAAATCATAACGAAAAAAAATTTCAATAGAAAAAATCTACAAATAATTGGAATATTTTTTCGAGCATATAGAATAGTATAAAAAATTATGAAGCGAATTGGAAGGAGTCAGAGCTGAACGCTTACTGAGTTGGCCAGGAATACCCCATATATACATATATATAAATATAGATATATATGGGATATAAAATAACCAAGGAAGCAGAATGCTAGAGCAACTTTTTTCGAAAAAAATGGCTTGAAAACAAACGTTTGCCCACTCTGTGTAATAGCTCTGAAATTTTGATACCTAATACAGGATTTTTGAGAATAATTTCAAATTTTTTAATTGGTGCGCAAAATTTTTATTGAAAAAAAATCATAACAAAAAAAAATTTCAATAGAAAAAATCTAAAAATAATTAGAATATTTTTTTCGAGCATATAGAATAGTATAAAAAGTTAATGAAAAATTATGAAGCGAATTAGAAGAAGTCAGAGCTGAACGCTTACTGAGTTGGCCAGGAATACCCCATATATACGTATATATAAATATAGATATATATGGGATATAAAATAGCCAAGGAAGCAGAATGCTAGAGCAACGCAGTGGATATACCATGGGATTACCGAGACGGCTTTTCAAATATGCTAACAGTGGCATTAACTGGGACTCGGATGAGATTACCAAGTATAATACCCACCCGCGACCTTGTGAGCGCGCCACCCTTACCTACATTACTCCTATGCTTCTATTCGTTTGCCTGCGGAAACTCTCGACCAGTTCGATAATCTGGCCCATACCCACAGATATACCAACACATTATAAAAATGTTAATATATTAATACAGAGTCTACGCTCACCGCGAATAGATACATCGTGTACGGTGTGTATACAAATTTCCATAAATTTACATATCAACGCCCATTCATTAATAATTTAATGCATATCGCCCACACGTAGTGCATATTTGTGAAGAATAATTAATGGAACTTCCGGTCACGTGACCAACATCGCGAATTTTTATAAAATATTTTCATACACAATTTGTATAATACATTGATGATACGATATGAGTAGTTGGGTACACTGTAAACAACTTTTTCGCTTGAAAATTAATATACACACGGAGAGAAGAGTCTGGTAATCATTACCCGATTTAGTATAGTAAACTCGGTTTATTCAGCGCTTCTGACGTCTATTTCTACACGGAAAAAAAAGATTAGTTGCCATAACCAAGAAATGAGTTGACACAACCAATCGATTATTCTATTTATCTTACAACTCAAATGGTAATACCACCGATTCGAATGGTAATACCGACGATTCGAATGATAATACCGACGATTCGAATGGTAATACCGACGATTCGAATGATAATACCGACGATTCGAGTGGTAGTCTCACCGATTGGATTAGTTAACCTAACTAATCTCGCGAGAACTAATCGTGAATAGTTGAGGTTACTATTCGATATGGTTGAGGCAACTAATTTTTTGGACATCGTGTACAGCAAATCGAAAACAAAGTTGCCACAACCAATTATTTCTTTCCGTGCGTGAATACAACTGGCACACGGAAAAAAAGGCTTAGTTGGAACAGTCAAGTGCTATGGTTATATATGCGTCAGACGATTAAATTGGTTAGACCGACCAAGTCATTTGTTAGGCTACCAATTTCTTGGTTGGTCTAACCAAGACACTTGGTTAGCTTACCAATTTCTTCGTTGGTCTAACCAAGTCACTTGGTTAGCTTACCAATTTCTTCGTTGGTCTAACCAAGTCACTTGGTTAGCTTACCAATTTCTTCGTTGGTCTAACCAAGTCGCTTGTTAGCTTACCAATTTCTTGGTTGGTCTCACCAAGTGACTTAGTTGGTCTAACCAAGTGACTTGGTTAGCTTACCAAGTGACTTGGTTGGTCTACCCAAGTGACTTGGTTGGTCTAACCAAGTGACTTGGTTAGCTTACCAAGTGACTTGGTTAGTCCAGCCAAGAAATTGGTAGCCTAACAAATTACTTGGTTGATCGAACCAATTAATCGGCTGGCGCATGTATAAACATAGCACTTGGTTGTTTCAACCAAGCCTTTCTTTCCGTGCATCGTATGCCATACTGTATATTAGATACGAAAAATTCGCATTTAATGTACTGCATAGCAATCATCGCCAAACTGATCGAATAAACCGAATTTACTATGCTGCATGGGAACCATCGCCATATTTTTTTAATAGTGGCTGCCAGAAAATTCTCTCCGTGCAGTATATAAAGCTCGGATGCATATGAGGTATTCTTTATCAACTGGGCCACTTTTTTCGGTCGACCTCCCAGATATTTTTCTAAATTTGTCAGTTTGTTGTACTATTTGAGATGGGTGTTTGTGATTTTTTTCAGATTTTTAAAGGGCGCCGTTCAGGATTTACGTTTTTTTTTTTAAATATCACTATATCACAGAAAATATTAGACTCTCAAAAAATTCTTCAGAACATTAACTTTTTCATTTTCCATCTACTTTCGAGTGATGTTAAAATCATAATTTTTCCAACGGAAGATAGTAAATTTTTCGCAAAAAAAGAGCAATAAATAATTTTTTTACGAAAAAAGCACCTTTAATTCAGATTTTTATTTTACAAGGTATTTCGCATTGTATGAAGATTCTGAGAAAAAAATCCCAAAGTGACACCTCCAATTCTAAGGCAGTAAAAAATTAAAAATTAAAATAAAAACATTAATAAATTTTTTCCTGCCCGTTTTTTCCGAATTATTTGGCGCAGCCCGTCGTCCGAGGAGTTTCGTTTTATCTTTTGGAAATGTGATGAAATTCGCTAGGGAGGAAATCCAAAGTGGCACCTTCGATTCTTAGGCAGGAAAAATTTATTAATTTTTTTCTTTTAATTTTCAATTTTTTACTGCCTCAGAATTCCAGGTGCCACTTTGGAATTTTTTTCTCAGAATCTTCATACAATGCGAAATATTCATACAATGCGGGATATTAATATTTGGATAAAAATTTAGTCGTAATAATTTTTTAATATTACGATTAATTATTACCAGCGAGTTTTATGAATTGAGGAAGAAAATTGTTATTCTATCGCTCTGAACAAAATCACAGTTATTCAAGTTGCAAAGTATTTTTAATACATTTTTACTTCATCAAGGAAAAACTTCGTTTTTAAGAAGAAAAAAATCGGGACTTCAATATAAGAGTACTTAAAATTGGCTGAGTGCTTCGAAAGTGAAGCACCGATAATTCAAGAACTGCTCCATGAAATGTAATAAATTTTACACCGAAGTAAAACTCCCATTAGGGAATTAATAATCATATTTTAATTTCATAATCGACAGTACCACTTTTTGTTTTTATTGCATGAAAAAATTTGTGCAAATTTTTTAAGTAGTCGTATTGAATTTTTATGTTAAACTTGTGTTTGGATTAAGGATGGCTAGTAAATTATTGCTAACTGATAAATTTAATTACATTAAGTGAGAATGTAGGTCAATCAAAAAATGCGACGCATTGAAAAAAAAAAATTCTTTTCATATATAAAAAGAATAATTAAGTTTATAATTAGAGTGATATATACTTATAATAACAAAAAAAATAATAATATCGAAACCGTAGTTTTTTTCAAAATAATAATCGCCGTCTTCATTGAATGTGACCGAACCAAACCTTGAAAAAAATAGAAAGTTTTTTTCAAATGTCACTATATTAAATATTTAACAAAAAGGAGTAAAAATGAATTCCGTTGAACAGACCTGAAATGGCTTTACTTTTATTAATGGAATTTATTAAATTATTCTTTTCATATATAAAATGAATAATTAATAAAAACTTTGGTACTTATGGAGTTGACCATCTGCGAGAAATTTAATAAAATATTTTATCATCGCTAAGAGTGATATATAGTTATAATAACAAAGATGTGCTAAAATAGCGGTTCGCGCCTTATCTTCATCTTCTGTGACACGCACAGAGTATTATAGCGTGCTTCATAATCCAAAGCGAAAGAGACAGTCGGGCCCAAGATTAATATTCTCGGTTATAGTCCTGTCATCGTGACAGGAGAGCTCCGAAGCTCGCGAATAGTAATTATATAACTATGATGGTCTTCGGCGAAGAAGGAACAACGAGAATCATAATTAATTCTTCGTCACTGCTACCACAAACCCTCTAGCTATCTCATCGCAGAACCCTCTAACTCTTACCTCCCACTCTTCGCCTCTTCGAGATGGGGAGAATCTCCAACGAGTTTTGCCATCGCTTTTGGCCTGCCTCAGGCTTCGACGTCGCATCGATAACGAGACTTGAACACCAGCCAAGTATTAAAACTTTGTACTTCGCTTCATTCATAACGAATTCATCGTGAAAATGCTTAATACGAGTTTGTAATTCACACAGACCGTATAATTTTAACTTTGATTACAATTTTTTTTCTTTTTTCTTTTTTGCTAAATCGATTTATGTTGTCAGGCTGTTAATCACAAATTACATCTTCAAAGATATCGAGATGTACGAAGTTATCAAAGATGAAATTTTAATTAAATTAATTTTTTTTACATGATGCTTAATGTTTTAAATACATGTAAAATAATGGATAAAAATGCCTGGCTTTGTTTAAAATGAAATTATAATTATTCTGTAATGGAAAGATGTTTTTTACAAAATTGTTCAAAATATCGCATCGGTATAGTACATTTTTAAATTTATTACTATATATTTATAATTTATTATTATATTTCAATTAATACATATTGACTGAAAAATACATAATTTTTTTTCCACAAATAATATGAAAATGCTGCCGTGGATTTATTTAAAATATGCTATACAAAAAAAATATGTAATTTCTAATGGAACAATAATAGTTCATTACTTTCTTCTTTATTCTTAAATTTGTGTAATGAGAATATTTAAAAAATATTATATCATATTCTTGACCAAATTGACACAATATAAAAATCATAATACTCATTAGATGTAAATTAGATTATAAAAAAAATTATTTCTAAATGAAATTTGAAGCAAAAAAATTACAAAAATATTTTTTATCGGTGTCAAAAAATGCCTTCCATTTAATTACCTTCGAACAATTAATATTTTTAACAACACCTTTTATTGAGCTAATTATTTTTCAGCATCCATCCAACACTTTTAAGTTCATCTTCTCAATTAATATTTTTTATCGTTTCAGCATAAATTACGGCAAAACGCCCGCATAAAAAAAATAATAAGAATTACAACTCATTTGCGTATGTTTTATATGCGTCATAACAATGAAAGTAATTATCATAAACCCAACAATTATTCCAGATTGAACAGCTGCCAGCTGTGAAACTTCAATTACAATAAATCGTAATATCCATTGGATGTAAATTACATTTAAAAAAAAATTATTTCTAAACCAAATTTGAAGCAAGAAAATTACAAAAATATTATTTTATCGATGTCAAAAAATGCCTTCCATTTTACCTTCGAACATTTAATATTTTTAGCAACTCCTTTTATTGCGCTAATTATTTCTCAACATGCATCCAACACTTTTAAATTCATTGTACTAAAGCTCATATTCTCAATTAATATTCTTTATCGTTTCAGTATAAATTACGGCAAAACGCCCGCATAAAAAAATAATAAGAATTACAACTCATTTGCGTGTGTTTTATATGTGGCATAACAATGAAAGGAATTATCATAAACCCGACAATTATTCCAGATTGAGCAGCTGCCAGCTGTGAAACTTCAATTACAATAAATCGTAATATCCATTAGATGTAAATTACATTTAAAAAAAAATTATTTCTAAACCAAATTTGAAGCAAGAAAATTACAAAAATATTATTTTATCGATGTCAAAAAATGCCTTCCATTTTACTTTCGAACATTTAATATTTTTAGCAACACCTTTCATTCCGCTAATTATTTTTCAACATGCATCCAACACTTTTAAATTCATTGTACTAAAGCTCATCTTCTCAATTAATATTCTTTATCGTTTCAGTATAAATTACGGCAAAACGCCCGCATAAAAAAAATTATAATTACGACTCATTTGCGTGTGTTTTATATGCGTCATAACAATGAAAGTAATTATCATAAACCCAACAATTATTCCAGATTGAGCAGCTGCCAGCTGTGAAACTTCAATTACAATAAATCATAATATCTATTAGATGTAAATTACATTTGAAAAAAAAATTATTTCTAAACCAAATTTGAAGCAAGAAAATTACAAAAATATTATTTTATCGGTGTCAAAAGATTCCTTCTATTTAATTACCTTCGAACATTTAATATTTTTAGCAACACTTTTTATCGCGCTAATTATTTTTCAAGATGCATCCAATACTTTTAAATTCATTGTACTAAAGCTCATCTTCTCAATTAATATTCTTTATCGTTTCGGTATAAATTACGGCAAAACGCCTGCATAAAAAAAAATTATAATTACGACTCATTTGCGTGTGTTTTATATGTGTCATAACAATGAAAGTAATTATCATAAATCCAACAATTATTCCAGATTGAGCAGCTGCCAGCTGTGAAACTTCAATTACAATAAATCATAATATCTATTAGATGTAAATTACATTTGAAAAAAAAATTATTTCTAAACCAAATTTGAAGCAAGAAAATTACAAAAATATTATTTTATCGGTGTCAAAAGATTCCTTCCATTTAATTACCTTCGAATATTTAATATTTTTAGCAACACCTTTTATTGCGTTAATTATTTTTCAACATGCATCCAACACTTTTAAATTCATTGTACTATATCTCACCTTCTCAATTAATATTCTTTATCGTTACAGTATAAATTACAGCAAAACGTCCGCATAAAAAAAATTATAATTACGACTCATTTGCGTGTTTTTTATATGTGGCATAACAATTAAAGTTATTATCATAAACTCGACAATTATTCCAGATTGAGCAGTTGCCAGCTGTGAAACTTCAATTACAATAAATCGTAATATCCATTGGATGTAAATTACATTAAAAAAAAAAAAAATTATTTCTAAACCAAATTTGAAGCAAGAAAATTACAAAAATATTATTTAATCGATGTCAAAAAATGCCTTCCATTTTACCTTCGAACATTTAATATTTTTAGCAACACCTTTTATTGCGCTAATTATTTTTCAGCACGCATCCAACATTATTATATACTTCAAATTCATTCCTCAACTTCTTAATTAATATTCTTTATCGTTTCAGTATAAATTACAACGAAACGCCTGAATAAAAAAAATAATAATTCAGGCTCATTTGCGTGTGTTTTACATGTGGCATAACAATTAAAGTAATTATCATAAACCCGACAATTATTCCAGGTTGAGCAGCTGCCAGCTGTGAAACTTCAATTACAATAAATCATAATATATATTAGATGTAAATTATATTTGAAAAAAAAATTATTTCTAAACCAAATTTGAAGCAAGAAAATTACAAAAATATTATTTTATCGGTGTCAAAAAATTCCTTCCATTTAATTACCTTCGAACATATACGAAATATTTTTGGCAACACCTTTCATTGCGCTAATTATTTTTCAGCATGCATCCAACATTATTATATACTTCAAATTCATTCCTCAACTTCTCAATTAATATTCTTTTTCGTTTCAGTATAAATTACAACAAAACGCCTGCATAAAAGAAATAATAAGTAAGGCTCATTGGCGTGCGTTTTACATGTGGCATAACAATGAAAGTAATTATCATGAACTCGACAATTATTCCAGATTGAGCAGCTGCCAGCTGTGAAACTTCAATTATAATAAATCATAATATCCATTAGATGTAAATTACATTTGAAAAAAAAAAATATTTCTAAACCAAATTTGAAGCAAGAAAATTACAAAAATATTATTTTATCGGCGTCAAAAAATTCCTTCCATTTAATTACCTTCGAACATTTACGAAATATTTTTGGCAACACCTTTCATTGCGCTAATTATTTTTCAGCACGCATCCAACATTATTACATACCTCAAATTCATTCCTCAACTTCTCAATTAATATTCTTTATCGTTTCAGTATAAATTACAACGAAACGCCTGCATAAAAGAAATAATAAGTAAGGCTCATTTGCGTGCGTTTTACATGTGGCATAACAATGAAAGTAATTATCATAAACTCGACAATTATTCCAGATTGAGCAGCTGCCAGATGTGACACTTCAATTACAATAACATTCGTTCCAAATGCTGCCAGACCAGAAGTCGTTACAGCATTTCCTTATTGTGGATTACGAGTTACATGTGGTATATATGATATAAAATGTGTATTCTTGAGTAGACGTCTAGAATTGAGGCTCATCAACGTGCTGATGAGCGCGTGTCCTCGTATATGCATCTCCTTTCTCGGTACGTATAACGAAGAAAAGCATCAAAGAAAAATAAGTCAACGACCGCAGAAGAGACACGGAGAAAGACTATGCCGTGGGAAAAAGGGCGAGAGACTCGTTAATTAAAGTGTGGGGCGACGCGACGACAGACCGGACGAGAAATGCAACCCGTTCACGACCACGAAGACACGACGAGAAGCAGAAACGTTCGTCCGCTGCTGGCGGACTTAATGATCTTTCGGATTAATTGACGCCGTGTCAACGGCCAACGAGATGAGCTGCAGTTGTGACTACATCCAGAAAATGTCCAGCAACTGTTGTGAATAT
This sequence comes from Ephialtes manifestator, assembly GCA_963970395.1. Classification (NCBI taxonomy): domain Eukaryota; kingdom Metazoa; phylum Arthropoda; class Insecta; order Hymenoptera; family Ichneumonidae; genus Ephialtes; species Ephialtes manifestator. The sequence goes on along the minus strand of OZ019975.1, from coordinate 27,026,120 downwards.
ATATGTATGTATGTGTATTAGGATGGCCCACATTTAAGCTGTATTTTTTAATTTTTAGTCTTACCCAAAAAAATCGTTGTTTTCGGTGAAAAAACAATTCTCAAGAAAAATGAAATTTGTGAAAAATTATTTAGAAGTCGCTCAACAATTTTGAAAATCATCAAAATGATTTTTTTATTTTTTATATTTTGTAATGTCTTGCCCCTCATGTGGATATATATGTATGTATGTGCAATATATATTAGGGTGGCCCACATTTCAGCTGTATTTTTTAATTTTTAGTCTCACCCGAGAAAATTGTTGTTTTCGGTGAAAAAATAATTCTCGAGAAAAATGAAATTTGTGAAAAATTATCAAAAAGATTTTTTTATGTTTTTCATTTTGTAATCTCTTGCCCCTCATGTGGATATATATGTATGTATGTGCAATATATATTAGGGTGGCCCACATTTCAGCTGTATTTTTTAATTTTTAGTTTCACCCGAGAAAATAGTTGTTTTCGGTGAAAAAACAATTTTCAAGAAAAATGGAATTTGTGAGAAATTATTTAGAGGTCGCCCGACAATTTTGAAAATTATCAAAAAGATTTTTTTTTTTACGTTTTGTAATCTCTTGCCCCTCATGTGGATATGTATGTATGTATAATATATATCAGAGTGGCCCACATTTCAGTTGTATTTTTTTCATTTTTAGTCTCACCCAAAAAAATTGTTTTTGGTGAAAAAACGATTTTCAAGAAAAATGGAATTTGTGAGCAATTATTTAGAGGTCGCTCAACAATTTTGAAAATTATCAAAAAGATTTTTTTAAAAATAATTTTGAGACTAAAAAATACAGCTAAAATTTGAGCCACTTAATATATGTACTACATAAAACTAGGGACTTTCATGTCTGCTGCCCTCATTTTTCTATGTGTGTGCAAAAAAAAATTGACCAACCTATAGACACAAAATAAAATGGGAATCTCATCCCTTCCTTAACACTTCAAATATACATATAGCATATTTGGTACATTGGAGGAATAACTGATTCCGAATATATTTTTCTCATTTTTGTTTAACAAATTTTGCAAATTTTGAAAATCTGTGAGAGTATATTGGGAATGAATTCTACGTTGTAATTTAATGTGAGATAAATGTATGTACATAAAAATTAAACAAGTACCATTTTTGCAGTATATTGGATGAAAAAAGTGTTGAAGATTTGAGAAAAATTAGTTTCTTCGAGAGTAAAAGGGCCATTATAGGGTTAAAGGATTTTTAATAAAATGCCTACATATTCATTTAGAGTTATTTTTCAGGTTTTAAAATTTTTTATACGTTTTCTGTCGTGTTAGACGTAAAATATCTAGAATAGAAAAACTAAGTAATGAAAAATAAAAATGGAGGTATTAATGTGAGCAAAAAATTTGCAAGAGGCATTTGCACTTTCCTAGCTCATTTATTTTCTTCGTGGAAAAACCATTTCATCCTGAGCAATTGATTAAGTTTGTCTTACCCACACAGGAAGTTTTGTGTTATGAAAATGGATGAAGGAATAATATGCAAATTTAATTATGAGGCTTCAAAAAATGGAATAAAAACTCTGTTAAAACTTTTTACAGTTTGAAAAAAAAGGAATCGACAGTACATCTTTTAATTTGTGAAAGTTGGGGTAGCTAATTTTTTAAAATATAGACCCTCAAATAATCCATATCCATCATCAAGAAACTATGCGGTACTATTACATCATTTTACTATAAAAATTTAAAAAAAAACAAAGTTTTTAAACAGAGGAATGCGGATTCCCTTGCTTCATTATTTCCCGAAGTTGCAGGAAGCTGTCATACCATTTTCCTACATTATTCGTACCCACTGAGCAGCTTAACTTGCTACAAGGGAGCAAAGGAATTCCATCCACATTATATCATACCTACAGCAAGATCATGTAATTTACAAGAATAAATTTAAAAAGTGAGTAAAAAAAATGCTATTTTGCCACTATTTTAATTCAGAAAAAGGTTTTACCACAATTTTAATTACGGAAAAAGCGTTAAGATATCAAGACAACTACATTAATAATATAGTGGCTATTCCGATATTATAGACCCTACAATAATGCAGCATCAAGAAAGTTTGTGATACTGTTACATAATTCTACTGTAAACAAAGTTTTTCAACGTTTTTAAACAGCGGAATGCAGATTCCCTTCACCGAGAGAAAAGATTTCATTGACGCCAAAGAAATGGGTGGATTGATTTTTTTTTTCATTGATTTCAATGAAATAGTGCATTTGAATTTCAAAGAGACCATTTCATTGCCTGTAAATAAAGATTTACTTAGTGCGCATATAATAAAGAATCAGTTGCATTGTTTTAAAGAGACATTTTCATTGGTTCAAAAAAACGTTTTCATTGATCTCTCCTAACCTCACTTTTTTTGTTTTCCGGTTCTTCCGAACGATCGGCTTCGAATTTCGAGGAGTCAGAAGCTTAGCTTATTTCTGCCGTACTTCCTTACATACTCACAAAATTTGAGCTTTATCTGCCGCGTACTTCAGGAAAAAATAGGATTCGAAATTTTGAGCTGGTAAGAAGAAGGTTTCATTGAATCGGAGATGATATCTTTAAAATCAATGAAAAAGGTACTTTGGTTTAAAGAAATGTTTCTTGGAATCAATGTCATTACTTTTCATTGAGTTTGAGATCATTCAAAGAAAAGATAGTATTGAAATTCAAGTATTTCATTTCATTGGCAAAGATTTCCGTGAATCAATGAAACTTTTTCTCTCGGTGTTGTTACATTATTTCCCAAAGTTGCATGAATAAGCTCTTAAGGTATTTTCCTGTTTTATTCCTAACCACTACGCAACTCACCGCGCTACAAAGGAGCAAAGGAATTCCATTCACATTATGTGTCATACCTACAGCAAGGTCATGTAATTTACAAGAATAAATTTAAAAAGTGAATAAAAAAATGCTATTTTGCCACTATTTTAATTCAGAAAAAGGTTTTACCACAATTTTAATTACGGAAAAAGCGTTAAGATATCAAGACAACTACATTAATAATATAGTGGCTATTCCGATATTATAGACCCTACAATAATGCAGCATCAAGAAAGTTTGTGATACTGTTACATAATTCTACTGTAAACAAAGTTTTTCAACGTTTTTAAACAGCGGAATGCAGGTTCCCTTCACCGAGAGAAAAGATTTCATTGACGCCAATGAAATGGGTGGATTGATTTTTTTTTTCATTGATTTCAACGAAATATTTCTTTGATTTCAATGAAATAGTGCATTTGAATTTCAAAGAGACCATTTCATTGCCTGTAAATAAAGATTTACTTAGTGAGAATATAATAAAGAAACAGTTGCATTGTTTTAAAGAGACGTTTTCATTGGTTCAAAGAAACGTTTTCGTTGATCTCTCTCTCGCACCTAACCTCACTTTTCTTGTTTTCCGGTTCTTCCGAACGATCGGCTTCGAATTTCGAGGAGTCAGAAGGTTAGCTTATTTCTGCCGTACTTCCTTACATACACACAATATTTGAGCTTTATCTGTCGCGTACTTCAGGAAAAAATAGGATTCGAAATTTTGAGGTGGTAAGAAGAAGGTTTCATTGAATCAGAGATGATATCTTTAAAATCAATGAAAAAGGTACTTTGGTTTAAAGAAATGTTTCTTGGAATCAATGTCATTACTTTTCATTGAGTTTGAGATCATGCAAAGAAAAGATAGTATTGAAATTCAAGTATTTCATTTCATTGGCAAAGATTTCCGTGAATCAATGAAACTTTTTCTCTCGGTGTTGTTACATTATTTCCCAAAGTTGCATGAATAAGCTCTTAAGGTATTTTCCTGTTTTATTCCTAACCACTACGCAGCTCACCGCGCTACAAAGCAGCAAAGGAATTCCATCCACATTATGTGTCATACCTACAGCAAGGTCATGTAATTTACGAGAAATTTTTTTTCAAAAATGCTGTTTTTCCACTATTTTAATTCAAAAATAAATTTATCCATTGTTTTAATTCAGCAAAAGCTTTTTTCACTATTTAAATTCGGAAAATGCTTTAAAATATTAAGAAAAACACATTAATAATATAGTGGCCATTTCCGTAATGTAGATCCATCACGAAATTATGTGACACTGTTAAATACTTCTACCGCAAAAATAAAAATAAAAAGTTTTTATACCGAGAAATGGAGATTCCCTTGTTGCATTATTTCTCAAAGTTGCATGAAGCTCTTATAGCGTTTTCCTGCTTTATTCCTAACCACTGCCCAGCTCAACTCGCTACAAAGGAGCAAAGGAATTCCATCCACATTATATGTCATCTACAGCAAGATCATGTAATTTACAAGCATAAATTTAGAAAGTGAATTTTTAAAAATTGCTTTTTTTGCCACAATTTTAATTTAAAAATGCTTTGTGCCACTATTTTAATTTAGAAATAGCTTCTTCAGCTATTTTAATTCAGAAAAATCGTTTTCCACTCGTTTCCACATTAATAATATAGTGGCCATTTTCGTAATGTAGTAATGTGTAACTGTTACATAATTCTAGCGCAAAAAAAAATGTATAAACGTTTTTAAACAGAGGAATGCAAATTCCCTTGTTGCATTATTTCCCAAAGTTGCATGAAGCTCTTATAGCATTTTCCTGTTTTATTCCTAACCACTGCACAGCTCAACTCGCTACAAGGGAGCAAAGGAATTCCATCCACATTTTGTCGTACCTACAGGAATGTCGTGTAATTTACAAGAATAAATTTAAGAAGAGAATTTCTCAAAAATGCTACTTTACCACCTTTTTAATTCAGAAAAATCTTTTTCCACTCTTTTAATTCGGAAAAGCGTTGAAATATTAAAACACATACAATAATGCAGTATCAAGAAACTATGTGAAACTGTTACATAATTCTAACGCAAAAAAAAATTATAAACGTTCTTAAACAGAGGAACGCAAATTCCCTCGTTGCATTATTTCCCAAAGTTGCATGAAGCTCTTATAGCATTTTCCTGTTTTATTCCTAACCACTGCACAGCCCAACTCGCTACAAGGGAGCAAAGGAATTCCATCAACATTATGTCATACCTACAACAAGTCATGTAATTTACAAGCACAAATTTAAAAAGTGAATTTTTCAAAAATTCTTTTTTTTCCACTATTTTAATTTAGAAATACCTTTTCCCATTATTTAAATTCATACAATTTTTTCCCACTATTTTAATTCAGTAAATACTTAAAAATATTAAGAAAAACACATGAATAATATAGTGGCCATTAAATAGACCCTACAATAATGCAGTGTCAAGAAACTATGTGAAACTGTTACATAATTCTAAAGCAAAAAAAATTTATAAACGTTTTTAAACAGAGGAATGCAAATTCCCTCGTTGCATTATTTCCCAAAGTTGCATGAAGCTCTTATAGCATTTTCCTGTTTTATTCCTGACCACTGCACAACCCAACTCGCTACAAGGGAACAAAGGAATTCCATCCACATTATGTCATACCTACAACAAGTCACGTCATTTACAAGCACAAATTTAAAGTGAATTTTTCAAAAATTCTTTTTTTTCCACTATTTTAATTTAGAAATACCTTTTCCCATTATTTTAATTCATACAATTTTTTCCCACTATTTTAATTCAGTAAATACTTAAAAATATTAAGAAAAACACATGAATAATATAGTGGCCATTAAATAGACCCTACAATAATGTAGTGTCAAGAAACTATGTGAAACTGTTACATAATTCTAACGCAAAAAAAATTTATAAACGTTTTTAAACAGAGGAATGCAAATTCCCTCGTTGCATTATTTCCCAAAGTTGCATGAAGCTCTTATAGCATTTTCCTGTTTTATTCCTAACCACTACACAGCTGAACTCGCTACAAGGGAGCAAAGGAATTCCATCCACATTATGTCATACCTACAACAAGTCATGTAATTTACAAGCACAAATTTAAAAAGTGAATTTTTCAAAAATTCTTTTCTGCCACTATTTTAATTTAGAAATACCTTTTCCCATTATTTTAATTCATACAATTTTTTCCCACTATTTTAATTCACTAAATACTTAAAAATATTAAGAAAAACACATGAATAATATAGTGGCCATTAAATAGACCCTACAATAATGTAGTGTCAAGAAACTATGTGAAACTGTTACATAATTCTAAAGCAAAAAAAATTTATAAACGTTTTTAAACAGAGGAATGCAAATTCCCTCGTTGCATTATTTCCCAAAGTTGCATGAAGCTCTTATAGCATTTTCCTGTTTTATTCCTAACCACTACACAGCTGAACTCGCTACAAGGGAGCAAAGGAATTCCATCCACATTTTGTCGTACCTACAGCACGGCATGTAATGCTACTTATTTGAGGCTCAGAAGAGAAAAAGAGAGAGAGAGAGAGAGATAGTTGTGTGTCGCGTTCCAAGAAAGCTCCGCACTTGGGAGAGAACCCGAGCCAGCAATATCGTGTCACCCTTCAGGCACTTTTTAATTAATTAAATCACTGAAGAAGAAACTCCTGAGTGTTCTTCACTGGCTTGTCACGTCAACTATCTCGTCGCATTAACAAATTGCAACCATGTCGTGTATGTCAAAACCCACTTCTTATTATTTATTTCTAGAACTCTGTATACAACATTATAATTCAAAATAATTCATGAGCCTATTACTTTGTGCCAAATAAGTGAGATGTGAATAATTAAATGGCAGTGTAATTATATACTTATAATATCACTTCTCATTATTTTCAAGGCAATTACGTTAGCACAATATTTTTATCAGCTTCATTTTCTATAAAATACAATAAGGATAATGGAAGGCCAAAAAAAATTTACTGGGAAATAAAGTTCGTTATAACTAATTCATTAAAGCGCATAATTTGTAGATCATGTAACTATTCAGTAATAAAAATTCATTATTTCTATAAGTATTAGGCATTTACAACTCTTGTAAATGCCTAATACTTATAGAAATAATGATGATGATACGATTAGGTCTATAATTATGTTTTTATAATAATAACATGTAGCGATTATAGTACGATGATTAAACTTTGGAATGGCTGCAAAAATTATTATTTTTCAATAAAAATTCACGGTAATTCTTTTGAAAAAATGGATAAAAATAAGTAATGCATTACTTATTTCTTCCATTTTTTCCACTATTTCTTGCAATATTAAAGCGAAAATTAGTATTTTTTCAGCTATTCAAATGTTTACACTCTATCTTATATTATGAGGTCATAATTACAAAACAAATTGTACTGTAAATGCAACCAGGGAAAATTAATAACGACGAAAGTGCGAAAAATATTAATCTATCCATACAAATTTCCCCATTCAGTTTCCCAAAAGAATAATGCATGGTGTTTAAAAAAATTCGTTGCTAATTCGCCATGACTCATTTAATTTCTCGACAATTGTTTTGTAAATGCAGCACCATATATTGTTTATATAGTTGGTCATTAAATATTACCGGAATTTTTTTATAAAGGAATTATTTTCGGCTGTTAAACAAAAGATAATAATTCTTTTACGGTCAGTACGAACGAAATCCTAACATGTTATTATCATTAAACAATAGCTATAGAAAAACCTCACATTTCTATTCCAAAATGCGGTCTCAAAACTCTACTAAAAAAAGAAGTAACATTGTCACAAAAAATCTCACTAAAAACCTACGTCTATTTTATTTTTACATTTCTCAGTAACGATTTTATTACAACCATTGTCACAAATATATTACTCAAACTTCTCCCAATTAAATCATCATCCTTATCACAAATTCTATTAAAGCAATATTTAATAACAATAACCATAAACAATAAATCTTTTAAATTCGTGATACCAGCAATGTGCTAATAATTACTTTTTAAATAAATAGTGCTAAGATTATTGTATTTTTGTACTCGATGTATTTGACTTTCCTTTTTTACGGGGAGTTTACCCCACGAGGCAATAAACTATACTATACTATAACAATAAAATCGACATAACCCTCTCAATACACCGAGAACAAAAGTTTCATTGATTCACGGAAATCTCAGCCAATAAAATTAAGTACTTGGATTTCAATACTATATTTTCTTTGAATGATCTTAAACTCAATGAAAAGTAGTGACATTGATTCGAAGAAACATTTCTTTAAGCCAATGAACCTTTTTCATTGATCATAAAGATCGTCTCTGATTCAATGGAACCTTCTTCTTACCAGCTCAAAATTTCGAAACCTATTTTTTCCTGAAGTACGCGACAAATAAAGCTCAAATTTTGTGAGTATGTAAGGAAGTACGGCAGAAATAGGCTAAGCTTCTGACTCCTCGAAACTCGAACCCGTTCGTTCGGGAGAACCGGAAAATAAAAAAGTGAGGTTAGGTGCGAGAGAGAAAGAGAGATCAATGAAAACGTTTCTTTAAAACAATGAAACTGTTTCTTCATTATATGTTCACTAAGTAAATCTTTATTTACACGGAAAAAAAAGATTAGTTGCCATAACCAAGAAATGAGTTGACACAACCAATCGATTATTCTATTTCCCTAGCAACTCAAATGGTAATACCAACGATTCGAATGATAATACGGACGATTCGAATGGTACTCCCAACTATTCGAGTGGTAGTCCCAACGATTGGATTAGTTAACCTAACTAATCGAATCGAGAACTAATCGTGAATAGTTGAGGTTACTATTCGATATGGTTGAGGCAACTAATTTTTTAGGCATTGAGTACAGCAAATCGAAAACGTAGTTTCCACAACCAAACTTTTTTTTCCGTGTACAGGCAATGAAATGTTCTCTTTGAAATTCAAATGCACTATTTCATCGAAACCAATGAAATATTTCGTTGAAATCAATGAAAAAAAAATGAATCCACCCATTTCTTTGGCGTCCCTAGCAGTCGTGACAACCGTCGTTTCCACCTGATTCACCGTAAGAATCACCGTCAAACAACCGGGTTGTTTTTGTAACAGCCGCAAAAAAAAACTGCCTTAACAAAGTTTTTCGGTTTTCCATGATAAACTGAAAAAAACGACCGCATAACATTTTTGAGGGCAGTCGTTTTCACAGTTGTTACGACCAATTTTCGGTTTTTTTTTTTTCGCAAACACCACCCGGTTGTTTTTACGGTAAAACGGTAGTTGTTGAGATTGCTAGGGGTCAATGAAATCTTTTCTTTCGGTGTAATAATTCTAAACGATAATAACAATCTGTCTTCTGACGAGCATAGCCAAGACAATGATATCGCGAACATGATATCATCTATGCTCGACTGATTATCCTAATTGTCAGTAGCATTTGCAAATCGAGCAGCACAAACCGCTCAACGCGACTATAATTGGTCGTAACACGACCGAGATCGCTATTAGCGTTATCGAGTTAACACGACCGTATGGCCAACTGCACTATACTAATTAATATGTACATATATATATATATGTATATATACATATACAATCAACTAGTATGTTAGTTACTGCCTAACTCGTGCAGTATCATCGAATTACCGTAGAAGTTTCGGGTGTATTACTCTCTCAACGTTTTGGTTACTCCTGAGAGAACCGAGAACCGTTGAAAACCCGACAATTCAATCCACACAAATTATGCACTCGAGGGTGGAACACACAGAGGACAAGTCTTGAATGTTCTACCGTACAGCATTAAGCGAATTCTCTCGTTTCATTGGGTCGCATGAATGTTGACCGATATTTCACGCTTGAAGAGGCTTCCACTGGTATGCAATAGCACGAGGAAACCACTGTTGCCTGCCTCCTTCTCTCCTCGCAAAGCACAGTCAGTAGCATATGAACAGAAGCGGACCCTCTCGGCGACCCTCTGACGGCGACGACGACAACTACTGTTGCATAGCTGGTTCAGTTGTATCCACGAATTACGCCGAGTTAGCCAACGGGCCGTAAGCGTTTATATATATACGTATATACGTGCCGTGTACTCGCTTGGGACAACCATCGTACTGTGCTATGCACAGACTCCATAATTCCAAGGGAGTTATGCACCCAACCGAGACGACAGATATCCTTCCACTCCTCCCAGCCCCGAATTTGTGAGATAATTAATTGTATTTATTGTACTGGCTCTCTGTAATTATTGTCAACACTAATGAGATTTCTAACCCTTTAGAGGTAACGTGGCATATTTGTGATAATGGGAAAAAGTTGTTTTTTAATTTGATTTTAAAATTCTGGAAAAATGTGTACACTGTGAAATTTCATTAGGGACACATACACTGTTAAAAATGTTTTGAAAATCAATATATGTATTGGAAGTTGTTTTGGATACATGTAGCAATACGACATCTGGTGGATTTATTTAAACTACTTTATCACAGTCGTCATAACCTATTATTTTATTTTAAAAAACAATTTATCATTAATATAAATCGATATTCATAAGTGGATAAACATTTTTTGTAATGATATCCGTTGAAATAATTAACACTCTTACAAATGAACCCACATGGAAATAGAAATATATGCACGATATATTCGACGTATAGAACTTTTTGGCGCTAAACGTATATGAAATATATTTTACATATATTCCATACATATATCCCATATATTTTGAATATATTTTTGTACACATATATGCAGAATATATGCAGCATATGGAACTTTTTGGCGCCATATATTTAACGTATATGTTACATATATATTTTTCTATGTGGGAAGAGTGCAAAGTCTTGACCGACTGCGATAACGCGGCCATTTTTGCTTGGTGTTGATTCCCAATATTAAGTCATTGACCAACTGAACTGAAGAAATTAAAAAACGCATCTCAAGGTTAACTAAAATCATTAAATGGTTCAAGGGATCGAGACCTACACCTTTCTATGCTGCAGAATTAACAATTTATCAGATAAGTTTGCTTTTATCATTTTTTTCTATCAACTTTGTTGCTGATTTGACGCATATGTTCCCTGATGCAAATTGTTAACAAGAAAAATAAAAAAATCTTCGGTATAAAAATATGAATCTATGAAGCAATCCATACATCGTATTGAGTGTAAAATAACATCTTTAAGATGTCTCGTAACAGTAACAGTCAATATTCTACTTATTTTTGTAAAAAGTCGTCCATAACCTCACAATTTGTGAACGTTCGTAGCATCGCGCTCTTCGACAACCGCAATGTCTATATCTATATATGTGGGTCTAAAACATCATTTAACTGCAATATCTCCGAAAAACAGTCGACACTGCCCGATATTTTTTTTCATGTGTTCCTAATATTCCATTGTGACACAGGGAAAAAATTTTACCGAAAAAGTAATCTGGAAATATGTATTTTTTACGGTCAAGTAGCGCTTTCTACTCGTCATGACATGCAACTCATGCTAAATGTTTGAACTTTCTGCTCGTATATCTCGGAATCCGTATGGGAAAAAAAGAATTAAAAATTCTTAAATAGTACTTCGTTCATTATTTCATAATTCCTGCAATTTTCAGTTTGAGAAATAGAAAAAGGCAACTGAGATGTTTATCCTCAAGTTTCTTTTAATTTAATTTATATGAAAGTTCATTTAATATAGATATAGATTTTTATTAAAGATCACGGAAAAAAAAGATTAGTTGCCATAACCAAGAAATGAGTTGACACAACCAATCGATTATTCTATTTCGCCAGCAACTCAAATGGTAATACCGACGTTTCGAATGATAATACCGACGATTCGAATGGTAGGCCCAACTATTCGAGTGGTAGTCCCAACGATCGTTGGGACTACCAGCGAGAGTGATTTTTCTGGAAAACTTGACGAGTTTATTTGTTTGCAAGGAACCTTGAGGGAAATATCAGATTAATTTCGAAGCTCGAGTGGTATTCGGGGGATTATTTTTTCTATTCAAATTGCGACAAATGGAATTGCACCATGAGACAAAAATTATCATTCTGACAAGGAAATTTCATAATCAGATCAAAAACCTTTTAATTCATGTTTAAAGTATTGCAGTTAAATACACAATTGTTATAGACATTTGTATATTGATTCCAGACTGACGTTTTCGATTTAATCGTATTAACAGGGACATTTCCCTTTACTTTTTCATCAATAGTTTGCAAGGATTCAACTGCAAACCTACTCATATCAAATAAAAATCCTTTGACTGCCACAATAAAATTCAATCTGTCAGTTTGACACATGGTTGACGCGGCTAAATGATTTTTTGTTTTATATATATAACCAACACGCAAAATTATCAAAAAATTATCACTTGTAATACCACAAGAGCTTTGAAATTATCGGATATTTCCTGACAGGTTCGTTGCAAACAAATGAACGAGTCAAGTTTTCCAGGTTAAAAAATCACGAGCGCGTAGCGCGAGTGATTTTTCTGGAAAACTTGACGAGTTTATTTGTTTGCAGGGAACCTGGAGGGAAATATCAGATTAATTTCGAAGCTCGAGTGGTATTCGGGGGATTATTTTTTCTATTCAAATTGCGACAAATGGAATTGCACCATGAGACAAAAATTATCATTCTGACAAGGAAATTTCATAATCAGAACAAAAACCTATGTTGCATCCAACACATATTTTCTCTCTGCACAAAATGCAGTGAATTGCGCCCAAATCGATTTTTTACTCTTTTCTGTATTTGCCGGGACATTTTGTTTTATTTTTTTAGCGATGTTCTGAAGCGATTCATCACCAAATCGCTTTTTTGACTCACTCATATTGACGACCGTTAATAGTACCTTGACGTTTTAAAGATTCGCAGAGGTTACAAGTGTCAAAAAAATTATTGTTTATCGCTTAGCAACCGAGCCGGGAAATTTTCGAAAAATTATCGATATAATTTTACCCTAGCTGTACCACGTGATGTTGAATACCGCGCTCTGATTGGTCGAAATTGGAGTTGAAAAAATAATCAGTATAATACCGTGTAGCTTGCCACACATGACGTCGAATGGTGCAATTCATTGGTCGAAATTTGGATGGGAAAAATAATCATAAAAATTCGTCTATATTTCAGATCAGCGATGGATTTCCTGTAAGATAGGACTTAATACAGTATTAAAGTCGAAAAAACATTTTTTTACAGTTTTCATTACATAACTAATTTTTAAAGAACCCATTACTAAAGTAGTACCAAGGATCAACATACTTTAAATTTATTAACCCAATTTCATGTGAACTCTTATCGAATAATTTTTAATAAATTATTCTTTCCACGTTACAATTTTTTTATTATTAAAAGGTTTTTTTTTAAGTTTCTGCTGCCTATTTATGGTCAACATATTTAAATAAGGAATGGAGTAAAAAAGTTCATTGTACAGAGATGAATAAACGATTATTTGGCTAAATACAAAAAGCTCTCATCCTGCAATTAGCGAATTCCTAGCGTGGAAATTTAAATGGCGAAAATGCGTTCAGTTTTCAATAGTCGGTAAATTAAAAAAGTGCATATCACGAGGTAATTCGACTGAACATTATTTGTCTTGTGTAGTCGTTAATGGTGGAGTGCAGTGATGCCACGAATCGCGATAACGCCGCGATAATTCGGCACTGATCGGATTGCTCGCATCGTTGGCACGATAAATAGGGATTACACGGGCTTCCCTATATACTATTATTACTGCTGTTCGCCAGATTTATACGGCAAAATAATCACGCGACCAAACGAACGTCCCGTGTATAATACCTCGTTGCTTTCGACATATAATGCCGATAGCCCGAGCTTCAAAACTCAATACATGCAATATTCATTAACAAACACCGAATAAACATAAATCTTAATTACTTCTGGTCCCGTAACCGTTGGAGACCCAACGATTTTACCAATCTATTTACCATGTACTATACACAAATTTCCCATAAATATATCCACTACTAATTTCAAGTTTAAATAATAAATTAAAAAATCTATTTTCGTAACTAATTGATCAGCCATAAGAAAATTTTCATTTTGGTTTTGTGGACAAATTTTCTTTTTCCCAACATTTGCAGATTTAGAGGATGAATTTTTTAATCTAAAATAAGTTGTAAATAAATTCTAATCAAGTTTTTATGAGGAAAATGTATTCCAATAAGTATGATAATATTTTAACATCGACAAAATGTTAAATAAAAAAAATGTCGGTACGAAAATTGAATAAAAATCAGTTTAAAAAAATTACTATTTCGTTTTACGCAAATAAAATCGCATAATGTGTTTATTTCAAATCTAAATAACTATGATAATATTTTGATGAAAAAGAAAATTAAAAAAAAAAATTATGTCCAAAGGTGGAAATAAAGATGTAAAATTAGCGAAATTGAAGTTAGTTTGTGTCTCCAAGCTTAAAATTGAAAAAGGTCACAGTGCCCCATCCAATTGTATTAATTAACTAGATCTTCTTGAAAGTTATACACCAAAAAAAAATATAAATTTACAGGATGAATCTTTAAATGTAAAACAATTTGTAAATAAAGTCCAATTAAGTTTTCATGAGTAAAATGTATTTCTTACAATATAAATAAGTATGATAATATTTTAAGATCAACAAAATGTTCAATAAAAAAATTTCGGTCCGAAAATAGAATAGAAATTAGTAAAAAAAAAAAACAAATTTCAAATTCGTCTTATGCTAATAAAATTGCACAATGTTTTAATTTCAAATCTAAATAAGTATGGTAATCTCTTAATGAAAACAAACATTTCTTTTAAAATTTCTCACCAATCAAATTTGGAAATAAAGATGTAAAATTAGCGAAATCGAAGTTAGTTTGTGTCTCCAAGCTTAAAATTGAAAAAGGTCACAGTGCCCCATCCAATTGTATTAATTAACTAGATCTTCTTGAAAGTTACACACCCAAAAAAAAATACAAATTTACAGGATGAATCTTTAAATGTAAAATAATTTGTAAATAAAGCCTAATTAAGTTTTCATGAGTAAAATGTATTTCTTCCAATATAAATAAGTTGTGACCGAGATTTGAAAAAAATTACGTCACAAAGTATGATAATATTTTAACATCAACAAAATGTTGAATAAAAAAATTTCAGTCCGAAAATAGAATAGAAAGTAGTAACAAAAAACAAATTTCAAATTTGTCTTATGTTAATAAAATTGCACAATGTTTTTATTTCAAATCTAAATAACCATGGTAATCTTTTAATGAAAGCAAACATTTCTTTTAAAATTTCTCTCCAACCAAACGTGGAAATAAAGATGTAAAATTAGCGAAATCGAAGTTAGTTTGTGTCTCCAAGCTTAAAATTGAAAAAGGTCACAGTGCCCCATCCAATTGTATTAATTAACTAGATCTTCTTGAAAGTTACACACAAAAAAAACACAAATTTAGAGAATGAATCTTTAAATGTAACATAATTTGTAAATAAAGTCTAATTAAGTTTTCATGAGTAAAATGTATTTCTTCCAATATAAATAAGTAACATAATATGTTAAAATCAACAAAATGTTGAATAAAAAAATTTCGTTCCGAAAATAGAATAGAAATAACTAAAATAAAAAACAAATTTCAAATTCGTCCTATGGTAAGAAAATCGCACAATGTTTTAATTTCAAATCTAAATAACTATGGTAATCTCTTAATGAAAACAAACATTTCTTTAAAAATTTCTCTCCAACCAAACGTGGAAATAAAGATGTAAAATTAGCGAAATCGAAGTTAGTTTGTGTCTCCAAGCTTAAAATTGAAAAAGGTCACAGTGCCCCATCCAATTGTATTAATTAACTAGGTCTTCTTGGCAGTTTCGCACCTCTCGGCGAAGACCACTCGGAAAGACCTCATTTCGCGAGTATACATTGCGGATAATACTCGCTTCACCAACTCGGTCCGCGAATTCATTGGTTAAAATAAAGAAAGGTGAAAGAGGGTGACGAGTTGCGGACAGGGATTTTTCCTAATTGAATTGGAACCCAAGCCTTTCGAATAGCATCAAGGTTTTCGTCCAACGAAGCTCTCATCTACCTCTCGTCTCTCTTCCCGCTTCTCACTGTTCTACTTTTATCGCTACGAAGACTCACGAGTAATTATCACGACGAATTTTCTTTCCTCATCACAATGAAAGCTGCTTCTTTATTCAGCCATCAGAAAAATATCACGAAAAGGATTTCGCGAGAAAATTATCATTTAATTACTATTTCACCGGATGTCTTAGCTGAAAATAAACACGAAGAATTTAGATTGCAAATAAAAAGAGAAATAAAAAATTGTTATCAAAGATTCATATTTTTTTAAAGATTTCATGCAGTGCTTTAATTTTTCAAAATATTTCAACTTATAACAAATCATGAAAAATAATAAAATTGGCGTATCGACTAATAATTGATAGTTAATATTAATTAACTTGTCTAATAATTAATTAACATTTCTATTCACATATATGTATATTTATGTCTTAGGTTTGAAAATAGAATTTATTCAGATAGAAAAATCTTTTAGTCGTCGACAAAAATTTCTTTCTAATCAGGAATTTAAATATTAAAAACTGAAGCACGCAGTTTAATACACTTGAACATACAATAAAAAAGAGCGACTTATCGGACACTGAAAATAAATATATAATTTTTTTTTTTAATATGAGCAAAAAATAGTGTTACTAAAAAATAGGTTTTTCTTAGGATTTTATTCAGTGCTTTAATTTCTCAAGATATTACAGCTTATAAAAAATCATAAAAATCATAAAAGTCAACAAAATTGGCGTATTTACTAATAATTGATAGTTAATATTAATTAACTTGTCTAATAATTAATTAACATTTCTATTCACATATATGTATATTTATGTCTTAGGTTTGAAAATCGAATTTATTCAGATAGAAAAATCTTTTAGAAGTCGACAAAAATTTCGTTCTAATCAGAAATTTAAATATTAAAAACTGAAGCACGCAGTTTAATACACTTGAACATACAATAAAAAAGAGCGATTCATCGGACACTGAAAATAAATATATAATATTTTTTTAAATATGAGCAAAAAATAGTGTTACTAAAAAATAAGTTTTTCTTAGGATTTTATTCAGTGCTTTAATTTCTCAAGATATTACAGCTTATAAAAAATCATAAAAATCATAAAAGTCAACAAAATTGTCGTATTTACTAATAATTGATAGTTAATATTAATTAACTTGTCTAATAATTAATTAACATTTCTATTCACATATATGTATATTTATGTCTTAGGTTTGAAAATAGAATTTATTCAGATAGAAAAATCTTTTAGTCGTCGACAAAAATTTCTTTCTAATCAGGCGATAAAAAAGAGCGATTCATCGGACACTGAAAATAAATATATAATATTTTTTTTAATATGAGCAAAAAATAGTGTTACTAAAAAATAAGTTTTTCTTAGGATTTTATTCAGCGCTTTAATTCCTGAAGATGTTCTAGCTTATAAAAACCGACAAGTCGTGAATTAATTCACTATCTGAAGTGTCGCACTTTGGAATGGACTTTTGTACGGAATCGAGTAAGAAAAAAGGATAGAAAAGGTAAAAGGGGAGAAATGTGAGGTGGCACTCGTGATCGGAAAGTGGCAATCGGCTTCGCAATCGATTCCGGACCGCCCGCTCGATTGCTTCCTCGGATATCTCTTTAGCTTTCATCCCTCGAGAGTTCAAACGAAAGATAGTCGAGTGTTTCCGGTCTACGTGCGCTTGGTTCAGCTTGTAATGGTCGCGCGAAAGGATCGTCGACTCGCGGCGGGAATTCCTGCAGAGTTCAAGATTCCATAACAATTTCAAAATCACTATTATTTTATCGCTGAGAAAAAATAAAGCATGAAACTGAATATAATTTAAAAAATTTATTTGAAAGGTTGTAAATCAAATTTTGCAAAGAACCCCGTAAATCAACAAATAATATTGATGAGCTCCGATAATTTGATAAATCGTATTAGGAAAATCCTACTTCATAGAAAATTGTATACGAATCTCAAAATTACTATTTGTCGCCAACAAAAAAAAAAATTAAATTTACAATTACTAAAAATATAAAAATCCCATTTCGCCGAATCTAATATAAAATTTTTTATTTGGAATGTTGTAAATTAAATTTCGCAAAAAAACTAGTAAATCAACAAATAATATTGAAAAGTTCCGATAATTTTATAAATTGTATTAGAAAAATCCTACTTCATAGAAAATTTTATACGAATCTCAAAATTACTATTTGTCGTTAGCAAAAAAAAAATATAATTAAATTTACAATTACTAAAAATATAAAAATCCCATTACGCCGAATTTGATATAAAAAAATTATTTAAAATGTGGCAAATTAAATTTTACAAAAAAACCAATAAATCAACAAATAATATTGAAAAGTAGCAATAATTTGATAAATCGGATTAGGAAAATCGTACTTCATAGAAAATTTTATACGAATCTCAAAATTACTATTTGTCGCCAGCAAAAAAAAATATAATAAAATTGACAATTACTAAAAATATAAAAATCCCACCACGCCGAATTGAATATAAAGAAATTTATTTGAAATGTTATAAATTAAATTTTGCAAAAAAACGAGTAAATCAACAAATAATATTGAAGAGTTCCGATAATTTGATAAATCGTATTAAGAAAAATCCTACTTCATAGAAAATTGTATACGAATCTCAAAATAACTATTTGTCGCTAGCAAAAAAAAAATAATTAAATTTACAATTACTATAAATATAAAAATCCCACCACGCCGAATTGAATATAAAAAAATTTATTTGAAATGTTGTAAATTAAATTTTGCAAAAAAAACGAGTAAATCAACAAATAGTATTGAAGAGTTCCGATAATTTGATAAATCGTATTCGAAAAATCCTACGTCATAGAAAATTTTATACGAATCTCAAAATTACTATTTGTCGCTAGCAAAAAAAAAATATAATTAAATTTACAATTACTAAAAATATAAAAATCCCATTACGCCGAATTTAATTTAAAAAAATTTATTTAAATGTAAATTAAATCTTGCAAAAAAAATATAATTAAATTTACAATTACTAAAAATATAAAAATCCCATTACGCCGAATTTAATATAAAAAATTTATTTGAAATGTTGGGAATTAAATTTTGCAAAAAAAACGAGTAAATCAACAAATAATATTGAAGAGTTCCAATAATTTTATAAATTGTATTAGAAAAATCCTGCTTCATAGAAAATATTATACGAATCTCAAAATTACTATTTATCGCTAGCAAACAAAAAATATAATTAAATTTACAATTACTAAAAATATGAAGATCTCATTACGCCGAATTTAATATAAAAAAATTTATTTGGAATGTTGTAAATTAAATTTTGCAAAAAAACGAGTAAATCAACAAATAGTATTGAAGAGTTCCGATAATTTTATAAATTGTATTAGTAAAATCCTACTTCATAGAAAATTTTATACGAATCTCAAAATTACTATTTATCACTAGCAAAAAAAATATAATTAAATTGACAATTACTAAAAATATCAATATCACATTACGCCACCCACGAAATTAGAATCGAGATACGCTAACAATGACATCCATTAAATTGGAATATCGAAATTCCACGAATAAAGGATTTTGTAACCGAGAATTGAATGGTACTCTGAAAAGTGTTATTCTCCATTGGTAGACAACGAGGCTCTTAAACGAGTGAGAAGTAATTAATGAAAGGCCTGGAAATTCGAACCGTCGAGGTAAGACGATAGAACAATTGGATAAGGGAGCGAGAGTGGAAAACTACGAAGAGAGTTGTTGGAGAAGCAGTTAAAATCTCGTTCGATTACGAGGCTTGGAATGGCTGAGATTTTATTGGAAAGGCTTTTGACCATGCAAAGATAGAGGTAATGTATTTATTTAAGTGCGAAAGAAGGCTTAAAATTTTATTTACTCCAATAAAAATTATATTTTTATCGATTACTTAAGTCGTTTAATCGATAATAAATTTAATTAGCTATTATTTTCCAGAACATTTTGCTTTGAAGTTCCAATACTTTCACTCTGGTCATAAATTATCCATACTTTACTGAGGAAATTATAGAATTATTAATATTTCATAGCTTTTAATTAGCGTGTATTGGAAAAGTGAATAAAATTCTATTTATACTCAAATAAAAATGATTTCCAACGATTTTATGTAATTAAATCGATAATGAATATAATTATCTATTATCTTCCTGGGTTTTTTTTTATTTTCACTAAAATCTCTGCCGAGTAGTTCCAATACTTTCTCCTTGGTCATTCATAAAACTTTCACCGTTGACAGAACTAATTATGGGATTATTAATTCAAAGCTTTTAATTAATAAGTATTAAAAAATGGATTAAAATTTTATTAACTCTAATTTAAAAATGTATTTTTTTAAGACAATTAAGGGGGGGGGAGTCAGGTCAAAAAAATTGATTTTGGAAATTCAATAACATCCAAATCCTGTTGCATATAAAAATGCCCAATGCACTATATTGTTGGTGCTCGATGAAAGGATTTTTTACTGTCGTCTGCCTTGCATATGCTTTTCAATATTATCTTAAGCAAAGTTCTTAGGTTTTCCATTCTGCGCATGATTCAGATCAAACTACTAGGCAGATTGGAATGGTTGACGTCTCATTTTCTTCTTCATGAAAAGATACATCGGCTAAATGAAGCAAACTATTTTTTTTCATTCTGAAAGCAAAGTTAATCACTGATTCAGAAAATAGGATTAAATTTATTTATTAATAATTATGTCACTTAAAAAATATAACCTTTTATTAACATTTGCTACATTTAGCCGGTGTATGCGACGCTCGATGCGTATGTTATGAGAGAAAAAATACCGTTTCGCGACTCTTCATAAATAATTATTTTTTGTTCTGCTCGTGTTCGCATTTATTTTTTCATATTCCTCGGTTCATTGGGCAAAATTAGTTCCTTTACATTTTTTTTTACGACTTATATTTTCGAAGTTACTAATTTGTTAAGAAGAGCAATTTTGGTCTAATTGCAACTTTCAACAATTTATTGCTCCGAATCTATGGATTGTAGAGCAAAATTGTATGGGACCTTTTCGACTCAGAATTGACAGGACTATACAAAAAAAAATATCCGAGTTCAAAAAAACAACAATTTCTATTGTTAATAAACAATTGCGATTAATAACTAAACGACCGGGTTTTCCGCAAAACACCTTATATATTCGTGTTCAGGAGGTCAAAACCTATCATTTGCATCAAGAATATTTCGCGGACCTCGAATGGCACACAGAACCCCCTCTGGCGTCTGGACTACTTTCGCTCTGATCATTCATAAATCATCAACCGTTAACGGAACAAATTATAGGATTATTAATTCAGAGCTTTTAATCAGCGAGTGTTAAAAAACGGGTTAAAATTTTATAAACTCTAATAAATAATGTCTTTTTTTTAAGACACTTAATCAATAATAAATTAGCTATAATTTCCCCGAACATTTTCGTATTTTCACCGCAAACTTTGCCGTGTAATTTCAATACTTTCACTCTGATCATTCATAAATCATCAACCGTTAACGCAGCACATTATAGGATTATTAATTCAAAGCTTTTAATTAGCGATTGTTAAAAAACGGGTTAAAATTATATTAACCCCAATAAAAAATGTCTTTTTTTAAGATACTTAATCAATAATAAATTAGCTATTATTTCCCAGAACATTTTCTTATTTTCACCGCAAACTTTGCCGTGTAATTTCAATACTTTTACTCTGATCATTCATAAATCATCAACCGTTAACGCAGCACATTATAGGATTATTAATTCAAAGCTTTTAATTAGCGAGTGTTAAAAAACGAGTTAAAATTTTATAAACTCTAATTAAAAAATGTCTTTTTTTAAGACACTTAATCGATAATAAATTAGCTATCATTTCCCAGAACATTTTCGTATTTTCATGGCAAACTTTGCCGTGTAACGGAGCAAATTATAGGATTATTAATTCAAAGCTTTTAATCAGCGAGTGTTAAAAAACGGGTTAAAATTTTATTAACTCCAATAAAAAATGTCTTTTTTTAAGATACTTAATCAATAATAAATTAGCTATAATTTCCCAGAACATTTTCGTATTTTCACCGCAAACTTTACCGTGTAATTTCAATACTTTCACTCTGATCATTCATAAATCATCAACCGTTAAGGCAGCAAATTATAGGATTATTAATTCAAAGCTTTTAATTAGCGAGTGTTAAAAAACGGGTTAAAATTTTATAAACTCTAATTAAAAAATGTCTTTTTTTAAGACAATTAATCGATAATAAATTAGCTATCATTTCCCAGAACATTTTCGTATTTTCATGGCAAACTTTGCCGTGTAACGGAGCAAATTATAAGATTATTAATTCAAAGCTTTTAATCAGCGAGTGTTAAAAAACGGGTTAAAATTTTATAAACTCTAATAAGAAATGTCTTTTTTTAAAACACTTAATCGATAATAAATTAGCTATAATTTCCCAGAACATTTTCGTATTTTCACCGCAAGTTTTGCCGTATAATTTCAATACTTTCACTCTGATCATTCATAAATCATCAACCGTTAACGGAGCAAATTATAGGATTATTAATTCAGAGCTTTTAATTAGCGAGTGTTGAGAAGGGTATGAGGGACGACAACAGTGGGTCTCAAATATTTGAAGCGTGTGTTAATTAATGAATAAATTAGGGTGGAAAACCCAAGGCCACTGTGCGAAGCTTTACAGCAAAATCTGTTATATAAATTATAATTCAAATTTGATTACTTCATTAACAGCGTGTCACTCAACGTTAATATAATAGAATGAGGGTTTCGCATACTGTGTATATGTCACATGAAATACTCTCGTTAATACGACCGTTGAGATTCCAAAGGCTCGCGAATTACATTATTAATGGGTTGAAGAAGATGAACATTTTTTCCATTGAGTGCGAAATTAATTTAAGTGACAAATTATCAACGCAAATAAATTTAAACCCATATCATTAATCATCATCATTATACATTTATTCACTCAGGAAAATCTGTGTTAACACTAGAAACAATATTAAATAAATATTATTAATTATTAGTCACATTAATAGAATATGGGTTATGATTTTTTTAATTTAAAAAAACTAGAAAAAAAAGATTTACCACAAAAATGAAATAAAAAAAAATGTGATGAAGATAAAAATTATGATGCCATTATTTTTCCTTGTGTCCATTTTCACATAAACCGATGAGAATTTTTTTTTCAATCCAATAAAATGTTCTGCTAAAATTATTGATATAAAACTATTTATGGCATTTATAAAAACGGTAGCGATTAAAATTAATGTCACGATTACATAACTCCGAATTTAATATGCTAGTTTTTATTCACAAAAATGTTTAATACCGGTCATTAAATTTTAAGTCTTTCCTATAATTTTGAGTGTTCTTTTTTATTCCTAAATATTTCATAATCTCAATCAGTCATAAAACAGTGTCGAATGTCCACATCAAAATTGTTTCTTCTTATCCACATGTTATAAAAAGTATAATATAGACTATTAATTAAATTATATTATATAGTATTAAATTATTATTTATTAACGACCTTAATAAAAATATTTAAATATAATATTCACAGGATTTTTCTAGTGATCATCACAATTTTCTTCTGTTACTGGAATTATTGAAGCACATAATTAGAAATTTGTATTATACCAGAAAACGTCTGTCTTAAACTTAATGTAGCCATAGTGGAACTTTTTGTACAAACAATTTTTTTTAACATTAAAAAATTTATGTTCAATGCAATAGTACGTTAATTTCAAATTGCACAATTTAATTTTCTTAAACCTGTAACCATCTCAATATGTTTTTTTTAATATCTCACCATATTTCCACCTGAATGTGTGATCATTTTTATTGCAAACCTATTTTCACATAAGAAGCATTCTCTGTCATTTCAGCCACTTTTTTTCGACCCTCTCCGATTTGCCCTGTAATTGGTTATATGAATGTACCACTAAAAGACACTCTATGTGAATTTTTTGAGATTTTCAAAAATATTTTTTTAGAAAATCGCTTTTTTTATTCAATTGCAAATATCTCAGAATTTTGAAGTTAGTGAAAAAAAATGTCTGCACATAAAAGTTGTCGTTTATTGTTAGCTTTCGAGCGGAATATTCCAAATAATTGTCACGTTTATGTGAGTATGATTTTTTTCTGAAAAATGCAGGAATTATTTTTTAATTAAAAAA
Organism: Ephialtes manifestator; assembly: GCA_963970395.1. Lineage (NCBI taxonomy): Eukaryota > Metazoa > Arthropoda > Insecta > Hymenoptera > Ichneumonidae > Ephialtes > Ephialtes manifestator. The sequence continues at coordinate 27,001,964 of OZ019975.1, read as the reverse complement.
AGGATATTTTTTTTTTACTGAAAAAATTACAGAGTATTGCTACATGACTGTTGATATCACAAAAAAATCGCCAGAGTGGCACCGATCGATCTTCTGGTATTAAAAAATGCATTTGTGTGAAAGTTCCGAAAAACGGGGGCATTATTATTTTTTTGATAAAAAAAAGGTTACTTTTTTTGGCTAATAAAATTACAGAGTATTCTTGCATGACTGTAGATATTGCAAAAAAATCATCAGAGTGGTACGAATCGAGCTTACGGTATTAAAAAAAATTATTCGTGTGGATGTTTCGAAAAACGGGGGAATTATTTTTTTTTATACCGGAAGCTCGATCCGTACCACTCTGATGATTTTTTTTTCAATATCTACAGTCATGCAAGAATACTCTGTAATTTTATTAGCCAAAAGAAAGTAACCTTTTTTCATCAAAAAAATAATAATGCCCCCGTTTTTCGGAACTTTCACACAAATGCATTTTTTAATACCAGAAGATCGATCGGTGCCACTCTGGCGATTTTTTTGTGATATCAACAGTCATGTAGCAATACTCTGTAATTTTTTCAGTAAAAAAAAAATATCCCTTTTCTAATTAAAAAATAATTCCTCCATTTTTCGGAAAAAAATCATACTCACAGGAACGTGACAATTATTTGGAATATTCCGCTCGAAAGCTAACAATAAACGACAACTTTTATGTGGTAACATTTTTTTTCAGTAACTTCAAAATTCTGAGATATTTGCACTTGAATAAAAAAAAGCGATTTTCTAAAAAAATTATTTTTAAAAATCTTAAAAAAATTCACATAGAGTGTCTTTTAGTGGTACATTCATATAACCAATCACAGGGCAAATCGGAGAGGGTCGAAAAAAAGTGGCTGAATTGACAGAGAATGAATAAATCGATAAGGAATTTTATTAACTATTTTCAAATACCTGTGATTAAATTTTTAATTCCATCTATAATGTTGCGTGTTCTATTTTATTCCTAAATATTTCACAATGAGTCATAAAAAAAATTATTCGTGTGGAAGTTTCGAAAAATGGGGGAATTATTTTTTTTATACCGGAAGCTCGATCCGTACCACTCTGATGATTTTTTTTTCAATATCTACAGTCATGCAAGAATACTCTGTAATTTTATTAGCCAAAAGAAAGCAACCTTTTTTCATCAAAAAAATAATAATGCCCCCGTTTTTCGGAACTTTCACACAAATACACTTTTTAATACCAGAAGATCGATCGGTGCCACTCTGGCGATTTTTTTGTGATATCAACAGTCATGTAGCAATACTCTGTAATTTTTTCAGTAAAAAAAAAATATCCCTTTTTTAATTAAAAAATAATTCCTCCATTTTTCGGAAAAAAATCATACTCACAGGAACGTGACAATTATTTGGAATATTCCGCTCGAAAGCTAACAATAAACGACAATTTTTATGTGGTGACATTTTTTTTCAGTAACTTCAAAATTCTGAGATATTTGCACTTGAATAAAAAAAGCGATTTTGTAAAAAAATTATTTTTAAAAATCTGAAAAAAATTCACATAGAGTGTCTTTTAGTGGTACATTCATATAACCAATCACAGGGCAAATCGGAGAGGGTCGAAAAAAAAGTGGCTGAATTGACAGAGAATGCTACATAAATCGATAAGGAATTTTATTAACAATTTTCAAATACCTGTGATTAAATTTTTAATTCCATCTATAATGTTGCGTGTTCTATTTTATTCCTAAATATTTCACAATGAGTCATAAAAAAAATTATTCGTGTGGAAGTTTCGAAAAACGGGGGAATTATTTTTTTTTTATACCGGAAGCTCGATCCGTACCACTCTGATGATTTTTTTTTCAATATCTACATTCATGCAAGAATACTCTGTAATTTTATTAGCCAAAAGAAAGTAACCTTTTTTCATCAAAAAAATAATAATGCCCCCGTTTTTCGGAACTTTCACACAAATACATTTTTTAATACCAGAAGATCGATCGGTGCCACTCTGGCGATTTTTTTGTGATATCAACAGTCATGTAGCAATACTCTGTAATTTTTTCAGTAAAAAAAAATATCCTTTTTTTAATTAAAAAATAATTCCTCCATTTTTCGGAAAAAAATCATACTCACAGGAACGTGACAATTATTTGGAATATTCCGCTCGAAAGCTAACAATAAACGACAACTTTTATGTGCTGACATTTTTTTTCAGTAACTTCAAAATTCTGAGATATTTGCACTTGAATAAAAAAAGCGATTTTCTAAAAAATTATTTTTTAAAATCTGAAAAAATTCACATAGAGTGTCTTTTAGTGGTACATTCATATAACCAATTACAGGGCAAATCGGAGAGGGTCGAAAAAAAAGTGATATAATATAAATACATAACATTTATTAATATTAATAACATAAATAGATAAGGAATTTTATTAACAATTTTCAAATACCTGTGATTAAATTTTTAATTCCATCAATAATCTTGCGTGTTCTATTTTATTCCTAAATATTTCACAATGAGTCATAAAAGTGCAATAAAACTGCGTTGAATGCTCACATCAAAGTCGTTTCTTCTTATCCACGTGTTGTAATATGCATGTTATAGATATAATATAATACGTGGATAGGTACTGTATTAGATTACCATTTTTTTACGGGTATTCCGAGGCGAGAATCGCGATGAAGCGGAGCCCCCTGGCGGTACATGGTCGTCCGAGATATTATTAAACTTCGCAGGTTCAAGGATCGGCGCTGCTACCAGGAGGAAAGAGGAGAGAGGAAAGAGATGAGGCAGAGGCGAGCGATAAAACGAAAGCTGGGATTCGATGCGAGGGTGAACAGAGAGGATGAGAAATCAAGAAGAGAAAAAAAAAATGCTAAAGGTATAGAGGAAGATGAAATCAGCTGGGTGATCGAGCGGCAGAACGAGAGAGACATGTGGTGTTGTAGAAGGTGCGGTTAACGTTTCGGGAGAATCCGATGGACTCCCCGTGGTGGTTGGCCGTAGCTATTAGCATAACCGGCCCTACGGGTCCTTTTTGGACCGACGGCTAGTCGTCGTCGTCGTCCTCCGCGCCATCTTCAAGTGCTACAATGTCCCCGGCATTTTATACTCGTTAACGAATCAAATAGATTTACCATAGAGATCACCACATGCATAATGCATAGACGAATATTGCTTTGGAAAAAAGATTTTTGTGGTATCATTTGTTAATATAATTCTACTCATTAATCATAATTCAATATTTGGGTATAGGAAAGAAAATTTTGTAATTTTACTATAATTTGTAAAATTATCTGTATATTTATTCGTAAATGGTGGAATTTATATAGTGAATCCTAATAATCTCTATATTATTTTGCAACTATTAATTGTTAGTTTTTGCGACCTTTTATAAGGGATTGATTAGCTATGAATAATATATTTACGTTGCTATATAAATAGTCGCGTGGACTGCTAATTAATTAATAGATGACTATAAGTGAAGAGTAAAAATAATAAAATTTAAGTGGCTGAAAAATAAAAGTTTTATCGATAAGCAAATAGATTTACCATAGAGATCACCACATGCATAATGCATGGATGAATAATGCTTTGGAAAAAAGATTTTTGTGGTATCATTTGTTAATATAATTCTACTCGATAATCATAATTCAATATTTGGGTATAGGAAAGAGAATTTTGTAATTGTAGTATAATTTGAAAAATTATTTGCATATTTATTCTTGAATGGTGGAATTTTTATAGTGAACCCTATATAATCTCTATATTATTTTGCAACTATCAATTTATTGTTAGTTTTTGCGACCTTTTATAAGGGATTGATTAGCTATAAATAATATATTTACGTTGCCATATAAATAGTCCCGTGGACTGCTAATTAATTAATAGATGTAACGACTACTAGGATCTCTGTAAGTGAAGGATAAAAATAATAAAATTCTAGTGGGTGAAAATTAAAAGTTTAATCTTTTTATGATTTATGTGTTTCACGACAAGAAAAAAGGTTTAAAAATTAACATCGTTGAAGGTACCAAGAACTGTGGGATTCGATAATAAAGTCAAATAAGTTTATGAATAAGCTGGTTAAAGAAAATGTTATTAACAAACTTTTGTAAGACTTAATTTCGACTTCATTTTTTTTAATGGAACTAATTAACTGTTTTGTTCCGAATGCACTGAATTTTGTTAGTATTATATTTTTTAAGTTCCTGGCCTTGAGAATCTTTTAAAGCTGTTGCGATTAATCGGTTCGATAAATCTATTGTACATCCTGATGATCATGTGTAATATAAAACTCTCTTACAAAAATGTATAAAAAATTGGCAAATCTTCAATTATTTTACATAAATAAAACCAGAAAATTAAAAAATTTAACAAATATCTTATGTAGAAGGAAAATTATTTGCGTATTTCATAAGCAAAACCATTAAATTTTCGAGAAATTCATCAACCTTTTCTTAATTTTCGCTTCCTCATAGAGAAAACTTTTAAAAAATTAATTAAAAATTTTATTGATTATTATTATTATTACATTAAATCAAGATGTCTACTCTCTAATGACGTCGATTTTTTCATATTTTCCAAAACTCTAAACCAAAAAAAAATAATATTTCTTATTCCGTGCGACAATTTTCAAAATTACATTAAATAACTATTCGATTATCACTGAATTTACAACCCACAAAACCAATTAAAAATAATAATAAAATAAATTAGCTTTAAACAACAAAAAAAAACACAAATAAACCTACACGCAGTGTTTATTAAAATATTATTTCCCCTCCAAAGTTCAGTGAACGCGAAGTGCAACGGATGACCTTTAATTCCCCTGCGAAGCAATTTAAGAAGCAACAAAAAAAAAGGCACTTGAGAACACGCGTCTTATGGACATGCTAATTTCACGAGGTGAGTTAAGAATACACTGCCGGGTGAATAAAAAAAAGTATTGCCTGGCGGGAAGAACGAGCCGAAAGTAAAGAGACAAGGAGAACGAGAGAAGAGCCTCCGGAGCTTCGGAAGATTAGTTCCTAGCCATTAAACTTCTTATCCGGAAGTCGTTTGAAGAGAAAAAGAGATTCTTCGCTGTGAGAGAGAATGAGAGAGAAGCTGAGGGTCGAACCATCGGTTATGCTGCTGCTCAAAGCAAACGCTAAGTGATTCGGAAATTCTGTGAGGATGAGGACTATCCAGGATGGGATCCTGTGTGTGTGTATGGGTACTGCGGTCTAGCGGCGACTAGGCACTTTAAAATTCCCGTCACAGGTGCCTGGAACGGCACGAATGTGGCTCCAGCAGATCGTGGGTCGACTGGAGTCAAGTGAAGCAGGGTTAGCGAACGTTGAGGGAGGGTTACGGGGGGGGGAAGTTACAGAGGAGGCGTAATATCATTACACTTTTGGGATCGACTGTACATATTTTTTTATATTACACCAGTTAGCCAAAAAAATTAAATACATGTATAAATATCTGTTATTTTAACAGATAGGGAGTCACTTTTAACTCCCCCCCCCCACTTTCCCTTAAATTACCAGGCGTCTTAAAGGCGCTAAACCTCACACTGTTAGAAATTTTTGTATGAAAATTAATATAAAGTATTGGAAGTTTTTTTTGCGGATAAGCGTATATTAAATTTAATATACGAATGTTTATTAACACGCAAAAAAATTGTTGTTAAAATAATATACAGTACTACTAAATATTTCATAAAAGTTGTATTTATAATATAATTATTGGAATTTTACAACATTGTATCTGCAAAGGAACTTCCAATACATATATTAATTTTCAAAATACTTTTAATAGTGAAGCTATATGCGTGATAATAATAATAATAGTAACAATATTAATAATTCATTGTATTATAATCTAAGTAATTTTAACATAATTTTTTTAAAACCTGCAATGTAGAACTTTGCAAATTGCTTACGCATTATTTTTTTATTTTTTTTAAAGCTACCTCTATGAGAAAGTGTGTTAATCTATTTTAGCTTGCTCATAGAGGAAGCTTTATAAAAATATATATTATTAATATAATATTATTGAATATTAATTCAAAATTCCGTAAAATATGTATCGCTTTACCGATTTGAACCAAATTCAATAGCAAACTATATTGAGTGCACCTGTTCTTATGAAGAACTATTTAGCAAAAAAGTTACCAAACCATTCGGAGTATCCTGACATTCCAAATTTTACCAAACCATTCTGAGTACCCTGACATGAAAATGTCGAAATAAAAATGTTTTCATGAAAACATCGGTTCCTCTTTCTTCCTTTCATTAAAGCATAAATTCTAGATCTCATATTTTAGGGGTCCAGTCAGATATAACGAGGAACGAAAAAAACAAAAATTAATATTATGTCAAATTAATGATTAGAAAATGATGTGAGGATGAGGACTATCCAGAACGTGATTCTGTGTGTGCCCCGAGAGAAAACGTTTCATTGATTCACGGAAATCTTAGCCAATGAAATGAAATACTTGAATTTCAATACTATATTTTCTTTGAATGATCTCAAACTCAATGAAAAGTAGTGACATCGATTCGAAGAAACATTTCTTTAAACCAATGAACCTTTTTCATTGATTATAAAGATATCGTCTTTGATTCAACGAAACCTTCTTCTCACCAGCTCAAAATTTCGAAACCTATTTATTCCTGAAGTACGCGGCAAATAATGCTCAAATTTTGTGAGTATGTAACTAAGTACGGCAGAAATAGGCTAAGCTTCTGGCTCCTCGAAACTCGAAGCCGTTCGTTCGGGAGAACCGGAAAACAAAAAAGTGAGGTTAGGTGCGAGAGAGAGATCAATGAAAACGTTTCTTTGAACCAATGAAAACGTCTCTTTAAAACAATGAAACTGTTTCTTTATTATATGCTCACTAAGTAAATCTTTATTTACAGGCAATAAAATGTTCTTTTTGAAATCCGAATGCACTATTTCATTGAAATCAAAGAAATATTTCGTTGAAATCAATGACAAAAAAAAATCAATCCACCCATTTCTTTGGCATCAATGAAATCTTTTCTCTCGATGTATTAAAGCATAAATTCTAGATCTCATATTTTGGGAACCAGTTACATATAACGAGGAACGAAAAGAAAAAAAAGGATGCAAAGCAGAACCTTGCACATTGCTTCCTCATTATATTTTGCTTTTTACAAAGCAACCTCTAAGAGGAAGTATGGGAATTGATTTTGGCTTCCTCATAGAGGAAGCTTTGTAAAAAGCGAAATATAATGAGGAAGCAATGTGCAAGGTTCTGCTTTGCATCCTTGTTTTAAATAAATATAAATAAGCGCACACTCTCGCTTTGTGAAAATATAATAACGGTCCAGAAACTCCGTCGAATACTCTATCTTCTCTGTTTTTTTTTTGTAGAACATGATAGAAATTGGTGGTTTCCGAAATTTCATTGGGAAGCAAGGATATGGCTAGTTTATACGACATAAATCGCTACATTTCGCAATATAGACTGTACAACATCGCTATGAAAATATGTTATCGTTCAACATTTTTGGGCTATATCTGACGTATTTTTCTGTTAATCATGAATTTGGCACTCATTTGACTCCCAGCTCGATATTTGCAACCAAAATTCAAAAAATCAAAAAATTCAAAAAATCAAAATCTCATAAAATTTTAACGTTTCAACCGATCTTAACCAAATTTAATAGGGATCACCGGTGTATGAAAGCTCACCTACATGCCAATTTCGAGCTTAATATCTCGAAAATTAAAAGAGTTATCGCGTTAACAGACATTTTTGAAAAAATTCAAAACCGCGTAAAAATTTAATGATCATGGGGATTTTTACAAAAATTGGTATGAACGATGAGGATTGACCCCTCTATCTATGGTGTAAATTTTAGCTCTATATCTCGAGGCGTTCCCGAGTTATAAAGGTTTACATTTTTTGAGCGTGTAACATACACACACACACACATACACACATTTTTTCTAAATCACTTTTCTCGACGTTTTGGGCTATCCTGACTATACTGACATGAAAATCTCGAAAAAAAAAAAAATTTCACGAAAACAAAGCTTCCTCTATGAAGAAGCAAAAATTAATATTAGGTCTAATTAATGATTAGAAAATTAAGTGAGGATGAGAATTATCCAGAACGTGATTTAGTGTGTGTATGTGGATAGGCACTTTAAAATTCACGTCACAGGTGCCACAAATGGCACGACTGTGGCTCCAGCAGAGCATGGGTCGACTGGAGTCAAGGGAACCAGGGCCAACGAACGTCGGGGGGGGGGGGGGGGGGGGGGGGGGTACCAGCAAAAAAAAAAAAGTAAAACACAAACGCGATCGAAACAAGAAGAAGAAATTTGCATTCCGAAGGACTATGCGCCCCGTCGTTAGCCCGAGGCCACGATGTGGCCACTCGGGCACGCTCGTTCTCCCCCCTGGAGGGAGAAACGGACGAAAGGAAGAGCGTGTACAGCATAGGACAGAGAAAGTTAAAAAAAAAGAAAAAGAAGAACTAACCGGAGGAAGAAAACTAAGGAAAGGTAAACAGGCAAGAACCAACGTCCACTGGATACCTCATTAGCTTAATGTGGCCATGAAAAGTTTAACCCGACTCCTCCCGTTTTGTTACTGCGTAAACCGACGCACGTATTCCGCGCGAGCCATCAAAGCGTGTGGAAAATATACAAAAACAAGAGAGTGCAATGCGTGATTCATTATACACGTGTTTTTCTTATTTCTCGTGTTAGAATTATAACTTCTTATTGTGATCCATATTTTTAAATGTACACGGAGAAAAGGGCTTTAAGGGGCTAGAAAATGCCTTGTTAAAATAGTTATAGCATGTCTGTTTTTACTGCTGTAAAAAAATCTACTTGAAATTTAATGAACTAGTAATAAAAGTTTTTATGCATAAACTGGTATACTAAATTTAATATACAAGTGAGAGTATAAAATTAATGTATGGTATACAGTAATTTCAATAATTTACGTTCATTTTACAGTACAAGTAATTTAATCTTTATATTTTGCTTTATTTTTAGCGTAAAAGTACATTCATTTTATATCACAATTGCATATTTAAATTTGATTAAAAATCAATTTTCTTTGCAATATTAAACATTTTTTATAGACATTGGAGTTTTTTTTTAGAGAAATTTCGAGAGCTTTTTTTTTAAAATCCTTTGGTGTGTTTATTTTTCAAGTACAAAAATCTATGTTGAAAAATTGTCGCAAAAAAACTTGAAGGGCGAACAAAAAAATTCCTCTTTGGAAATTGACGTTAATTAGTTAAATTTTTTTTTCCAGATCATCGCTATAAATGTTTATTCGATATGTAATAAATTTTGTCGATGATTTTTATTTAATGTAAAAAAAAAAAGTTTGCATAAACGTTTAGAAAAATGAAGGACTTATTTGACTAGTGTGAAGCGCTCCGACCACTTTAAAATCTGTGTTCATGAGCTGGCATTCAGTAGAAATTGCTTCAGCTGTTCGCCTGGCTCTTTCCCTTCAGTGCCTCTTGGAAGTTTTTCTCCTTTTCTCACCGGTACTCGCTTTGGTTAAAAGCACGCGGCTTTCCTTGGAAAACGAAAACAAAGAACTAGACGTAGTACTGGATGGAGCACGCGCGCAGGATTAGAGAAAAGAATTCGCGTGTCTGGAACCTCAGAAGAGGCTCAAAGACGATAGAGAGAAAGAAAAAGGAGAAGAGAAGATATCACGGTGCTTAGGGAGGAAAGCGAAACGTGCGCCCTCTTTCCTCTCTCACCAATGCACATCGACGTCTTTTACCAACAGCACATTGTGCACTTTGTGAGTACATGAGGAATGCAGTTTTAACGAAAAGCTCAGGATTCAGAGGCATTCAGAGGCATTCAGTGTCTATTGAACTCAGGTTTCCAACATTATAAACACATGCCGGTATATTTGGATTGAAAAATATGCTTCATGTCGTATATTGTACCAATACAGGACTAATAATATTTTTTATTACTTGATTTATGGAAAGATACATGGAAAATATGTTCCATGACGTATATTGTACCAATACAGGACTAATAATATTTTTTATTACTTGATTTATGGAAAGATACATGGAAAATATGTTCCATGACTATATTGTACCAATACAGGACTAATACTATTTTTTTTAAATTATATTTTTCTTACTTGATTTATAATTCGAAACATCATGTTAAATCCTTGCGAATTGGAGACAAATATCTTACACTGCGAGAATTTTATACTGCGTTCTAATCAGAGTTGTAAATGGCTCATACTTATAGAAATAATAATGATGATACGATCAGCTCTATAATTATGATTTTATAATAATATGTAGCGATTGTAATGCGATTTTTAAACTTTGGAATGGCTGCACAAATTATTATTTTCCAATAAAAATTCACGGTAATTCTTTTGAAAAAATAGAAAAAAATAAGTAATGCATTACTTATTTCTTCCATTTTTCCACTATTTCTTGCAATAATAAAGCGAAAATTAGTATTTTTTTCAGCTATTCAAATGTTTACACTCTATTTTATAATCACTACATATTATTATTATGAAATCATAGTTACAAAACAAATTGTACTGTACACTATATCTCATGAATTAATGGGGATTTACAACGCTGGTTCTAATTATTGTCCAGGCAATCTTTTTTAATCATGTAAAACCCAAAAATTAAATTTTCACGGGTACAAAAATTGAGACAAGTATATGTACGCGAGTGGTATTCTGACCCAAAAAGCACAACAGATGAAAAAACTTTAGCAGTAACACCAGAATGGTTGACTACCCCCAGGTCCGGGAAAATTCTTGCAACAAAAGATAAAAATAATGGTAAAAAAAAAAGCGGTATTTTTATTCATACGTGCAAAAAGTTTTGACATAAAGAAGATTTATGTCATTTAAAAGAATTTATTCAAATAATAATAAAATAATAATAACGATAAAAATAATAAAAAAGTACTTGCATTTAGAGAAAAAAAATTATTGAAAAATAGAAACAAATAAAATAGAAAATAACTTAGTAACTTTATTGCAAAAAAAAAAATTAGACTTTAGTACTTGGCGAGTTAATATGATACCATAAACATTAAATAATTAACAATTGACTACATTTCGCAAACTCGGATATGAAAGACACATATAGCATTTCGATCGTAAATTTATGATAGTGCTTCGTAAATTCGCGAAACAAAGTCGTTTTCTATAATTTATTTTTACACATTTTAGGATATGGTTCTTCATGTCGTTCGAAAAATCGGAAAAGCTGAGACATATCTTCTTTTCGATGTGCAGCTCAGACGTTCTGCTTGTACCTTGCCTCCTTTTATTTTACTTTGCTCCCTCTCTCTCCCTAGTTTTCTACCCTCAACCTTATCCTTTCATATTTTTTTCTCATTTCGTGCTTTCTTTTAGACGGTTCGGTTTGACCTCTTCGCCCGATAACAGTAAAAATAATAAAAAACGTTTTGGCATTTGGAAAAAAAAAATTATTGACAAATAGAAACAAATAAAATAAAAAATAATTTAGTATCTTTATTGCAAAAAAAATTAGACCTTAGTACTTGGCGAGTTAATTTGATACCATAAACATTAAATAATTAAACAATTGACAATTGAAACAATTTATGATAGTAGTTCGTAAATTCGCGAAACAAATTCGTTTTCTATAATTTATTTTTACATATTTTAGGATATGGTTCTTCATGTCGTTCAAAAAATTGAGAAAGCTGAGGCATATCTTCTTTTCGATCTGCAGCTCAGACCTTTTGCTTGTACCTTGCCTCCTTTTATTTTCTTTTGCTCCCTCTCTCTCTCTCTCCCTTATTTTCTTCCCTCAACCTTATCCTTTCATATCTTTCTCTCATTTCGTGCTTTCTTTTAGTCGGTTCGGTTTGACCTCTTCGCCCGATCTGTACAGCCGATAACAGTAAAAATAATTTTAAAAAGTTTTTGCATTCAGAAAAAAAAAATTATTAAAAAATAGAAACAAATAAATAATATAATATATATATATATTATTTATTTGTAAATAAATACAAATAAATAATATAGAAATAAAATAGAAAATAATTTAGTATCTTTACTGCAAAAAAAAAACTAGACTTTAGTACTTGGCCAGTTAATATGATACCATAAACATTAAATTATGAAACCATTTATGACATTATTTCGTAAATTAGCGAAACAAAGTCGTTTACTATCATTTATTTTTACATATTTTAGGATATGGTTCTTCATGTCGTTCAAAAAATTGAGAAAGCTGAGGCATATCTTCTTTTTGGTGTGCATCTCAGACCTTCTGCTTGTACCTTGCCTCCTTTTATTTTCTTTTGTTTCCTCTCTCTCTCCCTCATTTTCTTCCCTCAACCTTATCCTTTCATATCTTTCTCTCATTTCGTGCTTTCTTTTAGTCGGTTCGGTTAACAGTAAAAATAATAAAAAAGTTTTGGCATTTAGAGAAAAAAAAAATTATTGAAAAATAGAAACAAATAAAATAAAAAATAATTTAGTATTTTTATTGCAAAAAAAATTAGACCTTAGTACTTGGCGAATTAATATGATACCATAAACATTAAACAATGAAACATTGAATACATTTCACAAACTCGGATATGGAAGACCAATATAGAATTTCGATCGTACTTTGTAAATTCGAGAAACAAAGTCGTTTTCCATAATTTATATTTACATATTTTAGGATATGGTTCTTCATGTGGTTCAAAAAATTGAGAAAGCTGAGGCATATGTTCTTTTCGATGTACAGCTCAGACCCTTTGCTTGTACCTTGCCTCCTTTTATTTTCTTTTGCTCCTTTTCTCTCTCTCCCTCATTTTCTTCCCTCAACCTTATCCTTTCATATCTTTCTCTCATTTCGTGCTTTCTTTTAGTCGGTTCGGTTTGACCTCTTCATCCGATAACCGCAAAAATATTTTAAAAGTTTTGGCATTTAGAGAAAAAAAAATTATTGAAAAATAGAAACAAATAAAATAAAAAATAATTTAGTAACTTTATTGCAAAAAAAATTAGACCTTAGTACTTGGCGAGTTAATATGATACCATAAACATGAAATAATGAAACATTGAATACATTTCACAAACTCGGATATGGAAGACCAATATAGAATTTCGATCGTACTTTGTAAATTCGTGAAACAAAGTCGTTTTCCATAATTTATTTTTACATATTTTAGGATATGGTTCTTCATGTGGTTCAAAAAATTGAGAAAGCTGAGGCATATGTTCTTTTCGATGTGCAGCTCAGACCCTTTGCTTGTACCTTGCCTCCTTTTATTTTCTTTTGCTCCTTTTCTCTCTCTCTTTCTCTCTTATTCGTTTTCTTCCCTCAACCTTATCCTTTTATATCTTTCTCTCATTTCGTGCTTTCTTTTAGTCGGTTCGGTTTGACCTCTTCATCCGATAACCGCAAAAATATTTTAAAAGTTTTGGCATTTAGAGAAAAAAAAATTATTGAAAAATAGAAACAAATGGAATAGAAAATAATTTAGTAACTTTATTGCAAAAAAAATTAGATCTTAGTACTTGGCGAATTAATATGATACCATAAACATGAAATAATGAAACAATTGACTACATTTCACAAACTCGGATATGGAAGACACATATAGGATTTCGATCGTATTTGTAAATTCGCGAAACAAAGTCGTTTTCCATAATTTATATTTACATATTTTAGGATATGGTTCTTCATGTGGTTCAAAAAATTGAGAAAGCTGAGGCATATGTTCTTTTCGATGTGCAGCTCTGACCCTTTGCTTGTACCTTGCCTCCTTTATTTTCTTTTGCTCCTTTTCTCTCTCTCTTTCTCTCTCATTCGTTTTCTTCCCTCAACCTTATCCTTTCATATCTTTCTCTCATTTCGTGCTTTCTTTTAGTCGGTTCGGTTTGACCCCTTCGTCCGATAACCGCAAAAATATTTTTAAAGTTTTGGCATTTAGAGAAAAAAAAAATTATTGAAAAATAGAAACAAATAAAATAAAAAATAATTTAGTAACTTTATTGCAAAAAAATTAGACCTTAGTACTTGGCGAGTTAGTATGATACCATAAACATTAAACAATGAAACATTGAATACATTTCACAAACTCGGATATGGAAGACCAATATAGAATTTCGATCGTACTTTGTAAATTCGCGAAACAAAGTCGTTTTCCATAATTTATTTTTACATATTTTAGGATATGGTTCTTCATGTGGTTCAAAAAATTGAGAAAGCTGAGGCATATGTTCTTTTCGATGTGCAGCTCAGACCCTTTGCTTGTACCTTGCCTCCTTTTATTTTCTTTTGCTCCTTTTCTCTCTCTCTCTTTCTCTCTCATTCGTTTTCTTCCCTCAACCTTATCCTTTCATATCTTTCTCTCATTTCGTGCTTTCTTTTAGTCGGTTCGGTTTGACCTCTTCATCCGATAACAGTAAAAATAATTTAAAAAGTTTTGGCATTTAGAGAAAAAAAATTATTGAAAAATAGAAACAAATGGAATAGAAAATAATTTAGTAACTTTATTGCAAAAAAAATTAGACCTTAGTACTTGGCGAGTTAGTATGATGCCATAAACATGAAATAATGAAACATTGAATACATTTCACAAACTCGGATATGGAAGACCAATATAGAATTTCGATCGTACTTTGTAAATTCGCGAAACAAAGTCGTTTTCCATAATTTATTTTTACATATTTTAGGATATGGTTCTTCATGTGGTTCAAAAAATTGAGAAAGCTGAGGCATATGTTCTTTTCGATGTACAGCTCAGACCCTTTGCTTGTACCTTGCCTCCTTTTATTTTCTTTTGCTCCTTTTCTCTCTCTCTTTCTCTCTCTCTCATTCGTTTTCTTCCCTCAACCTTATCCTTTCATATCTTTCTCTCATTTCGTGCTTTCTTTTAGTCGGTGCGGTTTGGCCTCTTCGCCCGATCTCTACGGTTAGTATGATACCATAAACATTAAACAATGAAACATACGCTCGATGCGTATATTATGAGAGAAAAAATACCGTTTCGCGACTCTTCATAAATAATTATTTTTTGTTCTGCTCGTGTTCGCATTTCTTTTTTCATATTCCTCGGTTCATTGGGCAAAATTAGTTCCTTTACATTTTTTTTTACAACTTATATTTTCGAAGTTACTAATTTGTTAAGAAGAGCAATTTTGGTCTAATTGCAACTTTCAACAATTTATTGCTCCAAATCTATGGATTGTAGAGCAAAATTGTATGGGACCTTTTTGTCTCAGAATTGACAAGACTATACAAAAAAAATATCCGAGTTCAAAAAAACAACAATTTCTATTGTTAATAAACAATTGCGATTAATAACTAAACGACCGGGTTTTCCGCAAAACACCTTATATATTCGTGTTCAGGAGGTCAAAACCTATCATCTGCATCAAGAATATTTCGCGGACCTCGAATGGCACACAGAACCCCCTCTGGCGTCTGGACTAATATGGTTCTTCATGTGGTTCAAAAAATTGAGAAAGCTGAGGCACATGTTCTTTTCGATGTGCAGCTCAGACCCTTTGCTTGTACCTTGCTTCCTTTTATTTTCTTTTGCTCCTTTTCTCTCTCTCTTTCTCTCTCATTCGTTTTCTTCCCTCAACCTTATCCTTTCATATCTTTCTCTCATTTCGTGCTTTCTTTTAGTCGGTGCGGTTTGGCCTCTTCGCCCGATCTCTACGGTCGAGCGCAGCAGCGGTCTACGTTCGCTCAGGCGACCCATTGTTTGCACTCGTGCGGTTCCACTCCCAACGGTATATACGCCTTTGGCTCCCCCGCATTATACCAGGTAACGTCTGGTCCCCGTCTGGCTCAAATAAATGGCTACGTGCATCTCGTAAATATTGATGTAAATGTGTAAGAACTGTTTACTTATACTTTCACCGTGCTGGCCCCCGCTTGGGGCATATTCCTCCCCCCGCCCCTCCACCCCACTGCTCTACTTTGCGCTTTATTATACGCAGGTCTACCCTCAGGGTTCAAATGTCTCTATTGTCTCATTAACAACCTCGTTTCGACCACTTTATGCTTATTCGAATTTTTTTCTTTCATTCAATTTTGCATCTTGAACAAAGAGAAATTATTCTAATGGCTTTATCATGAACTAAATGTAATTTATTTTTATCAAAATAAATACAATTTGATCGAAATAAAACTATACCAGGACGGAATTTTGAAGAAATGTATTTCTTACTTTATTTTAATTTAAAAAATACTATTTGATCGAAATAAAACTCTACCAGGACGGAATTTTGAAGAAATTAATTTCTTACTTTATTTTAATTTAAAAAATACTATTTGATCAAAATAAAACTCTAGCAGGACAAAATTTTGAAGAAATTCTTTTCTTACTTTATTTTAATTTAAAAAATACTATTTGATCGAAATAAAACTCTAGCTGGTCAGAATTTTGAAGAAATTAATTTCTTGCTAATAGGTTTGATTTGAAAGGGGTTCAATGTCTCTATTGTCTCATTAACAACCTCGTTTCAACCACTTTATGCTTATTCGATTTTTTTTTTTTCATTCAATTTTGCATCTTGAACAAAGAGAAATTATTCTAATGGCTTTATTATGAACTAAATGTAATTTATTTTTATCAAAATAAATACAATTTGATCGACATAAAACTATACCAGGACAGAATTCTGAAGAAATTAATTTCTTACTTCATTTTAATTTAAAAAATACAATTTGATCGAAATAAAAATCTACCAGGGCAGAATTTTGAAGAAATTCTTTTCTTACTTTATTTTAATTTAAAAAATACTATTTGATCGAAATAAAACTCTAGCTGGTCAGAATTTTGAAGAAATTAATTTCTTGCTAATAGGTTTGATTTGAAAGGGGTTCAATGTCTCTATTGTCTCATTAACAACCTCGTTTCAACCACTTTATGCTTATTCGATTTTTTTTTTTCATTCAATTTTGCATCTTGAACAAAGAGAAATTATTCTAATGGCTTTATTATGAACTAAATGTAATTTATTTTTATCAAAATAAATACAATTTGATCGACATAAAACTATACCAGGACAGAATTCTGAAGAAATTAATTTCTTACTTCATTTTAATTTAAAAAATACAATTTGATCGAAATAAAAATCTACCAGGGCAGAATTTTGAAGAAATTTATTTCTTACTTATAGGTTTGATTTGAAAGGGGTTTAAATGTCCCTATTGTCTCATTAATAACCTCGTTTCACCCACTTTATACTTATGTGATTTTTTTTCATTAAATTTTGCCTCTTGAACAAAGAGAAATTATTCTAATGGCTTTATTATGAACTAAATGTAATTTATTTTTATCAAAATAAATACAATTGCAATTTGATCGAAATAAAACTATACCAGGGCAGAATCTTGAAGAAATTCTTTTCTTACTTTATTTTATAAGAAATTAATTTCTTACTTCAGTTTAATTTTTAAAAAATACTATTTGATTAAAAGAAAACTCTATTAGCACAGAATTTTGAAGAAATTAATTTTTTCCTAATAGGATTAATTTAATTCAAATAATTTAAAGAAGAATAATTATTTGTAACTAAAAATGTTTTTTTTTGTTACTAAAATTTTTCTCATAATATCTTGGCAAATTTGTTGATTCTAAAAAAATATTTTCTTCACACAAATCGATTTTTTTCGCACAGTTATAAAAAAATCGTAATTTTAAAGAAAATGTTTCTAGATTAAATTGAGAAAATCCGATAATATCAATTGTGGGTTAAGCTTAAAACTAAACCACTTGGTCAATTTTTAGTTAACCAAACAATTAATGTCATAATTTTTTTTTAAACTAGAAATTACCCCTTAATTTTCTTGTAAAATTAACACAAATATTGTTTAAAAATTGAATTGATTTTTTTTTACGTTATAGTAGACTCATTTTTTGTGGATGTTAATTATTTTTCGCTTTCAGTATCGTTTTTTCTTGACGATAAGACACGTAATGTCAATAGTTTTGTATATAAAAAGAAAAATACTTTCTTCGCATAATGAACGTTGGGCTTACTAAGAAATTTGCAGGAAAGCTATTAATTGGCTGAAGCCATTAATTGATGACGTGCTATATCGATCTTGAGAACAAGACTTTCGATAAACATTGATACACATCGGCTGCAGTGATCGAAGCCAACGAGATTACAACTTCGGTCAACGTTCAACGAGGCTTTTATGTCTATATACGTGCAGGCACTTGGCGTTCATATACAAAAGCTTCCTGTTGATAGACCGCAAGTTTGAGCTGTAGACTGTCTACACTCATATGCCTATATGACTCTGTGGTCAAACCGCAGCTAAGCGTTCATCGATCCGCTAAACCCATTCGCCGCAATGACTGCGCACTCGACGAACCATGACCTAGGATTCATTGGTTTTCACTCCATACCAATATTACCACATCGGTTTACCCCAATAATTAATTTTTTTTTTTCGTTTTTCACCAAAAGAAAGTTTTAAATAAAAGACATCTTTTAATTACTGTAAATAATTTTTTTTATTGATTTTCACCAAAAGAAAGTTTTTAATAAAAGGCATCTTTTAACTACTGTAAATAATTTTTTTTTAAATATGAAATTAATTAGGTGGCGAATAAGATTTCTCAAATTTGATAAACAGACTTTCGATTTAAAATAAACCTCGGATTCATTGGTTTTCACTCCATACCCAAATTACCACATCGGTTTAACCCAATAATTGAAATTTTTTTCGATTTTCACCAAAAGAAAGTTTTTATAAAAGGCATTTTATATCTTCTGGAAATAATTCTTTTTAATCTTAAATCTATTAAGTGGCGAATAAGATTTCTCAAATTTGATATACAGAAATTCGATTTAAAATAAACCTACAATCCATTGGTTTTCACTCCAGACCAATATTACCACATCGGTTTAACCCAATAATTAATTTTTTTTCTTTCGATTTTCACGAAAAGAAAGTTTTTAATAAAAGGCATCTTTTAACTTCTGGAAATAATTTTTTTTGAATCTTAAATCGACAATTAAATGGCGAATAAGATTTCTCAAATTTGATATACAGAAATTCGACTTAAAATAAACCTAAAATTCATTGGTTTTCACTCCATACCAATATTACCACATCGGTTTACCCCAATAATTAATTTTTTTTTCGATTTTCACCAAAAGAAAGTTTTTAATAAAAGCCATCATTTAACTTCTGTAAATAATTTTTTTTTTTTGAATCTTAAATCAAATAAGTGGCGAATAAGATTTCTCAAATTTGATAAACAGAATTTCGATTTAAAATAAACCTAGAATTCATTGGTTTTCACTCCATACCAAAATTACCACATCAGTTTAACCTAATAATTAAAAAAAAATTTCGATTTACACCAAAAGAAAGTTTTTAATAAAAGGCATTTTATAACTGCTGGAAATAATTCTTTTTAATCTTAAATCTATTAAGTGGCGAATAAGATTTCTCAAATTTGATAAACAGAATTTCAATTTAAAATAAACCTAGGATTCATTGGGTTTCCCTCCATACCAATATTACCACATGGGTTTACCCCAATAATTAATTTTTTTTTAATTATTTACACCAAAATACAGTTTTTAATAAAAGGCATCTTTTAACTACTTAAAATAATATTTAAAAAAATGTTAAGCCAATAAAAAAACGTGGTTTCCAAACGTATAGAAGATCGTATTAAAAAAAATGTTTGATTATTCATTATGGTTTGAACAACATAATTCTCTTGGAATTTTATACTTTTCAAAAATGATTTACCTCCTAAATTTTTTAATATAGATCTGGTGATTCTGTTGCATGATAAAGCAACATTATAATATAATGACACGCTTACACAATTTAAATATAATTTAAGGTAACTTCATAGATTTTATATATTTTTTACGGGTGTGGAAAAACGTTTTTTGGTTGAATTTAATATTCCCTTAAATTAAAGATCGTAATAATCAGTCCATGTGACCATTTTTTAAATTATCTTTATCTTTTTCTAAATAATAATATTAAAGTTAACGTAAAAGTGTAAATAGAATTTTTTTGTTATTGATAAAAAATGTGAAAATGGAAATGCAGTGTAATTTTGATATATCTTACAACGAGACTGTTAAGGGGAGGGAGTCAGGTAAAAAAAATTGATTTTGGAAATTCAATATCATCCAAATCCTATTGCATATAAAAATGCGCAACGCACTATATTGTTGGTACTCGATTAAAGGATTTTTTACTGTCGTCTGACTTGCATATGCTTTTAAATATTATCTTAAGCAAAGATCTTAGGTTTTCCATTCTGCGCATGATTCAGATCAAACTACTAGGCAGATTGGAATAGTTGACGTCTCATTTTCTTCTTCATGAAAAGATACACCGGCTAAATGGAGCAAATGTTAATAAAATGTAATATTTTTTAAGTAACATAATTATTAATAAATAAATTTTATGCTGTTTTCTAAATCAATGATTAACTTTGCTTTCAGAATGAAAAAAAATAGTTTGCTCCATTCAGCCGGTGTATCTTTTCATGAAGAAGAAAATGAGTCGTCAATGATTCCAATCTGCCTAGTAGTTTGATCTGAATCATGCGCAGAATGGAAAACCTAAGATCTTTGCTTAAGATAATATTTAAAAGCATATGCAAGTCAGACGACAGCAAAAAATTCTTTCATCGAGCACCAACAATATAGTGCATTGGGCATTTTTATATGCAATAGGATTTGGATGATATTGAATTTACAAAATCAATTTTTTTACCTGACTTCCTCCCCTTAACACGCTTAATACAAGGATGTGTTGGCAACTCTGTACAGCTTATTCGAGGGAAGTTAAGGTTGATGTAATAGCGCATCAAAAGTTCCGTCCGGTGTAATATTTCAACGTTGATTATCCTATCGGTTTAGGATGAATTATTTACTTGATGGATATGGATGACGTTGTGTATATCAACATGCTTCGAAACCTCGTCACGAACATCGTATACAGTTCGATGCCGCTATTATGATGCTAATTTCTATATCTGGGGTAACGGCCGACAGGTCCCGCAGTTCGACGACACGATAATCGATTGCTGGATCATTTCAATGCACCAATCTGCTCTATTCTTTCCGAAAACAAGTCTTAAATAGATCCAGACCCAATAAATCATTGATGAACTTGAAATTTCCATTTATATTGCCAGTTACCGATTGTTAATGTCAAACTGATTGGTTTTATTTAATTAAAACGTGAATTGGAATAATCAACATAAAATGAATAAGAATTTTTTGTTTAATAACAATATTAAAAAATCGATCGGAGTCTTATTTGTATTTACCGATTTATGGACGTCTATTAATTTTCGCAATCACTAATCATTAGTTTCTAGACGATCGAGTTTATTCCATTGGCAACGCAGCTAAATTAATCGACAGAAAATAAATACAAAAATTTCTTGGATTACCATTGATTATCGCAACTATTAATCGTTACTGTATTCCATTGACAACAACTCAGTTAGAATATGTAATCGGCAAAAATATTAAAATAAAAAATAAAAAAATCGGTAGCATTATTCGTATTTAATGAACTACCGATTTTCATTCATTTTCGTAATTACCAATCGTTTAGTAACTATCATCCGGACTTATTTCGTTGACAATCGAGTAGGAATAATCGATGAAAAAGAAGTGAAGATTTTTTTAAATGAAAATATAATAAATCATTGATGAACTTGAAATTTCAATTTATATTGCCAATTACCGATTGTTAATGTCAAACTGATCGATTTTATTTCATTAAAATGTGAATTCGCATAATCAACATAAAATAAATGAGAAGTTTTTTTTAATAACAATATTAAAAAATCGATCGGAGCCTTATTTGTATTTACCGATTTATAGAAGTCCATTCATTTTCGCAATCACAACAGCTAAATTAATCGACAGAAAATAAATACAAAGATTTCTTTAATAAGATGAAAAAATTCGATGGAAACTTATCACGATGTAGCGATTTATGTATTACCATTGATTATCGCAACTATTAATCGTTATTGTATTCCATTGACAACAACTCAGTTAAAATAAGTAATCGATAAAAAAAAGTAAACATTCTTTTTACCAAAATAAAGAAATCGGTAGCATTATTCGTATTTAATGAACTACCGATTTTCATTCATTTTCATAATTACCAATCGTTTAGTAACTATCATCCGGACTTATTTCGTTGACAATCAAGTAGAAATAATCGATGAAAAAAGTGAAGATTTCTTTTTACTGAAAAAAAAATCATTATTGAACTTGCAATTTACATTTATATTGCCAATTACCGATTGTTAATGTCAAACTGATCGATTTTATTTCATTAAAACCTGAGTTGGAATAATCGACAAAAAATAAATAAGAAGTTTTTTTTATTAACAATATTAAAAAATCGATCGGAGCCTTATTTGTATTTACCGATTTATAGACGTCCATTAATTTTCGCAATCACTAGTCATTAGTGTCTAGACGATCGAGTTTATTCCATTGACAACGCAGCTAAATTAATCGACAGAAAATAAATACAAAGATTTCTTTAATAAGATGAAAAAATTCGATGGAAACTTATCACGATTTACCGATTTATGTATTACCATTGATTATCGCAACTATTAATCGTTACTCTATTCCATAGACAACACTTCAGTTAAAATAAGTAATCGACAAAAAAAAGTAAACATTCTTTTCACCAAAATTAAGAAATCGGTAGCATTATTCGTATTTAATGAACTACCGATTTTCATTCATTTCCGTAATTACCAATCGTTTAGTAATCATCCGGACTTCTTTCATTGACGATCGAGTAGGAATAATCGATGAAAAAAAAGTAAAGATTTTTTTTAAATGAAAAAAATAGATCGACGACCTATTCACATTTAATTAGCTACAGCTTATGGTATGCACATGTGCAATCAAGTATACTCTGATTTTGAACGACGATAGAGATTTGGGTGGGGACAATAGGAGCAATAGGTGAATTCTCGCTGACGGAAACTGATCGACGGCGGTCGAATAATGATAATTGATGACTCTCGGGTTCCTAGTTCAGAATGGTGAATTGAGGAGAGACGATGAGTAATTACCCCGTTACACACTTTTCCTGCACGAGATTGGGAGCATCATTAACGTTCTGAATTGGACGAGACCGTTTCACGAGAATTTTGATCAATCAATCGAACGATTTAGCCATTCATGATAATTACATTGATTTATAATTCGAAACATCATGTTAAACGCTTGCGAATCGTTCTCCAATATTCTACACTGCGAGAATTTTATAATGCATTATAATTATCGTGATAGTCAAGATAATCATTTTTAACGATATCAAATATCTGATTGTGATAAAAAATAAAATTCAATCGGTTGTAAGTATCAATTAATAAATGTCATTTTTAAAAACCCTCGTAGGAACCTCCAATCAATAGTCACTTATTAATTACCAGAATCCCACGATTTTTTGTAGTACAAATATAAATTGTATTCATATGTGTATCTAAATATTTTTTAATGAAAATAGCATAAAATTCATAGAAAAAAAAAGATTTTTCATAAATATTTAAAAATTATTTCGCCACTGACGTTTTTAACTTTTCAAAATTTATCTAAATCTCATTAAATATGTGAAATAGTACATTTTCCTAGTTATCCATTTCCAATTATGCACATTTGCCAAAAACATAGTTTTCGTAGGGTGTAAAAAAAATTTCTTATAATTCTTTATAGTAAATTCTACAAACTACAGATATAATTTTGCATTTTAATTATCATGATAGTCCAGACACTCATTTTGAATTACATAAAATATTCGATTGTGATAAAAATAAAACTTCAATTGGTTGTAAGTATCAATTAATAAATGTAATTTTTAAAAACCCTCGTAAGAACCTCCAATCAATAGTCACTTATTAATTACCAGAATCCCACAATTTTTCTGAGTACAAATATAAATTGTATCTATATACTTATCTTAATATTTAAAAATGAAAATAGCTTAAAATTGATAGCAAAAACAGATTTTTCACAAATATTTAAAAATTCTTTCGCCACTGACGTTTTGAACTGTTCAACATTTATCGAAATCTCATTGATCATGTAAAGTAGTAAATTTTCCTACTTATCCATTTCCAATGATGCACATAAAAAATGCACATAAATTCTACAATCCATAAATATAATTTTGCGCATATCATTTTTTTTAAATGATCAAGGAAAAAATGTCTTATAATTTTTAACATTAAATTCTACAAACCACAGATATAATTTTGCATGTATAATTTTAAAAAAATGATCAAGTAAAAACAATTCTGCAATAAAATAAAGCCGGGTGTGCAAACTCACCGCCACATGCTTCCTTGAAGTCGCTGCAACAGTCGCCGAGTTTGAGACATGCATGATCGCAATAGCACGGTTTGTCATTGAGTCCAGCGACGATAGAATTGAGTGAAGCTTTTTGCACGACACACGCGGAGTCTTTTCCAGAGCAGCATAGTTTCGAATCGGCGCAACTTCCAGCAGAAGTGTATCCGAACAAGCAAAAAATCACCAGGCCAAAAACGGCGTTTAAACAAATTTTAACTTCCATTATGCGCCCGTTTCCTGATATCTTCAATAGCAGTTAAATCCTTCAACAAAATCCCCACTATATCTCCACAATAACCGTAAAAAAAAACAAGATAAAAAAAAGAAATTCGAAAAAATAACTTTACAAATTTCACTGAAAATATTCACGACGACGAAAGTGCCAATTTTTCGTGAAATTAAAAACGAATATTAATTTAATATCAAATTTGCCTTTCGTTATTTAATTATTGTTTTATTGTCCACATTATTTTTATTCGATGATGTATATTTTTATTTCAATCCACGAAACGATAGTTACTATTTTAATAAGTCTCTTCTCTGTTATTTATCTCTCGCAGACCCTCGAGGCTCGAAGGCCTACGCGATACAACTGCGGCGTGTCGGTGAACGCTGCAGGGTTTTAAGAGACTCAAAGCTTTCCCATCGAGACTCGCCCCACCACTTATACAACGTTGCACCCTGCACCACCATCCACAAGCATCACCATGGACCGCGTCTTCCTTACAGTCCCTTCCACTTGGTCTCCTTATTCCTCTTTCTCTCCCTCCTTTCACAATCCCTCTTCTCTTCCCTGCCTCTCAATCCTTCATTCAATTAAAATTCACTTTCCACCACTTGCCTCCCAAAATGTACCATAAAAATCTACAAAAAAAACCCAAAAATGTCCATCTCCTATTCAAAAGTTTCTTGCTAACAATCTTGTTTTTTTAAAAAATGCCTGCTAATTCTAACAATACAAAAATAAAAACCAGAAACTTTTCCTTCCCTAAGCTATTTTTTTTTTCTCTCTATTATTATTTCTATCCAATTTGCGTGCATAGATTTTATGGCAGCGATGCGTGTTATGATTGTTTAGGAGATTGAATTAATAAGTTGTTAGTTATGCGAGAACCGTGACACGATAGCCTCTTTGGTGATTTGCAATTCGGTTAATCAGTCATCGAATCATTTGGATGGATGTATTGAGGTATGTTTGTTTGTATTTATGGTTTGGTGGTATCGACGATGATCCTGTTCCACGCTTGGTGTGACGTGCGGCGAACGGACGGTTACTGGGATGCTGAGTGTTCACGCTCGAAGCTTTAACCGCCACTGGATTTCATCTCTTCTCCCCACTTTCCTATAGATGCTCCAGCGCTCGGCTAATGCTGCTGCTGCTGTGGCTTTCTTCTTCGTCGTCCTCGCGGATAGCACACGAGTCGCGTCGTCGTCGTCGTCGACGAGATCACCGTTTGGAGAACCGCGCTCGCGTGGCTGCCTCGTGCCAACACGAGCATGCGCCACCCACGCAAATGACTCTCTCAGCTTCCCTCGTTTTCTCTCTCTCGCTCCTCCATGGATCCCCTATAAGCAAATACTTGTTAAACAAATTATAAGCTCTGTGCGAAACTGAGGTCGTACGTTATGCTGCTATAGTTATACAGGCTTTATGGTTAATAACAACGACAATGAACCTTTTATTCCGATCCAAATATCTTAAAAATGGTAATTTCGGAATATTGGAAAAATTAATTAATTTTTCCAATATTTCCAATTTCTTGAAAATGGATTTTTCAAAAATAATAAAAATGTCTTGAAAATGCGATTTTTTTACAACCCTGAAAATCGCATTTTCAAGACATTTTTATTATTTTTGAAAAATCCATTTTCAAGAAATTTATGACATTTAAAAAAATCCCATTTTCATAAAATTGTTCACATTTTTGGAAATCCCATTTTTAAGAAATTTTAACCATTTGAAAAAATCCTATTTTCAAGAATTTTTTAACAATCTTGGAAATCCTGTTTTTAAAAATTATCTAACGACTCTGAAGTGCCCATTTTCAAATTTTCTGAAACGTTTTTAAAATTCAAAATTTCGAGAATTTTTGAGGTTTTTTTTTAATTGATCGATGAGTTATCTACGAATTTTGCATCCTGCGTGTGAAATGTGGAAAGTCTTGGTAAAAGCACATGCAAAATTCATTATCTTTTAACGTAAAAAACAAGAATTGCAAATCAAATTCTCTAAACATTATTAAATAATTTTTTACCAATTTATTAATAATTATTAAACCTGATGAAAAATCAAAGTTCTTAGAAATGTTATTCATTGTCTACTTGCCACCCACGCAAATGACTCTCTCAGGTTCCCTCGTTTTCTCTCTCTCTCCTCCATGGATCCCCTATAAGCAAATACTTGTTAAACAAATTATAAGCTCTGTGCGAAACTGGAGACGTACGATATGCTGCTATAGTTATATATACAGGCTTTATGGTTAATATCGTGTTGTAGAATGCCCTCGACATTTTAGTGGACCGTCAAAAGAGACAATGAACCTTTTATTCCGATGGGAATATTAGGAAAATTAATTCATTTTATTTATCGTTTTCATTGGATAATTTTTTCACTCCCAATTAGATAACTTGGGACCGTTTTTCTTTTTGTAAAGAATTGTGGTTTTTTTTAGAGACTTCTGGAAATTACCATTTTTAAGATATTTTTTACATTTCTGATAATCGCATTTTCAAGAAATTTTTTACATTTTTGAAAATCTTATTTTCAAGAAATTTCTTACGTTTTTGGAAAATCACATTTTTAAGAATTTTTTTACATTTCTGAAAAACGCATTTTCAAGAATTTTTTTACATTTCTGAAAAACGCATTTTCAAGAAATTCTTTACATTTCTGAAAATCGCACTTTCAAGAAATTTTTTACACTTCTGAAAATCGCATTTTCAAGAAATTTTTTACATTTTTGAAAATTGCATGTTCAAGAAATTTTTTACATTTCTGAAAATCGCATTTCTAAGAAATTTTTTACATTTCTGAAAATCACATTTTCAAGAATTTTTTTACATTTCTGAAAAACCCATTTTCATGAAATTTTTAACATTTTTGAAAAACCCATTTTCATGAAATTTTGAACATTTTTGAAAATCCAATTTTTAAGAAATTTTAAACATTTCTGAAAATCCAATTTTTAAGAAATTTTAGACATTTAAAAAAATCGTATTTCAAGAATTTTTTTACAGATTTCGAAACTTCAATTCTCAAGGTTTTTGAACAATCTTGGAAATCTCGTTTTTAAAAATTATCTAAGGACTCTGAAATGCCCAATTTCAAATTTTCTGAAACGTTCTTAAAATTCAAAATTTCGAGAACTTTTGAGGTTTTTTTTAAATCGATCGATGAGTTATCTGAGAATTTTACATCGCGCGTGTGAAATATGGAAAGTATTGGCAAAAGCACATGCAAAATTCATTACCTTTTAACGTAAAAAAACAAGAATTGCAAATCAAATTCCCTAAAAACTTATCAAAATTTTTTTTACCAATTTATTAATCATTATTAAACCTGATAAAAAATCAAAGTTCTTAACAATGTTCCTCATTTTCTATTTTATTTCAAGATTTTTTTCTTATTGCAAACTACTTTCAATTATACTCTAATCAAACTGTTCACTAGCAATGTATGTGTGATGCAAACTCAAACAAATTTTAAGCCCTGTGCGAGCGATAGATCGTACGCTATACTATAGTTATACACACTTTATGGTAAATACCGGGTACGCAGAATTCCCTCGACATTTTAGTGAACCGTGTATAACAGAGATTAACGTTTTATCCGTAGAATTTTTAATTTGGACAAATTAATTTAGAGGAGCGGTGGTGTCTCGTTAAAAATGGCGTTTTAAGGGTGCTTCGCACGTAGATTCGCAAAAGTTTGATGTCATTAGGATTTGAATTTGAAAAAAAAACCCCAACGTTGTCGCAGATACGTTATTTTAAATAAATTATTACAAAATAAAATTATTTACTAAACTTGTCGAAGATTTTTTTTCACATAAAATGAAAAAGCATTTTTTATTTTAATGAATAGAATTTCTTTATCAATGATTTTGGAATTTTTAATGTGTAATTGGAATTTTTCTACAAAACAATATTTACAAATTGCGTCTTTTTAACAATTTCTAAAATAAAAAAATTAAAAC
This sequence comes from Ephialtes manifestator, assembly GCA_963970395.1. Lineage (NCBI taxonomy): Eukaryota > Metazoa > Arthropoda > Insecta > Hymenoptera > Ichneumonidae > Ephialtes > Ephialtes manifestator. The sequence continues at coordinate 26,973,404 of OZ019975.1, read as the reverse complement.
TTAATAATTATATTGTATATAATATAATGAAGTAGTTGAAAACAAATTTTGGAATATTTTATTATACTTTTTTCTCAAAATAAATGATTGAAGATAACGTTTATTTTTTTTTAGATACTTCGAAATGTTTGCTTGTTGTTCTTTTTAAATGATTTCTGTACAGTGATTCGATCTGAAAATTTTATTGACAGCATTATGGTTTATTATGGCATGCAGGCCCTTTGGAAATTCCCTTGACGGACAATCGACCTGAATTGTACTGTGCAGTATAATAGAGATGGACATTTATTACACGAATCATTGAATTTCCGAAATTTCAAACCAATGACATGCTGTCAAATAATAAATCAATTAACGTTGAATGTTCGACCGACGTTTCTATGAGAGGTTAATTTAACAACCGGTTAATAAATCTTTTCCCGTGAATTATAAGCTCAACTCGTGACGTGTAATCACAATGTTGCACCCGCTTTCTACAAAACGTAAATATCGTCAATTCTAAAAATACCTTTGTTTTAAAAAAAAAACTCAAACATTATTTAAACCATTTTACAACAATTAAAAATTATTCCGTAAAGAATTATTGTTCATATATCATAAATTATATGTTTTAAAAAATTAGTTATTTACAGAATAATTCTAAAATCGTATTAAATGTCTTCTTTCAATTTTGATCACAAATTACTATTCTGCAAAAAATCTATTTTTAAAAATCCTACGTTATCATTCAAATATCAAGAAATTTTTTTCAAAATCATAATATATAATTTACACTTCCATAAAGTAAATATTTACAAAAAAAAAGAAGATAAATTTTTATAAAAATTTGAAGACAACATTTTTTAAATCATAATGCGTGATTTAAAGAGCGAATTTTTTACAGAATAGTTATTGCGAATTCCAAGACATGATATTTTTTAATTTTTCAAATTCCTTTTTTTTTTGCAAAAATTAATAGATGCTGAATTACGTAATGATTTTTTTATCATGCTACAGAAAATCTTTAACGACATCGCAGAGATATTTTTATTGGATAAAAAAATTCGAATAACCATAAAGATTAACAAAAAAAAAGATAAATTATCTTAAAAATTTAAAGACAACACTTTTTAAATCATAAATCGTGATTTAAAAAACGAATTATTCACAGAATAGTTATTGCAAATTCCAAGACATGATATTTTTAATTTTTCAAATTCCTTTTTTTGTAAAAATTAATAGATGCTGAATTACGTAATAATTTTTTAAATCATGCTACAGAAAATCTTTAACGACATCGCAGAGATATTTTTATTGGATAAAAAAATTCGAATGACCATAAAGATTAACAAAAAAAAAAGATAAATTATCATAAAAATTTAAAGACAACATTTTTTAAATCATAAATCGTGATTAAAAAACGAATCATTTACAGAATAGTTATTGCAAATTCCAAGACATGAGATTTTTTAATTTTTCAAATTCCTTTTTTTTTGTTTTTAGTAAAAATTAATAGATGCTGAATTACGTAATGATTTTTTTATCATGCTACAGAAAATCTTTAACGACATCGCAGAGATATTTTTATTGGATAAAAAAATTCGAATAACCATAAAGATTAACAAAAAAAAAGATAAATTATCATAAAAATTTAAAGACAACATTTTTTAAATCATAAATCGTGATTTAAAAAACGAATTATTTACAGAATAGTTATTGCAAATTCCAAGACATGATATTTTTAATTTTTCAAATTCCTTTTTTTGCAAAAATTAATAGATGCTGAATTACGTAATAATTTTTTAAATCATGCTACAGAAAATCTTTAACGACATCGCAGAGATATTTTTATTGGATAAAAAAATTCAAATAACCATAAAGATTAACAAAAAAAAGATAAATTATCATAAAAATTTAAAGACAACATTTTTAAAATCATAAATCGTGTTTTAAATAACGAATTATTTACAGAATAGTTATTCCAAATTCCAAGTCATGACATTTTTTAATTTTTCAAATTCCTTTTTTTTTTTTTTGCAAAAATTAATAGATGCTGAATTACGTAATGATTATTTTTATCATGCTACAGAAAATCTTTAACGACATCGCAGAGATATTTTTATTGGATAAAAAAATTCAAATAACCATAAAGATTTACAAAAAAAAAGATAAATTATCATAAAAATTTAAAGACAACATTCTTTAAATCATAAATCGTGATTAAAAAAACGAATTATTTATAGAATAGTTATTGCAAATTCCAAGACATGATATTTCTTAATTTTTCAAATTCCTTTTTTTTTTGTAAAAATTAATAGATGCTGAATTACGTAATAATTTTTTAAATCATGCTACAGAAAATCTTTAACGACATCGCAGAGATATTTTTATTGGATAAAAAAATTTAAATAACCATAAAGATTAACAAAAAAAAAGATAAATTATCATAAAAATTTAAAGACAACATTTTTTAAATCATAAATCGTGATTAAAAAAACGAATTATTTACAGAATAGTTATTCCAAATTCCAAGACATGACATTTTTTAAATTTTCAAATTCCTTACTTTTTTTTGCAAAAATTAGTCAGATGCTGAATTACGTAATGATTTTTTTTATCATGCTACAGAAAATCTTTAACGACATCGCAGAGCGAAAATTCAACACATCATATTTTTATTGGATACAAAAATTCCAATAACTATAAAAATTAACAAAAAAAAAGTTAGATTATCATAAAAATTTAAAGACAACAGACAAAGAATTATTTGCAGAATAGTTATTTGAAATTCCAAGACATGATATTTTTTAATTTTTCAAATTCCTTACATTTTTTTTTTTTGCAAAAATTAGTCAGATGCTGAATTACGTAATGAATTTTTTTATCATGCTACAGAAAATCTTTAACGACATCGCAGAGCGAATAACACATCAAGCAGCGGCGCGAATATTTTTATTGGATAAAAAAAATTCACGCTGCACGCACGAAATGTAGAGAGTCGCTGTACGGTCGGGATTAAAGCTTACGCGACCGTAAAATTAATCCTAGGATTACGCCACCATTTTCCCCGGAAACATAATGTCATTGGGAGTCATCGCTGGGTGCGATAGTCAGTACGACGAAAGGGGGATGGTTTGGAAATAGGAAGAGAAAAAAAAAATGAAACGGTAACTCGATTACGTTAAAATTCGTATGGGAAAGAATCTCCCATTCGAATTTACCGAGTTCATTATCATTTGCATAATAGCAGGGGTCGAATATCTCCCTTGCACAAACGAACTCGTCGTTCTACCCCAAAACCCTAGACTACGAAAATATTGTGAAAATTTCAAAATTAACATTTAAACAAAAAAAAATTTTACGCTTATATTCCAATTATACCAAAAAGAAAAAAAATACAATGCTAATTCCGAGAAGAACACACAAGAAAATAAAAATGTCTGTCAACTACAAATAATTGATTAATTGCAAACGTAAAATCCTAGGGGATGAAAATTTTGTACGCATTTCAAAATTTTATTTATAAAAAAAAATTGTTTTATACTTATATTAAATCAGATTAAATGTAAATAATTTTGACTTCGAAAAATAAAAAATCTACAAGTTATTAAATAATATGTGATAACTACAAATAATTGCGTTGCAAAAATACCGTTTATCAAAAAATAATATTTCCCTTTTGGCTTCCTCGTATAAAGAAAAATATAATTTTTCGTTAGAATATAATTTAACAATATCATTTTCTATAATTTTCGCTAGAAAATTTTTAAAAAATCTTAATACACACATTTTTTTGTGTTCAATTCCAATTTTTGAAAAATGGTAAAATTTTACATATTCAATTTTTTAATTCCTGACATTTTCCAAAAATACATATTTTTAAATAATCGAACGTTTTAAAAAACACTTATTTAAATGTGGAGTCCTTTTAGGATGATTTGGTGATTTTATGTTACATAAAAATTTTAAAAAAGATGTTTTTTTATAATAAAAGCAAAGCTTTATCAATGAGGAAGTAAAATAAAATATATTATTCATCCACAATTGTTTAGAAATCGCTCGAGACTCTATCAACTTAAAATATACACTGCTAAAAATTCGGGGAGAAATACAGCATAAAAAAAAATAATTCTAATATAAAAAAAATATATTGTAAGTTTTTTCGCGTTTACACATATATTAAATTCAATATACAAATATTAATTAGTATACAAAAAAATTGTTCTAAAATTAATATACACTGCACTTCATAAAAATTGTGTTTATAATATAATTATTGGAATTTTAAATAAAATAAAATAAAATAAATTAAATTAAATTAAATTTCATTTAATATGCAGATATGTTGTAAAATTCCAATAATTATATTACAAACACAACTTTTATTACAATAATATGAAATTTAATATACCGTATCTGCAAAAGAACTTGCAATACTTGCAATATATTAATTTAAAAAATATTTTTAACAGTGATATTATTATCGTCCAGTATCTTCTATCTCAATTCACGTGCGCGACAATTACAAGAATTCAAAGAAAAAATCCACAAGTAATTAAATAATATGTGATAACTACAAATAATTACGTTGCAAAAATACCGTTTAACAAAAAATAATTTTTCCCTTTTGGCTTCCTCGTAGAAAAAAAATATATAATTTTTCGTTATAATATAATTTAACAATATCATTTTCTATAATCGTCACCAAAAAATTTTAAAAAAATCTTAATACACACATTTTGTTGTGTTCAATTCCAATTTTTGAAAAATGGGCAAATTTTATAATTTGCCCATTATTGCAATAATTATATTACAAACACAACTTTTATTACAATGAAATGAAATTTAATATACCGTATCTGCAAAAGAACTTGCAATATTTGCAATATATTAATTTAAAAAATATTTTTAACAGTGATATTATTATCGTCCAGTATCTTCTATCTCAATTCACGTGCGCGACAATTATAAGAATTCAAAGACCCCGAAGTGCGAATCAGACTAAACAACCTACGTCATGTATTCCCCGTAACATTCACACGACAATGTATATAAGTACGTGGGCTAAATGTTATCCAAGCGTGAAGTGTCTCCATGCACGCAACGTCAGCAGGACTGTGGTACGGATTGCTCGGAAGGAGCTTCTTCGTGGCAAAATGATTAGTCGGGAAGCCGAAGTGGAGACACAAGCAGTTTCTCCCTCGGAACTTGATTCCCGGCAGAGCCTTCCTCTCCTCTTATACCTCTCTAGTTCCATCTCACTCCACTCTAATAGACTGCGCCAAGCAAATTAAATTACCTCCTCACAGCCGACCAGAATTACTGGCAAAACATTCTAATTAACGGCGAAGTAATCATATTTGCCCTAGCGACATCGTCGCCTCCTTCTTCGTCGTCCCTTTCGTTGATCGGCTACTAGCTAGTACCCGATCTAAATCGCAGTTGCATCAGAGAATATCTCGGCCCCTCCCTGCTTCCTCCCCTCCGGCCAAAACGGCCCACTTCCTATTTCTATTCCGGTTTATTACGCCGGCAGAAACTGTTTCATTCCCTCCTCTCCTCATTTCCCTCACCCACCATTGGCTCAATCGGCGCATCGAAGTTCGGAATTTATTGCTCGCGGTCATTACTTATACCGTGGCCATCGATTACCCTCAAAACTCTCTCTGTACCTTTTTGCCGAGCGCTCTCCAGCTAAAATACCGCAGATACTCGATGAGAGCAGAGAGCGGCGATTAATATTTGAATAAAAATGGGTTCGGAATACTTTTCGTTTGTATTGATGGAAGTTATAGGAGATTTGGAAAATTATTAATGTTTTGTTTGTTCATTTTATTGCAATTTTATTGTTGCTCTTTGGGAAGAATTTTGATGTTGGTCTTATTTAAAAGTTATTGGGTTTGGTATTGGGATGGTTGAAATTAATTTTTTTTTATAGGCATCATGAATTATTTATTTTGTAGTAGGGTTAAGTAGCGCTTCAGCGGGCGTGTTTCTTTATATTAGATTTGATTTGATATTTGACAAAAATAAAAAATTTTAATGCATGAGTTTGGTCCCAATCCCAGTGTGCCTGACGACACCGCTGAACAATCACAGCATGAATAAAACGATGCCAACGAGGAATTAAGGGAGGACGGGTGTAGTGAAATATACGACTTGAGAACGATAGTGAAGACCAAAATTAAATATCTTGAAGAATAAAAAATGTAAGTTCTTTAGGTTGGATTTTCCGACCAGAAGTCGGTTCTGCGAATTCTGAAACCAGAACCGACCAAAAGTGACTTTTTCAAAAATCATCGTAAAAAAGCATGTAACCGGTAATTTCTGAGGTACAATATGCGACTTGAGAACGATAGTGAAGACCAAAATTCAATATCTTGAAGAAAAAAAATGTAGGTTCTTTAAGTTGGATTTTCCGATCAAAAGTCGGATCTGTGAATTCTGAAATCAGAACCGACCAAAAGTGACTTCTTCAAAAATATTCGTAGAAAGACATGTAACCGGTACTTTCTGAGGTACAATATGCAACTTGAGAATGATAGTGAAGTCCAAAATTCAATATCTTGAAGATAAAAAAATGTAAGTTCTTTGGGTTGGATTTTCCGACCAAAAGTAGGATCTGTCAATTCTGAAATCAGAACCGACCAAAAATGACTTTTTCAAAAATCATCGTAAAAAGGCATGTAACCGGTACTTTCTGAGGTACAATATGCAACTTGAGATTGATAGTGAAGTCCAAAATTCAATATCTTGAAGAATAAAAAATGTAAGTTCTTTAGGTTGGATTTTCCGACCAGAAGTCGGTTCTGTGAATTCTGGAATCAGAACCGACCAAAACTGACTTTTTCAATAATCATCATAAAAAGGCATGTAACCTGTACTTTCTGAGGTACAATATGCGACTTGAGAACGATCGTGAAGACCAAAATTTGATATCTTGAAGAAAAATAAATTTAGGTTCTTTAGGTTGGATTTTTCGACCAAAAGTCGGATTTGTGAATTCTGAAATTAGAACCGACCAAAAGTGAATTTTTCAAAAACCATCGTAAAAAGGCATGTAACCGGTACTTTCTGAAATACAATATGCGACTTCAGAACGATAGTGAAGGCCAAAATTCAATATCTTGAAGAAAAAAAATGTAGGTTCTTTAGGTTGGATTTTCCGACCAAAAGTCGGATCTGTGAATTCTGAAATCAGAACCGACCAAAAGTGACTTTTTCAAAAATCATCGTAAAAGGGCATGTAACCGGTACTTTTTGGGGTACAATATGCAACTTGAGAACGATAGTGAAGACCAAAATTCGATATTTTGAAGAAAAAGAAATGTAGGTTCTTTAGGTTGGATTTTCCGACCAAAAGTCGGATCTGTGAATTCTGAAATCAGAACCGACCAAAAGTGACTTTTTCAAAAATCATCGTAAAAAGACATGTAACCGGTACTTTCTGAGGTACAATATCCGACTTGAGAACGATAGTGAAGGCCAAAATTCAATATCTTGAAGAAAAAAAAATGTAGGTTCTTTAGGTGGGATTTTCCGACCAAAAGTCGGATCTCTGAATTCTGAAATCAGAACCGACCAAAAGTGACTTTTTCAAAAACCATCGTAAAAAGGCATGTAACCGGTACTTTCTGAGGTACAATATGCAACTTGAGAATGATAGTGAAGACCAAAATTCGATATTCTGACGAAAAAAAAATGTAGGTTCTTTAAGGTTCGATTTTCCGACCAAAAGTCGGATATGTGAATTCTGAAACCAGAACCGACCAAAAGTGACTTTTTCAAAAATCATCGTAAAAAGGCTTGTAACCGGTACTTTCTCGGGTACAATATGCGACTTGAGAACAATAGTGAAGGCCAAAATTCGATACCTTGAAGAAAAATTTGCTTCCCGTAGATTTTTCCAAATTTTCGTTCTCAAAAATCTATCTATTATACCCCAGATAGAAATGTTACGGCAGATTGACGTCACGATGGCGGCACAAAACGACACGCGTGTCGACAAAAATGCGCCATGTACTGCAGCATTAAGCTGCATTATTAACGGCACGGCGTCCTGATGCCGGTAATCTGCCTGCAAAGTTCCGACACGCGTTGGCGTCATTTGGCGGTGCACAGCGTGGCGGAATTTTGCAGGCAAGGTGGCGGCATTCGTGCCGTTAAGCACGCCGTGTCGTTAATAATGCAGCTTAATGCTGCAGTACATGGCGCATTTTTGTCGACACGCCGTGCGGCACGTTTTTCTATCTGGGACATTACATTTTTTTAACATGGAAAGAAGAACTAATTGTACCAAAAAAACAGAACATGAAGAATGCACATAATCAATTATCTTTTTAAAGTCATCCAATTTCCTATTTCCAATCATCAATTTTTAAAAAATCGACCTTATACATTTCGAACATGCAGCTTAAGAATCACCGTAAAAAAAGTCCCAAACTCTGCAGCGAATCTTACGTCGAAATAAAATCCAACCGATCAGCAAAAAAATCTAAAAATATATCCCAACATGCGGATATAATACCCCTAACGCTCAATGAAAAATTCTACAGCTGAAAAAATTCTCATAGCTTATATTCACTTGCTTCTTCCTTATCGCAACAGAATAGTTTGTCGCATACTCAGCATTTGACTGAATAACTAAGATATAATACACCTTAATATCGAGTCTCGCAACATAGGCAAATTTGTCCGCATGATCCACAACTTCATCCACGTGATTCCATATTAGTGTCGTTTCTAACCGCCTCCGAGAATTATAAATCCAATGTAATATCCCAACAGCTCGTAAACTCAATTTTATAGGGTTAGTATAATACGCCTAGTGAAAATTGCTCGAGAAAATAACACCCCGGGACATTCTGATTAAAAGGAACATAAACGTGAAGCTAGCGAGTTCCGTATCTCACCTCTATACGCAATACAACGCGTTTATGTATATAGTTTGTGTTTGCATAGTACAACACCGCACAAACGGTCTACGCCGCGACTCGTGTAATTTCCATTCGTTTATATCGCGTTACCCGATGATGGCGATTTGTAATTTTAGACACGGGGGCAACGGCCCGCGGCTGTTACACACCCGTTTACTGCGTGGACTAGGGTTAGCTAATTGCAATCATTATTAGGAAGGAGTGCACGACGAACAAGCCCGCCGCGCATAATAATCATCGGTATAATTGATGAACCGTACCCACGCTATTTCTGTATACTCTGGACACGATGTATTACAGCACAGCGCCTTTTGCACCCTAGGCAAAACATAACCTACCCGGAATATTATACACTATATAAATGTCAACGTGAAACTGTGCTAAACGAAATTTACGACTAACAGGAAGCGAAAAGGCTCTTAGTTTACTCTAATAGATGTGCGTCATAGTAATGCAGTGTCGTTTTTCGTAATTTCACATTGCGTGTTGCATATGTGGGTTGTTTAAGGAGGTTGGTGCGCTCCACACTAGTCAAATCGGTGTTCATTTTTTAAAAGCGTTTCTACAATTTCGGATGGTTTGATAATCTGTTCCAAGGTGTTAATCACATAGCAGCATTAGTTCTTGATATTCAAATACATTCACAGCTGTGATATCAACAGTAAATCGATCAATATCTGCAAATTTCCGATGTTATGTTTTTTCATCCAGTTTTTTAAAAGGGTTAACCGTAATATCAGTCCGATTATGACGACCAATAACTCATTTTGTTTACTAAAAGATATTCTATCGATTGGCCGTCTATTTTTTTAAATCGTGTTAGTAGTTCAAAAGATACAACCGTTTGTTTATCCTATCATAACCTAACATCAAGTATACAAATGGTTGTAACTTTTGAACGCCTGGATACTATAGAAAATCCGGACGGTCAATCGATTAAGGATCTTTCACTGATCAAAATGAGCTATGTTTCGTCATAATCGGACTGATATTACGGTTTACCCTTTTACAAAACTGGATGAAATACATGACATCGGAAATTTCGAGATATTGATCGATTTACTGTTCGTATGACAGCTGTGAATGTATTTGAATATCGAGAACTAATGCTGCTATGTGATTAATACCTTGGAACAGATTATTAAACCATCTGAAATTGTAGAAACGCTTTTAAAAATTTAGCGCTGATTTGACTAGTGTGGAGCGCTCCAACCTCCTTAAGATATATGAGCAATTTCACATGAAATCGACCGGATTAGGCTGTTTTTTGACCTCGCATTTTTTTATTCGAATGAAACTTTTTTTGCGTAAACTACTTATACCCAAAAAGAACATACCCGTATTTTTTTTATTGGCCAAACATTTTTTTTTAATTACAGGATTTTTTTTTTTTTTAAACGACTGCATGGCGAACCTCAAAAATTAATATCTCCGGTTCTATTTGTCCTAGGAAGATGAACCAGAGCGCGTTTTAAAGTTGAAAGAATGAGGGCCCAGAAAATAATTTTCAAATAATTATAAATTTGCAAATTACTATTGCTATTAACAATTGCAAAGAAATTATTTTTTTTCGTAAATTTAAAAACCATATTCAAACCACCGGGTGGTTTTATGCAAAAATAAAACCTAAAATTTATATGAATTTATATATAAATTTATATATAAATTTAATGAACAGTTGTTTAAAAACATCAAGTACCGAAACAACGACCGATTTTTTTTTAGCAGTCGTTTATACGTTACGGCCGATTTTCAGGGTTTTTTTAAACCAGTTTACCGTAAAAACCATCCGGTGGTCTTTTGCCCGGATGGTAAAGTAATACAAGACGAAAGATATTTATGGTATTTTTGATTTCGAATACCTTGGTCTTCTATAATTATCTATTTTTTTTCTCTCTATCATTCACGATAACTTTCATTTTTCCTAAAAACGACTGTCAAAGTGACCATAAAAAAACTCAATAGAAGTTGTTTTTCGCAGAGAAAAAACTTTCGGAAATGGTCAAAATGAACGAATAACCAAATCAAAAAATCTAATAGTTACTTTTTCGTCACTGGAAGCAATAATTTACCGTCAAATCAACTTTACCTCCAAAAGGTCATTTCAGCGGTAAGTTATTTGTTCCAGCGACGAAAAAGTAACTATCCGATTCTTATGGTTTGGTTATATCTCGAAGGTCATTTTTACCATTTCCGAAAGTTTCTTCTGTGCAAAAAACAACTTCTATTGAGCGTTATTTTTATGGTCACTTTGACAGTCGCCTTGCTTGTTAGGGCAGAAGTGACGATAACAAAAAGAATCGTGAACAATAAGGGATAGATACTTGTATGAGTTTTAACAATAATGCGAATTTTCACACATGCAATTCGTAATTGCAGGGTTTGTTATTGTCCCTCTACGCGCGGACGACAATTCGACCAGTAAAAAAAACGAGATTGCATATCTGTTGATAGGAACCAAAGTAGACATAAATAAGAAGCTCATTAGTATTAATATTCATAACATAATCGTTCACGAAGGTTATAACCAAAAAAAAAATACCGTAAACAATAAAATACTGCTTACAAACGTTTTTATAATAACTTACGAGCTTTGCTGCATCTATATGCAGCTGTTCTCAGGCCTACCAAAAGTACTTTAGCATCATTCGTCGGTAAAAACAAATGCGCTGCTTTCCCACACTGTGCACTTTCACAATCGATTATTCAAGCAGACGACTTTTACTGAAAAAAGCGTCTGCTATTTCCATTTTCTCTACACAACTTTGCTCCTCCACGTGTAAAAAAGATTATTATTATGAACCTACACACTCTAGAAGAATTCTTAAATATTTCATTTATTATAAATCACCAACATGGGAATACAAGTACAATAAAAATAGTATAATAAAGGTTTATATTCCTAGAAAGGGTCACAAAAAAATGTTCAATGTCATGGAGGTTAGATGTCAAAACAAATAATGTTTTCGCAAATTATGTGTGGCTGCAAAATTCGAATATCGCGATGGAGATAAATTGACACACAAATTCCATTATATTTCTATTAACTTGCAAGTCATTAGATTACATAAAATAAGTGGCAGTAAAATTGTATATTCCTCAAAAAAGGTTAAAAAAAATCAACTTTGACTCGTAGAGGTTAGTTTCCAAAAGCGCAGTGTCAAATTCTATATATATTAGTCATTCATTTGGTCGAATAATTAATGTCTGGTAAAATTATGTGCAGCTACAGAATTCGAATATCGCGGTACTGATAATAATTGACCCCTTCCCGCGAGTATTACGATGCTCAGAAGCAAAGCGCATGTCGTTAATTTCTCACGATCGCGATTGGAAGACTCGCGTTCTCCGGAAGGTCGTCCGGTGTCATTGAAGGGTTATCGGTGATTTCATCTCTCCGTCAAGCTTCTCTCGTACGGTTTTTCGCCAGTTACACGTACGCACGAGCAACCGACACACGAAACGATCCAACAAAGATGCTGCCACGCTTCGTAAAACCGACCATCACCGTCGCCCAACAGGGCGCCAAACAATTGTCCACCAGTGCTCAGGTGAGTCCGATCGACCGATAGACAGATGCCATTTTTCCCGGGCTCACAATTCATTTTTCTACATATTTTATTTCACCTCTTTCTTGCCTCGTGTCCCATCAGATCCACTTCCTGCGATTTCCTCAACTTCCCAACATTAACGTCCGATGTCCAATCAAAGATGCCCCAATTTAAGAAGATTTTAGCTCGTCGTGATGTATTATGCAACTGTGGATTACATCTCTCACGGAAAGTTACCAAAGACGCTGTGAGAAACTCGTTTCTTGATATTCCGCTAAAAAAGGATTTTTTTTTTCATTTATTAGACTATATGATTTATTATTTGGTCAATTATCGAGAAAGCGTTGGAAATTTGGAGCACAACACTTTACGTGTCATCTGTTACCCAATGCATATATTTTTAGTTATTTGAATGTGCGAATATGAGTACAAGGAGTTTTTATGCATTTTGGAGCATTGGTAGTTTTTTTTGTGTTGGGAGTTTTTGATGTGGTTTTTAATGAGAGGCGAATAAAAATGGGTTGAATTTTTAAATAGCGCAATGCCAAGGTCGCTGTCATGGGCGCCAGTGGTGGCATTGGACAGCCTCTGTCTCTGCTTCTCAAGCAGTCACCTCTGGTCACAGAACTGTCCCTCTACGATATTGTCAATACTCCCGGAGTCGCTGCCGATCTTTCCCACATCGACTCTGCTGCCAAGGTCAAGGCCTTCAATGGACCGGATCAGCTGAAGGATTCCCTGCGTGGAGCTCAGGTAAAAGTTTGCACATTTGTTGCACAATTTTAAAAATTGTGCAATTTAAAAACACAATGCAATAAAAAAAAACAATTTAAAAAATTGTGCAATATTCAGCGAAGGAAATTTAGAATTAATTGCAGTATCTATAATTGGAATTTCATAAGAAATTGAATTGTTCAATAATTAGTATTAAAAAGAAAACTTTTATTATCTTATGCACAGCAATATCAAAAATTGAATTTTTGAAGAAAGAGGATTTTATAACACATTTTAAAGTTCAAACATTAGAGTGAAAATAGATCAATTTTAACAGCACTATTTACAAATTTGTCTAGAAAATTTTCTCAAAATCTATGCAATATTCAATGAAGAACATTTATAATCACTTCCAGTATACATAATTGAGATTTTACATCAAATTGAATTTTGTTTTCAAAACTGAAAATTCTGATCAATTTTGCATAGATTTGTTGGATAAATCTCCTCAAAAACTGCATATTAATCAATAAATAAGATTTGCAATTACATCCAATATTTATAATCGGAATTTTCCAACACATTTAGTTGTTTACAGGCCAATATAATGAGAGCAATAAACTGTGATCAATTTTTCTAAGCAGAATTTAAAGATTTTCTCAATGAAATTCCATACAAATTGTCTGTTATTTTATTATTATAATTATCGTTTATTATGATTGAGTTTTTACCATTAAAAAAAACTTAGTTGCATAATACTGAATTGGAGGAAATATTTTTATTTTGCAGGTTGTTATCATCCCTGCCGGAGTGCCTCGTAAGCCTGGCATGACAAGAGACGATCTCTTTAACACGAACGCATCGATTGTACGTGACCTTGCCGCCGCGATAGCCGAAGTTGCGCCAAAAGCTTTCGTCGCCATTATCTCAAATCCCGTTAACAGCACGGTTCCCATTGCCAGCGAGGTTTTGCAGAAAGCTGGTGTATACGACCCCAACAGGGTTTTCGGTGTCACGACGCTCGACATCGTCAGATCAAATGCCTTCATTGCCGAGGCTAAGGTAAAAGCTTTTACGGGCAAGAAAAAAATATTGAAATTCTCCGCAAGATTGCAAGAAAACCTCGAACGATTTTTATCCGGTTGTTACGAAATGTTTATCTATTACCCAAGTAATGATAAGATAGCAAAATAACACAGATCGCACTACGAAATCATAAATAGCTCATTTAATTTCACATCAATTTCCTCAAAAATCTATGTATCTGATAAACCCAAGTTTATTAAATTGCTCTTATTTATTTTCAAATTCACGAGCTGATTTTTAAAAAATGAAAGGTGTGAAACATCTCAACTTATCGTTTTACAAAAAAGTTATCAAATAGCACTATTCGTTGATTAATTTCAATTTCATTAAGGCCTTAATTTAGAAATTATAACTCAAAAAACTATCAACGAATTTTTAAATATTACACTTTTTTTTTTGTATCTAGGATTTTATATTTTTATTCGATTTTTTTAAATTCCTTTATAACAGAATTTAAAAATAAATGCCCATCTATTTGAAGGTGATTCGTCAAATAAATGTTAAAAAATATTCAGCCTGCGAATTTCAATTTCGAAGTACCTGAATTTAGAATATTATTTTAAACAATTCTTATTTTTGAATAATGCAGATTGTTAAAAGCAGTTTTTATTTGTTTTTTTAACAGGGTCTCGACCCGCAGAAAGTGTCCGTCCCTGTTATCGGAGGACACAGCGGTATCACGATCATTCCCTTGATTTCTCAAGCGACACCCGGCGTCACTTTCCCCGACGACAAACTCAAGGCCCTGACCGAGAGGATTCAGGAAGCCGGTACCGAGGTCGTCAAGGCCAAGGCCGGAACTGGATCTGCCACGCTCTCTATGGCTTACGCCGGCGCTCGTTTCGGTTTCTCGTTGATTAAGGCACTTAACGGCGAAAAGAACGTCGTCGAATGCTCCTACGTCAGATCCAACATCACCGACGCCAAATACTTCTCTACTCCCGTACTTCTCGGCGTAAGAAATACTTTGTGTCTTAATAATAATCATTTCTTCATAGATTCGCCGAATTCCGTCAAAAAGCGCGTTTTATTTATTTTTTAATTTTTTTTTATTATATAAGAAAAATTCTTAAGTCTGTTGGTGAACAATTTTGAGAGCTCCATATCTGATAAACCGAATTTTTTATATTCAATTCGGAAAGATAAAAAATTGAACTATACTTAATACGAAGAATCTGACGTATGGGATTTTCTAATGATTTTTATTACTAATTAAAACAAACAAAAAACTATTTCTTTTTCTAAAGTTGAGTTTCTTTTAAAAATATAATGTAAATAAATTTTCGAATAACTTTTTTTTTATAGAAAAACGGAGTTGAGAAGAATCTCGGCCTTGGCAAACTGAGCGCCTTCGAGGAGAAATTGCTGCAGGCAGCAATTCCCGAACTGAAGAAGAACATCCAGAAGGGCGAGGACTTTGTAAATAAGAAGTGAGGGAATAACTATGAGCGTGGCTAGATCGTAACAAAAGTATTCCGACGAAAAATCAGTGAAATGTCGGACAAACCCAATTTGAATCCCACGGTGTTCGAGCGACGAATATGCAGCATTTAACGTCATTTAGTGCTCGTCGATCATGTAATTATACTGTAAAATAAAATTCATGTCGTTCGATAAGAATTAGTGTTATTTTTCTTTCCTTATTCGCGACCCACATATAATATAATTATTAAAATAATTTTTAAGTCATCTTGGGGACCTCTTCGAGGCCCTGATTAAGCCCTTATTAATTTAAGTACCTTTAAAGTCACCGCAAAGCTTTTTGAAAACACTTTTCATTTAAAACTTCGACTTTTAAATGAATTAGTACATTACGATACTAGTGCGAAAAAACTTTTTCTGGCGAGTGTGAGTTTGCAACACGAGCCGAAGGCGAGTTTTGCAATCACACGAGTTAAGAAAACGTTTTATGTCACACTGTGCGTAAAATGCGATTTTACGCACGCTTCGCGTGCGTTAAACTGCATTTTCTCACATCGTAACATAAAATATCGTTCGACACTCGTGCGAAAGACTTTTTCTAACTCGTGTGGTTGCAACCCTCGCCTTCGGCTCGGGCTGCAAACTCGCACTCGCCAGAAAAAGTTTTTTCGCACTTGTATCGAAATATACTATTTCGCACGAGTATCGTATAAAATTTTATTTCACAAGGTGTGTAAATGGGGTTTGATGCACGCGAAGCGTGTGTAAAACCGCGTTTTACGCACGGAGTGATATAAAGTATATTACGCCACTTGGGAGGGAAAGTAGACTATGTTCAACCGCGTGTAAAATTACCACGCGGTTGCGGATAGTCTACTTTCACTCCCCAGTGGAGTATACTATTTTTCACCACATCTGCAGCGGAAAGTTCGAATTACATAAAGCCCGTAGGGCGGGAAGTCGAACTTTCCGCGCAGGTATGGTGAAAAAGTTGTTGTTCCCTTGTAGTATAGTACATTATGCTACAAGGAAGGAAAGTGCGTGAAAATTCACTGCTCGCAAGTGGCATATATACTTTTTTTCTGCCTATATTAAAATTCCCCATATTTTTAAGCCTGAACGGCGCAATGGCACAATTTTCAGCTGTTGTGATAAGAGTAATTAAGGTCACAGCTCAGGAGTGAAGATACACTGTTTAATGATGCTTCAGTGTGAATTTTGGACACTTTCCAATGGGATAAAAATCTGAAAAAATTCAACTGTATTAAATTTACCAACAACATTAATTTTGCAAAATAATAATGGCAAAAAGTTATTAACATATAGGTAAAAATATTAAATAATCGCAGAAACGTGCTGCAGCCACATTTCCGCCCGCAGCGTGACTTTTCCTCCCGCTGCGTTACTTTTCGTCCCGCCGGTGAAGAAACGACAACTTTCCACCCGCGTTGCAGGCATAAAATGTCGTCTTTGTAGCGTAGTCGGAAATTTTTTTTTTTTTACATCCATAGGACCTAATCATGAAGTATAACGAGAAATATTTGATAACTCATTTCCTGGATTCGTTCTCTTCACATTATATCCCCTCTTTACGTCCACTCGCGCGTGTGTAGGCAGAAATCCCGCTACGTGAGCTGTTGTTATCATTATTCACACGTATGACAGTTTAAACTCGTTGCTGATCACTTTTTTGGAGCTCTCGATAATGGAGGAAGACGGAGTAATTCAGCCTTCGATTTCTTACGTAGAAATGCGTAAGTTTTTCTAAAAAAATCACTAAATCAAAATTCATGGATCGATAACACATTAAAATGATAACAAAGTTGTTGTATTCTGAGGTTATGTTATCTTCCAGAATTGCGGGATGTATACTTCATTTGCATTCGCAAAAATTTTACTTGTTGCATTGTCATTGCGATTTTACCGTATTTAAAATATGATATTTTCTTTCTATTTAGTTTGGGCAGGTATAGCATATGTCGGATGGTATATATTAGGCGCAGCAGTTGCACTTTTCTTCGCTGCTCCTTACCTAGAGGAAAAGTACAGAGCATGGAAGCACCGGAAGGATGAGGCTGAATATTCAGCAAAGTATCACAAAAGTATGAACATTTTTTTAAAAAAATATTTGTTCAGACATATGATTTTGCAGTTTTCCAATTGCTTTTGCTTTTAAATTATTAATATACTTATTAAATAAATAATCTGTTGCAATTTTTGATGCAATTTATTGGTAAAATAATAAAAAATATAAATAATAATAAATATAAAATAATAAATCCTTGATTAAAAACAAAGAAGCGTAAAATTGCACATGAATTTTTTTCACAATACAAAAAAAGATATTTAAAAATATGAGTCTTGGCATTAGTTTAATTTTGATGGCATTTTCTTATTTATAAATTGGAAAGGAAAATTTCCTCAAATGTCTATACATTTTCTTAAATGTCTGTTAGAAAATTCTAGATAATGATTAATATTAATAGAATGAATAAAAATAAAAAATAGTTATTGCTGGAGTAAATAAATAAGTCATGTTAATGGAATGATTATATCTATTTCAAAATTTGGATTTTTAATATCTTTTTGCAGATCCTGATCTCTTAGAAGAACGTCTGAGAGGCATTGAGCAAGCCAGGCAAAAAATGCAAGAAAAGTACAACATTAGTGCAAAAACAGCTTTGGAAATGGAGGAAGAGGTTTCAGATTATCTTGTTATCCGTTTTTTAATGCGTTATAACATAAAGTGTATGAAATTTATTCATGCAAATCGTTTAAATTGTTGCAGAGGAAAGAAGCAAAGCGACAAGAGTTGTTAAAGTTGATGGAAAATCAGTCGAGTGGACGACGACTCGGAACTGCTGGAGAAGGTGCATCGACATCCAAAGGCTCGTCATCAAAATTACAGAATGGTTTGCGCTCTTTATTGTTATATACAGATATCTAATAATTCATTACGAGATCTAGATTAATCGCAATCGAAAGGCACACTGCCGAGAAAACATCCGTTGATCTACGATTTCATCGCTTGCAGATTACAATCCTCTAATGGGGGATTCCAGCCGAGGATATCGACCTCCAAAACGAAGTTGTTGCGGCAAAGGTGGATGCGGTTAATATAAGTCAAAACGTACGAATTAACACAAACATAATACATAATTCACGTCGATTACAACGTTTTCCAATAATATAAATTGATTGTCTTCGAATAATCATATCACGCTGTGGAAAAGGAAATTTTAGTTAATAATCAATTTGTTACAAAAAGAAAACGATCGAAAATCCAGAGCATAAGCTATAAGATTGTGATGGAAACAATTGAAATCGTATAATACTTCGCGAATGAATTTTTACATTGTTTAAAATAAAATATAATTTTAGTCGTAATAAATTTTCAGCTACAAATGGCCTCGATCATGACTTATTAATTAGGCATACAATTGTTAATACGAATTAAATACGGTGAAAAGTAAACTTGGATACTTAATAAATGATCTGAATAACTTACGCCTGCCTTGTTATTCATTAAATTAACACTCAATATATAAGGAAAAACCTATCACATTGTTGAATTAATTAAACCTCTAATCGATATGAGCGTAATCCATTATTTACATTTAATGAAACAAACAAATTATTATTTCTTTTCGAATAATCGGAACACGCTACCAAAAGGGGAATTTTTGTTTGGTATAGAAACAAAAATTCGATCCAGAACATTATACAGGATATTTCGATGGAAAAATTACTGTCGTGATATTCTGTGTCATGAAAATTCATTTCTTTTAAACTGAAGTAATTTGAATTGAGAAAAGTCTTCAGCACCAATTGCCTTGAATCATAACTCGTTAATTAGGCGTGAAAAGATTTCTTAATACGAATTGAATTGGGATGAGAAATTGCATACTTTAGGCAATTAAATATCCGAATAGCTTACAGCTGAGTTATTATTCATCAAATTAAACTGTATTTAAAGACAATATAAAAAAAAATACCCTTTCCAGTGTTAAATAAACTAAAATCTATTGACAAACATAAGCATAATATATTATTCACATTGGATACAGCGTATTCCAATAACATAAATTGATTGTCTTCAAATAATCACATAACACTGCAAAAAAAATTTAATTTAAATTTAATTTTATAAATATAAAATTCAATTTTAATTAAATTTTTTACAAAAAGAAAAATTTTTCACACGTATTTTGTCCCATGAGAATTCACTTTTTTAAAATAAAAAGATGATTTTATTGGGGGTGAATTCTCAGCACTAAGTGCACTCAACTATGATTCGTTAGTGACACATAAAACAATGATTAATACGAATTATAACGAAGAAATGAGAGTTTGGACACTTTATATAATAAATGCCGAGTTATTCATTAACTTAATCGACATTTTACATATATATCAAAACAATAACTCGTTATATTAATAAACAAACTGAAACGTACTGATCAACTTGAACTTAATCCGTTATACGTTGGGTCCAACGTATTTCAATAATAGAAATTTATTGTCTAAAAATAATAATGTCAAATTCTTGGCGAAATTCATGATATGAAAACTTAACGCGAGTTTTTAAAAAGAAAAAACATTGTATTCAGCGAAAACTTTCATCATAAAGTCTCTGTTAATTGTGACTGTAATTAATCCGGCAAAACAATTATTGATGCAAATTGTAGTATAACCAAATATTAGATACGCATCGTAAAAAAAATGATCTGAATAAGTTATGCCTTTCTATTGATTAAATTAAGCCACATTAAAAGTTAATATCAACGAAAAAAAACCCTGTCCGTTGTTAAACCGATTATTAGTCAAACTTCAGTCAAGTCGCGGATATTTTTACTGCTCTCGAACGTATTTACAATATTGTACATAAGTTTCATGATTTCTTACTCAAAGAATAGAAATCGCTGTTGAATTTTGATAGGATTGCTTCAATATCCGTACTTGTCGTTCAGATTTGTTTTTCCGTCGCCGCTCTGATTTACTGGCGGTAACCACATGGAATAATCTTCACTATAAGCGTCGTCTTCGTATCCCTTTGGAGTCTCCTTCGCAGCTTTATCTGCTCTCTGCTGCATTCTTCTCATATTTTTCTTTTTCTTTTTAGCAATGTCGTTATCACTTTTTTCCGTCTCATCTGCATCCGTGTCTTTTGGCTCTTCGACGGTGGTATTCGGGCTTTCCACGTTTGCTGGGGTTTCAGTATTAAGAGCCTCGACATCTTTTATACGCTCTTCGACAGAAGGATTAGATTCTGTCAAATTTGGAGCTTCACACTCGTCGCTCTTTGATTCTTTCATCTTGGAATCACTCTCTTCGATTTTTTCTTCGCAAGGACTTTCCTTGGCAACTGATAAAGATTTTTTAGCAGTTCCACTGTCAGAATTTGCATCACTCTTGCGTTTCCTCGGATCCCTAGAAATGTGTTTGCTATTCGCAGTTTCTTCAGGTTTGGGAATCTGCAAAAAAAATTGCGATGTACATACAATTACTCCCTGGCTAATTCATGTTTTAAGAAGAGTCTCTACCAGTTTTAAGCAAAATAAAGTAGTTTCTTGTTTTCTGTCACTAAAAGAAAATTGTAATAAAATCACATTTGTCTAAATGTTCGTAAAAATGTTCAAATTGTGTTTTGAAAAAACCCGGAATATAAGGAATTGCAAAAGAAATTACATTTTTTTGTTTGTTATTTTGTCATACATCGTATTCTTAAAATATGGAACTACTAAATTTTTTGTTCTATTCGGACGTTGGCATTTTTTTTACATGTTATGAATAATCGATCGCATGGAATTTTCGTACAATTTTTATTATTCGACAATAAAAATTAATTGAATTCCACATTTTCTTGATTTTTTATTGAAATTTCCGAGTTTTTATTTTTTAATTATATAATTAGCGAATTTATGATTGTAATTATTTATTTGAATACTCACGTCTTCAGAAGTCAACGAAGGCAAATTTGCAGGTTTCGTGATATTAACCAGCTTAAGCAATCTCTCCTCCTCTTTTCGCAAGGCCTGAAGCTCCAGTTTCATTTTCGTTACCTCAGATTTGTTCAGAATGGTAGAGTTTAGATTTGACATGAATGCATCTAGTGCATCCTCGTTGGTATTATCCATCGAGGCATCCTTCAACCTTTGCGACTTTTTCAGTTGACTCTCTATGTCTACAATTTTCTTGGTAACTGTGGTATGTTTTTCCAGCTAGAAAATCACGAACCAATAAAATCACAGTCGATTTAATTACAACGTTTTAATAAGATCTCGTAATAATCACGAAATTTCCTCACCAGCGAAGCGTATGTCTCTATTTTTTCCTCTAATTTGCCAGCTTGACGCATTCTTTGCTCTCGTTTTTTCTCTACAGTACCAGTTCTGTCCAAAAAGTTATCTTCGTCGGAATCGTAAAAATCTTCCTCTTCCCAATTTCTCGTTTTACGTTTTCTCGCCTCTAAAAAATGTAAATAAGTATCAAATAAATATATATATATGAGGCGAATCGATCAAGCTGTGGCCCTCGACCTCGTGGATATGCTTCATAATTTTTTATATGATTCTAATAACTCAAAATAGCATTCATGATTTTTTGCAAAATTTTCAAACGAAATTTGAGTATGCAAAAATTTCTGGGGCCGTAATTTAAAAATCTGAAAAAATTCTCAAAAATCTTGTATCAAAAATAAAAATTCGAATTCAAGGGAAGAAAAATCCTGGACAATATCAAATTAGTGCCAAAAATTTTCATGTTTTATGTCGAATTTTTGAGAATTTTTTCAGATTTTTCAATTACGGCCCGCAAAATGTTTGAAAAAAAAAATAACGTACTCAAATTTGGTTTAAAAATTTTGAAAAAAAAATCATGACTCTTATTTTGAGTCAAAAGAATCCTATAAAAAATTATGAACCAATTCCGCGAGGTCTGATTTGGTATGAAATACACAGTGGAATACAACAAATAAAATTTAAAAGAAAAATGTACAATTCTGCAGATAATTGACCAAATTGAGAAAATATATATTTAGCAATTACCGTGTGTGGCTTGTCTAAGTACGCCGTGTCTATCCAAAATTCTGCAAGCTTCCAAAGCGCATTGAATCACAGCTTCTTTCTTCTTTCCTTTAACTAGAGCCTCAGCTCGAACGGGACGTCCTGTAGCTGTATCCAACGGAAGGCTAAACGCAAAAACAAAATATTAATAATAACGGAAATTTTTTGTCAATAAAATCTGGAGAAAAAAAAATGTCTTACTCCACCCAGCACAAAAATTGACCAATGCCTTTTTCTTCAGTCTCATATTGTAAATCATGGCCCTCTCTCTCAAACCATCCTCTTAAAGTCTTCTTAGGGTCGTCCAAAAACAGCTCCTCGTTATTGGTAAGCGCATACGGATTTTCAGTGAGATCTGTTTCTTCATCAGCATCTTCTCCCATTCCCCAATTAATGCCATCCTCTTCCTCCTTTTCCAATCTGAGCCTCTCCATCTCTTCTGCCTTTTCCTTGGCCTCTTTCGCCATTCTCTCTCTTTCAAGTAAATCCAATCTTCGTTTTTCCTGCAAAAAGTCATGATTTATTAAAAGTGTTGTCAGAGTTTTAAAAAACTTAATTTTTTCATATGAATTCACTGTTTTTTTATAATTCATGTAATTTGTTAAAGAATTTCCCAATGTGTTTTTAAAGTACATTTTTATTTTGGCAAATAATAAAAAAGTAAAAAAATACAGTTTTCTGAAAATTAAACGTTTTTACCTCCAAAAAGTCCATGAAAATAAATTTGCCACTATTATTATTCAAAGTCAACTTTCTATGTATCTGCAATACCTTTTCTTCCCCCAGATTTTCTTATCATATCACAAAATAGTCATTATTTTGTGATATGATGAGTCAAAATTCTCATTATTTTTTGTTTTTAGTTTATAATATACAAATGTTATATTTTTAGAATAAGAATACAAACATAAAGAGACAAAAAGAAAGTTTGACCTTTAATTTGACAAGAAAGTAAATAAACTTAATAATCAATTTCAGACTGAAAAATAAATAAAAAGTTTAACCAACAGTAAATTCTATTATTATATATATAATAGTCTAGAATATATATATATTCTAGTATTATATATAATACTATCACAGCTCCAATTCAATAGCTCAAGCCATAAATGTAATTATTAATTTTTATTTCCCAGTAATCTGTTCTTTCCTCTCTCATCAATTCCATTGTATTAAGTCTGTATTTATTTTTCTCCTATTTAAATTTGCTGTTGTATTTGGAGATATTATTTTATAATACGTGTTATTTTATACTGGAATCAATAAATTTAATTATGCAAAACAATTTTATTATGTCAATAAATATAATACATGAATAAATAAATAATAATTACCTTTAGCTCAGTCACAGTCAACTCTGATTCCTCCTCCATATCATCAGGTGGAGCTTGAAGTATAAATTTCCTTTGACTACCGCCAAATCTAATCATATGACCTCCCTGGATTTTAACATAAGTATTGGGCCAAACACGATTTCCATTCCAGAAAGTACCATGCGTACTTCCGAGATCATAAAGAAAGAAGCCTTTCGATCGTTTCTCATCCTCCACAGCTCTGTACTGCAGAATCGCATGATAGCGTGATATCGTAGGATGTGCAAGCGATATATCGCAGGTAGGAAGTCTGCCAATAACGTAAAAGCTTTTTTCGTGTATATCAATCGTGTGTAAAATAACTCCAGATTTCAAAACTTCTATCTTGTATTCCGAGGTCGGCAAGCCACCCCAAGATGGTTCTTTGTACTGTAACGGTATTTGCTGCTTCTTGTTCGCGACGCCCTGCGTCTTTTCCAGCTCCGAATGATTCTGAGCATTATCCTCGCTAGAAGATTTTTCTGGCTGCACATGCGACTGCTCCGATGGTTTTACAGCGTCTTTCAAATTCATACCATGAACTGCTCTTAACTGTCCCACTTTACCTCTACGTGGTCCGATCAGCAAAGCCGGTTTTTTGAACGAGTCCTGATTAATCTTTTCCTTTTCATTCTCACACGTTTTTACCTCATTTACGTCGTCTTTTTTCTCCTGATCGTCTGTTTCGTTACTTATTACTGGCATATTTTCACCTGCTTCCTTTTCTGCATTTTCCGGTGCTTCTTGCGGCGTTTCCTTTTCCTCCGGGATGTTTATTTCACTGCGTTCCACCTCCATCACGCTTTTTATTAATGCGTAAACAATTCAATAACTCATAAACAATAATAAATGCAGTTTTAGCGCCGGTACGTAATGCGCATCAAGCCATAAACAAATGGTATTTGACGTCTAACAAATTCTGTAGAAATCGACACACATAACGTTTTTCTCAGTAGGTATTTGATCGGATACCTAATACATAATGTGGTAGATTAAAGTAGTGGTTCTTTACGCGTCTCTGCTTTCTCTATCCCGGTATTTTTTGCTTGGGAAACGTTTTAGAGGTTAGACAGCTGATTTTTCAAAATGGCGGCCTTTTTAAAGCGCAGACGCACCAAAAACAGCTGCGATAGCCGAAAAACGTTTTTCCAACGTGGTTGCGAATCGTAGTCGCCGGTAGAAAACCAAAAAGTGAATTCTCGTGTTCATTTAGTGCCAATAATTAAAAAATTGTCAAATGTTAAGGTACATTTATTAAGTGGCAATTGTTGGCATTTATTACGAAGAAACTTTTGACAACCATCAGAAAATGTCACTTTAAGCAACAACTACAAATCGTACTACACACACTGAGAATTAAAGTGCTTCAAAAATAAATAAACACTGAATAATTCACGTAAAATTGTTATGAAATAATGAAGACCATCAAAGAAATTACAGACAGTTTAATTTTTACGACGAAATAAAAGATGAGATAAAAAGGTGCCGATATGATGAGTGTTTGTGGTTAAAAAAGTTCTCGAACTTACACGTGACTACTAGAAGCTTATTTTTAGGAATTTTTGCGTTTGGTAAAATTACTCACGCATTTTATGAAGATGACAATATCTTCGAACATTTGTAGCGGCAACTGTAAAATCTTATTTAGCTAAGGCATTTGAAAATTATAATTTTTGGTGATATTTGTTGAAATTATAATCATTTTTGTGTACCAGAGTGAAGAATTTTTGTCACAATGTTGTCTATAAACAAAATTTTGTGTACAACAAACCAATATTCGCATCGCTGCATGCGCAACAAGACGATTCAGTACTACGCCTTACGTCTTTCAAGAACCCAAATTATCGAACACCGATATGCACATACGGTGCCTGAAAAATATATAGTAGATGAAGAAGATGCAGCTAAATACAAAGTACCATCCAACATCAAATGTCTCTCACATTTATTAGTGTATAGCGACTTTGTAGAGAGTAAAAAGTTACGTTCTGGCTATAGACTGAACAAAATCACGATTAACCAATTGAAGGCTAAAGCAAAAGCAAAACAGACAGAAAAAGGCTTGGCACCAGTGTACAGCTCAATGCTTAAATATCTGAACAAAGACGAGGCAAATAGTTTGGAGTCTGAGACGCAGCAAGAAGAATACAAAGTTGTCGAGAAAATTGGTGCGGATGAAGTTGATAACACTGAAGTCGAGGAAACTACAAAGCCAATTCACATGCCTTATGCAGCTACAGATTCCTATGACAACGTTGAAGTTTCCGCAGAGACAGAGCCTGAATTTAACGTACCAGATCTCAATGAGAGGTACAAACACATGTATGAAAAGTATTTGGATGACAAAAAAAAGAATAAGTCAGTAAAGACTCTTCCAGAAATTTCAAAAGAAGAAGAAGAAGAAGAAGAGCATAGCGAGACTTCAACAGACAGATTTACAAACATAAGATCGTTTGAAAGTACAAAAAACATTCCATCAAATTGGATGACGGACTATCAACAGTTTGATGATTTTGCAAACAGGGATGAGTCCTGGACATCAAACGGAACTCCAAGACCTGAGATTCCTGTAAGTTCCGTTCCTTGCGGCGGTTGTGGCGCTCTGTTGCACTGCAAAGATCCTGCGTTACCAGGATATTTGCCTTCTGAATTGTTTGTTAATCAGCAAAATAAAATACTTAAATCAAGCGTTTGTCAGCGTTGCCATTTCATTAAAAACTACAAGACAACGCTTGATGTTAAAGTCTCTCCTGATGAATATCCGGCTCTTCTTAGTCATATTAAGAAGAAAAAAGTTGCGGTGATACTTATGGTAGATCTCACAGATTTTCCCTGCAGCATTTGGCCAGGAATAATGGATATCATTGGAAAATCTACCAATGTCTACGTCGTCGGCAATAAAGTCGATTTGCTGCCAAACGATGGGAAGGATTTTTTGAAAAATGTTGAAAATTCGTTGATTAAATCTCTGAACGAAATGGGCATTGGCAATGCTAACATCAAGAGCGTCAATCTTATTTCTGCTAAGACGGGATATGGGGTGGAAGAACTCATCAATACACTGCACAAACATTGGGAATACAAGGGTGGGTACATCACAAAAAAAAGAAGTAATAGTACATTTCAACACTGAGAAGAAAAACTTTTTTTAGCAGGTGTGGTTTTGCAGTACAAAGCGAAGACGATTAATACATTCACACGAGCTTAAAAAAAAATTTCTCTTCAGAGTTGAACGAAACTTGTCTGTACAACGTCGGGAAACGGCAATTTTCTATACGAAGAATTGAAAACTTATTTTTGTAATAACTTGCAAATAAACTGCAATTTTTTTAGTAGACAATTGCGAATTTTTAGTATATTCATTCAGAGTTCTACAATTATTTTCTATCAATTTACAATTTTTAACAATAACAAATTTTACAAAAATTAGTATTTTATAAAATTTTCTGACAATTTTCAGTTAATAAATTCCATGAATCTTAGTAACGGTACATAAATGTAAAAAGAGATCGATTATTTAATAAATAGAAATTAATTTAAAAACGATATTGAATAAAATTGCACTTCTATAATTTGGATATTGAAAAATGCCATTTCTTTGGAGAATTAAAAAAAAATTATCACCACCTACACAATTTCTAATATTTTGATCTCAGGATTTATGTATTAATCGCGTAATCGATAGCGTTGTATTCTTTATATATTTTTTTTTCACCAATAGACAAAATAAAACGTCCTTTTTTGCCTAAAATCGGCGAAGTCTCTTTACCGAAAAGCTCACATTTTTGTATTTTTTTTTGTCTCTATTTTTGTATTACGAATAAATATAATTTTTTGAATTACTGCTATTTCAGGAGACGTTTATATGATTGGATGTACAAACGTCGGTAAATCATCTCTGTTTAACGCATTATTGAGATCCGATTACTGCAAAGTACACGCCGCCGATTTAATACAGAGAGCAACAATCTCCCCATGGCCAGGAACGACGTTGAACTTGCTAAAGTTTCCAATTCTAAGTCCTGTACGTTGGCGACTTTATGTCAGGACGCAACGTTTAATAAATGAGCGAGAAGATCGATCGGCGGCTCGAGAGTTCAGAACTCTGAAATTGAAGGATACAAAGAATCCCCGATTCGCTTCGCTACAAGGTGAAAAAAAAATCAATCCCCTTATTATTTCACTCGAACTGCAAACTGAAATTAACACATTTGGACTTTTTGATTCAGGACACATTGGAAAAACTTTTGCGGGATGTCAACGCACGATGGGGTCAGGATTTTTCGGCGCAGATGCGGGATTAAACGCATCGGGATATTTGGGCTTTAATGAGAAAGACGAAATGTATGAAAAATCTTGTTGGTGCTACGACACACCTGGAACGATACATCCTGATCAGGTTTTGCATTTGCTCACCACGGAGGAACTGATGCGGACTTTACCGCAAGGAATAATTCATCCTAGAACATTTGATCTTAGTTATGGTCATACATTGTTTTTGGCTGGACTTGGGCGATTGGATTTTCTTGATGGTGGTTATTTTGTGAGGTAAGTTACGGAAATAAACCTAAATGTTCATCTCATGAAGATATGGGGTAAAACACGTCAAGTCGGCCACACGAATTTTTCATTTCAATAAAAAGGTTTCAAATTTGTTGAGGATGTTGGTCTGGCTGAAAACAAAAATTGCAAGTTTTTTCAGATTTTTTTATCGCATATTTCAGCCGTTACAAAAAACTGAAAATAATAATCGTTAATTTTTTAACGCCAAAACTGTAGCTCTCGCAAAAAAATCACTTGAACAAAAAATTTAAGGTATTTAACGTTCTTTTCAATAATTTTTTTGCAAAATTTTTCTACTCTGTTTTATGCTGTTTTGGTTTTATGCTGTTTTATGCTGTCAATGGAATAAAATTATAATATTTTTTTTTCTCCAAAACTGCGTTCCCGATTCGACTGAAAGTTTTACATTTTGTTCCTTAATGTGTCTAGAATCTGAGAAAAAATTGGTGAGGTGGGCGCCGATTTCATTCCACTGTTACAACTCTTCAAACGATCAAATACCAGGTCAATCTAATGGGTAATTACTCTGTACGTTCAACAGACTGTCTACATAATAATTCTAAAGCCCGCACTGCGTTTCGCATCGGATATTTTTCCCTCTTCAATTTTTGGGTTTTTTAATACATTTATTTTATCGACTGATGGAATTGAAACTTTTTTCCTGATGACACGTAATTCATCATCGTGCTCTTTTTTGATCAACCGAAAATTGGCAAAACGTGGTGAATGAATGTCTCTTGAGTTCAATATTCACGTTCTCAATGTTACACGTCCATCGTTCTGCGTTGTGAACACAAAGTGTGGACGACAGGTACGGGGGAATTTGCCAATTAACCTAATTTAAAAAAAATTTTAATTAGAAATAACAAAAAAATAAACAAGTGATGCAGGCTTTAGATTTTTTCTATTGACAGTCTTAACCCTGTTGAACGCAGAGAGCAATTACACATTAGATTACCATTATGTTCGATCATTCGAAGAGCTATAACTGTGGAATGAAGTCGCCCCCCATCTTGCCAATTTTTTTTCATATTCTTAACATATTAAGGAAGAAAATGTAAGAATCTCATCTGAATCGAGAACGCAGTTTCGGAGAAAAAAAAAATTGAAATATTATTTAATTGAAAAATAGCATAAAATGGAGTAGGAAAATTTGCAAAAAAATTTGTTGAAAAGAATGTTAGATACCTTAAATTTTTTGTTAACATGATTTTTTTGCGAGAGCCGTAGTTTTGGCGTTAAAAAATTAACGATTATTATTTTCAGTTATTTGTAACGGCTGAAATATGCAATAAAAAAATCTGAAAAAATTTGCAATTTTTGTTTCCAGTCAGACCAACATCCTCAAGAAATTTGAAAACTTTTTAATCAAATGAAAAATTCGTGTGGCCGACTTGACGTGTTTTACCCCATATATCACTTCTACATGTTAAAGTAAAATATTTTATGTCCCGTGAAAAATCTTTAATTGCTTTCAATAGTCATAAAACTGAAAACTAGACAATAAATACGATAAGATAATATTTTATTAAACGTGTAAAAAAACTCGATTTATTTTCTCATTTAATTTGTGAGTTTTTGTTTTTTGAGAATTTGTTAACTATGTTTTTCATTAAACTTTTTATGATTACTATGGATATATTTAGGAACATTCAGCGATCTTATTTCTTGACATAATAGAAAAATACACCTGAATTTTTTTTTTAACAATTTTTCTTAAATTTATATTTTTCGTATCTTTGGCATTGAATCCATATTACGCTTTTACAGATGTACGGTATTCGCGAGCCGCGATTTACCGGTCACAATATGCAAAACACAACACGCTGATCACATGTACCAACAATTGCTTCAAACCGAAGCATTAGCAGTTCCAATAAACGATCCTGAGCGATTGAAGGTTTTTCCGGGTTTGGAGTGCAAAGAGTTCAAACTAACCGGTGTCGACAAGAGAACGTCCGCTGCTGACATTGTTCTATCGAGCGCAGGTAAATAGTCAAAGTTTTCGCAACATTAAATCCACATTTACAAGTTTTTCCAACGAACGATTGTTTTTTTTTTTTTTGCAAGGTTGGGTTGCAATAGCTGCCGAGGAAGGAAAGGAAATGACTTTCAACGCTTGGACTCCCGAAGGACGAGGACTTTACTTACGAACTCCTGCAATGCTGAGCAGATCGGTTAGGCTTAGAGGAAAAAAAATACCATACAGTCCAGCTTACACGCTAGGAAAGCAAGTTTATTTCAAGTAAAGACACACTGACTTTATTATATACAAATTTTTGCCAAACAAACTGTAAAATTATCGACTACAAATACACAAATACCAATAATTTTTCAAAAGCCAGTTAAAGCAATTTTTTCCTTCAAGTGCGATCGACTTCTTGTGCTCGAATTTTTGCCTGCTTGTACATTCTCTTGTAAAATTTCTCCAAATTTTTGTAAAAACCCTGTCTGCCTTGGTTCCGCTCGCAGTCGAAATAATCCACTTCGCAGGCACTGAAGAAAAATAGTGGTAATATTTTGAAATCGTTAATTGATTTTGAAAAATGTATATAATTGTAATAAACGTGTAGGAATAACGATATTAAATACTTTTATTAATCTAACAGCTTCTAAATACTTACTCGCCGGCTACGTAATTAGGTTTGGCTTCATTTCTTGGCAATTGCTTAGTTTTCGCTCTTAATCTGGAATATAAGATTTATATTTAAATATCGAGAGTAGTCATTATATAGAAAGTTCATTTTAGTAATTGAGGAGGTTGTCACACTTCACAACAGAAAGAATATGAGTTAAACAGAGTTGTAAATCCCCATTAATTCATGAGATATAGTTTAGAGTACAATTTGTTTTGTAATTATGATTTTATAATAATAATATGTAGTGATTATAAAATAGAGTGTAAACATTTGAACAGCTGAAAAAAATATTAATTTTCGCTTTAATACTGCAAGAAATAGTGGAAAAAATGGAAGAAATAAGTAACGCATTACTTTCTTAATGCATTACTTATTTTTTTCCATTCTTTCAAAAGGATTACCGTGAATTTTTATTGAAATATAATAATTTTTGCAGCCATTCCAAAGTTTAATCATCATATTACAATCGCTACATGTTATTATTATAAAATCATAATTATAGAGCTGATCGTATCATCATCATTATTTCTATAAGTATTTGGCATTTACAACTCTGGTGTTAAATGCTATTTATCGTTTTTACGGTAAAATATTATCGTAAAAAAGACACCGAATATTCTCAATTAACTACAGTGAATGCTGAATGCAATTTATGTGTGATTTTTTTATGAATGAATTCATGATGAATGAATTTAAAAAAATAATAATTGGTTTCGTCTAGTGTGAAGTGCTACAACCCCCTTAAAGTTTTCAAACTTGCATGGACGACGAAGAAGTTTCACGTAGTGAACATTCATGCGGTGCGCTTTGCGGTCTGCATTTTCGGCCATCATTTTCACGTTCGGAGCAAGAATGATGGGAACACTTCGATGATTCATAAATTTTATACAAACTTTCTCGCCGGTCATCGCTGCTATTTCCCATAATTTGTGGGTCGCAATTTTGCGCGAAGTAGCATTTGTATTTGGAACATACTGAACAGTTCTCGAACATGTGCGAACTGTGGCGAAAAGGTGAAATTTCACGAGTTCTTACGACTGCGGGATTATGGAAGGGTCTTGAAAATCCCTTTGATTTGTGACAGCAATGTTCAATTTGCGATTGCGAATGTTTATTAGAGGTACTTGATAAGGAAAGAGATGTTCCATCTGTGCTGGCGTGTCTTTGTCGCTGTCTGGGAGGATTTTTTAAGAACCAAGATTAATGTATGTATCATAAAATATATATTAATTGAGATACAAAGGAAAACAATCTTACGGTCGATTTGGCTGCGATTTCGTTTTTCCTTGAGTATGACAAACTTGCCTCTGCCTGATTATACCCTTCGACGGCCTTTTTCTATGCACACAAGTACCATTCTAAAATAAAAATTTCCTCTAAAATGTTAGCTTTGTTCTGCACAAGTATTTGATTTCTTAAAGTGATTTTGGAAATGCTTTACACACTCATTCCCAAACAAAAGTTTCATCAGATTAGAAATTCAGTACTTTGCGACAAAAAAATCGGACAAAAATTAACGTCATTGAATATACTAAAATATTTAATTGTGTATTATAATAGTAATGATAATGCCAAAAAAATATTGATAAATTCGTACAAAAAAATGGCACACTCGGTAGAAAAAGATTTTGAGAATTTCGCAGTTCTATCATTACAAAACTGTTCATTCAGTGACCCCGAAAATTATTATGTGTAACCACTTTTCTATAAAAATATACCCAAAATACACGATTTTGTTTTACCATTTGTTAAAATTAAAAAATGGTTTTCGTATAATTAATCGTATTTAAAAAATATTTTTTGCTGTCTTCCTTTTCTTTTACCTTTGAGTTTATAACTTTCGGATTAATAACGTGACATCCTGAAGTCGTTGCATCACAAACTCCAATTACTTCTTCAATTATTGTACGAGTAGAAACTTCGATCTTCGGTGCTAGAATTCCCTTAAAACATATTTAAATAGTTTACAAAATGTGGTATAATAAGCTTAAGGTTCAAGCTGCGAGTTTAGTCTTCTCTTACTGGAAAATATTTGGTTGGTTCCATTAATAAATCCACTTCACTTCCTGCCAACAGCCCTTTGAAGCACGGCGCGGGATACAGAAGATCAGCTAGATTTGTTTCAAAAGTTGCAAGTACAACTTTTGAGCTATTATGCGAGGACCACTGAACGAGTTCAGTGTAGAGAAATTCATCCTCTAAACTGCTCTGCAATTCTGCGAGGGTACTAACTCCCGTGAAGAGCTTCTTGAAGGTGAATTTATCATAAAATAACAACGGAAAAGCCGGAGCCACACGACGAGATTCTACTTCTGCGTTCAACGTATTTATCTGAAGAAGAATCTTCCCATTCGGACAGAGCCAAACTCCAGGACATGTTATCTAAAAAAATGTTAAAGAAATTGAAGAAAAATCAATTTTGTCCTTTGACGTTTTGGAGTTCTTCGCACTAGTCAAATTTGTGCTGAACTTCTAGAAAATCTTTTCACAAAGTTTCAGGAATTACTTCAAAGTACTTAAGGCTGATTTGTATCACAACATTAAGGCGGTACATTTTTTTTATTGATGGCAATATTCAAAAAAGTACATTTTGGTCATTTTTTTTTTTCAAGAATAATTTGTAACCTTTGAACTAGTTTTAATGCCCTGTATTTAATTCTTGTACTAATAACATGCTCTACATATTTACCACTTAGATATACGATAATATTGACCGTATAATAGTTATAGACTTTTTTATGAAGTAGTTTTTTTTCACTGTGGAAATAAGCTGTAAATATTAAACGATTAATATTTTCAAATATCTAACTGATTAATTTGTAAAACATCTTTGAAAAAATAAAATGTATCATTCCCATAAAAAATCGGTAAAAAATTATGAAACATTTCTGCGAAAAATTCAATCAAAACGTATAATTTTGGAAGATAACGTCAATCGTTTAATTTCCAACGCTTCGTCCTTAATATTACTCTGGATTAAGTACACAAACTAATACACATTTCACAAAATTTCATAGAAACGACTCAAAAAAATTGGACACTAATTTGACTAGAGAAAAGCGCTTCAACCTCCTTAAAAAAATTCAATTTAAAACGCTGGTACCCACGGCTTGCAGGTCAAGTTCTATCTTGACACAGAAACCACGTCCTGCCATTATTTCCTGTCAACTGCAGCCGTCAAAAATGCCATTATCTGCTGTCAAAGTACAAATTCTCTTCGTACTCCAAATCTTTAGTCGTCATCCTCACGATTTCTTCAATTTTGTGAATTTATCTTTTTTATTATTGCACAAAAGTTCGTTAACGTCATGAAAGTTTGGACGACGTTATATTTTTGACTCCAAAGTTCTACGCCATCCTTCACGAATGCTTCTATATACACTGTAATGCTGATGTGGAGAGCGTATTCGTTGCCAGGATACAAATTATCATAACAAGCTTTCACGTGGAAAGACGCAAACGCAGTGATGACATTCTATTTATAGGAAATTATGCAAATGATAATAATAATATTCGTGTCTCCAACGTTCACGAAAATATAGGAACTTATTATAACATAGAGAATTACAACTTTATTTTTTACAGTACAATTATTAAAAAAGCAATTTTTGATCTCTTAAAAAATTATGTCTTGAAGGGAATTCCAACGAATTTTTCCTTCACGATTCCCCGATCGATGTATCTTATTTCGAGCTCAGTCTGAATAAATTTGCAGTGTTTTGCTGGAAAGTTGAGCCGTGGATCTGTAGATCTGGGCACCAATGGTTCTGTAAACCATCCGTAGCTGAAAATCGTTTCAGACGTTTTTATTTTTTCACGAAAGGTTTTGATCGTAGATTTATGATTTATTCTTCAAGTATGATACTAAAAAATTGTACGGCTTTGATAAATTTTATTCTAAAGTATTTTTAATGTAGACACTAACGAAAACGTTTTATTATTTAACAATATAATTATAATTATATTATATTATAATATTATTAATTACATATTATATTATATTATAATTATTATTAATTATATAATATAATTATATTATATAATTAATATTTAATCCACAACTTTAACCAGTTGTGGATTATTTTGTTTCGATAAATTCGATATAAGTGATTAAACTAATCTGTAACTTTTTAATGTAAAAAAAAATTATCACTAATTTTTATATTTTGTTTTTAAAATATAAAAACTATAATTCTTTGCTTCAAATTTTTTAAATTCTGACCAAATATTACTTTTTCATTTTTGTTAGAATTCTCACAAAAAAAATACCTTCAGAAATAAATTAGCTAGATGAGTGCGACTAATGCGTCAAATACGTTAAAATAAAAGTGCACATTTCTCTGAAAGAGAGAAAATCTTACTCCATGTTTACTGCTGGTGGTCTGAACGAGTAAATATCACGTGGTAGCAATTCTTCACGCTTCTCAATTAGTTTGATATATTTTTCAGGAATATTTTCTTTGCTCAATGCTTCGTGCCTCGAATAAAACTTTCCGGTGATTGCCGATTGTCCTACAGAAGGCGAAAATTCTTCCACAAGCTTGAGGTTCCTATTTTCCTTCTCATATTTTTCTGTGTAAAATCGAAGCTTTATAGGATCCATTGCGCTCCAATATTGTAATAAACGAATTGCTGATTTATCGTAGGATCCAAAAATCTCATTAAAGAAACTTGACAGAAAATAACGTCCGCTAAAATTTACATGGAAAAAATTGACAATCAGTTTCTCAAATCCTCACAATTTTTCCCTCCATTAAGAAAATATTCTTTGTTTAGGAATTGTAGCGATTCCATTACTTTCAAAATCATCCCATTTTTTCATTTATTACATAACTAATTTTATTATGTAATTATTTTTATTTTAGTTTATTAATTATTTATTTTATTATATTATTTAGTTTAATTATTTTTTTAGAATATTCTATCGTATTGGTAAAAAAATGCATAAACATTATATAAAATTCAGAAAACTAGATTTTTTCTAAGATATTGATTCACCAAACCAGATCAAAGATAAATGTAATTGTTGGTACGTAAAAATGTTATGCACTTTTCTCTTCCTCATTTGATAATGATGGCACAATGGAAATAATAATGATAAGCGAAAGATTTTTCTTTAGAACTCTGCAGTTTATTTTAAAATATTTGTATGAATAAAAAAACACATACATAACATGCGCAAGACGGTGAACGAATCGATGAGATATTAATAATTAGTGCCGTTGGCGTTACATTTTCATTTCCCATCGATCCGTTTAAAGATCATTTACGTAACTAATAAGGCAATATCGTTACAAGGAACTAAAGCTCTGATGATCGTCTCTTTGAAGTACGGAAATTCGAACGTGTGCGCCAAAGCTATCGAGTATTAAATCATTTCTGTCGATATCAATATTATTAATAATGTAAATCGTTGAATATCATTAAGACTTTGCTACATATTTTGTGCTCATTATTGACTAGAATTACAGTTGCTTGTAGAAACTTTAAGGCGCACTCGATCGACTAACCGACAAAAAGTTTTGCGATCAAATACGAGGTATACTAAGAGCACCTTTCGCCGACTAAAACTACAGTATAAAGGCTCGCGAGATAGCAATAAACATCGACATATCTGTCTCCGAAAATAATAATAATAATCAATAAAGCTAGCTCTAAAAAATAGTGGCTGCCGAATGAATGATTTATATTTCTATAAAGTTTGGAGCCGATAATCGACGCTCGAGTTTTAAAATCATATTAATCGTATTACTTACGTAAATCGCAAGAAATGAAATATATATTTCGCAGTGTAAATCAAATTACACCGTCAAATTACGTTGGGAAAATAGCGTTCGACATAAAGTTGTTGAGAAATAATTAAACACTCGCTACTTGTTTTAGGAAAGAATAATCGTATCGCGCTTCTCAACGCGATTTCATTGAAAATAAATAAAGTCGCTTGCACTCTTAACAGAGATATAAAAAGAAAACTTGAACACTCGAAAGAAGAAAAAAATTCATAATGATAGCGCTAAATCTACTATAAAAATCTCGTAATAATAAGCAGTGCGAATATAAGACAAGCCATAGATGCTTTTATATTTAATTTCTTTTTTCTTTGGTATTTTTACTTTTCTTTTGGCATCACGAGATTTGGCTGCTTTGAGATTATAGGCAATCGCGATAAATCTTCTATTTTTTGTTTTTTTTTCGTTATAATCCACTAAGTGGCGCGAGACACATTGACGGAAGTCGTAAAAGTTTATATCTGTATAAAAAAAAGGCCTCTGGAAATTGCATCCGGCCGTATGTAAATATCTAGTCTGTTCTATTTCTGCTGTCGCAAATTCGTCGTTCCGTGCGTTGCTAAACGCTATTCTTCGTTAAAACATTCGTTTCGTTGTGCAAATAGAAAAATCTATGTAATGAAAATGGTTGACTAGCCGATCACGCGATTTTTGTCATTTGGAATTGGTCGGTCACTTGGAAGTTTTGATTAGCATTATCGTGCCGGGGTATTAATTGATTAGTCATTCGGCTTTGGATGTGCTTGCGTCTGGCTCCGAACTCGAAGCTGGTAGGTCTCGGGTTTCGCTGTCCTTTCCAGCGCTGCTCCTGTTGATTTGAATCGCCAAATTTAATCACAATACAATTTTTTTTAAAAAGCTGTAAATTATATTTGTACATTGCTTCGTTATTTTTTGGACTTACTATTTTTGTTTATTTATTTTATAACTGTAGTAGCAATAACGTGTTTTAATTTAGGTTTTCAGGGTTTATTGTTAAGATCTTAAGGATGTAGGAGCGCGTTCGGGTGCTCAACTTCCTGAAAAGTGAGAATTCAAAGAGAAATTCGAACACTTCTCGATGGAATAAATAATCTGAAAAAAATCAAGCATACAAAAGGTGCGGAAAAGATTAATTTTGCATATTAATAATTGCAAAATGTTATTAACAAATAGGTGAGAAAAAAAAATTGTTCAACAAATTATCCGTCAACCTAACGTTTTTTTCGAATGAAAATGATTTGTTAATTTTTCTGAATACGTATGAATTTTTTCATAATTTTTTCTAATCACCGAAATTTTGTTTTTTTGGAATTCATTTTTTTTTAAATGTACGTTAAGTCGCGAATTTTTCATATGTGCTTGTCACAAAACCACCCATTACACCCATGGAGTTTCGAAACGATTGATCAAATAGATTCGCGAATACAGCTCATGCAAGAAAAAAAACCGCAATTTTCAAACATTAGACAAAATTCTGAAAAAATTCATACGTATTCAGAAAATTTAAAGAATTATTTTCATTCGAAAAAAAGTTAGGGCGACGGATAATTTGTTGAACAATTTTTTTTTACCTATTTGTTAATAACATTTTGCAATTATTAATATGCAAAATTAATCGTTTCCGCACCTTGTGTATGCTTGATTTTTTTCAGATTTTTATTCCATCGAGAAGTGTTCAAATTTCTCTCTGAATTCTCACTTTTCAGGAAGTTCAGCATCCCATCGCGCTCCTACATCCTTAAGAGGATTATTGTTTAAGAAATAATAACGTCATTGCTTATCAATATTTTCCAAATTAAAAAAAAATCAAACTTGGAAAGACATTAATTGTATGTAATATCCCGAAATATCTTGTCATCCCAGAAGTTTATTTTCACCAGAAAAAAAATATATTGCAACTCGACCTATTTTTTCGTTCCAAGCTTATGCAGACCCCTTAAAATGTGATACATCTTTCATTGATTAGACATTTTCTACTGACTACAAATCTATCAGAATTATTTTAATAAAAAAATCCAAAGTGATGTAAAAAGCTCTCTATAATTTGATACCGCATAAACTTATCATTAATTGTATGTAATATCCCGAAAAATCTTGTCATCCCAGAAGTTTATTTTCACCAGAAAAAAAATATATTGCAACTCGACCTATTTTTTCGTTCCAAGCTTATGCAGACCCCTTAAAATGTGATACATCTTTCATTGATTAGACATTTTCTACTGACTACAAATCTATCAGAATTATTTTAATAAAAAAATCCAAAGTGATGTAAAAAGCTCTCTATAATTTGATACCGCATAAACTTATCATTAATTGTATGTAATATCCCGAAAAATCTTGTCATCCCAGAAATTTATTTTCACCAGAAAAAAAATATATTGAAACTCGATCTATTTTTTCGTTCCAAGCTTATGCAGACCCCTTAAAATGTGATACATCCTTCATTGATTAAACATTTTCTACTGACTACGAATCTATCAGAATTATTTTAATAAAAAAATCCAGTGATGTAAAAAACTCTCTATAATTTGATACCGCATATACTTATCATTAATTGTATGTAATATCCCGAAAAATCTTGTCATCCGAGAAATTTATTTTCACCAGAAAAAAAAATATATTGAAACTCGACCTATTTTTTCGTTCCAAGCTTATGCAGACCCCTTAAAATGTGATACATCCTTCATTGATTAAACATTTTCTACTGACTACGAATCTATCAGAATTATTTTAATAAAAAAATCCAAAGTGATGTAAAAAGCTCTCTATAATTTGATACCGTATAAACTTATCATTAATTGTATGTAATATCCCGAAAAATCTTGTCATCCCAGAAGTTTATTTTCACCAGAAAAAAAAATATTGCAACTCGACCTATTTTTTCGTTCCAAGCTTATGCAGACCCCTTAAAATGTGATACATCCTTCATTGATTAAACATTTTCTACTGACTACAAATCTATCAGAATTATTTTAATAAAAAAATCCAAAGTGATGTAAAAAGCTCTCTATAATTTGATACCGCATAAACTTATCATTAATTGTATGTAATATCCCGAAAAATCTTGTCATCCCAGAAGTTTATTTTCACCAGAAAAAAAATATATTGCAACTCGACCTATTTTTTTGTTCCAAGCTTATGCAGACCCCTTAAAATGTGATACGTCTTTCATTGATTAGACATTTTCTACTGACTACAAATCTATCAGAATTATTTTAATAAAAAAATCCAAAGTGATGTAAAAAGCTCTCTATAATTTGATACCGCATAAACTTATCATTAATTGTATGTAATATCCCGAAAAATCTTGTCATCCCAGAAATTTATTTTCACCAGAAAAAAAATATATTGAAACTCGATTTATTTTTTCGTTCCAAGCTTATGCAGACCCCTTAAAATGTGATACATCCTTAATGTATTAGACATTTTCTACTGACTACGAATCTGTCAGAATTATTTTTATAAAAAAACCCAAAGTGATGTAAAAAACTCTCTATAATTTGATACCGCATAAACTTATCAGAAAAAAATCTACACTTCATATTCTCTTCTAAGTATCCACAAATAAAAAAAATCGTCTGGTCAAGAAAGCTAAGTCACGTGTCTAATATTCATACCTCATTGGTTTTTCGAGTCGTCCGTCGCTACCGTCCGTGAGATCAAGACTCGCTATTTTATCGGAATAAGTTTTCCACTTATCCGCCTCCAAAGGCGAGATATCCAAATTTCCATTGTGATAACCATTCTCGTGTCTGGCTAGATAATCATTAGGAACTGGTGTCTTCCTGGACGAGAGATAGTCCGATCTTGTAGGAGCCAAGAGTTCCTCATAGTAATCAGCCGTTTTAGCTTCAGGACACGAGCTAACAGATCCATATTTTCTGGGCAGCATGCTTCGCCCTGAATAGGAGTCTAAACCGCTGTCATTTAGAAAAGAAGGAGACAATCGACTCTTGTAAGATCCCACATCGTTGTCCAGTCCATAATCTGTGCTCTGATATTTTCTTTGAGTACTGAGAGATTCTGGAGTTGGTGAAATTCTGTATCTTCTCAGAGGATCATAACAAGAGCCAAGACTGCCATATTGATCACTGGGTGATTTAAGATCGCTGGAAAAACTGCCAGAACTTCCTACATCAGAATATCTGTCCCTGTCAACCGGAGATTTTCTGTAACTTGGCACTTCATCGTTGTACAAACTGTAGCTTCTTTCCGGATGTCTTCTCGTAGGCGAAGCGTACGCATTTGGTTTCCTATACTCTTTATCTCTGGTTGAATTGAAGCTGTATTTTCGAGGAAGAGTAGAACTTGTTGGAAGCGTCACTCCAAGCGGTGGAACATTGAGAGAACTTTTGCGTTTTCTTTCGTTGAATCTGGAATAAAAGCTCTTTCTCCTTATTCTGTCGATTATTGATTCCGGATGATCTCCACGAATCGAAGGCGAATATGAAGGCGAAGTTGGGGAGTGAAGATCGTGCCTGTGATTCAAATCCGCCGAGCATATCGACCAGGAATCGAAACTCTCGTTATCATCCACTGGAGAAAACATATCTTCTGTTTGATCGCTTGTCGTGT
Organism: Ephialtes manifestator; assembly: GCA_963970395.1. Classification (NCBI taxonomy): domain Eukaryota; kingdom Metazoa; phylum Arthropoda; class Insecta; order Hymenoptera; family Ichneumonidae; genus Ephialtes; species Ephialtes manifestator. Next base: position 26,931,752 of record OZ019975.1, on the reverse strand, counting down.
CTTTCACGAATCGTGGAGGACTTAACTTCTTTGCTGAAGGTTCGAGGGGAAGATTTGTAGGCCTTATCGATGAATTTTTTCCATCCACTTCTCTGAAACTTTCTGTTTTTGGCTCTATGACCTCCGGAACAATTTCTGTTTTATTGATCGACGATTCGACAGGTTTTTCTAGACTCTTAGGCAACTCTGTTGTGTTCGCTTCTCGTTGAAGTTCAGCTACGTCTTTGGCACGCAATGGTTTGTCAATTTCGATTTTGTTTCCTGTTATATTGGCGTGATGAGTCATTTTTGAGAGACTCTCTATCAGTTGTCCTGCAGCTTCGTCAGGTTTCGGTGATTCCAACGATGTGATTTTCGAAACGTTTGCGTTTTGCTTATTTGGCTCGGGTTTGAAAAATTCTTTTTTCAACGTCGCTGCAGTCTTGAAAGAGTGCTGCGGTATTTTTGATAGATCTAATTTCAAGTTACCTCTAATAGATTTTGCAGCTCCCAGTGAAGGAAGTAAATTCTTGGAATCGGAATCACTGTTTTGAATATTGTTGGGTATAGATCCATTAGGCTTTGATTCTGGCTCTTTAGGAGTCGTTATCAATGAAGTTAATGCTGAAATTTCCGTCTTTATTGGTACAGAATCAGTTTTTGGAAGTTTGTTCGTAATTTGAGAAGTTGTGGGCAAAAAATCTCGAGTAACAGCAGCGCAAGTCGACGGAGGGTTGAGACTTTTAGGTTTGGCGACGATACTGGTTACCTTCTCATCAGGATTTTTATCTTTACTTTTATATAAATTTTCGGGGCTTTTATCTTTGATTTTATTAAAGCTGTCCGAACTTTTATCTTTGATTTTGTTAACGCTTTCGGGATTTGCATCCTTGATTTTATTTACGCTTTCGGGATTTGCATCCTTGATTTTATTTAAGCTTTCGGGATTTGTATCCTTGATTTTACTTAAACCCTCAGGACTCTTGTCTTTGCTCTTGCTCAAGTTTTCCGGACTCTTATCTTTGGTTTTGCTTAGACTTTCAGGACTTTTTTCCTTACTTTTGCCGCTGCTTTCAGGGCTGGAGTCTTTCTTGGGATTCGAAGTTATTTTCTTGATCAGCGTCTTTGTCGTTTTCTCCTTATCGTCCGATTTGCTATCAGAGCTGTCGGATTTCTTTACAACTTTCTTCACCACCCGAACAATCTTCTTCTTCTTTGTGCCATCCGCACTATCCTTATCGGCAGTTTCCTTAGACTTAACCACTTTCTTAACCTTCTTTTCTCCTTCCTCAGGCTTTTCAAGCTTCGAGACTGATCCATTTTTGACCAAACTTGTCAGCGACTTTACATTCTTCTTCGTCTTAACAATCTTCTTCTCATCAGCCTCGCTGCTCTTCGCTTCCGTTTGTTTGTTATCCGGTGTCTTTTCTGGCGATAATTTCTTCGCCATTGCGAGTCTCGAGGCGACATTTTTATTCTCAGCGATTTTTTCAGGCGAACTAGTTTTTCTCGCTGTCTCCGCCAGCTTAGAAGTAGTTAATTTTTCTGGCTTGTCTGTTTTTCCTTCCAGGGACTTTTCTGGGCTGATTTTCTTCACCGTCTTCGTCTGTTTTTCCACTGAACCAGATTTCTTCATTGCAGTTCGTTCTGGCGGGCTTTTCTCCTTCGATGATGATTTTTTCGGCTCAGGAATAGTCTTCTCCGGTGATTTCTTGTTCTCCGCCACTTTTTTCGAAAGTTTAGCGTCGACTTTAGCGAATTTAGTCGGTATTTTGCTGCTTGTTGAAGGAATTTGCTCAGAACTTAGCACAGAGTCCGACCTGGAGCCTTTGTAACTGTTTCTCTTAAATTTACTTAAAATCGTATTCTGCGGACGTTGTCCACTGGCGCTGGGCTTTGATGAGTCATTTTTGAAGAGCCCTAACACCGAAGAAACCCTCCGCTTCGATGTACTAGCCGTAGGATCGCAAATAGGCAAATCCTCAACGCTTATCGCTCTCTTAATCAATCCAGCTTCACTTTCAAGGCATTCGACAGGCGGAGCAGAATTTTCACGAAGCGATCGTTCTTTCTGTTCCATTGTTACTCCATTTCCATTAGCGAGCTTCGTTCCATCGTCGCTCGACCTAAATTTCTCAAGTTTCTTCTCCAGAGACTGGAAAAAGCTATTTTTCGAGCTTTGCCTTTCGAACTTAGCTTCGGTGGCTTGAGCGGAAGAGGAACTCGCGTCGTTCTCGGATTTATTGTCCTTCGGAAGTCCTTCAGTCTTGTCTCGCGTTATAGCATTCGCTTCATTCTTCAGCTCCTTTTCCGGCTTCTCTTCAGCCACTGAAACAGTTTCCTCTTCCGCGTTTTTGCTTTCACTCTTCTTCTTCATAAATCTCGACTTCCTGCGCTCATTTTCCGCCGCTTTTTGCGCCTCTTTCTCCTTAACATACTGACTCTCTTCTCGCGGAGTGTCGAAGAAATCCGGCCGTAAGAATCTCGAAATTCTTCGAGGTCCTTTCGCCTTTGGCGACTTTTCCTTCGTCTCCTGATTCTCTCCTTTGCTGCTGCTTCCCGGTCTGAAAAATTTGCTCAAAATCGATCGCTCAGGCGTCGGACCACGCGGGCTGCTAGAATCTTGCGAGCAGGAAAGTGTTTTCCTTCTTTCTCCCGATACGGAAGCTTCTCTCGTTAAAGAACCCGACCGGAGTCTCAAACTGGGAATACAGCTTCGTCTCTTCGTCAAAGTGCTGCTTATATCTGACATAGAGCCCAGTAATTCCTTGTCACACTTATCAGTATCCTTGTAGCTCGACGTCAGATTAGGGTCGAATTTTCCAGGACTTAAGTTCCTCAATTTAGACGCTTTTATCAAATTCTCTGCCGCTAACAATCGATTCTCGAATTCACGAGACGTATCCTGTTTGTAAGACGGCATGGTGTAATCTCCAAGTGTGGAGGACGATTCTGTGGGCGAAGTTTCGCAGGATCTCGCCGAGAGACTTGAGGCAGTGTCACCAAGATTGGTGTTTGAATTGCTGGTCGAGCAGCAGTCAGAATTGGCGGCCAATTTGTTATTTCCATTGGAATTCTTTGGAGAGTTTACGAATTCGTCAGGCGACTCTTCCTGTATCTTTTCTGTTCTATAATTGTGAAAACTGTCTCTGCGAAGACCGCTGCTTGTTCCTGGTTTTGCTGTGTCTCTGTATTTTCGTCCTAGCGTCATTACTTGACGGGGAAGAGGCGGAAGCGACTCGTCTTCGTCGTCGAACAAGCTGACGCTTCGGCGAGGCGAACGGTGCTCGAATCTCTCGGCTCTGTCGCTGTTTTCCAGGAGGCTGTTTGTACGACGAACTCCACGATCGCAGGAACGACTTCTGTACTCCGTTTGGTCGGAAATCGTGGAATTTAATTGACGATTTTCGCTGTCGTTCTCGCTTCTCTCTTCTGTTGAAGATCTGTACAATTTTTCTCGTGGTATTGACGGTGATCGAGGCAGGGATTGCCTCGTCTGTTCGATAAATTGTCGGCTCAATCTTCGAGCCAGACTCGGCGTGAAATTCTGTTCCAGCGATTCCTGCGCGTCCTTCCTAACTTTCAATGAATCCGTCGTCGTCTCGTTGTCTTCGCGCGATTTTCTATCTGTAAAATAATGGAGAACAAAGTCTTTTGCAGATCGGGCCACGATTCTTCGATCAGCCTCTTACTGCGAAGGGGGGATGTGTGATTTTTTTGTCTCATCTTTTTTCAACGAATTGTTTTTTTTTGTATTTACACTCCTTTATTATCTACATACATAAATTGTTATTTGTTTTGTTTTTTTTTATATAAAATTCTTCAGATGTAATGAAACGAATGAAAGTACAAAGACGATTGAGCTTTTGGAAAGCTACAATTGGTGCAGAACTCGACATTGTTCTTAAATTAATCTAATTGCAGGTATCGCAAGTGTACATATATTTTATGTCGGTTTTATTTTTAATTTGTTCAAATGGCGGTTTTAAAGGTACAGCGATTTTCCTGTCTCATGACTCAATGACTTAGAATGGTAATGGAAGATTTGGAGCTTCTAGTCGTTAGACATTCTCTCACAGTTTGACCAAGTTTTTTTCGAGTCTCTTAGACATTTCTTAGAATACTCTACATTTTATAACTACTTAAGCAAACTTCCTGTTAAATTTTTGAGATTTTTTTTTCGTCTAAATTTAAGAGTTACATTTATTCAAATATCTACAATTCTGAAGAGAAAAAAGGACAAGGGAATTTATTTTTATTTTTTTTGAAGCTTTATACTCGTATATATTAAATGTATCAAAATTTCATTGATAATTTTACAGAATTCACAGAAATATGTGTAGAATTTACACTAAAAATCGAGCGCGTGGTAATCAAAGCTTTAGTTTGAAATATTCTGTTAAACAATATCGTCATTAAATTAATTTTTTAACAGCTTAGATATTTGATACTCAGATTATCGATTTATTGTAGATTCTTCACGCATCTATGTTAATTTTGTAAAATGTCGATAAAAATCAAAGACCTTTTTAGAGCGAAAAGTATATTAATAAAATAATTTTTCATTTTTTACAATGGGTGAAAATTTAACAATTCTTCATTCAAAATTATCATTTTTCGTCTTTTATTTTACTCTTTCAAGATATAAGAGGTTTGAAAGGATGCGAAATCTTTGTGGAAATAAAAATCTTTAAAAAAATTCACATTACTCTCAGTTAGTGATAATAAAATCGAGCTAATTATGAAAGAAATTCTACACGCATCTATGTTAATTTTGTAAAATGTCGATAAAAATCAAAGACCTTTTTAGAGCGTAAAGTGTATCAATAAAATAATTTTTCATTTTTTTAAATAAGTGAAAATTTAACAATTCTTCATTCAAAATTAACATTTTTCGTCTTTTATTTTACTCTTTCAAGATATAAATGATTTGAAGAGATGCGAATCCTTTGAGGAAACAAAAACCTTTTAAAAAATTCACAGTACTCTCAGTTAGTGATAATAAAATCGACCTAATTATGAAAGAAATTCTACACGCATCTATGTTAATTTTTGTAAAATGTCGATAAAAATCAAAGAACTTTTCAGAGCGAAAAGTATATTAATCAAATAATTTTTCATTTTTTTAAATAGGTGAAAATTTAACAATTCTTCATTCAAAATTAATATTCTTCGTCTTTTATTTTACTATTTCAAGATATAAATAGTTTAAAAAGATACGAATCCTTTGAGGAAACAAAAATCTTTTAAAAAATCAAAATACTCTTAGGTAGTGATAATAAAATCGAGCTAATTATGAATGAAATATCTCAGTGCTTTAGAAATAACGTGTTTAAACTGTCAGAGAATGCCACTTGTACAAACAACGCGTCCAACGCAAAGTTTACCCTGCTGAGCACGTATCGGAAGAATGAATGGCAAAAATGATTACATGTATATATATATATCGGTATGTACGTCGGATCCGAACGTATTGGTGATTAGAGAGGTACACTCATTTAACAATTACGTTACATTATTTTAATTTCGTTCAATATAATATTATAGCTGCGCATGCTTCGAGAAACGAGACTAGTACTCATGTTTTAATAATCGTCAATCCACTAAAAAAAAAAACCTTTTTTCTGTATAGTAAGATATTAAATGAGTAAACCTTTATTAGCCCACGTTTGATGGGCGGACAAAGTAGCAAATATTAAATATTACAATACGTGGTAGCATAAACGAAAAGCATTCCGAGACAATAATAAAACAAACAAAACTGTTATTTAAACTCTCAAAAACACAACAAATCTCTCAGCCATTTAGTTTCACGGGTTAGTATCATTTCGCTTGCATTATAAAACTCGAAATCCTTTTTTTTTCTCACTCTTTCTCTCTCAATTCTCACTAACATCGTCATATACAAAAATTGTCATATAACAAAGTTATGTATTTTAATTTTCTTTTTGATGACACATCGCAACGATTAGCTTATATACAAAACAGCTTTTTGAGCAGGCTCAGTATGATTTATTCCCATGAATATTATTCGTTTTATTTACGCCGTTAAACGTGAGACGTTAGACGTTTACTCTCTTAAACTTACACAGCTATTCATTTTTATAAAATATAAATATGTGTTTGTAAATATATATTATTATTATATGAGTGTGTGTTTGTGTATGTGTTTATATATCACTTAAGTGCAAACTTCTTTCTGCCTCTTTTCTCTCACACACAAAACTTTGAAAGAAGACAAAAAATCTCGATACAATATTTTTTATAAATCCCAATCGTGGAGCCAGAAGTGAGCTCGACTGGGAGATTTTATTCTTAATGAATAAATCATACTTTCAACTACTCGACGTTCAACGATTCGTCAACGAGACGTTACTACTCATAGCTCACACTTTACAACAGCGGTGTTAGCGTTTTTTTGTTGCTCTTTTGTTTCTCGAACACCCGTTAATTGGCCATACAGTATGCTTTTATTTTTTTAAAATATTATTTATTTTTTTATCATTTATTTTCTTTTGTATCACGCGAACAATATAACATAATGTGTCTCGTGTGTCGTTGTCGGATTAGATAATAACGATTAATTGCGATTGGCGATCGACTCGCACAATCTGCGACGGTGGAAGTCGATGGCAAATCATCGGCGATTAAATACAAATAGTATATGTATATGTATATATATATATATTTATATTTATATGAGCAACGGTTCTTTCGAGAAATCAAACGATGAGGTGTAACGTGGTGAAATGACCATGGACCTCGTATAAAAATGACTATTATGCGATTCAGTTTCACTAAATTAGGTATAGTATAGTACCTAACTTGGTTTTTTTTCTACTGGGGATTACCGTCGGCCCGCCTACGGAGAGTCACTCGCACGGTCGCTGTAACAACCGTCATAAAAGACCGTCAATCATACGTGCCACATTGCGGCGCCGACGACAATTTGTAGAAAATATTTTCGGTAGTCGTTCTCGACGTTCTTTTATTTTTATTTTATTTTTTTGTTTTGTTAGTCTACAAATTGGCAAACTAAGATCTACACAGAATACAGGGCCTTCCATTTTCGTACCACTAGGTGAGAATTTGGTACGAATCGTGCACTGATTTTTGTTCTTTTTCTTTCGATTAAAACTACATTCCAAGCCAGGAGTTTGGTACGATCAGAATTCGAATATTTCCGATAAGAACTAAAAACTGAAAAACTCTCAACGTTATTGAAGAATAAGATTTTTTTTAAAATAAAGATTAAGCCAACGAGTTATTAAGAAATTAGTAAAAATTAGCTAATCTTTGCGAATACAATTTTTTTACTTTTATCTCAGATTCTGGTTTTCGATCATTTTTTAAATCTTTTTTTATGAAACTGCTCGATGTATTATACTTAAATTTCGTAGACAGTTATGAGCATACATTAATTTTGAAAATAAATACTTGCGCAAAAGTAACTTTCGCTCTTTTGAAAAACGCAATGAAAATTGATTTTCAATAAAGAATGACGAAAAATTGTGAGAACAAATGGAAGAGACAGTTTTCCATTTACTCTGGAGTTTCTAACATAAAAACATATGCGAGACTCGCGACTTTTCAAGCATTTTCCAAAATTCAAAACAATTGAAAAGTAAAAAATGTAAAATTATAGTTCTTTCAACTTATTTATTACAAACTTTTTAGAAAATTAAAAGATCTAAAATTATAGTTCTTTCAACTTATTTATTACAAACTTTTTAGAAAATTAAAAGATCTAAAATTATAGTTCTTTCAACTTATTTATTACAAACTTTTTAAAAAATTAAAAAATCTAAAATTATAGTTCTTTCAACTTATTTATTACAAACTTTTTGGCACTATTACGCTGTACATTCTTTATATCTTCAGTAGCATCGATTTTTTTGCAAATTTTAATCTTCTCGGGATGTTCTCGAGTTTGTATCCTATCAAACCTATTTTGGTTTGTAATGTAATAGATCTGTAATTCAGAATCAGGTACGCTAAAGTGGATTTTGACTACCGAATCAAAGTTGTTAGAACTCTGATTGGTTGGACAATTTTTCGGCCTCGAAGTAGCACGAATTGTTAATCGTGAAGGCCCCGTTTCGGTCCAACTGTTATGGCAATTGGAGTGTGATTAGACCAATAAGTTGCATTTGTGTTTTTTTTTCATACAACAGCCAAGCGTAATATTGATAATAAAAAAGAAGCAATATAATGTTTTCTGGGTATATACCGAAAATATAGTCCGTCAAAATATCAGTCAGCGATTAACAAATTTAATTAAGTTTATTTTCACTGATTGAGGAGTCGACGATAGACTTTGAGATATCAACGTTGATTCTTTAAAGGTGGTTTTCCGTTGGTTTTGTTTTTTGCTTGTTTTCTTTTTAGCATTGTGGACATGAGTATTTTGCTGCATTTTTGTATATGGACGTGTTTTTAAAAGTTTCATGCTCGATGACTGTGGTTCGATAATTAGGTGATGCACGGGATCGCTACTGACGCTGTTAAAGGATCATCAAAAAATTCAACAACATTGCAGCGAATTACCGCGATCTAATCGGGTTCTAAGTCAGGCAAGGTAAGCTTGCATTTTTTAAATGAATGACAGTGTATTACTCGTCGTTATACTGCTTCTGAGTCATTCTCTGTCAATTTACCCACATTTTTCTCCCAAAAGAATTTTCTATGAATTTTTTCCGATTTTTCATCCCACGAATTTAGGAATTGCATTTTTTTTTTCAAAATAATTTATATGATGAAAATCAAAAAAATCCACAATTTTTGGAAAGAATAAACTGAAAAAATTCAAGAAAAATACTGTCAAGTAGTTGAGAAATCTGGTTTAATTATAAGAATTCGTCGGTGGGAAAGAAATGTTTAAGTTTAAATTATGAGTGCTTCGGTAAAAAAAAGTGACAGAATTGACAGAGAATGTCTTTTCTATGAGGGGGTCTATGTGTTTATTCAACATGGGATGCTTTTATTACTATGTACAGTGTCTACGTAGTATTCTGCCAGTCGGTATTCACGAGAGGTTCGTTCTCTTTATATCTTTTCAATGAATTACAATAAAACGTGCACTCATGCATATGAAACGATTTTCTACAGGAATTCTCAACTCATCAATGTCACTGACGCCTCGTTTGGCTTACGATTTTTTCTCTATCAGCGCTGTGGGAATTTGAAAAAAAAAAAAAAAAAAAAAACGCAAAACTCTATCGTGACTATAATAAAAAAATGTTTTTTTTTTGTTTTAAGATTCGAACCCACCTGTGCCAATCACGAACCGTACGACGTTAAACTAATAGTGCGTTAGTACAAAAAAAAATGGCAAAACATCGTCAGGCAATAAGTCAATGAGGGAATTATTGGTTGGAAAGTAAATAAGAAAAATATATATATATATAAAAATAGAAAGAACAAAAAAAAATAAGTGAAATGAGGTAAACCACTAAAAGTAACAGATAATATGTGCTTTGTCTATCAACGACTCGACAACAGCTAGGTATCAGGAAATGCATACCGAATTCCAATTCGGTACTTTATCACCCGTGTCTACCCCTGGTTAAGGAGGGGGGTGATAAAACACCGTGAGATCTCTCACGACACGGCAGAAGCTTGCTCGATCTATGCTCTTCGATAACACCTATCATCGTCCTCCGAAATACTAGTACAAGTATTATTATTATTCTATTTTTTAAGTGCCAAAGCATCGAACTACTACGGGCCTAAAACATAATCTAAGCTTCTGCGAATGCGTGTCTCAACACAATACAACATCAAAGTCCGTGTGTGTTTTTCACATTTCACAGTGGATCCTTGATTTTCTTTTAAGAGGTTTTTTTTTTACATTTGTTTATTTAAGCGTCGCAAAATAAATCGAAGCTTTTATTTTTCCTTTCACATCGGAAATTGAGTTTGTACAAAATTTCCATTAAAAACACTACATACTTTTTCAACCTCTTAACATTGAATCCTTCATAGTATTATAAATTTTTATTATTTCATTAAAGCCTATAGTACTTATTATTATGAAACCATAATTATAAATCCAATTGTAACACAATCGTTATTTCCATTGGGTCGAATTTAAAATTAAGATTAAAAAAAAGTAATCATTTTGAAGTCAAGAATTTTAACTAATTTGAGCGCCCCTTAAATTTGCCCATTATATTTTTATTTAATTTCAAATTAAATTTTTAGTTTACTTATTTTAAGCCTGTACAAATTCAATACCTGAGGAAAAACGAAAATTCAAATTATCGATTTATTTTGCAGCACCGAATTATTTATGAATTTTAGTACTCTCGAGCATTCGTGGGTTCGCTCACGAATATGAATTATAGCTCTTTTTTCCTTACGAATCCTTTACGACTCATCGGTTCCACGGTAAATTGTATTCCAGTCGTGTCGCACGCTCTTACCTCGCGGCAATGTATTGCTGCTTCCCATTTCGAAGATGCTCTCGCGCGAAGGCGTGCTGCGAGTGCCCGGACTACTGGGCGAGCCAGCATTTGACGGCACCGCTGAATCCCTTTTGCCGAAACGATCCGTGTCGCGACTCATCGAACGTCTGAACGGCGATTCTGAGAGTCGCCTATTTTTTGTAAAATGTAATGCTTTTTAATAATTATACTGTCAAACAATGATAATTAAATAATTTATAAGCTTTTTGGAATGCAAAAGTGAATAAGTCTATTCAATGCATGTGCTTGGGTGAAATTTCCACCACCAATACTCAGCAATATTGCAGCAGTTCTATGGATAATTAACATGATTTGAAAGAACGAGAAAAACAGATACTAATTTTGGCCAAGCTTTAGAAGAAACGATTTTAATTACTAGAAAAAAAAAACATGCCTATCTAGGCCATAAATGTGATCGTTGAAAATGAACTGTTACCGAAAAGTTAATACTAAAGTTGTCCAAAAGAAATTAGTATTGTTTCTCCGCTATTCAAATGTGCTTCCTCCGGGGATGGTCAAGATTTTAAGAAAAATGTATTCAATTAGTTTTCCATTTTAAATATGAATAATTATAAGAGAGATTTTAATTACAAAAACTTTTCATAAGGAAATTTAAAAAAAAAAATCAATTTAAAAAAATTATTCAAACTGGAAAATATTTTGAATACATCTTTATTCGAATATGTACGCAAAAGCTCAACGAAATTACAATAAGTTTGCCAATGCATCATTTTCAGATATTTTCTGAGCTAATAACATTTTAGCTGTAATATCAGAAGTTTTTAAGAACGATACACTGGAAAATTGCAGTATAACTTTAACATTCGCATGACCTTAAGAGGGCTAAGTTAACTAGAAAAAAAGTTTTAGAAAATATATTTTATTTATGATATTATCGCTTTCATAAAAATTGTAGATTTTCAGTGCTTGATGCTAATTTTATGAGGACCAAATTTCAAGTTTTTTAAAGCAATAGGACATTAATAAATCGTATTTTTTTCGATAACTCAGTCTCCTTAAGTTCGTAACGATGAGGTTGCTGGTTTTAACTAATAGCACGTGCGATTAGGTGATTGTGTTCTTTCTACCGTCGATTGTGCCAAATTGTACAAGACTAGAAGTCGGATATTTTAAGAGCTAAGTTTATTTCAGGTGCTCCGAGTGACCCACCGTCGTACGGGGATGAAAATAGTGAGACGAAAAAAACTGTGAAGAAAATAAACCTTCCCATTTGCTACCTCCAACAAGCTAGATGGAAGTTGCGCTACATACGAAAGTAAAAAATAAAAAGAAAAGGAAATACGGCACTTTATTATTGAACTCACGTTGTGATCGTCTGCGTTTCAAAGTAGCTCTCGTAGCTTGCACAGACAAGCGAATAAACTTTATATATCACCGAGTGACACAACAAGGAGCAAAGAGACTTTTTAAGAACTCTTTAACGAGTTAAATATTCGTCACGTGCTTGAAAATTAGTTGAATGACTGTTTTTTTTTGTTTGTTTTTTGTTTCATATCCAAATGAAAAGTACCTGGAAAGCGGCTCGTGAAGTCCCCAAAATCCTTGCGAAGAATTCGAACCGAGTCTACCGAGCAATCTACTGCTAGGGAAGCCGCTACCCCTGTTATCGTCAACGTTCAATCGCTGCGTTAGGCTCCTCACTCGTGACAGCAAAGTTGAGAATAAATTCTCGGCGGTCAGGAGTTCGAAACCGTCGTCATCGTCGTCCTCGCCCGATGACAGACTGTCAGCATGCTCGGGTGGCTGTCTCGTTGGTCGAGAACTTCGTAATCTATGCATATGCCTCTGAAGCAGATCGTCGCTATCCCTAAGAATTTACCAAATCGACGATAAGAAAATGAAAACTATTGTGCTGCGATAAATAGAGATAATAACAAATAATAAGAGTGATTATGGATGTATCGTGTAAATACCCAACCAAAAGTTTTATTTCAGAATTTTCGTACTTTCCAAGACGTGAAAAAAGTGTCAAAATCATCATCATTGATGACATTAAGTATTTTTTTTTAAATAATAAGGCCAAAAGTTATCGATAAATAAACTTTTGAAAAAAATTTAATGTAAGTTCAAAAAATCCTCATTTATTATTAAATAAATTTGGAATAATTTTGCAGTTAATTTTAAGAATATCATGACAACAAATTTTTATCAAATTTTCAAAATGTCGAAAAAAAATCAGCAAGGAGGCAATACGTAAAAAAAAACTATTTTTTACTAAAAAAATCATAACTCTGGCAATTTTTAATATATTTTTATGAAATTAGCTAGAATAGTAATTCTAGCTTAAAGTTGCGCTTGGAGTCATTTTGATCACCAATGACCGCGAAGGATTAAAGAAAATATTGGTTTTAAAAAAAAACTATCGAATTCAATTTATAAGATAAAAAGTTAAACTTTTGGCACAATTATTATTCGAAATAAAAGTATCGAGTTCCCGAAAATTCTCATTGCATTAACTTTCAGCTGGAAACACGCGATACATCCTTGTTTGAATATATTTTACCTGTGCAAAGTGGAGAACGGCGACTCATCCTCGCTAGCGTCAGAAAGAAGCGAGCTCATTCGCCTGGGCCTACCAAATCTCGATCGTGGAGCGTTTGTGCTTGTCGGCGTGCTTGTTTTGCTTTCTGGTTCGACGCTACCTGATCTGGGAGTAACGTAACCGCCGCCTTCCACTGCGATAGGAATAATATACTCCCTGGGACTTTTTCTGATGGGTTCTGGACCGATGGTCGAGCCCAAAGCGCTATCGGTGTCGGAATCCACTGTAGATTGACGAGACAGCGAACCCGAACGTTGGGACATTGAACGTTGTGGCATTGGAGGCTTCGGGGGAGGCGTCGAAGTTTGTCGTTGAGTTTGCTGCTGATGATCCGATTCGACCTATTTTTAATCATAAAAAGTTTAGCACATCGAATAATAATAATGAAGAAAACATTTATTTCAAGTAAATTCTGTACTTGAATGGGTATTATTCTCTCCTTGGGAGCAATCTTCGCTGCGCCTTCAGGTTCCAGGCTGGAACTTCTGTTCGTTTGAGGCACAACAGCCGCAACTGGGAAGGCAACTTCCGATCTTTGAGTTCTCAATTTCTGCGGATGGAAAGCATCGATCTTAGCCTCGACCTCGGACTTGAATGCCGCCCCTTCCGGTGACTTTATTCCTGAAAGTGTGATCTCCGCTTTGCTAGTCTTTCGCGGCCGCGGAAGCGTTGCGCTCTTCAGCGTTATCTCCATCTTACTCGACATTGTTGGCTCGTCCGCGTACGAATTGTCGAGACTCTGGGATTCCGGAGAATTAGTCATCTTCAAAAAATAATAAAAACAAGATTTTGGTTAATGTCTTTATAAAATCTGTAAAGTTTATATTAATAAACGTATAAAACCTATAAAATTCAAAGGATTCAGTTGATTTACTTTAAACATGTTCCTATTGTAACAAACCAAATTATATCACGTAGAATTAAGTCTCAAAGGCGAGTGATTATTATAATCCAATTTGTAATAGGGAATTTTCCTGAAAGCAAATAAACTCTATTCTGATATTCTGATTCAGTTGATTTTCTTTAAACTCAGTAGCGAGCAGTGATTTAAAATGGTCTATTTGTGTTAAAAAAAATTGAGCTCGATAGTTTGAAAAATTCAAAAGTGACCAGATATTTTTGGAGGAATTTAATCACCCTTCAAATTACAAACTAGTCGTTTAAATTTAATTGAACTTTGTTGACAATAATAATTATTAGTGTTTTATTATTTATGTTTCTTTTATTGTGCCATTTATCTCAAAAACAAAGTCATTTAAATCGAAAATAAAATATGTAAGGTGCTAAAAAGATAATATAGACAATTAGATTATTGAGTAAGGAAAAAAATGATAACTTACCGATTTCTCGTATGCAGCAGGTTTCGTTTCAAAGGGAAACTTGGTGTCAACTGGCGTGGAAACCGATATCGTAGCAGATCTCAGATCGTTAGGTCCCAGCGGAATCTTCAAAGCAAGTTTCTTAGAATCCGGACTCTGCGGTGTAATCGGTGGCGATCCATTAAGTTTCTTCTGGACTGGAGGTTTGCCAATAGCTCCAGTAATAATGTCAACCGCCCGTTTTTTCTCTTCCTCGCGTTTGAGACTCTCGTCTTTAACTTCTGCTGGCGGTGTCACTGGAGCACTTGATTTGTCCTCAATTTTTTCATTCTTTTTCTCGTTAGGCACGTCGATTATGACTTTCGAGGCGCTCTGTTTGACAGTCTGTGGTACAACTATCGATGAGAGGCTGGCTTTTCTTTCGAAAGCCCTTTTTGCTCCACCGACGTTCACTCCAGGTATGAAAATCTTCTTTGGTTTATCGTTTTCAATGCCCGCCGCCAATTGATTGAACTTTTCGGCAGTTTCGAAAATTTTTGATCGTCTTCTCTCCACTGGTTTAGTCGGCGGTACTGCCGCTTCGTTCGAAAGCTCACAATCGAGTGAAAGAGCTTTTTGCTTTAATTTTTTCGCGTCCTTAGCGCTCGTCTCTTCGATTTTCTCAGTTTCTATCGGCGTAGGAACTTTGTCATTGGTTTTTGCTGTAATTTCCACAGCGGCTTCGTCCTTGTTTGGCACTTCTGTTCTGATAGCCTCTACTTTTGGCTCTGCCGGGATTTCTCTCTTGGTTAAATCTTCTTTCTTCTCCGCTGGAGATTTGGGAGAATCCTCTGCTACTACGGGACTCACCGGTTTCGGAGATTTATCCTGAACTCCGGCTAGTTTATTGCTCATCGGTTTAGCATCGTTCACGTTCTCGTTCACATCTCGTGGCGATTTTTCCGGACTCACTGCCGGCTGATCCGGAGCTACAGGAGTCTTGCTTCTCTCTTTGCTCGGCGATTTTGATAGAGACTCTTTTATCAACTCTAAACAGGCACTCGCAGTTTCGTCGTTGCGAAGATCAAGCTGCGGTTTTGACGAAACGTTGTCGTTTATCGAAGGATCAACTTCCATCGCTTCCTCCGTTATAGGATGCGCAATTGGCGCCGAATGATGCCTAAAATTTTCAATATTAATTTAAGCAACGGTGAATTTTTTTAAGATTGAGAATTGTTCTGCAAAATCTCTGTAATTTATTTTGCCGATTTGTGTGAGTTTCAGTAATGTGCAAAGTTTTATAGTTTGATTATTTCAAAAACATATTATATTCTTAATAGATTACTTTTAAAATTTATGAACATTTGTGATTTTTCTTAGAGATTTAGTAGATACTTGCGAAGCCGTCCTGTTTGCAGTTACTAGCCAGTTAAAATACACCAAACCTCCAGAACGTTAAAAAATCGATTTTTTATCTTTTAAAAGTAAAATATAATTTTTTTTTGAAATTTCTGCAGACTTTGCAAAATATTTTCTGCAGCATTCTGAGATTCTGAATTTCTTAAAAAATTCAATACTTTTCAGAATATCTTTTGCAGTATTCTAAAACTTTTCAATAAATTAAAAATAAAGAAAAAATCCAATAATAGTATCAAAAGATTCATAAAGTCCTTCGAAACGACGTATATAGTTATAGTCTTTGTAAAAAACTATTTAACGAAAGATTTTGTCTACTAATTTCACTAATAAGAGGTATTAACTTTGAACAAATCAATAGGTACCTGTTTGTAGTAAATCTGTGAGCTCGCGGAGCCGAATCTTCGCCCTTATCCTTTTTTCTTGCTCGTTCTTTCCTCTTAACTCCAGTTTTCAGACTGGGAGTTTCGTCCATCGATGGAGTTGTCTCCAATTTTCGTTTCGAGTCGCCCGCTGCAGCAGAACGAGGCTCCTCTTCCACCATTTCACGCACTCTTCTGTCAGAATTATTTCTGTCGAGTTCCATCAAACTACCAACTGAATGGCACCTGGTAGGCACCAAAGTATCGGAAGACATGTTATTGGCGACTTCGCCAGTGGCTCGTGGATCTCCTACGACTAGTTTGTCGGCGCTGGCCGACTGTGGCACCAGAGAAAGCAAAAGGTCCAATCGAACCGGCGTTTGAGCTGCGAGGTCCTCCGCAATGTCCAAACAATTCTGCTCGTATCCTTCGTTCACCCACCAGTGAGAACAAACTTTTTCTATATCTGCTCGCCTGGCCGGACAATTCGTCAGCAATTCCTTTATCAGCGGAGACGCAGCTGCGATACGCAATAAATATTTTCATTTATTATGTGTATATTTACTTATATTTACGTAATTAAATACGATATATCATTTTCTTAATTTATCAATCGAAAAATATATTAAGATTTATAACGTCGTTCCAAATATAATCATTAGAGGCATTTTCTTAATTTATCAATCGAAGAATATATTAAGATTTATAACGTCGTTCCAAATACAATCATTAGAGGCATTTGACAAATGTTAATCGTTGCTTTCTATTATTCTTAAAGCCAAGATCGAATAACAAAAGTTTTCGTAAATTATGAAAAAAGTGTGAGAAAGTATAAAATTTTAAAGACCTTCCTTCGTATTTTATATGAATTAATTGTTTTTCGTTTGAAATATACACTTTTTCAATATGTTTAGTGCTCCTCATTTTTCAACCTTCTATCACTTAGAATTGTTTTATAATTACAACTAAACACGCTAGAAAAAATGATTTCTCATTGTTTTGTATTTCAAAGCTAACATTAATTATGTGTAGTAAAGATTTTGTAGAAATACTAGGGGAAATCAGTACATTTCCAAGCTTTTTCGGTCCATGTATTATTTTAATGGGCGATAAATTCACGCAACGATAGTTTTGTCTAGAATTAATTTTTCTAGTCAGTTGATACAGCAAAACTAACTTCAAAATTTAAGTAAATTAATAAACTTGTTAATAAAATCTTCAAATTATTTTCTCGTTTTCCATAATTTACGAAGCAAATATCGATTACACAAAGACTGTATAAATTAGATAAAAATAGATGAGAAAAAATTAAGTTTGGAAGATCTTTTACTTCATTTAATATTGTAATCAGTGATAAACTCACGCGATGGTATTTTTGGTTCAAAGAAATCCGACTGTGAAATCTGTTTAGTGAGTTCTCTAAAATCCTTGCTGGCGAAGGGCATGGCACCGTAAACTAGAGTGTAAAGCAGAACGCCCAAGCTCCAACAATCAACTTCCGGGCCGTGATAAGGGGTTCCCTTAACGATCTCGGGACTAGCGTATAGAGGACTGCCGCAGAAGGTATTTAGCAGTCGTTGCTCGTCAAAGACGTTCGACAGGCCGAAATCCGCGATTTTCGCGTTTCCAAGTTGATCCAACAATATATTCTCCAGTTTGAGATCTCTGTGACAAATCTTGTGTTTGTGGCAGTAAAACACGGCTATGGATATCTGTCGGAATATCCTGCGAGCTTCTTGCTCCGACAGACCTTTACGTTCGCTTAAATAGTCAAAAAGTTCACCGCCTGCCGCGTATTCCATAACCAGCACCATTTTCTCTTTATTCTCAAAAACTGAAACAACAGAAACAATTTTATTCAATTTTTTGCATGATAAAAGAGATGTGGAATTTTTTTTTCTCTCAAATTATTGTACCTTCGTATATGTGTATGATATTTGGATGCTGAACACTTGACATTATCTGAATTTCTCTTCGTACCCTTATGAGATCTGCCTCCTCCTTTATTTTGCATTTTTTAATAGTTTTAATAGCAACCTCTTGGCCAGTCTCTTTGTTTATTCCTAATTGAACTTTGCCGTAATTTCCTTGTCCCAGTTTCTTTATGATGTCGAATCTGTGGAGAAAAAAAATGCAGATGGTTAGTGAACGATGGTTCTGAAGAAGCGAGGAGAAAGAGGCGGGTTTGGTGATCAATCAATGACGCGTTTTCGTTCCTCAAAACAGCTGGCCCACGAGCCAACAATAGGACTCTTAACTAACGATCTTGGCAACGGATTTAGACTTCTCGATCAAATGTCAACAGTGAATTGGTCAATCGCAACGGAGGTCGAGCGATTATCGGTCCGAGAGATCGTCGCGCTGACAGAAATGCTGCCGATATAGTCTAGTTAGTTACCTCTGCTTCAGTTTTCTCTTGTGATTGTGGAGACGCACCCCTCCCGTGCTCTCCATTCCTCCCATTATATTGTGGATGCTCGCCTCGCCGACAACCATTTTGGTAGATTTTTATCTGCAATGACAAATAAAAACAGTTGTAAATCAAATTTATTCTTGCAGTTCGGAATTCAAAGTTCAATTAAAAAATAACTATTCTAAGAATAAGCTATAAAATAACATTGATAAATCTAAATATCTTTCTCATATAATTCAGGGTAATTTTGTGCATTTTTTGTTGGATTGTAATTTCTTTCGTTTTGTAAAAATCCGACTGTTTTATTATTTACATATTGTATTTTGTTGATGATGATACCGATAGGTAATTTACGATTTACTCCTTCTGTATAACTTAACATAATTGGAATGAAAAAACGAGTAGGTTTTGAATTCGCAATAATTTATAATACGAACTTTATTTAATACTGAAAACTTCACGATCTTATTTGTTGTATTGAATTGCACTACTCGATAAATATTTAATGATTTAAGAAAGTATTGCACATACATTCTCAGCAAGAAGATTCTTTTAAATATTATTTAAGTGGTTTGTCGAAAGAGGAAAATCTAAAAAAAATAGACATTGAAGATACTAACAAGATTGATTTTAAATGCTAATAATAATAATATCACAAGTCATGGTTCAATAACTGGTAAAAAAAATTGCTTTGATACACTTTTGGAACTCAGTACTTTTCTTTACATGAAATGAAATTAAGAATTATTATATGGTTTAACAATCTTTTTCTTTAATGGAGCAGAATGTTTGAAAAATCGAAAATTTTAGGTATGTTTTTATTGGAAAGTTCCATATTCAAGTTCAAAAGTTTTAAGATGATTTAAGGTAGATTGTCATAAGAACTTAAAAAATTCTCGAAAACGAAACTTCGAAAACAAAAAAATTTACATAAAAATCATGTGTATTTGGGAGCACCTGAGAATTAGTTTCATAAAAAAAGAATAAATATTTCTAAATTAAATTGCCAACAATGTTTTTATTTCACCAATGTAAATTGTTGTATGAATATTATCCAAAATCAATAGTCTTATTACTTCCAATGACATAAATTTCTTCCCTGTTTCATTTCATATCCAAAATACCCAAATTCTTGGTCGAATGAAATTAGGGTGACAAAAAAACGTGTGAATCATCTTTAAAAACCTTAACTCAGAGATTTAAATTTCAAGTATTATTGTGAAATAATTTTTCATCGAAATCTATTTTACAGAAAGTAGAAATTTCTAAAAGTCAAAGCAGAACGAAGGGAACCGAAAATTGTGTGAAAAAAAATGCGCGGAGATAGAATTCATCGGTCTACGTGTGGTGCAGAGACGGTGCATGATTTTTCAAAATTTAAATTAGGGTGACAAACAAATGTGTAAATCATCTTTAGAAACCTCAACTCAGAGAATTCCATTCCAAGTATTGTTGTGAAATAATTTTCCATCGAAATCTATTTTACAAAAAGTAGAAATTTCTAAAAGTCAAAGAAGAACGAAAGAAACTGAAAATTGTGTGAAAAAAAAATGCCCGGAGATAGAATTCATCGCTTTACGTGTGGTGCAAAGACGGTGCATGATGTAAAAAAATTTAAATTAGGGTGACAAATGTGTGAATCATCTGTAAAAACCTTAACTCAGAGAATTCGATTCCAAGTATTATTGTGAAATAATTTTTCATCGAAATCTATTTTACAGAAAGTAGAAATTTGTAAAAGTCAAAAGAGAACGAAGGAAACCGGAAATTGTGTGAAAAAAAAATGCCCGGAGGTAGAATTCATCACTCTACGTGTGGTGCATGATTTAAAAAAATTTAAATTAGGGTGACAAACAAATGTGTGAATCATCTGTAAAAACCTTAACTCAGAGAATTCGATTCCAAGTATTGTTGTACGATAATTTTTCATCGAAATCTATATTACAGAAAGTACAAATTTCTAAAAGTCAAAAGGGAACCGGAAATTGTGTGGAAAAAAAATGCCCGGAGATAGAATTCATCGTTCTACGTGTGGTGCAGAGGCAATGCATGATTTTTAAAAATAAAAATTAGCGGGACAAAAAAATGTGTGAATCATATTTAAAAACCTTAACCCAGAGAATTCCATTCCAAGTATTATTGTGAAATAATTTTTCATCGAAATCTATTTTACAGAAAGTACAAATTTCTAAAAGTCAAAAGGGAACCGGAAATTGTGTGGAAAAAAATGCCCGGCGATAGAATTCATCGTTCTACGTGTGGTGCAGAGGCAATGCATGATTTTTAAAAATAAAAATTAGCGGGACAAAAAAATGTGTGAATCATATTTAAAAACCTTAACCCAGAGAATTCCATTCCAAGTATTATTGTGAAATAATTTTTCATCGAAATCTATTTTACAGAAAGTACAAATTTCTAAAAGTCAAAAGGGAACCGGAAATTGTGTGGAAAAAAATGCCCGGAGATAGAATTCATCGCTCTACGTGAGGTGCAGAGACAATGCATGATTTTTTAAAATTAAAATTAGCGGGACAAACAAATGTGTGAATCATATTTAAAAACCTTAACCCAGACAATTCAATTCCAAGTATTATTGTGAAATAATTTTTCATCGAAATCTATTTTACAGAAAGTACAAATTTCTAAAAGTCAAAAGGGAACCGGAAATTGTGTGGAAAAAAAATGCCCGGAGATAGAATTCATCGTTCTACGTGTGGTGCAGAGGCAATGCATGATTTTTTTAAATTAAAATTAGCGGGACAAAAAAATGTGTGAATCATATTTAAAAACCTTAACCCAGAGAATTCCATTCCAAGTATTATTGTGAAATAATTTTTCATCGAAATCTATTTTACAGAAAGTACAAATTTCTAAAAGTCAAAAGGGAACCGGAAATTGTGTGGAAAAAAAATGCCCGGAGATAGAATTCATCGTTCTTCGTGTGGAGCAGAGGCAATGCATGATTTTTTAAAATAAAAATTAGCGGGACAAAAAAATGTGTGAATCATATTTAAAAACCTTAACCCAGAGAATTCCATTCCAAGTATTATTGTGAAATAATTTTTCATCGAAATCTATATTACAGAAAGTACAAATTTCTAAAAGTCAAAAGGGAACCGGAAATTGTGTGGAAAAAAATGCCCGGAGATAGAATTCATCGCTCTACGTGAGGTGCAGAGACAATGCATGATTTTTTTAAATTAAAATTAACGGGACAAAAAAATGTGTGAATCATATTTAAAAACCTTAACCCAGAGAATTCCATTCCAAGTATTATTGTGAAATAATTTTTCATCGAAATCTATTTTACAGAAAGTACAAATTTCTAAAAGTCAAAAGGGAACCAGAAATTGTGTGGAAAAAAAATGCCCGGAGATAGAATTCATCGTTCTACGTGTGGTGCAGAGGCAATGCATGATTTTTTAAAATAAAAATTAGCGGGACAAAAAAATGTGTGAATCATATTTAAAAACCTTAACCCAGAGAATTCCATTCCAAGTATTATTGTGAAATAATTTTTCATCGAAATCAATTTTACAGAAAGTACAAATTTCTAAAAGTCAAAAGGGAACCGGAAATTGTGTGGAAAAAAAATGCCCGGAGATAGAATTCATCGCTCTACGTGTGGTGCAAAGACGGTGCATGATTTTTTTGTCTGTTCTTTCTTTCAAATACGAGACTGGCTGCGTTTGTAGCGAAGGAGGATGACGCCGGGGCTGAGACGGCACACCGATCACGAATCGGACATAAGATTAAGAGAACCAGAGGAGTTTGAGAACGCTAGCATGCGAGCGAGATAGAATGCTTCGAGGTTTATTTTCGGCACCGAGTGTCGCCCTGTCTCGGCTTTTCTACAGAGCCAGCGAGCGAGGGACTCGTGTCTTTCACGCGCGTGGACGCCGGGCGCCTGGACGAAGGCTGTACAGACTACCATAGTAGAATTTACTCTACTCTACCGAAGCAAAAGCCCCTCGTCACAATCTATCTACAAACCAAAGCTCTCAGACCTCACGCAGCATAAATTTACGATGCGTGCATTGCGTTCAGCAAAGACTACACGAAGACCCAGATTGCGACTTCCTCTTCCTATTCTTTTGTCTTCGACACGGATGAGACAAACCTCTTTTAATGGACAATCGACTTCTGGACAACTCAACAGGGATGGGCAATATTTAAAATACTTTTTGGTTTGTTTTTAGATTCAATGAATCTAATTTTCATCAAAGGGCAATAATAATATTTGTAATGATTAATATCGTGATGAAAATATTTCTTTGAAAAATTATAAACTGATTGATAGGGTTTTCAGATTTTTTAGATAGTTATTTTTGTTTTTCTGATATTTCTTGAATTTATCATTTTCACAAAGTACTTGCATAATGTATAATTTGACAAAGAGTTTCACAATATTTTAGAGATATTTATCATCTTTTTTAATGTTCAGTATAATATGCAGAATTTTACAGAGAAAATACAATTTTTTTTCGGAAAAGAAAGTGTTTTGTTTGTATATTGAAGGATTAGCATATTTCGGAAAAATGGAAATCCTCACAAATGTTTCCTTATCACTCTTTAGTCTTCCACTTACGAGTTTAGTATCAGCTGACTTTAAGAAAAAAATTAACTGGTTTTTTTTAGAAATTAAAAAAAAATTGGATTAAAAAAATCCTTTTTTTTAAGAAACTCAATTTTTTTTTGTATATTTAAGAGTATTTCATTTTCTAGGAAAATAGAGATTTTCAATTTGCAAATATATTTTGAAATACATTCCCTAGCATTACTGAAACTATAGAATACTTATTTAAGAAAGTTAGAATCCATTCTAATTATTCATAAAAACCTTTGTAATATAAAATGAAATACTTATAGAGAATTAGAAATTTTCATGCATTTAAAAAAAATATTACAATAATTTAAAAATATTTTGGATTCAAAGAAAACTTTACTTTTTCTATAAAGTAAGAAAGCACGCAAAAAATCATAAAAATTGTAGATTTCTGCAGAAACATTTACATAGATTTTTCTGCTTTTTTTAAATAGAAGCGAAGATTTTCATTCTAATAATCTACATTTTTTAACCTCCGAATTAATAAAAAAATTCTTTTCTTTTTCTTCAGAAAACATAAGCATAAAAAAAGCTCGGAAGATAAAATAAATGTACAGCTCTCGTTTTTCGACGGTCTATCGCTCAGGATGAATTTATGATATCAGATATTTGGTGAACGGTGTATTAATACATATGTTATCTACATCATGTGTAATTATTTCGTAGAATGTGTACAGTACAGCTGAATCTCCGCCATTTCGTCGCGACGGACATACTCGTCGTCTTGAAATATGGCTGATAATAATAACGGAAATAGTGGCGCCGGATTCCCAAGGCAAATGGCCAACCTTGGTTACCTCGAGGGTAAGAGCGACAGAGAGAAGTCAAACGGTGAGTACGTATTGTGTCGAGCAAGGAGCTCTCGGCCAACGGAGCTTTACGAGCTTTCAGCTGGGATCTTGAGCTTCCGAACAAGTTGAAGCTCAAACATTCGGTTTCTTCGTTATCATCAATGCACACGGCTGACTGCTTAACTATCCGTTGGTTCATCGGCCTTAATGACTCTCTCTGTGAGCCTTTTCCGAGGAATCCACGCCTTATCCACACGCCGTGACGCATTAATAGCTCCACGAGTTATCGTCCCTTTCGAGACGAGCTACTAATGCACTCGGCTCGAACCAACTGGCTCTCGCGGACACGACCACGATCTTGAATCGTCCGGGCCTCGACGACAGACGACAAGAAAATTTTAAGCAGCATCGAGCCTTTTTTTAGTTATCTTTTAGCCTCCTGTATACATTTTATTGTTTCTGATTGATTTCAATATTTTTTTATCTTTATTTATTTTGTCGGCTAGAACCAACAGGCTCACGATCATGAATCGTCTAGGCCTCGACGACAGAAGACAAGAAAATTTTAAGCAGCATCGAGCCTTTTTTTAAATTATTTTTTAGCCTCCTTTATAAATTTTATTGTTTCTGATTGATTTCAATATTTCAATATTTTTTTATCTATGTTTATTTTGTCGGCTAGAACCAACTGGCTCATGATCTTCAATCGTCCGGGCCTTGACGACAGACAAGAAAATTTTAACTAGCTTCAAGCCTTTTTTTTAATTATCTTTTAGCCTCCTGTATACATTTTATTGTTTCTGATTGATTTCAATATATCTATATTTTTTTATCTATATTTATTTTGTCGGCTAGAACCAACTGGCTTATGATCTTGAATCGTCCGGGCCTTGACGACAGACAACAAGAAAATTTTAAGCAGCATCGAGCCTTTTTTTAAATTATCTTTTAGCCTCCTGTATACATTTTATTATTTCTGATCGATTTCAATATTTTTTTATCTTTATTTATTTTGTCGGCTAGAACCAACAGGCTCACGATCATGAATCGTCTAGGCCTCGACGACAGAAGACAAGAAAATTTTAAGCAGCATCGAGCCTTTTTTTAAATTATTTTTTAGCCTCCTTTATAAATTTTATTGTTTCTGATTGATTTCAATATTTCAATATTTTTTTATCTATGTTTATTTTGTCGGCTAGAACCAACCGGCTCATGATCTTCAATCGTCCGGGCCTTGACGCCAGACAAGAAAATTTTAAGTAGCTTCAAGCCTTTTTTTAAATTATCTTTTAGCCTCCTGTATACATTTTATTGTTTCTGATTGATTTCAATATTTCTATATTTTTTTATCTATATTTATTTTGTCGGCTAGAACCAACTGGCTCATAATCTTGAATCGTCCGGGCCTTGACGACAGACAACAAGAAAATTTTAAGCAGCATCGAGCCTTTTTTTAAATTATCTTTTAGCCTCCTGTATACATTTTATTGTTTCTGATTGATTTCAATATTTCAATATTTTTTTATCTTTATTTATTTTGTCGGCTAGAACCAACTGGCTCATGATCTTGAATCGTCCGGGCCTTGACGACAGACAACAAGAAAATTTTAAGCAGAATCGAGCCTTTTTTTAAATTATCTTTTAGCCTCCTTTATACATTTTATTGTTTCTGATTGATTTCAATATTTCAACATTTTTTCATCTATATTTATTTTGCCGGCTAGAATCAACTGGCTCGCGGACACGACCACGATCTTGAATCGTCCGGGCCTCGACGACAGATAAGAAAATTTTAAGCAGCATCGAGCCTTTTTTTAAATTATCTTTTAGCCTCCTTTATACATTTTATTGTTTCCTGATTGATTACAATATTTCAACATTTTTTTATCGATATTTATTTTGTCGGCTTGCGGATACAACCACGATCTTGAATCGTCCGGGCCTCGACGAAAGACAAGAAAATTTTAAGCAACATCGAGCATTTTTTTAAATTATCTTTTAGTCTCCTTTATAAATTTTATTGTTTCCTGATTGATTTCAATATTTCAATATTTTTTTATCTATATTTATTTTGTCGGCTAGAATCAACTGGCTCACAATCTTGAATCGTCCGGGCCTCGACGACAGACGATAAGAAAATTTAAAGCAGCATCGAGCCTTTTTTTAAATTCTCTTTTAGTTTCCTGTATACATTTTATTGTTTCTGATTGATTTCAATATTTTTTTATCTATTTTTATTTTGTCGGCTAGAACCAACTGGCTCGCGGACATGACCACGATCTTGAATCGTCCGGGCCTCGACGATAGACAAGAAAATTTTAAGCAGCATCGAGCCTTTTTTTATTATCTTTTAGCCTTTATACAGTTTATTGTTTCCTGATTGCTTTCAATGTTTCGATATTTTTTATCAATATTTATTTTGTCGACTAGAACCAACTGGCTTGCGGACACGACCACGATCTTGAATCGTCCGGGCCTCGGCGACAGACAACAAGAAAATTTTAAGCAGCATCGAGCCTTTTTTAAATTATCTTTTAGCCTTTATACATTTTATTGTTTCCTGATTGATTTCAATGTTTCAATATTTTTTTATCTATATTTATTTTGTCGGCTAGAACCAACTGACTCACGATCTTGAATCGTCCGGGCCTCGACGACAGACGACAAGAAAATTTTAAGCAGCATCGAGCCTTTTTTTAAATTATCTTTTAGTCTCCTTTATAAATTTTATTGTTTCCTGATTTATTTCAATATTTCAATATTTTTTTATGTATATTTATTTTGCCGGCTAGAATCAACTGGCTCACGATCTTGAATCGTCCGGTTCAATGTTTGAAATTTTACATCAATAACTCGATGATCAATTGAATCTTTAATGACTTCAATATTCCAATAATTTGTCTTTCTAATATTTGAAATTTTACATCAATAACTCAATAATCAAATGAATCTTTAATTACTTCAGTATTCCAATAATTTGTCTTTTTAATGTTTTACAAGAGCCATGAAATATAAAGTCACGGGACTTCTTGCTAGGAAATCTTTTTTCTTTGAAGTTTCGTCTCAAAGATTTTGCACAATGGATGAAAGGCCAAGGCGTCGTTGAAAAGCTTTTACGAATAGCGTCTCAGGTCAACAGAGAACATTTAAGGGGCTGAAACTCTGAGCTATGAGCTGCTGGTTAACGAATATCCTCCGTTGTGGACGTAGCGCGATTCCGTCTGCATATTTCAGAGTCCATTGCATTCACACGCTGTGACTCGAGGGCCGCGTAGTTGATTTTCTCCTCTCCTGTCTACTCTACTCTCAGTGTCTTTCGCCCCGGATGTTTCGTTGCTCCCACATACAGAGGCACGCGGTCGCAGGCTTGCAGTTCGAGCTTTTCCCAACGAAGCTTTTACTCTGCGAGATTCTCGAAAACTTGAATTCTTCCTCTTCGTTGAAATGGTTTTGGTCCAAAGTCTTCCTCGTTCTACATAATAATTAAAAATGGTTCTCATTAAAGTTCATTATTATAATCGAATCACAGTAAATAATTTATATAGACAAGGAATTTCAGATATTTTTTTCACAAGATAATTTTCGATTATTACGCCTATAAAATATTATCATTCATTGTGAAAAAATAATTACTCGAAATTATTCATAATTGAACTTTTGAATTCACCCTATTTATTCTATAAACAATGCTGTATTAATTTTTCATTACCATTGAATGATCTTTATAGTAAAACAATGTGAAATATTTTCGCATGGAAATCCCTCTTCAAAAAATCAGTGGGTGAAATATCTCACATTTTCAATATAAGTATTGTTGTCATTTTATTCGTTCCGTAAATGGCTGTCATACCGAGCTGAAGTTGATACTCGTCGGCGAACAATTTCAGTTGTACATTTTGATAGTTGTAAATGATTTAAAGAATTCACAGGTCTGACTTCCGGTCGGAAAATCCAACCTACATGTTTTTTTCGTCAAGATATCGAATTTTGGCCTTCACTATCGTTCTCAAGTCGCATATTGTACCTCAGAAAGTACCGGTTACATGCCTTTTTACGATGATTTTTGAAAAAGTCACTTTCGGTCGGTTCTGATTCCAGAATTCACAGATCCGCCTTTTGGTCGAAAAATCCAACCTAAAGAACCTAAATTTCTTTTTCTTCAAGATATCGAATTTTGGCCTTCACTATCATTCTCAAGTCGCATATTGTACCTCAGAAAGTACCGGTTACATGCCTTTTTATGACGATTTTTGAAAAAGTCACTTTTGGTCGGTTCTGATTCCAGAATTAACAGATCCGACTTTTGGTCGAAAAATCCAACCTAAAGAACCTAAATTTTTTTTTCTTCAAGATATCGAATTTTGGCCTTCACTATCGTTCTCAAGTCGCATATTGTACCTCAGAAAGTACCGGTTACATGCCTTTTTACGATGATTTTTGAAAAAGTCACTTTCGGTCGGTTCTGATTCCAGAATTCACAAATCCGACTTTTGGTCGAAAAATCCAACCTAAAGAACCTAATTTTTTTTTCTTCAAGATATCGAATTTTGGCCTTCACTATCGTTCACAAGTCGCATATTGTACCTCAGAAAGTACCGGTTACATGCCTTTTTACGATGATTTTTGAAAAAGTCACTTTTGGTCAGTTCTGATTCCAGAATTCACAGATCCGACTTTTGGTCGAAAAATCCAACCTAAAGAACCTAAATTTTTCTTTCGTCAAGATATCGAATTTTGGTCTTTACCATCGTTCACAAGTCACATATTGTACCTCAGAAAGTACCGGTTACATGCCTTTTTACGATGATTTTTGACAAAGTCACTTTCGGTCGGTTCTGATTTCAGAATTCACAGATCCGACTTTTGGTCGAAAAATCCAACCTAAAGAACCTAAAATTTTTTTTCGTCAAGGTATCGAATTTTGGCCTTCATTATCGTTCTCAAGTCGCATATTGTACCTCAGAAAGTACCGGTTACATGCCTTTTTACGATGATTTTTGAAAAAGTCACTTTTGGTCGGTTCTGATTCCAGAATTCACAGATCCGACTTTTGGTCGAAAAATCCAACCTAAAGAACCTAAATTTTTTTTTCGTCACGATAACGAATTTTGGCCTTCACTGTCGTTCTCAAGTCGCATATTGTACCTCAGAAAGTACCGGTTACATGCCTTTTTACGATGATTTTTTAAAAAGTCACTTTTGGTCGGTTCTGATTCCAGAATTCACAGATCCGACTTTGGGTCGAAAAATCCAACCTAAAGAACCTAAATTTTTTTTCGTCAAGATATCGAATTTTGGTCTTCACTATCGTTCTCAAGTCGCATATTGTACCATAGAAAGTACCGGTTACATGCCTTTTTACGATGATTTTTGAAAAAGTCACTTTCGGTCGGTTCTGATTCCAGAATTCACAGATCCGACTTTTGGTCGAAAAATCCAACCTAAAGAACCTAAATTTTTTTTTCTTCAAGATATCGAATTTTGGCCTTCACTATCGTTCTCAAGTCGCATATTGTACCTCAGAAAGTACCGGTTACATGCCTTTTTACGATGATTTTTGAAAAAGTCACTTTCG
Organism: Ephialtes manifestator; assembly: GCA_963970395.1. Lineage (NCBI taxonomy): Eukaryota > Metazoa > Arthropoda > Insecta > Hymenoptera > Ichneumonidae > Ephialtes > Ephialtes manifestator. The sequence continues at coordinate 26,902,283 of OZ019975.1, read as the reverse complement.
GTCGGTTCTGATTCCAGAATTCACAAATCCGACTTTTGGTCGAAAAATCCAACCTAAAGAACCTAATTTTTTTTTCTTCAAGATATCGAATTTTGGCCTTCACTATCGTTCACAAGTCGCATATTGTACCTCAGAAAGTACCGGTTACATGCCTTTTTACGATGATTTTTGAAAAAGTCACTTTTGGTCAGTTCTGATTCCAGAATTCACAGATCCGACTTTTGGTCGAAAAATCCAACCTAAAGAACCTAAATTTTTCTTTCGTCAAGATATCGAATTTTGGTCTTTACCATCGTTCACAAGTCACATATTGTACCTCAGAAAGTACCGGTTACATGCCTTTTTACGATGATTTTTGACAAAGTCACTTTCGGTCGGTTCTGATTTCAGAATTCACAGATCCGACTTTTGGTCGAAAAATCCAACCTAAAGAACCTAAAATTTTTTTTCGTCAAGGTATCGAATTTTGGCCTTCATTATCGTTCTCAAGTCGCATATTGTACCTCAGAAAGTACCGGTTACATGCCTTTTTACGATGATTTTTGAAAAAGTCACTTTTGGTCGGTTCTGATTCCAGAATTCACAGATCCGACTTTTGGTCGAAAAATCCAACCTAAAGAACCTAAATTTTTTTTTCGTCACGATAACGAATTTTGGCCTTCACTGTCGTTCTCAAGTCGCATATTGTACCTCAGAAAGTACCGGTTACATGCCTTTTTACGATGATTTTTTAAAAAGTCACTTTTGGTCGGTTCTGATTCCAGAATTCACAGATCCGACTTTGGGTCGAAAAATCCAACCTAAAGAACCTAAATTTTTTTTCGTCAAGATATCGAATTTTGGTCTTCACTATCGTTCTCAAGTCGCATATTGTACCATAGAAAGTACCGGTTACATGCCTTTTTACGATGATTTTTGAAAAAGTCACTTTCGGTCGGTTCTGATTCCAGAATTCACAGATCCGACTTTTGGTCGAAAAATCCAACCTAAAGAACCTAAATTTTTTTTTCGTCAAGATATCGAATTTTGGCCTTCATTATCGTTCTCAAGTCGCATATTGTACCTCAGAAAGTACCGGTTACATGCCTTTTTACGATGATTTTTGAAAAAGTCACTTTTGGTCGGTTCTGATTCCAGAATTCACAGATCCGACTTTTGGTCGAAAAATCCAACCTAAAGAACCTAAATTTTTTGTTCGTCAAGATATCAAATTTTGGTCTTCACTATCGTTCACAAGTCGCATATTGTACCTCAGAAAGTACCGGTTACATGCCTTTTTACGATGATTTTTGAAAAAGTCACTTTCGGTCGATTCTGATTTCAGAATTCACAGATCCGACTTTTGGTCGAAAAATCCAACCTAAAGAACCTAAATTTTTTTTTCGTTAAGATATCGAATTTTGGTCTTCACTATCGTTCACAAGTCACATATTGTACCTCAGAAAGTACCGGTTACATGCCTGTTTACGATGATTTTTGAAAAAGTCACTTTTGGTCGGTTCTGATTCCAGAATTCATATTTATCTAAAGTCTTTAACATTTTTTATAAACGCTGCATATTTTTGTTACAAAATAATAAATATGAAAAAAAACGTTAAATTCCTATTTAAAAAAAAACGATGACTTACAACTCTGATGCATATCTTTGTTTCAGATAAATTGAACAATTAAAGGGTTTCGGGTTGAAGTACAACTTCAACCAGAAAAAATGTTGACTCGGTAAGTAGCCATTATTTTTTTTAACAAAGCAAATGGACTGAATGCTCTGAGCTTCCATTGACACATTTCAGACAATTCACATATGATCAGAAAAAAAAGAAAGAAGAACTTCCGGTACGAGGGAGTAGAAATGAAGATTTCATTCGTGATCACAAACTCGGTCTTTTGTGAGGATTCAGTCTCTTTGTCCATGCAGCACTGATACGTATCGCGCATATCCCATTCATATCGATTTTGTTTTATTGTCTTGCGTGCATCAGCCGTAAAGCATTATAGTCTGCTCTTACAAGGCTTTCTCGCATTCTCAATCTCGCGCGTTGCATTACGACGGCTTATCCGGTGCCAAAGCCTCAGCCGAGTGGGCTATTGACCTCCGAGAGCTTCCGCACCGAAAGAAAAAAGCTGCACTGAGAGAAATTGAGATGGTCCTGATAACTATTCAGTCATAATTATATTTTATTAGTCCAGGTGACTATTTTCGTAGTTACATTAATAGTAACGTAGGTAATGTAACTACGAAAATGGTCTAAAAATAATATAAAAAAAGGATGCAAAGTAGAACCTTTCACATTGCTTCCTCATTATTTTTCGCTTCTTACAAAACTACCTCTATGAGGAAGTATGTTATTCAATTTTTGGCTTCCTCATAGAGGAAGCTTTGTAAAACGTGAAAAATAATGAGGAAGCAATGTGCAAGGTTCTACTTTGCATCCTTGTTTTAATTAGATAAATATACATGTTGTGGATTCGCTTTTTCTATTTCGTTATTACGTTATTTCGTGATTATTAGAGCGTTTCCGAAAGTGAATGTGATAATGTATATTTTTAAAAATAATTCAACATTCCATAAAATCAAACTTTCATACCGTTCGTCACTAAATTATACATATATAATGGCTGAATATTGGTTCATTTATATACAAAATTTGTGCTCGCTATCTTAAGTTTTGCAAAAGTTACAATAGAGCGATAATGTCAATTTTTTGAAAAATTTAAAACATCATAAAATTTTAACGGTTCAACCGATCTTAACCAAATTCAATAGCAATCACCGGCGTATGAAAGCTCACATTCATACCAATTTTAAGATCAATATCTCGAAAATTGAAAGAGTTATCGCGTAAACAGACATTTTTCAAAAAATTAAAAAACGCGTAATAATTTAACGATGAAGTGGATTTTAACAAAAATCTGTATGAACGATGAGGCTTGATCCCTCTGTCTATGGTCCAAATTTCAGCTTGATATATCAAGGCATTCCCGAGTTATAAAGGTTTACATTTTCCGATCGTGTAACATACACACATACATACACACATACACACACACACACACACAGACATTTTTTCTAAATCACTTTTCTCGACGTTTTGGCCCATTCTGAGTGTACTGACATGAAAATCTCGAAAAAAAAAATTTTCATGAAAACAAAGCTTCCTTTATGAGGAAGCAATAGAAAAATAATAGAAATCTAAAATAGGTGACTATTTTCGTAGTTACATTAATAGTAACGTATTTAATGTAACTACGAAAATAGTCACATTAACAATAACGTAGTTAATATAACTACAAAAATAGTCACCTGGACTAATAAAATATAATTATCACTGATTAGTTACCAGTACCATCTTAATTTCTCTCATTGTGCGGCTTATTATTTTTGTTCGCGTGCATTTAAACATTATCATATAAAAAAAAGAAAAATCGGAAGTGATCGTTAATTAAAAAAGGATGCAAAATAAAACCTTGCACATCCTCATTCTTTTTCGCTTTTTACAAAGCCGCCTCTATGAGGAAGTTTCTTTATTTTATTTTTGGCTTCCTCATAGAGGAAGCTTTGCGAAAGATGAAAATTATTCACGAAGTTGACGATTTTTGTGGTTTTACGAAATCCAGGGCGACATCAATAAATTTTTGAAAAATTCAAAATCACGTAAAATCCGAACCGCTTTACAGATCCAAACCAACCGTACCAAATTTGGTACGTAACAGGGCTGAATGTTATTTTTCCTGTGTAGAAAATTTCAGACGATTAGTTGAAATTTTACCTAAATTAGAGCAAAACGAAAATTTTTCGAAAAATTCAAAATCTCATAAAAACCGAACCGCTTTACCGATTTTACCCAAATTCAATACCAAAGGTCGTATCACTTTGTTCAATTTTAATACGAAGTTTCAGCCCGATTGCTAAAAATTCGTTCGAGTTAGAGCATTTATGTACTTTTTTCAAAATTTCAAAATTCTTATAAAAATGAAATGCGCTAAGCGATTTTTGTAAAATTTATACCAATTGAAGATTAGCCAGTACTGTACATCTTGTTTAAATTTTAGCTGATTCGGTCGAATACTTTATAAGTTACAGTTATATGAATTTTTGGCCTTTCATCACACACACATTAGGGCTGTTCAAAAAAACATAATTTTCTTATAATCGGTTGCTCCTGAAATGCTGTATTGATTATCACAAAAAAAATGTTTTCGCGAAAAGTGGCAGTTGTGCAATGATATTAAGTACTGCCGCATCAAGGCCAAAATTAATTAAAAACGGCGATGTTTACAAATTTTTTTTTTTTACTTGGTGAAGCGCTCATGGAGATTGTGGTTGCTTTCGATAGACTATGAAATTGTGTAAAGGTTGTGTAAAAAAAAAATGTCATGAAAACAAAGATTCCTCTATGAGGAAGCAAAATTTGTAAAAAGCGCGAGAGTTCGTTGAACCCACGCGAATTTTGCATCGCGAAAGAGTGGATATAATATTTCATGACATATAAAGTGACTGACGCTATCGATGGGGTATTATAAGTCAGATGATTCAACGATGACGCTTATTCGAGGCGCTTGCTCTCACGATCATGGCCCATTCACTGTTTATATGCATTCACTAGAGATGACAATACGCATTCGTCTCGTGCCAACTCTACACACTTTCTTGCAGTTATTGTACACTTGATTGCCTAACGGCAATGCGATTTCAACCGTGGCATTGACTGATCATCGTTTTTATACAGATTAAATCCGGTACCTTAATTGTGGACCACCATTACTCTATGGAATGGACATTTATTTTGGACTTTCTTTTTTAATTGTTATTTCATAATTATAAATTGCTGTGGTTAGAAAAAAAATGTTAACTTCTGAATAAAGGCAAAGAAAATTTATTTCTAATATAATTTTACTGTATGGAATAAACATTTATTGTGGAATTTTTTTTTCAATTATTATTTCACAATAATAAACTGGTGTGGTTGGAATAAGAATTTTAAACTTCTGAATAGAGGCAAAGAATAGTACATTACGATACTAGTGCGAAAAAACTTTTTCTGGCGCGTGTGAGTTTGCAACACGAGCCGAAGGCGAGTTTTGCAATCACACGAGTTAAGAAAACGTTTTTTGCACGAGTATCGTACAAAATTTTATTTCACGAGGTGTGTAAATGGAGTTTGATGCACGCGAAGCGTGCGTAAAACCGCGTTTTACGCACGGAGTGATATACAATTTATTTTCAATATAATTTTACTGTATGGAATAAACATTTATTGTGGAATTTCTTTTTCAATTATTATTTCATAATAATAAACAGTTGTGGTTGGAATAAGAATTTTTAACTTCTAAATAAAGTCAAAGAAAATTTATTTTCAATATAATTTTACTGTATGGAATGAAAATTTATTGTGGACTTTTTTTCAATTATTATTTCATAATTATAAATTGCTGTGGGCAGAAAAAAATAATAACTTCGGGATAAAGGCAAAGGAATTTTTTTTTTCAATATAATTTTAGTGTATGGAGTGAAAATTTATTGTGGACTTTTTTTCAATTATTATTTCATAATTATGGATTGTTATGGTTAGAAAAAAATGTTAACTTCTAAATAAAAGCAAAGAAAATTTATTTTCAATATAATTTTACCGATAAATTATGAGAAACAATGAATCATATTTTCACATTTGTTTAAGGATATTTTTGAACAAATTTTATTTTCTCAGGAATTATTTGAAAAAATTGACATATTTTTTCGTAAGCGCTCTTGATAATTGTTGCAAAATAATATCTTTAAAATCAAGTATATGATGAATGTATTTAATTTTTTTAAATAATAGAGTCGTGCAATTTTGGTTTTGTAGGAATTAAGATAAAGCCATTTCCTGGCATGGATAATGAGCTAAGTAATCTAAATTTCTGAAGCCCCGATTCATTGGAGGTCAGATCTATAAATTACGAAATCAAAAAGATAAAAAAATTTCTTTTTTTTATTTGTGTGAAAATGTTTGAAGTGAAGGAAAAAAACGAGAAATCAACGATATTCAAGGAGAGTAATGCCCTGAAGACAACAAAAGATGTCGTCGTGTCGTTTTCATATTACACAACCGGAAGTCAGATCTGTAAATTCCGCCATCGAAAGCGTGTTGGTAAAAGCCAAAAATCGATAAAATAATGTCAAGAGGTAATTTTTAAAAAAATCACTCTAAATTTTAGTACATATTGGTATTTTCTATTATACGTCTTGTGAATGACAGTGAAACAAAAATTCGAAACATTGTATTAAACGGTATATTAAAATTGTTAAAAAAAAAGTCGTATTTAATATAAAAATCCTATATAATTATATATAAAATTTATTAAACCTCTTGCATAAAAAAATTCCACCAAACGTATATTAATTACCGGAATATTTAAAAAAATGGTTCTTTAAACAACTATAATATAAACCTTTCCTTTATCGCACGAATAAAATTCTCATTTCGTCTAACAAACAGCACAATTATTTTTTTGGTCTTGGATAGCGCCGAGTGCGTAGTTTGGCTTCTACGCGTAAGTTTATTGATCGAATACGCAGAAAGAAAGTGTCTACGACGCAGCGAGGATTCGCAATTCTAACTGGAAAGTCTAAAAGCCAATTTTACTCTTCGGAAAGTAGACAGTATTTATTGGCGAATTAATGCTGAGCTTGTTGCTTGTTTGATTTTTTAGGACGGTGCGTGCATTAGCTGTTGCATCTCGAGCGATGCCCCTTAAACATGTATGCTCTGGCTCGAGGATGCGATGCACGTGCTGCTGCTGCTGCTATTGCGCTCGTACACGACGACGAGAAGACGCGACGGCGGCGACTGGGGCAACGCCGCTCTCGATACTTGATCGGTGCGTTCGGTATTTTTAGCGAACGCGTAGAGAGACCCGACGTACACTCTTGCAGATATATATGTACTATAACAGTCGTGGTATCGATGCTGACGGCCCAATGACTTTTGTTTCATGAGATATTTATCGCTGCTCGTGATTACCATTTTTATTGCAACGATTTTTTCGTCCAAACATAAAAATGTTAAATAGAGATAAAAATTTCTTCTGGTTATGTGTTTTTTAATTATTTTTGTTATTTTTGTTATTTTTAGTTTATTATTTTTATTTGTGTTATAAATAAATGAAAAAAAGTTTTAAAAAATAATAATAATTTTATGAGATTTAATGATGGTGCGAAATTACATTGAAAAAAAAGTCACTTATTTATAGCTACGCATGATCACCATTTTTATTGGAACGATTTTTACGTCCAATCGTAAAAATGTTAATGCAAGATAAAATTTTTTTCTGGATATGTGCTTTTATATAACTAATAATTTGTGTTATAAATAATTGAATAAAAGGTAATTTTGTGAAGTTTAATTATAGTACGAATTTACAAAGAAAATAAAGTCATTTATTTATCGCTGCGTATGATTACCATTTTTGTTGGAATGATTTTTTCGTCCAATCGTAAAATTGTTAAATCGAGATAAAAATTTCTGCTTGATATATGCATTTTTATAAGGAATTTGTGTTATAAATAAATGAAAAAAAGTAAAAAAAATAATAATTTAATGAAATTTAATGATGGTACGAAATTATATTGAAAAAAAAAGTCTTTTAATTATAGCTACGCGTGATCATAATTTTTATTGGAACGATTTTTACGCCCAATCGTAAAAATGTTAATGCGAGATAAAAATTTCTTCTGAATATGTACTTTTTTATAACTAATAATTTGTGTTATGAATAAATGAAAAAAGTAACTTTGTGAAATTTAATTATAGTACGAAATTGCGTTGAAAAAAAAAATTATATATTTATCGCTGCGCGTAGTTACCATTTTTGTTGGAATGATTTTTTCGTCCACTCGTAAAATTGTTAAATCGAGATAAAAATTTCTGCTTGATATATGCATTTTTATAAGGAATTTGTGTTATAAATAAATGAAAAAAAGTTTAAAAAAATAATAATTTAATGAAATTTAATGATGGTACGAAATTACATTGAAAAAAAAAAGTCTTTTAATTATAGTTACGCGTGATCATAATTTTTATTGGAACGATTTTTACGCCCAATCGTAAAAATGTTAATGCGAGATAAAAATTTCTTCTGAATATGTACTTTTTTATAACTAATAATTTGTGTTATGAATAAATGAAAAAGTAACTTTGTGAAATTTAATTATAGTACGAAATTGCGATGAAAAAAAAAAATTATATATTTATCGCTGCGCGTAATTACCATTTTTGTTGGAATGATTTTTTCGTCCAATCGTAAAAATGTTAAATCGAGATAAAAATTTCTGCTTCATATATGCATTTTTATAAGCAATTTGTGATTTTAAAAAATGAAAAAAGGGAAAAAAATCATTTTATGAGATTTAGTAATGGTACGAAATTACATTGAAAAAAAAGTTATTTATTTATAGCTACGCATGATCATTATTTTTATTGGAACGATTTTTACATCCAATCGTAAAAATGTTAAATCGAGATAAAAATTTCTTCTGGATATGTGCTTTTTTATAACTAATAATTTGTGTTATAAATAAATGAAAAAAAGTAATTTTGTGAAATTTAATTATAGTACGAAATTACATTGAAAAAAAAAAGTCATTTATTTATCGCTGCGCGTGATTACCATTTTTATTGAAACGGTTTTGTAATTACTAAAGATTTAGGGAGATAAAACTTCCTTAGATTGTTCATGTAGTTACTAGCAAATATAACAATTTTGATGCATTCATGTTACAACATTTTTTTTTCTAAATTATTTGAAAATGTGTCTTCTTATTATCAGTAATGTATGCATTATCATAAAATTCTAAATAAGTAAAATTCAAATTATGATAAATAAACTATAAAATAAATGTTTAATTACTGAAAATTTGGTAAAAAAAAATAAGTTCTTAGAGGCCAAACAAAGTTTTATGTTATTGTTATCGAATAATTCTGAATAATTTTTCATCAAAATCTTGATTTCCAATTATCCTCCCAATTGGATGAATATTTATATAAGAAATGTATTTTTTCCTGAAATTATGATCAATAAATTGACAAAGTAAAATATTTGAGGCGCGAAAAACGTTTTCAAGCTGAGATACTACACTGTAAAAAAACATTTTTTGCATATTAATATACCGTATAGAAGACTCGGATGCATAAGGTAAACGTCCCAGTGATCGACACGGTAACCAAATTCCCCGACTTTATAAAAACGTAACTTTCACATTAAGATACGAAAAGTGGTCATTCTAGGTAATTATGAATCAGAATAGTCGTATGAAAAAATAACAACCTCAAAAATTTTCGTAACTTATCTTATTGTAGAGAAAACTTATTCTAAAGCTTCCGAAGTGCAAATGTACCAGTCATCGACATACTAAAGTTATAGTTGGTCCAGTAATCGACCGTTATATGTCCTAGTAATCGACACGTTAAGAAAAGTCACAAATTAAGACGTCAATAACTGTCATTGTAGGTTATAAAGAATCAGTATAATCTTGTCAACAAATAGAACGCTTAACTTTTGGTCTACCTTATCTTCTTGTAATAAAAATTAACATAAAACTTGAGGTGTGCAAATGTCCCAGTCATGGACATACTAAAGTCACGGTTTGCCCAATAATCGACCCATGACATGACATGACCCAGTCATGGACATATGCATGGCCCAGTTATCGACATGATTTATTTTGCTGCTTAATTATTTATAGAGAGCCCAATAGCCCTGTCCATAACTACTCCTCGTACAGTTCGATCGATGAATGAATTGTTACATTATTTTTTATCATCTAATTCATAAAAACAATACGCGATTTACACTAATTTTCTATCCACAATTTTGTCCTAGTGATCGACAGTAGGTCGATTTCCCGGACATTTATGTGTTTTTCTGAACCAGTTATCGACCTATGAGGTTTAAGATTTCTGCATATTCAAAATAAAACTTTGGCAAGCTACATCTTTCAAATTACGATATCAAGAAAAAAACTAAAAAGTAGAAAATGTTCGTTTTCGTATTCTCTGGTGGACGATTTTTTTATTTTTTTTTTAAGTCCAAAATTAAGGTAGTTGTTCTTGATTCAGTACTTTGGCAAGCTATATCTTTCGAACTATAATATCGAGAAAAAAACTAAAAAGTAGAAAATGTTCGTTTTCGTATTCTCTGGTGGACGATTTTTTTATTTTTTTTTAAGTCCAAAATTAAGGGAGTTGCTCTTGATTCAGTACTTTGGCAAGCTATATCTTTCGAACTATAATATCGAGAAAAAACTAAAAAGTAGAAAATGTTCGTTTTCGTATTCTCTGATGGACAATTTTTTTATTTCTTTTTAAGTCCAGAATTAAGGAAGTTGTTTTTGATTTAGTATTTTGGCAAGCTACAACTCTTAAAAGCTCCGCGGAAAAAACTGAATAGTAGTAAATGTTCGTTGTCGTATTCTCTAACAGACGATTAAATTTTTTTTTGTCCAAAATTAAGGGTGTTGTTGTGGTTTTTATATTTTAGCAAGCTATAACTTTTAAGTTAAAGCTCCGCGGAAGAAACTGAAAAGAATATGTTTGTTGTCGGATTCTCTGATGGACGATTTAAAAAAAATTAAGTCCAAAATTAAGGGAGTTTTTTATCCGCGAAGTAAACTACTTCGAATGAAAAAATCATCCACTAGAGAATACGAAAACGAACATTTTCTACTTTTTAGTTTTTTTCTCGATATCATAGCTCGAAAGATATGGCTTGCCAAAGTACTAAATCAAGAACAACTCCCTTACTTTTGGGCTTAAAAAAAATGAAAAAATTGTCCACCAGACAATACGAAAACGAACATTTCGTACTTTTTAGTCTTTTTCTCGATATCATAGTTCGAAAGATATAGCTTGCCAAAGTACTAAATCAAGAACAACTCCCTTAATTTTGTACTTAAAAAAAAATAAAAATATCGTCCATCAGAGAATACGAAGACAAAAATTTACTACGTTTCAGTTTTTTTCTCGATATCATAGCTCGAAAGATATGGCTTGCCAAAGTACTAAATCAAGAACAACACCCTTAATTTTATATTTAAAAAGAAATGAAAAAATCGTCCATCAGAGAATACGAAAACGAACATTTTCTACTTTTTAGGTTTTTTCTTGATATCATAGTTCGTAAGATGTAGCTTGCCAAAGTACTAAATCAAGAACAACTCCCTTAATTTTGGACTTAACAAAAAATAAAAAAAATCGTCCACCAGAGAATACGAAAACGAACATTTTCTACTTTTTAGTTTTTTTCTTGATATCGTAATTCGAAAGATATAGCTTGCCAAAATTTTATTATGAATATGCAGAAATCTTAAACCTCATTATCGACCTCCGCGATTTTTTGCACAAACAACAATCTTACGATAAAATCATATTCATTTAGTAATACCAGATTCTTCATATGTAATATCAAATTAAACTTACTCAGCCAAAGTCTTCGTACATCGCAGAATTTAACTAAATGTCACGAGACGTACCTTAACCTCCATATCAAGGATTTCGACGAAATCACGCTCGACTCGGTCACCGCAAGTTTATGATTTTCTTGTTATCACTGTTGTGATTTTACAAGCCTCAAATTTTCATATAATATTGTACATAAATCGGAGGAAGTGCTGTTAATTTATTTAAGCGTCGAAAAGCACTCACAGTCTTATTTATCGCTCTTTTACCACAGACTGGTCGATTACTGGTACATGGTCGATTACTGGGACATTTACCTTATACCGTATATTAATTTTCATTCGTCATTGACAACTACAATATTTGTATATTAAAATGAAGATTACAAAACTCACGTACTGTAATTTTCAAATGCCAGTATCGGAGAATTCTTATACTATTCTTAAATTAACAATAAATGGAATTCATATTTACAATTTATAAATTTGCAATTAATATGGAATTCATATACCCGTTTCGTAAATCTCATATCGTTTTGTATATTAAATTCACTTGCATTTTTAACAGTGTAAATTGTTGATATTTTGGGTTACTGTGGCGGAATAATAGCCTAGGTACAATGTTACAAGGTATATTTTCTAATGGCCCGTTGATATGAGCTGGAATGAAGTATGCCTAATCCATAAACAGCTCCGCAGAACTCCTGCTGCTGTTGCAGAGGAGTTATTATTATTGCCGGTCTCCGCGAGTCTGACCACCCACGGTACATCTCTACTTACGGGACTCTGCGGTCGGTGTGGTGCGGGCCATTACTACTTGTACTCTCTCACTCGACTGCTGTGACTATTACTACTGCTAACTCTCGCACGCCTTTCGTCGGCTCATTCGTCGCTCAACTGGTATTGTAATGCTCGAAATTTACGTTGCTATTATCTCACACAATGACCAATTTCAGAATTTCCGATATCAATAAAGAGTAAACAAAACAGCTTTACAGAATAATTTTTTACAATAGTAAATAGCCAATAATATGACAATTGTCGTTGGCAAATTATTGTAATACTATTGTACTAAATTGTTTCACTGTCTAATGGAAACTTTGTACAATGGTATTAGAATAATCTGGCAATGACTATTGACAGATTATTATCGCATACAATGACCAATTTCAGAATTTCCGATATCAATAAAGAGTAAACAAAACAGCTTTACAAAATAATTTTTTACAATAGTAAATAGCCAATAATCTGCCAATAGTCGTTGGCAAATTATTGTAATACTATTGTACTAAATTTTTTCACTGTCTAATGGAAACTTTGTACAATAGTATTAGAATAATCTGGCAATGACTATTGGCAGATTATTATCGCATACAATGACCAATTTCAGAATTTCCGATATCAATAAAGAGTAAACAAAACAGCTTTGCAGAATAATTTTTTACAATAGTAAATAGCCAATAATCTGCCAATAGTCGTTGGCAAATTATTGTAATACTATTGTACTAAATTATTTCACTGTCTAATGGAAACTTTGTACAATGGTATTAGAATGATCTGGCAATGACTATTGGCAGATTATTATCGCATACAATAACCAATTTCAGAATTTCCGATATCAATAAAGAGTAAACAAAACAGTTTTACAGAATATTTTTTTACAATAGTATTACAATAATCTGCCAATAGTCGTTGGCAAATTATTGCCAATTGTCTAATGGAAATTTTGTTCAATGGTATTAGAATAATCTGGCAATGACGAGTATTACAATAATCTGCCAATAGTCGTTGGCAAATTATTGTAATGCTATTGTACTAAATTATGTCACCGTTTAAAAAAATGTTGAACAATAATGTTACAATAATTAGCAATAATAGTAAAAAAAATAATTTGCCAATAACGATGGCTAATTGTTGTGATATTATTGTACCAAATTTGAATTAAACAGTGATATTTTATCCAATCTAGTAATTGCTATGATAAAAGGTCTTTTATTCACTGTTTAGAAAAAAATGAAAGGCAGTTAATTTATATAAAATAAATATAATATTTATTTTTATTTCATCCTATGTAATTAATTATATTTAAATGAGGCAAGTAAAAGTTTTTATTTATGCATGTATTATTTGTGCTATGGTACGTAATATTTGTATTATAATATGAAACAAACAAAATCAATTTGTTAGAAAAAAAATTTTAAAAAAAATATTACATTTTATAATAGGATAATTTTTCTTCAATGACTTTCAGTGAACAAATTTTTTAAATTATTGCATTTTTATAATTAAATCTCTCAGTCTTGATACGAAAAGCCTTTTCTACTTTTGCTTTAAAAAAATACTCAACTTGTGTTTATAATGTATTTTATTGTGATAAAAATTTCTTGGTCCAGAAAAGGTAAATAATAACGAGAATGTATAACCATAGACGAGATTAGAATAGTTCGCCACTAAATAAAGCCTCTGGGCTGTGTTTACTCGTGGTCCACCGGATATTCAGATCGATTCTACGAAAAAGCCTACACTCCAAAAACGAAGCGATCTCGCTTGCTGTGCAGCCTCAGCATCAGCTTTGAGCCCGTTGTCCGTAGGCGGATATTTCTAAAGCGTCTTGTGATCGTCAGCGTTTGTCGAGGACTCTTTTTCTCAAGAACTGCGGCTGCCGTTCACTCTTGCTGTATCTATATGTCTAACGACGACGAAAGGACACAATGACGTCATACTTAACGGGTCGTTGAAATTCCGTGATTCACTTACATTGCCACATTAAAAGTGGAATTAACCGCTATAAGTTCGCAGGAGTCTCTCGTTTCCAATCTTCATTTATTTAAATACCTCCAAAGCTTTTATGAAGAATTATCATCTTAAATTCTCCGAAATTGTAAATGATCCTCAAGAATATTTATTTAGTGGGTTAAAATTGGTCTAACTTTAGTAAATGTATCTACCAACTATTTAGTTGTAAAAATGTTAAATCGAGATAAAAATTTCTGCTTGATATATATATGCATTTTTATAAACAATTTGTTTTATAAATAAAAGAAAAAAAGTTTTTAAAAATAATAATTTTATGAGATTTAATGATGGTACGAAATTACAATGAAAAAAAGTTGTTTATTTATAGCTACGCACGATCACCATTTTTATTGGAACGATTTTTCCGCCCAATTGTAAAAATGTTAAATCGAGATAAAAAATTCTGCTTGATATATATGCATTTTTATAAACAATTTGTGTTATAAATAAATGAAAAAAAGTTTTTGAAAATAATAATTTTATGAGATTTAATGATGGTACGAAATTACATTGAAAAAAAAGTTGTTTATTTATAGCTACGTTCACAATTTTAATTGGAACGATTTTTCCGCTCAATTGTAAAAATGTTAAATCGAGATAAAAAATTCTGCTTGATATATATACATTTTTATAAACAATTTGTGTTATAAATAAATGAAAAAAAGTTTTTAAAAATAATAATTTTATGAGATTTAATGATGGTACGAAATAACAATGAAAAAAAGTTGTTTATTTATAGTTACGCACGATCACCATTTTTATTGGAACGATTTTTCCGCCCAATTGTAAAAATGTTAAATCGAGATAAAAATTTCTGCTTGATATATATGCATTTTTATAAACAATTTGTGTTATAAATAAATGAAAAAAAGTTTTAAAAAATAATAATTTTATGAGATTTAATGATGGCACGAAATTACATTGAAAAAAAGTTGTTTATTTATAGCTACGTTCACAATTTTAATTGGAACGATTTTTCCGCCCAATTGTAAAAATGTTAAATCGAGATAAAAATTTCTGCTTGATATATATGCATTTTTATAAGCAATTTGAGTTATAAACAAATGAAAAAAAGTTTAAAAAAATAATAATTTTATGAGATTTAATGATGGTACGAACTTACATTGAAAAAAAAGTTGTTTATTTATAGCTACGTTCACCATTTTTATTGGAACGATTTTTCCGCCCAATTGTAAAAATGTTAAATCGAGATAAAAATTTCTGTTTGATATATATGAATTTTTATAAGTAATTTGAGTTATAAATAAATGAAAAAAAGTTTAAAAAAATAATAATTTTATGAGATTTAATGATGGTACGAAATTACATTGAAAAAAAGTTGTTTATCTATAGCCACGATCACCATTTTTATTAGAACGATTTTGCCGCCCAATTGTAAAAATTTTAAATTGAGATAAAAAATTCTGCTTGATATATATGCATTTTTATAAACAATTTGTGTTATAAATAAATGAAAAAAAGTTTTTGAAAATAATAATTTTATGAGATTTAATGATGGTACGAAATTACATTGAAAAAAAGTTGTTTATTTATAGCTACGCACGATCACCATTTTTATTGAAACGATTTTTCCGCCGAATTGTAAAAATGTTAATACGAGATAAACATTTCTGCTTGATATATATACATTTTTATAAACAATTTGTGTTATAAATAAATGAAAAAAAGTTTTTAAAAATAATAATTTTATGAGATTTAATGATGGTACGAAATTACATTGAAAAAAAGTTGTTTATTTATAGCTACGTTCACCATTTTTATTGGAACGATTTTTCAGCCCAATTGTAAAAATGTTAAATCGAGATAAAAATTTCTGCTTTATATATATGCATTTTTATAAACAATTTGTGTTATAAATAAATGAAAAAAAGTTTTAAAAAATAATAATTTTATGAGATTTAATGATGGTACGAAATTACATTGAAAAAAAGTTGTTTATTTATAGCTACGTTCACCATTTTTATTGAAACGATTTTTCCGCCCAATTGTAAAAATGTTAAATCGAGATAAAAATTTCTGCTTGATATATATGCATTTTTATAAACAATTTGTGTTATAAATAAATGAAAAAAAGTTTTTTAAAATAATAATTTTATGAGATTTAATGATGGTACGAAATTACATTGAAAAAAAGTTGTTTATCTATAGCCACGATCACCATTTTTATTAGAACGATTTTGCCGCCCAATTGTAAAAATTTTAAATTGAGATAAAAAATTCTGCTTGATATATATGCATTTTTATAAACAATTTGTGTTATAAATAAATGAAAAAAAGTTTTTAAAAATAATAATTTTATGAGATTTAATGATGGTACGAAATTACATTGAAAAAAAGTTGTTTATTTATAGCTACATTCACCATTTTTATTGGAACGATTTTTCCGCCCAATTGTAAAAATGTTAAATCGAAATAAAAAATTCTGCTTGATATATATGCATTTTTATAAACAAATTGTGTACTAATTTTTGAGAATTTTTAAAAGTTTTTTTTAATAAAATTGTTCGATTAATGATCCGAAATGATTTTATATGCAACATTGAAGTTTTCTACAAAAATCACTTTCCAACAATTACTCAAACGAAAAAAAATGATTAAAAAATTGTTAGATAATTTTAAAAAGTGTATTCAGGAAAATGAAACAATTTATTTCATAATTAAAAATTTTCTATCAAATCAATTATACAATTTTTCCAACACAATGTATTAATCACTTTATCGAATTATTATTATTATCAATGATATCATTTTTTTAAATTTTTCACTTGTTGCAAAATTCACAAATTCCAATCCAATAAAACTTTGCTTGTATCTAGACATTAAACATGTTTCTTCTGAAAATGCAATGATAAAAAACTAAATCTCTTTCTAATTAGTTTACGTATCGAAGATTACTGAAATTTTATAATTATATTTCATAATGTTCGTTTCTTCCATCCTGAGGTCAAGTTGCCAATGTTTTCTAGAACAGTTGTAAAAAAAACGATGTCTGTAGGCCAAGAAGATTCGATACGATCGATTATTCATTAATTATTCAGAACTTAACTGCGTGGGAATCGAAGCGTAAATTCACGTATCATTAGCACATGTGAGGCTCTATGTATACAAATTTTTACAATATCTATCTAAGCGATATTTTAATTTACTTACATTTGAATGTAAGTGTCATTTCACTTCCTCATAGTAAAAGTAAAATTAAATTTTTCTGAGAAATTTTTATTAAAAATTTTTCAAAAAATTTTACTGAATTTTTTGAGTAAATAAAATGAAATTTTTATTTTCGAAATTTTCATGTCAAAACACTTAAAATTGTCCAAAACATCGAGAATTAGAGAATTGGAATTAGAAACGGTATAAAATTTTAATTTTATAGAATTTTGAATTTTATCGCCGTAACTTTTGCAAAACTCGAAATAGCGAGCCCAAATTTAATAAGTAAATGAAATAATATTTAATTATTTATTTAATAATCGAGTGCAAAGTAGAAAATTGCACATTGCTTCCTCATTATTTTAATTGCTAAATGGATAGAAGAAACGAAGCTCACAATCTGGCACGTTGTTCATAACGAAGAGAAGAAGACGCAAGCAGGAAGACCGCAAGAGCAACAAAGATGGCAAACGTAGAATAAGAAACCGACTGTCAATTGGGCTAAGTAAAATGTGTCAGTGTGCGTGTCTTGCCGTATACGAACGACGAATCGGTATGTAGGTTTCCCGGGACAAAAATAGCATCCTGATATTTAGAAGCATCGAAAGCCCTTCGCAAATTGCAATTTGATTATTCAACTGTCGTCAAATTCTTTAGGATAGTTGTAAAATTAATTTCGGGAAAAAGAAATTGGCGAATTTTTATAAAATCTTGCTTCCTCATAGAGGAAACTTTGTTTTCATAAAGAAAATTTTTTTTTCGAGATTTTCATGTCAGTACACTCAGAATGGGCCAAAACGTCGAGAAAAGTGATTTAGAAAAAATGTCTGTATGTATGTGTGTGTGTGTGCGTATGTTACACGATCGAAAAATGTAAACCTTTATAACTCGGGAATGCCTTGAGATATCAAGCTGAAATTTGGACCATATATAGAGGGATCAAGCCTCATCGTTCATACAGATTTTTGTTAAAATCCACTTCATCGTTAAATTATTACGCGTTTTTTAATTTTTTGAAAAATGTCTGTTTACGCGATAACTATTTCAATTTTCGAGATATTGATCTTAAAATCGGTATGAATGTGAGCTTTCATACGCCGGTGATCGCTATTGAATTTGGTTAAGATCGGTTGAACCGTTAAAATTTTATGATGTTTTGAATTTTTCAAAAAATTGACATTATCGCTCTATTGTAACTTTTGTAAAACTTAAGATAGCGAGCTCAAATTTTGTATATAAATGAAACAATATTCAGCCATTATATATGTATAATTTAGTGACGAACGGTATGAAACTTTTGATTTTATGGAATGTTGAATTATTTTAAAAAATATACATTATCACATTCACTTTCGGAAACGCTCTAATAATCACGAAATAACGTAATAACGAAATAGGAAAAGCGAATCCACAACATGTATATTTATGTAATTAAAACAAGGATGCGAAGTAGAACCTTGCACATTGCTTCCTCATTATTTTTCGCGTTTTACAAAGCTTCCTCTATGAGGAAGCCAAAAATTGAATAACATACTTCCTCATATTGGTAGCTTTGTAAGAAGCGAAAAATAATGAGGAAGCAATGTGCAAGGTTCTACTTTGCATCCTTTTTTAATTGACTTGAGATATTTTCCAATGCAACAACCAGGGAATAATGTAGAATAGCGTTTTTGAAAAATAAGAGTTTAGTTATTAGATTTGAAAACTCGTAGAGAGAGAAAAAGCAGAGAACAGAAATCAAATTTTAATTGTAATTAGCACGAACATTGTACTGAAATATGCAATTTATTAATTTTATATAATTATAATATTATTATAAATTATAATCATGTTACTAATTATAATTTATTTATGTTCTGTTTTTTATTTGAATTTCTCGTTGGAAAAACAAATTTTTTTGATTGCTCAATATATCCCTGAATTAAAACAAATTTTAAAAAATAAAAAAACGATTTATGAAAATCACATTAAAAATTTCATGTACGCAATTTTTTTTTTCAATTAAAATAGCAATGCAGATACATTTTTAATGGAATTCCATTATTCATTAATTTATTCCATAATATTTGGAATAAAGTTAAAGATGTTTTATAAAACAAAGTTGTTCCTTTAATATAGTAACTAATACTGAGTTAGCAGCTGAAAAGTCGAAATATCATTAAGTGTATCAATAGCATTTTTTTATAATTTCAGTGGCAAATTTATCAGACGACAAATTTTTTTAATAATCGTTCGATTATCCGCCAATCGATTAAAGATTAAAAGACAAAAGATAAAAAGATAATTTTTCTGCCAAGTCCATTTTTCTTGCAACTTTGATCAGAAGATTTTTTCTCTAATAGAAACTTTTAATAATCTATTATAGATCATTTTCAAGTTATGTCTTATTTTTAAGTTAAAATTTATATTTTAACTAGTAAATTATTTCAGCTTTTCTTTTATTTAAAAAAAAACCGAGAAATTTGTAGCCAATTGGCCAACGAATAAAAATACGAAATCATACGATAATCGGATTAATTAAAGAAATAAAGCACGAAATCGTTCATTTATCGGCTGAAATAAAAAAAGCCACGAAATCGATCGATTATGATACAAAATCGTTCAACCCCCATGAAAAATAAAATATATCTGATGTAACAAATTTTTCGACGGATAATAAATTTTTCATATATATTCAAATATATATGAAAAATTTATTATGTTTATATTATTATGATTATTATATAAAAATTGGGAAATATATGCAAGTGAAAAATATATCTGAGGTAGATTTGAATCTACCTCAGATATATTGCATGTATTCAAATATATATGAAAAATTTATTATCTTTATATTATTATGATTATTATATAAAAATTGGGAAATATATGCAAGTGAAAAATCTATCTGAGGTAGATTTGAATCTACCTCAGATATATTGCATATATTCAAATATATATGAAAAATTTATTATCTTTATATTATTATGATTATTATATAAAAATTGGGAAATATATGCAAGTGAAAAATATATCTGAGGTAGATTTGAATCTACCTCAGATAAATTGCATATATTTCCCAATTTTTATATAATAATCATAATAATATAAAGATAATTAATAACATTTTTCATATATATTTGAATATATATGAAAAATATATCTGAGGTAGATTCAAATCTACCTCAGATATATTTTTCACTTGCGTATATTTCCCTATTTTTCGACGCAAATATATTAAGTATATAAAAATTATATATTTCCGAATGTACGTTATTTCCATTTTAATATATGTCCTCAAGTAGATAGATTTTGTTCGATGTTCCTTTAGTTTTTGACACCTCTTTTCTTACGAGGCCAGTTAAAAAAAAGTCACAACGTTTATCGCAATTATCTTTCAAATATAATGCTCAGATTTTCATTTATTGCTCTTAATTGATGAGAAAAACTCTGGCGATAAAAAATAATAACGAAACTCAATTTACAAATGTGTGTAATAGGCCTTAAGTTTTTCAAATTCTTTCGAAAGAACAAAATTTTAAGTTGAATCGGCTGCATTTGTGGGCGGTTTTTCGTGTGTGCTGTTGCGTGGGACGAAAACTTTCTTCGGCTCCTCGAATTATTGGGCAACACGCGCGCGTTTAACCGCCCACGACACCGGAACAGTTTGTTAACACTTTTTTAACGTCGAGAAAATAGATATTCGACGATAAAGATTAGAGGCGATAAGATTAATTAACTTTTTAAATATAATAATAATAAAGACGCTGATCTAATCAAATGGTGAAATGTATTAATGATAAATTAGATTTTCACGGAGCACGTCTATAAATAGAAGACAAATTTATACCTTACCGTGAACTCTGGAGCAAAATTATCCTCTTTTTCGTACCCAGCAGCCGCCCGATCACGTTACCACCTCCGTGTCCTCAACTTTTCGCTACCGAAATAACACACTATTTACACCTCGTACGTAACTTCCTTCACCGTATCATCCACTAGGCTCGAGTTCTGCCTCGAATTAACCTCGAAAAATTGCAACTCTTTCGCGTTCCCACCTCATTTTACGAGACATTTTTCGAGCACCGATACGGCACACGGCTCGAACTTTGCCACCATCTTTATTTACTAATTTTGGAACATCGGCTGAGCGAGAGAAATGCGGAACGGGCGGCGAAAATACGAACCATCGGTATGGACGTCACTGCGCGAGCGCGTTTTAACACGGGTGACCAACACCTCGCCGAAAGTCATAAACGACTAAAGCGCCATCCCACAGAATGATAAATATGTTTTCCGAAAAAAGATTTTTATTTTGTTGAAAAACTGAAAACAGGAAAGCTACATTTAATGTCTGCACAGTAAAAAAAAAATTCTTTGAAAATTAATATAAGCATAAAATAGCGTTATATTAATTTTCAGATGCATTCGTCATTGACAAATACGATATTTGTATATTAAAATAATCACGTACTGTAATTTTCAAATACCAGTATCGAAGAATTCTTACACTATTCTTAAATTTACTATAAAAGTATATTAATATGGAATTCATATACCCGTTTCGTAAATCTCATATCGTTTGGTATATTAAATTCACCTGCATTTTTAACAGTGTACTTTTATAGTAAATTTAAAAATAGTATAAGAATTTTCCGATACTGGTATTTGAAAATTACAGTACGTGATTATTTTAATATACTGCAGAGCAATTCTGAGATGAGAATGCATCTCAAAATTAATATAACGGTAAATGCATATTAATATACTTTTATTGTACATTTTTACAATAGTATGAGAATTGTCTGACACAAGTATTTTTAAATTACAGTACGTGAGTATTGTAATCTTCATTTTAATATACAAATATTGTACACTGTAAACAAAAATCTACTTGAAATTTAGTGTACTTTTACTGGAAGTTTTTATTCATAAACCAGTATATTAAATTTAGTGCACGAGTGTAATGTAAAATTAATATATGGTACAGCACATTCAATAATTTACTTTAATTTTACAGCAAAAGTACCTGAATTTTAATCATTTGCTTTAATTTTACTGGAAAAGTACATGGATTTTATAGCACAATTGTAAATTAAATTTCGATGAACAGTTTATGAATAAAAACGTCCAATCTTTTCTAACAGTGTATATATAAATATGGAATTCATATACCCGTTTCGTAAATCTCATATTGTTTGGTATATTAAATTCACCTGCATTTTTAACAGTGTGAGCTATAAGTATTCTGAGCGTAGCATGAATGAGATGATGAATCCAAACTTTTTACGTTTTCGAAACAGTTGGAAAGTATCATTTTCAACCGGGAGAAACGCGAAAGGGACCTTTCTAATCATCTCGTCTTTCATCCAGATAATTTTCGTTTTTCGACTTTTACGATTTACTCTCGAAAACCGGTATGGTAGGGAACATCCGTGGTAAGAGTTGTGCCGCTTAGTGATAAAAAGAATACCTGTCGCGGTTGTTAGTTACACTAAATGGCGACAGATGGCGAACGATGTAAATATTAGCACCAGGCTGTTGCAAGAGCGCGCGTTTCAGGAGCGTATTCGATTAAACGGTTTATACTGAAAAGCCCCTGTCTACAATTGACAAGAATAAGGCGATAATAAGATGCGCTAATCGATAAATATCGTAATTACAATATTAATTTTCATGACTTTTTAACCTTTTAATTAAAATAAAAATAACTCTGCTAACGTTACCATATTGTGAATGTTCAATTGTTTTAATAAATTGATCAATGTATTTTAGTATTTTAGTGTGGTTTTATATAATGAAATGTAGATATATGTAAAATAAATAAATCGTATTTTTTTAAATACAGCTTGTTTATATATATGGGGCCTTCCACCAGTTATCGACAAGGTCGCGACACTCATATTTTTTTTGTTCTTTTGAGATGTTGTAGAGCAATATAAAAATACACTCTAGAATTTTTTTTTTTGGATTTCAAACAAAATTTGTGATTATTTAATTAACTAAAATTCGATTTTCTCAAAAAGTACGTCGATGATTCTTTTTTATTTTTTTGCGGTAAATTCTGGGTCTAAAAACAAAATTTTCGAGCCTAGGCTCAAAGTGGGGCGAGACCTAGATTAGTAGCTAGAAATAAAACAAAATTTTTAAAAAATGTAAAAAAAACCCCAAACTTGAATCTTTCTAAAAGTACGTCGATGATTTTTTTTCAAAATGTTTATAGTAAATTCTGTGCACAAAAACGAAATTGTTGAGACTAGAACGAAAATGGGGGGCAGTCCAGAATAGCAACGAAAAATAAAATTCTCCCGTAAAAGAATTTTATTTTTAGTTGCTATTCTAGACTGCCCCCCATTTTCGTTCTACTTTCAAAAATTTCGTTTTTGAACACAGAATTTACTATAAAAAATTTGAAAAAAATCATCGACGTACTTTTAGAGAGATTCAAATCTGGGGTTATTTTTTAACATTTTTGAAATTTTTCTTTTATTTTTAGCTGCTAATCTAGGCCTCGCCCCACTCTGGGCCTAGGCTAAAAAATGTTGTTTTTGGACACAGAATTTACAGTAAAAAAATTTTTAAAGTCGTCAACGAATGTATTGTGTGTGTAGCACGCTTGCAAAATTCAAACCGCTATATCTCGAAAACGGCTTTAACAATCAACGCCCCTTCCTATGGATACATTTTCGAAAAAATTGAAAAAGAAATTCCAATTCTATAAGCTTTTCAATTTTTCGAAAAATGTCTGCATGTTCTCTAGCTTCCACAATTTTTCAGCTAATGAGCTAAATAGTTCTGGACAAATAGAGAAATGAAAAATGAAGGTCGATATTGAATTTGAGCGAAATCCATAAAGCGGTTTAGATTTTATAAAATTTTGAATTTTCGAAAAAATTTTGTTTTCATTCTTATTCAAATTAAGTTCGACCAAACCTGCTCAAATCTTTAGCAAGGTAAAATTAACATCCAGTTGTAGTAGATATCGAATTTGGTGAAGATTGGTAAAGTGGGTTCAGATTTTATAAGACATTGAATTTTTCAAAAATTCTCGGTATATTCTCTAGCTGCCAGAATTTTTTATATAATGAGCTTAAACAGTTTCTCACGAATAAAGCAATGAAAAATGAAGGTCGATATTGAATTTGAGCGAAATCCATAATGCGTTTTAGATTTTATAAAATTTTGAATTTTCAAAAAAAAAAATTTCGTTCTTATTCAAATTAAGTTCGACCAAACCTGCTGAAATCTTTAGCAAGGTAAAACTAACATCCAGTTGTAGTAGATATCGAATTTGGTGAAGATTGGTAAAGTGGGTTCAGATTTTATAAGACATTGAATTTTTCAAAAATTCTCGGTATGTTCTCTAGCTGCCACAATTTTTTTATATAATGAGCTTAAACAGTTTCTCACGAATAAAGCAATGAAAAATGAAGGTCGATATTGAATTTAAGCGAAATCCATAAAGCGTTTTAGATTTTATAAAATTTTGAATTTTCAAAAAAAAAAAAATTTCGTTCTTATTCAAATTAAGTTCGACCAAACCTGCTGAAATCTTTAGCAAGATAAAATTAACCTTCAGTTGTAGTAGATATCGAATTTGGTGAAGATTGGTAAAGTGGGTTCAGATTTTATAAGACATTGAATTTTTCAAAAATTCTCGGTATATTCTCTAGCTGCCACAATTTTTTAGATAATAAGCTTAAACAGTTTTTGTCGAATAAAGCAATGAAAAATGACGATCGGTATTGAATTTAAGCGAAATACACAAAGCGGTTTAGATTTTATAGAATTTCGAATTTATGAAAATTTTTATTTTCGTCCTTCTTCAATTTGTATTTAAAATAAGGATGCAAAGTTGAACTTTTCACATTGCTTCGTCAATAATTTTCGTCTTTCGCAAAGCTTCCTGTACGAGGAAGCCAAAAATAAAATAAAGAAACTTCCTCATAGAGGCGGCGTAGCGAAAGATGAAAATTAAGGAGAGGGAGTCAGGTAAAAAAAAATTGATTTTGGAAATTCAATATCATCCAAATCCTATTGCATATAAAAATGCCCAACACACTATATTGTTGGTACTCGATGAGAGGATTTTTTACTGTCATCTGACTTGCATATGCTTTTCAATATTATCTTAAGCAAAGTTCTTAGGTTTTCCATTCTGCGCATGATTCAGATCAAACTACTAGGCAGATTGGAATGGTTGACGTCTCATTTTCTTCTTCATGAATAGATTCACCGGCTAAATAGAGCAAATGTTAATAAAAGGTAATATTTTTTACGTGACATAATTATTAATAAATAAATTTTATGCTATTTTCTTAATCAGTGATCAACTTTGCTTTCAGAATTTAAAAAAATTGTTTGCTCCAGTTAGCCGGTGTATCTTTTCACAAAGAAGAAAATGAGACGTCAACCACTCCAATCTGCCTAATAGTTTGATCTGAATCATGCGCAGAATGGAAAACCTAAGAACTTTGCTTAAGATAATATTGAAAACCATATACAAGTCAGACGACAGTAAAAAATCCTTTCATCGAGCACCAACAATATAGTGCATTCGGCATTTTTATATGCAATAGGATTTGGATGATATTGAATTTCCAAAATCAATTTTTTTGACCTGACTCCCTCCCCTTAAGGTAGTCTGTTCACATTAGCTAGTCAAATCAGTGCTAAATTTTTAATCGCGTTTCTACACATTTTGGTAGTTTTACCGACTGTTCTGCAGAGTGGCTTGCTCATCAGCATTAGTTCTTAATATATAAATCCATCCACAGACACGGTTTTTAATTAAAATACCCTGATACATACAAATGTCGGATGAGGTTGTTGGCATCCAGTTTTATATTAGAAAAAACCATATTTTTTGTCAGACTTTGACGAACGATAGCTCATTTTGTTTATTAAAAGATGCTTCATTGATTGACCGGAGACACCCTAGCAGATCGAACAACCGTGAAAACAACCGCGAAAACCCAAAAAAAACCGTGTTTCTAACCCGGTCGGAATGAGCCACAAAACCAACCGATAATTCTTGTCAATCCAACCGAAAAACCAACCGAGCTTTCAAAAGCTCGCAGCTTGTGAATAGGTTGGTCCACGGGTTGTTGAGACTCAAGTCCAACCAGAATACCAACCGGCGCAAGAAGCAGCGACCGGTTGGTCTCTGGGTTGTGCAAACTCAGGTCCAACCGGAATTCCAACCGTCGCAACCACCACCAACCACCGAATTGCAATTGTGACAAGTAGCATCGACTGGTTGGTCTCTGGGTTGTGCAAACCCAGGTCTAACCTGATATTCTAGCAGTTCAAGCCACACTTAGAATTCGCGGTCCTGAAATTCGTCGTGGCGTGATATTTTTTAATTATCATTGTCGAAATCACGGTCCTGCTGGGAGTGTTTCTATACCCTAACGTATGTTGTAGGCTAGGGTATAACCGACAATAAAAATGATCCACGTCGGTATATGGGCGTAAGGTGACTTACGATAGCCTGTACTTATACATGGAACGGCAAACAATCACTTGCGAGAAACTTTTTGGCTCATTCGCCATCTAGCGGTCTAACTTCGGGTGCACGTGCGTCGGCGATGGTGGTTGGTTGGTTGTTTAGTTGGGGCTGGCTCCAGTCGCTACTCTGCAGTAGCCTGACCATACGGCCATGTCGGCGATGGTGAAGAGGTGGACCCCCTTCCTTTTGTCACGCGGAAACCCGGCTTAGCTCCGCTAGATGGCGAATGACCCGAAACGTTTCTCGCAAGTGATTGTTCGTCGTTCCATGTATAAGTACAAGCTATCGTAAAACGCCGTTCGCCCATTTATCGACGTGGGTCGTTTTTACTGTTGTTTATACCGTAGCGTAGAATATACGCTAGGGTACAAGAAAATTCCCAGCAGGATCGTGATTTTACCCACGATTACTGAAAGAAATCATGGCACGATGAATTTCAGGACCGTGAATTCTAAGTGTGGCTTGAACTGCTAACAAATCCGGTTGGACCTGGGTTGTGCAAACCCAGGGACCAACCGGTAGCTGCTTTTTGCACAGGTTTTCGGGTTGGCAAAACCTGGCACAATCCTGAGACCAACCGAGCGATGCTTCTTGCGACGGTTGGAATTCCGGTTGGACTTGTGTCTCAACAACCCGAGAACCAACCTATTCGCAAGCTGCGAGCTTTTGAAAGCACGGTTGGTTTTTCGGTTGGATTGACAAGAATTATCGGTTGGATTTGTGGCTCAATTCGACCGGGTTGGAAATACGGTTTTTTTTGGGTTGTTCGATCTGCTAGGGCATTTTCTTATAGTATTCTTTGTAAGAAAATTGCAACGGTTTTTTTATCTACTCTAACCTATCATCAGATTTACACATGCTTGTAACTTGTGAATAACTAATACTAATACAGAATTTGTCCGGTCAATCAATGAAGCATTTTTTAACAAACAACATAAGCTATTGCTCGTTATAACTAGATTAATATTGTGTTTTTTTCTAATATAAAACTGGATGACAACAACCTCATCCGAAATTTGTATGTATCAGGGTATTTTTATTTCAAACCGTGTCTGTGGATGGATTTATATATTAAGAACTAATGCTGATGAGCAAGCCACTCTGCAGAACAGTCGGCAAAACTACCAAAATGTGTAGAAACGCGATTAAAAATTTAGCACTGATTTGACTAGCTAATGTGAACAGACTACCTTAATGAGTTAGCAATGTGCAAAGTTCAACTTTGCATCCTTATTTAAACATGTACTGAGACGTAAATGTAACTTAAGACTGTCGCAAAACTACCTTAAGATATCAACTCTTCATAACGCTTTAAACTCCTCTGAACCATCAAAACTTTACACTACTTTCCTCCTTATTTCGATATTTATATCTTCACAGTCATGACACTGTTCCGAAGTATATTATGTCTTGGAAACAATAATTGTGTGACTTTGAAAGGGGGTTGGTGGTGGTACAAGTGGTACATCGACCTAACTCGATGTTAGAGTTCTTTCCAGTACGGTCTTAAAATCTGAGAACATCAAAGCTCGAGGGTATTTGTTAAGCTGTTCGTGTACGTCATACGAAAATCTCTTAAATCGAATAGGAAGACTGTGGAAGAAACGCGAGAAACGTTGAAGAAATCGGTGCGCTCGGCTGTAGGAAAAGTCGCGACGTAGGAGTGGCAGCCCATGGATCCAGAACAAACACCATGGAACCAATCGAGAAAGAAGGGTGGTCCTGCCGATGTTTGTCTTTCCGGTTCTGCACCCCGAAGCGATGCTGTTGCTTGGAGTCAGGCGTTTACTTCAAGAGCTACGATCCACCCGCCACCCTTTAGCTAGCCAATCGACGAACCCCCAGCAGCTCCTGCCGCGAGAGATGAAATCTCGTCTCACCGAGAGCTTCCAAAACGTTCTACTTCAGTCGGTGATTAACCAGCATCAAAGATTCCTATCACTCTTTTGACTGGCTAATCCAAATGCTACTATTTTCCGCAATATCATTAAAGGCAGTCCATCAATTCCAATAGTCGTATTAAAATGATGTGATTAAAGTGCTCCAATTTCTTTACAATTGACCTGAAAAAAAAAACAAGAAAATTATTAACAATAAATATAAGTCAGGGAAATATTAAGTTGTACTTAAAAAATTAAATAAAAGAAGGCAAAATGCTGCGAGGAAAATCGAAAAAATCGGAACAGGATGATCATGAGAATGAGTGCAAGCAGAGGAGACCCAAGTGCGCTCGCTGCAGAAATCATGGACTCATCTCTTGGCTCAGAGGACACAAACGGGAGTGCCGATACAGGGAATGTCTATGTCCCAAATGTTCTCTGATTGCCGAACGGCAAAGAGTCATGGCAGCTCAAGTAAGGAATATTTATCATTTTTTAGCTTCATTTTTAAGATTCTGGATATTTATTCTATAGAAGAAATTAATTCAAAGGTCATCGTAACTATTATTATCATTGTTTTATTTTTAATTCATGGTTTTTTATTTTTTTATTTAATGTTTCATTTATATTTATGCTGTATTTTCTATTAAGATAATTTGACGATCACCTATTTTTTATTTTTTATAAAAATTGATTTGTAACTGCTTATAAGCTAACTGAAAATTATTTTTAGTTAGCGTATATCAATATATCAATCAATAAACCACTTAAATTTAATAATTCATACACTAACTGAAAAATAATTTTCAGTTAGCGTATTCATACGCTAACTGAAAATTATTTTATTTATTTCGTAATTCATACTTATTTATATAATTATTCATACGTTAACTGTAAATTATTTTTCAGTTAACCACTTAAATTTAATAATTCATACGTTAACTGAAAAATAATTTTATTAATTAATACACTAACTGAAAAAGAATTTTCAGTTAGCGTATTAATTAATAAAATTATTTTTTATTAATTAATACATTTTTTTAATTAATACACTAACTGAAAAATAATTTTCAGTTAGCGTATTAATTAATAAAATTATTTTTCAGTTAACGTATGAATTATTAAATTTAAGTGGTTAACTGAAAAATAATTTTCAGTTAACGTATGAATAATTAAATAAATAAGTATGAATTATTAAATAAATAAAATAATTCCTACGTTAACTGAAAATTATTTTTCAGTTAGTTTACGAATTATTAAATTTAAGTGGTTTTTATTGATTCATTTATATTTATGCTGAATTTGCTATTAAAGTAATTGGAAGTCCACCTATTTATTTTTATTTTTAGTCAGTGTGAAAAATAATTATTTTTTGTTGATTTATTCATTTAAGTGGATTTGATATTGAAATAATGAGATGACAATGCAATTGTTCGCTTGACTAAAGAATAACGAAGGAGATAACTTCATCGTCGCATCAATCGTTCACGAAGTACCACACTCGAGAGTAGAATCCATTAACGCTCGGTGTAGCGTTTCATTTCTGTTTGCACGAGCATTACGACGTCACTCGATCTTGTGTCTACATCGTAGCTTTCAATCCGCTCGTCGTAGCTAGTGTACATTCATAAGTCACCCCCTACCGAGTCACCATCCTGCTAGTAGTCAACCAACAACATCCTTATGGAATTCTATGTATAGCTACGGAAGAAAGGGCACCAATATTATAAATGCGAAACCCTTTATTGTCATACTTCAAGTGTCTCTTCAGAAACGTTAAACGCCTGTCAAGTTTGCGCATTACAAAGAAGAATTAATTACATTGATAGTGACAGCACTTGTGATGTAGTTGAAAGTTAAGAAAAGCTTTCAACATTGATGCACTTCGCAGTAGGTAACTTCAATAATTTATTTTGCACAAAATATTTGGCGTATCGATTTTTCTTTATGGCAATAATATTTATTCATTCTTTGTCGTACTACATGTAAATTTTGAGATAATATTAAGGATTATATGGAAAGCACTTACTGATAGGAAGTGTGAACAATAAAATCTTTCTTATGGTCTCGTTATTCAGGTTCTTTTTTTTAAGGGCTCTAAAAGTAAAATAAATAGCTGAAAAAGGATGCAAAGTAGAAACTTGCTCATTGCTTTCTCATTATTTTTCGCTTCTTACAAAGCTACCTCTATGAGGAAGTATGTTATTCAATTTTGGCTTCCTCATAGAGGAAGCTTTTTAAAAAGCGATAAATAATGAGGAAGCAATGTGCAAGGTTCTACTTTGCATCCTTTTTTAAATTAGATAAATAAACATGTTGTGAATTCGCTTTTTCTATTTCGTTATTCCGTTATTTCGTTATTATTAGAGCGTTTTCGAAAGTAAATGTGATAACGTATATTATTAAGAATAATTCAACATTCCATAAAATCACAAATTTCATACCGTTTGTCACTAAATTATACATGGGTCATTCCACGGGATTTCGCACAAAAAAAAACCCGACCGACTCCAATTTTCGCCTAATTTTTTTATATTGTTGACTATGTCAAACGGTGCATCTGTGAATTTTTTGAGAATTTTATTCTTATATTTCGACGAGCCATAAAATAAAAGGTGAAATAAATGAAAAAAATTCTGACGTCAAGTGGAATAATGATATCGACAAAAATAACTAGGTCAAAATTTTCGTAATTCAACACAGTTTACGATAAAAATAATCAAAATAAAAAATAAACATAACTTCTATTTTATTTATGTCTTCTACCAAGAAAAGGTACCATTTCGCTAATTTGGCCCCCACAGATTTCAATACAAAAAATCACGAATATACTACATGGAGTCCCAAACATTTTAAGCACAAGCCCAAGATGGAGAACGCATTTTACCCATTTTTAAAAAAATATTTCGGGTAGTTGATTTTTTAAATTTTCTTCCAATCTTCTGCGTATTTTTTTATGTAATTGGTAATATTAAAAGGAGCTTATGTGATTTTTTTCATAATTTTATATGTAGATGTATTCGATTCATTAAATGTAATCGAATTACAAATTTTAAAAATTTTAAAAAAAGAAAGCTATCAGCTGATCGCTTTCTTACTCACTTCAGTGGCCGCTCGAGCGCTGGCGTCGCGAGATTCGCCTGGGGTACGCCTGGGGCGTGCGATCAGCTGATCGTCTCGTTACGCACGCAGTGGCCGCTCGAGCGCTAGCGTCGCGAGATACGCCTGAGGCGTATAGTAATTTTGTTATTTTTTTAACTTAATCGGAGAGGTCCATATAAGTGAAATGGGACCTTTTTTTTGTAAAAGACGCAACGAAAATACAATTTTTTAAATTTGTAATTCGATTACATTTAATGAATCGAATACATCTGCATATAAAATTATGAAAAAAATCACATAAGCTCCTTTTAATATTACCAATTACATAAAAAAAATACGCAGAAGATTGGAAGAAAATTAAAAAAATCAATTACCCGAAATATTTTTTTAAAAATGTGTAAAATGCGTTCTCCACCTTGGGCTTGTGCTTAAAATGTTTGGGACTCCATGTAGTATATTCGTGATTTTTTGTATTGATATCGGAGGGGGCCAAATTAGCGAAATGGTACCTTTTCTTGGTAAAAGACATAAATAAAATAGAAGTTATGTTTATTTTTTATTTTGATTATTTTTACCGTAAACTGTGTTGAATTACGAAAATTTTGACCTAGTTATTTTTGTCGATATCCTTATTCCACTTGACGTCAGATTTTTTTTTTTCATTTTTTTCACCTTTTATTTTATAGCTCGTCGAAATATAAGAATAAAATTCTCAAAAAGTTCACAGATGCACCGTTTGACATAGTCAACAATATAAAAAAATTAGGCGAAAATTGGAGTCGGTCGGGTTATTTTTTGTGCGAAATCCCGTGGAATGACCCACATATATAATGGCTGAATATTGTTCCATTTATATACAAAATTTGAGCTAGCTATTTCAAGTTTTGCAAAAGTTACAATAGAACGATAATGTCAATTTTTTGAAAAATTCAAAATTCTATAAAATCTGAACCACTTTACCGATTCGAGCCAAATTCAATACCAAACAGCATTGAGTGCACCTACTCTTATAACCATCTATTTAGCAAAATAGACTATTACGAATACGATAGAATTCGTAATAGAATTCTATTACGATAGAATTTTACGAAAGTTAGAGCGACCACGTCCTTTTTTTAAAAAATTCAAAACGGCATAAAATCGAAATTTTCGTACAGATTTTGTCGAAAATTGCTACAGTTGAAGAGGGTCTGCTGCTACACTAGTGTGCCAAATTTGAGCGGGATATACAAAACCGTTCTTGAGTTATCGGCGTTCGAATTTTCGGAGTTGTATACATACACACACACACACATATACATACATACATACGGACATTTTTTGTAGATCACTTTTCTGGACGTTTTGGACAATTCTAAGTGTCCCGACATAAAAATCTCGAAAAATTTTCTTCTCATGAAAACAAAGCTTCCTCTACGAGGAAGCAAAATAGATAAATTTAATATTTATATGAGTATTTTTAAGACAATGTGGATTATTTGAATTTGCTTGTTTTATCGCTCGTGAAAAAAAATGATAACTTACGATATTTTTTAAAAACACTCGTCGTTAGCATCCTGCGGCTTTTATAATTTCGAATATCTTTAGATATAAACATGGAATAGAAGAAAACACATATAAATATACATGTCGGAAATAAAAATTAAGTTTTATTAAATAATTTTTGTAAAATTTATATGCAAGAACAATTAATTTTTTATTCTTAAAGGTAAGGAGTTCCTTAAAATGAAAAAGATTCTACCAAAGTTTTGGGTTCTTTTGAAGATTCTTTCGATTATAGGTTTTCCTAAGAAACTCGATACGAATCAATAGTTTTAACGAAAAAAAATTCTCAAGTATGTTTTCTACGTCGCTGAATAACTTTCACAGACTTACATGAGTATAATTAAATCATTGTATAAATTTAACTCCAATAGTAATTACAAATCAAATATGCCAATGTCGTACTTCTTTTACCGAATCTTTAAGGGATCTTTCCAGTGTGACGGCCCGAAAAATATCCTATTTTCACGATTTTTTTTCGAACGGTTACTATACGCCGATGAATCTGAAATTTTTATGACATATTAAGGTAATCATGAATGACAGAAAATGATTTTTTATAAGACGATTTGTATTGTTAAATTGTTTTTTTAATTGATGAAAATAATGTTGATAAAAAAGATAGCCTCATGGTGGACATCCTTGGGGTCGCAAATTTGATCTAAAAAAAAACCCCAAAGGATTATTAATTAATATGCGATTGGCTATCGCGCTATGGAGGCTTTTTTTAAAATCAAAATTGACAAAATGGCGGCGTTTTGAACAAAAGTACCGAATTTAGCCGTTTTTTCGACAGTTTTTCTTTTAAAAAAATAAGAAGATTTAAAAAAAGCTTCTATAGCACGATAGAGAGCACGTGAAGAATGTTCTCCTAAAATTTGAAAACGATCGCTTAAAAACTGTTCCCTGGAGAATGTCCACCGTTTTGAAAAATGTCGTTTCGAGAAAAACGCGTTTAAAGTTTCGAGTGTAGAAATTTCACATACCTAAATTGTGTACTTACGACCAGAGTTGTAAATGCCTAATACTTATAGAAATAATGATGATGATACGATTAGCTCTATAATTATGATTTTATAATAATAACATGTAGCGATTGTAATACGATGATTTAACTTTGGAATGGCTGCAAAAATTATTATTTTTCAATAAAAATTCACGGTAATCCTTTTGAAAAACGGAAAAAAAGTAATGCATTACTTATTTCTTCCATTTTTTTCCACTATTTCTTGCAATATTGAAGCGAAAACGAGTATTTTTTTCAGCTATTCAAATGTTTACACTCTATTTTATAATCACTACAAATTATTATTATGAAATCATAATTACAAAACAAATTGTACTGTAAACTATATCTCATGAATTGATGGGGATTTACAACTCTGCTTACGACTAATCGGCGATCCCAAGTCCATAAAGTATGCCAGCGAAGTATTTCGAATTTCGCTCTAAAAATTTGAGAATATATTTTTGACCGTATATACTAATGGATAAGACAACAAAAAATTCGATTTTTTTTCACACTGGAAAGATCCCTTAAACAATTTCGTCCGACAAACTCTACATACTTCCAAAACGACCTTATCATAGTCTTCTTTCATATTTACAATATCGATACAATATTTAATAAATATAATTAAATGAGCTTTAGTATCCACTAAAAATTAAACTGGAAAATGTAACTGCGTTTTTGTCTCTTGTATAATTTCTGATTAAACTTTGGATCCATCAATTCATTTCTAAACGCTAACGTAATTCTCATGTACATTTCTTCGGGATATCTTTTTTTTTACGGTAGACATTGACTCCGGTTTGGAATATAATACTCTGGGTGGTCGAACTTGTCATAACACCGACCAAATGTTCTCAAATGTATCTCTATTGACGTACCGGGGAGGTTTGGTGCTAAGAAAACACATATGCAGTATCAGTTACTGAAACGTGCATTTATAAAACTGAGTCGGTAGCTGTTCGAACGCTCAGGAGTGCTTAAAACAAATGTAACGAACGTTACGTGTATCTACAGTAATAAGGATGATAATTTCAATTTTTTATTTTGTTTAAAGGTCGCCTTGAAGAGGCAACAGGCTGCGGAAGATGCGATTGCTTTAAGCATGGCTAAAGTTGCTACAGGTCAAAAACTGGATCGACTGCCTCCGGGAAAGATTTTTGGTATGGCTGTTACCGAACCCAACGCTTCGAGGCTTCAGACTCAGCTACCCCCAACAGATAATTCAGTTGTCGTGGAACATACCGATGAAACTTCTTCGACGAGCCTGGAGAAGGATGAAACGAAAAAAGAAGAAACAATAATTGTTACTGAAACTTCCTCCCAACGATCACCAGCCCGAAGTCCTTTAGTATGTGTTTGCAGCTTGTACATCTGTAAAAAAAATGTCACTGTATTTAGAATGAAATTTTATTTAAAATTACACTATAACTTAAATGAAATTTTATTTAAAATTACGCTATAATTGAAATTAAATTTCATTTAAAATTACACTATAATTGAAATGAAATTTCATTTTAAATTACACTATAATTGAAATGAAATTTCATTTTAAATTACACTATAATTGAAATGAAATTTCATTTAAAATTACACTATAATTGAAATGAAATTTCATTTAATATTACACTATAATTGAAATGAAATTTCATTTAAAATTACACTATAACGGAAATGAAATTTCATTAAAAATTACTCTATAATTGAAAATAAATTTCAATTTAAAATTACACTATAATTGAAATGAAATTTCATTTAAAATTACACTATAATTGAAAATAAATTTCATTTAAAATTACACTATAATTGAAATGAAATTTCATTTAAAATTACACTATAATTGAAATGAAATTTCATTAATAATTACACTATAATTGAAATGAAATTTCATTTAAAATTACACGATATTTGAAATGAAATTTCATTTAAAATTACACTATAATTGAAAATAAATTTCATTTAAAATTACACTATAATTGAAATGAAATTTCATTTAAAATTACACTATAATTGAAATGAAATTTCATTTAAAATTACACTATAATTGAAATGAAATTTCATTAAAAATTACACTATAATTGAAAATAAATTTCATTTAAAATTACACTATAATTGAAATGAAATTTCATTTAAAATTACACTATAATTGAAATGAAATTTCATTTAAAATTACACTATAATTGAAATGAAATTTCATTTAAAATTACACTATAATTGAAATTAAATTTCATTAATAATTACACTATAATTGAAATGAAATTTCATTTAAAATTACACTATAATTGAAAT
The DNA here is from genome assembly GCA_963970395.1 of Ephialtes manifestator. Lineage (NCBI taxonomy): Eukaryota > Metazoa > Arthropoda > Insecta > Hymenoptera > Ichneumonidae > Ephialtes > Ephialtes manifestator. Next base: position 26,865,573 of record OZ019975.1, on the reverse strand, counting down.
TAAATTTCATTTAAAATTACACTATAATTGAAATTAAATTTTATTTAAAATTACACTATAAGTGAAATTAAATTTTATTTAAAATTACACTATAAGTGAAATGAAATTTCATTTAAAATTACACTATAATTGAAATTAAATTTCATTAAAAATTACACTATAATTGAAATTAAATTTCATCTAAAATTACACTATAATTGAAATGAAATTTCATTAAAAATTACACTATAATTGAAATTAAATTTCATTTTAAATTGCACTATAAATGAAATTAAATTTCATTTAAAATTACACTATAATTAAAATGAAATTTCATTTAAAATTACACTATAATTGAAATGAAATTTCATTAAAAATGACATTTTAATTAGAATGGAATTTCATGAAAAATTTGTATATTTGGTGGGGGGTCAAAATAGCGAATGGCTAAAACACCAAATTTCAAAATAACGAACGTCTGATTATGATCTTTCTGATATGAAGTATGAAAAATACTTTCAATTCGAATGATTACACTTAAAAAAAAGTAATTTATTCAATAAATCCATCGTTTGCGGGCTGCCAAAAGAAGTATTTTTTAATTAACTCTAGTTCTTATTCGTTCAATCCCATTTAACATTGAAATAATACAATATTATTTTGCTTATTTTAGAGTTATTGTTTCGATCTCGTATGGAATTGGAGGAATTAAAATTCAAACTAAGTTGATAACGCTTGTTTTTGGCAGCCCGCAAACGATGGATTTATTGAATCAATGACATTTTTTTCAGTATCTAAGTAATTATTTGAGAAAGATAAAGTTATTAATACATTCTTGAAAGAAGATGTAATTTAACCAATGAATATATTTAAATACCTCTTTTTTATAATCATTCACATGTATTGAATATGAAAAGAGTTTTTGATAAATTCTTATTTGAATATCGCCCATCTGTAACTCAAAAAAAAAGCCTATCAACTTTTTTTTTCACGCTTTTAAATTTGATTAAAACCATTGATCAAATTATGATCTTCCAATCATACAGAATTTATGAAAGCTTTTATCGACAGACAACTGCATTTTTTAAAACATTGAAACCCAACACAGGTCTTCCCTTTCTTTCAATTTGAAACGCTGTTAAAATATTGTTAAAAAATTATTTTACCAAGACAAAAAATCGATGTTTTAATTAATTTGTACAATTTATTTCTTCCTAGCCCAAAGATGATCACAGTAACAAAGGCACGGCGCTTTTCGCCGTGAACAAACGCACCGATACGTCAGGGGATGAATCAAGAAAGGAAACGAATTCAGTTTCCCAAACCTCGGTGGAAACTCTGGCCCGGTTGTTTCCAAGCACGAAGCTATCGGTCCTCCAATTGGTACTTCAACGTTGCGGTCAGGATTTGTTGAAGGCTATCGAATATTTTGCTAGCGATAGCGGCATTGGAAGTTCGAGTTCTTGCTCTTCGGCATTTCGTCCACCAGTGAGTTCGTTACCGGAAACGAGGCCAAGTACAGAATATCCCAGCGTTTTTCCTCTTCCGCCGATTTATTCGAATTTATCGAGGAATCTCTACGGTGACAGCTATTGCCTTTTGAATATCGTACCCGATCAACTTTCTCGTGGTCTCGTTCCCGGCGAATTATCTGCCGGTTGCGGAAGTCTCGGTGCTTTTCCCAGCTCCAAAGCCACGAGTTCTCATGAGCAGGACAACAGCGTCGCTTTCAGTGTTCAGTACAATAATTATTTCAATTCAAGTATGCAACAACAATTGCGCGAACATTCGAACCGTAACGGTTTGCTTCATTTACCTCCCGTAATTCCCGGAATTCCTTGCGTACAGCCAAATTGCACACAGTGCTACAAATTTATTTAAATTTTTTTGTAACTTATTTATTTCTTGGTAAATTTTATTTGTTTTTTTCCCGAGTTGTCGGAGGCAACACGATCAAATTACAAGTAGTAAGTTTTTTAAAGGCGTTTTGTATTATAAGAAATTATTTTCGCGAGCTTTCAAAGAACAATAAAGTTATCACAAAATTATTTATAAAAGAGAAAAAATTATCCCGTAATTGAAAACAGAACTACCGATGTTGCTTACAGAAAAAAGGCAGTGACGATCATGTTTAAGAAGATTGAAGCATTGTATAGTTGTGAAATCAGTGATAATCTTGAAAAGAGAAACATGTCTCCCATTATTGGTTATTTTTTAATAGTTTCATTGATTATTCTAAAGGGAAGCCACCCTTTAGAATCACAACACGAGTTTTTAAGGTGAGCTGTGATACATTTGCAGTTTTTACGCTTATTTTAGTGAATGCTCTATAAATCAGACGTTTTATTTAAAATTGTAAACTTTTGTTTATAAGTCATTGTGGAAATAAATTACTACAAATTTTATTATTAGTACTATTAATAATCTAGGCCATGACCCAATAAAGTGTGTTGTGATTGATAGTAATGGAGTGAATAATTGCATTATTTTTTTATACTGCACAAAAAAGCACTTTTTGTTTAAGTTACGTGAATTGGTAATTTTTATACCGATTGTTTTTACTGTTTTGCCTCATAGAGGAAGCTTTGTTTTCATGAAAAAAAAATTTTTTGGAGATTTTTATGTCAGGACACTTAGAATGATCCAAAACGTTCAGAAAAGTGATCTAGAAAAAATGTCCGTATGTATGTGTGTGTATGTATACAACTCCGAAAATTCGAACGCCGATAACTCAAGATCCGTTTTGTATATCGAGCTCAAATTTGGCGCACAAGTGTAGCAGCAGACCCTCTTGAACTGTAGAAATTTTCGACAAATTGTGTGCGAAATTTTCGATTTTATGCCGTTTTGAATTTTTTGAAAAAAGGAGGTGCTCGCTCTAACTTTCGTAAAATTTATTCTATTTTGCTAAGTAGTTGTTTATAAGAGTAGGTGCACTCGATGTTGTTTGGTATTGAATTTGGCTCGAATCGGTAAAGTGGTTCAGATTTTATGAAATTTAGAATTTTTAAAAAAATTGACATTATCGCTCTATTGTAACTTTTGCAAAACTTGAGATAACGAGCTCAAATTTTGTATGTAAATGAAACAATATTCATCCATTATTTGTGTATAATTTAGTAACGAACGATATGAAATTTTTTATTTTATGGAATGTTGAATTATTTTTTTAAATATACGTTATCACATTTACTTTCGGAAACGCTCTAATAATAACGAAATAACGGAATAACGAAATAAAAAAGCGAATTAACAACATGTTTATTTTACTAATTAAAACAAGGATGCAAAGTAGATCCTTGTACATTGCTTCCTCATTATTTTTCGCTTTTTACAAAGATTTCTCTATGAGGAAGCCAAAATTGATTAACATACTTCCTCATAGAGGTAGCTTTGTAAAAAGCGAAAAGTAATGAGCAAGCAATGTGCAAGGTTCTACTTTGTTTTTTTTTCATTTATCAAATGTGCAATGATTTGATTAGTGCGAAGCACGTGAGCCTTCTTAAGACTTAGAGACGTCGTGGTGCGTGTGTATAAAATTTGAATCCCGATCCACATAATTGTCAATTTCTAAATAACGTTCGAGGTAAATTGCCTGAACCCTTGCATAAATTATCCGGAAGATATTATTGGTAGTTTGCAATTTATTCGTACCATCTGTGCTTTTAAATGTTCCAATTCCTTTTTCATACACAATCTACCATAAGAAGCACTCTTAAATGATTCTAATTTTAAAATATGATTTCTCCACAATCCTCCTTAAAGAGTGTCTTAACAAAATAAACATAAAATCCTAATTATTTCATTAAAACCAGAGTTGTAAATCCCCATTAATTCGTGAGATATAGTTTACAGTACAATTTGTTTTGTAATTATGGTTTCATAATAATAATATGTAGTGATTATAAAATAAAGTGTAAACATTTGAATAGCTGAAAAAAATACTAATTTTCGCTTTAATATTGCAAGAAATAGTGGAAAAAATGGAAGAAATAAGTAATGCATTACTTTTTTTTTCCATTTTTCAAAAAAGTTACCGTGAATTTTTATTGAAAAATAATAATTCTTGCAGCCATTCCAAAGTTTAATCATGGTATTACAATTGCTACATGTTATTATTATAAAATCATAATTATAGAGCTGATCGTATCATCATCATTATTTCTATAAGTATTAGGCATTTACAACTCTGATTAAAACACCTCTTATTTTTGATCGCTAGAGATATATATTTCTCAAATAGAGCGGAAAATTATTTTTTATTTGACACCAGTTTGGGATAAGAAATTTTTATTTCTACTTTTTCTTGACATTATAATTGGATTTAAAAAAAAATAGACGACCCATCTTATGAAATAATCTAAATCTTGGAATCTTTGGGACTTCGCTCCCTGAAAGCTCGTGAAAACAATTCTGAAAATTATTAGCACGTTTTCAATAAAAAAATGTATCGACTGGATATGGACGACGGAGGTTGTCGTTTATGTTCATTACTCACTGCAAGAATTTGTCCAAATTCATATTTTCATTCACCCAAAGTCCATTCTATCGATTTCTTTCATGAATCTCATTACATCACGAGAATGTGATGTGAGATTTCTCGTCACAAGATTACATTCGAAGAACATTGTATATCTTGAAACTTAATAATAATAGAGCTATCTATCCATCCGACTGATTACATTACTTTTCCTTGCCCAAAATTCGGCTCCCTCGAAGCGTTTGTGGAAGTGATAGGGCGTGACAAATCGAATTAGTAAGATTCGAACGTTTGCGCAAACAGAATCGGGTATCGTGACTTCATACAAGAGCGAATATGCCCGAAGGGGTTTGTTTGCTTTGGCCGTACTTTTCGTAGAAGAAAATACAGGCTTTCTCGATTCCTTCGGGACATGCACGTACCGCGCTCGTGTTCTGAATTTCTAAGCACACTGGAAACTCAACACCACGCCGAGAATACGAGGACAAGGTTGTAGTTTGCTCAGAATCACAGTCGCAAACGTATCGTCCCTCTCCTTATCCTGCTAACCATTTAAGCTGAAAAATATCGATACTGAGATTTTTACATTTTTTAAATATTTAATACGTTGAGTTGAAAAATGATATCGATGAAGTTGAATAAAGTCTCCTTTTCTGGTGACTCTATTTCTCTGACAATGTATGTAAATTCCTCTGAAAATATTGGAAAATTTCTCCGAATAGATTCTAAATTTCTAAAAGTTTTCGTACTTCTCATAAAAAGTCAATAATTTTTGTCAATCTAAATATTCCCGATTGTTCTGAAAATTTCTAATTTTCCCTGCCAAATTCTCTGAAAAACTATGAACATCGTTGACAATATTCCAAGTCTGTTTCTCTTTTATATTCAGAAATCATTTTCTGGAAATGTCAAATTTTCGCTGAGTTTTTCGTACAAAGTATATATTAAGTCTTTCTCCTAGAAAGATTCAGGGAAAGTCCGAGTTTTTGACAAAATTCTTCGCGTGTTTGGCTGACAATAACTTTCAGAATTACTCTGAAATTGTATGATTTTTTTGTCGACTTCTTTTAATAACTATGAACTTTGCTGTTTTTCTCTGGCTATTCATTTCCTATATTCACAAAAATTTCTCTAAAAACTCAAATTTTTGCTAATTTTCTCATATAACTCCTAGAGAATTTCTAGGAAAGCCAGCCTTTCTCTAAAATTCTCTGGATGCTTCGTTAAAGAAAAAAATAAGAGTTCAATAAATTTCATATTTTGTCAAAAACAATATATTCAAACGCGATTTTCTAGATCTGTATTTTTGGGATTCATGCCAGAAATCCGATAAGTTGATCTGCTTGTAATTCATTTTGATTATTATTTCGTATTTGGACACACTAAATTATCTATACGGTATAATAAATTTTTTTTAAAACTATTCTTAGTTTCATATGAATGAAAAATGTGACGAGCGTAAAGATCTTCAATTCTTATATGCTCGGATATTGAATTAAGGGAGCTGCATAAGCTTGGAGCCCAAGAAATACGTTGATTTTTAATATTTTAATCTGATGAGAGTATTAGGATGAGGAGGGCAGGATATTACACACAATTAATACATAGTCTTGCCAACTTTGAATTCTTTCTATATATTGAACAATATTCATAAACAATGAAGTTATTATTATTTAAGGGAAGTTCTACCGAATAATCTTTTTCTTCAATTCTCTTCAAACTCATACGTTAAAAAATATTATAATCTATGGTCTGAACGAATTTGCAGTGATTCGTACGAATAGATTATAACAAATTATAAATAAATTTAGGGGCCGTTACTAAAAGAAATGGCAATATTTTGTCAAGAAAATTGATAATTAAAGATTCATAATTTTGACATCGACTATGATATAAAATTGGTGACCGCTTCAATATTCTATTTGATATTTTTGAATACTGTTTATTTTTGGAGAATGTACATCTGGCACCGTTTTGGTGATTTTATTTTAGACAATTCGATTTAAAAAGTTGCTATCGTTCTTCAATACGTATATTTTGAACTACAAAAATTCAGCTCCGATAATTTCGATTGTCTCTAAAATCCGCAAACATATATTTTTTTAGCTTTTAGATGTACATGCTTCCTCAATACGGAGTGAATAAAAAGAGCTGAATCAGATCTATCGAAATCTTGGCATTTATTGTTACCTCTTATATCGTACAGACATAATAATTCGTCGCATTTAAACTCGTTCTTTAAAATCGCTCGCTCCAATACAGCGAGAAACCTTCATGAATCACTCGCGCATCGTATTCTGCATCTTCAATAGATATATATACACTTACGCGGTGATATGCTACGCTTTTCTCCATTATTTACATTATAATATTTTCCTCGTGAAAAATACCGGATGTCTATATTCTTGATCCTCGTTGAACCGCAGAAGTCTCTTTAAAACCGTAAGTGTGGCTTGTTCTTGATCATGTGTCTGAAATTATTAAATTAATAAATTAGTATGCAGCAAAAGATTTGAGGCACATTTAATATTGTTTTGTGAATTATTACTCACTTGTCCAGATGCTCCCAAAACATCATCAACGCGGCTCTATCTAAATGCCGTTTCTCACGACTCAATTCTATAACCGTGACTGCCCAACGTGCGACGTTTGCGTCGAGTTTCATCTCGTCGTACTTCAAGTGGAATCCACAAACTGCAAGTAGAATAAATAAGTTATTATAGCATTAATCATAAGATAATGAAATACTAAAAAAATTGAATGCGATGACGTAGTGGCAAAAAATAATTCCGACTGCTTTCTAAATAATTGAAACATCGATTGGTATTTTAAAAAGATAATAAAACAGTGCTCAGGTTATTAATTATGCCAAGCGCAATTAAAATTGCAAGCTACTAATAGTTTAATCAATTTTTAAACAAATTAGAAAATTACTTTTGTTGCGTAAAAATAATTAGTCTGAGAGCTCTTCAAGGTACGTATTGATTACTAGAAGTGGGTCAAATTTTGTGCTCGTCACCCAAGTGGCTTTGACAAAACATATTTTTTTAATTAACTTTTTCATCTCTTTAGGAGTGGAATTTTAGAATATCTTAATTAGTGAACGCTTGCATTATAAGTCAAAATTCATGTTTTCATAATTTCAAATTCCTATATTAATCTTGCTATCTTAATACTACAATACTGTACGGTGAATCACTCCAGTTTTTCGGCAGTATTTTAAAAAAATGTTAATTACCTTAAACGTAAAGTTTAGTATTTGCTTATCCAATTTGAAAATTAGCAGTTTTCAAAGTTAAATGTTAAATGAATGATACGATGTATTTTCTAAACTGTACAGTTCAACTATTTACAACTTTAGAATACTTTTTTAGTAATATTTGTCTTTATTTTCTTCGTATTTTTACTGACAAAACATAATTTCATATTGTTGATGCAAGAATCACATTTACGGGGAAAACTACATTAGGCTGTTGAAAAAAAGGGTTTTTGCAAATTATATGAATTGTTAGTACAACTATTCAAGAATACGTTGCCAAAATTTCAAAGCGAAATCCGAAGTCGATTCGAATCAACGCTCGGCTGCATACAATCTCCTGCCTACCCTACCTGCTGTAGAAAGTAGGTAGGGTAGGCAGGTAGAGTCAGCCCTCGCTCAGGTAGTCAACGCGTCTTTCTCGTAATTACATTTTTATGATTTGCGAGAATTTTAACCCAAAAGGTTATAAACCGATCGTTAAGAAAATTGAAAGTGTGTTTTTTTGTGAAATTACAAAGAACATGAACCAACATTTGTGATGATATAATAATTTTAAAGGTGTTTTTTTATTGCAAAGAAATGGAGAAAATCGAGAGATTTTTTTTAAATACCTGTCAACTCTTCAATTTTTACAATTTTTACTCGCAATGAGGTTCATATTCTTAGAAAACATGTTAATAATGTAAAAAAAACAACCATTTTCCTTTAAAATAAAAATTGCGATCTCTACATTTCCCGCGAATAACGAACTCGGACGACGAACTTCGGCGAACAACAACTCATGATTTCGACATTGTCGTAAAAAGTGACTTGAAAAAATGTGTAAATGTAATTCAAAATATCAATAAAATAATGTCAAAGTCAGTTTAAATTGCAATTAATTTTTCACAGTCAATAAGATTCATAAAAAACGTCCGAAAATCAACCTCCTAATGTGGTTTCCACCCCGTAAAGGCCCGAAAAACAGACACTAAAGCTTCAGCGTACTTTTTTTTCTAAAAACTAGCTGAGAACGAACGAAATCAAGGAGGAATTAGTATCGTAACAAAAATTATAACGAAAATAAGCGTTTTGGAAATAATAATATTACCTTTAGAAAAGATCTCAACGGGATTTCCTTCGAAGGGCCAGCCTTTGAACTGCCACGCGGGACCCATTACGAAAACCGCAACAACTCTCTCCCAATCAGCGTTGGTGAGTTTTTGGGGAGTATCGACAACTCGATAAGGAACTGTAAGTCCGCCATCTTTTCTGCGCTGCAGGAGAATCTCATTTTCCCTTTTGCATCCTGAAGCGCGTTTATCTTCACCGCTGACGTATTTCAACTCTTGAAGAATATCCTTCGCATTGTACATCGTAATGAGCGAAGTATTGGCATTAGGTATTATAATAATAGGCGTTCGACTCGGTCGTTTATTCTGCGCGGCTTGTTGGGGCGTAAGTTTCGCCGCGGAGGTAGGCAAAAGTCCAGAAGTAGGTGTCGAGGTTGGATTCGCACTCGGTGGCTTTCTCACTGCTGGATTCGTGCCTTCTGTCACGGATTTCAGCGTCATGCCGTGATAAGTTCCCATAGTATCGATCTTGAAACCCTCGGTTTCCTCTTTTTGACGAATAAATCTCTCCTGATCGTAACGATTGTAAACAGCGGGTTGAGGCAATGGCCGCATGGGTGTTGATCTCGGTGTAACCATAGGCGTCGGTGCAGTTGGCCCTTTTTGTCTACCTTCTTCTCTCGCTTTTATACTCTGCAGAATGGCGAAAATATTCTTCGCGAAAACTTTGCCACTGCTCTGGAGAATCGTCGCTCGTGTTCGCCACTGGCGCTCTCGAGATACGATGTCCTTAGTATCGTCGACGTCAAGGTCGAGAATTACTCGCAAATCCGAGCCCATACCTGTTATTAATATTTTTATTATTAATGATATTAAATAAGCTTTTGATTAAATGGTATTGAAAAGCTTATTAGTTAAGCTTCGAGAATTTTTGCACGCTATCTACAATGTTTTGTAAATCTCAATCTATATGCAAAATTAAATAACAGCTTTAAAAAACAGAATTGAAAAAACTACAATGCGATAAACCAATTTTTTTGGAGAAATTTATGTAGATGAAATGTGTCCATAAAATATATGAAATATAGAAAACTTTAGGGCACAAAATATATGTTGCATACTAATATTTCACATGTAAGTCACATAGGAATAATTTATTTATATTTTATTCACATATAGCTTTTATAAAGATTCAAATTAAATAAATTTCAGCAAAGGGCTAAACTGTTGTTGGATAACTTCCTTTATATATAATTGTTGTACTTTTGTAACTTCATATTTTGCCAAAGTTCCTCACTGTAATCTCATCAGAGTTGTAAACCCAAATTTCTCTATGAAATATATGTACGCTTGTGTCATACTCTGTTTTATATTTATAATTTCTTAATAACATATGGTGAAATAAAAATTCACCATATTAATAGTACTATTAATAGTTTAGACTAAAAACTATTAATAGAACTATTAATAGTTTTGCAACTTGCAGAAATGATACTCCACCGATATTACCTGAATACAATCCAGTGTAAAAAAAATTTCCCACAAATAAACTATCAATGTTTCTAAAACTTCCCTAAATGAAATATTATATTACAGAAATAGTTGATATTCTGTCTCCATGTTTTCAGAATACAATAAAATGTGCCTCGCAACTTGCACAACTTGAAATTACCAAAAATATGCAAATAATTCTTACCGATATCGTCATTTTCTTTTATAGTTGTACGTTTCTTAGCCAATCGCTTTGCTTTAATAGCTGCAATTTTTTCCACGGACATAGCTTCGGAAAGCGATTTTATGTTGTCCACAGTAACGGAAGCCTCTTTTGGAGCATCCAGCCTGGCGGCCAGTTGCTCCTTGACTTTTTGCACATGCGTTTCCTCGAAGCGTGGCTTCTTGGAAGAACCGCTGTCCATCCCATCTTCGGCTGTGCGTTTAACCTGCGTGGAGAGACCGATCGGAGCAGATTTGTCTATGGCGGCCGAGTTGGCTGTTTCTCCATTGAGATAAGCCAAAAGATCCTTTCTGTCAGGACGTCGCACCACAGGAATATTCTCCGCGGCGGCTTGCCGCACATAAACCGGATGCGTGAGCTGAACATGCTTCAATAAAAATAGAAGACACTCTAGAGTATAATACTCCTTTGCGTTTCCTTCTTTTCCGGATCTGCAAGTGTTATAGAAATTTTCAAAAATTAGATCACCTTCACTTGTTTTGAATTAAGAAAAAAAACAAAACAAAATGAGCACGATTGGCCACGATTCACGCCAGATTGTCGTGAAATTTAGAAGAATGAAAAAAATTTCACAATTACGTACCCATAGGTTAGGTAGTTGGTTTTCACGTTCTTCGGCCACGAGAATTCACCAAATATTATTTCATTCTCACGCTCGATAATCTCCTTTTTGTTGACATTATACTGTCGCAAAAGAGACAAGGGGTCCGCCATGTTTATGCACTCACTGTGCTGCGATCTTCCTCTTCTTCTCCATTCCCCGTGGCCAACGCCATCTATACACGGCATGTGTTTAGCGATGTTCACAAGCACGTGACGCACTCTGCAGCCGTTTGGATGCACTAGTAATGTTCTACTTTATCGATATTTTCAGATTTATTTACAATTCACGTGTAAGATGTCGCGAAGTAACGTTTCGCCCGTGAAACTCTCCAAGTATTCGCCTCGGAGTCGCGGGAACGCGTAGATAGAGTTTGAAATTAATGAGAATTTATTTGTATGTTGAATAATGAACTTGAATTGTTTGCAAATATATTCGAATCACGAAATTTAGATACAATGAAGGAACGTGCGTTCCGTACAACGGTTGAAGGTATTCTGTCTGACAGTTTTGTCTTCTATATCGTTGAGGTCTCCAATGCGTCGTTGAACGGGGGTGGTTCTTCTTCTCCTTCTCCTTCTTCTTCTTCTTCTTCTCCTTCTTCTTCTTCTTCTTCTTCTCCTTCTTCTCCTTCTTCTTCTTCACTCCTGGCTATCGCCTCGAACGGGGGTGGTTCATCCCTAAAAGGGTGAACGCTGGCCAATCAACGGTCGTCTTAGTGGCGTCACTTCTCCTTCTCCAAAGGTTGTTGGCCATTCCCGTCTCGTTGCTTGTAGCGGGAAAAGCGCGTCCGTCTGTCTTGGCACGCCCGGCGTCGATCAGCTGATTGACCATACACGCTATGATACGAATAGGGAAGATCTGGCAACCTTGTGACACTTTTTCTTGTGGCCCTTTAATCTTCATTTTTCCGATACATTTTCTATAAACGATCCTAATGAATGTCTACGTGCAACACTCAAGGACGTTATGAACATACAACAACCAGCTAAAAACCGTATTTGATTAATGAAAAATCATTTATTTCACTCAGTGCGTAGAACGCGGTTTTGCGCTCGCTTCGCGTGCGTCAAACATCGTTTACACACCTCGTGAAATAAAATTTAGTATAATACTCATGCGAAAAACGATTTCTTAACTCGTGTGATTGCAACACTCGCGTTTGGCTCGTGCTGCAAATTCACACTCGTCAGAAAAAGTTTTTTCGCACTCTTATCGTAATGTACTATTCTACGTAGAGTCTGGAAAGTGTCACGTATTACCAGGTGGCGTGGGGTAGCATGTGACACTTTTGCCGACTTTCCGTAGAATCAATTTCTTATTCATCAAATGCGGTTTTTGGCTGATGATTATATGCTTGTCATGGTCTTAGGTAGTATACGCTCTTAATGTCAAGTTTTTGATAAGTAAAATGTCGAGCGCGAAACCTTGTGAGGCAATATATGTCGAGCCGGAATAACTTTGTGGCACAATATATGGACTTTGTTGCTAATACCACTTTTAAGACTTAATTTAAAGGTTTTTAATGCAAATATTCACTTTTGTTGTCAATATATTGATTCTCATGTGTCAGAATGCTTTGTAAAATGGAAAAATATTGTCATGTCACATCCCAGATAGCAATTTTACGGCAGATTGACGACACGATGGCGGCATAAAACGACACGCGTGTCGACAAAAATGCATCATTTACTGCAGCATTAAGCTGCATTATTAATGGCACGACGTGATGATGTCGGTAATGTGCTTGCAAAGTTCCGAAACGCGTTGGCGTCATTTGGCGGTGCACAGCGTGTCGGAATTTTGCCGGCAAGGTGGCGGCATTCGTGTCGTTAAGCACGTCGGGTCGTTCATAATGCAGCTTAATGCTGCAGTACTTCGCGCATTTTTGTCGACACGCCGTGCGGCACGTTTTTCTATTTGGAAACCGTATTTCTTCATAATTTTGGAATACGCAGGCTATTGAGTACATAATACAATCACTATGGCATACTCCTATCTATAATTAAGGAGGTTCGGTGATGGCGGCAGGGTGGGGATAGGCACTGTTGTGCTGCGCGGTAAGGGGCTGACGCCGTGGGAGCGAGACACCATGCGAGCCGCGTTAAGCGTAGAGGCAAAAAATTAACGATTTCTCTGTCAATTTCGCGGTGACCTTCAAATTTCAAGCTCGTGCCGTATTCAGGATACTTTTCCGGACGTCTACACATTTTTTTGATTATTCTATCTTGGATTTAGCTCTTGCAAAGACGTAAAAAGTTCAATATTCGACTCACTTTTCTTTTCTTTACATGTAAATCGTCGCAACGTTGTTATTTAATATCTCGGAAACTACACGGTGAATCCCTTAAAAATTTTGCGTACGTGTCCGTTATCATTACAGCTGTTATACGATTTTTTTTTACAATTTTATCTTGGATTTGATTTTTTTTACGAACGTCCTTAACGATGAATGTTCATTGAAAGTACCATAACCGCTTTATATTATGACATATCGCGAAATATATGAAATAAGCGGAATCAATTTTGTATGGCCAAAATCGATTATCATTTTTTACTGTTTTATGTAGGTCTGAGCAAAAATTCTTTTTGCACTAACATAAAGTTTTTCGCTTTACTAAAGTGCCATAAAAATATTGAATTATTTCTGCCAATAAGGCATCAACAACCCAAGTAGCACAAAGACAAAGGATATCTATTTGGTATACGAAAAGGTATGTTAATTTCCGTCCAAATGATATCTTTTGGATTTGGGTATCTTTTAGACGTTTTTAAGATATCCAAAGCCAAAAAGATATCATTTGGACGGAAATTAATATACCTTTTCGTATGCCAAATAGATAACCTGTTTCACACGGTTGCCGTGTCTCCTCTACCTACGCCATAGGTTTCAATCGGTTGGAAAGAATGAATGATGAAATGAATAAAAAAAAGCTAAAAAATTGTATCGAAGAGAGAAATTTCTTCCCAATCTTGTGCCCAAATACCAAGTTGATTGCATATTTTGTTTTTTTTGATATCATCAGAGAAAGTATCTATTTTGACTCGCGTCTCTCTCTAATTCATGCATTTTCTGGTTATCTCGCTCTTTCGCACCAACGCGTTGATTGACGCGTTTGCGACATTTGCATGCGAAACAATTGATATAGCGTTTAAGGAATACCTTAAAGACCTGTCCCCATGATAAATTTTTCAAAGTTGCCTTGAAGTTGTCTAAAAGGCATTCATAAAACAATTAAAGTTACCATTCAACAAAAACCCGGCATTATTTTTGTGCAAAAATCGAATATCGTTTTCATAAATGCATAAATGCTTGGGCGTCTTTGCAAAGAAAATCATGGGGTGCGTTCCGAATCGAACAAGCGCATCAGAATTTTCCACATTTTCTGCAGTTTACGCAATGACTGCAGTAAATGCATCAATGTTTTTGACGCGAAACGCTAGTTTCCGCAGAAATATTGTTTCTGGCACTAAAAAGGCGCTATTCGCAGTTGAACAAGCAAAATAGTATATTTGGATACAAGAGGCCAAAGGAGCGTTTTGAGCACTGCTCGCGCGATGACAGCACGAAGCATCGGCGAAGCCGGCCGCCGACGAAACGTCAAGCGGCCATTTTGCATGTCTGTAAACGGTGGGCAAACGAGGATTTTGCATGCACGCGTAAAGAAAAAGTCCATTTTTATGCTTTACTGCAGTACAGCAAACCCTGGTAATAATAAAATATAGAGACTGATACAGATAGATTGAATTTAAATGGGATTTAATCGCATTTTATCATCTCTATCTATTCGAATTTTGATCAATTTGATGAAATCTCAATTAATCGATTTTTATACAATTATTACATTGTACATATATATAATATTACAATTGTAAATATTACATTAAAGAAAATTAATATTATTGATGAATATCAGACGACTTACGAAAAGTCTACCATTCGATTTAGTCGATAATTGGTCAAGTCTTTTAAAGTTAACCGAAAACTGACCCGAAGTTATATTAAGTTTAAGGTATTCCAAGCATAGTTTTCAGAATTCTATAATTTTCGGCTATACTATAGTTTTATTACGTAGAATTGTGTAAAAAAACTCGCAGGCGTGGTAGCCACCCATTTAATGATTATTTATCGCTTCAAAAAGTGCAATATTAGCACAGAAAGATATGGGAAAATAAGCTCGTGGCCGCGTTTCAATTGCAGATTTCATTAGTCAAACATCTCGACATCGGAAAAATAAAATATGCAATGGACACAGCGGATTTCGGAGATAAATTATCGCGCTTAAAAAACTATACCGACCGAAGTCTTTCGCGAGAAAATATTATCGAAAGGTGTGAAAAAAAATCTAATATCACGCGGCAGTCATGGCGGGACCTGTGACGTGTAGCTGGCAACGCTGTATATCGTCAGCTGTGCTTATGACGTTCGCCGGCGATGCGCGCGAAATTGAAAAATATTTGACGTTAAGATGATGTGTTAGTGCTCGGTCGGTAACAAAAACTGTAAAGCGTTGTTCTTGGTCACAATTAATATTTCAGGCAAAAGACGAGAAGTACTGACTACGTCTTGATACCCTGCAGTCAATACTTCTCGACTTTTATTCGAAAAATTAACCGTGGCGACGAATAACACTTCGGGAAGATTCAACTAACTCACTCGCACTTATGGCGATCTGAGAGAGACAGACGATATGTAATACATCACCTTAAGAGGCAATGATACACCGGCTGGAATTTCTTCGCCCAATGTTAAACGCCTATAGGTCTGTCTCTCTCGCACATAGCTCTGTCTCTCTAGCACTATTTTTCTTTTAATTCTCCTGACCAGACGGCTGTTTTGATCCAGGAGCCCGAAGCTTAGCCCAATTCTGCCATACTTTCGGACATTCTGTTAAAATCTGAGCTTTATCTGCCGAGTATTTTGAAAGAAAGTAGCTTTCAAAATTTCGAAGTGAGTATCACTGCCTCTTAAGGCGAGGTGAAACCTACTCAGTCGGTAACAAAAACTGTAAACAATCTTTCAGACGACACCGAACGTTTTCTGATAAAAGAAAAGTTTTACATCATTGGTCTCTTAATTCTGCATGATGTAAAACTTTCATGTTTCCCAAAAAATGTCCAGTTTCTGAGAATTCTTGTTCCGAAAGATATTCGTTATCCTTGTCGCACTCATGGATATTTCACCTCGCCTTAAGGTGATGTGTTACACTGACCGAGTCGCCATGAATGCGAGTGAGAAAGCGCCATTGGCGCCCGCGATAGAGCGAGAGAGAACGACAAAAACGACTAACACATCACGTTAAGATGATGTGTTAGTGCTCGGTCGGTAACAAAAACTGTAAAGCGTTGTTCTTGGTCACAATTAATATTTCAGGCAAAAGACGACAAGTACTGACTACGTCTTGGTACCCTGCAGTCAGTACTTCTCGACTTTTATTCGAAAAATTAACCGTGGCGACGAATAACCCTTCGGGAAGATTCAACTATCTCACTCGCACTTATGGCGATCTGAGAGAGACAGACGATGTGTAACACATCACCTTAATGACGGTCTCTCATTTTCAGGTTAGGATAGGATAATCAAACGGTTGTATCTGTTGCACTACTAGATTAATAATCTTTCAACAATCAAAATGAGATATTGCTCGTCATAATTGAACCACTACTATGGGTTATTCTTTTTAAAAAACTGCGCGGAAAAACGTGACTTCAGACATTTGCATATATCAGTCGATTTTGTATTCCAATCACGGCTGTCAATGTACTTTACTTATATATTAAGAACTAATTCTGCTACGTGTAAATCACCAGAAATTGTAAAAATGTTTTTAACAATTTAGCCATGTATGCGTTTCATGCAGCGGCGAACATTTATGCAATTATTCGGAACGCAGCCATCGTCGAATCGTCCAATAGCATTGCAGTATCCCACGAAAAATGAACCAATTAAATTTACGAAAAAGATGCATAGCTCAATTTTCTGCCGCTGTCACAATAATGTACAAAGTGCATTGATTATATTTTTCTCAAGACGCGACCGCGTCTCTGTATCGGCTACATAATAAATCTGCTCCGTATTTTTGAGAATATTGACAATAATTGTTCATAAAAATGCGAGGATACACAGGATTGTTGTTTATCGGAACGCTGTTAATGCGAAGTGGATTTTGCACCTCTACGGGAACTCCACACATCGGTAAGTCTTTACTATTTTCTGAAAAAAGTTTTTATGCACTTGTTTATTTACGAGATTTGCCGGATCAGTCCATTAGTGACAAAGAAAAAAAAATCACATTGCCTAATATTAAAAATAAGCTTAAAACATTTGTTAAATAGAAAATGAGTTTGTATAGCACAAACAATACCTAACATATTATTAGTGATGTATTTATTTTAGTAATCACAAAAATTACAAAAGTAGAACAAATAATCACAAAATCTATTGTTTGGTAAGAATTAATTTTGGATATTACACAAGATCATTATGTTTGTTATATGATGTGATTTACAGTGTTTAAAATGAAAGGGAATAAAGTTTAACTCAGTTATATTTATTGACAAATATCTGATTCATTCGACTGCTGATGTTATATGAAACAATATATATTTTTTATCTACTAAACAAATAATTATCCACAGTTAAGCCAAAGCACTTTGCTAATGCAGGTCACCTACAACAATTTTTTAAAGTTTTTTACTCTGAAACATTTAATTAAAAAACTGTTCTTAAAATGTTCGAAATATTTGTAAACCATTTTCTTTTCTGCGGGAGAAGCATTCTTCTGATATTTGGGAGAAAATTTATATTGAGGACATTGCTTATACTTGAATACAGATATTGAAGTAATATAATATCTTATGTAACACTGGGAATTATTAAAAAATATTTAGCCTATTATTTCTTTATGAAAGTATACAGAGTATAAAAACCAACAAAAATGATTACAGGTGATCCATAACAGACAGATACGATTTCCAATTCGTAAGAAATTTTTTGTTTAAACAGCTTAACTGCCTATATTTTTTATATAATTAATATGAATAATCAAATAAGTAAAATGGATATTTATCACTAAATATCACTGACTATTTGACCTGATTCTCTCCCCTTAAGGTCTGTATAAAATAAATATATGGTAGTTTTTACGATTAGTATAATAATCATTATAGGTGACATCAGAATTACATATATTTTTATGTCCCTGATAATTATGTTATTCCAAATACCCTAATAATTGTCTACTATTTTGTACTTTTATATGAAAAAAAATCACTGTAAATTAATAAAAATAAATTATTAATATTACTTTGATTTTACATTAGCATTAATAAGTACTCATATCATGCAGAAAAATATCTTCTAGACACATAATTCTAAGCAATATTGTATTTTTATTGGAATATTCTTAGAATTCTGTTTATAATATTACAAGCATCAATGTTTTTCCTTATGCAATTAGAAGTAAATAAGCTTAAGACAATGGATGTCTTAAAATCATTTACTGGTAATTAGATAAGGGAAGAAATTGAATAAAATAATAATACTTGTTTTTATTCAGGGCTTTAGCTCATGTTGTATGTGTTTCTTGTTTTCCGTTTTGTTTGCATTAATTATTGTACTTACTATTTTTATGTAATCTTCTTAATGCATTTGCAGCAATTGTTGGTGGAGGCATTGGAGGAGCATCAGCCTCACATTTCCTAAATGAATTGTTCGGTGGAAAATTGGAGATTGACCTGTTTGAAGCAGGAGAAATTGGTGGACGACTGGCAACTGTGGAAGTAGCTGGAACTGAATATGAATCTGGTGGTTCTATAATTCACGATAGAAATCGGCTCATGAAACGCTTTGTCAAACTCCTTGGTATGGAAGTAAATCTAAAAACTTTTCATTTTAGAAATAAATAACTATGCAAAGTAGAACTTTGCACATTGCTTCCTCATTAATTTTCATCTTTCACAATGCCGCCTCTATGAGGAAGTTTCTTTATTTTATTTTTGGCTTCCTCATAGAGGAAGCTTTGCGAAAGATGATAATTATTAACAAAGCAATGTGCAAAGCTCTACTTTGCATCATTATTTTAAATACAAATTAAAGAAGTACGAAAACAAAATTTTTTATAAATTTAAATATCTATAAAATCTAAACCACTTTATGTATTTCATTTAAATTCAATACTGATTGTCATTTTTCATTGCTTTATTTATCAAAAACTGTTTAAGCTCATTACCTAAAAAATTGTGGCAGCTAGAGCACATACAGAGAATTTTTGAAAAATTCAATGTCTTATAAAATCTGAACCACTTTACCAATTTTCACCAAATTCGATATCAACTACAACTGGATGTTAAGGAGGTTGGTGCGCTCCACACTAGTCAAATCAGTGTTAATTTTTTAAAAGCGTTTCTACAATTTCAGATGGTTTGATAATCTGTTCCAAGGTGTTAATCACATAGCAGCATTAGTTCTTGATATTCAAATACATTCACAGCTGTGATATCAACAGTAAATCGATCAATATCTGCAAATTTCCGATGTTATGTTTTTTCATCCAGTTTTTTAAAAGGGTTAACCGTAATATCAGTCCGATTATGACGACAAATAACTCATTTTGTTCACTAAAAGATATTCTATCGATTGGCCGTCTATTTTTTTAAATCGTATTAGTAGTTCAAAAGATACAACCGTTTGTTTATCCTATCATAACCTAACATCAAGTATACAAATGGCTGTAACTTTTGAACGCCTGATACTATAGAAAATCCGGAGGGTCAATCGATTAAGGATCTTTCACTGATCAAAATGAGCTATGTTTCGTCATAATCGGACTGATATTACGGTTTACCCTTTTACAAAACTGGATGAAAAAACATGACATCGTAAATTTGGAGATATTGATCGATTTACTGTTTATATGACAGCTGTGAATGTATTTAAATATCGAGAACTAATGCTGCTATGTGATTAACACCTTGGAACGGATTATTAAACCATCTGAAATTGTAGAAACGCTTTTAAAAATTTAGCACTAATTTGACTAGTGTGGAGCGCTCCAACCTCCTTAATTTCACCTTGCAAAAGATTTGAGGAGGTTTGGTCGATCTTAACTTGAATAAGAACGAAAACAAAATTTTTTCGAAAATACAAAATTTTATAAAATCGAAACCCCTTCATGGATTTCGCTTAAATTCAATACCGACCTTCGTTTTTAATTTCTCTACTTGTCCAGAACTATTTAGCTCATTAGCTGAAAAATTGCGAAAGCTAGAGAACATACAGACATTTTTCGAAAAATTGAAAGGCTTATAAAATCGGCATTTTTTTTTTTCAATTTTTTCGAAAAAGTTTACATAGGAAGGAGCGTTGCTCCTCTACCAGCGTGCTAAATTTCAGCTTGATTGTTAAAGCCGTTTCGAGATACAGCGGTTTGAATTTTGCAAGCCTGCTACAAACAAACGTACATACATCCGGACATTTTTTCTAAACCACTTTTCTCGACGTTTTGGACTATTCTGAGTGTCCTGACATGAAAATCTCGAAAAATATTTTTTTTACAAAAACAAAGCTTCCTCTATGAGGAAACAAAATGAATATTGGCCTTCATATATTGAATTTTCATAGGTATGGAACAGAGACCAACTTGTGGAGATCAGAAATTTGGAATATGGAACAGAGAAGAGTTTGTCTTTGAAGAAAGTTCCTGGGAATTGATGACTCTCACTAAATTGATCTACAGATATGGTTTGCAACCATTCAGACTCCATGGGTACTCTATACAAGACATTTTACTGTTATACAAATTAAAATGGCATTGTTGAATTTTTTATAATCCTATTTTTTCATATGCCTATAAACAGATATATAAATTCGGTACTAGATAACTTTGATAAAATCTACAAACTTCATGATGATGGCATTGCCTTTGCCAATGTAACAGCCATGCTATCAGCTATGAATAACGAATTTCCAAAAATGCTTGAAACTTCGATGAAAGAGCATCTGACAACTTTGGGATATTCATCGCGCCTCATTGACGAATTGGTCGAGGCTACTTTGGTCGTGAATTATGGACAAAACACGGATGTTCAGAGTTTCGTCGGTTGTGTATCCGTCGCTGGTGCAGGAGCCTCGTTATGGTCCGTAAAGGGCGGAAATAAAGACGTAAATCAACACTGCTTAGTATAAAACACTGCTCACTTAAGGAGCGATTTCCGTTTTTAGTAGCAAAAAATATGCGCCCGTCACAGTGCGAAAAAAAATGCATTTTACTTCTATATTAATTATTGTTTTTATGAAAAAAAAGTTTAATATTTTCATGTCAGAATAGCCTAAAGCGTCGAGAGAAGTGGTTTTAAAAAAATGTCCGTATGTATGTGCGTACTTTCCCGGTTTCGGAAATTCAATTGCTTATAACTCAAGAATCGTTCGAGCGGTCGAGTTGATATTCCGCTCATAAGTGAAGCAGCATACATTTTTTACAAAAGTCTAAACTAATACATTTCTAAATATTCACTCGTACTAAAACATCGGTTTTTTGTCCGAAAAACGGTAAATCTCTCTTAATAGCACGTTACAGAAACTCCACAAACTTGTTTTTTTTTCAATTAACGCATAATTTTCTAGGTACCTAAACATCTCGTCTACAGAAACAACCAAATCAACGTCGTTCCATCTACAGTTAAAAAAATAGTTTATCTGCCGAAAGATGTTGGTATTCCACAGTACGAAGTCCATTACAGTAATAATGGTAAATTTTTGGCATACACTTATCCTATTAAATTTTATTACTTAATTAATTACTTCTTACTTACTTCTTACTTACTTCTTACTTACTTTCTTACTTACTTTCTTACTTACTTTCTTACTTACTTTCTTACTTACTTTCTTACTTACTTCTTACTTCTTACTTACTTTCTTACTTACTTTCTTACTTACTTAAAACTTACGGTAAAAAGATTATAGTTCGTGAAATGATGTATTATTTTAGGTACGAGTACAGAAACGATGAAAAACCTTTACGATATAGTTATCGTAGCGACGCCTCTAACAAAAGACCACGATAAGTTGATAGAGTTTGAAAACTTTGCCGAAACTGCGCGGTTCGAATTTCCCGGTGGATATCAATCAACTTTCGCAACATTTGTTCATGGTGACTTGAATCCAAAGTACTTCAATCTTGAAGATCCAATCGCTGCAGTTTTGAGTTGCGATCCTAACAAAACGATCATCAGTTCGGTCGGCAATTTGGTTTCCGTTGAAGGCAGTTGCTCCAAAGTTTGGAAAATATTCACGAGAGATCCCCTCGAGCAACGTGTCATCGACGATATGTTTAAAAACGTACAGTACCGATATTCTATTAATACAATGTTTATATATTTACAGTGAAAATCAGGAGAAAAACGGTGATATTCATTGATGCATTCTTCACTCATTTTGCTGGTGATATTACATGAATAAATATATACCGTTGACTCTCAAATAATTTTTTTGTAAGATGACAGAAGCATCTGGTTGTTCTGGATCGCTTACTACAATTTGTTTCTATTTCAAACTTTGCAAACTTTTATAAGAAAACCGGTAGGTCGAATATGTTCAAATAATTATCGGTTTTGCAAAAGATATGATATTGAGAAAATGCAATGAATTCAAATAGTGAATATGAAACAAAAAAGATTCTTAAATAAATTTTAAGATCACCAGTTTTCGGGGGAAAAGAAAACTAAACTCATGCCACACGGATATTTGTTATGCTAAAGTTTATTTGGGAGTAATTAGCTTACCGATTTTCTTATAAGTGTGCAAAAAACAAAAATTGTAGGTAAACCAAAAAAGCTAGATATTTCTACCATAATATATGAAGAAATGTTTCTTTGAGGGGCTAGTAGAGCATATTTTTCCTATAAAATCAGTAGCCAAATAAGTGAGATTAATAATTCATATTTTATACAGTGCTGATATTTTTAAAAACTTCAAATTTGTTCAAATTTGCAGGTTCAACAAATCAAAACGATAAAATGGAAAGCATATCCCAATTATTCTACGACAAAGCCTCGTCTCGATTTCAAGCTTCACGATTCGCTATATCACGTGAATGCAATAGAGTGGGCAGCTAGCGCCATGGAAATGAGTGCAATCGGTGGAAGAAACGTAGCAATTTTGGCGTACAATGAGTACAAACAACGAGATGGATCTATAGATTCTTCGAGCGAATCGACGCTACGAAAACGTGAGAAATCATCACGTTTCACGGATCTCTAGCTAATTCATAAAAAATATTGTTGATGTTAATACTGTTGATTATAACAGAAACCATGTGATGGAGATTTTATTATTGTACATATAAATCATACATTATTATTATTTTTTGACAATTTGTATTATAATCATCGGTCGTTGCAGAATCAAAATATAGTTTACTGTTAACGCGATTAGTATTTTTTTACGATATTATTTCAATACATTTCCATCCTGTTATCATTCCTGAAGCTTCATTCTTCTGCACATTTTTTGTTACTGCATTCAATTTCTTGCAAACCAAATTAAAGTCATTCTAGGTTCACATTAAGCACATAGTAGATGAAAAAATTATTGGTACAGTATGGTAATTGCTCCCCAATTTTTAAGTGGCGCTAGAAATACGTATATGATCCTGCAGCAGGATATAATATTTAAAAAAAAAGTTTATCACTTTTGACTCGATTCGAATTCCACAAAAAAATGATCATTTGTTTCTCATTAAATAGAATTTGCGGCAATGAAGTTAATTTCACCTTCAAAATATACTATCTTTATAATAGTTTCATAAACTGTTGGCTTAAATTACTTATTTGCAGGGATACACATTCATTCAATGATAATGTATCTGAAATACTTTCATGTCTGAATGATTATTGATTTTTACGCCTATTAAAAATTATATTTTGTCGCAAAGAATATTTTATCTAAAAAGAATTATTTTACATAACAATCAATCATAGTTCTTTCTTGAAAAAAAGTATTTTAAATACATTTTCATTGGATAGATGTCCATCCCTGATAATTTGAATCTAAGTATATTTACTTCTTACAAAATCACATAATTTCGGATTCTTCCATTTTAGATATGATGGACCGTTTCCGTGATATCATTATTTGAATGACAACTTAAAAAATAAAAATTCTGATTAGAAGAATAAAATTAAAAAATTAGCAATTGGCTGTAAATATATAAATTAATTTCTTGCAATTACATGATTTTTTTCTTTTTTGTGCTTTAACTGACATATTTATATTCATGTCCATTTTAAATCATGAACAATTCTTGGCGCCAAAAAAAACGTATTACTATACTTTATTAAACCCCATATCAAAAGATGCATTAGAGTCTGGGCGCAAGGGGCTTAAAGAAAAAATGTGTTGTTATTGTACTAAACTTACTCGAATATTGCAGAAATTAATCTTTCGATGTATAATTCTGTTAAACTATATCATTACTCGATAATAAAAGTGGACCATTCAAGCCGAAAATGATGAAAAGTTGCCGACTTGTGAAATCCTGCAGTCGGTAATAAAAACTGTAATCAACTTTTTTCACGCATATTGACATTTTACAGCTTCAAAAAGAGTTTTATCGAATGCAAATATCACTGGAGCATTCGATGAAACTCTTTTTGAAGCTGTAAAATGTCAGTATGCGTGATTAAAGTTGATTACAGGTTTTATTACCGACCAGAGATAGGCGATGTTGAAAAAACAAATCGATTATAAGAATAATCGATATCGCGAAATCGATTATCTAAAATAATCGATTTCAATGACAAAATAATCGATAATCGCTACAATCGATTGTAATCGCTCAACTCTACCATTCTGTATAGAGATGGGCGATATTGAAACAAAAAATCGATTACTTGATAATCGATTATAAGAATAATCGATATCGCGAAATCGATTATCTAAAATAATCGATTTTAATGTCAAAATAATCGATAATCGCTAGAATTGATTTTAATCGCTCATCTCTATTACCGACTGCGTTATTTCAATGCACATAACCTCTCCACGTCTTTGTTGTCACCGGCACAACATATTTGTTTTGGTTATAGAGTCAACGTTGAAAACCAGAGCTTCAAACATTACTTCTCCCGAGTGATCCGTAAGTTTCAATAACATTTCTACCGTCATAATTCAATCTACCGCATTATTGAATTCTTAAGAGTGCAGCAGAAAAATACCAACATATCACAAGATGCAGACCAACATTCCGTTAACTCGAGTAACCCTCGACTCGTCGATAGCCATAAAACTGACAATGGGAAGTCAAATGACAAAGGAACGAGCTTTAATGGCCCGAAACGACGCCTGGCATAGAATAAAAATAATACGCGGCGCCAGGTACGACAAAGAGGTGGTTCTTCGAAGCATTCTTCTCGCAGTAGAGCCAGCAGACTTAATCCCAGTCAGATATCAAGTCAACGGCGAAGACGCTTATTTTATGGCCAGAAACTGTGGACCAGCATTGGAAATGCTATGCCGATCAAATTTGATAATAAATCTTGCCAACGGAGATCCAATTGTCATTATCGTCACACTGGCCTTCGCCTCTATTCATGAACTCAAAATCAACATACAGCCTATTCTTCTTGCGGCTCTTACCAGGAGGTACGACACGAATAAAAAGTATCTGAGACTCGACGATTTTCACAGAGACGATGAGATTGCCAAGACTGTTTACTGTCCGCTCTCGCAGTCCAAAACTCTTAGCCATACTCTGAAATTGGCAAAAACTGCTCTGGGCCCTTTTGAGCACTTAAATCTGCAAAACAACGAACTTCTAAATACAAGCGCTATGGAAAACTCCAATTTGACCTCTCTCAGAGGCTTGGACCTTCGAAACAACTATTTAATGGCGATGGATGCTCTTGCTTCTCTAAAAACTCTGCAGATTACAGAACTCTGGCTGGATGGAAATCCACTGTGCGAAAATTACGCCAACGCCACGCGTTACGTCGCATCGGCGAGACTTTATTGTCCGCATTTGACTAAACTCGACGGCGTAACTCTGAACGCGCCAACACTTCCACTCACCTATAATCATTACTTCAAGGCCATCGATACGCGAAAACTCGTTCATCAGTTTTTGGAGCATTTTTATGATATCTACGATTACGAAGATCGATTGATGTTGAGAAATTTGTACCACAAAAACTCTATGTTTTCGCTGACTTTGGGTATACCATCGGGAAATAACAATAGAAAGAATCTGGGACCTTTTATGGCGGAGAATCGTAATTTTCTTCACGCGTCCGACTACACGAAGGGACATCAGCTTCTATATCGAGGACCCCATGAGATTACAGGAGTTTTTAAGCGGTTGCCACCGTCGATGCACGATAGGAGCAGCTTTAAAATTGACGTGATGTTCGATGATCGGGAACGCATCCTCTTCAACGTCGAGGGAGTTTTCAAGACTCCGGCCTCGCAGTTACTGTTTTTCAGTAGATCTTTTTTCCTTGTCGGTCGCGAGGACAACGAGTATAATATTGTCAACGATCAGTATCACGTTAGTGTCGCTGTAGCGACTTCGATTGCATCTTTTGATAACGTAGCGATTGAGAAGGAAAGAGTCGAACAAAATCGCGGGAAAATGAACTCGTTTACACCGAGGGAAAAGGAGCGCTTGATTTTTACTCTCATGGAAACCACGACCATGAACACCGAATGGTGCCACAGATTTCTCGACGATGCTAACTGGGACGTAAGACGAGCTATTAAAAAATTTATGGATCATTACAAATCCTCCAGGATTCCGGTTGAAGCTTTCAGCAGATAAAATTGTTTGATTAGCAATTTTGATAACGCAGACTAATGAAAATGTAGACAATTTTGATAACGCAGCGATTGAGATAGAAGAGCTGAAATTAATCGCGAGAATATGATCTTGTTTATTCCGAGGAAAAAGGAGCGCTTGATTTTTACGCTTATTAATGTCACGACTATGAATATCGAATAGGGCCACAGATTTTTCGACGATACTAACTGAGATGCAAGACGAGCTATTAAAAAATTTATGGATAATTACAAATCCTCCAGCATTCCGGTTGAAGCTTTTAGCAGATAAAATTGTTTGATTAGCAATTTTGATAACGCAGACTAATGAAAATTTAGACAATTTTGATAACGCAGCGGTTGAGAAAGAAAGAGCTGAAATTAATCGCGAGAATATGATCTTGTTTATTCCGAGGAAAAAGGAGCGCTTAGTTTTTATGCTCATTAATGTCATGAATATGTACACCGAATAGGGCCACAGATTTCTCGACGATACTAACTGAGACGCAAGACGAGCTATTAAAAAATTTATTGATAATTACAAATCGTCCAGCATTCCGTTTGAAGCTTTCAGCAGATAAAATTGTTTGATTAGCAATTTTGATAACGCAGACTAATGAAAATGTAGACAATTTTGATAACGCAGCGATTGAGAAAGAAAGAACTGAAATTAATCGCGAGAATATGATCTTGTTTATTCCGAGGAAAAAGGAGCGCTTAGTTTTTATGCTCATGAATGTCGCGAATATGAACACCGAATAGGGCCACAGATTTCTCGACGATACTAACTGGGACGCGAGACGAGCGATTAAAAAATTTATGGATCATTACAAATTCTCCAGAATTCCGGTTGAAGCTTTCAGCGGATAAAATTGTTTGATTAGCAATTTTGATAACGCAGACTAATGAAAATGTAGACAATTTTCATAACGCAGCGATTGAGAAAGAAAGAACTGAAATTAATCGCGAGAATATGATCTTGTTTATTCCGAGGAAAAAGAAGCGCTTGATTTTTACGCTCATTAATGTCACGAATATGAGCACCGAATAGGGCCACAGATTTCTCTACGATACTAACTGAGACGCAAGACGAGCTATTAAAAAATTTATGGATAATTACAAATCCTCCAGCATTCCGGTTGAAGCTTTTAGCAGATAAAATTGTTTGATTAGCAATTTTGATAACGCAGACAAATGAAAATGTAGACAATTTTGATAACGCAGCGATTGAGAAAGAAAGAGCTGAAATTAATCGCGAGAATATGATCTTGTTTATTCCGAGGAAAAAGGAGCGCTTGATTTTTACGCTCATTAATGTCACGAATATGTACACCGAATAGGGCCACAGATTTCTCTACGATACTAACTGGAACGCGAGACGAGCTATTAAAAAATTTATGGATCATTACAAATTCTCCAGAATTCCGGTTGAAGCTTTCAACAGATAAAATTGTTTGATTAGCAATTTTGATAACGCAGACTAATGAAAATGTAGACAATTTTGATAACGCAGCGATTGAGAAAGAAAGAACTGAAATTAATCGCGAGAATATGATCTTGTTTATTCCGAGGAAAAAGGAGCGCTTGGTTTTTATGCTCATGAATGTCACGAATATGAACACCGAATAGGGCCTCAGATTTCTCGACGATACTAACTGGGACGCGAGACGAGCTATTAAAAAATTTATGGATAATTACAAATCCTCCAGAATTCCGGTTGAA
Source organism: Ephialtes manifestator (assembly GCA_963970395.1). NCBI lineage: Eukaryota > Metazoa > Arthropoda > Insecta > Hymenoptera > Ichneumonidae > Ephialtes > Ephialtes manifestator. Next base: position 26,836,937 of record OZ019975.1, on the reverse strand, counting down.
GCTTTCAGCAGATAAAATTGTTTGATTAGCAATTTTGATAACGCAGACTAATGAAAATGTAGACAATTTTGATAACGCAGCGGTTGAGAAAGAAAGAGCTGAAATTAATCGCGAGAATATGATCTTGTTTATTCCGAGGAAAAAGGAGCGCTTAGTTTTTATGCTCATGAATGTCACGAATATGAACACCGAATAGAGCCACAGATTTCTCGACGATACTAACTGAGACGCAAGACGAGCTATTAAAAAAATTATGGATAATTACAAATTCTCCAGCATTCCGGTTGAAGCTTTTAGCAGATAAAATTGTTTGATTAGCAATTTTGATAACGCAGACTAATGAAAATGTAGACAATTTTGATAACGCAGCGATTGAGAAAGAAAGAGCTGAAATTAATCGCGAGAATATGATCTTGTTTATTCCGAGGAAAAAGGAGCGCTTGGTTTGTATGCTCATTAATGTCACGAATATGAACACCGAATAGGGCCACAGATTTCTCGACGATACTAACTGAGACGCAAGACGAGCTATTAAAAAATGTATGGATAATTACAAATCCTCCAGCATTCCGGTTGAAGCTTTTAGCAGATAAAATTGTTTGATTAGCAATTTTGATAACGCAGACTAATGAAAATGTAGACAATTTTGATAACGCAGCGATTGAGAAAGAAAGAACTGAAATTAATCGCGAGAATATGATCTTGTTTATTCCGAGGAAAAAGGAGCGCTTGATTTTTACGCTCATTAATGTCACGAATATGTACACCGAATAGGGCCACAGATTTCTCTACGATACTAACTGGAACGCGAGACGAGCTATTAAAAAATTTATGGATCATTACAAATTCTCCAGAATTCCGGTTGAAGCTTTCAGCAGATAAAATTGTTTGATTAGCAATTTTGATAACGCAGACAAATGAAAATGTAGACAATTTTGATAACGCAGCGATTGAGAAAGAAAGAGCTGAAATTAATCGCGAGAATATGATCTTGTTTATTCCGAGGAAAAAGGAGCGCTTGGTTTTTATGCTCATTAATGTCACGAATATGTACACCGAATAGGGCACAGATTTCTCGACGATACTAACTGGGACGCGAGACGAGCTATTAAAAAATTTATGGATCATTACAAATCCTCCAGCATTCCGTTTGAAGCTTTCAGCAGATAAAATTGTTTGATTAGCAATTTTGATAACGCAGACAAATGAAAATGTAGACAATTTTGATAACGCAGCGATTGAGAAAGAAAGAGCTGAAATTAATCGCGAGAATATGATCTTGTTTATTCCGAGGAAAAAGGAGCGCTTGGTTTTTATGCTCATTAATGTCACGAATATGAACACCGAATAGGGCCACAGATTTCTCGACGATACTAACTGAGACGCAAGACGAGCTATTAAAAAATTTATGGATAATTACAAATCCTCCAGCATTCCGGTTGAAGCTTTTAGCAGATAAAATTGTTTGATTAGCAATTTTGATAACGCAGACTAATGAAAATGTAGACAATTTTGATAACGCAGCGATTGAGAAAGAAAGAACTGAAATTAATCGCGAGAATATGATCTTGTTTATTCCGAGGAAAAAGGAGCGCTTGATTTTTACGCTCATTAATGTCACGAATATGTACACCGAATAGGGCCACAGATTTCTCTACGATACTAACTGGAACGCGAGACGAGCTATTAAAAAATTTATGGATCATTACAAATTCTCCAGAATTCCGGTTGAAGCTTTCAGCAGATAAAATTGTTTGATTAGCAATTTTGATAACGCAGACAAATGAAAATGTAGACAATTTTGATAACGCAGCGATTGAGAAAGAAAGAGCTGAAATTAATCGCGAGAATATGATCTTGTTTATTCCGAGGAAAAAGGAGCGCTTGGTTTTTATGCTCATTAATGTCACGAATATGTACACCGAATAGGGCACAGATTTCTCGACGATACTAACTGGGACGCGAGACGAGCTATTAAAAAATTTATGGATCATTACAAATCCTCCAGCATTCCGTTTGAAGCTTTCAGCAGATAAAATTGTTTGATTAGCAATTTTGATAACGCAGACAAATGAAAATGTAGACAATTTTGATAACGCAGCGATTGAGAAAGAAAGAGCTGAAATTAATCGCGAGAATATGATCTTGTTTATTCCGAGGAAAAAGGAGCGCTTGGTTTTTATGCTCATGAATGTCACGAATATGAACACCGAATAGGGCCACAGATTTCTCGACGATACTAACTGAGACGCGAGACGAGCTGTTAAAAAATTTATGGATAACTACAAATCATTCAGCATTCCGGTTGAAGCTTTCAGCAGATAAAATTGTTTGATTAGCAATTTTGATAACGCAGACTAATGAAAATGTAGACAATTTTGATAACGCAGCGATTGAGAAAGAAAGAACTGAAATTAATCGCGAGAATATGATCTTGTTTATTCCGAGGAAAAAGGAGCGCTTGGTTTTTATGCTCATGAATGTCACGAATATGAACACCGAATAGGGCCACAGATTTCTTGACGATACTAACTGAGACGCAAGACGAGCTATTAAAAAATTTATGGATCATTACAAATTCTCCAGCATTCCAGTTGAAGCTTTCACTAGATAGTTATTTAAGTAGCGAATCGCTGAGAAATTTGACAAAATATAGTGGCATACATGGGGCCTCTTATGGGAAAGGATCCGAATTGTCACTTAAGATGAGATATTTATATACGCAAAGTAAAATTTCGAGCAAATAAGTGCATTACGAAATCGTCGAAACTTCAAAATTTCATTGATACTATAAAAAAGTGATTTTATCGGATTTTTGGATGAATAATTGCAACAATTGCAATAATTAAAAGAAGCCCAATTATGCGAGCTGTATCGTTTTATCTCCTGCACCAATGAACACACCCGAAAATAAAAGTCAAATGAGCGTACATGTTAAAAATGTTTTTACTAATGCGATAATTTAACAATACTGAACACTTACATACAAATGTTTATTCTTAATGTTAATAGTTTTGTTAAAAAAACCAGTTAATTTTTATCAACTTGCAGTTTTTTTCATGACAGTTAATTTCCTAGCTTGCATCGGCTCTTTAAGTCTTCGTTTTCATGCAATCGTCAATTTATGGTTGTCGTATTTTTTGCATCCAAGTCTCTAATACAAAAACGAACAATACGAACTTTGTTGTAGCGCGCTCAAGCGATTGCAACAAAATTGCCATCGACGATAACGAAGGTTCTAGTGTATTCGAATAACGACATTTATGATCGAGACGCCGATTATTCCTGGTTGAAAATTATAAAAATTCAATAATAGGGAATCAGAAAGACGGTAAACTAATAGTTAATATTTACGTTTTTAATTCTACAACAATTTCATTGTAGTCAGGTTGAAATAAATAATAAACTGTTTCGAAGATAGTCATATTATCGTGATGTGGATGCAACATTAATTCTCTTTTTTAACTTGGCGTCGAGTTGCTACAGCGACTCTTGATTAGTTTATGGAATGTGACTAATCTCGAATTTTTGGCGTGTCCTTGATCGACGCATATTGTTAAAAACACATTTGAAAAATTGTCTAAAAGATGTCTAGCGTCTTTTAATTTTCAGGGTATTGTATCTTAACTCGAAGATATCGAAATAATGATACGAAGCGTTGTACTTGATAGGCAAACGTTTTATTGAACTAATACGTATGTACAGTACAGATATAAGTACAAAAACAACTATGAATACACTTTTATATATCAATAATAATAAAAACAATCAGATGTGTCACAAGACAAATGATCAATAATAATAGAGAGATGTGTATGAATGAGGTGTCAGAATATGCGATTGCGTGATAAAGATATAAAATAAATAACGTTTTCTTGATAAAAATTGGTTAATAAATCAGACTTGATAATTATTCCATCATAGACTTCGCATATTTCCTTAAAATCCGTGATTAGCACGTTTTGGTGAGCGATAGAAAAATGTTATTTACAAGCTAGAATCTAAGCTTTAGCAAAATTAGATTCTAATGTTTCGCGAATGCGCGTTGCTACTGTTTTCTTCTTCTAGTCGATGGTTGCCCGTTTCGATTTTCACTCGATACGTTAAGTACTGATCGTAAAAAAAAAGCCATGTCATTTCACGTACATGTCATTCCGGATCTGAAGGATCCGTGTAGGCTCGCGAGGCGTCGATTTCTTTCAATGAAAACGATCTTTCAACCTCGCGAGCCTGCCAACGGTCCTCTTCACCTCGTCCTACGATCCTCATTCATCTAACTTTCATCCTAAGGCAAGCGAGAATGGATTATATCCGCGCTCTTGAGCTACATATTACATATATCACATTCTCGAGGTAGGATCTTCGCACAAGGGGGTTTTGCGTTTCTCCCTATCGCCCTATGTGTAGATGTTGAGTAGAAAATAGTTGTTTCTCGAATAGCTTCCATGTCGTAACGACGCAACGGTTCTCGTTCAAAAGATCATCATTTTGTTTTGTTTTGTCGATTTTCAAATCCGGTTAACCAGGAGTTAACTCGTCCCGGCAACCGGGCCAGCTCAGCACTCCCACATCCAAAAAAGGGCGGGGGAGCCGTGAATTCATTTCGAGGAAGGCTCCACGTCTCTTCAATCCGTGTCGGAGTCCTTCCTCTTGATTCCACTGCGCAGCGAGTCAGTTACCAGAATCTTTTCTTTGAGGTACTGATAGTTTCTAAGCCTTACCACTGCGTAATCCTGCGACAAAAAAATTATTTTCATTAATATTGCTTCCTCAAAGAGGAAGAAAATGACTTTATCAAGCTGAAATTTGGCACGCTTGTAGAGGATCATCGCCCCTTCCTATGTATATATTTTCGAAAAAATTGAAAACAAAATTCAGATTTCATAAGCCTTTCAATTTTTCGAAAAATGTCTGAATGTTCTCTAGCTTCCGCAATTTTTTAGCTAACGAGCTAAATAGTTCTGGACGAATAGAGAAATTAAAAATGAAGGTTGGTATTGAATTTGAGCGAAATCCATAAAGCGGTTCAGATTTTATAAAATTTTGAATTTTCGAAAAATTTTTGTTTTCGTTCTTATTCAAGTTAAATTTGACCAAAGCTGCTCAAATCTTTTGCAAGGTAAAATTAACATTCAGTTGTAGTAGATATCGAATTTGGTGACGATTGGTAAAGTGGTTCAGATTTTATAAGACATCGAATTTTTCAAAAAATCTCTTATTTTCTGTAGCTGCCACGATTTTTTAGATAATGAGCTTAAACAGTTTTTGACGAATGAAGCAATGAAAAATGACGATCGGTACTGAATTTAAGCGAAATACATAAAGGGTTTTAGATTTTATAGAATTTTGAATTTATGAAAATTGTTGTTTTCGGACTTCTTTAGTTTGTATTTAGAATAAGGATGCAAAGTAGAACTTTGCACATTGCTTCGTCAGTAATTTTTATCTTTCGCAAAGCTTCCTCTATGCGGAACCAAAAATAAAATTAAGAAAATTCCTCATAGGCGGCGTTGCAAAAGATGAAAATTAATGAGTTGGCAATGTGCAAAGTTCTACTTTGTATCCTTTTTTTTGTTGAGAAGTAATTGAGAATGACTACTTTTTTCATAAAAAGCATACATTGACGGCGTACGAAAATATCGGAAATAAATAATATATTTAAGTAATTTGTTTTTATACCCATTCAATTAACTTTGGTTGTAATTTATTTTTGGAACTCATAACTTAATGCAATGATTTACATACTTTCATTTGAAAATAATGTCAATTTAATACAGAGCCAATCAATGATTATGGTTCTAATTGATTTTATATTTAGTTTTTTTGTAAACGACATTTCGTTTACATGCCCTTTTTTAATAGAGATTTCCATTCTAGTAATATATTTTTAAGATGTGGCCAATATTAATTAATACGATCAGAGCGTCAAGGATGTCGATCTTCATCAGCATACTTTACTTATAAAGGTGGCTTCCTGAACGAAAATAAAAATTAAAAAAGATTCTTTTTTCAGAATGATAACAGTGCAATTATTCTCGCAAACGTTTTTTATTTCCATTAAATCATTCTGGAAAAATGAAACAAACCACAAAATTTTACTTGGCAATGCATCCTGAATTGTAATTTCATGAAATAAGAACCTATTCACGAGTACAAATTATGAAATTCCATTTCTTATAATATTGTGACTATTTGCATTCACAAAAATTGTCAAGAATTTTTCTTCAACGAACGAAAAGGCCGAGCCTTGATCATTGGGGTCCATTAAAACTTGAATGTAAAAAAAACTCTTACAATGGGAGCGAAGAAACGACTAGAATCTAAGTAGGTGCAAGGCACATAAATAGAAAATCTTTGCTCACCCAGTAGCCGAATGGGATTTGAGAGAGTTTGGCATTGACGATGCTCCAAAGTCCCCAGAATAAATGGCTCGCCATCGAAAATACTTTGACCTCCTCCATCAAACGTTCTTCCTCTGCAGTGCCCTCCTTTCCGAGAGTCCTCAGGTAATTCCTTATGAAGTGGAGCTATAGAAAAAGAGAATTGCGTTAGAATTGTACGCGCTAAGAAGTGCGCAATCAAACTACAAGAAAATTATTTATAGTTTCTTTTTTATTTTTCATTTGCTAATATGTTCTAAGTAATCGTTCATGAAACATAGCGTCTACGATTATGATCGTCACGCAGTTCGTCGTCTAATTGTCAAGTAATTTCCTACTAGCTTGTGGGACTACCGTCAATAATCAGGATCGTCGTCACAAGTTATTTATTTTGTTAAATATGCGTTTGGTTAAATTAATCGATATTCACATTATAAAGGGTTGTGATCCACGATTTGTATTGACATTCTATTGAGTACTCGGATATACACCGTATTACGCATAAATCTCAGAACGAACAAAACGTAAACAATGATATGGCTGATTCAAAACAAATGAATTCTAAATACCGCAATCGAAAGGAAATACAAAACGAGGACAATGAAATTACTAATAAAATCAACAAGAGCGCAGAAATTGAGGCGCTCATCCAGAGCCATAAAGGCTGCGCCTTTGATCAAATTCGCCGCAATTCTCAATTCAAACACTATTGCAGCTGATTAATTTAACTCTTTGATCTCTCAAGTAGTATAATCGAATTTTGCAAAACGGCAAAACACAATTCAGCGACTAAGTTCCGTACACGTTTAAAAATGTCATTATGATAATTAATATACGTTATAGAAAGCTTTTATTATTACGAATACGGCATATATAAAACTTAACAAAACAAGTGTGATGTAAAATACAGTATAACTAAACGCGATTAAAAAATCGTGTTCAATATACAAGTATTTCGATTTAACAACATACTTGTATTCTGTAAATTGTATTTAATACACAATATTTGTGATAAAAAATTCCTATACAGTATATTAACTTTGCAAAAAAATTTTTAACAGTGTAGACATCTGAATCCAAGTGATCAACATCGCAAAACCACAGTTTGTGCTGTTGTCACCCGATTTGTTAATAGATATCTGCGAAATTCACTCGCCGACTGCATTGTCGTGGTAATACAGTGCTGAAGTAAAGTGGACGTTATTTCTACGCGCCGCGAGTGTTTAAAAGCTTTTCAATCGTATGGAGATCGTTCAGTCGACGAGTATAGAGATATTAAATACCGTATTTTGCAGTACAATATCTTATACTACCAACGAATACGAGATCCTTCGATTTAGATCGGCAGCCAGATATTGCCCGTCCAACGGATACAAGGTGGAGGGTTTTATCATAACGTTATCACGAAGATTACGAATCGATTATTCAGAGAGAGAGAGAGTGCGTGTTGAGGTACTCTAGTGTTGTAGAGGCGTAGATGGCGGGACTCTGGTCTCGCCCCCATCACGACGGTTGGCCACCACAGTCACTCGGATTCCCACATGAGTGCATCGGGAAAGCCAGGATATCCATTGCGTCAGCGCACACAGTTTCATAGGCCTCGCCCGTTAAGTCGTGCACGCAGGCATCATCGGCCTTCTCTCAGAGTTTTCCGGTCCTGTGAAACTAATACATACACACGCAACACACGCCAACGTGTCCTACCCCCTCAGTCTCCTCCTCCCCTTTTCCCTACACCCCCTTTTTGCCCCGTAACACGACAACATAATAATGGGTATGACTTATAAATAACAAATAAAAAGCAAAAGAAAGAACTAAAGGACTGATTGATGACGATTCGTATTACTATCTTATAGTATATCGAATTGGTCAATTAAAATGCGAGGTATCAAAGTATATTGATGTAAATGTGAACGAATTTTTAACTAATTAACAAAGGACTTTTTTTGAAAAATTCAATGGTTTTGGTAAGTTATGCGTTGTATGCGTAATTGGACTGGACTATTGGTTTTGTTTTTTATTTAGAGAACGTGAGACACACGCTTTCTGTTTTATGAGGTCGAGCAACAGTGACAATAAACGAGGATGGCTATAAATTTGGTTGAAGTTTCTTACCCCGTTAAATTTTTCGGTGTTGGAACGCTTGCTACGTAACGACACCCCGTACCCCCCATACGCGGCTTACCTTTTGCTCGTCCGTCGGTCCCGAACCCGCACGCTCGTGGAAGAATGGATACTCCGATGCTGTGTAATCGTACTGCCACTCGACGAAGTGATTCGCCACGTCGAACCCACGGTAATTGTAAGAACAGTACTCGAAGTCGATGAGCACAAGTTCACGCTTACGCGAATTCTGGCGCAACAGTATGTTACCCTCCTGCATGTCGTTGTGACAGAACACTACGGGATACTTTTGTTGCATGACCAGAGACCTGCAAATGAAATTTCATTTGTTGAGTTAAATATACACTCAACCTTCACACGATGTAAGATATGTATCCGGCCTACATGTTTGACCCTGATCTCTTCTGAAACGTTCTACACCGAGCACCGAAAGAAATGTTTGATTGTGGCAACTACGTTTGCGATTTTCTGTCCACAATGTCTAAAAAATGAGTTGCCTCAACCAGATCGAATAGTAACCTCAACTATTCACGATTAGTTCTCGATTAGATTAGTTAGGGTAACTAATCCACTCGAATAGTTGGGACTACCATTCGAATCGTCGATACTATCATTCGAATTGTCGGTATTATCATTCGAATCGTCGGTATTACCATTCGAATCGTTGGTATTACCATTTGAGTTGCTAGGGAAATAGAATAATCGATTGCGCGTGTCAACTCATTTCTTGGTTATGGCAACTAATCTTTTTTTCCGCGAGAGGAGGAATATAGTACTCATTCCCAGATTCGTATAGTAATCGGGATCCAAAGGGGAAAAATTGCATTTTTTTCCAGATACATACAAAGATTTACTAGGCGTCGCCCGCTGTACTATTTCCACTTTGGATCCCGATTACTATACGAATCTGGGAATGAGTACTATATTTTTCTCTCGGTGTATGATTGTTTTGTGTTATTGTAACTACTAAACAAAACTAATGTTTTAATGATTTTTATAGACCAGCCAATTTTTTTTGTTTGTTGAAAATACGATATTTTAATCCACTCTAAAAATATGAATGAATTTTTTTTTTAATGTTGAATAGCAAAAATGTTCAGCTCAGCGAGAAATAGGACAAGACTTTTGTGGGTTATTAGTTTTTGAAAAATTAAAAAAATCTTAGAATTCATACAATTTAAATGCTTTTAATAAATCTTGGCTGAGTTGATAGAAGAATGTGTTTAGTATTAATTCATTTATATTATGAGATTACAGCACTAGCACGAAATAACACTATGGTGATGCTGATAGTAAGGAAGCTGAGAATTATGTTTAGTGCAGAATTGTAATCACTGATTACTTTCGAACTCGCTTTGTTTATTTATTCGATAAATAATTTCACTATTTTCAAATTCATTTTCTAAATTCACTATTTTTCAGAATATCTTAGTAAATTGGTGGAAATTATATAAATATTTTATCACACCAAAAAAGAGCAAAATATTTCCAACGATTAATAATGCCATAATAAAAAATGTATAGCTAATTTGTTGTTAGAAAATCAACTCCTTACTTTCTCCATTGCTTCGATTTTCGCAACATTTTGCAATACATTTTTTGTGGTAAACCTTCTTTTTTATAGAAAGTTTAATCCAATAGTATTGTCTTTTAAAAGAAACATTATTATTATTCGATTTGTATAAGAGCCGATATTAATTCAAGAAAGTAATAACACGAAAACTAGAACTAGCTTTGTTTATTTATTCGATAAATAATTTCACTATTTTCAAATTCATTTTCTAAATTCACTATTTTTCAGAATTTCGTACTAAATTGGTGGAAATTATATAAATATTTTATCACACCGAAAAAAAGAAAAATATTTCCAATGCTTAATAATGCCATAATAAAAAATGTATAGCTAATTTGTTGTTAGAAAATCAACACCTTACTTTCTCCATTGCTTTGATTTTCGCAACATTTTGTAATACATTTTTTGTGGTAAACCTTCTTTTTTTTATAGAAAGTTTAATTCAATAGTATTGTCTTTTAAAAGAAACATTATTATTATTCGATTTGTATAAGAGCCGATATTAATTCAAGAAAATAATAACACAAAAACTCGAACTAGCTTTGTTTATTTATTCGATATATAATTTCACTATTTTCAAATTCATTTTCTAAATTCACTATTTTTCAGAATATCTGACTAAATTGGTGAAAATTACATAAATATTTTATCACACCAAAAAAGAGGAAAATATTTCCAATGCTTAATAATGCCATAATAAAAAATGTATAGCTAATTCGTTGTTAGAAAATCAACTCTTTACTTCTCCATTGCTTTGATTTTCGCAACATTTTGCAATACATTTTTTGTAGTAAACCTTCTTTTTTTATAGAAAGTTTTATCCAATAGTATTGTCTTTTAAAAGAAACATTATTATTATTCGATTTGTATAAGATCCGATATTAATTCAAGAAAATAATAACACAAAAACTCGAACTAGCTTTGTTTATTTATTCGATATATAATTTCACTATTTTCAAATTCATTTTCTAAATTCACTATTTTTCAGAATATCTTACTAAATTGGTGGAAATTACATAAATATTTTATCACACCAAAAAAGAGGAAAATATTTCTAACGCTTAATAATGCCATAATAAAAAATGTATAGCTAATTCGTTGTTAGAAAATCAACTCCTTACTTTCTCCATTGCTTCGATTTTCGCAACATTTTGTAATACATTTTTTGTGGTACACCTTCTTTTTTTATAGAAAGTTTAATCCAATAGTATTGTCTTTTAAAAGAAACATTATTGTTATTCGATTTGTATAAGAGCCGATATTAATTCAAGAAAATAATAACACAAAAACTCGAACTAGCTTTGTTTATTTATTCGATAAATAATTTCACTATTTTCAAATTCATTTTCTAAATTCACTATTTTTCAGAATACCTTACTAAATTGGTGAAAATTATGTAAATATTTTATCACACCGAAAAAGAGGAAAATATTTCCAATGCTTAATAATGCCATAATAAAAAATGTATAGCTAATTCGTTGTTAGAAAATCAACACCTTACTTTCTCCATTGCTTCGATTTTCGCAACATTTTGCAATACATTGTTTGTAGTAAACCTTCTTTTTTTATAGAAAGTTTTATCCAATAGTATTGTCTTTTAAAAGAAACATTATTATTATTCGATTTGTATAAGAGCCGATATTAATTCAAGAAAAAAATAACACAAAAACTCGAACTAGCTTTGTTTATTTATTCGATAAATAATTTCACTATTTTCAAATTCATTTTCTAAATTCACTATTTTTGAGAATATCTGACTAAATTGGTGGAAATTACATAAATATTTTATCACACCAAAAAAGAGGAAAATATTTCCAATGCTTAATAATGCCATAATAAAAAATGTATAGCTAATTCGTTGTTAGAAAATCAACACCTTACTTTCTCCATTGCTTCGATTTTCGCAACATTTTGCAATACATTGTTTGTTGTGCACTTTCTTTTTTTACAGAAAGTTTAATCCAATAAAAGAAACATTATTACTATTCGATTTGTATAAAAGCCGATATTAATTCAAGAAAATAATGACACAAAAACTCCTACTTATTTTTCCAATTTCTTCCAAATATGATCAAGAAAAATAATTTTTCTAATCAAAATAATATCAATAGATCCTCACCTGAACCAGGCGAGCTCTTGAGCCAGACCCATCGACTTGAGGGTATTGACATTGTCTATTTGTCTTACGTCAATGTCATCGACATTCTTGAGTGTCGTCATGGCGCTATCGAGCCATTTTGTCATCGTGTCCCAGAGCCACGTAGGCTCTTTGCTGATTGGTACTTGCATCATATGTATCTGTGCCATTTTTTCAGCAGTGAGGGCGCTCAATTCAGGATCAGCGAGTTCTTTTGTTAGGAGAGGTCTCGCTGGTATATATTCTTCGATTCTGCCACCGGGGAAGACCCCGTGGAGTTTTGGTCCGAGTCGCCTTTCAGAGAGAAGTGTAAAGATCACGGACTCTGTGATAAGTCCCTCCACCGCTCTTTCACCGTGCACCTGACCGTAAATTCGCAACAGTACTTGGCGAGGCTCTCCTCGAACCGGGGCTGCCCCTTCTGGCAATTGAACATTGTACACCCAGTTACTCAATCCACCACTGAAAGTAAACAGAAATTAATGATAAGATTTATTTGAAGGTTTGCACGTCCTCTGGATAAGGAAGCTGCACGTAACATCTCAATAACGATCAGAGATGGGCATCGATTCAATGAAAATGTATTCAAAATCTTGTTTACCACAAATAATCATTATTAATTATTACAAATAACTTCAAATTTGCACATTCCTCCAATAATTATGAATGATTGCTTTTTTATTTAGATGAATTAGAGTTTTATAATTAATTCTAATGTTTAATGGGCGTAATAATCAATAATTATTCAGCCATAAAAAAATTTTCTTTTTTTTTTTCAAATACATTTTTATTGAATTAATGCCCACAATATTTATACAGGTGGCATTATTCGATTGATTGCGTGTTCAAAATACTTTCCTATCTAAAGAAATTTCAGTGATTATTAAATAAGAATAATTTTACGATTTATACAAATTAATTGGTTTCTATAACTTTTTGTTATTCATGAAAAATGTAATTATTTCGGCGGTTTATTATAGTTGTTCATGACTATTTGGACCGAAAAATATTTTGAATAAAATATTCGATAATTACGGGACATTGTGTATATTTGCAATTTTTAATTCGTACCTTATGTGCTTGAAAACGATGTTGTCCGCTGTAACGTGTTTCCATGCTCCGTGCAAGTAGTCGCGACAAATTCGCGCAGCGGTTGCCCTCATCTCGGGATTGTTATCAGACATCTGTATAAACAAAAAAAGAAAACGACATACTTGTAGATCGATAGTCATGTCGCAACCCTTCGTTTCGTAACGAATATTGCTGAAGCACCTGATATTGATTTAACCCTTCACTACTACTATATTTTCAAATGCTTTTGACTGAGTCTTGAACGTTAAAAATCAATAGCAGTATAATCCTTATGCAATAAAATGAAGGAAAATTCTGAATTTCCCATGATTTTTTTTTACTATTTAATTACTTTACTTAAGAATCACAAAAAATATTCTCATATTTGCAAATTAGTCTTTTTACTATTTTTGCCATATCTGATCTCAGTAGTTAAGAGTTAAAGTGTATGCGGAAAAAATTATGAATGACTCGAAGAATTTTAAGAAGACGCTTTTAGCTTCGCTAACCATAAGGTCATGAATTTTGGTACACCGAGGGCACTGATATCTGCTCTACGAGTGTACAAATGTGCTAATATATGCTAAATGCGAGTTTTATATATATATAATATCGCAGACTACCTACACATTGCAAACCACACGCTGTGTAATCGATGAACGAGGAGGAGAACGGTCTAATGATTAGCGGAGATCGAACGAGTAGTCGGAAGAAGTCTTTGATGAGTTTTCTCAATAGTAATTGAACTTGGTTACAATGAGATCGTCCGATCAACGATAAACGGATTTGTACTATCGTAAAATCTCACTCTGCTCTAAGGAGAGAAGATATATTACGTTTAAATACGACATATTAGCTCGACATATGGTACTTACAATATTTTACAATAATTTTAGCAATTAAATATTGAAAGTAAAAAAAAATAGAGCAATAAATTCTACAAAAAACTCAATTCTGAGGAATATTTTCAATAAATAATCAATTTGTTTTAACATGAATTTTTGTTTGTCGACTCTGAAAATATTTTCTGTTTTTATATTTAATTCTACAAAAAGCTCAATTCTGAGGAAAATTTCAAATAAATAATCAATTTGTTTTAACATGAATTTTTCTGTGTCGACTCTGAAAATATTTTCTGATTTTATATAACCGCATGAGTAAATTTCTCTCTATATGAATCCAAATTTTGTCTAGAAATTTCTGCTATGTTGATAAAAAAAAAAATTAGTTAAATGATAAATAAAGTTACAAAGAAGATCGAGAGTTGACGAAAAAAATTAGTATGGACGTCTTTTTTTCCCTAACACTATATAAGCATAAAGAACGTGAAATTGAAACGGTTTTTAAGACTCTGACAAATTGGTGAGCAAAATAAAAGAAATTCACATTATTGTGATTACAATATTTTTCAATAATTTCAGCAATTAAGTATTTTAACCCTTTGCTCTCTTTGTTTATAGTTTTTTAAACTAAAAAAAATAGTGCAATGAATTCTACAAAAAGCTCCATTTCCAGGGAAATAAAGAATAAATAATTAATTTGTTGTAGCACAAATTTTTTTTTGCAGCTCTAAAAAAAATTTCTTATTTTATATAACCTAATGAGTAAATTACTCTCTATATAATTTTGCCAAATTTGACTCCAAATTTTGTCTCCCAACGATATATATTTCATATTTCAATTTCTGCTACGATGATAAAAAGAATGAATTGAGATCCTGAACAAAGTTACAAAGAAGATCGAGAGTTGACGAAAAAAATTAGTATGGACGTCTTTTTTTTCCTAACACTATATAAGCATAAAGAAAGTGAAATTGAAACGGTTTTTAAGACTCTGACAAATTGGTGAGCAAAATAAAAGAAATTCACATTATTGTGATTACAATATTTTTCAATAATTTCAGCAATTAAGTATTTTAGGCCTTTGCTCTCTTTGTTTATAGTTTTTTAAACTAAAAAAAATAGTGCTATGAATTCTACAAAAAGCTCCATTTCCAGGGAAATAAAGAATAAATAATCAATTTGTTTACCACGAATTTTCTTTTTTTTTTTTGCGTCTCTAAAAAAATGTACTAATTTTATATAACCTAATGAGTAAATTACTCTGTATAATTTTGCCAAATTTGACTCCAAATTTAATCTCGAAACGATATATATTTCATATTTTAATTTCTGCTACGATGATAAAAAGAATGAGTTAAGATCCTGAATAAAGTTACAAAGAAGATCGAGAGTTGACGAAAAAAATTAGTATGGACGTCTTTTTTTCCTAACACTATATAAGCATAAAGAACGTGAAATTGAAACGGTTTTTAAGACTCTGACAAATTGGTGAGCAAAATAAAAGAAATTCACATTATTGTGATTACAATATTTTTCAATAATTTCAGCAATTAAGTATTTTAACCCTTTGCTCTCTTAGTTTATAGTTTTTTAAAGTAAAAAAAATAGTGCAATGAATTCTACAAAAAGCTCCATTTCCAGGGAAATAAAGAATAAATAATCAATTTGTTCACCACAAATTTTTTTTTTTTTGCGTCTCTAAAAAAATGTACTAATTTTATATAACCTGATGAGTAAACTGCTCTCTATATAATTTTGCCAAATTTGACTCCAAATTTAGTCTCGAAACGATATATATTCCATATTTCAATTTCTGCTACGATGATAAAAAGAATGAGTTAAGATCCTGAATAAAGTTACAAAGAAGATCGAGAGTTGACGAAAAAAATTAGTATGGACGTCTTTTTTTTTCCTAACACTATATAAGCATAAAGAACGTGAAATTGAAACGGTTTTTAAGACTCTGACAAATTGGTGAGCAAAATAAAAGAAATTCACATTATTGTGATTACAATATTTTTCAATAATTTCAGCAATTAAGTATTTTAACCCTTTTCTCTCTTTGTTTATAGTTTTTTAAACTAAAAAAAATAGTGCAATGAATTCTACAAAAAGCTCCATTTCCAGGGAAATAAAAAATAAATAATCAATTTGTTTACCACAAATTTTCTTTTTTTTTGCGTCTCTAAAAAAATTTACTCATTTTATATAACCTAATGAGTAAATTACTCTATATAATTTTGCCAAATTTGACTTCAAACGATATATATTCCATATTTCAATTTCTGCTACGATGATAAAAAGAATGAGTTAAGATCCTGAATTAAATTACAAAGATCGAGAGTTGACGAAGAAAATTATTATAGACGTTTTTTTTTTCCTTCTAACAATATACAATTATAAAGAACGTGAAATTGGAACGTTCTTTAACACTCAAAAAAATTGGTGAAAAAAAATTAAAGAAATCCACGTTATTGTGATGTCTTAATTAAGGAAAAAAAAAGTTAACGGTAGTCGTGCGGAAATGAAGGTCGGAGCGAGGGCGTTGTCGACACTTTATGTGATATGAAGACGATAAAAAAGAAAAACGTCGTACGAGCAGTTGATGAGGGAGCATGCGATAAGCGAACTGACGCGTTCCCTGATGGCTCTTCGTCTAGTCGAACGAGTTGTGGGTTCTCGATTGTATCCTACAACGCGGGCTCTCACCGAGTGTCCGTTTGGACTTTGAGCTTCGAATAGTCTATAGTCTCGGCACGCCGTCCGCGGGAAACTTATACTCGGTTCGTCAGATCGTTGGATCATCGTGTTAGCGATGTTCACGCCCTATTTTTTTTTTTTTCTTTTTCTTTAATTCGATTAACCCTGGTTTTCTAGGTTTGTGGAAGAACAAAAAAAAAGGAACTTTTCACTAAAACACTTGGCTCAGTGAGACCGTGAAGCCGAAGGACTTCGGCACGATCACGGCCAGGCTTCATCCGACTACTGAGTCGCCAAGTGTAAAGCCGTCTGCTAAAGAACGAGGTACAAGCGAGTTTGCGCGGACCTACGATCAATATTGGCTTGTCACCGGCGTACTAGCGGCACACGGTAAGAATTAATAACGCCGTCGACACCGCCGTTGCACGCTATCGTCGCTCAAAGAGAATCTAAGAGTCTGCCTTCATCAGCCTTTATACCAATTGCTTTCTTACAAAAAATCTTTACGACGAAAAGTCATGATGTTGCAGTTTAGATCGTTGGAATGCAAGGTTTTTTATTTTTTTTATTTTGATGACTCAGAATGATCATTAAATGTACGAATTCACAATATCGATTATTAGCATTAAAAAATATCGCCCTGCACTGAAAAAAAAATTTCATTGATTCAATAAATCCATCGTTTGCGAGCTGCCAAATTCATAATATCGATTATTAGCATTTAAAAATATCACCCTGCACTGAAAAAAAATGCCATTGATTCAATAAATCCATCGTTTGCGAGCTGCCAAATTCATAATATCGATTATTAGCATTAAAAAATATCACCCTGCACTGAAAAAAAAATGCCATTGATTCAATAAATCCATCGTTTGCAAGCTGCCAAAAGAAGTATTTTTGAATTAATTCTAGTTCTTATTCGTTCAATTCCATTTAACATAAAATATTATTTTGCTTACTTTATTTTAGAGTTATTGTTTCGATCTCTTATGGAATTGAAGGAATTAGAATTCAGGTTATAACGCTTGTTTTTGGCAGCCCGCAAACAATGGATTTATTGAATCAATAATATTTTTTTTCAGTGTGTATAACGATACCTTTAAAGGGGGGGAGGTTACATTTTAAAATAAGGATGCAAAGTTGAACTTTGCACATTGCTTCCTCATTAATTTTCATCTTTCGCAACGCCGCCTCTACGAGGAAGTTTCTTTGTTTTATTTTTGGTTTCCTGGTAGAGGAAGCTTTGTAAATGATGAAAATTATTGACGAAGCAATGTGCAAAGTTCAACTTTGCATTCTTATTTTAAATACAAATTAAAGAAGTACGAAAAGATAAATTTTGATAAATTGAAAATTCTATAAAATCTAAACCGCTTTGTTGTTTTCGTTTAAATTCAATGTCGATCGTCATTTTTCATTGCTTTATTCGTCAAAAACTGTTTAAGCTCATTATCTAAAAAATTGTGGCAGCTAGAGAACATACTGTGAATTTTTGAAAAATTCAATGTCTTATAAAATCTGAACCACTTTACCAATCTTCACCAAATTCGATATCTACTACAACTGGATGTTAATTTTACCTTGCAAAAGAATTGAGCAGGTTTCGTCGAACTTAACTTGAATAAGAACGAAAAGAATTTTTTTTCGAAAATTCAAAATTTTATAAAATCTAAACCGCTTTATTGATTTCGCTCAAATTCAATACCGACCTTCATTTTTCATTTCTCTATTTGTCCAGAACTATTTAGCTTGCAAAAGAATTGAGCAGGTTTGGTCGAACTTAACTTGAATAAGAACGAAAACAATTTTTTTTCGAAAATTCAAAATTTTATAAAATCTAAACCGCTTTATTGATTTCGCTCAAATTCAATACCGACCTTCATTTTTCATTTCTCTATTTGTCCAGAATTATTTAGCTCATTAGATGAAAAATTGCGGAAGCTAGAGAACATACAGACATTTTTCGAAAAATTGAAAGGCTTATAAAATTTGAATTTCTTTTTAAATTTTTCGAAAATGTATACATAGGAAATGGTGTTGGTCCTCTACCAGCGTGACAAATTTCAGCTTGATTGTTAAAGCCATTTTCGAGATACAACAATGCAAACTGCGTATCATAAAATTCGTGAAGATTATAATTGTTAAATATTTTAGCAATTTAATGAAAACATTATAATCATAATTCGTTTATTTGGCAAAATCGTTTTTACCGTCATTAAGATTGTCACAATTATTAATTTTGTTTTTTTATACTTCCGAAAAATCTAATTTATCACCAAAAAAAATTTGAAGTCAATCGATATTTGACTCAAATGATTAAAAAAAAAAGTCAATATGATCAGATCAATCGTGATACTTGTCACAATGAATTTTTTATTTATTTTTTGTTTTTTAACGAATTCCAATTCATCACCAAAAATATCGCAGGAGAAAATGATTATCACATTGTGATTTAAAAAAACGCATGCTTAACAATAATTTGTGCTGAAAATTCTCTTGAGAATGAATACGATATTTAAATCCTGTTACATCACTCCCAAGTTGTGTAGTTTTGTAAAGACAATATTCAATCGACATTATAAAAATCATGATCTCATTATAATTGATTTATTTTAAAAATGAATTAATTTTATCAGTTCAATTAATCAGATCAATCGACATTCTTGCTACAAGTTAAATTTTTTATTTTTAAATGTAATCCACCATGAAAAGTATTGTAGAAGTTGAAATTTGATGAAAATAGTTCACTCTTAGAAATGTTTGTATAAAAATTAATATCAAGTATTGAAAGTTTTTTTTGCGGATACGCGTGCATTAAATTTAATATACAAATATTAATTAATACATAAAAAAAATGTTGTAAAATTAATATACAGTCTCCTAAACACTTCACAAAAGTTATGTTTATAATATAATTATTGAAATTTTACAACATATCTATACAATAAATGAAATTTAATATACCGTATCTGTAAAACAACTTCCAATACATATATTAATTTTCAAAATATTTATAACAGTGCATATTATGCTTTAGAAAAACACATATTTGAAGCAATGATTTTTTTTTTTTAGAAAGGACTGTTAAAAATTTTCTTGAAAGTCTATGATATTTAAATTGTGTTATGTCACTCCTAGCTGTGTAGTTTTGTAAAGACTTCTTATCGTTGATCGATCGAAAGGTGGCGCATAAGCCTAATCGGATTACGATGCGTCTCAGGGGAAAGGTATGCATGATCCAGCAGGTAATCCGTTGCAAGGTCTTCGTCGGTTACGTGGAAGCAACAATTCAGGATTTTGGGAATGGTGAAAAGAAATTTCATCATTGTACCTGCCCCTGGAATTAAAAGACATCTGCCAGAGAGCTTTATTCACAGTACAATATTTTTGTTACTAAACACTAAAGCACAGTGCCAACTTCTCTTAACGCCTATTTATTTTTCTTACTCCAAGCATTGTGCTTAGGGTTTAATACGATGTAATACATGTATAGAGGTACGAGAGAGATGGAATTAATCTTGCGATCCCAAATTTATTTGTCACGGATAAAATCGTCGAATAAAATGTGAGTACGATGCACCGTTGAATTGTTTGGCAATTTTATTCGACATATTAAAGATTGTTAGAAAATATAGGATTACAATTTTTGTTCAAATTTTTATTGATATCTCTCGCTGTGACCATCAATGCATAGATTCCTCACAATAATTCACGGCAGGTCAATTAATATTGATAGAAAGTTATGAGATAAAATTATGTTACACATTTTTTCCAGCTGTTTTCGTTAAAAATAATGAGCAGGATTCTGAAATGTCAGGCAAAAATTGGGCGTTGCTTGAACATAGACGTCAATAATAAAAACACATTTATACGCATGACTGATAATATGTTTATACGTATGGCTGATCGATTTGCGTGTTTCAAGTTGTGTAAGATAATTTGTAATTTGCTTTTGTTTTTATCGATTCATTCAACGATTGGTTGTTGTTTTGTCTGTTGTTCTGGTATAACATAAAGAGGCAAGTGTCTGAACATGTGAATTTAAATTGTTAGTTGTAATCCAGAGCTGTGAAGCCTTGCAGGACTAGAAAACACATGTGCAAAAACGATACTATTAAAATAGTATTTCCGAAGTATTCGACATCTGTCGTATTAAACTGACAATGAGACGTAGTCCATTAGTACTTAAAACATAATTTTCTTATAATCGATTGCTCCTGAAATGCTGTATTGATTATCACAAAAAAAAATGTTTTCGCGAAAGCTGGCAGTTGTGCGATGATATTAAGTACTGCCGCATCAAGGCCAAAATTCATAAAAAGCGGCGATTAAATAGGTAATAATATATGTATATTATTACCTATTAATAATATATGATAAATATAGGTGCAAAAGTTAAAAAAATTTGAAAACATACAAGTTACAGATTTTCTATAATACGTTGTTAAAATTTTCAAACTTTTGACTACAAGTTTCAGTCAAAACCTGCAAGTTGCTCACTAAAAATGTATGCATACTCAGAAAAAAGTCAGTACACAATGAAAATTGCTATTATTTTGTGACCCAAAAAATGATATATTAGTTATTAATTTGTAATTACTTATACAATAAGTAATTTGTAATTACTTGTACAGTAATTAATTTGTAATTACTTATACAGTAATTAATTTGTAATTACTTGTACAGTAATTAATTTGTAATTACTTATACAGTAATTAATTTGTAATTACTTGTACAGTAATTACATGGTGGCCGTTTTTTTTCCGGAAAAAATTCCCTGACTTTTCCCTGATTTTTCCCTGACTAATTTATCGATTTCCCCTGACCGAAATTTTAAGGACATCTACTAAAAAATTTATAACGCGAATAAAAAAAAATGTATTAGAAACAGATACGTGTTTTTGATAAGTTGTTTATTTCTCGATCAACACCGAATGGTACTTTTGAAGATATATTTTCTCTTTCAAAACATAAACGTTCTTTGTGAAGATGTGAAGTGTAATACTTATTTTAGTAATATATAACACTTTTTAAACTTTTTTGTTGAGTGCTTCGATTTATTAGAATAGATTTATGTTGTAATGTTTATATACATTTTTATTTGGTTTTTTTTTTCTTTTCAAATATTTTTCGGTTGTTTTTTGTTCCAAGTCTTTCTTTTATGGATTTTTATTCAGTTATTGAAACTTTGGCAACAATCTACTTTTTCCCTGATTCCCTGATCAATTTTTTATTTCCCTGACTTTTCCCGGTTTTTCCTGACCGCAGCCACCATGAATTAATTTGTAATTACTTATACAGTAATTAATTTGTAATTACTTATACAGTAAGTAATTTGTAATTACTTATATAGTAATTAATTTGTAATTACTTATACAGTAATTAATGTGTAATTACTTATAGAGTAATTAATTTGTAATTACTTATAGTGTAATTAATTTGTAATTACTTATATAGTAATCAATTTGTAATGACTTATACCAATTACTGTCTCTTTCTAATGGGTATTTATCAATTTTTATCGGTACCTTTTAGGTACCAGCTAAATTTGATGGAGGTTTTAAGATTTAAACAGATAGTGTAAAACCGACAAACGCTTATAAAAATTGACAAATACATTTGCAGTAAATCCTGATCTACTACATATATTAAAGTGCTCTTTTTATTCTCTCTATTTCCATTATGAATACAATTTTGTCACGATTTTTTCAGCCGTTACATCGTCTTAATTATCTGCTATTATATCGGTTTAATTAACTGTCCGAGTAATTACTCATCCAATTGACAAATTAAAAAAAAAACTATCAGTTTTGTCAATTAAATCCTCTAAGCGTAGGAATATTAATGCTTTTAGTTTATAACTCACAAAAATCAATACAAAAAAAAGTCCTTTTACTCCACTACCCAAAAACTTACAATTACGTAATTACTTTTGTAATCAATTAAGCGGATCTCTGTATTTACAGACTTTATGGACATATTTCTATAGATATCATAGACTTTTTTTCAGAATTCTAAATATACTAAAAAAAAAAATTATAGATTTAAAAACCGGTTCGAAAAATTCCAGCCTTGCGTCATCAATACGTAAAATTCGATAACAATGTCGTCGTATCAGCAAAAATTCTGCTTTGTTCTCAAGTTATCAGGTTCTTTGGTGGCCTCTGCTGTTCAGCCGGATGAATGTACAACATATGCATCAAAAGGAGTCACTGTGGAAGCGTATATTTAGCTCACGCATGGAAAGATGAAAAAAAAAAAGAAGATGTGTTTACGCTCGTCGGATTTTCCAGTGGCGGACATTTTGTGGACGAAGCGTCTGTGAAGCTTTATAACTAACGTGGTTGTACACGACACACGACGCTCACAGACAAAACAGTGTGTGCCAATTTATGTTCGACTTTGCGGCCTCAATCTCGATTCTAAATCGCGAGCGGCTTGCCTTGACGAGCTTCTACCACTTCAAGTACATTACGATCAATAAATAACACGGAAATAATGTTTACCGTTTATAAATTTCCGCTTAAAAAACGTTCGTTATAATCCGCCATACACTTTCACCCTTCAACGATAACAGCCTCTTCGTATCCACGTAATTTACACAATGAAATGTTAGTACAACGCGAGCTTTTGAAAATTCCAGTCGCGGTTTATATCGGTGATTGATTAATTGCATCGCACATACCTTGTTGTTGACACCCATTGCTAAGTATTCGGTCTGAAAAATTGGACGGGATACACAGTGGTACTCGAAGTCACTGACGAACGTGTTCACTCTCTTTTTTTTTTCTTTTTCTTCTGCTCCCAGCGGCAGATACTTGCGTAGAATGAGGTAAAAAATGTATATAATTGTTTTAAAAAAACTCGTACTTCGACGAATGCACTACAAAGAGTCAACCTGTTGAACGAAGCCGAAGAATAGAGTCGAGACTACAAAATTCGGTCTATTTGCTTCAGACTTTCGGTACACGCATGCAAAATCCTTCACGAACGATTAGGTAGGTGAGGGGAAGGAGAAAAAGCTTCTCGATACTTCGAAGAAACTGCGATATGCGTTACCGACGACACGTTGAGAACAAATGAGGATAAAATCGAATGCACCGAGGCTAAGGTTCCTTGCAAACTGGCCGCGTGGAGGGAATCAAGGTATATATCAGAGGGGGTAGCTATGAGGTAAATGGGGGGATTCACAGTCTGGCTAGGAGCCAATCAGCGGACGCGCCACTCTTCCATCAACCAATCGCGTTAGCCTAACTTACTTTATACTATAGCGTTGACATAAAGCATTCCGGAAAGCGCCACCTGCCGTTACGCTTTCTTCGATGTTAGTCGTAGCTGATGAAAATATACAGACGCGTCGATACGTAATAAATAAGTACGACACAATACAAACAGGTACGTAGTAAAATGATGACGACGATTTACTGAAGGGTGAGTGAACGACCCCTGGTAAAAATAAATTGTAGAGAGCGGATCGATAGAATTTGAATGGGATTTTTCAATCGTATGTTATTATCATCGATTTATTCGGACTTTGATCAGTTTATACGAAGTTCATACAAATAGTTTTTGTTTTTTATGGATTAAATACGATGATACGTTATCGGTATATAGGGTGAATGCACCAGTAATTGACTAATCACCAGTGAATGACCAACAGCTTTTTCAGAGTTTGTGAAAAATTCTGTCGTCTTGTCTGAACGTTAGATTTTTAATTTGTCTGTTTTTTTTAGCTATCTGTGATTATTTTGTTGTGGATAAAAGTGTAGGTTAGGTTGATTCGGTCATTCACTGCAGTTTTTGGCTTTTTGACTTTTAATATTTGTTTTTATATACTTTCCGATTAAAATATGATATTTTTTATATCGTATCACATAATTCGATATTTTGGTCAACCGTTAAAATTTTTGCAAACAGTGTGGAAATATAAAATTTTATAGAAACCTATGATAAACAAATCGTTAAAATGCTTAAGGTAGTTCTGTCGTGAATGCAATCCAAACTCATATGCATGAATTTTTGATATGTTGTAATTTAGCTATTCAATTTTACTTGCACAAAATCTTGAAGGCTATTACCGAGTATTTGAATGAACAATTAAAACTTGAAAATCGATCTTTTTACACGGCGCTCACGGGAGGGTTGGAAAAATTGATCTTTAAATAAAAAATTAACATACTTAGATCAAAGATAGAGAAAAAATAAACAGTACTATGGATTCGCAAATCATTCAGGAATTGATGCATCATGAAAAAAGGTGAAGTCTCCGGAATAATGTTTAATTGAACCAAGGTCAAAGTACACGATACCGGTCCAAATGACGTTTTCTAACCTAATTATCGTAAAAATGAAGTCAAATCCGCACTAAACATATCAACTATTTACAAATAATCGTTTTAATTTGATTACGACAATTTCGAAGGATTCTCGATTATTTTTTATATTATTATTGAGCCAGTCAAAGTGATGCGTATGATTATTTTTTAATGTCATATAGACTCTGAGATTTATGACTCCGGCGTACCGACAAAACTACCTTAACTGGTCATTCCCCTATCGAATCACTGCAACCTCAAAACTACTCGTAAAACGTCGATAGCAAAACGCCCTAAAATTAACCGCTTGGCAATCGCGATTTTACACTATTAAAAATGCAAGAGAATTTAATGTACAAAACGATATGAGATTTACGAAGCGGGTATATGAATTCCATATTAATATACTTTTATTATACATTTTTAAAATAGTATAAGAATTGTCCGATGTAAGTGTTTGAAAACGACAATATGAGTATTGTAATCTTCATTTTGATATAAACAAATATTGTATTTGTCAATGACGAATACATCTGAAATAGTAGATTGTGATACTAGTGCGAGAAAGCGGCCGTTACGCGCGGAGGTTAGGAAGCGGTGCACTCGCCTCCTCTCGTGCTACAAACAACTCTCGGCTTCGCCTCGTGTCGTTGTAGCACTCGATTTGGCGAGTGCACGGCAATACGTCGTTTCTACAGAATCCGATTCTACACATCACCGACTCAACACCACCGACTCTACACAACGGCAATTTGACACATGCCTCGATTCAACACAACAGCAGTTGTAAACATCACCACTTGGACACGTCACCAACTCGACACATGCCTCAATTCGACACAACCCCAATTGTACACAGCCCCGATTCTACACAGTCACAACTGTCACGAGCCAAATGCACAACGGCAACACTCTACACAGTCCCGATTCTACACAGGCGCAAATGTCACAAGCTAAATTCACAACGGCAATACTCGACACAGCCCCGATTCTACACAGGCACAACTGCCACGTGCTGAATTCACCAAAGTCCCGATTCAACACATCACCGATTCTACACCGTCACCAACTCACATCCAATCATAGTGCGCCGATGAGTTGGAATGGCAATACGTCGTTTCTACAGAACCCGATTCTACACATCACCGACTCAACACCACCAACTCTACACAACGGCAATTCGACACATGCCTCGATTCAACACAACAGCAACTATACACATCACCAACTCGACACATCGCCAACTCGACACATGCCTCAATTCGACACAACCCCAATTCTACACAGCCCCGATTCTACACAGTCACAATTGTCACGAACCAAATGCACAACGACAATACTCTACACAGCCCCGATTCTACACAGGCACAAATTTCACGAGCTAAATTCACAACGGCAATACTCTACACAGCCCCGATTCTACACAGGCACATCTGTCACGAGCTAAATTCACCAAAGTCCCGATTCAACACATCACCGATTCTACACCGTCACCAACTCACATCCAATCAGCGTATGTCGTTCAAGCATTCCAACTCATCGGCGCACTATGATTGGATGTGAGTTGGTGACGGTGTAGAATCGGTGATGTGTTGAATCGGGACTTTTGTGAATTCAGCACGTACAGTTGTGCCTGTGTAGAATCGGGGCTGTGTCGAGTATTGCCGTTGTGAATTTAGCTCGTGACATTTGCGCCTGTGTAGAATAGGGACTGTGTAGAGTGTTGCCGTTGTGCATTTTGGCTCGTGACAGTTGTGACTGTGTAGAATCGGGGCTGTGTACAATTGGGGTTGTGTCGAATTGAGGCATGTGTCGAGTTGGTGACGTGTCGAGTTGGTGATGTTTACAGTTGCTGTTGTGTTGAATCGAGGCATGTGTCGAATTGCCGTTGTGTAGAGTCGGTGGTGTTGAGTCGGTGATGTGTAGAATCGGATTCTGTAGAAACGACGTATTGCCGTTGGAATGCTTGAACGACATACGCTGATTGGATGTGAGTTGGTGCCGGTGTAGAATCGGTGATGTGTCGAATCGAGACTTTGGTGAATTTAGCTCGTACAGTTGTGCCTGTGTAGAATCGGGGCTGTGTAGAGTATTGCCGTTGTGAATTTAGCTCGTGAAATTTGTGCCTGTGTAGAATCGGGGCTGTGTAGAGTATTGTCGTTGTGCATTTGGCTCGTGACAGTTGTGACTGTGTAAAATCGGGGCTGTGTAGAATTGGGGTTGTGTCGAATTGAGGCATGTGTCGAGTTGGTGATGTGTATAGTTGCTGTTGTGTTGAATCGAAGCATGTGTCGAATTGCCGTGGTGTAGAGTTGGTGGTGTTGAGTCGGTGATGTGTAGAATCGGGTTCTGTAGAAACGACGTATTGCCCGAGTGCACCGCTTCCTAACCTCCGCGGGACGGCCGCTTTGTCGCAAAAGTATAACATACTACTTTTTGTAACGAATGTCAACGTGATGTCGCACATCTCCGTGCCTGCAAAGCATTGCGTAAAATCATCTTGTAGATAGTTTCACACACGCCAATGTATGCGTGAAGTTATCTACAGAAATCTAGATAACTTCATGCACCAGATGGCGTACGTGAAATTATCTACGTTTACATGAGTATAATACGCGATCTCACGCACGCTTTGCAGGCACGAAATGTGCGACATTACGTGCATGAGTTACAAAAATTAATATACGGTATATGCATCCGAGCTTTATATACTGTACATTCATTTTCAAACAAAATTTTTTTACAGTGTGGCCACGGTTGCCTAATCTGACAGGGTTACTCTATCCTATGGTGCACCAACGGATTTATAATATTTTATATTGAATTTAAGTTATTTGAAGTTAAATTTAATCGAAAAATTTGATTGTTCAATTAAAATTATGATTAATTTTGATAATTATGTGGACAAAAGAAGAATTTAACTATCAAATTAAACATAAATTAAATGGTTTCGAAACTTGTAATTTTTTAACCGTTTGTGGTGCATCGATAGTGAGCAATCAAAGAGGCATAGAGTGATCCTATTATTTTCTATTGTCTCACAATAATAGAAAGTGTATCGGAATAAATCGTATGTGTTTAGACTGAAAGAATTATCATAATCTATCGTAAACCCTGAAATAACTGAAACAATTTTCACGAAAAAAAAAAGATTAGTTGCCGTAACCAAGAAATGAGTTGACACAATCAATCGATTATTCTATTTATCTTACAACTCAAATAGTAATACCAACGATTCGAATGATAATACCGACGATTCGAATGGTAGTCCCAACGATTGGATTAGTTAACCTAACTAATCCCGCGAGAACTAATCGTGAATAATTGAGGTTACTATTCGATATGGTTGAGGCAACTAATTTTTTAGACATCGTGTACAGCAAATCGAAAACGTAGTTGCCACAACCAAAAATTTCTTTCCGCATGGAAAAAAAGGCTTGGTTAAATACGCGCCAGCCAATTTCTTGGTTAGAGCAATCAGATTGTTGGTTATGCCAACCAAGTTATTGGTTATATTACAATGCCGCTTGGTGGCGCTGACCAACAACTTGGTTGGTCTAACCAATTAATTGGCTAGCGTGTATATAACTAAGAGCTTGGTTGTTCTAACCAAGCATTTTTTTCCGTGCGTGTTGTTTTATTTATACAATAATTTCATGCTGATTGACTTGATTCTCTTCTTATCGTTTCACAGCTATAGAAAGTCTATCATAATGAATCTTGAATATCACAAATATTTGATTCCAAAGATTTGTGGATGAAATTATTTTTTTATGAAAAGTGTTACATTATTAATATTACTTCTGCGATCGTATATTTTTATTATTAAATTTACAAAAATAATATTATTTACAATAACACTTGGGCACACGAATATGTAAAAGCTATTATAGAATATGTAAGAAACATATAGGATTTCGATCGTAAATTTATGATAGTACTTCGTAAATTCGCGAATAAAAAATCGTATTTGGAAAGATAGAATTTTTTCAAATCATTTTTCATAATTTATTTTAACCAAAGACACGCAGTAGCGTCTATGCTTTACTTCACTGCACTCGAAGAGCGTACGTGGCTACAAGTGGTTGAGCGTATGATGCAATTAAAATTATTTACACCTCAAGTCTCGAAGATTTTCGAGGGTAATGGACTTTCGCTCGATCGTCAGATGTTTATGATGCGTCGCAGTCAATGAGTGTTGCAAATGCAACTGTTTCGGTCGGTGGAAATATCAATCAGTTCCTATCGATGAGATCTCGATCGTGAAACGAGCCAATTATATTTTCATTGCCAAGAGACGAATCTCCTGATCTGTCGTGTCAGCACCGCAGATAACGCAGCCCTCGACGAATTCTTTGACGTCTTGTCTGTAGCTCAGACACGTGTAAGAAAATCGTTTAGTGGTAGATCTTCTTTGATCTGCCAAGTACGGTAATCTCTTGAGCAATATTCCTTCGACACTTTACAACTTTCAGCCAGTTTTAATGCCTCAGCTGTTGTTTACACCTAGTCGTGATTCATCGATTTGACTTTTTTTTACATTATAAGTTGCTCGAAAGCGACAATCATTTTGTTTGCCTAACGTCAGATAAACAAGCGGTTATACACTGCACGGAGAGAAGAGTCTGGTAATCATTACCGGATTTCACTGAGAGAAATTAAGATGGTCCTGGTAACTATTAAGTGATAATTATATTTTATTAGTTCAGGTGACTATTTTCGTAGTTACATTAACAGTAACGTAGTTAAGTTAACAGTAACGTAGTTACGTTAACAGTGAGGAGAGTTAAGGTAGTATGAGCACAAACCTCACGATCAGAGAGAAAAGTGATTTTTTAAGATGTTATA
Organism: Ephialtes manifestator; assembly: GCA_963970395.1. Classification (NCBI taxonomy): domain Eukaryota; kingdom Metazoa; phylum Arthropoda; class Insecta; order Hymenoptera; family Ichneumonidae; genus Ephialtes; species Ephialtes manifestator. Next base: position 26,806,947 of record OZ019975.1, on the reverse strand, counting down.
GAATAGGTTCAGAGGATGCTGTCTGTAAAATTTCAAATCATTTTACCGACCATTTACAATAATAGTTAATGTGCAAAACTGGGAAATTTAGTACATGTTATATACGGAAATTGCCCTGATAACACTTTGAGACCGAAATAACCATTCTTCAAATTCAGACACCTCCGTAAATATAAGCTCGAAATACCGAGAAAACTGCTACGAACACGTACTTCCCTTAAAAAATATATGTTACCGAATATTTCGAATAGATATCATCGATTAAATTGACGAGTTTTCGCGAACCGGCAACAAACTGCCGGAAAACAGTTGACTATAGCGTAGCCACGCGTTCCTTGATTGGCCAAATGGCGGCCGGCTGGACAATCTGAGTCAAATGACACTCTTATTTAAACTACTACCGTTTTATAAATATACACACCTTATCATCACACACACTTCATAATTTTTCTCCCTTTATATTGTGTCTTTTAAAATAGCGAAATGCGATACTTCGCTTTTTCACCATAATAAAAAATATGGACTTTCTATTGACTAGGTACTCCGCTCATACTACCTTAATGTAATTACGAAAATACACCAAACGAAAAAAGTAATTGGGAGAACCATTTCCAGCATATGCTGTACCGCTGAATAGTTGCATCAACTAACTCGCTTCTGTAACCAATCGCAGTGCTGTTTTCACCAATACAATAGGTGGCGCAACCAACAGCGAGTTCCTATAACCAATCACAGCGGTTCGTATAACCAACGAGTAGTTTCTATAACCAACGATTAGTTGTCATAACCTACTGAGTAGTGACGCTATATCAACTCTTTCGAGTGGTTGTCGGAACCCATTTATTGGTTTGTCCAACTACTTTTTTTTTCTCCGTGTAGTCACTTGGACTAATAAAATATAATTATCCCTGAATAATTGCCAGGACCATTTCAATTTCTCTCATTGTTGGTATAGTAAACTCAGTTTATTCAGCGCTTCTGGCGTCTATTTCTATATTTTCCTACAGAGTACTCTATCGTGTTTTACTGTGTGTTGCAGGCCGTACAAGAATCGTTACTATATTTCGGTTTTTAAACCTTACTGTAAATAATCCAAAGTTTCTAAGGATGTATACGCAAAAGTCTCTCGAAGATATCTTAAAGCTTGACAATGGTCGTGACTTCCAAGAGACAGTGATTGCCACTCGCAATATATGAAGAAATTCGTCTCTCGATTTATTAATAGAATCTATAGTTACGAGATCGGTTCCGAAAGAAATACGAACATTTCACATATACAAAATAGCTAATTCTGATATCCTCAACGTTGTAACTATTAAGACCGTGCGTCTGGGATTCATTCCCCAACTACAGGCTATAGTTCTAAACAGTCTATTAGCTATACACGAAAGATGTACGGTGACCGCTATACGCCTCAGGCATATCTCGCTACGCTAGCGCCCGAGCGGCCGCTGAGTGCAAAACAAGATGATCAGCTGTTCTTAGTTCGGCCCACATTGGTCCGATTTTCCAAGCTCCCAGGAAATATGGCGGACAGGGCGGAGCTTGGAAAATCGGACCAATATGCGCCGAACTGAGAACAGCTGATCATCTTGTTTTGCACTCAGCGGCCGCTCCGAAAGAAATACGAACATTTCACATATACAAAATAGCTAATTCTGATATCCTCAACATTGTAACTATTAAGACCGTGCGTCTGGGATTTATTCCCCAACTACAGGCTATAGTTTTAAACAGTCTATTAGCTATACACGAAAGATGTACGGTGATCGTTATAGGCCTCAGGCGTATCTCCGACGCTAGCGCCCGAGCGGCCGCTGAGTGCAAAACAAGATGATCAGCTGTTCTTAGTTCGGCCCACATTGGTCCGATTTTCCAAGCTCCAAGGAAATATGGCGGTCAGGGCGGAGCTTGGAAAATCGGACCAATGTGCGCCGAACTAAGAACAGCTGATCATCTTGTTTTGCACTCAGCGGCCGCTCGAGCGCTGGCGTCGGAGATACGCCTGAGGCATATACGTTTGGCGGTGGCTGAGTGTGTTTACATCGTCAGCGGCATTAGGCGCCCATTGTTCTCGGTAGTGTAGTGCAACTAACAAGGAATTGTGAAAACGAAAAAGCAAGTGCGCGTCTTATTTAAAGATATATTATCTATGTATTCTTCGTCTATACTATAAGAAAATCGTAACATGTCGTCGTCATTGTAAATCGGTGCGTAACCTGCACTATTTGCAACGTGACATAACCTGCTCTTTAGTGACCTCCGAGATCAGGACGAAAAGTGGTGATGGCGTTTTTATTCTTAAAATATCATTTTATTTTAAGAAAAATAAATAAATGTTTAATAATTGAACAAAACATCGTGTATTCTTTCCATGGTATGGCTTCAATCGCCTTTTACCGCCCATCCCACCCTTCCTCCTATCACTCCCTACCCGCACTTCGCTAAGCTAACCTAACTTTCCATGCGACCGCAGCCGACTTAGCTACACTGTACCGCATTCGCCATGAACACAGGGAAACTGCGGAAAACCCGTGCTGGTATAGACGGGCATATATTCTTCTGATCTCCCGGTGTATATACGAAAGTAAAGTACTTAAGTGTAGACACCGAGGTCTCAGAAAAACTGACCTCCCGCTCACTGATTGATATGCCAGCCGGTGCACGGCTAAACGGTCACCCATCCAAGTTATGGCCGCAAACAATGCTGCTTAAACTCCGTTAAAAGCCGTACACTGACCGCACAACCATCAGTGTCGGTAACAAAACATCGTGTATTTTTTTGTGATACATTTTTGTAACCTATCCCTATCCTACCTTTACATACCTTTAATTTCTATTAATTTAAGTATCATTTTAACTGCACGAATTCCCGACGTTAACTGGTATACGATGCAGAAGTAAGTACGTAACCGGCCTAGCAATCTTCACTATGCTGCGTTTAATCAGCAATATATAACGTTGATAAGTGACTCGTGAACACAACTGGCACCGTTTCCCACACTGTATATTAGACACGAAAAATTTACGTTAATGTACTGCATGGCAATCATCGCCAGACTGGTCGAATAAACCGAATTTACTATGCTGTATGGTAAACATCGTCAAACTTTTTGAATTGTGATTACCAGAAAATTCTCTCCGTGTGGGAAAAGAGATTTGTTGGTTTAACAAAGCAAGCGGTCACCGGCTGTTAAATAGATTGTTTAGTCAGCTTAACAAAAAATTTTCTCACCTTAAATATCTGTCGGTCTGCTGAACCGAAAAACTGTTGGAGAAACAAAACATTTTGTTGTTGTAACTAAATGTTTATTTGACAGCCGGTGACCGCTAGATTTGGTTGACGCGACGATTTATTTTCTGTGTGTAAGGGTATATTTCACAAATGTTTGACTTAAACAGAGAAATACAAAGCTACCTCTATGAGAAAGTATGTTGTAAAAAGCGAAATATAATGAGGAAGCAATTTGCAAGGTTCAATTTTGCAGGTTTTTGTTTATGCTCGGAAGACATTTTTCTAAAAATTCAAAGAGTCGTAAAATTTTTAAAGCCCAACCGATTTACGTCAGATTTTTACTCAAACTTTATTTAATGGTATTCCATATGAAAACCAAATTTAAACTCGGTATCTCGTAATTTACACAAGAGAGCGCGCGAACGAGATTTAATTTTTTTTTCAAAATGCCATTGAACGGTTGAGCAGATCTGCGTCAAATTTATACTCACATCTTTTTCCATGATAGTCCACACGTGAACAAAATTTGGAATACATTCGTAAAAAAAAAAAAATTAAAATTGCCATAAAATTATAACCACTCTATCGTTTCTTGCAAAATTTGGTACATATCAAGGTTTTATGGTACTCCCTGCACATACAAAATTTTAGACCGATATCTCTTAATTTGCAAAAGTTATAGCGGGAAATTTTTTTTTTCAAAATTTTCAAATGCTGTAAAATTTGAATTTCCCAACCGATTTGCGTCAACTACAATCCAAAACATTACAGACATTTTTTCAAAAACACTTTTCTCGTTGTTTTGGACCATTCTGAGTGTCCTGACATGAAAATCTCGAAAAAAAAAAAATGTTTACGAAAATAAAACTTCCTCTACGATGAAGCAAAATTGTAAAAACAAGCCTTTAAAAAATTGAGCACTTCTTAAAAGAAAATAACAAAGTATAGAAATATAAGAACGACGTCATACGATTGACGTCGTGGCAGCCCTTTTTGGCACACTTCTGTACTTACGGCGTAGTCGGGAGATCGACGCGAACGGATGAAAATATTTATCACGGGAGCCACGAGACTCGCTTCAATTTGCTATTTTCGGAAGCGAGAACGTTTCGCGAACAAACATTCGCTCGAAGAAGTTCCTCTGCCGTTTTATAGGCATACTGCACCCGGAATTAGGAAACCGCATCGGTATATTCACACAAATGGATTTCGTATTGGCGCCACAGTATATTTTTCTATTTGTCAAAAGATTTATCACAATTCGTGATTGCCAGGTCGATGTTTAGCGTGATTTCTTCGATAACACGTCACTGGAATTTTATCACATTCAACGCCCATATATCGTCACTCTACCAAATGTAACGAGTACCAGTTTAGTGCGAATAATAAATCGACTATTTTATGAAATGCAATCATGTTTTGTCTTTCAACGCAAAATTGAAGGTTGAAGCTGCGAAATTATTAGCTGTTTCAATGCGACGATATTCTGAACACTTATCGTTCGCGATGTGACACAATGAACATTATAAAAATAATTAAATAATAAAAATAACTATTTTCGACACGATTTACCGAGTAAAATCGGTTAAATATAAATTTTGGAGGCCAAATAAAATATAACTTACCAATCAGTATATATATTTTTTAAATTTAATCTGAACGTTTTCTTCAAGCGTATATAAAAACTAAACACAAATTGTTCCTTCCAATGTGGAAGTATGTTGTTCTCCGGTCCTAGAAGAACTGAAACTAGCGCTTGAAAAAATGAAAATTCATTGACCTCGAGATTTCGTTGACTCGACGTGGAATCATAGTGTTACGTAAAGCAAAGAACGAGGTCGTGTTCGAATGTTGCATCACTCATTTAGACGTCATTATTAGACATCGATAATCGAAAAGAAGATCAATGAAAATATTCTTTGACGTGCAATATTTGGAAAATGAATGTGTGAATCTACATGCTAGTTAAAAGTTTAAAAAACTATATAGATAATCGGAATCTTTGACGTATGAACGTATTACGTATAAATATATAAACGTATATATTATTTAGCCCTACTATTTTATGGATCTACTAGTATACCGTTAATTGCTTGTAATTATAATTGTATATCAATTTTTATTTACAATTGTTTGCATCCGTGATTCTTATAAACGTACATTCATTTTCATACGTTGTTACTTTTGTAGTATATAATACTTTTTATTTTTGCTTCGTCATAAAGGAATCTTTGTTTTCGTGACATATTTTTTTCTGTATTTTCACATCGGAAAAAATATTCAGAAAAAAGTTATTGTATGGTAAAGTGCGTGTGTTTGTGTGTATTCCGGATTAGGAAATTCTGTCGCCTATAATTCAAGATTCGTTCGAACAATTGAGCGGAATTTTAGCAGACTAGTCAAACAGCAGCCCCTATTTGATTGTCGTATTTTTTTTTTACAAAATATATGAGTCATTCCATACCAAATGGGCCACCCACATTTAGCATGGTCGCAAAAAGGTTTCATAATTTTTTTTAAAGTTGTTTAGAGTATCACGAACATTCGTAAATTATTTCGGAATTTTAACACCTATGGTTTGCCCAAAATTTAATAACGATTATTTTTATTTCTTTTTTTTCAATTCGTTGTATATTCAAAATTACCAACCGCACAAAAAATTCATTCCTGTATAAAATTTAAGTTTTTGAATGTACTTTTTAATTAAAAAATTTCTATAGCCGATCAAAAAAGAATGTCTGCATTTTTTTGACAAAATTAAGTAATAATATTGTTTTTCGTTGAGGCAGATCATTCAGATTTTTCTCAAAATTTCACAGATCTTCCATTATTATGATAACAAACTATAGAAAAATTGTCGTGAGGAAAATGAATGGCCCACTTGGTACGGAATGACCCATATCATAATAAATAAGTCTCCAGTTATGGAGACTTCTTATTATGCTTCCTGCACTTATGCAGGAACATCCAAGGTTGTTTGCATATAATAGGATCAAAATCGGTAACGTCGTTCTGATTTTGTGGAGTTTAAAATTTTTCGAATAATGAACGTCATCTCACTAACTTTCACAAAACGTGATGCTGGATGTATAATTCAGTGATTGTTTTTGAAAATTTCAACTTTTCGTTATTATTTCTGAATGACTAAATTTTTTATTTATTTCAAACGACGATGCAAAGTAAATCCTTGCATATTGCTTCCACATCATCTAGAATTTTTCCCGTAGCTTTCTCTATGCAAAAGTCAAAATCGATAAACATCCTCATAGAAATAGCTTTGTAAAAGGAAAAAACAATGAGAAATCACTGTGCAAGGTTTTTCTTTATATCCTGTTTTCATTTGTATTATTATTTTAACCGGTCGTAATATTTTTGATGACTTTTATCCCATTATAGGGGCGGAGTCTCTGAGGAATCGTATCAGGTTGGAGCTCCGAAGCGTAGAAGCTGTTGCATAAAATGCATTAAGTTTTCGTCGACGGTGCAAACTTTCGCTACTAACTGGCATATGACAGCTATCATGGTCAGCTCCATGGTTCCGATATCAAGGATAGCGAGTACAGTGACAAGTTTTGCAAATGTTTCGCTATCCGGAAATTTATCTATCAGACAGAATTGTCATATGGAGGCAACATTAATTTTCTTTTTAACTTGGCACATCGAGTCGCTATCGCGACTCTTGATCCTCCACTAATCTCTCCACACACTGAGAGAAAAAGTTTCATTGATTCACGGAAATCTTTGCCAATGAAATGAAATATTTGAATTTCAATACTATCTTTTCTTTGAATGATCTCAAACTCAATGAAAAGTAGTGATATTGATCGAAGAAACATTTCTTTAAACCAATGAACCTTTTTCATTGATTTCAAAGATATCGTCTCTGATTCAATGAAACGTTCTTCTTACCAGCTCAAAATTTCGAAACCTATTTTTTCCTGAAGTACGCGGCAGATAAAGCTCAAATTTTGTGAGTATGTAAGGAAGTACGGCAGAAATAGGCTAAGTTTCTGGCTCCTCGAAACTCGAAGCCGTTCGTTCGGGAGAACCGGAAAACATAAAGTGAGGTTAGGTGCGAGACAGATCAATGAAAACGTTTCTTTGAACCAATGAAAACGTCTCTTTAAAATAATGAATTTGTTTCTTTATTATATGCTCACTAAGTAAATCTTTATTTACAGGCAATGAAATGTTCTCTTTGAAATTCAAATGCGCTATTTCATTGAAATCAAAGAAATATTTCGTTGAATTCTTTGGCGTCAATGAAATCTTTTCTCTCGGTGCAGATTGCACCAAAACCAGCAAAAGCCGAAACTGAGTACATTGGTAGCAGTAGTGGCATATCTAAAAATGAAAAGGAAACACATTTTTTCTCATTTAAAAAATCGAAATATTCAAACAACCTTAAGTAAATATGGTTTGGCTTGCGTATAGAGAAAGCTTTGGTTTCATTAATTATCTTGTTCCGACATTTTCATGTAAAGGTACTCAAAATGGTATGTACATCGAGAAAAGTCATTTAGAAAAAATGTCTAAATGGATACGCGTTTTGGCAGTTATGCCTTTTTTACTTATAGCAATTTGTACAAAAGTTGAAACTCCTGTTCAGATTTTTTTTTTAATTTTGAATTTTTTAAGAAAACGTTGTAGGCTGTAACTGCAGAAAATTATTAGTTAAATAATATATATAGTTTATATATAATAGCTATTTTATTTATTTAGCTATATAATACTTAATAGTTTAGATATTTAATAGTTAAGTACATGAAATGATAGGACGATCGGTTCACATAAGGTGGACTTTCGGTAAGTCGACTAAAATTAAACTCATTGGGCCAACTACAGTGAGTTTTTTTTTAACTTTGGGTCGGATAAGTCCGCCAGGGTTGTATTGCAACGTTTTTGTTCCAAGCTTATTTTGTTCATTATAAGATTCAAAAAGTGAGCAATACTTTTATTTCATAACGAACCAAAGGGACGAAACAAATGTTTAGATATGGTGCGCTAAACATGTATTTTCAATGTACCGCCTTATTCTGTAGCTCACTTCACAGCGCTTATATGGGCTATGTGCACGGCGACAACTAGCGCCGATGTAGACCGTTTGCGAACTACTGGGACAATATTTGATACGCGAAAGCATAGGAAACGGTGAGTGAATATTTACTTTGTAAATATTTATTAAATGTCAGTCTCATCGCTTGAGCTAGAAAGGAAGGGAAGCAGGAAATGTATAGTGTGAAATATTTTCATTTGGTTCGTACGCGTATTTGATGACAAATTACAATTATTGTATCTGACAGATTGAAGAGGTTAAGGGCATGGAAATACAACTGCGAACGGGATTTGCAGCCGTAAAACATTCAATTCTCTTCAATCCCCAAACAAAAGTAAAAGGCGAAGCACTCACAGTGTCCCATGTGTGTCGGGTCGAAGAAATTAGTCCAAGTGGAACGTCTCCTGGCCGAATAAGTGCGAGCGTCATTTTTATATGCCAGCGCTGGAAACCTGTAAAACTGTGTCCCCGGTGCTTTGAGGGAATTGTTTTTGCATCCCACGGCGGAGCAAACCTTACTAAATAACTTTTTTTTCTTCGGAGCCATGACTCCATCTTGTCATGTGAAGAAACAAATAGGAAAATTACACCGAAGGCAAATTACTTTAAAGTGGCGATCAAAAAATACGGCAATACGTCAGTTCTACAGAATCCATCTCTACACAGACCAATCTGTACACGAGCATCTGTACACCATTTTTTTTACACGCGTTTAATTGAGCACAACACGAACTTGACAAAACGGAATTTAAAACAAATAACCTTGTCACGACGAAACCTTGCGGAAATTTAGTTCGACACGGAAAAATTGAGCCGGCAAAATAGGCTCAACGCAAAATTGCCAGTCGGTAAATATATTATCCCATTTAAATCGGAAGATTAGCGTCGGTGTCGAGATGGGTCTGTGCAGAGATGGGTCTGTGTAGGGATGGGTCTGTGTAGAACATCGTCGTGTACAACTTGTGTCGTGTCGAAGGTTCGTCGTGGCAAACTTTACCGGGCCGTACTCGCGTTGTGTAGAGATTTGTCGTTACAAAATGGTGCCGTGTCGAGATTTACCATTTCGATCTTGTGCTACGAAGAAATTTGTTGTGTCGAACTAGTGCTGTGAGCAGATTGATGGTGCCCAGAGTATGCTGTGCAAAGTTTTGTCATAACGATTACTGACGTGATCAATTTTTCCGTGTCGAACTAAATTTCCGCAAGGTTTCGTCGTGACAAGGTTATCCGTTTTAAATTCCGCTTTGTCAAGTTCGTGTTGTGTACAATTTCGGTGTGCTCAATTAAACGCGTGTAAAAAAATGGTGTACAGATGCTCGTGTACAGATGGGTCTGTGTAGAGATGGGTTCTGTAGAACTGACGTATTGCCGCAAAATAGGCTCAACGCAAAATTGCCAGTCGGTAAATATATTATCCGATTTAAATCGGAAGATTAACGTCGGTGTCGAGATGGGTCTGTGTAGAGATGGGTCTGTGTAGGGATGGGTCTGTGTAGAACATCGTCGTGTACAACTTGTGTCGTGTCGAAGGTTCGTCGTGGCAAACTTTACCGGGCCGTACTCGCGTTGTGTAGAGATTTGTCGTTACAAAATGGTGCCGTGTCGAGATTCACCATTTCGATCTTGTGCTACGAAGAAATTTGTTGTGTCGAACTAGTGCTGTGAGCAGATTGATGGTGTCCAGAGTATGCTGTGCAAAGTTTTGTCATAACGATTACTGACGTGATCAATTTTTCCGTGTCGAACTAAATTTCCGCAAGGTTTCGTCGTGACAAGGTTATCCGTTTTAAATTCCGCTTTGTCAAGTTCGTGTTGTGTACAATTTCGGTGTGCTCAATTAAACGCGTGTAAAAAAATGGTGTACAGATGCTCGTGTACAGATGGGTCTGTGTAGAGATGGGTTCTGTAGAACTGACGTATTGCCGCAAAATAGGCTCAACGCAAAATTGCCAGTCGGTAAATATATTATCCGATTTAAATCGGAAGATTAACGTCGGTGTCGAGATGGGTCTGTGTAGAGATGGGTCTGTGTAGGGATGGGTCTGTGTAGAACATCGTCGTGTACAACTTGTGTCGTGTCGAAGGTTCGTCGTGGCAAACTTTACCGGGCCGTACTCGCGTTGTGTAGAGATTTGTCGTTACAAAATGGTGCCGTGTCGAGATTTACCATTTCGATCTTGTGCTACGAAGAAATTTGTTGTATCGAACTAGTGCTGTGAGCAGATTGATGGTGCCCAGAGTATGCTGTGCAAAGTTTTGTCATAACGATTACTGACGTGATCAATTTTTCCGTGTCGAACTAAATTTCCGCAAGGTTTCGTCGTGACAAGGTTATCCGTTTTAAATTCCGCTTTGTCAAGTTCGTGTTGTGTACAATTTTGGTGTGCTCAATTAAACGCGTGTAAAAAAAAATGGTGTACAGATGCTCGTGTACAGATGGGTCTGTGTAGAGATGGGTTCTGTAGAACTGACGTATTGCCAAAAATACGCTGGAACCGTAAGCGATTACAGAAAAATATTGTCCCAACAGTGCCACGGTCTGCCACCCCGAGCGCTGGCGTCAATTTCCCCCCACTTTTCACCTCCGTGCACACAGCGAATAGGGAAGTGTTAGAATTCCTTTAAAAACGATGAAATAAAAATAATTTTATAAAAATGAAAAAACTCCCGATTGAAAAAAATGAGTGTAATTAATAAATAAAATAGGGTGAATAAAAAAAAACTGTGAAATAATAATATGCGAATGATTATTATTTCACAATATTTTATTTACCCAATTCGTTTATTAATTACACTCATTTTTTCAGTCAGGAGTTTTTTCCCTAGCAGTCATCGTAGATCTGTACATGACACATGTCGAAAATTCGAGAGTCACTCGATGTTCTCTATACATAGTAATTTTTTTAAACTGACCATAGATACGATTCGTAGATAACTCTCTAAAATATCTGGCCGCGATGTAAGAGATTTGCTGCGTCGTAGTAGTTCTTTTAATCAATAGCCTTATCAGTTTATCAAAGTTCTGTGTTGAGGGGTCACTTAAATCTCAGCCTGAAGCACGCGAAGCATAATACGAATTATCGCACCAGTGGCGATCGCTCTCTGATGGAAAATCGTGCTTTTCGATCGTCAGACATTCTAAACTACTCTGTAAACACTGCGAACGATGGTTAAAAACGTCATCGCTGTATATATTGCTGGGACGCAGCAGTCATGCTAAACAGTCTGCAGTATACATATATGGGTGATTCCAGCTGAACTTTTTATGCTCTAACCCTGACCCTCCAATAATTTTGACAATTTTTTATCAAAAAGTATTTTGAAAAAAAGAAGACACGTATTTTTTTGTTTAACGTTATACAATAAAATGTGATGAAAACTAAAAAAACATTTTTTGTACACTGTTAGAAAAGATTGGAAGTTTTTATCCATAAACTCGACATCGAAATTTAATATACAATTGTGGTATAAAATTCATGTACTTTTCCAGTAAAATTTAAGCAAATTATTAAAATTAAAGTACTTTTACTGTAAAATTAAAGTAAATTATTGAATGTGCTGTACCATACATTAATTTTACATTACACTTGTATACTAAATTTAATATACCAGTTTATGAATAAAAACTTCCAGTAAAAGTACACTAAACTTCAAGTCGATTTTTTTACAGTGTATACATTATGTAGCTCATTGCAAACAGAACAAATTTCATCGTGAGCATTTTCTGATAGAAAGGTACATTTCAAAGATATTAACGTTTAAATAAATTAAAATACCAAAAAACTTTAAATTTTTACAAAAATTCGTCGTTTGGCGCCAAACAAAAAATACGTGTCTTTAAACTGAGAAAAAAATATAGTTATTGAAAAAAAATAGTTAGTCCGACAATAATCTAACTATAAACTATAATTTCCAGGAGGAACGTTTATTTTATATTTATAGCAAAAAATAAGAAAATAATTGGATCAATCATAAATATAATCCCCATAAATTAATTTCGATTTCCTATACCGAGTTTTACAAAATTCATGCACGTTTCTATTGGAAAACGCGAAAATTTTTTACAGTAATTTCTTATATGCCGTTTCGTTGCATATACGATTTCAACGTCTGTTTCCAATAACTTTGCAAGTATCATTTATCGAACTATATTATCATCGCTTCAACCGTAAAACATTGCAAGCCTTCTTATATTTGTTTTATCATGTGAAATCGTTAAATCAACGATATGCTTTTCTCTCAGTGTACTTAATCAAAATACGTTATTTATAAAAAATTGTCAACATTATTGAAGGGAGTCAGAGTCAGAGAATGAAAAGTTTAGCTGGAATGCCCCATACATAATGCTAAATACTAATAAACAGTCTGCAGTATACATATATGGGTGATTCCAGCTGAACTTTTTATGCTCTAACCCTGACCCTCCAATAATTTTGACAATTTTTTATCAAAAAGTACTTTGAAAAAAAGAAGACACGTATTTTTTTGTTTAACGTTATACAATAAAATGTGATAAAAACTAAAAAAAAACATTTTTTGTATACATTATGTAGCTCTTTGCAAACAGAACAAATTTCATCGTGAGCATTTTCTGATAGAAAGGTACATTTCAAAGATATTAACGTTTAAATAAATTAAAATACTAAAAACATTAAATTTTTACAAAAATTCGTCGTTTGGCGCCAAACAAAAAATACGTGTCTTTAAACTGAGAAAAAAATATAGTTATTGAAAAAAAATAGTTAGTCCGACAATAATCTAACTATAAACTATAATTTCCAGGAGGAACGTTTATTTTATATTTATAGCAAAAAATAAGAAAATAATTGGATCAATCATAAATATAATCCCCATAAATTAATTTCGATTTCCTATACCGAGTTTTACAAAATTCATGCACGTTTCTATTGGAAAACGCGAACATTTTTTACAGTAATTTCTTATATGCCGTTTCGTTGCATATACGATTTCAACGTCTGTTTCCAATAACTTTGCAAGTATCATTTATCGAATTATATTATCATCGCTTCAACCGTAAAACATTGCAAGCCTTCTTATATTTGTTTTATCATGTGAAATCGTTAAATCAACGATATGCTTTTCTCTCAGTGTACTTAATCAAAATACGTTATTTATAAAAAATTGTCAACATTATTGAAGGGAGTCAGAGTCAGAGAATGAAAAGTTTAGCTGGAATGCCCCATATATAATGCTAAATACTAATAAACAGTCTGCAGTATACATATATGGGTGATTCCAGCTGAACTTTTTATGCTCTAACCCTGACCCTCCAATAATTTTGACAATTTTTTATCAAAAAGTATTTTGAAAAACAGAAGACACGTATTTTTTTGTTTAACGTTATACAATAAAATGTGATGAAAACTAAAAAAAACATTTTTTGTATACATTATGTAGCTCATTGCAAACAGAACAAATTTCATCGTGAGCATTTTCTGATAGAAAGGTACATTTCAAAGATATTAACGTTTAAATAAATTAAAATACTAAAAACTTTAAATTTTTACAAAAATTCGTCGTTTGGCGCCAAACAAAAAATACGTGTCTTTAAACTGAGACAAAAATATAGTAATTGCAAAAAAAAAATAGTTAGTCCGACGATAATCTAACTATAAACTATAATTCCCAGGAGGAACGTTTATTTTATATTTATAGCAAAAAATAAGAAAATAATTGGATCAATCATAAATATAATCCCCATAAATTAATTTCGATTTCCTATACCGAGTTTTACAAAATTCATGCACGTTTCTATTGGAAAACGCGAACATTTTTTACAGTAGTTTCTTATATGCCGTTTCGTTGCATATACGATTTCAACGTTTCTTTCCAATAACATTGCAAGTATCATTTATCGAACTATATTATCATCGCTTCAACCGTAAAACATTTCAAGCCTTCTTATATCATGTGAAATCATTAAATCAACGATATGCTTTTCTCTCAGTGTACTTAATCAAAGTACGTTATTTATAAAAAATTGTCAACATTATTGAAGGGAGTCAGAGTCAGAGCGTGAAAAATTTAGCTGGAATGCCCCATACATAATGCTAAATACGTTCGGTAACGTATGTTCAGGTTGAGTCGAACACATATTTTGTGTTGATAACGAAGCTACCAAGCGAGTTATCGAAGTATCTTGGCGTTCGCGTCAATACCTCTAGTTGTGTCGTACAAGCAAGCGACGATAATCTGTAAAAAGGAACTCAATGCTGTTGCTGCTTTGCCCGCCACTTGAAAGATAAGATTCCGCGCTACTAAATCCAGAAGAACGTATCTTCTATCGCTGTAATGAGAGCCAATATGCCCTTTTGGTTCTTGTCACGTAATATATTGATACTTTAAACATTTTTGTATCTTTTTTCTAGCTTGGCTATTGTTATTCCTCAAGTTTAAGTTGTTGTGCTATATCTACGTTAATCGATCGATTTTTAATCTGGAAATCCTTGGGTTTGCCCTTGTTGGAATGTCACGTATATTATGAAGCAAAGTTGAGCATCTTTCGTTACTGTAAAGTTGAATTTATTGTTTATTTCTTCTGTAATTAACTTTGTATTGAAAATTACCGACAAGATAGAAAGTTGCGTATGTTTTCTTTTGATATACAGTCTGTTAAAACTTTTTGTTTTTCCATCGAATCTCATTTAAAAATAATTAATAATAAATGATAATAAATTAATAATAATTAATAATAAATGAAAGTAACGTACGGTACTTTTGCAGTTTCTCGTTTTTTCATTTTTATTTAATGGCAAATTATAGGTTTTTATAGCCATCATTTGTAATTATACGCCATATATATCACTTTTATAACAAAATTGATAAAAAATTAATCATGTGATAAATAATGAGAAAATTACAAAATTAAAAATGCCCTTCTCTGGTATAAAGTCTGTAAACAACAAGTAGATACTTGGGAAAAAATATTACATAACTAATAATAAATTATATATACTTAATATACAATAATATTATAAATTATTATGTATGAAGAATTTATATCCAATTACGAACAATCATTTTTTTCGCAAGCGGCGATTACAAAAGGTTCAATGAAACAACAGCCACGTATCTGCAAATGTGCAGTTGATTTTCGTTTTACGCTTCAGTGGTGGAAAGATACTGACAGGAAAATATTCTGCAGCAATGACTCATTTGTAGATTTGTAATATTGATAAACGCGATTTCTTTTTCTCATTTTTCCTCGAATATTGTCTTCTTTTCTTGAAATTGTAAACTCTTATGTTACATGCCGTGTACAAAAACAAAGAAATTGTAGGATAAATCATAATAATACTTCTGTGATTTTACAACAAGCATAAATTATATTTGAAGTCATAAAAATAACTCGGAGCAATTTAATTCCAAAGTTCGCAGTTCGAAATACTTATTTTTATTAATCATCGATGATAAATAAAGCAATGCTGTAGCATCTTGACGACAAGTACTTACTAAAATTGTAGTCAATGAAACGCTAATCCAATTAAATAAATCTTACATATATAGAAATTAATGCAAAATTAATAATTGAAGTTTAGTTGAAAAATATTTTTCATCAAATGTTTTTTTTTTTTTTTTTTTTTTCATATCAAATGCAATTGTTTTAGAGAAATGTTTTGTTGAACATTAGTTCGGTCAACATTAGATTTCCAACAAGTATCATACTCAAGTCTTCACACGTGAAAATTTTCTCAGAGATCCATAGTCTATGACATACTTATTGTCTCTACATAGTTTCGATCAATCGTCGCAAGCGGAAAAACAGTAAGCTGTTGTGCTTACATTATGGGCAAGCTAATAGAATCCATAAAAAATTCAGGGATTGGATCACGGCGTTTCCCTCTGACTCACGAAGCTCTTCAATAACATACAACAAATATTTCGCATATCGCTGTTTAGATTATTTCCGAGAGCAGATGTTAGCAACACTATACGTATTGTCCGATAAGATTCGTTGCTTGTTCGATCGCAATGTGCTTAATGCGGTTTAGGCACATACGTTTGACGATCGTATAAATCGTTTGTGAGTAGATTGCGTTACAGTTTTTGATACCGATTACAATTTTCGAAGGTGTGTCACATCGCTTTGATATTTCCTGCAGTGAATAATATACTACGAAGGAAGATTAGCAAATGTAGTGACGTGCTGTAATCCAACATAATAATTCTCTGTATAATATATGGGTCATTCCATTTCAAGTGGACCACCAAAATTTAGCCTGGTCGTAAAAAGTGCTCGTAATTTTTTCAAAAGTTATTTAGAGTAACACGAACATCTATAAAGTATTTTAGAATTTTAGCACCTATAGTTTGCCCAAAATTTAATAACGACTTTTTTTTATTTCATTTTTTTTCAATTAGCTGGATATTTAGAATTACTGTACGTACAAGAAATTTGTTATATAATATACTACGAAGGAAGATTAGCAAATGTAATGACGTGCTGTAATCCAACATAATATATGGGTCACTCCATTCCAAGTGGGCCACCAAAATTTAGCCTGGTCGCAAAAAGTGCTCGTAATTTTTTCAAAAGTTGTTTAGAGTAACACGAACATCTATAAATTATTTTAGAATTTTAGCACCTATAGTTTGCCCAAAATTTAATAACGATTTTTTTTTATTTCATTTTTTTCAATTAGCTGGATATTTAAAATTAATGTACGTACAAGAAATTTGTTACATAATATACTACGAAGGAAGATTAGCAAATGTAGTGACGTGCTGTAATCCAACATAATATATGGGTCATTCCATTCCAAGTGGGCCACCAAAATTTAGCCTGGTCGCAAAAAGTGCTCGTAATTTTTTCAAAAGATGTTTAGAGTAACACGAATATCTATAAATTATTTTAGAATTTTAGCACCTATAGTTTGCTCAAATTTTAATAACGATTTTTTTTATTTCATTTTTTTCAATTAGCTCGATATTTAAAATTACCGTAGGTACAAGAAATTTGTTACATAATATACTACGAAGGAAGATTAGCAAATGTAATGACGTGCTGTAATCCAACATAATATATGGGTCATTCCATTCCAAGTGGGCCACCAAAATTTAGCCTGCTCGCAAAAAGTGCTCGTAATTTTTTCAAAAGATGCTTAGAGTAACACGAACATCTATAAATTATTTTAGAATTTTAGCACCTATAGTCTGCCCAAAATTTAATAACGATTTTTTTTTATTTCATTTTTTTCAATTAGCTGAATATTTATAATTACTGTACGTACAAGAAATTTGTTATATAATATACTACGAAGGAAGATTAGCAAATGTAATGACGTGCTGTAATCCAACATAATATATGGGTCATTCCATTCCAAGTGGGCCACCAAAATTTAGCCTGCTCGCAAAAAGTGCTCGTAATTTTTTTAAAAGATGTTTAGAGTAACACGAATATCTATAAATTATTTTAGAATTTTAGCACCTATAGTTTGCCCAAATTTTAATAACGATACTTTTTTATTTCAATTTTTTCAATTAGCTGGATATTTAAAATTACCGTAGGTACAAGAAATTTGTTACATAATATACTATGAAGGAAGATTAGTAAATGTAGTGACGTGCTGTAATCCAACATAATATATGGGTCATTCCATTCCAAGTGGGCCACCAAAATTTAGCCTGGTCGCAAAAAGAGCTCGTAATTTTTTCAAAAGTTGTTTAAAGCAACACGAACATCTATAAATTATTTTAGAATTTTGGCACCTATATTTTGCCCAAAATTTAATAACGATTTTTTTTTATTTCATTTTTTTCAATTAGCTGGATATTAAAAATTACCGTACGTACAAGAAATTTGTTCCTGTATAAAATTTTAGTTTTTGAATGTACTTTCTAATAATAAAAAATTCCCGCCATTTTTTGACAAAATAAAGTAATAATATTTTTTTTGTCAAGACAGACCATCACAGACTCAAAATTTCACAGAATTTCCATTATTATGCTTACAAACTACAGATAAATTGGCGAGGTGGCAAATTAATGGCCCGCTTGGTATGGAATCATCCATATTATCACTAAGTATGGACAATAATTTAATCGAAATGTATTCAAAATAATTTTCTAATCGAATAAAATGATTTTTAGTGATCCTGAAAATCTTTACAGTCTTGGAAAAGTTGTTCAGTTTTTCCTTTTGACCTTGAACTTTAAAATTTTTAAAGTTCGAATTTAAGATTCAAAGTTGGAAATATTGGGACAACAAGTTCAGAATCTTAAACACAATTAATACATACTCTTGCCAAGTTTGTGTTTTTATTATATTGAAAAATATTGTAAAACAATGAAGTCATTATTGTTTAAAGTGCCGCCGAATTATCTATTGGTACGGTTAACTTCGAATTCTGACAGAACATAGTTTATAATATTTTCTATCGTATCAGTGAATACTTTTTTGAAACTTGAAAATTACGAAAATGGCAAACCGTAGATTTAAAACAGTTCGATTTTCAACCAAAAAAACAACTTTAAGTATTTGTTATCAACAAATGGATGAACGTATAAAATATCATCCAAACATATGATAGAAAATGTTATAAACTATGATCTGCCCGAATGTAAAATGTATCGGACGAATATGTTATTCAGCGGTCGTTTATTTAAATAATAATAAAGGCATTATTTCTTAATGTTTTTAAATTTTTTTTAAAACTCGACCTTGACAGTACTATGTATCAGAGTTGGGCAGCAAAAATTACTTAGTTCAGAAATTACTGCTTTAATACAATTACTTTCAGTAATTGTATTGGATTTCAAATTAAATACAATTACTTTCAGTAATTGTATTGGATTTCAAATTAAATACAATTACTTTCAGTAGTTGTATTGGATTTCAAATTAAATACAATTACTTTCAGTAGTTGTATTGGATTTCAAATTAAATACAATTACTTTCAGTAATTGTATTGGATTTCAAAGTAAATACAATTACTTTCAGTAATTGTATTATACAATTACTTTCAGTAATTGTATTACATACAATTGTAGTAATTGTATTATTGTACAATTCAGTAATTGTATTACATACAAATGTATTAAATACAATTACTTTCAGTAATTGTATTGGATTTCAAATTAAATACAATTACTGAAAGTAATTGTATTTAATTGCAATAGAATTACTGAAAGTAATTGTATTGCATTTCAAATTAAATACAATTACTGTCAGTAATTGTATTTACTGAAAGTATTGTATTTACATTACATATTTACAAAATGTATTGTATTTTGTATTTACAAAGTACAATTACATTTTGTAATTGTATTAGATTTCAAATTAAATACAATTACATTTTGTAATTGTATTGGATTTTAAATTAAATACAATTACATTTTGCAATTGTATTGGATTTCAAATTAAATACAATTACATTTTGTAATTGTATTGGATTTGAAAATAAATACAATTACATTCTGTAATTGTATTGGATTTCAAATTAAATACAATTACATTTTGTAATTGTATTGGATTTCAAATTAACTACAATTACATTTTGTAATTGTATTGGATTCCAAATTAAATACAATTACATTTTGTAATTGTATTGGATTTCAAATTAAATACAATTACATTTTGTAATTGTATTGGATTTTAAATTAAATACAATTACATTTTGCAATTGTATTGGATTTCAAATTAAATACAATTACATTTTGTAATTGTATTGGATTTGAAAATAAATACAATTACATTTTGTAATTGTATTGGATTTTAAATTAAATACAATTACATTTTGCAATTGTATTGGATTTCAAATTAAATACAATTACATTTTGTAATTGTATTGGATTTGAAAATAAATACAATTACATTCTGTAATTGTATTGGATTTCAAATTAAATACAATTACATTTTGTAATTGTATTGGATTTCAAATTAACTACAATTACATTTTGTAATTGTATTGGATTCCAAATTAAATACAATTACATTTTGTAATTGTATTGGATTTCAAATTAAATACAATTACATTTTGTAATTGTATTGGATTTCAAATTAAATACAATTACTTCCAGTAATTTGTATTTTGTAATTTTCCATTACAATTTTGCCCAACTCTGCTATGTATCAAGTGTGTGAAAAATTCCGACCTCATCATCAAAAAAACGATATTCACATTTCACCTGTTTTTTTCGTTTTCTTGCCCCAAGTTTATGCAGAATTCTTTATTAAAAAATACCTTATGCCAAATAATAATATAAGATAGCGAAACTGAAGCTGATTCATCCAAATAAAAATGAATTCGTATTTTCGTTAATTTCTTAATCTCTAAAATTCCTTGACTAACGTAAAAAAATCGTGAAAATGGCCTTGAACTTGATACAAATCTTTATACCGAATATCATGAATCACAAACATCTTATGACACAGTAAAATACATCCTCAAAACATATTCGAAAGATTATGACGTCGAAAAGAGTAATAACAATATTTGTTTATCTTCATTTATCTTAAATTGCATTTCTTCATTCAATAAACAATTAATCGTTTTATCGTCCTTGAGTAACACAATCGGAAAATTATTTTGGCTACATATTAATTCGAATAACATCGAATGACTCGCTATCAGAATTGCGCATGATAGCCGAGAATTGGTTATCCGCCAAAGTTTAAATCAGAAATCACATGTGCCAAAAATCACGACAACATTTCGTCGAAAATGTCTTCGCCACCGCCTTTCGCGTGTTTACTATCATCACTAAGACGTACTACCGGCAACATAAGTAATGTTTGCTCCTAGTTGGAATACAAATGTATACCTACTCGATGAAACACTTTCCTCAAGGTCGTTTCATGTTTTTCAACACTCAATCACCCTCTCTCTTCCTCCACGACTACAAACAGCTGCCTGACGATGTCTCGAAACTAGAGACTGTATCGTTGCTGTACCTGCGGTTGGGTCGTCTAGACTAAGGCCAAAAAGAGAATTTTTCTTTCCCAATGTCACACAAATGCCGCATTCTCTCAACTAGAAACTTCCATTAGGTTATTTTCCTAATCATCGGAAAGATGGAAGAGCCGGTGCAGCTGAGTCAGTTAATTACTGAGAACTGCAAATCGTCACTGAGACGAACAAACCGTTTGTAGAAGGCAACGGAGGTCAGAGATTTTTCTCTCGAATCAAACAGTCGTGGAATATTTCTCAAGCGAATATAAGACTGTGAAGCAGGGATGGGCACATTCGAGTGAAAAAGTATTTGAATACACGATTTAAATACTGAATGATTTTTCACACATAATTTATTTTCGCTTGAAATAATGAATGATTTCTCACTGATTATCTTTTCGAGGGCAAATAATGAATGGATTTCCACTCACAATTTATTTTGATTTTAGATAATGATTTTTTATCCACTCATCATTCATTTTGAGATTAAATGATGAGCGGAAAACCACTCATTATTTATTTCGAGTTTAAATAAGGAGTGGTTTTCCCGAACAAGAAAAACGCTATTAATAATTAATTATTAAGTAATTATAAGTAAATGTTATTGATTATTGTTAAATATTATTAATTATTGTTAATAAATTTTTTATTATTCATAGTTTTTTTTCTCGTTCCGGCAACTCAGTCGTTATTTAAACTCGAAATAAATAATGAGTGAAAAAACACTTATTATTAATTTCGAGTTTAAATGATGAGTGAAAATTCATTGATTATTTTCCTTGGAAAATATTTTTCGAGGGCAAATAATGAATGGATTTCCACTCATCATTTAAACTCGAAATAAATTACGCGTGGTTTTCTACTCACGATTTATTTTGATTTTAGATAATGATTTTTTATCCACTCATCATTCATTTTGAGATTAAATGATGAGTGGAAAACCACTTATTATTTATTTCGAGTTTAAATAACGAGTGGTTTTCCCGAACAACAAAAACGCTATTAATAATTAATTATTAAGTAATTATAATTAAATGTTATTGATTATTATTAAATATTATTAATTATTGTTAATAAAATTTTAATTATTCATAGTTTTTTTTCTTGTTCCGGTAACCCACTCGTTATTTAAACTCGAAATAAATAATGAGTGATTTTCCACTCATCACTTAAACTTGAAATGAATGATGAGTGGATAAAAAAACATTACTTAAACCAAAATAAATTGTGAGTGAAAAAACACATATTATTAATTTCGAGTTTAAATGATGAGTGGAAATTCATTGATTATTTTCCTTGGAAAATATTTTTCGAGGGCAAATAATGAATGGATTTCCACTCATCATTTTAACTCGAAATAAATTACGCGTGCTTTTGAACTCACAATTTATTTTGATTTTAGATAATGATTTTTTATCCACTCATCATTCATTTTGAGATTAAATGATGAGCGGAAAACCCCTCATTATTTATTTCGAGTTTAAATAACGAGTTGTTTTCCCGAACAAGAAAAACGCTATTAATAATTAATTATTAAGTGAATAAAATTAAATGTTATTCATTATTATTAAATATTATTAATTATTGTTAATAAATTTTTAATTATTCATAGCTTTTTTTCTTGTTCCGGTAACCCACTCGTTATTTAAACTCGAAATAAATAATGAGTGATTTTCCACTCATCATTTAAACTTGAAATGAATGATGAGTGGATAAAAAATCATTATTTAAACCAAAATAAATTGTGAGTGAAAAAACACTCATTATTAATTTCGACTTTAAATGATGAGTAGAAATTCATTGATTATTTTCCTTGGAAAAGATAATGAGTGAAAATAGATACATTATTTAAACTTGAAATAAATTATGAGTGGAAAACCACTCATTATTTATATCTGAAAAGATAATGAATAAAAAATCACTCATAGTTTTGTCGGTACGCCGGAGTCATAAATCTCAGAGTCTATATGACATTAAAAAATAATTATACGCATGACTTTCACTACCTCAATAATAATATCAAAAAAGATGCAAAGTAGAACCTTGCACATTGCTTCCTCATTATTTTTCGCTTTTTACAAAGCTCCCTCTGTGAGGAAGCAGTATGTTATTCAATTTTGGCTTCCTCATAGAGGAAGCTTTGTAAAAAGCGAAAAATAATGAGGAAGCAATGTGCAAGGTTCTACTTTGCATCTTTTTTTTTTATACCTTGTGTCTCTTTTGCAGAGGTGTTTTATACAGCTATAAATCACCTCTGCAAACACCGTTACATCTAATTTTGATTAGATACAAATTTTTGTCGTACTTTCTGAACTTTTCCGGGAGTTATAGCGAAAATCTACATTTTTTTTTTAATGAAAAATGGTGTAAAATCCGAACGACTTTACCGATCATCACCAAATTTGCTACATGGCATTTCTGAATGTTATTTTTCGTCTGTACAAAATTTCTGTTCATTTGTTGAAATTCGACGTAATTTAGATCAAAATCTATTTTTTTCGAAAAATTCAAAATTCTATAAAATCCGAACCGCTTTACCGATTTCGTCGAAATTCAATACCATACAACATTGAACGTATCTTCAGTTATGAAGAACTATTTACCCAAATCGGCGAACTTTTACGAAAGTTAGAGCGATCACGCCCTTTTTTCAACAAATTAAAATCAACATAAAATCTTAATGACTTCACATATTTTGGCAAAAATCACAACATTCAAAGAGGGGCAGCTACTCTACTTGCGTGCCAAATTTGAGCCGGATCGCTCGAACGGTTACCGAGTGAGAGGAGATTGAATTTTCGAAGCCCAGCACACACACACACACACACACACACACACACACACACACACACACACATACATACATACGGACATTTTTTCTAAACCACTTTTCTCGACGTTTTAGGTGATTCTAAGCATACTGACATGAAAATCTCGAAAAAAAAAAATTTCATGAAAACAAAGCTTCCTCTATGAGGAAGCAAAAATAATCGAGATTCCTTCGAAATTGTCGTAATCAAATTAAATCGATTATTTATAAGTAGTTGATATGTTTAGTGCGGATTTGACTTCATTTTTACGATAACTAGATTAGGAAACGTCATTTGGCCTACTATCGTGCGCTTTGACCTTGGTTCAATTAAACATTATTCCGGAGACTTCCCCTTTTTTCATGATGCATCAATTCCTGAATGATTTGCGAATCCGTAGTACTTTTTATTTTTTCTCTATCTTTGATCTAAGCATGTTAATTTTCGATTTAAAGATCAATTTTTCAAGCCCTCCCGTGAGCGCCGTGTAAAAAGATCGATTTTCAAGTTTTAATTTTTCATTCAAATACTCAGTAAAAGCCTTCAAGATTTTGTGCAAGTAAAATTGAATAGCTAAATTACAACATGTCAAAAATTCATGCATATGAGTTTAGATTGCCTTCACGACAGAACTACCTTAAGCTAAAATAAATAATTAGTGGTAAAACATTAATTATTTTTTTTTTTCAAATACATTTTGCCCTGCACACTGTGAAGTCCTCCGTGAAGATCGCGCGGGGAGTTCATCGGTATCTCGTTCGGGTTCATCGGGCGCGTTTATTTCAAGTGTTTCTACCGGTTTGGGTTGGACAGAGGACATATAAAGGACACAACAGCGCCTTTTGCAAAGCCTGAGAGTTAGCAACCGAGCATGACATCCCCTTCACTATTTTTCAGTGCTTCGACGTCATTTCGCCGAGGTTGTGTCTGAGACCTCCGTGACTTGTGTCGTTCATTAGTTTTCGTACTTTACTGACGCGGTGAAGTCTAAGAAAATCATGTTCTACGCCGCTATTGTGTTTACGATTTTTCCGCTGCTATGGTAAGGAAAAAATAATGTTCTAATTATCGTGGTCTCGAGTTCAATTATCAAGCGAGTTAATAAAGCGATGAATATCTAACAATGGCGACTGTGATTGTTGTGATCTTTCTAAGTGTCCAACAATCTTTTCATCGGGTCGATTGTAGAATCAAGAAGTTTTTACTACTAATAGCTGCAAGTCAATCCACTTGTCATTTTTTTTCCTTACGCGGAATTCATTGTTGATATAGTAAGGAAATAACAGTAATTGTTATGATTACTGTGGTCTCGAGTTTAATTATCGAGCGAGTTAAAACGATGAATATCTAACACAATAGCAACGGGTATTATTGTGACCTTTCGATGAGTCTAACCATCTTACTGATGGGCGATGTTTCTCGATTAATCGACTAGATTCATCCGATTTTTTTGTTGTCGATTAATCGATGTCCAATTTTTATTAGGCGACATCGAAGTAGTGTTAAGATATTAAATTCGAAGAATCTTAATTATGAGCTTTCTTTTATGCAAACCTTGTAGTTTTAATAATAATACATTTTTTCAGTTACACATCTTTGGAATAAATGGAATAGCAAATGTTGAGAATAAAGAATGTACTTGTAAAAAAATGTTAAATGAGAAAATAAACCTATTTTTTAATAATTATTTTAATATTTATTATGTACCAGATTTTTTTATTCGATTAATCGGTTCATTGATTGTTTAAAAAGAAAAATCGATGCTTTATATCGATAGTTTTTTCACCAATCGATTTTTATGTAATAGATTTTTTTTTCGGACATGGCCCATCACTAAACCATACTTTGATCGTGTCGATTGTAGAATGAAGAAGGCCAAGAGGCTGCTAATAGCTAGAGAAACAATTAGTTTATCCATTTGTCATTTCGTATTGGGGGAAATCATTGTTGCTCTGATAATGTAAATTCCTTCCACATAATAGCAGTTCTATTGTTTATTTTGTTTATAATTGGTAAGTCATTTTGGAAAAGGTTATAAGGCAGCGATTCCCACATGGAAATAGAAATATATGCACGATATATTCGACGTATAGAACTTTTTGGCGCTAAACGTATATGAAATATATTTCACATATATTCCATACATATATCCCATATATTTTGAATATATTTTTGCACACATATATGCAGAATATAAGCAGTATATAGAACTTTTTGGCGCCATATATTTAACGTATATGTGACATATATATTTTTCTATGTGGGTTGGGGGTGTAGATATATTACTGTCACGTGTGAAGAGTTCAGAAATTTGATAAAATTTTCAAAGACATGTCGCTGAGTATGACATTTTTAAAAATTATTCCAACTCAACATAGCTTCGAGAATTTTTTTGCGATAATTTTAAACACTGGTTGGTATAATATATAGCACTGCAAAAGTTACAGAATTTTTAAAAATAATCTACGTCACCTGTTTACGAATGCAACGGAATTTTTTTTGCGTTTATAAACTTAACAGTTACGTGTATGAATTTTATGAATATTTATTGATTTTTTCCGTTTCTGAATATGTTGTCAAGCATACCGGAAATAAGTACACTACAAAAAATAATTTGATTTCCTCCGTTCACATTCCTGCTGTTTTAACATTCCTCCCTCATGACAATAATTATTCCTTACGTCATTAGTTCCGTATAGACATTCTAAAGATAATTATTTGTGCAGTGAAATCAACCGAACAATTATTCTTGAAAGTCCCTTACAAACATTCAAGATATCCTTAAGGAGGGTTCCACTGAATTCAGGCCGAAAAAAGCATTTTTTTTTTCTATCGTTAAGAAAAAATTAGGTCAATAATCACAAGCGCCTCTGATTGTTCAGTATTTTGATGATTACAAAAAAAGCTCACGGAAAATACAAAAAAAAAAAAAATCTCAGTCTGCAATTAGTTACATTCGAATTTGTGAATCATTTTACATGATGCAAATCTTCGTCACGATCTTTTTACCGTTAGAGAAAAATAAAATATTGTTTTTTTGTCAGAAATAAGCGTTCCTTAAGGGGATTTGAGCGCTTCATACTAGTCAAATCAGTGCTAAATTTTTTAAAGCGTTTCTACAATTTTTGATGATTTATCAAGCGACGCGGTAGCATCTTGCCATCAATTATTGAATTTAACTGTTTCGAGGGATTACTTACGTAGTAGCGTTAATTCTTAATATACAAATAAATTCACAGCTGCGATATGAAAAGTAAATCGACCGATATATGAAAATTTCCATATTTTTTTTGGGCATTTTTTTTAAAAAGAGCAATAACAATAGCATATTTTCTTTATTGAAAGCAGAGTTGTAAATCCCCATTAATTCATGAGATATAGTTTACAGTACAATTTGTTTTGTAATTATGATTTCATAATAATAATATGTAGTGATTATAAAATAGAGTGTAAACATTTGAATAGCTAAAAAAATAATAATTTTCGCTTTAATATTGCAAGAAATAGTGGAAAAATGGAAGCAATAAGTAATGCGTTACTTATTTTTTTCCATTTTTTCAAAAGGATTACCGTGAATTTTTTTTTTAAATAATAATTTTTGCAGCCATTCCAAAGTTTAATCATTGTATTACAATCGCTACATGTTATTATTATAAAGTCATAATTATAGAGCTGATCGTATCATCATCATTATTTCTATAAGTATTAAGCATTTACAACTCTGAAAGATGCACTATCCACGCAAAAAAAGGCTTGGTCAGAACAACTAAGCGTTTAGTTATATATGCGCCAACTAAGTTATTGTTTAGAGCAATCAAGTTATTTGTTAACCAACCAAGTTATTGATTGAGTAACCAAGACGATTTAGTTGGTGTAACCAATAACTTGGTTGGTCTAACCAATAACTTAGTTGGCGCATATATAACCAAGCGTCTTGATTGCTCTAAATAAGCCTTTTTCTCCGTATCGATTGGCTGACTAGAATTTTGATAGTATTAGTAGTTCAATAGATAAAAACATTCGATCATCCTATCCTAACGTAACGTCAGGCGTAAAAACCGCTGTAAAGTGTATTAAGTGTTCATTTAAATAATTGAAAAAAAAACAAAATAAATAAAGCCCTAAGTTGGACTTCGACTAATAGGCGAACCTCCTTAAAAGTCACAAGAATTATACAGTCCATACTACTTTTCGCAACGTCTTCATTCGTCTTACCACACATTGTGCATATAAATAGTGATTCAACATATAATTATTTTCTTCGTTTACTCCTACTTGAATATTTCAAAATGTGACACATTTTGAAATATTCAGTGCCGCACGACTTTGTAAATTTAAAACGTATCTAAACGTAGATTACTCGCTTCGTGTCTAGATGGACTATTTATTATAACTTATTTATTGTCCGCTACCGTTTTATACATGGCCTATGATTTTCCTCTGCGTATCCCAATATAACTCGAGAAAATTAGAAGGCAGACATCACTTTGTTAATTTCGAAATTCTCACGTCCGCTCATAATAAATAGCCGTGTTTTCAAGTGCCGATATTCAGCCACTTGCCTCTTTTGGCTGTCAACAGTGTAGAGCTTATTTTCCTTTCAGCAAGTACGTAAGCTCGTTGAGCCATTGAGTAAGGAACGTTTATTGTCACGAGTGTGATAGCGTGACGTTAATCGCCTCTAATTATCGCACTATATCGCCGGCTCGGTGACGACGATTAACTGGAGAAACCGGTTGACCACTGCGCTTAAGTAAACGCAGGTTCAAGGTCATCGCAAAAATGTGCAGCTCAAGAAAGCGGCACGTGAGCTTCGTGCACAATTTCCACAATAATATATGTCGATCAGTGCTTTGAATTAATAGCTCTAAACGTAAATCTCAGAATTATGAGAAATAAAGCGTCTAAGTCACACTGCGACGCAGTACCAGCGATGACTCATTGTCGCTGCAATTCATTACTATGACAGACACTCATAAACGTTATTGTGATCAGTTCCAGTCGATTTCCGAGAGAATCTTAAGGCTCGAAGTCTGCAGTAATGAATGAATGAGGATATTTTCATAAATACTGGTTCTTCTTCATAATCTGTTCAATTCAGAGTTGTAAATCCCCATTAATTCATGAGATATAGTTTACAGTACAATTTGTTTTGTAATTATGATTTCATAATAATAATATGTAGTGATTATAAAATAGAGTGTAAACATTTGAATAGCTGAAAAAAATACTAATTTTCGCTTTAATATCCCGCGTAGAAAAAAAAGAATCTTGTGAAGAATCTTTTAAAGAATCTTAAAAAAAGTCTTGAAAGAATCTTTGAAAGAATCTTTAAGGGGATGCTGGAGTAGTTTTTATTATCGACTTTGGTCGGTAAAAACAGGCTTTTTCGTTGTTTTGATTATTTTTCGTTAAGGGGAGGGAGTCAGGTCAAAATAATTAAATTTGTAAATTCAATATCATCCAAATTCTCTTGCATATAAAAATGATCAATGAACTATATTGTTGGTACTGGATGAAAGGATTTTTTACTGCCATCTGACTTGCATATGCCTTTCCATATTATCTTAAGCAAAGGTCTTAGGTTTTCCACTCTGCGCGTGATTCAGACCAAACTGCTAGGCAGATTGGGCTAGTTGATGTCTCATTTTCTTCTTCATAAAAAGATACACCGGCTAAATGGAGCAAAATATATTTTTTTTATTCTGCAAGCAAAGTTAATAACTAATTTAGAAAATAACATAAAATTTATTTAGTAATAATTATGTCACTTGAAAAATATTACCTTTTATTAACTTTTGCTCCATTTAGCGGGTGTATCTTTTCATGAAGAAGAAAATGAGACGTCAACCAGCCCAATCTGCCTAGCAGTTTGGTCTGAATCACGCGCAGAATAGGTTTAAAACCAAGTTTCGGCAAATGGCATCTAAAGCTTACCACTCAAATAAAAATGTTTATGCTGTTTTCACCTTTGGGGCACCTTAGTACCTTTAATGAACAAAATAAAAATATTATTTGCAAGTCAGATTACAGAATATTATTAATAATGTTATTAATAAATGTTTTTTTTTACAAATAAATAAGTAAATGAATGCATAATTTGAAAAAAAACCTGTAAATAATATGGGGATTATCACTTTTATTGACAACATCACTGAAAATTTATCCGGTGTTGACACATTCACAAATGTGCTGCACAAACATTAAATCATCACTTCACAACAAATTTACATATCTGATCACTTCTGATGTTTGTTGATTCTGTGTTAAACACTATTGATTGAAAAAAAACCGTAAATGGCCAACGGAATCAAACTAATAACATAATATGAACGAAAAATAAAAACGTCAATTCGAGGTTATGCGTCTCGCATGTAGCAGAAGTAACTTCTCGGGGCAGTAACACGCTGCGCATGCGATACGTGCTAAGATATCACAGCGCATGTCCTATTATTCGCGCGAATTCGAATATAATGTAATGTTACGTGTTGCGTTGAAGACATCACACTCTCATCGCGTCATTTGTATCGCGTTTCGCTAACACGAGTTTAAAAAATGGTAAACAAATAAAAATTTATTTACAAATACGTAATAAACTTTTTGTTATATAGAAAAAAATGATTAAAAAACAGGTATATTGCAGAAATCGGCCATTTTTTCGGCTTCAGGTCTAAGATTTTGCAGGTTCAGAGGGTATACTTAACTAAACGAAACTGCCGAAGAGAAAAAAAAAAAAAATATTTGATTTTTTTTTTTTTTTTCAACACCCTTAATTATTTTGTGTGAACAAAAAATCGGCCATAATGTCTGCATATAACAAAAATAAATAAATAAAATAATTTAAAATTCAAATGTAATATTCTGGTCATTTTTACGACTTTTGAGAAAATTAAATATGAATGGTACCGTAGAAACTTAACCATTTTTGCGAATTCCGGCTTATAACTTTACTAATAGATAGATTACATGGAAATGAATGTTTTCACAGAAAAAAAAAATAATCGATTTTTTTTAATTTTTGACCTGACTCCCTCCCCTTAATACGCTACGCACATGCTTCAAATTGTACACGATTGTAATATCAACATAAACGAGTGGACGTACATTCGAATATTTGGTGAAAACGTTCAATAAATGAAAAAAAAAATTGTATATTACTTAACCTCCCGAAATCAAAATGGCCGCCAGGGTTTGACAGCATCGCCTGTTTGGTAAGATATAAAACATTCTGGAACTCACATACGTTAAATCAAAATGTACGTCCATTCTTTAGCGTTTTCTGAATATTCTACGAGCGTCGAAAAGTCAATTACACAAAAGGAATCCACGCAAAACCCAGACTACGTTCATGTAGTCTGTTCGCGATCAGAGTGGGTCAAGAAAAGCGCGAATGAAGTTTCCCGATTAGAACACAAGTGGCGCCGATGTAGTCTGTTCTTTTTGTCAAAAGCTCCGAGCCTTTGCAACGCGACTATACATGGATTTGGCTTGTGTATTTGACATTCTGATGGTTTTCGAATATTCAGAAATCATCACAGAATTGACGTCCGGTTTGATTTTACATATCTAATTTCCAGAAACAATTAAATCTTACGGCAAAGGTTAGCTGACGTATCGTGTGCGGCCATATTACTTTTCGGGAGATTCAGTATCTTTTGCCAAAAGTAAACAGACTACGTCGGCGCCACCTGTGTCCAGATCGAAAAACTTTCCGATCAAAGTCGGCAAAAAAATCTACTCCAGCATCCCCTTAAGACAAGCGTGAAAAGATTCCGTCCATTAAACAGAAAAATCGTTGAAAGAATTTAAATGAAATTCTTCAGAGGAATCGAGCAAAACCTGTTGTGGCTTTCCCTTGGTGTCGAGACAGTATATTTCGGTACGTCAACGAAGGGTAAACACCTCGTGTGTAGTCGAACTCAGAAAAGCTTTCCAGTCTTATATATACGCTGAGGCTTCAAACCACTTGCGAGAAACGCTCCGTCCGTTCGCCACCTAGTGATATCATACGAAACACTGGTGGACAATACTCCGCTAGATGGCGAGCGGTCGGAGCGTTTCTCGCAAGTGACTTGAAGCCTGAATGTATATAAAACTGCAAAGCTGTTCTGAGTTCGACTATAAACGAGGGGTCTACCCTTCGTTGACGTATCGAAATATACTGTCTCGACACCAAGGGAAAGCAACAACAGGTTTCGCTCGATTCCTCTGAAAATTTTCATTAAGATTCTTTCAACGATTTTTCTGTTTAATGGACGGAATCTTTTCACGATTCTCTTAAAGACGCTTTTCAAGATTCTTTCGACGATTCTTTGAAAAATTCTCAGAACGCTTTCGGATAGAAAGAATCTTGAAAAGAATCCTGGAAAGAATCTTGCTCCGGATCCTATGTGAGATTCTTTTCAAGATTCCTTTAAAGATTCTTTCAGGACTTTTTTTAAGATTCTTCACAAGATTTTTTTTTCTACGCGGGCTTGCAAGAAATAGTGGAAAAAAATGGAAGAAATAAGTAATGCATTACTTATTTTGTTCCATTTTTTCAAAAAGATTACCGTGAATTGTTATTGAAAAATAATAATTCTTGCAGCTATTCCAAAATTTAATCATCGTATTACAATCGCTACATGTTATTATTATAAAATTATAACTATAGAGCTGATCGTATCATCATTATTTCTATAAGTATTAGGCATTTACAACTCTGGTTCTATTGATACAGACGTCTTTCTGCGAGAAAAAAAAGAAAAAAAAAAACAAATTATTATGTAACTTATGAGACAGCCGATCACACGAAAATATTAGTTTTTTCTCATGCTAATTACTTATTTATTCATCAGATTAAATTGTCTGAAATTCAGGTTTTTTCTCGATGCTCGAGGAAAGATTAGAGCTGCAAAAGGCCATTAACATTGCGATAAACTAATGCATTATTTATTACAGCATGATGAGGTTATAAGCTGCAGTATTATATACACTCAGTTGAAATCTATTGATTACATAAAAGCTTGATAATATTTATTTGATTGAGAATCCGAATTTTACACGACAAATTCTGTGCAACGCTCTGAGAATGATTCAGATAATAAAGGAAGTCTGTTAAGTGTGTACGTACGAAACTGGGACATTGATTTCATTGAAAAAATGGAGATATAATTCCAGTTCTGTTTTTCATATCGTTAAGAAAATAACAAATATTGATCTAAGGCTGAGATAAGTTGGTCTTTGGTTGTCGCATGGAAAAGCACGCGATACGCAGTGCGTCCGGTTTTTAATAGTGCTTAACAAGGTAGTATTTAAAATTAAAAATAAAAAGCTTTTTGCAAATAATTTTCTGAACCTAGTGTCAATCAATTTACGATTGATTCCAATAATTTGGAATCAATCGTAAATTGATTTTGTTTGCTACGTAAATTGAGGGATCAAAAAAATTTATATTAGTAAGTTTGGTGGAAATTATTTTCGGAAAGCTGAGATGTTATTTGTTAGAGAAATTGATGGCAGAGATATAAACGTGCCATTGGGGCAATTATTTCTTCGAATATTTGTCAATGTTTATATTTATTCAAAAGGCCAGTGTAATTTTAGAATATATTGAAAATAATATTTCGATTAATTTTTTTTTTTTCAATAATGTGCGCATCTAAAGAATGAAGGCTTATTTGATCAAATAAATTAGAATTGGATACTCATGAACTTATTAGGGGTGGATTTAATTCCAATTTAATAGGTACCGTATTTGATTAAAATAAAGTCAACCGATTTTTCTAAGTAGGTCCGAAAGATATACACGAATAAAACAATGACAGTATTTGAGCAAGCATGTCTCATCGAATTTTACCTTATATGGCAAACGATAATGTCAACTAGTGTCGTCAGTGCGATTAAAAAAATTCCATGACACGTTCCACGCGATTCTAGGTACACATAATTATAATCTCTTGCCAATTCTCGCACTTGTCCTTCGCCTACTTATAATCGTTTTCGGGATACTCAAGAACGGTATCTTAACAAACAGATGTTGATAAACACGATAAAAAATTTATATGCTTTCTATTGCGTCCGATTGATACCCACATCTCCGCAAGCGCAAGTTTTAGTTGCCGAATCGATGTATTTGCACGTGTAGTCGTTTTATAACATAATATATGCATCAATGGCCAATTTCTCACATGATTTAACCTCACCTTGCCATACTTTATTTATCTAGAAACGCACTCAATGTTATTTTTTTATAATCGTGGTCTAAATTATATTTTTAACCACATTCATTGATCTTTTATACAATAATTTATTTAATTACCATTGCAAAAGATGTTATAAAAATATTACTTTAGTATTTAATATATAAAAAATTTCAACTAAATGTTTTTTCTCACGCATATTTCCAAATGATCTGTAATTTAAATACATCGTCATCTTACAAAAATTATTAATAGGTATATTATTGGTGTGGTAATAATCTAGAATAGAAAGAATACTAATTGCCGGCACAATAGTTACCTGGCTAGCTATTGCATATGTTAATCTTGTCAAGTTCAAGTGTAAATACATCGGCTCAGAGACACTCAACATTTTATTGATTTCACAGATTTTTAGATAACACACTCAACAATCTGTACGTCAATTTTTATCGTGTTCTCAAAAGGTTAATTTGGTAGTGATAGCTTTCTCTTGCTTCTGATCGATATCCACATCACCGAAATAGGATTGTAAACAAATTAATGCAACGGAAGTTGCATTAATTGTTATCATATTCTCAAAAAGATAATTTGGTAGGGTCATTTCGTTGAGAAGTTTGAAGTTAAATCAGTTCTGTTTTTTTGTAATCGTTTATGTTGTAATTACATACTGTCGTTTATCCAGCGAAAAAGATACATACTTTTATGAACAAATGGTTATAATTATTTAACTGATAATACAGTTTAATATTTGTATCGTCAATTCTTAAACCATCTTCAATGAAAGAGCAGAAAGAAATGAAGGATTCACTCCATTGAAATTTGTAACAATAAATATGAGTTATTATAAAGAAAAAAAAACTGAACAAAAATGCCATTAATTAGTTCATTTTTGCTTCCTCATAGAGGAAGCTTTGTTTTCGTGAAATTTTTTTTTAAAACGTCGAGAATCGTGGTTTAGAAAAAATGTCTGTATGTATGTATGTGTTTGTGTATGTGTACAATGTTTTGTTAGCACGATAGCCGTCGCAATTTTTAAGATATCGGGCTCAAATTTGAACCACGAGTAAACTGTCGTTAAACAAGGTATGGGATTGAATTTGGAGTTAATCCATCGAGGTATTCAAAATTTATGGCATTTTGAATTTTTTGGAGAATGTCAACTCGGGCTCTAACTCCCGCAATTTTTATGATATCCGGCTCAAACTTGGACCAGAAGTGGACTGTTATCAAATAGTGTTCGGGATTAAATTTGGTGTCAATCCGTTAAGGGGTTCACAATTTATGGCATTTTTTAATTTCTTGACATTTTTTTGTTCGTGTTCTAACTTTCGCAATTTTTAAAATATCGGGCTCAAATTTGGTCCACATGTGGACTGTTATTAAATAAAATTTAGGAGTGAATTTGACGTCAATCCGTTAAGGGGTTTTAAATTTTTGGCATTTTGAATTTTTTTTTCGTGCTCTAACTTCCGCAATTTTTAAGATATCCGGCTCAAACTTGGACCAAAAGTGGACTGTTATCAAATAGTGTTCGGGATTAAATTTGGTGTCAATCCGTTAAGGGGTTCACAATTTATGGCATTTTTTAATTTTTTGACATTTTTTTGTTCGTGTTCTAACTTTCGCAATTTTTAAGATATCGGGCTCAAATTTGGTCCACATGTGGACTGTTATTAAATAAAATTTAGGAGTGAATTTGACGTCAATCCGTTAAGGGGTTTAAAATTTTTGGCATTTTGAATTTTTTGTTCGTGCTCTAACTTCCGCAATTTTCAAGATATCGGGCTCAAATTTGGTCCACAAGTAAAGTGTGGATAAACTAAGCATCAGTTCGAATCTGGCGAGAATCTGTCAAGGGGTTCAAAACTAATGCCATTTAAAAAATTTTGAAACAAGGCTGCAAAATAGAACTTTGCAAATTGCTTCCTCATTATTGTTGAACTTTTACAAAGCTTTCTCTATGAAGAAGCCAAAATAGATTAACATGTTTCCTCATAGAGGTAGATTTGTAAAAATCCAACAATAATGAGGAAGCAATTTGCAAAGTTCTACTTTGCAGCCTTTTTTAAATTCTTTACCGATTCTGATTCAGCGGTATAAACACATGCTGCAATATGAATCACCGTTTACTGCGGTGAATTCATAACACTTTGCGATAACAGTCGAAAAATCGATTTACTGTTCCAACCTCCTTTACAGTTCCGATTTAAACCAATCGATATAGGTAAAGGTGATTTGTTATTGTAATATTCTCCAGTACTGTATGGTGATCTGTTGGATATAAAACGAGAACGGTGAACTCCAATTGTGTACTTGGCCGTCGTCGTCTTTTATTCGACGGATCAACCGTGGCGAGGAAATTTACATTACAGTTTTTATTACCGACCAAGGAATAGCACGGCCTTATGGTTTTGTTACCCGTCGATTGGTAACAAAAACTGCAATGCAAATTTCCCTACCATCGATGATGTCTCGAATAAAAGACGATAATGGTAAAATGCACCTCGTATTTCTGCAGTTCACCGTTCTCGTAATTTACCCAGAAGGCGAAGCGTGTCGAAAATATGGGTACACAGAGTAAAATATAATTGAATGCACCAAATCAATTTACTTAAAAACCGATGGGACTTTTTTTTCCGGGGTACTTTTTTTCCGAGGGTCTTTTTTTCCGGTGTACTTTTTTCCGAAGTACTTTTTTTCCGGAGTACTTTTATTCCGGGTACTTTTTTTCCGGAGTACTTTTTTCCGGGGACTTATTTTCCAATGGACTTTTTTTTCCAAGGGTCCTTTTTTCTGAGCACTTTTTTTCCGAAGGAATTTTTTTCCTGATACTTTTTCCCGAAGGAATTTTTTTCCTGATACTTTTTTCCGAAGGAATTTTTTTCCTGATACTTTTTTCCGAAGGAATTTTTTTCCTGATACTCTTTTTCTAAGGGACTTTTTTTCCGGGGACTTTTTTCCGGGGATTTTCTTTCCAAGGGACTTTTTTTCCGGGGTATTTTTTTTCCGGTGTACTTTTGTTGCGGGGACTTTTTTTCCGGGGTACTTTTTTTCCGGGGTACTTTTTTCCGGGGACTTTTTTTCCGTGGGACTTTTTTTCCGGGGACTTTTTTTCGGAGTACTTTTTTTCCGGGGACTTTTTTTCCGGAGTACTTTTTTTCCGGAGTACTTTTTTTCCGGGGACTTATTTTCCAAGGGTCCTTTTTTCTGAGTACTTTTTTCCGAGGGATTTTTTTTCCGAAAGAGTTTTTTTCCTGATACTTTTTTTCTAAGGGACGTTTTTTCCGAGTACTATTTTTCCGGGTACTTTTTTTCCAGGTACTTTTTTCCTAAAACCGATAAAAGTATCATAAAATTGTATACTTCTTTCCATGTTCACATCTGAATTATTACTTTCTTCAGTCTGCCCCACACACATTGACACATTTCTTCCAACGTTTTTATGTCTCTCACATAGCGTCGACAAGCAAATTAATAAATCCTCCCAAAGTGCTTGTTCTAAAGTAGTGAGAGGCCATTTAGGACTGACCCTCTCCATTTCACCAATTGCCAATTGTCTGATGCTAGACAGTGTGTGTGTACCGGCTGAAGGTGAAGGTGATCTGGCTTGAATGGCGTTGACAACATTAACGGAGTCAGCTTCACCAAAAGCTCATGACACTTACACAATCCTAACGTTCATTCCGTTGTCAGTGAATGAATAAAAAAACCACAGCAACGCAATTGATTAGATGCATTGGTGGTGTGTCGGTGCGACCGATAGCTGGAGAAGCATTCAGCGAGAGCTCTCACCGAGTCGTTCTCTTCTGTCAGTAGTATCTCGAACTGCGAGGTCAGATCTTCCATTCGTTTGCAGGCGACTAAGCTGTTTTTATCACCTTCCCATTAAGACCGTAAGTGTTATGGAATACTCGTAATCTATGTGGATAAGCCCTATAATTCGTTGGTAAGCCGTTTTATTAAAGAGCCGTGTTCGTTATGTGCGAGTATGTAAACAAGGTGTCGAGTACAGCGATATAATACAATACCTCAGTTGTTCCAAAGCCGGGCGGTTTTGCTGTCTTACGTAAGCTCGGCGTCTCGTACTATATACAAAACGGGCCTTATCACTATAAATGTGTGCGGCAACCATTATATTCAGCAATCGTATTTACCGAAGCCAAAGAGGAGCCTTTAATTGTACATGACTAAAACGTACACGAAGTTGCTGTAAAATAATCAAATTGAGTAATACAATAAATGATTTAAACGTTTGTAACAGCAAGTTTTTGTACAAATCTTTAAAGTTGCACTAAGAAAAAAAGACTTTGGGTGGTCAAAACCTGCGATTGCCGACGTCCGATTGAGCTTGAAGTTAGTACAACAAGACATTACGATCGCTTGATCAGAATCAAGAATTTGGTTGGACGTCGGCAAATGCAGATTTAAACGCAGATACACTTTTTTCGCACTTTCGCAATTGATTATACCTCCAAAAGTTAACCGATTTATAGTGACCACATTATGACACTATATATTTGTTGGTATTACACAAATTGATTTTTAGAAATCATTTGGAATTTTTTTGTTGTAATTCGTTGAACTGATATGAAATGCCTTAAATATAATTTCCTTTTCAAATAGTGATTGTAAATTTGTTTATATATTATGTATACATGTTACTGTGCAAGCCTAGTTTAGAACATTTAAACCAGTAAACATTATAGAAACACTTTTAAAAAATTAGCAATTGACTAGTGTGCTCCAGACTCCTTAATTACTCACTTCAAGCCAACGAACATTCGTTGGATTGAGTCGTCGAACCATTTGTAAGCTGACTTATTCAACAGCTGGTATGGTATATACTTGTACTGAAAAATTCATTGGAAAATACCCAGATATGCAGATAACGGCATGTCGATGGCGTATTTGCGGGACGAGAAGCCTGGTCTTCAGATTAGATAGACCGACGTCCCCAGGTACCTGCATTCACATCAATCTGAGGAATTGTCTTGCTTTGTGTCATAAAACCCCGCCTAGGTTGCACTAACGCCACTCATTGTTGTGGTTCGTCTTTTCCTTCTAAGAACAGTTTCCTTGGTTATTCGGTAGCAAAATAAAGGGTAACTCAACCTGACAACATGGAAAGCACTCCACCTAATGAATAATGTACGGTGAATAAGCAATTTATGGGCATCTAATGTAAGTCAATACTGGAACATTGAATTTCGCTTAGGTAGGAAAGATTGGGACAATATTATGACACAGAATACTTTATGACATTGGTGGGTCATTAAGGGATTTAGAAAAATCCGGGTTTGGGGGGCCATAACCCCAGTCAACTTTTCTAAATTCCTCGATTCTTGACACGATGGTGGCGAAATCTTTTTATAATATAGAGATACTAGGGGTTATTATGGCTCGCACACTCTAAAGTGGTAAGGGTAATTCGCTTCCCCGCTAGCAGGTAGAAAGGGCTCAGAAAAGGGTCAATTTTAACTTAGCAGAGCGTTAATCCTTAACTTATCAGAGTGCCTTAACTATTCGGAACTTAATTTATCGGAGAGTCTACTGTACTTGAACAAGTAATTAACTCTAACTAATTGTCCTTGCTCGACTAAGCTCATGCTTCAACTTCTTCATGGGCATTGATGGAAATTCTTCATAAGCTAGAGGACTGATATGTCTTTATACACAGCATGAATAGAAATTTCTCAAGAAAGTCTGAAACGTGAACCAAAACGTAAAAAAAAAAATTTTCTTTTGTTTTCCTAATATCCTCGGAATTGGCCGATTCGTAGCCTCTTACCATCATCTCATTACTGCCTTGTTAAAAACTGCAAGATCACATCATACCCAAATAGACATTTGGGAGCGCATTGACTGCACAGTGATGGAAGTGGGGCGCTGTCAAAAATACGTCTTGTCAACCTGCACTGTGCCCGCACGGCCACAGCACATCATGCAGGCTCTGAAGTGCACACAAAGTACTGGATTTAGCATGTCGTATCGTCACAATGTCGTCACATGCGGATGTACAAGACGTATTTCTAACGGCATGACATACCGAAAGGCACAGCACGTTTGTTTTATTGAGATGGTAATTTCAGTGCTTTGCTCGCGCAATTATACGTTGTGCAACATCACCGGGAGCTGAAACGAAGCCGACATAATAATTAATTCAGCATGCCGTGCGGTCACAATATCTGTAGGCGTGGACGTACATGACGGAATTGTCCCGATACGCGGCGCAATTACTCCACCAGTTTGATGACCAGGTCCTACTAGCACGTCTGAAAGAAAATGTCCCATTACTAGGTCATCCCGTGTCGGTAGTAATAACCCAGATAGAAAATTGCCGGCACATTGGCGGCATGGTGCTTGCTCGAACGACTCGACTTGTCGGCAGAACTGCAGTAAGGTAAACGGCCCTGTTCCTGACGGTGGTTCGGTTCCTGGCGCGCTACTTTAGCCAAAGAATATGGATGTACATAGAAGTGCAGATCCTATGCTTCGCCTGAAGCTGCGCAGAAACTGGAGTACACACCAAAAATGACGAAAATGCGTGGTACTCCAGTTTCTTCGCAGCTTAAGAGGAGCATAGGATCTGCACTTCTATGTACATCCATATTCTTTGTTAGCATAAGCGGCTTCCCCCACCATTCCAGAAACAGCCAATAGTAATTCGTAAATGGTGGCGTCACAAACCGCGACACTCGTTAAGTCCTCGTTTACCCTATGGTTTTACATGGGCAGAGTGAGAGGGTTGCCTTACATCGTCACAAACCGGGCCGTTTACCTTATATACAACATCATTAAACAGTGTTGTGACGGCAAAGCGTGCTGAAATCTAGTACTGTGTTGGTATGGCTCCAGCGCAGCGTACTAAATCCAGCACAATACCCACAGGGTGCCAGGACTTCGAGAAGCTCTACAGCGCACCGGAGCCGTACGCAATGCAGGGTTTCATTTCGTCGTGCCGTCATAAATCTGCTTAAGGATGTCGCACATTCTGCCTTTCTGTTGGTATAACGTGCGGCACGTTTGTCAATCTGGGTAGACGGTAACCGCAGGATAGAATTACTTCAGGAATGCCGTGCCGGCAAAATATAGTTATCGTGGAATCTCGTATATCTCAATCCAAGTACAGTAGACTCTCCGATAAGTTAAGTTCCGAATTGTTAAGTCACTCTGATAAGTTAAGGATTAACACTCTGCTAAGTTAAAATTGACCCTTTTCTGAGCTCTTTCTACCTGCTAGCGGGGAAGCGAATTACCCTACCCACTTTACACTACCTGGGGTGCGTTCCGAATGACGAGGTCTTTCGTTGATCGATGCGCATGCGCAATAATCTCCGTCAAGATTTACGGTGAAGTTTAAGAATTATAGTAAAAGTTGAAGATAGGGGAAACAGTTTGTTCGTTTCTATTAATTCCAAAGTATCGGAATTTCGATTACTCACGGATTAGCCATTTATAAAGTATTAACATTTTTTATCCCCACCTCACGATCGGACAACTTTTTGCCGTACCTCGCGAGTAGGGTGAATAGTTGTCGTCCGATCAGGAGACGAGGATAATATTTGAATTCTTTACAAATAGGCAAATCCATGAGAAATCTAATTATTCATACTTCAGTACCAGTATCAATAAAACAATTGTTTTTTTATGTTTCCACTTTTATTATACTTCTTAAAGTTCACCGTAAATCTCGGCAAAAACCATTGCGCATGCGCATCGAACAATAAAACACCTCGTCATTCGGAACGCAGCCCTGGAGTTACGGTCATTTTTACCCCCCACCGTACCCCCAGTTTCGACGTGCCAAAGGGGAATTTCCCGGCTGCAAGGGCGCCCGGGTAGGGTCTGCGCAAGTAGTGGGGACCTTAACTTATCGGAATGGCCTAATCGGCTTTAGTTCCCGCGACCTTAACTTACCGGAGAGTGTACTGTATTGTGGAATCTCGTATACAGTAGACTCTCCGATAAGTTAAGTTCCGAATAGTTAAGGGACTCTGATAAGTTAAGGATTAACGCTCTGCTAAGTTACGATTGACCCTTTTCTGAGCTCTTTCTACCTGCTAGCGGGGAAGCGAATTACCCTTACCACTTTACATTACCTGCGGTTGAATGCTTCTCCAACAGTGACAGAGAGGTGCCGTGGTAGCTAGTTTCGTGCAAGAAAAGGACCGATGGAAGACCCCCACAGCGCTTTTTTCCCCTCTCGTCGTTCGGTAGAGATCTGGAGTTACGGTCATTTTTACCCCCCACCGTACCCCCAGTTTCGTCGTGCGAAAGGGGAATTTCCCGGCTGGAAGGGCGCCCGGGTAGGGTCTGCGCAAGTAGTGGGGACCTTAACTTATCAGAATGGCCTAATCGGCTTTAGTACCCTCGACCTTAACTTATCGGAGAGTGTACTGTAGAGTTTGACGACGCTCGCAATACGGCACAGCACTGGCCCAATGTCGGGAGTCGACGGTAGGGCAATACGTCGTTTCTACAGAATCCGATTCTACACATCACCGACTCAACACAACCGACTCTACACAACGGCAATTCGACACATGCCTCGATTCAACACAACAGCAGTTGTAAACATCACCAACTGCACACGTCACCAACTCGACACATGCCTCAATTCGACACAATCCCAATTGTACACAGCCCCGATTCTACACAGTCACAACTGTCACGAGCCAAATGCACAACGGCAACACTCTACACAGTCCCGATTCTACACAGGCGCAAATGTCACGAGCTAAATTCACAACGGCAATACTCGACACAGCCCCGATTCTACACAGGCACAACTGCCACGTGCTGAATTCACCAAAGTCCCGATTCAACACATCACCGATTCTACACCGTCACCAACTCACATCCAATCATAGTGCGCCGATGAGTTGGAATGCTTGAACGACATACGCTGATTGAATGTGAGTTGGTGACGGTGTAGAATCGGTGATGTGTTGAATCGGGACTTTGGTGAATTTAGCTCGTACAGTTGTGCCTGTGTAGAATCGGGGCTGTGTAGAGTATTGCCGTTGTGAATTTAGCTCGTGAAATTTGTGCCTGTGTAGAATCGGGGCTGTGTAGAGTATTGTCGTTGTGCATTTGGCTCGTGACAGTTGTGACTGTGTAGAATCGGGGCTGTGTAGAATTGGGGTTGTGTCGAATTGAGGCATGTGTCGAGTTGGCGACGTGTCGAGTTGGTGATGTGTATAGTTGCTGTTGTGTTGAATCGAGGCATGTGTCGAATTGCCGTTGTGTAGAGTTGGTGGTGTTGAGTCGGTGATGTGTAGAATCGGGTTCTGTAGAAACGACGTATTGCCGACGGTTGGCTTTTGCAATCTCGGGCTGAATCTGACCGTTCTAAAAAACGAGCA
Organism: Ephialtes manifestator; assembly: GCA_963970395.1. Classification (NCBI taxonomy): domain Eukaryota; kingdom Metazoa; phylum Arthropoda; class Insecta; order Hymenoptera; family Ichneumonidae; genus Ephialtes; species Ephialtes manifestator. Next base: position 26,763,389 of record OZ019975.1, on the reverse strand, counting down.
TTGGGCCAAGGCTTCAAATAAGTATTGGAACAAACTGTCTTGCCGACGGTTGCCCAGACCTGTGCCGTCCCTCGTTTAATTACAAGTGCCGTTGTCTATACATAAACGTCATATCGTTTAAAGGTTATGCTTACATTTTAACTGAGAAATGTATCGGCTCTACATTCAAGTGCGTTAGGGTTGAAAACCCGACCGTTGATCGTTTTAAGTGGCAGTGATACACCGGCTGGAATTTCTTCGCCCAATGTTAAACGCCTATAGATCTGTCTGTCTCTCTCGGACATAGCTCTGTCTCTCTCGCACTATTTTTCTTTTAATTCTCACAAAAAAACGACTGAATCGATTGAGAAGTCAGAACCTTAGCCCAATTCTACGATACTTCCTCGTATTACCTCAAGATGCAAGCCCAATTTTGGAGTATCACTGCCTCTTAACTCCTGATTGCTGAATGACCCGAAAATTCAACTGTCTAATGTACCCAGACAGAAAAATGTCGGCACAGTGGAGACCTGGTGACTGCCCGAACAGCACGGCGTGCTGGCAGAAATGCGGTATGTGCGACGTCATTAGGCAGTGTTGTGACAGCACGACGAGCTAAAATCCGATACTGTGTCGGCATAACACCGGCACAACGTGTTAAATCCAGCTCTGTACCCACACGGTGCCAGCACTTCGAGACGCTCCACAGCGTGCCGGAGTTGTGCGGGCATAAAGTAAGATTACGGCCTGTTGTGCCGTCACAATTCTACCTAGAGACGTCGCACATTCCGCATTTCTGCCGACACGCCGGGCGGCACGTTATTCTATCTGGGTACTATCAAGTTAATATAAGTTCTGGGCTTTAAAAATAACTGTTCAAACTTCGATCTTGATATAATCTTTGATCCCTTCAAATAAAACTTTTCAAATTGTTTTACAGTGGATTCAGCATGGCATCATCGTCCGATACTGTGATAACTGTCCAACCATGGGGCACCGTAGGCAAGGAACAAGTTAAGATGTACACGCTAAAGAACAACAATAAACAAGAAGTCGACGTTTTAACTTACGGTGCCACGATAAGAGCAATTCGCACGCCCGACAAAAATGGTAAAATCGACGACGTTGTTCTTGGTTTTGATGATATCGAAGGTATATAATAATATAATCGCTTGAAGAATTCTTCAATTTTATTATCTTCTTTTGGGAATAAAGTACAATTTTAAATGTTTCGTTTCTCAAGGTTATCTCGGAGACGACAATCCATATTTCGGCGCGACAATTGGTCGCGTTGGTAATCGCATTGCCAACGGTCGTTTCACTGTCGACGGTGTCGAATATAATGTAAGCAAAAACAGAGGAGAATTTAGCCTTCACGGTGGATTCAAGGGCTGGAATGCCAAGATATGGGAAGCTGTCGTTGAGAATGGTGCTGTTATCATGACTGTTCTCAGTGAGGACGGAGACGAAGGCTATCCGGGAGCAATCGTAGCCACAACCATCTTTCGGCTTGATAACGATGGCAAATTGTCTATCGAAATGAAGGCTTCAACGACTAAACCTACGCCGATCAATCTGACAAATCACAGCTACTTCAATATCGCCGGACACGTACGAAAGAATTAGATAAAGCATATCTATATATGATTCCCCATTTTTCTCAGGAAATTGAGTATACTATAAGTCAATATAGCTGCATGGTATTCGAGTATGATGACTAATAATTTTCGAGACAAATTAAGTTAACTATCGAAATCCCAAAATATACAAATTTGTTGTTAGATAAACTAGTTTGTCTCAAGAATAAAATTTACTCGGATAAAGTTGGCAAAAGTCAAAACACACTCAAAGTTTGCTGAAAAAGATTAATTGGTGAGATGTTAGGGCTGCAAAGTAATTCTAAAGCAACTTTCCCGAATTATATAATTAGGTTTCTTTTTCCGTTGCTATTGGCTTGGTATTTTTATATTTTTTTGCAAAGCAAGCCAACATTTTTAGCTTTTCTTGGAACCAAGGGCTTCATTTTATATCAGAGTTGTAAATCCCTATTAATTTATGAGATACAGTTTACAGTACAATTTGTTTTGTAATTATGATTTCATAATAATAATATGTAGTGATTATAAAATAGAGTGTAAACATTTGAATAGCTGAAAAAAATACTAATTTTCGCTTTAATTTTGCAAGAAATAGTGGAAAAAATGGAAGAAATAAGTAATGCATTACTTTCTTCCAATTTTTCAAAAGGATTACCGTGAATTTTTATTGTCAAATAATAATTTTTGCAGCCATTCCAAAGTTTAATCATCGTATTACAAGCGCTACATGTTATTATTATAAAATCATAATTATATAGCTGATCGTATCATCATCGTTATTTCTATAAGTATTAGGCATTTACAACTCTGTTTTATATCAGAGCCATCAAAAAGTATTTTTTGGGTAAAATGTGGCGGTGCTTTTAGGGAACCAACGCATCAGAGTTGTACAAACAATCGATTACGATGAGCGCCGATCGTTGGACAGTAACCGACGAGCAAAGTATTCCAACTGGCGAAATTAGATCGGTAGCAAACAGCGTAATGGATCTGAGGAAACCAACGATTCTCGGCGACGTAATCAACAAAGTTCCTGGAGGGGGATACGACTATAACTTCTGTCTGCCTGAAGACAACGCCACGAAGAAAGAGGCGCTCGTTGCGAAAGTCTTTCATCAGAGCTCCGGAAGATATCTCGAAGTCCACTCAAATCAGCCGGGTGTGCAGCTGTACACGTCAAACTTCTTACCGGAAAGAAATGCTACTGGTGTTGTCGGCAAAGAGGACAAAGTCTATTTCAAGCACGGCGCTCTTTGCCTCGAAACGCAGAACTATCCCGATGCTGTGAATCACGTGAGGGTTCCAAATCGGTCCATTATAAACAGTCCAATCGATGAACCGCACTTTTTTATGAAGAAAGTCTATATTAACAACAGCGTTATCGGCTATTTTATACCTTCTCATTCTTTATAGATTCTGCAAGTTCATTGATAGAGATTAGCTTTTAATTTGTGCTAATTTATTTATATTCTTTCAAATTGCTTGTCTCAAATCGGTATCAATTCTAAGCGATTAATACAATTTTTTGGTGCTCCAAATTAAAGAACGTAGAGCATCCCGATGCTGTGAATCACGTGAGGGCTCCATATCGGTCCATTATAAACAGTCCAATCGATGAACCGCACTTTTTTATGAAGAAATTCTATATTAACAACAGCGTTATCGGCTATTTTATGCCTTCTCATTCTTTATAGATTCTGCAAGTTCATTGATAAAAATTAGCTTTTAATTTGTGTTATTTATATTCTTTCAAATTGTTTGTCTCAAATCGGTATCAATTCTAAGCGATTAATACAATTTTTTGGTGCTCCAAATTAAAGAACGTAGAGCATTTCATATTAGCCAAACCAATGAGGTATTTTTACTATTTATACAGAGTGAAAATCGAAGTATGAAGATAGTACTAAAAAAAATCGAAGTATTAATGTAGTAAGTATCAGTTACGTACAATTTACGCTGCATACTTCGAATTTATTACTATTTTCATATATTTTGAACATTATTTTCATAGTTCCATTTTGACGTAGTATAAATACACTAGAAGTCATGTTGGCATTAAAAAAATCTATCGATATATTTGCTAGTGTAAGATAGGAATTTTTTCCGTTCAGTTATTAAAAAGGTAAAGTATAATATTCTGATTTGCTGATTCGGAAATGCTCCATCAAATATCTGGCGTGATTTATTGTATTAGCCGTTGAAAAGTTTTGTTAGAAAATCATGATTTCCTGAATGAAAGAAAAGAAAAATGGTTCAACTGAATAGGAGCTACAATATCGATGCAACGTTTTTCACAAATACTTTTCTCCCACGTTACAATATTCATATATTTTTTAGGTAAAAATTCGGTATTTCTTCATTATAAAATGCCTGAAACTTTTCTTGTGCCTAAATTTCAAATTGTCAAAGAAATTAGAGTCCTTGAATCGAGCATGATTAACATTTCACTACCCCATAACATGATCATTGATTGGACCGTTTTTTGCTAAATAATTTCTTCACAAACTGACGAATTGTACTCAATTAATTTCCGTTACAGAAAAACTTCCCGGACAGTGTATTGCGCCCGGGTCACGACTATTACCACATCGTCACCTACAAATTCGGCGTTCAAGCTTAAGAATCACGCTTAATGAACTCAATATCCATTGAAGAAGCTTAAGAATATGAGGATCCACTACTGGAAAGCTGATAATTATCACAATAAACTATGTAAACTGCATTATGTATTATTATTCAATATAAACTTGACAATAACTTTCTCTTTGCTCAATGACCCTGGCGGACATATATACATAATCAAGACTTATAGACAATATTCTCTTCAGTCTAGACCCCATAATGCGCTTTGCATCTTATCAGTAGATGATAAACAAGAAACTTTCCATCAGTCAGACGTAAACACAGTACAAATATAAGGTGGAAATATTCGTTAATCTGATAAGGATGTTGGCTTTATTGTCAACATCTTCCTCAAGACAACATAAGCACAAATGACACTCGATTATCGATAAACATAAGAAAATTCATTATTCTTGCATATTAAATTAATCCAGAATTAGCTCTTAAATATAAAATATATAATGTATGAAATATTAAATTAAGAATTAATTTAATATGCCTCGCACGCATGATTTACTTCTGTCCTTGGTTTGATGTATCAGAAGACTTACAATTTCATTGAGCAATGAATTTGCAGCAAATCTGACATAGAGTGCTGTTAAAAAAACTATTCCGACACAGTCGTCATCTATGTAGCGATAGTTATGTACAATTGCTGCTAAAACGGTTTTTTTTAAGCAGCTATGAAGACAACGAGGGAGAGAGATTGACTTCCAGTGGATTGTGCTTTTTTCGAGTACTTCCAGAGTCTAGATTCTCTAATAATCGCTCTTCGCGTTGCTGGTTAACTGGAGCAGTTGCAGGTGTGTAGCGGTCGGAAATCAAACCCTCGAGGTAATATCCCATGTAGCCAACGATCGCAGTAACTGGCAGAGTTATGTGTGGCACGTACCTTCGCAGTACGCCAAACAAAATTGGCCACATTATCTAAGATCAAGAGAAATAATTGACGATGAAAACATTGGACGTATAACCTACAAATTTACTTCCTAAGTCTCTTAACACTCGCAAAGATTGACACTCACGAGTTTGTTAATGAGATGACGTTGTTATTGGCAGATTGTTGCATCGACGTCTCGACGATGTTATTCGGATTATCACAAGGAATCACTACGTTAACAATTCGTAACTGAGACGATTTTCATTCAGTGCAAAATACGAAAAGGGTTATACAAACCGCAACCGGCAGCAACATTAATTCGGGACACCGTCTAGCATGCTCTAGCAGCACTTGACAGCACGAAGCACTCAATGTGCCGCAAATATTGTGGTGGGGGTCTCAGCTGACGACCTGCAGTCGCGATATCAAGAGTCGCGGTAGCGAATCGAGCAAGTACATTTTGAATTATCTCTGAAGTGCGACGCGCGCGCTTCACTGTTTTTGTTCCTCATAGAGGGAATTTGTTTTCATGAAAAAAACATTTTTCGAGATTTTTATGTTAGGACATTGAGAATTGTCCAAAACGTCCAGAAAACTTATCTAGAAAAAATGTTCGTATGTGTGTGTGTGTATGTATCAACTTCGAATATTCGAACGCCGATAACTCAAGAACCGTTTTGTATATCGAGCTCAAATTTGGCACACAAGTGTAGCAGCAGACCCTTTTCAACTGTAGCAATTTTTTGAAAAAGGAGGTGCGAGCTCTAACCTTCGTAGAATTTAATCTATTTTGATAAATAGTTGGTTATAAGAGCAGGTGGGGCATTCCATACCAATTCGACCTGGGTCGGACCCTCGACCTCTCAGATTTGGTCGAAAATTTGTTATATGATTGGACCAACTCCAAAAAGTACTGGAAAATTTTTTCAGATTTTTTTTTTCTTTTACGATTTTTTAAAGGTAACATATCGTTAGCCCAAATTTAAAAATCTGAAAAAATTCTCAAAAATTCTGCAGGAAATAACAAAATTTTTGAGCCTAAAGCCAAAGTGGGCAGGGTTTTGCTTCTATTTTTTTTTCTATAAAAAACTATTAAAAAATTTAGAAACGAAAGAGGAAAAGTTATCAAATTTTTCTAAACTGCGAGTTGCACAAAATTACGAAAAAAAACATTCCTCGTGGAGTACAGGGTTGAGTCAGATAACAAAATTAAATTTGTTGTGCGGTAGAATCTAATTTGATTTTATTGTTTGTTCATCTCAGCTGGACTCGGTGATCTTGCATTTTTTTTGTATTCGAAGGTGCGATCGCTTTTTAAATTATCATCATTGACATCTGATATTATCAATGGAATCCTTTGATTAGCGCGGCTTGTCAATTCTGATTCATGAGTTTTTTTTGGAAATAGGAAAAACTATTCGATAAGAATGTTATATAATTCTAGAAATTGCTGTATTACCAATAATAAAAAAAACATGAAAATTGCAATTTTCACAGCTCTTCCTATTTTTTCCCCATAAACATTCTTCCGCAAGAAATTATATCGTTATTATTTGGCTTCCTCAGAGAGAAACTCTATTTTGCGATTCCGGCCTGATTTAACAGTGAACATATTTTCTATGAATCGCATTTTTTTTTACGAAAAGAAAGCACTTGCAGAAGAAAGTAATATTTTAGAAAAATTTGATAACTTTTCCTCTTTCGTTTCTAAATTTTTTAATAGTTTTTTATAGAAAAAAATAAAAGCAAAACCCGGCCCACTTTGGCTTTGGGCTCAAAAATTTTGTTATTTCATACAGAATTTGTGAGAATTTTTTCAGATTTCTAAATTTGGGCTAACGATATGTTACCTTTAAAACATCGTAAAAAAAATAAATAAATGAAAAAAATCTGAAAAAATTTTCCAGTACGTTTTGGAGTTGGTCCAATCATATAAAAAAAATTCGACCAAATCCGAGAGGTCGAGGGTCCGACCCAGGTCGAATCGGTATGGAATGCCCAAGGTGCACTCAATGTTGTTTGGTATTGAATTTGGCTCGAATCGGTAAAGTGGTTCAAATTTTATGGAACTTTGAATTTTTCCAAAAATTGATATTATCGCTCTATTGTAACTTTTGCAAAACTTGAGATAGCGGGCTCAAATTTTGTATATAAATGAAACAATATTCGGCCATTATATATGTATAATTTAGTGACGAACGGTATGAAATTTTTGATTTTATGGAATGTTGAATTATTTATAAAAATATACGTTATCACATTCACTTTCGGAAACGCTTTAATAATAACGAAATAACGGAATAACGAAATAGAAAAAGCGAATTCGCAACATTTTTATTTATTTTATTAAAACAAGGATGCAAAGTAGAACCTTGCACATTGCTTGCTCATTATTTTTCGCTTTTTACGAAGCTTCCTCTATGAGGAAGCCAAAATTGAATAACATACTTCCTCATAGAGGTAGCTTTGTAAAAAGCGAAAAACAATGAAGAAGCAAGGATAATGAGGAATGTGCAAGGTTCTACTTTTTTCGTTCAACCCTAGCAAGTCCGAATACAGATGAAATAACCGAAAAAAGACTGAGTGCTTTTCGAACGTTCGAAACACTAAGATTTTGGTCGAAAGCACCGAAAAAGCTGCGAGAAATTAGTGTGTTTAAGCCGTGAAAATGCTGTGCTTTTTCGCTGTCGCTCGTATTAAATAAAACCCTGAAGCACCGCACGTTCATGACTCGAACAAACGATTTTTTGGAATTTTTTCGGTGCTTTCAGCCAACATTTCGGTGTTTTGAACGTTCGAAAAGCACTCAGTGCTCACCAATGCTTTTTTGGTGACTGTTCTTTGTTTTTGCGGTGCTTTTTGCAGTGCGCTAATCAGCTTTTGTGGAATTGTAGGATGCAATTTGTGGAACATGAAAAACATTTAATTCGAACTACGAATTAGTTCGAATTAAATTAGTTAGTACACGAATTAGTTCGAATTAAATTAGTTAGTAAACGAATTAGTTCGAATTAAATTAGTTAGTAAACGAATTAGTTAGTAAGCTTTGATATTCTTAAATTCAGAAAATATCCTGGAATATTTTATGTTTCATTTGTACTCTGGTAAGATGTGTCACCGACTTTTTAACCGCTGTTTTAACCGATCTCGATTAGACCGTTTCACCTCCTTGTTTAAAAAATCCCATTGATCCCGTTTTTTGTCCATCCTATTGGTCTAAATAGGATTTTCTAAGCAGGGTAGTTTAACTGACCTTTTTTCCCAACTACGCTGAAACGAGTCCATTCCTTGCTTGCAACGGGGGAGGGAAGTCGCTGATTTTCGACCAATGACGGGTCCTCGTGCGCAGTTCGCCGAGCATACGCAGTATAGCCTCATTACTCCAGGAGGGAGTAACAAAGCTGTCAGAGGGAGTATTGGAGCTCCCGGAGGGAGTAACGGCGCTGCGAACGGGAGCAAGGTATTGCGCTTATGCACGCATGCGAATGGGTTCATTTCAACGACGTCGGAAAAAAATAGTCGTATGCCACACGGGAGGGAGCACGATTTCACCTCGTGTGAGAGCAAACCTCACCCTCGGCAAAAATCGCGTATTTCCCTCCCTTGTAGCATAATGTACTATTTAACCGAATTTGTTGTTTTTTAAACGATTTTTACTGGTGAATTCAACCGGTTTTTACTGACAATTTAGCGACATTTTAGAAACATCTTTTTACTGACAATTTAGCCACAATTTAGAAACATCTTTAATCGGTTAAAATGCCACTGTCAGCTCTGCTTAGAAAATTCTATTTAGACCAATAGGATCGACACAAAACACCATTCATACCGATAAAAACCGATACGGTTTAAATAGGACTTAAATAGCATAGTTTAAATGTGATCAAAGAGATTTTTTAAACAGGGGGGAGAGGGCTAATCGAGATTTATCTTTTCTCGGTTAAAAAGTCGGTTTACCTCAGTTATTTTCGGTTAACACTTAACACTTCGGTGACACAACTTGCCAGGGTATGCTTGAAAAATTGAAAACTCTTGATTTTGCTTTTATGTACATAGTTATATCCGCTCAGCAATATCAGCTCTTGTATCTCACAGTTACTAACGGCGGCCACCAAACCGTTGCTTTCAGCGTTACTTCACAGCGTATACGCTATTGAATGATCTCCAAAACGCAATGAGTGCGCTTCACTGTGTGTTTTTCTTTCAATTGTAAAATTTAATTTCCCGACTATGAAAATAATTAAATTTGGACTACATATTGTAAGCTGTGATTCGAAACATATTGTAGAATATTTTATGTTCGATATGCACGCTTAGAACATTGAAAAGTCTTGATTATGATTTTATGTAGGATTATATCAATTCGGTAATATCAGTTATTGCATCTTGAAGTTAGTAACGGCGGCTGTAATAACGACGTTTTCGGCATTACTTCAGCAGTAGAGTCTACGACTTTATAGATATACATAAAGTATTTTGTCGGATTTTTTGAGTACAGAAATTTATATTTTTTCGTGTAGTTAATTTTTTTTTTAAGTTTCGGTTTCAGTAGAAATAAGATTTTGTGTACTATGCTTCCTCGCATAGGAAGCTTTGTTTCCATGAAAAATTTGGTTTTCGCGATTTTCATATCAGTATACTCAAAATAAGGCAAAGGAGAACTTTGTACATTGCTTCCACATTATTTCCTGCTGTTTAAAAAGTTTGTACAAAGCGTAAAATAGCGAGGAAGCAAAGCAAGGTTCTCGTTTGCATTTCTTTTTATTTGTCACAGTTCCTAAAGAGGATAAAGTGCATAGAATATTCTAAAAAAATATAAAGGAAGTATGCAATTATATTTGAAAGAAAATAGATTTTTCGATCAGCATTTAAAAATCAGCGGTCATTAATATTGGAGCCGACTTGTAATAGAATCATCTTCTTCGGCTTCTTCATCTTCTTGAATATTTGCTGCGAAATACTAAACGAATAACATAAGTAGCCATCCCATTTTAAATGAAGAACATATTTCGATGAAATTTGGTGGAAACACGTTTTATGAAATGCTCAACAATGACAAAATGGCGTTCAGAAGCAAAAATTTGTAGTGTAAACGAAGAAGCTATGAATATTCACCATCCCAGTCTTTTCACAGTCTTTCCTTTACAGATCTCCAGATAATGTATCCACTGTAAGATAAACTTTATTTCACTGGAAAAAAAAATCAGGAGTCTTATGCAGTTGTGTTATCGGGAAGGATGGAGTCGCGAACAACATTTTCACAAAACGACGTTCATTTTTCACAGGAAATCACTGAATGACTATTATGATTCGGTCCGAATTTCGGCGAAACATTTTTTACGAAGCACCATAGTCACGTTCTCTCCTTTCATTTATTGACGAATTAAGCTACAAGCACTTGTTTTTTTTTTTCATTTTAATTTACTTTTTTAATAGTTCATCTTCTGAATTCCACCTCCCGATTCCGCCGATATTAATTTAATAATTTATTAATAATAATAAACTAACAATTATTACCGATAGACAATAATATCTGTTTACTATTCCGCCGATACTTAATAATTACAATAGTTTTGTTAAATTTATTTTATGTATTACGAGTTAATAGTACTCTTCTCTCCCTTAAGATTGCAGATCAGAGAATTCAAACGTTACATTCACATGTACTGACGACTTTTTTTTTTTGTTCCTTATCCATATATCGTGTAGATCACAAAGCGGAGAAAAGATACAATAAATATATATATATATATTTTATATTTATATATATAGTATTATTGATCGTTAATTTAATTCTTTCACTGATAATTAATATTGAGTCGATTACGGTACGTTAGCAATATTATTATGTACAGGAACCTAAACGATGGTTTATTTTTCGGGCGGTTTACAGTCAACGGAATGCAACACTTCTTTCGACGTCTTGTCTACGTTAACAATTCATCGGATATGGGATTGGGGTGTGTGTCGGGTACTTTGAAAAGTTCAATGGCACTTTATATTCGGATAAGCAGCATTATCCTTTCGCCTTATTAATTGAAATCTACATTCGTTTATCTCTTACGGGTGCAAACGACTCTAAGTTCATTACAATATGCTGCGCGCTTCTCATTTCTCTTCTATGGATTTTTACTCAAAGCATTTTGGCATACAAATTAATTTGTCGCTATTAATTGCACGTATTTATATTCTCATGGAAGCGAATCAACAATCATACAGGCTACGGATAAGTTCGTTCTTCATCGTTTGTTTTTCTTCTTTTTCTTCGTAACAATACTGGTCAGTCATCTAATCAATAATAATAAGGATAATAATAATCGTTAGAATAAATATCATTAATTTGGCATATGGTAGAATCTTGAGATGTTTACGTTCGTCCATATTAGGTTTTAGAATATTGCACTAGCGTGAAAACTATTCTAAATATTTTTTCGTGTGATTTTGTGTAACGCTTGCTAATTAGCCTCGGAATTATTGACACGAGTACAGATCACACATGCTTGTGTCTCGTGCATCACTCGTGTTATTATCTCTTATGCACAAAAAAAAATAATATCAAAATAATGAGAGGATTAATCCGCTGCCTTGCATCTACCAAGATAGCAGCAATTAAATTTCTTCAATTAAAAAAAAAAAGGATTTTCACTTTTTCCCTTAATGCAGCAGCGACGCCACCAGCGAGTAAATTTGATTAAAGCGATGGGAGAATTTCGATTTCTTCTCGCATTTTTCGCGTACCTCGTTGGATATCGTGAAAAAAAAACGAGGAAACAGTGCATTCGTCGCACTGCTCGATCCTTACGAGCTAACTTAAATTAAAATTGTCGAGTGTCGAAGAAAACGAACGATTAACTTCGAAGCACGGTGCACGCGTGGTTATCGGTGACTAGATTTTGATTAGCTAAGAACGCGATGGTGCAACTGACGAATTGGCAAAATCTCGTTCGCAGGGTAAATTACTTAGTCAATCGTGTGCGTACGTCTTTCTATAGTTCCACGAAAAATCGAGAAACAAGCGATAATCGTTAACATCAACTAGACATACATATTACTATTGCAATTCGTCTCCCTCTTCGTGTTTTTTTTTTTATTATTTTTTATTTATTTACTTTTTTTTGGTATACGTTTCAATTATTTAACCACTGCGTATTTTCAACTCTCTATCTGTTCCAATACAATTAACGACATAGGTTTGGTATAGTAGTTTATAAAACTTGCGTTTCTCTACGACGCGCAAGAAGCAATAATATACGACCCTAGACTCGAGAACCCGCGACCACGACAGCTCGGAACTGACTAGCCTTATGTAACCGCCGGATCAAGCGATACCTGTATTTTATTCACGAAGGGAGCAATTCACCTGTCTCCAAGGTATTTTTTTCTTCTAAGCGTTGTTGCGTTACGTGTTTAACGATTTTTATATCATTGACTGACAGCGGGTAATTGCTGGACCCTAGACAATAAATACGATTTATACGATCGAGCGAACATCCAAAAATTGTTGCATTCTGTTGATCTTTAGCGGTGGGTTATCCGAGACTAGCATACTCGCCCATTTTAATCTTTTTGTTTGCTTTTTCTCGATGCCTAAGTCTAAAATTACGTTTTTTGTTGTTTTCTTTTTTTTCTACGAGATAAATCGCGTTCACTTTTACAATATCGAACTGCAGTCAAGAGGTGACTTCGGGAGTTTTTCCTATTTTTTTCGTACGTCTTTTTTCTCGTATCTCGTGAAGCGGTGAGCACTTAAGACACTTTTCTCATAGACTCGTACTGCAGATTATTTTTTTTTTTTTGTTTGTGTTTTCTCGGTTTTAGTTTACAGATACAGTGATGCTGCAAACAATTATTTTTCTAACAGGCTGTCTCTCGAGCGGCCGTGAATGAAATTTCTTAAAAATCTAGGACAGCATTAAAAAATTAGGAGGGTTGAGGGCGGGTTCGCAGAATCCACGAAGCTTTTGCAAGTTCTTTTGTACAATCACTGCGCGAGCTATATAAAACTGTACGGCACGGCGAGAGATACGCTCGAGTTTATCGCATTAGCCAAATTCGACTAAACCCACACATATCATCGGGACCATACATTTGCTTACGCTTTTATGAGCTTTTTCATAATTAAAAAAAAAAGAAATCGATCGTCACACGGAAAAAAATATCCCGTTCGATCGCATTGTTGGTTTTTCCTGAGATCCGTCGAGATCTATGAAAATAAACTTGTTTCATACAAGGATTATCGATGAAGTTCCTTGAGCCGTATACAACCGTGAAAAGAACAGAAAATAAAATCCAAAATCACGTGAAATACCTTAAGATTATCGACGAATCACACTGTATCATACTCGGTAAGTACAATGTCACTTTTGTCCTCTCTTAGCTCAGCAGGGAAACATTCGCTCTTCCCTTAATTAAAAAGATCCTTGAGTTTCGTGACTCTTCTTCAATTCTTCTTTTCTTCACGCTTTTTTTGTTAAATCTTCTTCCTCTTCTTCTTCTTTCAGTAACTAGAAAGGCTCTATACTTATTTGATCCAAAAAGGTATCACATTCCTAGTTGGCTGTGGTAGAACATTGTTGATTGTAACGCGAACAAAGACTCTTGCAGAATCCGGTCACTAAACCTCACGATTCTTTGTAGACTACCGCTGCGTCTGGGACTGGTCTGAATCTACGGCATCTGAAACACACGAAATGTTTTCCTACGATAAAATTGAGAATTCAATTTCTTTCCCTATTATATTCGGCAAGAATTCCACGAGAGTCGTCCAGTCTCCGCTCATTACAACTCTCCAAAAGTTCTGGCGCTTACCTTAGGATTTTTAATCTGATTGAGTGAGACACTCGATAACTCGGTGAGGGAGGGCGAAGACAATGCTTTTTTTAAAGGCCAACTACTGTGATTGGATTACGAGGGACTGAACTACATGCTTCAACAATAAAACCCACGGATTGCAGCAAGCTATTAGTAAGACAAGATGCATAATCAACAATTGTGCCTCTGTAACTTTAGATATCGATGCTGGAATCTTACGCATTTTTATACAAACCTGTTGTGTTAGGCGGAATAAAGTTTTTAATTAAAATTAAGCTGCATTCGGGTTAGCCAACTCGTGACAGGAGTTTTTTTTCGTTTTTTTTTCTGTGAACCCTCGATAGTAGCATGCTACAAAATTATGGGTTTTAAAATCTTACTTCCTCGTATGGAGCAATCAGAATATCTTCACGCCTATGTACAGCCTAATCTACGTAAGGAAACTGTGGCTACCGTAATTATTCACTTACTAAAACATTATCAATGCCATAGACTTATGTAGATACCCTATAAAAAATTGCCTTATCAATATTATTGAGACTTTTGAGATCGATTCGACTTCTTTATAGAGAAAGTTTTGTTTTCATGACATTTTTTTTTTGTTCGTGATTTTCATGTCAGGACATTTAGAATGGTCCAAAACATCGAGAAAAGTGGTTTATAAAAATGTCTGTATGTATTTATATATGTGGGTGTGTGTAGGGTTTCGAAATTCCAATCACTTGTAACCAGAGTTGTAAATCCCCATTAATTCATGAGATACATTTTACAGTACAATTTGTTTTGTAAATATGATTTCATAATATAATATGTAGTGATTATAAAATAGAGTGTAAACATTTGAATAGCTGAAAAAAATACTAATTTTCGCTTTAATATTGCAAGAAATAGTGGAAAAAATGGAAGAAATAAGTAATGCATTACTTTCTTAATGCATTACTTATTTTCTTCCAATTTTTCAAAAGGATTACCGTGAATTTTTATTGACAAATAATAATTTTTGCAGCCATTCCAAAGTTTAATCATCGTATTACAAGCGCTACATGTTATTATTATAAAATCATAATTATATAGCTGATCGTATCATCATCATTATTTCTATAAGTATTAGGCATTTACAACTTTGCTTGTAACTCAAGAACCGTTCAACCGATTGAGCTTGAGTTTGGCACACAAGTGAAATAGCAGTCAGTCTTTGATTGATGTAATTTTTAACAAAATTTATGCACGCATTTAGATGTCATAACTTTTTGATTCTTCCCATTATTATATAACTTTTGATTGTTTAAAAAAATAAGGGTGTGGCCACTTTAACTTTCGTAAATTTACGATATTTTTCTAGCTAGTTATTCGTAAGTATAAGTACATTTAATGTTGTTTGGTATTAAATTCGGCAAAAATCGGAAGTGCGGTTCGGATTTTATGGAGTTTTGAAATTTTCGAATAATTGTCGATGTTGCATCAACCTTTGCAAAACACGAACTACCGAACCAAAATTTTGTATGTAAATGAAATAATATATAGAGGTGTTAGATACATAATTTGGTGAAGATTCATAGTAGTTTGGATTATATACGAATTTGAATTTTTCTAATATTGCATAACAATATGCAAGGTTCTACTTTCCATTCTTGTTTTAAATTAATTTGAAAAACTGAAGATTAACGAAATTTGAGTCTTCAGGAAATGATATTTCCTGAAGACTCAAATTCAGTTTCAGTTTTTCAAATTAATTTAAAACAAGAATGGAAAGTAGAACCTTGCATATTGTATGCTCATTATTTTTCACTTTTTACAAAATTTTCTCTATGATGACACCAAATTCGATGAGCATATTTTCTCATAAAGGAAGATTACTAAAATGTAAAAAGTAATGAGAAACCAACATACTTTTTTAATTTAGTGACGGCTCAGATCCTTGTACTTCTTTTTTTACAGAAAACGCAATAGCAAGACCGAACCGAACATCTTGCCTCGTCCATTATTTAAATTTTCAAAAACAATTATGTAAAAACCAATTTATCATAAGTCTCCATTTTTACCCTTCTGATTGTTATATTTTATATATAAAAGAAACATCGTTAATGAAGCAACGAAATTATTCATAAAGTTGTGAAAAATAATTATAAACATTGTTAACGGGAGATGTAAGTGAAACCGCTGCATTTAAAATGCCTTTATTGAAATAAATTGGCATTTATCTACTCTACTTTTGAGATTTTAAAAATAAAAAATTACCACCATGTTATGTGTGCTTCTGTAAGTGTCTGTGTGATTACCAGTGTCATTGTCCAATTGATTTTCAGAATTTATACTTCATTATTATGTAGTTTGTTGAGACCTCAAATAATTAAGGATATTACCGAATATACGAATGGTCAAGAGTATTTGAAGTACCATTAAAGAAGTCCAATTGAGGGTCACGTTTTATATTTTTCAACAGAGACAATGAAAAAATGTCACAACTTTCATTGCATAAATAACGTGTAGGTAAAACGGAGCAATAGTTGTTTTAATTGAAGGATTATGTAGTTTGTTGAAGCCTTAAATAATTAAGGATATTACCGAATATACGAATGGTCAAGAGTATTTGAAGTACCATTAAAGAAGTCCAATTGAGGGTCACGTTTTATTTTTTTACGACAGAGATCATGAAAAAAAGTCACTTCTTTCTTCGCATAAATAACTTATAGGTAAAACCGAGCAATAGTTCTTTTAATTGAAGGATTACTTAGAAGCTTTTAATCTTTATCAGTCCAAAACTCGGATATCAAATAATATTTTTATGGGCTTTAGGCGGTAGTTCTTATTTTTACGATCTAAAACCACGTAGGTAAATACTTATTTGAATCTAAAATGTTATTATTGGGACTTTGACCTACGATCTTAATTTAGACGCCTTAATAAATTTGTACATAAGTAATTATTTGCAAAAAGATATATGTTCTCAAAAGACAGATCCCCATTTTTCAACCACCCTAAAGTCAACCGAGAAAATGAAAACATATGTTACGGAGAGTACGGTAGAAACGACTTGCAAACACGGCAAGTAAATAGAGTGATGGAGCAGCGATATTATACACAATAATAATAATAATAATAATAAACAGCTATTTAATGATTAATCAGATGATGATATCTAGCATACCTAGCGTTATTCTCAGCCACGTGAGGCGGTAGCGATGATGGTGGTGGCGGAGGCTGTGTGTTGGGAGGTCCGCTGCTGTCCGAGTCATTGTCACTGCTCTCCTCGGTTCTTTTACCTGCATCGAGAAGGTAGGATGGTACGCCTCTCGAAAAGAATCTCGGCAAGACCTCGGAGGTGGGTCTCGACCTTCTCTGAGGTCTTTGGAATCTGAGGTTGAGCTGGCTGGCGTCAGTTACGTATTTCTCGCTCTGTCGGCGTCTTCGCAGAGCGGGCGTGCAACCGGTAAGATTTTCCTCCTCGGTCGAGCTCGTGGACGTTAACGGCGGTACGCTCGGTCTAGCGTCCGGTAAGGTCGCACAGCGCCTCAGTGCCGGTGCCTCCGTATGTACTGACAACGGTTTACCTTTGATGGCTAAAAGTTACCGGTGTTAGTAACGCTAAGAAGCACCAAATAAAAATATATCGCCAACCCAACTATAACGTCAATGACAATCTCATGAAGCGCTTATTTATCGATTTTTTTTGTATGCACGATGATAAAAATGATATTTTGTCACTACAAATAAGTCTTTGCCTCGAGAACATATCGCTATGGTCTTAGCCTGCGCGCTCTATTTATCGCCGTATTCCATTCTCACGTGTTTTCATCGTATTCTAAACTGAGGGAGAATGCGTATAATAATAATAGTAACATTAATAATAATAATACGAGGATGAATTCCGTCGACGATGATATCCCATCCCCTTACTCGTTAGCGATTAAAAAGAGATGCAGGCTATAATAACTATGAATTCGCAATAGTGCAAGTACTTTAAAGCATTATGCGATAACGTGGGTAATACAACTATGCTGCGAACTTGTGGTCGCGAAAATAGTGGCCTTCTGAGAGTCAAGAAAATAACATTAACATTCGACAGTGAAATAACTAACCGGTGTCTCGATCCTTAAGCTGCTGGACGATTTGCGCCGGTGACTTTTCCGGCTCACTCGCTGTTCCGGTCTTCGTGTTCTGCGTGTTCGTTTCTGGTGTCGATTCCGACAGTGAGCATCGCGGACTCTTCACCGGGACTGGAATCTTGCTGAGACTACTGTGCGGCCGACTCAGAGGCTCGCGTTCTTTATTGTCTTTTGATTCGCGAAGTGGCACTGCGTTTGCGACTGGTGTCGATGCGGCAGTTGAAGCTTTGTTCACCAAACTATTGTTCGCCGTGACACGGCTCTCCGTTGCGTCATAGTACACCGAAGGCTCCTCAGGTCCTGGATTTGGACTGGCGGGACTACCCGCAGTGCCATTTGTTAATTTTTCTGAGAAGGAAGTAAAATTTGTAGTCTTGTGAATGCTTTTAGAGTCCTACGGAAGCATCGGAGATGAGTTCAATGCAATGATGTAAAGTTGTCATGTGACGGTCAATAAAGCGGCCGTTTTTATCAAATTCGTAACGAACATAGCAAAATTACGCCCTCAACATTAAAAAGGCTGGAACGCTTTATTCTAGTTAAATCAGTGCTTTTGTTTTAAAAACGATTCTATAATTTTTGGAACTTTTCGATCGGTAACACAAAAACAAATAAACAAGAAATCTAGAAAATTCATGGAGCCCAATTTACCGGAGGCCGAATTAAAACTTCAAAAATGACCGAAAAAAAAGTGAATGTAACTTAATAAATGTAGGGCACTGTTTCGTTACTAGGTTTGTCGTTGTCAATATAATGTTGTTAAAAAATCACCGGAAAATTGATCAACAAAGAGATTACCATCATTTAACAACAACATAAACTTCTTCCGCTATTTTGGTATCAAGCCAATTATAAGGTTGTCATTTGCATGCTATGTCACATAACGTGAGACAAAAATGACCATCATTTTACATCAAAATGGCGTTCCAACATGACGGTAAAAATACATTTATTGTAACAGGTGCATAAAAAGCGGTTCTTTCCACGGTAGTTTTGCGGAATGTGTTTCATTTCATAGCAATAGGTGGAAGAAATAGATTTTAACTCCTCTGTCCAGAAAAGTACGCTTTTGCGTGCGAAAACTGCAGTTTCTCGACGTCATACTGAAAAGTTTCGTTCAGGAGAGAAACTTTCGTGAGAAAAACTTTTTATTCGCTCGTATGATCGTAGTACTCGCCATCGACTCTTACTACAAATCCACACTCGCTGTAAAAAGTTTTCTCACCCTAGTGTTTAAATATACAATGATGCATGCACAGCTCGCGATTACATCACGTTTGTCCCTAGGGACAAAAATTTGTAACCTTTTCACTGTACATTCCGCAAAACTATCATTCGAAGCACCATTATTCATGCAGTTGTTACAAAAAATATAGTGTGCAATGCGGACCAAGGTTTACGTTAGCGATTCGAGTGACTGCAGGCCTCACTTGGCTCGGACAACAAACCTCGCACTCCTCGCAATCGCCAACTTTCGACACTTGCTGCACGATATGGGTCGTTCCGCCAATTATTGACAAGCGTTTGTACCTGTCCTCTCAGATTTAGCTGTAATTTTGCTAATGTTAAGTTAAGTGACTTAATAGAAAATATCCCTTAGTGGAGGTAGCTTGAAATTTTTCAGTTTTGTTCTCGCGTATCCTACAGCTTCCGTAAAGGTATCGAATTATTGTTATTTTGAGAACGCAAAAATTGATAAGCCTTTTAGATCCCACTATGAAATTTACATATATTATGTGAAAAATTCTCAGTTTTTCAAAAATAAAAATAAATTGTAATTCAACTGGCGGAAGACCGACAAAAAACAATTTTTTCGCTAATTTGTTGATTTTCACTGCTTTAACAAATTCCGAACCGAACGACAGGATTCTTTTTACAGCTGAGACTTTTTTTACATAGGAATTCGTCGTGATCTTACATTTTTTGGGAGCCATTAATTCTGTGTTAAAATGATTTCGAACGAGTGTTCATAAAATTTGGAATAATTCGATAATTTTGGGGAATGTGTATGGAACTCGACAAAAAAATCTGATAAAATTCAAGCAACCTCGGTCTGACGGTATACTTACCATTGACAAAGTTACAGCTAAATCTGAGAGAGCAGGTATACAAACGTTTATCAATAATTGGCAGAACGACCCGTATATATTACTGGTTTTATACGATGCAGTAGGAATCGGAGCGTACTTTGCAGTGGCTCCTTGTCGGCACTCGTTTGCACGACAGTAGCACCTCCGGTCGAGTCAACGACTCGGATTTCCAGCCGACCGGCAACCGCTTGCTCCTCCTCGTCGCCGACGGGCGTTGTAGGGACGGTTGTCGGCGGTCCAAATGCGACCGCTGGAACGCTCGCTCGTCGCGGCGGTGGGCTACTCCTTGGCTCGTCGTGACGCATCGCGACGTTCCTCATTACGTCGACTTCGTACAGCAAATCGTCGAACGCTGCTTGTTGCACCTGTACCGAGTACGAAACTACGATAGTTTGATATTTTTATTAACTGGGATTCATAGAGGATTGACACTTAAAATGCTTTTAAAAGCATGTGGAACTACTCGATTGGTAACAAAAACTGTAATATTCGAATTTCTCTACCCCAAATGATTTTTTAAATGAAAGCAGAAGTCATTGCCTGGCCATTCTAGAATTCTGCAGGGCAATGTTCTCATATTTTATTCAAACAACATCAACCGTTGCGGAGAAATTTGTGATCGCAAGACTAATTCTGTGTCTCTCGGACTCATACATATTTCACATCACCTTAAGGGGATGCTGGAGTAGATTTTTCTATCGACTTTGGTCGGTAAGTTTCCCGATTATGATACAGATGGCGCCGACGTAGTCTGTTTACTTTTGGCAAAATATACTGAATCTCCCGAAATTCAATATGGCCGCACACGATATGGCAACAGACCTTTGCTGTTAGATATAATTGTTTCCGGAAATTAGATATGTAAAATCAGACCGGACGTCAATTCTGTGATGGTTTCTGAATATTCCAAAACCATCAGAATAACGACTACACAAGCCAAATCCATATGGGTCATTCCACGGGATTTCGCACAAAAAAAAAACCCGACCGACTCCAATTTTCGCCTAATTTTTTTATATTGTTGACTATGTCAAACGGAGCATCTGTGAATTTTTTGAGAATTTTATTCTTATATTTCGACGAGCCATAAAATAAAAGGTGAAAAAATGAAAAAAAAATCTGACGTCAAGTGGAATAATGATATCGACAAAAATAACTAGATCAAAATTTTCGTAATTCAACACAGTTTACGGTAAAAATAATCAAAATAAAAAATAAACATAACTTCTATTTTATTTATGTCTTCTACCAAGAAAAGGCACCATTTCTCTAATTTGGCCCCCTCCGATTTCAATACAAAAAATCACGAATATACTACATGGAGTCCCAAACATTTTAAGCACAAGCCCAAGATGGAGAACGCATTTTACCCATTTTTAAAAAAATATTTCGGGTAATTGATTTTTTAAATTTTCTTCCAATCTTCTGCGTATTTTTTTATGTAATTGGTAATATTAAAAGGAGCTTATGTGATTTTTTTCATAATTTTATATGTAGATGTATTCGATTTATTAAATGTAATCGAATTACAAATTTTTAAAATTTTAAAAAAAGAAAACGATCAGCTGATCGCTTTCTTACTCACTCAGTGGCCGCTCGAGCGCTGGCGTCGCGAGATTCGCCTCGGGTACGCCTGGGGCGTGCGATCAGCTGATCGTCTCGTTACGCACGCAGTTGCCGCTCGAGCGCTAGCGTCGCGAGATACGCCTGAGGCGTATAGTAATTTTGTTATTTTTTTAACTTAATCGGAGAGGTCCATATAAGTGAAATGGTACCTTTTTTTGTAAAAGACGCAACGAAAATACAATTTTTAAAATTTGTAATTCGATTACATTTAATGAATCGAATACATCTACATATAAAATTATGAAAAAAATCACATAAGCTCCTTTTAATATTACCAATTACATAAAAAAATACGCAGAAGATTGGAAGAAAATTTAAAAAATCGATTACCCGAAATATTTTTTTAAAAATGGGTAAAATGCGTTCTCCATCTTGGGCTTGTGCTTAAAATGTTTGGGACTCCATGTAGTATATTCGTGATTTTTTGTATTGAAATCGGAGGGGGCCAAATTAGTGAAATGGTACCTTTTCTTGGTAAAAGAAATAAATAAAATAGAAGTTATGTTTATTTTTTATTTTGATTATTTTTACCGTAAACTGTGTTGAATTACGAAAATTTTGACCTAGTTATTTTTGTCGATATCATTATTCCAATTGACGTCAAATTTTTTTTTTTCATTTTTTTCACCTTTTATTTTATGGCTCGTCGAAATATAAGAATAAAATCCTCAAAAAATTCACAGATGCTCCGTTTGACATAGTCAACAATATAAAAAAATTAGACGAAAATTGGAGTCGGTCGGGTTTTTTTTTGTGCGAAATCCCGTGGAATGACCCATATATAGTGTATATTACGTTCGTGTTGCAAAGGCTCGGAGCTTTTCCAAAAGTAAACAGACTACGTCGGCGCCACCTGTGTCCTAATGAGGAAACTTCATTCACGCTCTTCTCGACCTACTCTGATCGCGAACAAATTGCGTAAACGTACTTTACAAACTACATGCGCTTCGTTTGTGTTATCGCCAATCCAACAGTCTTAAAAAATGCGAAGAACCTCATAGAATCGGCGTCCACGCTCTTCTTTTGAATATGGTGTTTAGAAATGTTTATATAGGACGGAATAGGTGGTGGTGACAGTTCGAGCGGCCATATTGGTTTTCGGTAGGTTTACAAAATTACGATTTTCTTTATTTTTCAAGCGTTATTTATAAAAAATTCGAGCGGACGCCGATGCGCCTATGTTGATATTATAATCCTATGCAATTTGAAATATATTTGTAATATATTAACAACGTAGTTTGTAAACTATGAAACCGAAGCTTTTTACCGACCAAAGTTGGTAAAAAAATCCACTCCAGCATCCCCTTAAGCCTAAAGGATCCATTAGTTGCTTATATTCGTACATTTGGAAAACTTTTTATTTCTTTAACCTCTTCGTTAGTGTTAACGTCGTAGAGCCACAATACAATGTAAAAAATGTTCACTGAAACCTTCCATTCTCTGTAACGAAGGCGTTTACATGACATTTTTATCACTGAACGCTGGTGTCGAACAGCACGTGTCACCTAACGGGTTAATCTTCTACTTACGAGTAATATGTGAGTCTATTTTCAGCGTCGTTACGAACAAAAGGACGAAAATTAATTTTATCGTTAATCAAAGTTACAAATACCTCAAACTGATCGGTTGACAAGCGTTCTTTTCCATATTTGCCCATTATTATTTATAAATTATGGCACTATCAATATTTAATCGCCGCCTGATATTCTATCACCGTCAAATTTCTTCAAATTAATCTTCGATTCTATCTTATTGCAATTATTTTTGAAAAGTATCTTTAGTTTAGTTTTTTGTTAGTTTAGTATACGTTTATCTAATTTAAAAGTTGAAAGATTTCAAAGATAGAAAGCTTCAGAGCTGCATTACCTATATCTGCCATTTTAAATGTACAATGTTTACGTCGACGTATTTCCGAAACTTTACGGGTAAGGTTTTCTTACAACTTTAGAGCCGTTTTTCAATAATATCAATCTTCCCTTTCTTCGTACGTTTATCGAAAAAATTGATTCCATTCCAGTGGATTAACCACCTTAAACGCCTTTTGAATGTCTTAAAAGAAGGCAAGTCACATGATGTGGGTTGCAGGAACCCACAATAGCGAGAAAAAGAGCAACAAATTCTTGACTAATTTATTTCAAAGGCACTTTTTTATATCAGCATTATGGATCAAATCTGCGTTCGAAAAAAATGTGTTGAAAATTTTGAGGTGAAGTGTTGATGTAGAGTTTTCGTCTTCGTGTCAATCAAATATGGTTAATAACATATAACGAGAAATCAGGAGAAAATTGTAATTTTTTCCTGTGTTTTCGTTTTTACAAAATTTCAATAAAAACAGGTAGAGCATATCAAGATTTTTATTTGACTTTTGGTGACGACTAAAGTCTTTTGAGTTATTTTTGCGGAATTAGGAGTGTTATGATTAGAATAAAACCTCTCAGGTTCTACATGCAGTAGTTTCTCTGTAAGTGTTTTTTTTTTCTTTTCTTTTCAGTGTGCGTCGCTGCGTTTTTATGAGAATTATCCATCGATAATTTATTCCATGTATTAACACATGCAGAGTCGGCGGTCCAGATCCATTTTTATTAAGGGTAAGGTAACTTGAAAAAAATCAATGCGGCAAATGCGGAATTCCACGGCCAATGAATTAACCGCTACAGCCAATCAGAATGCTGTGCTGCCTATCGAGTTCAAGCACGGGAAAGGTTGCGTCTGATTGCCTTTGTCATTGACGTGACCCTTCAACGCTTTTAATAGGCAAGACCCTTCATTGTGGAGGAGTTGTCGAATGGCCCAGAAATTGCTAACTGGGCTTAAGCAAAAAAAATCGATTTTATCTTAATAAAAAAAACCTGACATTGAAACTTTAATGGCACTCATTTAAAACCGAACTCTTTATTGCTCCGATCTGTTGTTTGCAATATATTTACTGAACGAACGCCTATGTTTTTACGGGTATTACTTTTTTAGATACAGGGAATTAGATTTTCAACGTCCGAAAAGTCGGTCAACAAATTACTTTAAAAAAAAATTACTTTGTCTAATTTTTGAAACTCAAAATTCTAGTTTGTACAATGAGAGCCTGGGATTTATATTTTGAGATTCTTTTCATTTTTTAAATAAGGTATGTCACACGACAAGAATGATTTTATAAATTAATTTGTCTAATTTTTGGAATTCAAAATTCCAGTTTGTACAATGAGCCTGGGATTTACATTGTGAGATTCTTCTCATTTTTTAAATAATATATGTTACGTGACAATAATGATGTCGCCTTTTTCTGTACGTGTGCAGTTAGCTATTGAAAAAATCCGGAATACACAACTACGTGCAAACTTCGACGGCTCCTAAAGAAACTGAAGTAACTCACGGAAATTATTCAAACTGAGGTATCTCAGAGTTCAATTCCAAACTGACTCATTTCACGATTCAGAAACAAACTAACTTATCTCAAATATCATTATCAGAACTAACGTAACTCGGAATGCATGCTGAAAAGGCCTAACTCGATTAAGGCGATTAATTACTATCTAATTCCAATTAGTTATAATCGTTTTGATCACAGTTTTGTGATCGTTATGTTTTTGTCTCTCAATTAATGGTGCAAACTTCGCGTACGCCAGATGCTGACTGCTGTCATAATAAATATTAATTCTCAATGCTTGAATTAAGTATGTAGGAGCGCGATGGCGTGCTCAACTTCCTGAAAAGTGAGAATTCAGAGAGAAATTTGAACACTTCTCGATGGAATAAAAATTTGAAAAAAGTCAAGCATACAAAAGGTGCGGAAAATATTAATCTTGCATATTAATAATTGCAAAATGTTCATAACAAATAGGTGAAAAAAAAAAATTGTTCGACAAATTATCCGTCAACCTAACTTTTTTTTCGAATGAAAATGATTCGTTAAATTTTCTGAATACGTATGAATTTTTTCAGAATTTTGTCTAATGTTTGAAAATTGCGGTTTTTTTTCTTGTATGAGCTGTACTCGCGAATCTATTTGATCAATCGTTTCGAAACTTCTTGGGTGTAATGGATGGTTTTGTGACAATCACATATGAAAAAAACGCGACTTAACATGCATTAAAAAAAATGAATTCCAAAAAAACTAAATTCCGATGATTAGAAAAAATTCTGAAAAAATTCATACGTATTCAGAAAAATTAACGAATCATTTTCATTCGAAAAAAAAGTTAGATTGACGGATAATTTGTTGAACTTTTTTTTTCACCTATTTGTTAATAAAATTTTGCAATTATTAATACGCAAGATTAATCTTTTCCGCACCTTTTGTATGCTTGATTTTTTTCAGATTTTTATTCCATCGAGAAGTGTACGAATTTCTCTCTGAATTCTCACTTTTCAGGAAATTAAACACCTCATCGCGCTCCTACATCCTTAAGTTAGGTCTTTTTAGAATGCCTTCTGAGTTACGTCAGTTTAATAATAATATCTGAGATACGTTAGTTTGTTTCTGGATCCTGAGATAAATCAGTTTGGAATTGAATGCTGAAATACCTCAGTTTGAATAATTTCCGTGAGTTACTTCAGTTTCATTAGGAGTCGTCGACTTTAAAAATCATACACTTACGAAAAGGCTTTTACAATTCGAATATTTACGAACCAGTGGTGCTTCGAGATTGGCGCGAACGTGCGGCGCCAGCGCCGGTACGCTCCAGGCTCGAGGCAGAGCTCCTTGAAGCTCCGGATATTTTTCGATTCCAGTTATGTTAAGACATCTATGGGGCACTCCCGGTCTCGGTGAGTCCTCGCTTATTCGCGAGAGAGCATTTTGAGCAGTCCCGACAGGCCCGGCCACCGACTGCTGTTGGGAGACAATCGGCGTTACCGATACAGCCTGACTCGTCGAGGTTTTTGCATCGGGACATCCGGGCGTTGGGTTTACTGTAGCTACAGCTTCACTACCAACTGTGGACTAGATACGCCGTGTATTACTCGCTGAAAATCGTATCTTTTACTTGGGAAATAACAAAGCGGAGGAAAGCTAAGAAATAGAACAAGGCGTGCATGCATGCTTGCGGTCAACAGAGGTTGCGGAAGGGATGCAGAAAGAAAAGCCAAACCTGATATATGTTGATGTTTTTTTTTTACTTTTTCATTTGCGCAGCGTAAAATTATTATTATTAACAATAATAGGTTATAACGATCGTGATACATGATTTATATCGTTTCTTTTTTGTAGTCGATGAATCCGCCGGGGAACCACATAGTTTGCCGCAGATTGCAGATGGACTTAGAATTGAAATCACGCTCTTACCAATAATTCGCATGAACTGTGGAACTCGCGTCATCAACATTACAAAATGTGAGACATTTAATGAGCAAATAAAATTGATATTTTTTGTTGTTCGATTCGAAATTAAAGAAAAATTATTACGTTCAATGAACTGGTTATTTTTCAACCATTCGACGGCGATAAAATATAAAAGACTTGAAAACAAAAAAAAATATTTGCTGTATAATTATGCAGCGTAGATTAAAAAAAATTGCAGGCATTCTAGCGAGCGAGGGGGAAAAAAATGAAAAGAGGTAAAAGCTTGTGCAGACATCCAGAACTCATAGCGTAAGTGGGCAAATCATAGATTCGCAGTGCATCGGCGGAAGACAGGTGTCAAGCGAGGATCTTGATATAGGCCAGACGAGGCTAGAATTTTAAATAGAGGCTCCTATGAATAATAGCATGAATTAATTCTTTTGCGATCCTTGATGAAGAGAAAAAAAAGCTGTTCCAATTAATCGATGAATGTTGATGAAGTTTGGAAAGATTCTAAAACCGTAGAATACGTGTGTACAGATCTGCAAAGTGACTCAGAACAAATATCGAACTTTTCATTCATTGATAACTGACGTTACTCTGAGTAAAGTTAATTTGTAATAGAGACAAAATTGGTGAAATATCATAGACTAAAAAAGGGAGTAAAATTATTTTCATCAATCGATCACAACGTTACTAATTTAATGAAGGAAAATGCCACATTTAAGTCGGACTAACACTGAGCATTTATTTATTTATTTTTGGCCTGCCTGTTCTTGAGCCAAAGTTTTAAAAAAAATTCTTTATTTTATCCATTAAAAGAACATATTTTTTCTAATAATTTCAGCAGCTAAACAAATATCAGTAATTTTTATCTGACTATCTCGCCTCGCAAGCAAATCAAGCGTAAAAAAAAGTTCGTTAAATTGTTATTCAACTATAATATTATATTATAGTTAGAATTTCGATCCTCGGATTACGTATAATTACACCTTCCAACTACCAACCAATCTACTAAAGAATAAAGTAATCAGAGTTGTAAATGCCTAATACTTATAAAAATAAAGATGATGACACAATCAGCTCTATAATTATCATTTCATAATAATAACATGTAGCGATTATAATACGACTAAACTTTTTAACAGCTGTAAAAATGATTATTTTTCAATAAAATTTCAAGGTAATCTTTTTGAAAAAATAAAGAAACATAATTAATACATTGAGAAAGTAATGCATTAATTATCTCTTCCATTTTTTCCACTATTTCTTCCAATATTTAAGCGAAAATTAGTATTTTTTGCAGCTATTGAAATATTTACACTCTATTTTATAATCACTACATATTATTATTATTATTATTAAATCATAATTACAAAACAAACTGTACTGCAAACTATATTTCATGAATTAATGGGGATTTACAACTCTGAAAGTAACCAATGGCTTAAAAACAGTATGTAAATTTTTTTGAATACCTCCAAGATTCTATTTTCATCTCTGAAATATAATATTATTGCAGAGTTGAAATTTATATTCGTTCTGAATCACCCTGCACTCTCCACATCTTATATTCCACAAATATACGAGAAAAATTTATGTTATTTTAGTATGTTTCAAGCGAGAGATGAAAGCCTGCATTTCTACACGCGTCTGACCTTGCGTGAGCGAAAACTCGGTATCTGCCGTTACCTGAGGAACTATCGAGGGTGGATTAGCACCCTTATGTTCGGGACTCTGAAGATTTTCTCCTTTCCATTCGTTGTCGGTCTCCTCGGAGTCGTCGAACTGTGATTTCCATTGGGAGGCGAGTGTGAGACCACCGCCGCCGCGTGTTACTTGCTGAAGCGCCGAGACGTTGTCGTCGTCGATCTGCGCAAACTGAGTGATAGAGCAATCCCGCATTGCCGAGCGTCCGCTTCTCGATTGTTGCCTCTGTTCTGTCCGCCTCCTTGGTTCTCTTCTGAGAGGTTCTCTTTGCTCCGTCACCTGTAATTAATTACAAATGACGCATTAATTTTTCATTACATAACAATCATTTTGGAAAAGAGGAGCAAACGTATACTGTCTAAAATATTTGGAAACTCAATGGAATCGATGCTGGAAGTTTTTATCAATACATTTTTTGTGACTCAATTGTAAAGATTTTAAAGGAATTGTACATATATTTTTTACTCAATGGTTATTACTCGGATTTCGGACCTCATTAAGCAAAATATGTGTTAATAATTGTGCTGTAAAATGCTTCAAACGCAATTTTCACGAAACTTTTTCTATTGATTTTCCTACACTTAGAACGTACAAATTTTTATATAGTGACAAAATTACACCGATGCAGAGCATGAAAAGTGGAGATTTTTGTTTATCATAAGTGACTGTCTTTTATTAACACCTAAACCAAACTGATTTTTAATAAATCCCCATTTTTTGGTCGATAATTTAATAACTGTTGTTTTCATTTTTTTTATATGTTCAAAAGAAAATTGCAAGTGTGAAGAAGAAACTGCCGTAAGAAAAATGGGATTACCACACTTTTGATATTCTCGTTCGCAGCAAGATCTTGTACGATCATGCTGCGAACGAGAATATCAAAAGTGTGGTAATCCACTGTCGAAATGTTTACCAGAACACGTGCTATTTTTTAAATATACATTTAATTTCAACTTGAATTCGACCCGATTGATGTTCATAAACCTTGGGTGGAAAAATGCAAATCCTGATGTAATCTAGCCTTCCTTTTGTTTTTTTATAATTGAGTAACAAAAAAGAAAAGAATAACAGTTTTCAACTACCCAGTGCAATTAAATTGAATGAACCAGCATAATATAAAGTTTCCAATACTATTGCCCCAAGTTTCAAACAAAGTCTTTACAATGCACTCGACCTTTAGATTGGACGGAAGAAAAATCGTTGCATTTACCGGACTCTGATTGCCCACGTGCTTTGTATTCGTAACATCATAGGAGCAGTAGGAAGCGTCGACTTCGGTCTGTATTCTCGGACTTGGAGGTTCGCCGGGATTAGTTTCGGGCGTTGCGACGACTCTGAGCCTAGCGAAAGTTGCGCCACTCGCGGATTTTCGAAGCGGTGCCGCAGCGTTTGCGACGGTTTTGGAACGCGGTACCTCGGATGCCGAACGGGCCGATGCCATGAGCGCGTCGCCTTCGTTGTCAACCGGCTTCTCCGCCGGTGGAACCGGCGACTGGGGCTCCACGGCCATCGATACAGCTCGTCGTTTCTTCGGCGAACCTGTCAACGACCGATCAATAACAGTTGACAAGAAATACCCCAAAAATTCAATGAATCCCACACGAAAAATGTTTAGTACATTTTCATTTTGTATAATATTTTATGTAAATATGTTGCGTACGATTTTAATTTACATTCACGAATGTTTGTACATGTACAAATCCAATATTATAAACAAAAATGAGTGTATTTGTCAGGACTTCAGATAAAGTAAATAAAAATTCACCAATTTGTCATCACTTTTTTATATTTATAATTCGTACTTCGTCTTTGTAAGAACGTACGTGGCATTATTTACTCTACTTTTTATAGGGCAGTGAAATTAATAAACATAAATCTCGATCACTGAAGCGACCGATCAATAACAGTTGACAATATCCCAAAAATTCAATGAATCCCACTCGACAAATGTTTAATACATTTTTATTTTGTATAATATATTGTGTAAATATGTTGCGTACGATTTTAATTTACATTCACGAATGTTTGTACATGTACAAATCCAATATTATAAACAAAAATGAGTGTATTTGTCAGGACTTTTCAGATAAAGTAAATAAAAATTCACCAATTTGTCATCACTTTTTTATATTTATAATTCGTACTTCGTCTTTGTAAGAACGTACGTGGCATTATTTACTCTACTTTTTATAGGGCAGTGAAATTAATAAACATAAATCTCGATCACTGAAGCGACCGATCAATAACAGTTGACAATATCCCAAAAATTCAATGAATCCCACTCGACAAATGTTTAATACATTTTTGTTTTGTATAATATATTGTGTAAATATGTTGCGTACGATTTTAATTTACATTCACGAATGTTTGTACATGTACAAATCCAATATTATAAACAAAAATGAGTGTATTTGTCAGGACTTCAAATAAAGTAAATAAAAATTCACCAATTTGTCATCACTTTTTTATATTTATAATTCGTACTTCGTCGTTGTAAGAACGTACGTGGCATTATTTACTCTACTTTTTATAGAGCAGTGAAATTAATAAACATAAATCTCGATCACTGAAGCGACCGATCAATAACAGTTGACAATATCCCAAAAATTCAATGAATCCCACTTGACAAATGTTTAATACATTTTTATTTTGTATAATATATTGTGTAAATATGTTGCGTACGATTTTTATTTACATTCACGAATGTTTGTACATGTACAAATCCAATATTATAAACAAAAATGAGTGTATTTGTCAGGACTTCAAATAAAGTAAATAAAAATTCACCAATTTGTCATCACTTTTTTATATTTATAATTCGTACTTCGTCGTTGTAAGAACGTACGTGGCATTATTTACTCTAGTTTTTATAGGGCAGTGAAATTAATAAACATAAATCTAGATCACTGAAGCGACTGATCAATAACAGTTGACAATATCCCAAAAATTCAATGAATCCCACTCGACAAATGTTTAATACATTTTTATTTTGTATAATATATTGTGTAAATATGTTGCGTACGATTTTAATTTACATTCACGAATGTTTGTACATGTACAAATCCAATATTATAAACAAAAATGAGTGTATTTGTCAGGACTTTTCAGATAAAGTAAATAAAAATCCACCAATTTGTCATCACTTTTTTATATTTATAATTCGTACTTCGTCTTTGTAAGAACGTACGTGGCATTATTTACTCTACTTTTTATAGAGCAGTGAAATTAATAAACATAAATCTCGATCACTGAAGCGACCGATCAATAACAGTTGACAATATCCCAAAAATTCAATGAATCCCACTCGACAAATGTTCAATACATTTTTATTTTGTATAATATATTGTGTAAATATGTTGCGTACGATTTTAATTTATATTCCCAAATGTTTGTAGATGTACAAATCCAATATTATAAACAAAAATGAGTGTATTTGTCAGGACTTCAGATAAAGTAAATAAAAATTCACCAATTTGTCATCACTTTTTTATATTTATAATTCGTACTTCGTCTTTGTAAGAACGTACGTGGCATTATTTACTCTACTTTTTATAGGGCAGTGAAATTAATAAACATAAATCTCGATCACTGAAGCGACCGATCAATAACAGTTGACAATATCCCAAAAATTCAATGAATCCCACTCGACAAATGCTCAATACACTTTTATTTTGTATAATATATTGTGTAAATATGTTGCGTACGATTTTTATTTACATTCACGAATGTTTGTACATGTACAAATCCAATATTATAAACAAAAATGAGTGTATTTGTCAGGACTTCAGATAAAGTAAATAAAAATTCACCAATTTGTCATGACTTTTTTATATTTGTAATTCTTACTTCGTCTTTGTAAGAACGTACGTGGCATTATTTACTCTACTTTTTATAGGGCAGTGAAATTAATAAACATAAATTTCGATCACTGAAGCGACCGATCAATAACAGCTGACAATATCCCAAAAATTCAATGAATCCCACTTGACAAATGTTTAGTACATTTTTATTTTGTATAATATTTTATGTAAATATGTTGCGTACGATTTTAATTTACATTCACGAATGTTTGTACATGTACAAATCCAATATTATAAACAAAAATGAGTGTATTTGTCAGGACTTTTCAGATAAAGTAAATAAAAATTCACCAATTTGTCATCACTTCTTTATATTTATAATTCGTACTTCGTCTTTGTAAGAACGTACGTGGCATTATTTACTCTACTTTTTATAGAGCAGTGAAATTAATAAACATAAATCTCGATCGCTGAAGCGACCGATCAATAACAGTTGACAATATCCCAAAAATTCAATGAATCCCACTCGACAAATGTTCAATACACTTTTATTTTGTATAATATATTGCGTAAATATGTTGCGTACGATTTTAATTTATATTCCCGAATGTTTGTACATGTACAAATCCAATATTATAAACAAAAATGAGTGTATTTGTCAGGACTTCTGATAAAGTAAATAAAAATTCACCAATTTGTCATCACTTTTTTATATTTGTAATTCGTACTTCGTCTTTGCAAGAACGTACGTGGCATTATTTACTCTACTTTTTATAGAGCAGTGAAATTAATAAACATAAATGTCGATCACTGAAGCGACCGATCAATAACAGTTGACAATATCCCAAAAATTCAATGAATCCCACTCGACAAATGTTCAATACACTTTTATTTTGTATAATATATTGTGTAAATATGTTGCGTACGATTTTAATTTACATTCACGAATGTTTGTACATGTACAAATCCAATATTGTAAACAAAAATGAGTGTATTTGTCAGGACTTCAGATAAAGTAAATAAAAATTCACCAATTTGTCATCACTTTTTTAAATTTGTAATTCTTACTCCGTCTTTGAAAACATGAATCTCGATCACCGAATGGTTATCAACACTTCTATATTAATATATGAAGAAAAGAAATATTGATAGTTCATTTTCGTAGAAATGCAAGTACTTGTATTTAAAAATGCATTAAAGAGCGACTACGGTAAATCATTAAATCATTAAATGTTAAATCATTAACATTTCAATTTGTGCTTGAAAATTGGGATCTATTTTGTACTCAAGGTGTTGCAAAAGTTATGAAATTATTTCCCGTTATATACCAGTCAATGAAACCACACATAATAATACGATATTTCATGAATGAAATGTACAATATTGAATTTTATGATTTAATGAAATGATTAGAATAAAAAGTAATAGATGTTGTAGGTAATTAAATGTGTCATTTAATAACAATTTCAACGTGGGATATCTAATGAGAAAATGGAGAAAACATACGAAACTTACCTTGTACCGGGGGCGTCGCTGCAACTTGCTGCCCGCCTTGCTGATGCGGGTTGTCCGTTATCTGTATGGTTGCATTGCAATTTTTGTCCCGGCCATGATTACTTATTGCAGATGTAAATGGAACAGGAGATCCCTCCGTTCCCAATATTATCCTGCATAAACTTTCGTAATCTACCTTTCCCTGCGAAAGACGGATTAGGGAAGTTAACCGTGCGTACCAATTTATTTATCCAATTCCATGTACTTTGCTTTTCAACGTTATTTAAAAACAAAACAAAAACTTTAACAATGGCACTTCTCGGAATATATTTTACACCCACCTCCTTTCTGTTGTCCGGCTCGACGTTTTCTTGATTATTTGTATCGACGTTTGGTGTTGTGGGTGCCTGATTGATAGTCGTGGCTGTGGTGAGTGCCGGTGGAGCCGTGACCGTTGGTAACGACCTCGTCGTCGGCAGTCCTTCGTTAGCCACTAAAGGTCTTTCCCAGTCATACGGATCGCTCGCTTTCACCCCCCGCCGCTTCATGCAGCGCTCGAACAAATTCGCCAACATCGCGTAATCCGGCTTATCCGCGTATTGCAAATTCTGCAAAAACAACGAGTTACAAATTCGTTTTTTGTTGTCAGATTAATAAAGCTTCAAGGAAATCATACGAAAAATAAAAATAATGAAATGTGTGAGAATAGTATTTTTCTATACTCGCTGAATCGATTAGGTCATTAGAACGTCGTTTCAGGATAAGTTTTGCATAAAATAAATTATAGGTAGCAATTTGCGGTTCGTTTGCTATTATTAGTAGAGATTCTTTTTTATCTAGTCTTAAAAATTCTCACGCGTATTTTATTACACTTCTTTGCTCAGAATATTACTCGAATGGCAGATTCGAGATAAAAAACGTGAAACTTATAAATACAAGATGTATGGTAGTGAAGAACTGATGAAAATTTTTTTGAGAGAATAAGGGTCAATAAAAGAAAATAGTGTCATTTTTCCGCAACTAACTTTGTAGAGTCGTGCAATTCTTCAGCTGAAAGATTAACAGAACCAAGTTTTGACCGAGGGAGTATTTAGTCAAAAGCATTGAATCACTACTTCTAAAATTTCTAACAAAATTGTTTAAATTTGTTGCGAAGTATTATTGACGCTGTGTTGAAATAATTTGCAGAATCAAAGATAAATATGCAGCTACGCAAAATCTCCCAGTATTCCGTTTCTGAAGTTTCTGTAAAAAATCTAGAATGTTGTATGACAACATCATGATACACATAATTTCAATAAATAAGTTATCCACTTCTGCTGAATCGTTAGAATGGACACATCCAAACAAATCCTATGCATTCTCAGTCATTTGAACATTTATCTGTAAGATCTTGTAACCAACTTAACCATGCACTGATTTACACTGGTTTGAACTGTCAAGTGAAAGAAAATTCTTTGAGTTTCGAAGTTCATATAAAATAGGAACGA
Source organism: Ephialtes manifestator (assembly GCA_963970395.1). Classification (NCBI taxonomy): domain Eukaryota; kingdom Metazoa; phylum Arthropoda; class Insecta; order Hymenoptera; family Ichneumonidae; genus Ephialtes; species Ephialtes manifestator. The sequence continues at coordinate 26,727,908 of OZ019975.1, read as the reverse complement.
AGTAAATATAGTCAGCTGTATTAGTAAGATTTGCGAAAATGCAATCAGAACACAATGTTTACGGATAATAACTGGGGGAGGGGGGGGGCGGGGGGGGGGGAGGCTCAGAAAAGAAATGGAATAGAAAGGGATATTTCCAAACGTAAAGAAAGTGCACGTCAGCACTCGAGATAAAATTATAGTCAATCAGTATATTTTACACTGGGATTTTTTAAAGTCTTTCGAAAATCCATCTATTAATACAGAGGTCTTCATGAGGCACCAGTGTCCCTGATGCCAGATTTTTTTTAAATATGTACATTATCATTCATTATGCAGAAAGTGACCACAAATTTATTTGAAAATTACGTGCCAGAGAATTTTACGCTGTATTTAAGATAAACAAACGTTTAGCTGACGATAATATATGGGCGTATCTCACAAAAGTTTGACTTTCGTGTAACTCAAGTTTGGAATGCGCTAGTAATTTATACAGAATGAATTACGCGAGTATCAAACTTTTTTAAAAATATACGAAGCATAATTGATATGAAAAAAAAATTCAATTTTATTATGGAGCATTAGACTGTTTTTTCCTGGTTCAAATTCGGGCATTATCAACTATGCAGCGTGTAACTATGACTTTAGCATCACTTCGTACGAATGTCAAATTGATATACACCTTTAAAAAAATACGAAAAAAATCATCAACATCTAGTAAGGGGTAATGAACATCATGTACGTAACTGTAATCGCCAAAACATGTCTGAAATTTAGCGGTTACCCTGTAAACATCTGTTACTCGGTTCTGATGTTTCATTTGATGCACCGCCGTTATAGGACTTCAGAATATCAGCACAAGCTCATTGAGCATATTAAATTGGATGCACATGAAGGTAGATTTATCACGGATTGAATGAAGTGAAATTTACGACGGAGAGTCAATTATTTTTCTCGCAGTGATCTGGGGAATAGATCCATATTGCCGAGTGCAGAATAAATCTGAGTACGTTACTCGTGTTGCGAATTATGTCAGAGTTGATGTGCGCGATCTTTCGATCAAAAACAATTTCTTTCTGGATTAAAATGTGTACAGGCCTCAAATTCGGACGTCAGATTTATAAATTTTGGTGATAAATTATTAGTATTAATTGTTTCTAAATTATCCAAATTATATTTTGAGTCAATACTATGTCAATAATAAAACTATGCCTTCCGATGGGTCATTTTTTAAAGAAGTGAACAATTATAAAATACAGTGGCAGATAGTTCTGATAACAATTTTGCACCAAATAAATTATTTTCAGTTAAAAATTATAATATGATTTTTTATACGTGTTCGAGGTATAAAATGACTTGTCCATTAACAAATATTATTTTCTAAAGATCTTAGGATGCATAAAAAAAAATTGGCGGACTTGTGCTCCTCAAATTATATTTTGATCTTCGAGGCTGTGAAAGTTAAAGGTTTGTGAGATACGCCCATATGTTTTATAATTGCCACGCGAAATTAAATGCAATCTCGGCAACGTTTATATATTTGAGAAACGAAAGTAGAACATTTGAACCATATATTATTAGGGGACTGTCTCTAAAAGATCTCTATTCGAGAACTGCTAATTTTGAATCGTTATAAAGTCCTCCTCTGTGCCAGTAGATTATTGGAAACTTCTAAAAACTCTTCTAAATAAAGTTCGGCGGAGATCATAATTTTATCCAGAGCAACGTATATTGTATATCTATCATTAACCATGGCAAATGGAATAGCGATGTTTTATCTAGGAGAATCTAATGATTTTAATTTCACTTGTGTCTAGCTGCAAAAGATATTTCCTGGAAAAATTACTCTATTGCAACAACATAACGAACCGCGCAGTTCTGCCGGTTGACTCTGCGTGCAACGAAAAGGTGACTTGCATTTAAAAAATATCATTAATTGTAATTACTGGAGTTTATACGTTCTCTGAAACAACTTTAAACAGTAAAACGAACCTAAAATTTCATGGTACGGGAAATGGCGAAGCGTTACCTCTACCTTTCCGCATTTCTGTTAATTGAAAAAGCGACATCTAAAACAGCAGTGCAATGTGTCTCATTCAACACTTCGAATCAGCACGCGTCAATCAACGGTTAAAGTTTTTTTTTTTTTCATTTGGCCAAACGTACACTTGTAATTATACCGATGGTCTAGTGCTAGAAGGGCATGTATTCTATGCTTATACACACTGAATATGTCCTTTTGACTTCAGGCCATTGAACGTTAGCTTTAATTGTAGCCTTACGTGTTCATAAATCCTGAATATTCTACTCTCGTTACACATACTCATGTTTTCGGTGACGAAAGTAGGACATTTTTAAATATTGTATATGTAGAATGATCATAAAATTTTTGTATAAATCTCTTTCCATACATTCATTCATTATTTTGGTATTTATGGCATGAACGTTATTCAAATTCTCTTGAAAATGGTGCCGATAAAAAATTAAATTCACGCATTAAATCTCAAATAAAAAATGAAGCTCGTTTTTCGAAGAAAATCACGAAAAGTTAAGGCCAGATTTCCTTTAACGATTTCCTTTGACGATATTTAAATACGATGAATTAAAGAAATGAAGTCTAGTTGCCGGCAAATAAATGCGAACGTGCAGCTGGACATCGCTTGCGCTTCGGATCACAAATTACTAGAAAAAACTTTGAGAAAATAAAGAAAAATCCCGGCAACTTTTCTCATAGTGTGCATTTTTATATGAATTCACTGAAGTACGTTAATTGTTTCGCCGATCACGATAATTGACTTTATTAAAAAATTGGCAAAAATAGTTTCAGCCAAAAATGCAATTCCCGAATGAAATAACAACTTCAAACTCGATTGTTTACTTAATTATTGACTCTAAAACATAATAATCTACAGAACAAAAAATAGTTGCGATTGAATGAACATGTAGCTCAACGTCGTTTGCAGTTCTAATCACAAATTACTAAGAAACTTTAAGAATTTTTATATAAATTTAATTTAAAGTAATTTAATTGTGCCGCTACTTATGGTACTTAACATTATTAAACTATTCTCTAAAATCGGTCAAACTAAAAAAGGGAATTCCCAGATCAAACTTCAACTTCAAAATCAAACTCCGTGCCTCGCTGAAGATCGTCAAAAATTCATCCGACTCTTGTCCTAATTCTCGGTTTAAAAATATAATGATCTAAAGAACGGAAATACAGTTGCGGTTGATTCAAAATCAAATTCCGTGCTTCGGTGAAAATCGTTAAAAATTCATCCGATTCTTATCCTAATTCTCGTTTTCAAAATATAATGATCTAAAGAACGGAAATATAGTTGCGGTTGATTCAATATCAAATTCCGTGCCTCGCTGAAAATCGTTGAAAATTCATCCGACTCTTATCCTAATTCTCGTTTTTAAAATATAATCATCTAAAGAACGGAAATATTATTGTGGTTGATTCAAAATCAAATTCCGTGCCTCGCTGAAGATCGTCAAAAATTCATCCGACTCTAGTCTTATTTCTCGGTTTTAAAATATAATGATCTAAAGAACGGAAATATAGTTGCGGTTGAATGAACGCAAAAGTGTGATAAATTCACCTCAAGCGGAAAGTGCAACGCTGCTAGAAAATTCTCAATAGCGTTTCTTGCATTCCTTCGAATAACGAAGTGCCACCCGCAACGTAAATAATGTCGCTGTACCGGCGTTATGAAACGAGAGAAAAGAAAAAAAAACTCATCTTATGACGTATTTCAATGCTAAGTATATGCTTCCGGAAGACCTTGGCCCCTTTATCATATAGACCAGCGTTTGAACAGCGGCCAAATGGTCCGCGTAGATTCACCCGATGCCTACGTGCATCGGTTACTTATTTACTGCCGTTAACTTTTCCCCCTCGAGAAATGTACTATTCTGCACAAGTATCGGCTGGTAATTAAATTAAATCAAATTACCTGAATGTGTTCCAGGAAGAGACGAAGGTCGGAAGGTAAATGTTTCAGGAGCAAACGATGATCATACTTTTCCTTGAGGGTTCCCACCTATAGATACAAAGAGCATTATATATAATGTATAAGTTCACGGCGACCATGACCGATATCTCGACGAGACGTAGAAACCGTACCTGCTCTTTGTCTTTGATCTTTCGCCAAGGAAGTTGCCCATTGACGAATTCCACGAGCATGTAGAACAAGGACCAGAGATCGTCGTGTCTGCCCATTTCCTTATTTTTGTGAGCATTTACGGAAGCGTAACGCACGGTACCACGAAAACCTGCGGCGGCACGTGGAGGCCGTACGTCGCCAGTCCCTGTCGTAAATTGACGAGCGAGACCAAAATCCAACATGTACACCATACGAGTATTGTACGGATGACGACCGATCGAGAAATTTGACTGCAATCACACGTTATACGCCGGAATTAGAAATTAGCGTAAAACAGAACGAAAAGATTAATTATCTACGTTTTCAATTTGTTGTACCCAAACTCTACTACATTTTTTGAGACAACTACTTCAAATAATAACTTGAACTATTCGAGTTTCGTTTTCCCATGTACAGAGTTGGCTCGATCATTCAATGAGAATGTAATTCTAATACTTTTATGACTGAATGATTATTAATTATTGCTTTGATGAGGTGTATGTAGGCGGCAGAGTTGTGAATGCCTAATACTTATAGAAATAATGATGATGATGCGATCAGCTTTATAATTATAATTTTATAATAATAACATGTAGCAATTGTAATACAATGATTAAGGTTTGGAATAGCTGCAAAAATTATTATTTTTCAATAAAAATTCACGGTAATCCTTTTGAAAAAATGGAAAAAAATAAGTAATGCATTACTTATTTCTTCCATTTTTTTCACTATTTCTTGCAATATTAAAGCGAAAATTAATATTTTTTTCAGCTATTCAAATGTTTACAGTCTATTTTATAACTACTACATATTATTATTATGAAAACATAATTACAAAACAAATTGTGCTGTAAACTATATCTCATGAATTAATGGGGATTTACAACTCTGGTAGGCGGCCGTGGATACGCAAACTATGTACAACAGTTTGTACACAGTTTATCAATTATTGTGCCTATTAAATTATAATTCATCACAACAATAATTTATATTATCGTTATATATAACAACAATTTATCTAAATTATTGTTGTATTTGTAAACTTATCAATTATTACGCCTATTAAATTATAATTCATTACAAGAATACAATAATTTAGATAAATTATTAATAACTATTGCAGAAACGTAGAATTCTAAGTTTTGCATAAGAATTAATCATAGTTATGAAAATGTATTTTACATGCAGAAAGTATATATTCGTTTTCATAGAATGAATGTCCAAAGTCGGAATAGTAAGCACGACAAATTCAATCGTTGATGCTACCATTATAATTGCTAGTGGCAACCAATCTATTAGGTAAAGCTGCAATCATAGATGATTAGCGCAACTGATAGGTAATCTACCAACGAATCTTCGTTCGTGCAAAAAATGTTTGTTTGCTTTTATAACGAAGCAAAGTTAAACATAATCAAATACTTCTCAATTTTTTTGTATCAGCTCATTGCTTTTTTTTTTCAAATGCAGGGGGAAAACTGTCGGATGTGCGAACGCACTTTGGTGAATTTAGGCTTAGCTATGAATTTACGAAAATGAACTTAGCTTTCGTACGGAATATCGTGAAAAGAATTCTTGTCAACAAATGTCCAATTTCGTAAATCTATTTGAGATTCTAAGTTCGAAGAGGGCTATGCAACTTGCTAATTTGTATTGAAAATAATTTCTTCAGTTATCTATTCTGTGCGGGTACAAAGTCGACTGTATGCAATTAGAAAATAGTGTTTGAAAAGTAATACTAATAGTGTGAAGTATTCTTAGCACTAATTCTTAATTTGGCCGTGTAGGTTATTACCGCGTTGAGTAAATGGTTCGAGAGATTTCAAAAAAAATCTTTTGCTGATATTAAATACCAAGAATGTGTTTACTTTTGAAAATTTATAGCTAAACTAGAATTTAATAAAGTGCGTTTAGGCAACAGATAGTCTGCCATACAAGGTTGACGGCCGTGCTTAAATTTAACAAGATTACTTATTAGACTCGTGTCTGGCTTTCGTTTTCTATTAATAACTCATAGAGGCGATATTTGTCACGGGAACGATGTTTAAACGATTATTCATACTTCGGCATTTGATCGCAGATTAACGCTGTTGAAAGCCACGAGACTCATAAATACTGATTGTTGAATATATGTTGCTAAGAGATAAGTGATTTTACTGGTTATATGTTGTTGCTTCGAAGACTCATCTTGCGATTCAAAATAAACATCGAGCATTTACTCTACGTTATTCACAGACTAAATTTAAAAAATATCCTGATGCAATATGCCGGGCAATTGTCATTTGCAATGAATAGATCGAATTTTTTTTGTGTGTCTAGAAAAAAGGCAAGCATCGCAAAATAAATGCAAAAAAAAATCAATACATTTCGTGATTATTTTCCAGTAGAATAATAATACTTATGTCATGATAAAAATGTCAGTAGGAATTACTACTGATTTTTCCGGTTACATATTAAGTAAATAATAAAGAATTGAGTCACCTAATTCTATTCAATCACTTTGAGTCTATTAAAGAGGATTTTAAAGACGGGATTCTTTTTCACGGATTTAAACCTTAAATAATTTTGGATAAATGCCATTTTTTTCGTCAATATAACAACTATAAAATTAAGTAATTATTCATATTATTTATCACTATATTTAGCATTCTTTTCATTGAAACTTCCTTGAATACTTGATGTACAAAATGATTATTTTTTATCACACAAACTTTTGGTTGAATTAGTTATTTTCTTTTTTTAAAATAATTGTTAGTCTTATTATATTTATAAATAATTGAAAAAAATAGTGACAAGTAATTTTTAGACACTTTTATAATTGAAAACTAGTTTTTGAAGCTCATTTTACTGTATGTTAATTGGATGAACATTCTGTGAGCTAATTGGAATGAAATGCTTATGTAATTTTTGTAAATCTTTGTGACTCTTAGAACTTTTGTTCATATTTAGAAAAGTACTTGTTCTTACACATAATTTCTAACAATAAATTTTTGGAAATTATTTAGTGTTACAGATTTATAGAAAATGGTACTCACGGGCTTAATATCTCTGTGAAGGAAGCCCACTTGGTGTATACTCTCTATTGCTTTCAGAATCTGAAGACCTAGACGTAGTGTCGTAGACAGAGAAAAGGCACCTCGAGGCTGAGCTCGTCGCAGTTCTGCCAGATTTTTCCCCTGAAGCTGCATAACGACGTAATTGAACCTGTCATTTCTACCGCAGCCTATGAATCGGCAAACATGTTCTTTACCTAAAAAAAAACACCAAAGTCAGAAAATAGAATACGCATAATAGTACTTTCCGCTCCATCTAATGTCCATACAAGCGTTTCTCACCCTGAAGCTTTTTGAGGACGGCTACTTCCATCTTGAGTACTTGCTTTGGCTGCCTAGCCGACTCAACTTTAAGAGCGACCTGTTCTTTGGTCATCAAGTCTAGGCCTTCGTAAATTTCGCCAAACCCGCCACCACCGATCTTTCTCATCTGTATCGCAAATATAATCCAAGATAGTACACCAACAGGCCAAAACCAGAAAAACAATTTCAAATACATCTTTAACCCGATTAAATAAAAACCTCTGTACAAAAAGAACTGAGTCACCAGGTGCGTAGGTGCAAAGGTCAAATAGTCTCAATGGTGCAAAATAACACAAGTACGAAGAAAAGAATTAAAAAAAAAAAATACGAAAATAAAAAAACGACGTACCTTAAAAAAAAAAAAAGATAATTGATTGAAATAAAAATAAATTACTGACCACTTTCCATCGTTCTTTGACCACATGGCCGGGCTGCAACAAATCCTCGCTTGTCATCGTGATGTTGTTGTTCTGATCCGTGCTCTCGTCGCCTACATGTCTCAGCACCAATTTACCGGGATGATTGGGATGCCTGGAAAATCGAAGCAACCCTTCAGCATCGTCGATGATAGGTCTGCCATGACACAGTGTGTCACCGGGCCGAGACGAGGAGAGCAAAGAGGGTGGGTGGTTTTATATATCCCCGAAACGATTGAGAGAACTTCGAGTTTTATATGCCACAAGCCAGGAGGCGTTTTTTTTTTTAAAAAGATGTTGAAAGCTCGCGAGAAACGACACGCCCCGCGAGAGCTGCCCACACACGAGTTGATTTTTAACCTAACGCGTGTTCCCGTGCGAACCTCGTAGAAATTGGTCAATACGCGGGCGCCCCCCGTGCTAGGCAGCCATGATTGCGTGCGAGCGAAGGGTGCAGCCGTGTTACAAGGGTTGCGCCGCGCGAGATTTGTCTCAGTGTGTGTCGCACCACCACCGCAACACAGTCACTCTTCACGTCGACGACGACGACGACGACGACGACCACCACCGCCGTCTCTGCCACCCCCCGCGATCATCTATACACTTTGTACAGCCCCAGAGCCTCCCCCCCGTAAAGCGTTCTTTAATAGTGTGGACACCTCACTACCACCTTTCGGTTTCATCCCCTTGATAATCCGAAATTAGAAAAAAGAAAGAAAAAAAAAAGAAAATTCCGCGACAAGGCGACACTGATAATGAATTATCTTGGTAATAAAGGACAACGATTTACACTCTAATTTTTGTAGTATAAACTTGTGATTAATTGATATAGAAAAAAGGCACACACACAGTAGTCTCGTGGTAGGATCGAACGCGTGAAACTCGCGACTTTCTTCAAAACCCCCACGCGCCTTAACCCGCGATCCAAATATAATGACATTTTATTTTTACTAACAATGTCGTCTGCTAGGCGCTGATGGCCTACCCGACAGCCTGCTTCTGTCTCCTTTCTCGTTTTATCCTTCTGTCTGTCTCACTCTCTCTCTGTGTCTATCTCTCTCTCTCTCTCGCTCTAGTTCACTCTTTCTCTATTTCTCTGTCGCGCGCGCTCTTAGCAAGCTCCCAAAGCCGAGCTTTCGGCTGCAGCTAGAGAGCCGTATTTACTTTCACGTTTTTATTTTTTAAAATCTTTTAATTTATTTTTATTATTCAAGCACTCTCTTGTTCACTCATCTCGGCAATCGCGAGCCTCACTGGCTCTATTTCCCTCTCTTTCTCTCTCTCTCTCTCTTTCTCTCTGTGTTTCTTCGTATTGATACCTAGTGTTTTATTGTAGCTCTTTATAAAATGTTTCTCGTACACCCCAGATCCGCCGAGTTCTTTTCGGGGATCGATCTATTCGCGAGACGTCGTCGTGCTCGCCGCCGCGGAAGCGCCGCACGATATCCCGTCGTCGAGACTCGACGTTCCTGCTGCTGCTGCAGCCATCTTCCCTACCGCACCTGGGATTGGTCGGGTCGTCGCGCGATGGCGGCACTCATTCCATTACAACCGGCGCCCACACACTCTTCTCCTCTGTCCGATCGATGCAACTTTCGAGATATATCGAATCAACGCCGAGACTCTAAATGTCGTTCTGTCTCGCTGAGGTTCTTGGGTGGTAGTCGGCGCGCGCGCCTTTGAGCATTTTACTCGCTCATTATCGTCAGTTCACGGCGAACGTTATCGCATCGATAACGTGAAAAGAAAGCTTTAAGTTGTCGGTTCAATAATACACGTTTTATAATATCAACGATTTTTAACCCTTTTCGTTGTCAGACTGGGTAGAATCGACCCGGCGATCAACTTTCGGTATAAATATATAATAGTTCCCGGCTTCGAATGGGAATGTATTCGCCATCTACCTGGAGTTTGATATACTTTGGCAGATGTAAATACCGAGAAGGCACCGAAAAAGCTCTGAATACTTTTTGAATATTAAAAACACCGGGATTTTGCTCGAAATCAATGATAACGTGGAACACGTTTTATAATATCAACGATTTTTACCCCTTTTCGTGATCACATTTGGTACAATCGACCCGGCGATCGACTTTCGGCATAAATATATAATAGTTCCCGGCTTCGAATGAGAATGTATTCGCCATCTACCTGGAGTTTGATATACTCTAGCGGATGTAAATACCGAGGAAGGCACCGAAAAAGCACTGAATATTTTTCGAATATTAAAAACACCGGGATTTTGCTCGAAATCACTGATAATGTGGAAAGAAAGCTTTAAGTTGTCGGTTCAATAATACACGTTTTATAATATCAACGATTTTTAACCCTTTTCGTGGTCACATTAGGTAAAATCGACCCGGCGATCAACTTTCGGTGCAAATATATAATAGTTCCCGGCTTCGAATGGGAATGTATTCGCCATCTACCTGGAGTTTGATATGCTCTAGCGGATGTAAATACCGAGGAAGGCACCGAAAAAGCACTGAATATTTTTCGAATATTAAAAACACCGGGATTTTGCTCGAAATCACTGATAAAGTGAAAAGAAAGCTTTAAGTTGTCGGTTCAATAATACACGTTTTATAATATCAACGATTTTTAACCCTTTTCGTGGTCCCACTGGGTAAAATCGATCCGGCGATCAACTTTCGGTGTAAATATATAATAGATCCCGGCTTCGAATGGGAATGTATTCGCCATCTACTTGGAGTTTGATATACTCTAGCAGGTGTAAATATAGAGGAAGGTACCGAAAAAGCACTGAATACTTTTCGAATATTAAAAACACCGGGATTTTGCCCGAAATCACTGATAACGTGGAAAGAAAGCTTTAAGTTGTCGGTTCAATAATACACGTTTTATAATATCAACGATTTTTAACTCTTTTCGTGGTCAGACTGGGTAAAATCGATCCGGCGATCAACTTTCGGCATAAATATATAATAGTTCCCGGCTTCGAACGGGAATGTATTCGCCACCTATCTGGAGTTTGATATACTCTAGCGGATGTAAATACCAATGAAGGCACCGAAAAAGCACTGAATACTTTTTGAATATTAAAAACACCGGGATTTTGCTCGAAATCACTGATAACGTGAAAAGAAAGCATTAAGTTGGTCGGTTCAATAATACACGTTTTATAATATCAACGATTTTTAATCCTTTTCGTGGTCACACTGGGTAAAATCGACCCGGCGATCAACTTTCGGCGTAAATATATAATAGTTCCGGGCTTCGAATGGGAATGTATTCGCCATCTACCTGGAGTTTGATATACTCTAGCGGATGTAAATACCGAGGAAGGCACCGAAAAAGCACTGAATACTTTTTGAATATTAAAAACACCGGGATTTTGCTCGAAATCATTTTCTCAGCTCGTGTGAATGCAGCACTCGTCTTCAGCTCGTGCTACAAACTCACACTCGCGAGAAATGTGTTTTCCCTCCCTCGGGCCGCAATATATTATTTCACATATATTAACTTATCAGTCAATTTGGTACTGTTTAATCGCAGAAACAGATTTAAATGTTTGGTGGGACTCGAACCTGGAACCCTGCGGATATGAAACTGAATCTTAGACCACGAGGCTATTCACGTCTTTGTAAATATATATTTCTACTGTCTATTTAAAGTATAAGGACAATCTAAACGTAAAATAATGTTAGGCATTTACAAGATCGCATCTGGAGTTATTAAAATAGAAACATGTTTAATCAATTGTTACCGAAATCGATTATTTTCATTGTTATATATTGACTTACAATAGATTCTGCGAGTTCTCATATTGTGAGACTAAATGCATCATCACTTCGATTCCCCACCTCCCACCTTTAATGTACCGACACGAAGAGGGTTTCTCGACTTTTTCCTACCGTTCTTGAGGTGTTTCGGAATTGTCTTATTAAATTATGTATCCACGGCTTGGAAAATTAAAAAAAAGCTTGGAGATTCGATCCAGTTGTTTTTATAACATTACATAGTTTTTCTTAAAACCGGTGCGATGGTCTAGTGGTTAGTGTACTGGCCTCTAGTCCAGAGCCTCGGTAGGTCGCGGGTTCGATTCCCGGTGCCGTCGATTTTCGTCGAAAATATAAATACGGGCGCGATGAAGCTCCAGATGTATATATGAGACCCACACAAGTATTTCTACCTGTGGGGCAAATGCGATATAGAGGGGGAAGTCGGATGCGGCCACATGGGGGCCTGGTTACTGATCCGGACCAGACCCCCAGGGGGGACTGGCTACTGATCCGGGCCGACCCTGGAATAGGCGTAATGCCTGCAGACGGGGGAAATACAACATAAAAAAAAAAAAAAAACATAGTTTTTCTTACTCGCCGAGTAAGAATGATAAGAAATCAATGCCTCAATTGTAGTAAAAGTTTATGCCGTTTTATTGGCTTCGCGATTAACGGTTGGTTAGAACAAAGAGCTACACTTCTTCGCTGAGCAACTTCAGTCAGTGTTTTTGCAACTTGTTTTTTATCTTGGGTCTGCAATATTTGTAATTAACAAACGAAACCAGTTCGAGGCCTGATTCTGCTGGGAGACCAACAAAAAATTGTTTTTGTCGGAATGAAGGATATATTTATAAATCAGCTTGGTGTCTGAGAATTGTGATTACAATTTTATATAAAATTAACATTTTCCATCGTATGAACGGATAATTTTTAAATATTTTTATCAATTGTTTTAGCAAATGATTAGATATATTTTTTTGTCGAAAATCAAACTTTTTTTTCTACAGCTTGTCGTTTTCGTAATTTTTTAAATTTCAGATAATTTTTCGGTCATACCATAAAAAATGTTATAAACTATTTTTTGTTCAAATTTGAAGTAAATCAACCAAATATATAATTCGACAGGGCTATGTATCGGCATCACTTTGTTTATACAGTAATAATATCATTGTTTATCAATATCTTTCAAATTAAAAAAGATCAAACTTCGCAAGACTTTGTATTAATTATGTATAAAGCCCCAAAATTCTCCTAAAATTAATAAAAATAAAAAATCGACGTGATTTTTGGGTCTGAAGCTTATGCAAACCTCTTCTCATCATAAAACAACTCTAACATCTTCATTACATTACAACACAATCGCGAAAAAACTAAGTTAATGATGGTAAAGTGTTTGAAGTCGAAAATCGAAGATTTTAAAAAAATATGCAAGTGTTGTCATATGTTAAAGTTATGATACAGAGATAAAAATATAATTGAATACACCAAATCAATTTACTTAAAAATCGATAATTGATTCAAGTATCTGGTATTTAATGCAACTATATATATGTAGACAAAACAACAATATATTATTTGAATTAATGTAACCAGTACAATCGAAGCAACCATAAATTTTGTTGAGTCAATTAAATAAATGTAATAAATTAAATCAATTTATTTATAAATGTTGTAATTCAATGGAAAAGTATTTCATTGGCTGTACTAAATAATTTAATTGAAAACAACGACAGAAGAACTAATTTATATTAAATTAAAGCAATTAAATATTCATCAATTTCACATAAGTATTTTTTACATTAAAAGAAAGTTTTTTTTCATTTAACGATAGATTTACTGACTCGAATTGAAAACATAATATGAAAACGTATGTTGTCTGATGTATGCATTGAAAAGTTTAATTGATTCAACAAAATATTTATTAATAAAGTAGAAAAATTTTATGACTGAAAAAAATATGATTCCGATTGCACAAATGGAGGAATTAAATATCTGATTTAAATATTTTCAAATAAATTATTTACTTGGAAGATTTGTTGTATTCAATTATATTTTTCTCTCGGTGCAGAGATGTTTTTCGGAATTAGATATCTCTAAATAAATGCAATGTTATGGCTTGACGGATATTTTTATTACAGCTATAGAGAATAATTTTTATTATTGCAATATAGTGTCAAGTAGGTTTAACTTCGTTGTCGCTCACACGTCAGGGTTAATTCAATTTGAGTAATGCACGATCTTCACTTGGCAGTTTAAAAAAACGATAAAATCTCATTCTTCACCAGTACGAATTTAGAAACGTTTCTGAGAAAATTGATCTCACGGCAGCATCGCGTTGTCGTCTCGCTGTATTTATTTATAAATCAGTACATTAAAATCTGCCTATAATTTTAGAATGGCAATTTCGTATTGCCTTTGTTGCTTGACCACGTGGGTAAATCGTCGTTTCTTTACAGAGTCGAAAAGACGTCATCACGATGCGATTAAAATAATTGTCAATGCTTGCTGGAAGATCAGAATTTAAATTAAGTTTCTGCAGCGCAACAAAGCAGATGATGGTACCGCAAAGTAAAAGAAAATAGCTGTGCAATAAAAAAGCTCTCATATTCTCAATTATCTTTCTTCTATAAAGGGAACAATTGTGTAGTACTAGAAATTATATTGTCGATGCAAATATTGATTTATTAATTCCAATCCATTTTTTATTGTGTGTGTAAAATCATGATTCAATAAAATAATTGCGAGTATATGATATATTACAAAACTATTCAATACAAACAGGAATATTTTAAGAAATAAAAAATATATATTGTATATATATTTTTTAATGAATAAAAAATAAAAATATAAATAAAAAATATATATTGTATATATATTTTTTATATTTATATATATATAAATGTATATTAAAAAAATTTGTTTACTTTAGTAGATGTATTATTTCCATATTCCCAAAAACGTTTGATTGGAACAATAAAAATACTTCGCGTAAGAAAAAATACCAAGAAAAATCAACGATATTGGAAAATCCAAAAACTTTGAATTCAAATAATAGTTATGTCAAAAGGATACTAATAAATTGGTTTCATTGAAAATTATACAATTCATTTTGGAAAAACTTAATTTTTTTAGCTTATATTATATGTTACAATAATAATAATATATTTAGCTAATAAATTCGTTGATTTTGTTAATCTATCTAATTTCCGTTATCTAACTTGAAACTTTTTATACCTTTAGATTTAAAAAAATATTAAAAATTCGGGACTTTTCAACCATATCTCAAAATAACAAAAGTGAAATGTAAAAAAATTGATTTAAAAAATATATGTCAAAAAACAGCAATCAACTTTTCTGATAAAAATGAAAGTTGAAGTTTTCTGAAACTTTGTTAAGCAATTTAGTTCAAACTAATTTACAAATAACATTTTGAAATTGCGATTATTTTATAGAATCGATGTTTCTATTATCCTCAATTCCGTTGACTTCATGTAGAAGTCAACATCCTCATTGAATTATTCATCTTATTATAATAAACGCGATAATATCAAATGATTTCTATAATAACAACGAACATTTATTTAATCCAACTATAATTTTAATTAGCAATTCAATTAATATTTAACTTTCCATCTGTTATCCTGAATGTGAATCGTATAATTTTTTTATTTTTTCATTTACACCTACGCGATAGTTATATTTCGTATATGCATCGCGTACTCGCGCCGCTCCGAACGAGTCCATTTCAATTAGGCAAATGGACGTTTCTAAGTACCTCTGTACGTTTCTTTGTCGAACACCCACTGAAGCACAGAAGGAATAAAGGTCGAGTTTGAGCCACGTGTACAGCCACAACGCGCGCTCACATTCGCCCCTCATCGTCGAGCTTCGAACGCAATGACGAGTATTAGCGTGTTGCCGTCGATTCTCCTCCCCACCCGAATATTCCGAGCTTACAAATTATGAAGAAGCTACCGGCTGTGCTCGTAAAGTTGCACAAATTATAACTATCGATTAAATAATAAAAACCGCTGCAAAGCAGCTCTCTGCACATTGTTTCTTCACTATTATCTATATACATTAGGGCTGTTCAAAAAAACATAATTTCTTTATAATCGGTTGTTCCTGAAATGCTGTATTGATTATCACAAAAAAAAATGTTTTCGCGAAAGCTGAGCGTTGTGCGATGATATTAAGTACTGCCGCATCAAGGCCAAAATTAATTAAAAACGGCGATTTTTGGAATTTTTTTTTTTGACATCTTAAAGCGCTCATGGAGATTGTGGTTGCTTTCGATAGACTATCAAATTGTGTAAAGCTAGAAACATGTTCGTTATATTTAGTACTGTCGCATCGACATTGAAGTTAACAAAATAAAAAATGAAATCCTATAAAACATTGAAATATTCATCTGCTCATCGACTATTTCGCGCGTTTTCAAATGACAAAATGGCTCATGAAACGGGAGTCCTGTACTGTATGTCCTGTAGAGACATTTTTCTAAAAATTCAAAGTGTCGTGAAATTTCAACCGCTTCCATATCATATCCTATCCATTTCATATCATATCCCGTTATCTCGAAATTTGCATGTGTCAGCGAGGAAACTTGATTTTTCGAAAACTTCAAAATGCCATAATATTTGAACGACTGGACAGCTTTCATGGATCTGCATGAAATTTGTACTCAAATCTTTTTCGATGATAGTCCACAACCACAAAAAGTTCACATCCACAAAAGACAGTCCACAAAAAAGAAATTCGTGACGATATTTTTTTCATTTTTATTCACCAAAAATGAAATTTACCGACATATCGGCAGTTCCTTTGACCAAATTGGTAATCATAATTGATAATCAATAATCGTGAAATCATATCGAAAATTGCAGCCGGATATCTCATAATTTACAGGAGTTGAAGTCTTTGCAGACATTGAAAAAAAATCAAATTGCAATAAAACTAGAACCACTCTATTGATTCTCGCCAAATTGGGTACACATCATGGTTCGACCGTAGCCCATTTACGTACAAGATTTCAGCCCGATATCTCTTAATTTGCGAAAGTTATAGCGTGAAAACGATGTTTTCAAAATTTTCAAAATGCTGTAAAATTCGAAATTTTTATCCGATTCGCATCAACTACAATCCCAAATGTTTGTGTATGATAGTCCACTTGAGTACCAAATTTAAAGGAGATACAATAAAAATTACGACAGTTATCGTGCTTACAAGTAAATCTGCACACACAAACACATACAGACATTTCTTCTAAACCACTTTTCTCGACGTTTTGGACCATTCTGAGTGTCGCGTCATAAAAATCTGGAAAAACAGAAATTTCACAAAAACAATGCTTCCTCTATGAGAAATCAAAAATGACACGCAAAGTTTCGAACCTCTATGAGAAAGCAAAACCGACCGGTAGGTTTTAACAAAGTTGCACCGGGAAATAACCTTGAAACTCTAGTACTTACGGCAAAAATAAAAATAATATTATATAGCTATTGCATAAATAGTAACATCATGGTTCGACCGTAGCCCATTTACGTACAAGATTTCAGCCCGATATCTCTTAATTTTCAAAAGTTATAGCGTGAAAACGATTTTTTCAAAATTTTCAAAATGCTGTAAAATTCGAAATTTTTATCCGATTCGCATCAACTACAATTCCAAATGTTGGTGTATGATAGTCCACTTGAGTACCAAATTTAAAGAAGATACGAATAAAAATTACGACAGTTATCGTCTTTACAAGAAAATCTGCAAACACACATACATACATTTCTTCTAAACCATTTTTCTCGACGTTTTGGACCATTCTGAGTGTCGCGTCATAAAAATCTCGAAAAACAGAAATTTCACAAAAACAATGCTTCCTCTATGAGACATCAAAAATGAAACGCAAAGTTTCGAACCTCTATGAGAAAGCAAAACCGACCGGTAGGTTTTAAAAAAGTTGCACCGGGAAATAACCTTGAGACTCTAGTACTTACGGTAAAAATAAAAATAATATTATATAGCTATTGCATAAATAGTAACATCATGGTTCGACCGTAGCCCATTTACGTACAAGATTTCAGCCCTATATCTCTTAACTTTCGAAAGTTATAGCGTGAAAACGATTTTTTCAAAATTTTCAAAATGCTGTAAAATTCGAAATTTTTATCCGATTCGCATCAACTACAATTCCAAATGTTGGTGTATGATAGTCCACTTGAGTACCAAATTTAAAGAAGATACAATAAAAATTACGACAGTTATCGTCTTTACAAGAAAATCTGCAAATACACATACATACATTTCTTCTAAACCATTTTTCTCGACGTTTTGGACCATTCTGAGTGTCGCGACATAAAAATCTCGAAAAAAATAATTTTCACGAAAACAAAGCTCCCTCTATGAGAAAACAAAAATGACACGCAAAGTTTCGAACCTCTATGAGAAAGCAAAACCGACCGGCAGGTTTTAACAAAGTTGCACCGGGAAATAACCTTGAAACTCCAGTACTTACGGCAAAAATAAAAATAATATTATATAGCTATTGCATAAATAGTAACATCATGGTTCGACCGTAGCCCATTTACGTACAAGATTTCAGCCCGATATCTCTTAATTTGCGAAAGTTATAGCGTGAAAAAGATTTTTTCAAAATTTTCAAAATGCTGTAAAATTCGAAATTTTTATCCGATCCGCATCAACTACAATTCCAAATGTTGGTGTATGATAGTCCACTTGAGTACCAAATTTGAAGAAGATACAATAAAAATTACGACAGTTATCGTGCTTACAAGAAAATTTGCAAACACACATACAGACATTTCTTCTAAACCACTTTTCTCGACGTTTTGGACCATTCTGAGTGTCGCGACATAAAAATCTCGAAAAAAATAATTTTCACGAAAACAAAGCTTCCTCTATGAGAAAAAAAAATGACACGCAAAGTTTCGAACCTCTATGAGAAAGCAAAACCGATCGATAGGTTTTAACAAAGTTGCACCGGGAAATAACCTTGAAACTCTAGTACTTACGGCAAAAATAAAAATAATATTATATAGGTATTGCATAAATAGTAACATCATGGTTCGACCGTAGCCCATTTACGTACAAGATTTCAGCCCGATATCTCTTAATTTTCAAAAGTTATAGCGTGAAAACGATTTTTTCAAAATTTTCAAAATGCTGTAAAATTCGAAATTTTTATCCGATCCGCATCAACTACAATTCCAAATGTTGGTGTATGATAGTCCACTTGAGTACCAAATTTAAAGAAGATACAATAAAAATTACGACAGTTATCGTCTTTACAAGAAATCTGCAATCACACATACATACATTTCTTCTAAACCATTTTTCTCGACGTTTTGGACCATTCTGAGTGTCGCGTCATAAAAATCTCGAAAAACAGAAATTTCACAAAAACAAAGCTTCCTGTATGAGAAAACAAAAATGACACGCAAAGTTTCGAACCTCTATGAGAAAGCAAAACCGATCGATAGGTTTTAACAAAGTTGCACCGGGAAATAACCTTGAAACTCTAGTACTTACGGCAAAAATAAAAATAATATTATATAGCTATTGCATAAATAGTTAGCCACACTATGCATTTTATTCTGAGAAAAACCGGAGGAATAATCGATAGTAGTATATCCCGAGCTCGACTGCGGCGTTGGCAAACATCGTGAAAATCATAAAGAACACAAGCATTTTCCAAAATAACTGTAGGCAGCTCGGAGTTCAGTCACTGATGAAATGTGCGAGCCGAGAGTTATCGTACCGGTTAGCGATTTATCATCCTCCTTCTCCCCTCTCCTTTCGCGTATAAAAATATCGAAACGAAAGTACTTTATATACACTGCATATACACACGTCTAGCTGCTTATACGCTGATGAGACAGCAGAGAAGCAGCAACGTATACGCTTCGAAAGAAAAAGGAAAAGAGTATTAAGGGTCTCTCTCTACCTTTCTAACTTTCCAAGAGTCTCGACTGATACGAAACTCTCGAGGGGTTTATTCTTGACTCTCGAGAGAGTCACGGCTCACGACAGAACGAGCCACTTCCGTTTGCCTGCTCTGCTGTGTTACACTTTTAGATAAACGCTGTATTTCCATTATTCTGTAAAATGTCCAACATGTTGCTTCTGCTGTTAGATTATCAGCTGCTTGGAATTTCCTCTATGCGAGCACACAATTCCACACTTGATGTTAGTTTCGTGAAACGTTAATATAACCTCTTTATTGATTCATCGACGTTGTAAATGCGTTTATGGAATGTTTCCGAGGACTATAAAGGAGTTTACGACGTGTTTTCTTCCCCACGATAATGTAGCATCTTCGAATTCGCATCGTTGTGGAAATGGATTGAAAATAGTAGTGAAAATCGGGCGCGTGTGAAAGCGTGAGATCCGAGAGGGGTGCGAAGCTAAGATTTCGTGCGCACGCTTCGCTGTTCTTCTCCGGATCGTATCGCTTTCTCGGGAAAGTAGCCTGCATAAAGGCCCAGGTCCTCCCGAAATAACACTCGACTTTTATATGCATTCGCTCGAAACATTCGGAGGACAGCGAGTTGAAAAATAGTCGATGATTTTATAAAATGTCCTGACTAGAGATGTGAAAATACCGGTACTTTTATTTTCGGTAAACTAACCGTACACTCAGAGAAATCGTAATAGTACAGTCAACTATAAAGTTACAACTATTAATTTTTAGTCCATACAACTATTTTCATAGTTACGGTAATCATGAAAATAGTTATGGTAACTATTTGGTAGTTATAGTAATTATTTGATAGTTGTGGCAACTATTAAAAAATTGATCGTACGAACTAAATATGAATAGTTGTCACTTTATAGTTACTAATACCATCATTTTCTCTCAGTGTAAAAATACCCTATTTTTACCGGATTTTACCGACTTTTTCTTTCTACAAATTTTGTGTTATGAAAATACGGTCATGAAAATTGCATGTTAATTTAATGTAAAAACTAGATAAAATCAACTGTTTAGATGTGAAATAATCGGTAACAACATTTTTTGGTTAAATTAACGTAACATTTTTTCGTAAATTCACCTTTTCTATGCGAGATTTAAAAACTCTATGAGACTGCATGATTTTATAATTAGTGTGATTATTTTTCCCATCCAAATTTCGACCAATGGAATTGCACCATTCGACGTCACGTGGGGCAAGCTACACAGTATTATACTGATTATTTTTCCCATCCAAATTTCGACCAATCAGAGCGCGGTATTCAACATCACGTGGTACAGCTAGGGTAAAATTATATCGATAATTTTTCGAAAATTTCCCGGCTCGGTTGCTAAGCGATAAACAATAATTTTTTTGACACTTGTAACCTCTGCGAATCTTTAAAACGTCAAGGTACTATTAACGGTCGTCAATATGAGTGAGTCAAAAAAGCGATTTGGTGATGAATCGCTTCAGAACATCGCTAAAAAAATAAAACAAAATGTCCCGGCAAATACAGAAAAGAGTAAAAAATCGATTTGGGCGCAATTCACTGCATTTTGTGCAGAGAGAAAATATGTGTTGGATGCAACATAGGTTTTTGTTCTGATTATGAAATTTCCTTGTCAGAATGATAATTTTTGTCTCATGGTGCAATTCCATTTGTCGCAATTTGAATAGAAAAAATAATCCCCCGAATACCACTCGAGCTTCGAAATTAATCTGATATTTCCCTCCAGGTTCCCTGCAAACAAATAAACTCGTCAAGTTTTCCAGAAAAATCACTCGCGCTACGCGCTCGTGATTTTTTAACCTGGAAAACTTGACTCGTTCATTTGTTTGCAACGAACCTGTCAGGAAATATCCGATAATTTCAAAGCTCTTGTGGTATTACAAGTGATAATTTTTTGATAATTTTGCGTGTTGGTTATATATATAAAACAAAAAATCATTTAGCCGCGTCAACCATCTGTCAAAGTGACAGATTGAATTTTATTGTGGCAGTCAAAGGATTTTTATTTGATATGAGTAGGTTTGGAGTTGTATCCTTGCAAACTATTGATGAAAAAGTAAAGGGAAATGTCCCTGTTAATACGATTAAATCGAAAACCTCAGTCTGGAATCAATATACAAATGTCTACAACAATTGTGTATTTAACTGCAATCCTTTAAACATGAATTAAAAGGTTTTTGTTCTGATTATGAAATTTCCTTGTCGGAATGATAATTTTTGTCTCATGGTGCAATTCCATTTGTCGCAATTTGAATAGAAAAAATAATCCCCCGAATACCACTCGAGCTTCGAAATTAATCTGATATTTCCCTCCAGGTTCCCTGCAAACAAATAAACTCGTCAAGTTTTCCAGAAAAATCAGTCGCGCTACGCGCTCGTGATTTTTTAACCTGGAAAACTTGACTCGTTCATTTGTTTGCAACGAAGCTGTCAGGAAATATCCGATAATTTCAAAGCTCTTGTGATATTACAAGTGATAATTTTAAAAGTGGTCATGTACCGTCTTTTTTTATGGTAAAAATACGGTAAAATTACCGGTCACATTTGCCGCTCGCAACTCCAGTCCTGATTCCAGGGGCGCTGTCATAAGTTCTGCCGGCCATAAGCTCGAATGACACAACATCGAATTGTCACAAGCTCGAATGGTTATAATCTCGAAATGACATAAGCTCGAACGGTTATAATCGCTAAATGTCCTAAGCTCGAACGGTTATAATGTCGAAATGTCATAAGCTCGAATGATTATAATCTCGAATGGTCATAAGCTCGAATGGTTATAATCTCGAATGGTCATAAGCTCGAATGGTTATAATCTCGAAAGGTCACAAGGTCGAATGGTTATAAGCCCAAATGGTTATAATCTCGATTATAACCGTCATAATCTCGATTATGACCGTCATAATCTCGATTATAACCGTCATAATCGAGATTATAACCGTTCGAACTTATGACCGTTCGAGATTATAACCATTCGAGCTTATGACCATTCGGGCTTATAACCATTCGACCTTGTGACCTTTCGAGATTATAACCATTCGAGCTTATGACCATTCGAGATTATAATCATTCGAGCTTATGACCTTTCGACATTATAACCGTTTGAGCTTAAGACATTTCGCGATTATAACCGTTCGAGCTTATGTCATTTCGAGATTATAACCATTCGAGCTTGTGACAATTCGACGTTGTGTCATTCGAGCTTATGGCCGGCAGACCTTATGACAGCGCCCCCTGATTCCGTATATCCTACTGACTGTGTTTCGTGACTTTGCACAATGACTACATATGTAATAACCATATTAAAAATAAATGATAGAAAACGATTTTAAAAAATCCTATCGTTCCGAATACGGACTTTGATTCGCGAGTTTACGAAGTACAATCACAAAATTACGATCAGAATCCTATATGTTTCATGCATATCTTATAATATTATTATAAATAATATAATTTTTGTATTAAATGTAATAATAAAAATATACGATCGTAGGAGTAATATTAATAATATTATATTTTTCATTTAAAAAAAGTTTCATCCACGAATCCTTGGATTGAAATATTAATCATGTTCAAGATCCATTATGATAAACTTCCCATAATTAAAGATGAGAAGAGAAACGAGTCAATTAGCATGAAATTATTGTATAAATGATGAAAAACTGTTTCATTTATGTCAGGGTTTTACGATAGATTATGATAATTCTTTCAGTCTAAACACATACGATTTATTCCGATATACTTTTTATAATTGTAAGACGATAGAAATTTATAGGATCACTCTATTGATGCCTCTTTAATTGTGAGCGAATTAATGCTGAATCTTATATTTACGATATAACACGATACACCACAAACAGATAAAAATTTACAAGTGACAAAACGTAAATACAATACGAAATATTATAAATCCGTTGGTACACCATACACACCGATAACGTATCTATCGTATTTAACCCATACAAAACGAAAACTATAGGAAACTAATAATAACGATTCAATTTATATAAATTGATCGAAGTCCCAATAGATAGAGATGATAACATACGATTAAATCCCATTCTAATTCTATCGATCTGTATCAGTCTCGACATTGCAAAAAAAATTCTATTGCGGGCTGCCAAAAAGAAGTATTTTTGAATTAACTCTAGTTCTTATTCGTTATTTCAATCCCATTTAACATTGAAATAATTAAATATTATTTTGCTTATTTTAGAGCTATTGTTTCGATCTCGTATGGAATAGGAGGAATTAGAATTGAAATTAAGTTGATAACGCTTGTTTTTGGGTAGTCGGCAAACAAAGGATTTATTGAATCAATGGAATTTTTTTTTCAGTGTATAATTTATTTTTACCAGGGACGTGCGATGTAGATACAAGTTGCCGCAAAATTGGTGAAAATGATTGACACGGTTTATTCTTATACTCTGTATATAATGTAGCGTAACTTGAAATTTGTTGTATGAATTGTTACTTACAATGCATGAAACTTGTTAATAAGAATAGAACTGGCGACGAGAGTTTAATTGTTTTGGTCTTTTGACCTCCCGAGGGTCAAATTTATTCGGTAGGTTTTTAGGGTAGACGAAGAGCTTCTACAAAATAATTGGATAGAAAGGTATGCCTGGCACTCATAAAAGTGTATAGAAATTATAACGCCTTATTGTGGGTACAAGTTAGTATCGCAGATGGAACTAATTACCGAAACTAAAGTACTGTGGTCTATTAAACCCCGAGGGTCAAATTAGTCATCCAGGCCCTCAGAATAATTTCAAGCAATTGGTAAAAATAACGAGAATTTTGGATCTACTATTGATACTGACGAGATGTGGAGCCGTCTTGTCTACCGGCTAACTTAATAGTCTGTAGCTCACAGCGTGAAAACAGAACTGCGTACAGTCGACGCCCGTTTTGACCCTCAAAACGGGCACGATCGAGAGTAAGCAAAGTCTGGAAGAAAAATATAAGAAACGGAAAACTCCATTACTCATGTTTCTCTTTTACATTTTGACGAGCTTTTACGCACTTACAGGTGTGTTCCTTTTAGATATCATTGACCATGTAAATACCAACACGCGTGAAAGTGTGTAAAAACTCGTCACAATGTACAAGATAGGAAGCAACACACTTGCAACATCCATGGTTTTTAGAGTGTTGATGAATTACAGTAGAGCTTCGATTATCCGAACTAATTGAGACCGACTATCGTTCGGATAATCGAAAATTCAGATGCCCGAACATCAATATTTTGTGAAGGGGGAGGGAGGAACTGAAACGCTTAAAATGTTAGAATATATACGTTTAATATAATACATTATACATATATATATATATATATATATATATATATATATATATGTATTTATCGATAATTAATATTTTTAATATATCATTGTTAGTATATATTATATGTTCTAATAAAAACGACGGTCTCTATATAATATGCTATTTTCGTGGGGAAAAAGTCCCGCAACTATGTATGCAATGACAAAAATTCGGATAAACCGAATCGCTGTTCGGATGATTGACGATTTGGATAAACCAAATCATCGTTCGGATAATCAACGCTCTACTGTAATAATATTCCGTAGTTGAAATGATCCGCAGAGGGTATGAAACATTTTCGCCATGGTAATCAACTTCATCAATGACAATTGATCTCAAAAACTTCTACTTCATTCAAATTTTAACACTTTTCTCTCGAATTCAGATTTTTCAAAAAATGCTAGAATTTTGATAGAGCTCCAATAGGAATTACGAGAACCTTCCTTTTTTTTTTAAATGGTAAATGTCGAAATGACCGTAAAAATGGCTCAGTTTTTTTTTTTTACACGATAACAACTTATGGAAATAGGCAAAACCACCTTTCAACCAATCTTTTAAAAGACTTGTGATTGGAAGGTGGTTTTGACTACTGTTCGAAGTTATTTTCGTACAAAGAACAATTGTTGATGAATTAATAATATTCGGTAGTTGAAATGATCCGCAGAGGTTATGAAACATTTTCGACATGGTAATCAACTTCATCAATGACAATTGAACTCAAAAACTTCTACTTCATTCAAATTTTAAAACTTTTCTCTCGAATTCAGATTTTACGAAAAATGCCAGAATTTTTAAATGCCTCCAATAGGAATTACGAGAACCTTAGTTTTTTTTAAATGGTAAATGTCGAAATGACCATAAAAATGGCTCAGTTTTTTTTTACATAAGAACAACTTATGGAAATAGGCAAAACCACCTTTCAACCAATCTTTTAAAAGACTTGTTATTGGAAGGTGGTTTTGACTACTGTTCGAAGTTATTTTCGTACAAAGAACAATTGTTGATGAATTAATAATATTCCGTAGTTGAAATGATGGGCAGAGGTTATGAAACATTTTCGACATGGTAATCAACTTCATCAATGACAATTGAACTCAAAAACTTCTGCTTCATTCAAATTTTAACACTTTTCTCTCGAATTCAGATTTTTCGAAAAATGCCAGAATTTTGAAATGCCTCCAATAGGAATTACGATAACCTTCGTTTTTTTTAAATGGTAAATATTGAAAAGACCATAAAATTGGCTCAGTTTTTTTTTTTACACGATAACAACTTGTGGAAATAGGCAAAACCACCTTTCAACCGATCTTATAAAAGACTTGCGGTTGGAAGGTGGTTTTGACTACTGTTCGAAGTTATTTTCATACAAAGAACAATTGTTGATGAATTAATAATATTCCGTAGTTGAAATGATCCGCAGAGGGTACGAAACATTTTCAACATGGTAATCAACTTCACCAATGACAAGTGAACTCAAAAGCTTCTGCTTCATTCAAATTTTAACACTTTTCTCTCGAATTCAGATTTTTCGAAAAATGCCAGAATTTTGATAGAGCTCCAATAGGAATTACGATTACCTTCGTTTTTTTTTAAATGGTAAATATTGAAAAGACCATAAAAATGGCTGTTTTTTTTTTACACGATAACAACTTGTGGAAATAGGCAAAACCACCTTTCAACCAATCTTTTAAAAGACTTGTGATTGGAAGGTGGTTTTGACTATTGTTCGAAGTAATTTTCATGCAAAGAACAACTGCTATGTTTATGATTACTTCAATATCCTGATTAATGAAGTCATTCACAAAATTTATCATTGTACGAATATCGATCTACGTGTGAAAAAAAAATTCGCAAGTACTTTAGTTAACCCTTTGCGTCACAGTGGGTGACTAAGGGACCCACCTGTTTTCGCACAGATTTAAATGTTTTAAACTGATTACTGGCAATAATTAATGAGCTTTTTCATTTCGGAAACGAAAAATGAATGGATCAAAGGGTTAAGTAGTCGTATCCAGCCATTCGGAAGTTCACTTTAGTATTAAGTGTGAAAGTACCACTTCGGGGTTTGCTGGACCATCACCACAAGGTAGCTTAAGCTTATTTGCTTTTGGCTAGAAAGATCTTGAGATAAAAATCGGTAAACACTATTCGATTCCGACTGGGTCCGGAATGGCCAGGGGGTTGTTCACATTATGACAATCTTACGATTGCGAAAGAGACTTAAGGTAGTTCTGTCGGTACGCCGGAGTCATAAATCTCAGAGTCTATATGACATTAAAAAATAATCATACGCATCACTTTGACTGCCTCAATAATAATATAAAAAACAAGGATGCAAAGTAGAACCTTGCACATTGCTTCCTCATTATTTTTCGCGTTTTACAAAGCTACCTCTATGAGGAAGTATGTTATTCAATTTTTGGCTTCCTCATAGAGGAAGCTTTGTAAACTGCGAAAAATAATGAGGAAGCAATGTGCAAGGTTCTACTTTGCATCCTTGTATTAATGAGATAAATATACATGTTGTGGATTCGCTTTTTCTATTTCGTTATTGCGTTATTTCGTGATTATTAGAGCGTTTCCGAAGTGAATGTGATAATGTATATTTTTAAAAATAATTCAACATTCCATAAAATCAAAAATGTCATACCGTTCGTCACTAAATTATACATATATATAATGGCTGAATATTGTTTCATTTATATACAAAACTTGAGCTCGCTATCTTAAGTTTTGCAAAAGTTACAATAGAGCGACAATGTCAATTTTTTGAAAAATTCAAAACATCATAAAATTTTTACGGCTCGAACGATCTTAACCAAATTCAATAGCGATCACCGGCATATGAAAGCTCAAATTCATATCAATTTTTAGATCAATATCTCGAAAATTGAAAGAGTTATCGCGTAAACAGACATTTTTCAAAAAATTAAAAAACGCGTAATAATTTAACGATGAAGTGGATTTTAACAAAAATTTGTATGAACGATGAGGCTTGATCCCTCTATCTATGGTCCAAATTTCAGCTTGATATCTCAGGGCCTTCTCGAGTTATAAAGGTTTACATTTTTCGATTGTGTAACATATACACACACACACACACACACACACACACACATACAGACATTTTTTCTAAATCACTTTTCTCGATGTTTTGGACAATTCTGAGTGTACTGACATGAAAATCTCGAAAAAAAAAAAATTTTCACGAAAACAAAGCTTCCTCTATGAGGAAGCAAAATAATCGAGAATCCTTCGAAATTGTCGTAATCAAATTAAAACGATTATTTGTAAATAGTTGATATGTTTAGTGCGGATTTGACTTCATTTTTACGATAGTTAGGTTAGGGAACGTCATTTGGCCCGGTATCGTGCACTTTGACCTTGGTTCAATTAAGCATTATTCCGGAGACTTCACCTTTTTTCATGATGCATCAAGTCCTGAATTATTTGCGAATCCGTAGAACTTTTTATTCTTTCTCTATCTTTGATCTAAGTATGTTAATTTTCGATTTAAAGATCAATTTTTCCAACCCTCCCGTGAGCACCGTGTAAAAAGATCGATTTTCAAGTTTTAATTGTTCATTCAAATACTCGGTAAAAGCCTTCAAGATTTTGTGCAAGTAAAATTGAATAGCTAAATTATAACATGTCAAAAAATCATGCATATGAGTTTGGATTGCATTCACGACAGAACTACCTTAAGCCTCTCCTTAAGATCTGAAGCTTAAAGGGCATCCAACCATTACTATAAAAATCGGTTCTACACATTCGCAATTCTATTCAATTTTTTCAACCCCACAGATAATCCATATAGTAGATTGCACACAAATAGCGTCTCAAGTTCCGGAACTGCAATAGGTATGAAAAACTTTAATCCTGTGTACTGAGAGTTGGTTAATATTTTAAGCTAAAGCCAATTAGCTTTTAATACGATTATTTACTTTGCAGTGGAAGCTAATCTGCTTTTGCTTCAAATATTAACCAGCTCTGAATAAAAACTATTAGTTTTTGTTACCGGTTGTTTCGGAACTTGTACCACATAACCTTAATACTACTAAAACACAATACGAATTTCACGAAGCGTCGAACTTGCACATTCACTTTCTGCAAATCACCGGTCGTACATATGACAACTTTACACAAACTTAGATTTTATACTGAGCAAAGTCATAATAGCTTCTGTGACTTTGTTTCTGAAATCCTTTGTCTTCTATTATTTTATAACTTTTTTTAACAGTGAATGCTACATTAGTCCTCGATTAGCTACAATGCTGACACTGCAACCAACGTTTTCCGATCTGCACACAAGGAAATTTTCCAGGCATTTTCCATTTTAAATGACGGTGAAATATTCTTGTACAAAATCGGGAAACGATGATGTAGAATCAAAATTGTCGTCAATTGAGCGCGTTTTAAAGCATGTATTATCCGAAGTTGTGATGTCATTGTATGGAAGATTGTGCCGGATCGCCATGTGTAATTTCAGTGTCCGATGTTTAAAGTATTCTTTAGGTCTACGATCAGGCTTGTTTAATATCTATCAAATGTACAAAATCGTCTGTGCTGTGTTAACAAAGAATATAAGTACACTAAAAGAGAAGCAAAATTGAACGACGACTATAACTCAATAATCAAACATGATTTTTCATGACAAGTTGAATTGCATACAGAAAAAAAATATCACAACTTCCTACTGAAACAATAGTGATTATTTTTGGCTGTTAGATACATATCTATCAGTTTATACCGGTATGGCATCAACAATCATTCACAATTTAAGTATCAACATCGCTCTTCTAAGTCGAAAAACAAAGTACTATTTGCAGACTCACAGACGTCAGGAAACTTGTTCAGAACCTCTCAAAAGTTCAACAAATACGAATCCCCATATTATCCAGTTAATTCGATTAAAAACGTTCACTTGAAAAAAACACGAGTTAGTATATTTATTCGCATTGTTATTATCGCCAGCGTAAAACTCCTCCGTTTGGATATCGCAAGCTAAGTCAAGCGAATCAACAGGTCGTCGTGGTTGTTACCAAAACATTAAATGCAACCACAGTCATCCTCCAGCAGTCATCCACATCTCTGTCCCAGAGTTTTGCATGCGCGAAGGGCAAAACGCACAAGTAATTCACGTACCACTTCATCGCAACAAAGGCAAGTAGAGTCGCCGATATGCGTGGAGAAGATATATAGCGAAGGAAGAGTGTGTGTTTGGTGCGAACGATCGAGTCGATGACACCGGCTAGAGTCGAGAGAACAGCAGTCGGTGCTGCGAGCGCAGCGAGTACTGACGAACGGGGACTAACGAGATCACGAACCTCTTTGCGGACCTAAACGCACTGGTCCGCAGCCGAAACTCTCGAAGCTCACTCGGCGTTCAGCTCTGCTCGTAGCTGTTGTTGAGAGCAGCAGTAGCAATAGTAACAGCAGCAGCAGCAGCAGCAGCAGCAGCAGTAGCAACTACATGATGAAGAGAGGTGAGACGCTGGGTGGCCCACGAAGATCGTCGAGCCTCGCAGCCGGACTCGTTGCCAGAACGCGTTGCCTCTCATACCTACTTTACTTACCACTATACCCACTCGTGTCTCACAGTGTTCCACTGGCATTGGGTCGCGCGGCCGGACGAACAATTATTTTTCTCGCTTGTTACGCGGTAGCCGTGCTATAGCTAACCTCTGGTGGCTCGCGGTGTCACGAGCTCGACACGACCTTGGGCTTATGTTCCGAGATCGATCATCGAATCGAGACGCACGACTTATTTTATCGGGCAATTAAGCAGGGAGTATAGTCGAACGTGTTTGAACGCGCGACGCCCCCTTGGCTTCTATATATTCCCGGCTCTGGTTTGCAACGTGGGTGGACGCGTGATTATCGTATAATGTATAACTATATGCGGATTTGAGCAATGTTTGAATACGATTTTATGAATCACGCTGCGGAACGTATCGCCTGAAGGTGGATGATGCAGGCACTGTCATTGACTTCTTTAAGAGGATCGACTGTCAGTCGCAATATGGTTTTACAAAAATTTATATCAATTAGTAGTAATGTGGTTTAAGAATTTGGGGGTATTGATAAATTAATTTTGTTGTAATATGATTCAGAATTTAACGTCTTTGAAGAGAATAAAGTATAAAGAAACACACCCTAGCAATTGAAAATGACATTAATAACACCAAAAATGACAGATCATTTTCTGCCATCTTTGGTGACGATCGAAATGACGGCTAAAATGATGGAGCTTTTTCTTTGGTTCAGAGCTTGCGTGTCATTAAGGTTGTTGATCAAAAACGTAAAAATGGTGTCAGCTTTTCGAAATTTATACAGTGCATAGGTGAAGGTTTTCTTCGACTGCTAAAAAAGTGTAAACCGATTATAACATTCTTTTTCGAGATATTGAACGTTAAAATTGATACCAAATAGCACGTAGATATACATTGGTTATATAGCGTGAGGCATCACCGACCACATTTATTTATTTATATCTTCCGTGTGGGAATTGCCAGCTTTATGAAAAACGCATATTATACAGTGCAGAGTCTGAGGATTATGACGGTGTAACTTTTTTGTGGGGTTATAAGTGTTTTTGAAGAAAAATTACAAAAAATGTTAGACAATACATCGTGAAACTATGCGAAGTGAGCTGACGTCGCTCCGCCTGCCGTGCCTGCCCCACACCCCGCACATCACCTCACCTATCCCCTTCCTAATGCCGTTGATCAACAACCTTAACTCCCAGTGATGTTAAAATGACAGCAAAATTATGCCCCAAGAAATTTGCGGGTTTGTCATTTTATTCATGAAATGATTATGAATTGTCGTAAAAAAGAAAATTGCTTCGTCATTTCTGCAGTCATTCCAACATGTCAGAAAATGTTTTGTTATTTTTGTAACGTTGGTGAACGTCACGATACACTCCAGATCTTCTCCGATAATAAAGTGTCGGTAAACCCAAGAGGTTTGTCAAATTCGCAGGTTAGGACCTCACGTGTGTAGTCGAACTCAGAACAACTTTGCAGTCTTATATACGCTGGGGTGCGTTCCGAATGATGAGCTGTTTCGTCGATCGATGCGCATGCGCAATAATTTCTGTCTAGATTTACGGTGAAGTTTAAGAATTATAGTAAAAGTTGAAGATAGGGAAAACAATTTTTTCGTTTCTATTAATTCCAAAGTATCGGAATTTCGATTACCCAGGGATTAGCCTAATTGCAAATTATTGAAATGTATTATCCCCACCTCGCGTTCGAACAACAACTTTTTGCCGTACCTCATGAGTAGGGTGAATACTTGTCGACCAATCAAGAGACGGGGGTAATATTTGAATTCTTTAAAAAGAGACAAATCCATGAGAAATGTAAGTATACTTTCTTTAGTACCGGAAGAAAACAATGATTTTTTTAAACTTCCACTTTCATTATACTTCTTAAAACTCAACGTAAATCTTGGCAAAAACCATTGCGCATGTGCATCGGACGACGACAGAGCTCGTCATTCGGAACGCACCCCTGAGGATCCAAAACACTTGCGAGAAACGCTCTGTCCGTTCGCCATCTAGTGGCATAATGCGAAACACCGATGCACAATGCTCCGCTAGATGGCGAAGGATCGTAGCATTTCTCGCAAGTGACTTGAAGCCTCAGCGTATATAAGACTGCAAAACTTTTCTGAGATCGACTACACATAAGGGGTCCAAGCTTCGTTGACGTACTAACTAATTAGTGTTAGCAATTCTTCAATATTTATAAAGAGTAAAGATGGTGTGTTGCCTTCTTCTTTTAAGTCGGAGTTTGACATGTTAAAAAATTAAAAATTTGATACATAAATCAATAAAAGCATCGGCTGCAGAAAAATACAACTCTTATGATGCCTAACGGATAATAAAAGCAGATTAATAACCAGTTTAACACTCAATGTAGTGCCGCCATATTGCCGTCCCCTTCTTCACCAACTGAAGATAACATATTAATAACACCAAAAATGATAAATCATTTTCTGCCATCTTTGCTGACAACCGAAATGACGGTAAAAACGACCGAGCTTTTTTTTGTTCAGAGCTTGGCTAGACTGAATTCATAATAACAGCTGATGAGTTCACGTAACCCGAACTCTTTTGCCAGTCACAACATATTATTGTAAGGATTTTACCAGTAATGACGAATCCACGAGAGGTTGATGATCATTATATTAATGATTTTAAGTCGTTGGAATTTTCTGAGAAACTGTCATATAAGTTTCTGTATCTGTGGACAGAGTCATTTTTTTCTATTACGACGGGTGAATTTAAAATGGCCGGTATTTGTATCATTCGATTTTATTATTGATCCTTTCTTCAGAAAAATAATCGTTGTTACCTGCAAAGTTATGGCCTATTTACTTAGAGGATATTATTTTATATTTGAACTCTTTGTAGCGTTTAGAGCGAACCAAGTAGATGGAATGATTCGTGGAAAATATTTATAGTTCTGCGTAAGAAACTGGTACATGTGTCAAAGGAGAACGATTTATGAGCGGCTATCTACTGAATGAAATAATGAGACTCATAGATATTCTTGCTTCAGTCATCTGTTTGTTCTAATCATAGTAATTGTATAGTCAAGGATAAATTTTTATTTTAAAAAAAATAGAAATTTTATTATACGCTGCGAGGTCTGTCAGACCATGGAATCATGCATTATTACCACATTCACTCTGAGAAAATAGTATATTACGCCACTAGGGAGGGAAAGTAGACTATGTCCAACCGCGTGTAAGATTATCACCCGAGCCGAAGGCGAGGGATAGACTACTTTCACTCCCCAGTGGAGTATACTATTTTTCACCATATCTGCAGCGGAAAGTTCGAATTACGTAAAGCCCGTAGGGCGGGAAGTCGAACTTTCCGCGCAGGTATGGTGAAAACGTATTTTTGTAACGCATGCACGAAAAGTACCAGGTTGTGTATGGGCCGGCTGTGACAGAAGATGGCGCTTTTCGAGAAGGCGTATCGAAAATACGCTAACCGTATCGAAAATACGATAACCGTGTCGAAAATACGATAACCGTGTCGAACATACGATAACCGTATCGAAAATACTGTGCGCGCATGCGCACATCGGTTCTTTTCCTTCGTGTCACGGCCGGCCATACATAACCTGGCACTTCATGCATTTGTTACAAAAAGTAGTATGCGATACTTGTACGTAAAAGCGGACTCCCGACGGCGGTTGTAAAGTGTCCGCACTCGTCTTCTCTCGTGCAGCCACTTTCTAACCTTCGCCGAAAGTCCGCTTTTACGCACTAGTATCGCAAAGTACTATTTCCTATACGCCCCTGACAGTGAAGGGGTTAATAAACGTCATACATGAGAAAAAGGCCAAAAATACCTTTCAACCTTGTCGTAATTGGTGTTCAAATATAATTTTAAATTAAGGTGAACATTTTTTCACGAACATCTCTCCTTCTAAGTTATCTCACATCTATGAAAAGATAGATCACACAAAAAAACATAAACGAATATTAAAGGATGTTTCAAAATCATCTTTCTGTCATTCATGCGAGATTTTCGTGATGTGAGCCTCATCTTACGAAAAGTGAAGCACTTCGCACTAATCACATCGATGCTAACTTCATAAATTTCACATTCTTGCTGGTTTATTTGCCTGTGTCGAGTAATAACTTGTATACTAGTATAAGTTCGAAATACACGTTTTGAGATTTTCATAGTCATGTGTAATGCAAATAAAATGTACTAATTTATGTCAATTTCCAAAAATATATATTGCGCACTTTTTAAAAAGAGTTGACGCTAGTGTTGTTTCGATTATGACAATCGAGAGTTCATTATGATTATCAAAAGATGCTTTATTGATCCACCGCTGCCATTTTTTGACGGTAGAAATCGTTCAAAATACCATTGAACGCTTTTAAAATTTAAACGGTTTATACCAGGAAAAATTTTCTCGGTAAATTGATAGTCTCTTCAAATTTACCAAAAAATGCTATCACTCTTTAGGTAATTTTATGCCATTATTTTTTTTACGATTCAGAAAAGTTTCTTATCGGACATCAATCGATTGTTTTATACAATATAGTGAAAAGAAATCTATTTGAATCGCCAGATGGAATTCACTGCTATAATAACGAATTTAAATACACGTAAAAAATATGATAGATGAAATCCCAAAAATCGTGTAAATTATTATACAGATTACACGATGATGTCTATTCTTGAAATGTGTTTTCACGAATTCTCACTCATATAGATCCTAAAATTGAAGTGAATGTCGATCCAGGGTACGTCGAAATGGCACATTCAGTGGATTTCAAAGAATTTATTCGTGCCAATAAGTTCCAATACATTTTATTACCGCGAGAACATGGGTGTGAATGTATGGATATATTACAAACACATGCTGTCCCGCCAGTCACCTTTCGGAACAATCAAACGACAAAAATGTGTAGAAAAATTTATAAAAAGCACTAAGTAATTTAGTATAAAGCTTTCACGCTTTTTGTAATGAAAAATCGAATAATTGCGGCTATCTTGCAGTATCAAAGAACAAGCCGATATTCAACGATATGCATAGACGAAACTATACATACATTGTAAAGAATCTGCTACGGTCAAGAAAAGCGCGTGTAAGTACCGTCGAATAGCACGCGTGTTAAACTCGTGAGCTCCTTAGAATTAGGTCTATTTTGCACGCGGCCCGACCATTCCGCGGCCACTGTAAAACGACGCCCGCGGTCTGCGACTCTAACCCGCTAAGATAAGCCGTTGGTAGGAGGAGTATACCTGTGTTGTCACCGGAGGGCATAACGTAACGCGCCATGCAGCGTAAGCAGCCTCTCTTCTCTCTCTGGTCTAGACGAACAACTCTATAAGGAACAATGACCGAAATAATGCAAACCACTCACGAGTACTAATAAGTTGCCACCGACGATAGGCGGCGCCCCGTGGTTAATACCAGTGCAAACACGGCAGCGATTTTTCGACTGGTGAAAAACTGGCGAGCGTTAGTGAAATCAAAAAGCGGAGAGCATGTGTTTATTATAGCGTATAAGCAGTTGCGAGTTGGTATTAGCGTATATACTGTGATATGAGATTCAAAAGTGGCTGGGCGTATCGTGGCTCGCCCCCGCGTTTCACGAGGTTGCTCTATTTTCGACTACTTGGCGTGTATAGACGTTCACGCGGTTTAGAGAAGAGAGTGGCAGAGCGTAGCGGTCATCAGTGACGATTCGTCGCCCGAGAGGTAAAAGACGCGGATGTACGTGCGACGTGACCGCCCAGGTGGTTGTCTGCTTCGTCGCTCTATTATCTGCGGAAATACGCGGAGGTTATGCGGACGACGCCACTCGCACACGCCTGTTGCTTCTTCCTAGCGCCCCCTCCCGCCCTTTTCATCGTCGCGACTGGTAAAAGCGAATTTTCGCTAACGCGGAAAGTCCTCCCTTCTCCTGCAGTCGCACCGACGCTCGGCCATTCACATCCTATTTTCCATTTGGCATTCGATCAACGAGACCGTGGTCCCCTCTCGTTTTACAGTGATGCATGACTCGACGCTGCACTTGATCCGAGGAATTCTCGAACATCTGCGAGCGATTGATTGTCATGAGGTAATACGTACAGCGCGAGGCTATTATGCGAACTATATCGCTGTGTGTGTCTGTGTGCGATTGAGGTAGTTCTGTCGGTACACGGAAAGAAAAGCTTGGTTGAAACAACCAAGTGCTATGGTTATATATGCGCCAGACAATTAATTGGTTAGACCGACCAATTTCTTGGTTAGGCTACCAATTTCTTGGTTCGACTAACCAAGTGACTTGGTAAGCTAACCAAGTGACTTGGTTAGACCAACCAAGAAATTGGTCACCTAATAAATTACTTGGTTGGTCTAACCAATTAATTGTCTGGCGCATATATAACCATAGCACTTGGTAGTTCCAACCAAGCCTTTTTTGCGTGTACGCCGGAGTCATAAATCTCCGAGTCTATATGACATTAAAAAATAATCATACGCATCACTTTCACTGCCTCAATAATAATATAAAAAATAATCGAGAATCCTTCGAAATGGTCGTAATCAAATAAAAACGATTATTTGTAAATAGTTGATATGTTTAGTGCGGATTTGACTTCATTTTTACGATAATTAGGTTAGGAAACGTCATTTGGCCCGGTATCGTGCACTTTGACCTTGGTTCAATTAAACATTATTCCTGAGACTTCACTTTTTTTCATGATGCATCAATTCCTGAATGATTTGCGAATCTGTAGTACTATTTATTTTTTCTCTATCTTTGATGTAAGTGTGTTAGTTTTCGATTTAAAGATCAATTTTTCGAACCCTCCCGTGAGCACCGTGTAAAAAGATCGATTTTCAAGTTTTTATTGTTCATTCAAATACTCGGTAAAAGCCTCCAAGATTTTGTGCAAGTAAAATTGAATAACTAAATTACAACATGTCAAAAATTCATGCATATGAATTTTTTCACATGTCAAAAATTCATATGCATGAATTTTTTCACATGTCAAAAATTCATATGCATGAATTTTAGGTAGTTAGGTAGTTAAGGTAGTTCTGTCGGTACGCCGGAGTCATAAATCTCCGAGTCTATATGACATTAAAAAATAATCATACGCATCACTTTGACTGCCTCAATAATAATATAAAAAATAATCGAGAATCCTTCGAAATTGTCGTAATCAAATTAAAACGATTATTTGTAAATAGTTGATATGTTTAGTGCGGATTTGACTTCATTTTTACGATAATTAGGTTAGGAAACGTCATTTGGCCCGGTGTCGTGCACTTTGACCTTGGTTCAATTAAACATTACTCCGGAGACTTCACCTTTTTTCATGATGCATCAATTCCTGAATGATTTGCGAATCTGTAGTACTATTTATTTTTTCTCTATCTTTGATCTAAGTATGTTAATTTTCGATTTAAAGATCAATTTTTCCAACCCTCCCGTGAGCACCGTGTAAAAAGTTCGATTTTCAAGTTTTAATTGTTCATTCAAATACTCGGTAAAAGCCTCCAAGATTTTGTGCAAGTAAAATTGAATAACTAAATTACAACATGTCAAAAATTCATATATGAATTTTTCAACATGTCAAAAATTCATATATGAATTTTTGTCATGTTGTAATTTAGGTATTAAATTTTACTTGCACAAAATCTTGAAGGCTTTTACCGAGTACCTTAAGGTAACTACCTTAAGGTAGTTCTGTCGGTACGCCGGAGTCATAAATCTCCGAGTCTATATGACATTAAAAAATAATCATACGCATCACTTTGACTGTCTCAATAATAATATAAAAAATAATCGAGAACCCTTCAAAATTGTCGTAATCAAATTAAAACGATTATTTGTAAATAGTTGATATGTTTAGTGCGGATTTGACTTCATTTTTACGATAATTAGGTTAGGAAACGTCATTTGGCCCGGTGTCGTGCACTTTGACCTTGGTTCAATTAAACATTATTCCGGAGACTTCACCTTTTTTCATGATCCATCAATTCCTGAATGATTTGCGAATCTGTAGTACTTTTTATTTTTTCTCTATCTTTGATCTAAGTGTGTTAATTTTCGATTTAAAGATCAATTTTTCCAGCCTTCCCGTAAGTGCCGTGTAAAAAGATCGATTTTCAAGTTTTAATTGTTCATTCAAATACTCGGTAAAAGCATTCAAGATTTTGTGCAAGTAAAATTGAATAACTAAATTACAACATGTCAAAAATTCATATATGAATTTTTCAACATGTTGTAATTTAGGTATTCAATTTTACTTGCACAAAATCTTGAAGGCTTTTACCGAGTACCTTAAGGTAACTACCTTAAGGTAGTTCTGTCGGTACGCCGGAGTCATAAATCTCCGGGTCTATATGACATTAAAAAATAATCATACGCATCACTTTGACTGCCTCAATAATAATATAAAAAATAATCGAGAATCCTTCGAAATTGTCGTAATCAAATAAAAACGATTATTTGTAAATAGTTGATATGTTTAGTGCGGATTTGACTTCATTTTTACGATAATTAGGTTAGGAAACGTCATTTGGCCCGGTATCGTGCACTTTGACCTTGGTTCAATTAAACATTATTCCGGAGACTTCACCTTTTTTCATGATCCATCAATTCCTGAATGATTTGCGAATCTGTAGTACTTTTTATTTTTTCTCTATCTTTGATCTAAGTGTGTTAATTTTCGATTTAAAGATCAATTTTTCCAGCCCTCCCGTAAGTGCCGTGTAAAAAGATCGATTTTCAAGTTTTAATTGTTCATTCAAATACTCGGTAAAAGCCTTCAAGATTTTGTGCAAGTAAAATTGAATAGCTAAATTGCAACATGTCAAAAATTCATGCATATGAGTTTGGATTGCCTTCACGACAGAACTACCTTAACCCGTCGTGAGCTAGGAGACAACACTTTCAATCGCTGTCCTTTACTTTTTTTTTACGTAATGAAAAATTATTTTCTCCCGAGCTTTTTTCTATTTTTTGCTTGTGATCGGTTGAAAAAGTGAGTTGGGATTGATATTTGTACTTGCAATTTTTAAACAGGCGGAAAGACGTAATCGCAAAAAAAAATCCTTTTCCTCAATTTCCCAGGTAGACATTTGACAGCACAGTGACGGCACAGTGGCGGCATGAAACGACATGCATGTCGGCAGAAATGCGTCGTGTGCTACAAGATCTTGATGCAATGCTAACGGCATGGCGTATCTAACAGCACGAATGCCGGCATTGTGCCTACAAACTTCCGATAGACCCTGGCGCTGCATAGCATGTCGGAACTTTCTAGGCACAGTGCCTACATTCTTGCTGTTAAGCATGTCGTGTCGTTGTAGTGCATCAAGATGTAGTACATGACGCATTTTCAACGACACGCGTATCGTTATATGACGGCATCGTGTCGTCCCTCTGACGTAACATTTCTATCTGCCCAAGTAACAATTTGATATCTATAAGTTGTCGGAAGGACATTCACAAAAAGATCTGGATAACTTTATTGTTGGCCGAATTGAAACCTTTTGG
Organism: Ephialtes manifestator; assembly: GCA_963970395.1. Taxonomy (NCBI): domain Eukaryota; kingdom Metazoa; phylum Arthropoda; class Insecta; order Hymenoptera; family Ichneumonidae; genus Ephialtes; species Ephialtes manifestator. The sequence continues at coordinate 26,687,928 of OZ019975.1, read as the reverse complement.
ATCACGAATAGTTTGACGAATGACTGCTTATGTGATAACTAATTAGCATGTTAATTGTAACTATATCACAACGTATAATTGTTACCGAAATGCCAACAAACAGTCATCGCTTATCGGCTGCCAATACGAAGACATAATGTTGACCGATCTCAACAGCAAAAAGATATCTTGTAAAAGGCGTGAATTAGACGAATAAATTGCATTCCCCGGACCAAACTAAAAGACGACTATTAGGCATTTTATAGGCATCCAAAAAGGTGGTTAGAACGATATCTTAACGGCGCCATAAAGTTATATCTAAAAGATATATTTTTTCTAGGTTTTATGGGACCGCCGGGACATGGGAAATACATATATAATTCATTTCTAATTATTACTTGCGATTTACAGAAATACAATATCTTAAATACGCTTATTCGCGAGATATTGGATTTCTGTAAATTGCTAGGAAAAAATAAAAAATATATGTTTCAAATGCATGAATTCGCGTTCACACTTTTATTATTATTTTTATCATAATTAATGTTATAAATTTAATTTCTTATCATAAGATGCACAGTATGAATGTTTTGTAAGTTGCAAGTTCTTTTTATACTAATTCTTGAATCCGGCGGGGTTTATTACGCCGTCGCGATGGAGCCAGTCGGCGATTCGGTCTTTCGAACCGAAATTTTGAAATTTCCGGTACATCTTCGGCTTCAAGAGTCTAAACAACCTGTCGTGTAAGCTCGTCGGACATAACGGCGTCCATAGAAAACTTAACCATTTTCTACACGGTTTTCCCGCCGATCGCTTCAATGTTTCTTCTCTGAAATGTAATTGTCGCCAATTATTTTTAAAAATATAACAGTGTTGTTACAGAATAATAGAGAACAAAACAATTAAAAGAAAACGTACGAATTGCTCGAGCATTTCTTTATTCTGCTGAAGTTCGCGATCAAATCGTATGAGATCATTGATTTCTTGGAATGGCATTGATGGTAACAGCGGATAGTTTTCTCGTTGTCCGTTCTGTAGTGCGCCAGTGTTCATTCCTCGGACGACTTGAAGCACCTCGTTCATTTTCTTCATCATGAGGTCTTCAAACCGCTCCCGATCTGCTCGACATTTATATGAAGAAAGCCACCGTTTATATAGCATACATAGTCTACGACCTGTCCATCGTCAAATTACTTATACGTGCTGCAGCACACCGTGGCCTTGTGTGTATCGTATATGTGTGTGTCCTCATTGACCAATTGAACATTGTCGACAGGGAGTTCCTCACAATTGTCACCCTCTCCCGCCAGTTCATCATCCAAATTATTTTCTGCCGAGTCGTTTTGCTCCTCACCATCTTCATTATAATCATTACTTTCAATACCTGCTTTACAAACATATATTGTATGAAGAATATTATAATAGAATAGTTAATTAGCGCACAGATTACCTTCATTAGTATTGAAAACTGCTGTCTTAATCGAGTCTTTCGATTAAATCATTGTCAAAAAATGAAGTATTCGACGTGATTGCGCCGCTCGTATTCTCATCTGCAACTAATAAAATATAAAAATTGTATAAACATGATAAAAATTATTTATGTTTACGAGACAATCAGCATCTCGATACAAAGTCATGAACTAACAATTAGTTGAACATACTTATGAATGTAACCGGTGGTCTTTGCATCACTTTTGGATTTAAAATTGGTCCGGCTATGTCATCCTTCAATGTAATAACTCGCTTTAGCTGTTTTGAAGAATTTTTTACATTCTCCATATCCTGAACATTTTTAATGGCATTAAAAAAAACTATACAGTTAATCCGGCAATCGCTAATAGCAAAATGAATAAGAGACAGATAAACCAACCACAGCAGAAGCATGTGCAAATAAATAATCAAATTAACGCAAAAGTAACAAGTCAACGGTATATGACGAGCAACGAAAAACAAAATCGAAATCATATAAAACAACCCGGTCATCTACACTCACACCAATTTCAATGACTTCAACGAATAGTGCCTCATCTGCAATGCCAACCATGAACAAAGAGGTGTTGAAAGTAAATCTGTAAAAAAAATCGTGATGACACATGATGAGCCTTCGAAGAGAACACTAACTGGATTGTCTCATGATGATATATCTGAAAAACGAAATGCGTCGGTTGAAATCGCTGAAACGTGTATTACGTGAAAAAAAAATCAATTGAAAACCAATATTGTAATAAGGTAAATGTCCCCATTCCCGTACCCTATAAGGCCAACCAGACAACTGTATGGCTTTTTTCGTTGCGACGAATGTAAATTTGGAGATTTTTTTTGCACCACTGTAAAATTCAGTTAATTCTCTTTCTAAAAATGGTTTATTCAATCGATTCCGCCAATTATTTCGCCAGATAGACGCTGATTAATTCATGCTTATTAGTGTCCCCTCTGCCGACACAGCTGTGCCCAATCCCGACCAGCGATGACCCTATTTTCGACCACTAGAGAAACGGAGATCCCGAAGAGTAATAAAATTTTTAAAAAATAAATAAACATGATCCGGGATTGTACTATTAATATTTTTATTGCATAATTATAAAAAACTTCGTTTTTCGGAACTTATGTTACATTTCCGTCTCCACATACACTTTTTTTTTGCGATGCTGTAAAAATTGAAACCCATTTTCGACCACTAGGGAAACGGAGATCCCGAGGAGTAATAAAATTTTTAAAAAATAAATAAACATGATCCGGGATTGTACTATTAATATTTTTATTGCATAATTATAAAAAACTTCGTTTTTCGGAACTTATGTTACATTTCCGTCTCCACATACACTTTTTTTTGCGATGCTGTAAAAATTGAGATATTTCAAAATTTTTATCAGTGAGGGAAAAAAGTCCAAGTCCTTCGCAGCGATCCTGTAAGAATTGAATTATATCAATCTTTTTTATCACTGAGAAAGTAAACCTTGTAATAAAGAAATTTTGTTGACTGCCTAAATAACATTTACGGTAATGGGGGCAGCCAGGCATTTCGTTGTGCCTAACTTCGACCACCGTAAAAAAAATGAAAAATAAATTATTTATAACTTTTTTTTTTGCTGGATCAGTAATTGAACTCATAATCTATCGTTTGCACTAAAAATTATTCGATTTTTACAAATTCCGGATGCAGTACGGACTATTGAAGCGGTCAACGCAACTTAACCTCACTGTTAAGAATACGATGGGTTCGCGACAAGCGTTTGGAAATACGAACAAAACTTGGATTGTGTTATTGTATTTACTCTTTACGTTGCAATACTCTCACACATAGGGTCCTCGGAATATTGTACTATGCTCAATTGTTGTTATTTTTGCGCAGCACTCGTGTAAATAATTATTTCCGTCGAAGTGGTCGGCAGAGGGAGCATGGACGGGAATGGGGACATTTACCTTACCTCTTTGTTATTTTATGTCGTTGTGAATCAGTGGAAAAATATAGGAAGATTGCGCGTTATTTGGAACTGAGAAGCCTTTTCTGTCGATCTTATCTGCAGTCTATGTTTGCCGTTCAGAAAGAATGCGTACTTAAAAAATGCCCAGTCCAAATTCTGATAAATTGTTAAGCAAAGAAGTACAGGTAAACAAGGAAACGAAGGGTGTATACTTACGTCTATTATAATATTGATTTGTTGTTTTTATTCGCACTATCACCAGAGAACACGTTTTGGCGATTGTTCTTTTATTTCCTCCAATTGACGGACATCATTTGGACACTTTTGTGACACTTCGTATAGATTATTTATAGATATCATGTTGCCAACCAAAGAAGGTTAACATAAAATTGATATTTTTTTAAATACGGTATAATGGCATCCTTATGTCCTTAACAATATGGCATCTAATTAATGACGAATATCAGTTAACGTCAAATTGATAACTTTTCAATGCCCTAAAATAATCATCAGTCGGACTAAAAAATATGGTAACGTTTGGACAACAATTTGATTGTATCTTCAGTTATCTTAAATAAAGTCATCTTGAAGACAACAGTAAAAAAGGTGTCTCTTAAAAGACGTACATTCGATACCGTTCAGTTAAATCAAAAAGGCAACCTGACAACGATAACTTATAGATGACAATTAGACATGAGCGCTACTTGGGTGTATAGGTAACGAAAAAAGTTGCAACGTTGCGAAGTAGAAAATTTATTTCCGATGCGTAGATACTAGTCCCATTAACTAGATATTTTTTCTGAGTGTAAGACCGGATCCAAAAGTAAGCATCGTTGTCCCAGTGCCGAGAAGAGGACCTTGAAATTGAGACAACGAGTCAATCACACGAAACAAGCGTTCGTCGAAGTGAGCCTCGCAGTCTGCCAAATATCAGTCATTGCGAACGTGTCACTCTACCGCGTAGTAAGTACAACCGGAACAAATCACGGTCATCTAGTTGTTGTGAGAACACACGCCGTGTTTCAAAGGGAAACCCACAGCTGCGAAAATTCATTTCTTTTTCTTTTCAGAAAAACAGGTGATCGTCTGGCATTTACGTAAACGGGGAAATCTATTAAAAAATATTTGTGAGACTGAAAAAAATGAAGCAACATTATAAAATATACACTGTTAAAAATGTTTGCAAGTTTACATTACCGAAAATATTATTCACCAGCAGATATATAAAATTTAATATACGAGTGTAGAAAAATTACAAATTTTTATATTAAATTCCTTAATTTTCATAGGGTTTATGAGAAAGTACGATAGTTTCAAATCTCACTTGTATATCAAATTTAATATACCAATTTCTGTAAACAAAACTGTAAAAAAAAATTACTTGAAATTGAATGTACAAGTGTTGGAAGTTTTTATGCATAAACTGGTACATTAAATTTAATAAACAAGTGCGATGTAAATTTAATGTATGGTATAGTATTTTCAATAATTTACCCCAATTTTACTAGGGCTAAAGCACCCAACAGTTACCCAGAGGATCCAGGTTCAAGTCTCACCAACGGCAAATAAATTTACATGTGTTTTTTCACCAATTAATATGTACAGATCTACTAAATAATTTCGTATATTCAATTAAAAGTGCAAGTTAAACTGCATTCGATGAGCGCAGATCATTATTTTGTAAGTCATTTTTTGGTTTTTCTGGTAGGGGCTTAGTAGGGCAGCCTATGAGGTTCTTCAATTTTTTCCCTTTAAAGGCCCTCAACACGTAGCCTAGAAAGACCCGAAATAAAAAAGCGTGACCGTGCCTGAACAATCCATGTAGGGTTTGCCAACGCTAGAAATACGGCAGAGCACTGGCCCAATGCTAGCTGCCCATGCTGAGTTTTTAACCTTGGGCCGGTGTATATCATTCCAGTGGTGGGTGAAGGCTCACATGCTTCGGGCCAAAGTATCTTGCCGATGTTGGGCCAGTGCTGCGCCAGTCCTGATGTAATGACAGCAGCCGTATTTATTTATTTTCCCTTATTTACAAATACGTATAAATGCTACCCTGTTTAAAAAATCCTATTGGTCCCATTTAAACTCATAAAGTCCTATTGGCTTCGTGCGTGACCTTCATTCGCGGCCATTTTGGACCCCCAGCGTTCGAAACGGCGAAATTGTGCAACAGTTGATAAAAAATTATCACAGTAAAGCATGCTAGCGTACGTTAATTAACGATATTATTTATATTTCTTTAATAAATCGACACTATGAGTGCGCCAAAAGGGAAGGCCTCAATGCCGTGTTGCGTTGTGAATTGTAAAAACACCTTTGTAAATTCACCGGGTGTACATTTCTACAGTTTCCCTACAGGAAAGATGCAAGTTTTCAAGCAGAAAAGGCGCGAGGCCTGGATTGCCTCCGTTGAACGAAAAAAAAAGTTGCAGAGTTACTGTACGAACTAAATGTTCTCTAATCAATAAAAAGTTATAGACTACAATACTGTTACTAGGATTGAAACTTTACAATTCTTACTTCCAACTTCACCTTGTACGGTGTAGTAGTGGAAGTATCACTGACGTTTGGCGAATAACGCTGCACTTTATTAAGATACGTTTGTCTGAATCTGTTAACTCCTCCACTCGACGCACATGGCAGATAACGCCTTACCTTTTATAATACCTTGTGGATTGAAATCAATTGCATACGTTATCGCCTTGAATCCCGTTCTGATTAACAATTTCATCTTTCAATGCCGTTTTAATGCTGCTGTCAGCTGTCATAAACATAAACACCGGCAAAAAGTGCAGACGACACCGAGCACACGAAAATTGATGTACCCTTCTTACGAAATAAATCGAATAACAAAAAGCTATTACCATAACCAAAATTACAAACAAGGATGCAAAGTAGAACCTTGCAATTGCTTCCTCATTATTTTTCGCGTTTTACAAAGCTACCTCTATAAGGAAGTATGTTATTCGATTTTTGGCTTCCTCATAGAGGAAGCTTTGTAAAACGCGAAAAATAATGAGGAAGCAATGTGCAAGGTTCTACTTTGCATCCTTGTTTTAATTAGATAAATATACATGTTGTGGATTCGCTTTTTCTATTTCGTTATTGCGTTATTTCGTGATTATTCGAGCGTTTCCGAAGTGAATGTGATAATCGATATTTTTAAAAATAATTCAACATTCCATAAAATCAAAAATTTCATTCCGTTCGTCACTAAATTATACATATATAATGGCTGAATATTGTTTCATTTATATACAAAATTTGAGCTCGCTATCTTAAGTTTTGCAAAAGTTACAATAGAGCGATAATGTCAATTTTTTGAAAAATTCAAAACATCATAAAATTTTAACGGCTCATCCGATCTTAACCAAATTCAATAGCGATCACCGGCATATGAAAGCTCAAATTCATACCAATTTTTAGATCAATATCTCGAAAATTGAAAGAGTTATCGCGTAAACAGACATTTTTCAAAAAATTAAAAAACGCGTAATAATTTAACGATGAAGTGGATTTTAACAAAAATTTGTATGAACGATGAGGCTTGATCCCTCTATCTATGGTCCAAATTTCAGCTTGATATCTCAAGGCCTTCTCCAGTTATAAAGGTTTACATTTTTCGATTGTGTAACATACACACACACACACACACACACACACACATACAGACATTTTTTCTAAATCACTTTTCTCGATGTTTTGGACCATTCTGAGTGTACTGACATGAAAATATCGAAAAAAAAATTTTCACGAAAACAAAGCTTCCTCTATGAGGAAGCAAAAAATTAATTAAACAACCTATTTTTTATTTATAACAATACTTTTCAGTTGTTCATTTAGTATAATCGGAAAATCGTCTGTAAACTATATTCTACCATAAGAATCAATGCTTTTTTATATCAACTGTTGCCGAAGTGTGCCACAAACGGCGCTGGCATCTTAACGCACTAAGCCAATTGAAACCGTATCGGTTTTTATCGGTATGAATGGTGTTTTTTGTCCATCCTATTGGTCTAAATAGGATTTTCTAAGCTGGGTCCGTCGCATCGGTGCGTATTAGCCGCAGGCCAATACTGGTTCAGGTTCAGGTGTGTCGCGGGCCAGTATTGATCCAGGGTTAGCGTCAATCTCATCCAGTAATGATATAGCGTCGGCATCGGATTCTGTGCCGAGCAGAGAAGAGCAGCCGGCTTTGGCATGTATTTGGATTACATGCCGGCAAAGCAGCGGGTTGATTCTCGAAAGCATCGGATCAGTACGAAAAGCACAGCGCGCAATACTGGCCCAGCTCTCCGCCAATCATTAAGGGGAGGGAGTCAGGAGAAAAAAATTGATTTTGGGAATACAATATCATCCAAATGCTATTGAATATAAAAATGCCGAACGCACTATATTGTTGGTGCTCGATGAAAGGATTTTTTACTGTCGTCTGACTTGCATATGCTTTTCAATATTATCTTAAGCAAAGTTCTTAGGTTTTCCATTCTGCGCATGATTCAGATCAAACTACTAGGCAGATTGGAATGGTTGACATCTCATTTTCTTCTTCATGAAAAGATACACCGGCTAAATGGAGCAAACTATTTTTTTTCATTCTGAAAGCAAAGTTAATCACTGATTTAGAAAATAGCATAAAATTTATTTATTAATAATTATGTCACTTAAAAAATATTACATTTTATTAACATTTGCTCCATTTAGCCGGTGAATCTTTTCATGAAGAACAAAATGAGACGTCAACCATTCTAATCTGCCGAGTAGTTTGATCTGAATCATGCGCAGAATGGAAAACCTAAGAACTTTGCTTAAGATAATATTGAAAAGCATATGCAAGTCAGACAACAGTAAAAAATCTTGTCATCGAGTACCAACAATATAGTGTGTTGGGCATTTTTATATGCAATAGGATTTGGATAATATTGAATTTCCAAAATCAATTTTTTTTACCTGACTTCCTCCCCTTAAACCCTACTTGGGAAACCCTATGAGGCTTCCACATATAAGGCCCCTAAGAAAATTAGGAACGATTAATCAAAGCCTTGCCAAACATCTGATAAGTTTTTATCACGGGTCGGAACTGTAAATTAAATTATAAAAACGTTCTTTACAATGTAGTATTGATTTAACCAGTTTCATGCGCTCCATCCTCCTTAAACGTACCGAAGGGCCACGTAGTAACGCGTGATCTTAAATTGTTCCATCACCCCAATTACGTCGAAATTTAACAAGATCTTTCCGAGAGGGCCTAACCATAGTTGAGCGCAGACCGCGAAGAGTAAGCCAACGAGCTCGAAACGGAGCGAACCCGGGCGAGTACAGAAGAGTGCGAGCGCGAATATGATGAATGTGAGCGTATCGAGTGTGTAAATGTGATTGTTAAATGTCAAAAGTTCAATTACAATAATTCCCTTACATAATTTTGAATTACGACTATCAAGTTGTTTCATTCGAAAACCTAATGTTGGAACCTCTTCACATCGAAATCTCGAATCTAGTACACGTATTTATGACTTTCGTTAAAAATTCGCTTACCGAGCTTGTCTATTTTTATTTATACTAAGTTATAAATAATTGCAAGTGCATTTGGAAAGTCATTTCGTAACTTGAAAAGGAACGTCTTGAATTGATGTGGGTCCTCATGATTCACCGGTCATTTGATAAGTAACTTTAAGCTGAGCACAAAACTGCAATTCGAACAGCTTTTCACAATGCGGTATGACATTCTGTGTATTCTTCTAAGTATATTTGTTAGCATTGCGAATTTTTCACCGACAACGGAGAATGAGTGCAAACGCAATGCGGAAGCTGCCGAAGCTATAGGTTTGTCACAAAATGTATAGTTCCCAGTCTTTTCTACACGGTTAAAAATGTTTTGTCTTCATTTACATTACGGGTAAAGGAAGCTCTTTTACAGAAACAGATATATTAAATTTGATATGCAAGTGAGGTGTTAAATTATAATACTTTCTACTACCTAAATCCTATGAAAATTAGGAAACATAATATAATAATTTGTAATTTTACTAAACTCGTGTATTCAATTTAACATATCAGCTGATGAATAACATTTCTGGGAATGTAAATCTACAAACATTTTTAACAGCGTACCCTGCTTAGAAAATCCTATTTAGACCAATAGGATGGACAAAAAAACACCATTCATACCGATAAAAACCGATACGGTTCGAATAGCACTTTATGAGTTTAAATGGTATCAATGGGATTTTTTTAAACAGGGTAATCTTGTACATTTTTTATATCTTAAGTGTTCATACGAGAACGTAAGACATTTTGATTTGCAGAGAAGAGATTAGCGTCAGTGCGGAACGAGGACAACCTCAGACATTTCGTCGCATGTCAGAATGAGGCGTCGCAATCAAAACCAATCAAGATGTATATGAACAACATAATGGAAATAAAAATGGCGCGTTTTGTAAGTACGATATGAAATGCTTTATGTAAAATGTAAACACTGTACATAAAGACCTAAGGCAATTAAGGTTGCTACCGCGTTACCTACTAATCTAACGAATCTCAAATTTGTACTATCTTTGCATAAAGTTTGATCCATTAAACGGCCTTTATGGAGTTAAAACCGCTACTTGTATTAATAAAGATATATTATTAAATTATGGAAATTACAATTTGTATGAATGTAGGTTTTTGTTGAGGTTTTAAAAATAATAATATGGTATTTTTTCCTTCGTTTGAAAATAACTGCCTATTATTTAACTAGCTATAAATGCCTTCAAAAAGTGCTGTCATTTTTAAACATTCAATACTTTAATTATACAAATAATTTAATTATACGTTATACAAATATATACGACAAGAATGAAATTAAATCGATAAATGTTGCATGTTGATAATAATAAACTCCAATGATGAAAGGAAATAAATATATATCGGATTATAAGATAGTTCTAATTCATTTTATTTAAAAATATCTATTACATGTATTTGGTCGTTTTAACTAGATCTTTTTTCCGGATTAAGAAAATATTTAGTAGCAACAAATAAAATATTTTTTTAGTGTCCGCTTCACAGTGAAAGTTGATTCAAATAAATAAACATGTTGGAAAAAAAAACTGAAAAATTGAATGAAATACGTATTTGTTGGAGGGAAAGTAAATTTTCGTTGATTGAAATAATTAAATGTTGAATAGATCATTTTATTTAATATTACCAAATCTTTTTTCTGGGTGTAGCGGACCGCATATTTTGCCTTGGAACTCTTAGAGCAACGCGGTTTAGGAGCGTCGGCGATTTTATGATCCCTTTTAACACCTTGAAAAGGAAACACACGTCCCCCAGCGATCTCACAGAATTTAAACTCGATAGTTCTATTTTTGACAAACAAAATGAGATAGAGTGAATCGGAATCTATGAAAATTTACAGATTATTAATTGAAAAAATAATGATTACAAATGTATTTATTAAATTATTAAAATTTCATTACTTGAACAATATGTTTTTATTATTTACGCATACTCGAAAGTTGAAAGAAGTGTTAAGTTATTAATTTTATTTAATTTTATTCAGGACGAAAACGCCGGAAAATTACAGCTGTTGAGTTGGACTCATACCGTAAGACGAAATATTTCAAAGCATTATATTCTATATTGCCATTAAGGTAGTCTGTTCACATTAGCTAGTCAAATCAGTGCTAAATTTTTAATCGCGTTTCTACACATTTTGGTAGTTTTGCCGACTGTTCTGCAGAGTGGCTTACTCATCAGCATTAGTTCTTAATATATAAATCCATCCACAGACACGGTTTTTAATTAAAATACCCTGGATACATACAAATGTCGGATGAGGTTGTTGTCATCCAGTTTTATATTAGAAAAAACCATAATTTTTGTCAGACTTTGACGAACGATAGCTCATTTTGTTTATTAAAAGATGCTTCATTGATTGACCGGAGACATTTTCTTATAGTATTCTTTGTAAGAAAATTGCAACCGTTTTTTATCTACTCTAACCTATCATCAGATTTACACATGCTTGTAACTTGTGAATAACTAATACTAATACAGAATTTGTCCGGTCAATCAATGAAGCATTTTTTAACGAACAACATAAGCTATTGCTCGTTATAACTAGATTAATATTGTGGTTTTTTCTAATATAAAACTGGATGACAACAACCTCATCCGAAATTTGTATGTATCAGGGTATTTTTATTTGAAACCGTGTTTGTGGATGGATTTATATATTAAGAACTAATGCTGATGAGCAAGCCACTCTGCAGAACAGTCGGCAAAACTACCAAAATGTGTAGAAACGCGATTAAAAATTTAGCACTGATTTGACTAGCTAATGTGAACAGACTACCTTAAGAGCACCGACTGATGGCTGTCTTTGTGTTTTTATCAAGACCTGGGATGGTGAGGCGTGGGATAACACCGGATTTGAAAACCTGACCTCTGTAGTCGTTGAGCGACCCGACATAGCCGTTTTGAGCATGTGAGATTGTTTCAAACTTCCCGTTTAATATTTTATGCCCAACTAAAATGTTTGTCCTTTTACAATTTTGGTATGTCGTTCAAGAAAAGAGAATAATCTTTAAAAAAAACGACATCATTTTTGCTACTCAGAACATTCATTTTTATGAATAGTAACGCCTAGAAGATTATTAACACATTACGAACTTCATACGAATTCGTCGATTTTTTTTCGAATGCATGTCATTATTTTTCCAACAATGTTCTATAGTGAACGAACAAATAAATTCAATAAATGAAAATAAATTTAAAGATAAATCATAGTACGAACGTATATTTTTTATTTCGTTGAAATAAAACTATGAATTAATAAAAGATTTTATTCAAAATGGATATTAAGGTAGTTCTGTCGCGAAGGCAATCCAAACTCATATGCATGAATTTTGGACATGTTGTAATTTAGCTATTCAATTTTACTTGCACAAAATCTTGAAGGCTTTTACCGAGCATTTGAATGAACAATTTAAACTTGAAAATTGATCTTTTTACACGGTGCACATGGGAGGGCTGAAAAAATCGGTCTTTAAATCGAAAATTAACATACTTAGATCAAAGATAGAGAAAAAATAAAAAGTACTACGGATTCGCAAATCATTTAGGACTTGATGCATCATGAAAAAAGGTGAAGTCTCCGGAATAATGTTTAATTGAACCAAGCTCAAAGTGCACGATACCGGGCCAAATGACGTTTCCTAACCTAATTATCGTAAAAATGAAGTCAAATCCGCATTAAACATATCAACTATTTACAAATAATCGTTTTAATTTGATTACGACAATTTCGAAGGATTCTCGATTATTTTTGCTTCCTCATAGAGGAAGCTTTGTTTTCGTGAAAATTTTTTTTTTCGAGATTTTCATGTCAGTATGCTTAGAATCACCTAAAAATTCGAGAAAAGTGGTCTAGAAAATATGTCTGTATGTGTGTATGTGTGTGTGTGTGTGTGTGTGTGTGTGTGTGTGTGTGTGTGTGTGTGTGTGTGTGTGTGTGTGTGTGTGTGTGTGTGTGTGTGTGTGTGTGTGTGTGTGTGTGTGTGTGTGTGTGTGTGTTGTGTGTGTGTGTGTGTGTGTGTGTGTGTGTGTGTGTGTGTGTGTGGTGTGTGTGTGTGTGTGTGTGTGTGTGTGTGTGTGTGTGTGTGTGTGTGTGTGTGTGTGTGTGTGTGTGTGTGTGTGTGTGTGTGTGTGTGTGTGTGTGTGTGTGTGTGTGTGTGTGTGTGTGTGTGTGTGTGTGTGTGTGTGTGTGTGTGTGTGTGTGTGTGTGTGTGTGTGTGTGTGTGTGTGTGTGTGTGTGTGTGTGTGTGTGTGTGTGTGTGTGTGTGTGTGTGTGTGTGTGTGTGTGTGTGGTGTGTGTGTGTGTGTGTGTGTGTGTGTGTGTGTGTGTGTGTGTGTGTGTGTGTGTGTGTGTGTGTGTGTGTGTGTGTGTGTGTGTGTGTGTGTGTGTGTGTGTGTGTGTGTGTGTGTGTGTGTGTGTGTGTGTGTGTGTGTGTGTGTGTGTGTGTGTGTGTGTGTGTGTGTGTGTGTGTGTGTGTGTGTGTGTGTGGTGTGTGTGTGTGTGTGTGTGTGTGTGTGTGTGTGTGGTGTGTGTGTGTGTGTGTGTGTGTGTGTGTGTGTGTGTGTGTGTTGTGTGTGTGTGTGTGTGTGTGTGTGTGTGTGTGTGTGTGTGTGTGTGTGTGTGTGTGTGTGTGTGTGTGTGTGTGTGTGTGTTGTGTTGTGTGTGTGTGTGTGTGTGTGTGTGTGTGTGTGTGTGTGTGTGTGTGTTGTGTGTGTGTGTGTGTGTGTGTGTGTGGTGTGTGTGTGTGTGTGTGTGTGTGTGGTGTGTGTGTGTGTGTGTGTGTGTGTGTGTGTGTGTGTGTGTGTGTGTGTGTGTGTGTGTGTGTGTGTGTGTGTGTGTGTGTGTGGTGTGTGTGTGTGTGTGTGTGTGTGTGTGTGTGTGTGTGTGTGTGTGTGTGGTGTGTGTGTGTGTGTGTGTGTGTGTGTGTGGTGTGTGTGTGTGTGTGTGTGTGGTGTGTGTGTGTGTGTGTTGTGTGTGTGTGTGTGTGTGTGTGTGTGTGTGTGTGTGTGTGTGTGTGTGTGTGTGTGTGTGTGTGTGTGTGTGTGTGTGTGTGTGTGTGTGTGTGTGTGTGTGTGTGTGTGTGTGTGTGTGTGTGTGTGTGTGTGTGTGTGTGTGTGTGTGTGTGTGTGTGTGTGTGTGTGTGTGTGTGTGTGTGTGTGTGTGTGTGTGTGTGTGTGTGTGTGTGTGTGTGTGTGTGTGTGTGTGTGTGTGTGTGTGTGTGTGTGTGTGTGTGTGTGTGTGTGTGTGTGTGTGTGTGTGTGTGTGTGTGTGTGTGTGTGTGTGTGTGTGTGTGTGTGTGTGTGTGTGTGTGTGTGTGTGTGTGTGTGTGTGTGGTGTGTGTGTGTGTGTGTGTGTGTGTGTGTGTGTGTGTGTGTGTGTGTGTGTGTGTGTGTGTGTGTGTGTGTGTGTGTGTGTGTGTGTGTGTGTGTGTGTGTGTGTGTGTGTGTGTGTGTGTGTGTGTGTGTGTGTGTGTGTGTGTGTGTGTGTGTGTGTGTGTGTGTGTGTGTGTGTGTGTGTGTGTGTGTGTGTGTGTGTGTGTGTGTGTGTGTGTGTGTGTGTGTGTGTGTGTGTGTGTGTGTGTGTGTGTGTGTGTGTGTGTGTGTGTGTGTGTGTGTGTGTGTGTGTGTGTGTGTGTGTGTGTGTGTGTGTGTGTGTGTGTGTGTGTGTGTGTGTGTGTGTGTGTGTGTGTGTGTGTGTGTGTGTGTGTGTGTGTGTGTGTGTGTGTGTGTGTGTGTGTGTGTGTGTGTGTGTGTGTGTGTGTGTGTGTGTGTGTGTGTGTGTGTGTGTGTGTGTGTGTGTGTGTGTGTGTGTGTGTGTGTGTGTGTGTGTGTGTGTGTGTGTGTGTGTGTGTGTGTGTGTGTGTGTGTGTGTGTGTGTGTGTGTGTGTGTGTGTGTGTGTGTGTGTGTGTGTGTGTGTGTGTGTGTGTGTGTGTGTGTGTGTGTGTGTGTGTGTGTGTGGTGTGTGTGTGTGTGTGTGTGTGTGTGTGTGTGTGTGTGTGTGTGTTGTGTGTGTGTGTGTGTGTGTGTGTGTGTGTGTGTGTGTGTGTGTGTGTGTGGTGTGTGTGTGTGTGTGTGTGTGTGTGTGTGTGTGTGTGTGTGTGTGTGTGTGTGTGTGTGTGTGTGTGTGTGTGTGTGTGTGTGTGTGTGTGTGTGTGTGTGTGTGTGTGTGTGTGTGTGTGTGTGTGTGTGTGTGTGTGTGTGTGTGTGTGTGTGTGTGTGTGTGTGTGTGTGTGTGTGTGTGTGTGTGTGTGTGTGTGTGTGTGTGTGTGTGTGTGTGTGTGTGTGTGTGTGTGTGTGTGTGTGTGTGTGTGTGTGTGTGTGTGTGTGTGTGTGTGTGTGTGTGTGTGTGTGTGTGTGTGTGTGTGTGTGTGTGTGTGTGTGTGTGTGTGTGTGTGTGTGTGTGTGTGTGTGTGTGTGTGTGTGTGTGTGTGTGTGTGTGTGTGTGTGTGTGTGTGTGTGTGTGTGTGTGTGTGTGTGTGTGTGTGTGTGTGTGTGTGTGTGTGTGTGTGTGTGTGTGTGTGTGTGTGTGTGTGTGTGTGGTGTGTGTGTGTGTGTGTGTGTGTGTGTGTGTGTGTGTGTGTGTGGTGTGTGTGTGTGTGTGTGTGTGTGTGTGTGTGTGTGTGTGTGTGTGTGTGTGTGTGTGTGTGTGTGTGTGTGTGTGTGTGTGTGTGTGTGTGTGTGTGTGTGTGTGTGTGTGTGTGTGTGTGTGTGTGTGTGTGTGTGTGTGTGTGTGTGTGTGTGTGTGTGTGTGTGTGTGTGTGTGTGTGTATCCAGACACTGAAAATTCAATTGCCCATAACTCACGAACGGCACGATGGATCTAGCTAAATTTTGCACGCAGGTAGAGTATTGACTCCTCTGTTATTGACGATTTTAATTAAATGTATCAATGTAAACAGATTTTATGCAATTTTTAATTTTTTCAAAAAATGTCGTGATCGCTCTAACTTTCGTAAAAGTTCGCCAATTTAGCTAAATAGTTCTTTATAAATGAAGACACGTTAAATGACGTTTGGTATTGAATTTCAGCGAAATCGGTAAAGCGGTTCCGATTTTATAGAATTTTGAATTTTTCGAAAAAAATACATTTTGCTCTAAATTACGTCGAATCTTGAGAAATGAACCGAAATGTTGTACAGTCGGAAAATAACATACAGCCCCGCTGTGTACGCAATTTGGTGATGATCGGTAAAGTGGTTGGGGTTTTACGGCTTTTTGAATTTTTTAATAAATGTAGAATTTCGCTCATAAGTTCCGCGAAAGTTAAGAAAGTAAGATAAAATAAAAAGAATTAAAAATAATAATCGTCGAGAAATGGAGAAAAGCAGATATTGTAGAAAAGGCAGATCCGCCTTTGATGTCGTCGTCCTCGTCGTCGTCGTCGTCGTTGTTGTCGTCGTCCTCGTCGTCGTCGTCGTCGTCGTCGTCATATTTAAATATACATTATCACATTCACTTTCGGAAACGCTCTAATAATCACGAAATAACGTAATAACGAAATAGAAAGAGCGAATCCACAACATGTATATTTATCTAATTAAAACAAGGATGCAAAGTAGAACCTTGCACATTGCTTCCTCATTATTTTTCGCGTTTTACAAAGCTTCCTCTATGAGGAAGCCAAAAATTGAATAACATACTTTCTCATAGAGGTAGCTTTGTAAAACGCGAAAAATAATGAGGAAGCAATGTGCAAGGTTCTACTTTTTTATATTATTATTGAGGCAGTCAAAGTGATGCGTATGATTATTTTTTAATGTCATATAGACTCTGAGATTTATGACTCCGGCGTACCGACAGAACTACCTTAAAATATTGCTTTGTAGGAGATCTTTGAGAGAATCACTGTGATCACGAGCAACCTCGTTCGGGTAAAGTGATTCAATAAATTGCCACAAATTTAAAAACGTAATTACTACTCCCCATAGGGAAACCGAAGATATTCGCGACGAACGTCGAGGAAATCGCGGAGACTGTTTGCAGTTTGCTATTGGGCTCACATTATGCGAATACGAAATGGTCCATACTATCAGATGCTTTACAGACTTGACGCTCTGGCCTTACGATCGTCATACTTGCATCGCTGTAATTACATCCTGGTCCTTTACGACGGAGCGATTAGTTTTTCAGGATGACTTGCCGGTAATTCTTAGCAATTTATAAAATCACAATGGAATGCGTTATAAATCGTCTCAGAACATTAATGATTAAGCTCTTCAACGTCAAGGTCTGGCTTCGTGGTTTAAACTCTGATGGAGAATGGAATTTATCGGTACCCGGCTACACGATACAGTCTAAAGAATCATTTTTTTATGGCGACAGAGAATATTCACAACTATTTATCGATTTCGTCGTAGATAGACTACATAGTCATTTGAGAAGAAGATTTGTTGCGCCGGCTATAAGTAAGTATAGATATTATAATTTATTAAATATAGTATATGTATTAAAATATTTGTGAGTGTCACACTGTTGTGAGTGTCAAAGATTGGAAGTTTTTATTCATAAACTCGTAACCGAAATTTAATATACAATTGTGGTAATGTACAATTTGGCACACAAGTGTAGCAACAGATCCTCTTCAACTGTAGCAATTTTCGAGAAAATGTGTGCAAAAATTTCGATTTTATGCCGTTTTGAATTTTATGGAAAAAGGAGGTGCGCGCTCTAACTTTTGTAAAATTTAGTCTATTTTGCTAAATAGTTGGTTATAAGAGAAGGTGCAGTGCACTCTATGTTGTTCGGTATTGAATTTGGCTCGAATCGGTAAAGTGGTTCAGATTTTATGGAATTTTGAATTTTTTTAAAAATTGACATTATCGCTCTATTGTAACTTTTGCAAAACTTGAGATAGCGAGCTCAAACTTTGTGTATATTAAGAATTTAGTTAAATTATTTTTTAAAATATACGTTATCACATTTACTTTCGGAAACGCTTAATAATAACAAAAAAACGGAATAACGAAATAGAAAAAGCGAATTCACAACATGTTTATTTGTCTAATTAAAACAAGGATGCAAAGTAGAACCTTGCACATTGCTTCCTCATTATTTTTCGCTTCTTACAAAGCTACCTCTATGAGGAAGTATGTTATTCAATTTTTGGCTTCCTCATAGAGGAAGCTTTGTAAAACGCGAAAAATAATGAGAAAGCAATGTGCAAGGTTGTACTTTGCATCCTTGTTTTAATTAGATAAATATACATGTTGTGGATTCGCTTTTTCTATTTCGTTATTACGTTATTTCGTGATTATTAGAGCGTTTCTGAAAGTGAATGTGATAATGTATATTTTTAAAAATAATTCAACATTCCATAAAATCAAAAATTTCATACCGTTCGTCACTAAATTATACATATATAATGGCTGAATATTGTTTCATTTATATACAAAATTTGAGCTCGCTATCTTAAGTTTTGCAAAAGTTACAATAGAGCGATAATGTCAATTTTTTGAAAAATTCAAAACATCATAAAATTTTAACGGTTCAACCGATCTTAACCAAATTCAATAGCGATCACCGGCGTGTGAAAGCTCATATTCATACCAATTTTAAGATCAATATCTCAAAAATTGAAAGAGTTATCGCGTAAACAAACATTTTTCAAAAAATTAAAAAACGCGTAATAATTTAACGATGAAGTGGATTTTAACAAAAATCTGTATGAACGATGAGACTTGATCCCTCTATCTATGGTCCAAATTTCAGCTTCATATCTCAAGGCATTCCCGAGTTATAAAGGTTTACATTTTTCGATCGTGTAACATACACACACACACACACACACATATACAGACATTTTTTCTAAACCACTTTTCTCGACGTTTTGGCCCATTCTGAGTGTACTGACATGAAAATCTCGAAAAAAAAAATTTTCATTAAAACAAAGCTTCCTCTATGAGGAAGCAATTGATGTACTTTTCCAGTAAAATTAAAGTAAATTATTAAATTTACAAATTATCAAAATTCAAGTACTTTTACTGTAAAATTAAAGTAAATTATTAAATGTACTGTACCATACCTTAATTTTACATTACACTTGTATACTAAATTTAATATACTGGTTTATGAATAAAAACTTCCAGTAAAAGTACACTAAATTTCAAGTAGACTTTTTTTACAGTGCATCATTTTATTTATTTTTTTGCAGTAATGATGGTTATGACATTAACTGCGCTTTGGCTAGACCCGAAGTCGTATGAACGTCTGGCGGTCGCTTCTTTGAATCTTGTTATTCATATGATTTGTATACAAGACCTTCACTGGGTTCTACCTCGCAACAGTTCTACTACGGTACCTAATATGCGTAAGTATTGCAATCCCAACATATCTTTTTTCCTTTGTTCAGCTCCGAAAAATCATTATCCATCATAGCGGCTATTTTTTCGATACATAAATCGCTCATTTCAAACCTTGTTACAGTCATTTTTTAACTTGATTCATATCTTTAAGTTCCATTTTTTTTTCTTCAACGTGTCAAATTTTGACTTTCACTATCGTGGTAAAGTCGTATATTCCAAAACAGAAAACATCGCGTTTTTAAGCCTTTTTACTGTGTTTTTGAAAAAGATCCGAATTCCAATCGAAAATCTAATCAAATCATTTATTACCTTTCTAAGCCTTTCCCTAGCAATCACGATGATTGTTAAAGTGACCATAAAAATAACTCTCAATAGTAGTTATTTTTTACACAGAAGAATTTTTCGGAAATGGTCGAAATAACCAAACCATAAGAATCTGATAGTTACTTTTTTCTCACCGGAACCGATAACTTACCGTCAAAACAACTTTACCTCCAAAAATCGTTGTGACGATAAGTTATTGCTTCCAATGACGAAAAAGTAACTATTAGATTTTTGGTCTGGTTATCCGATGGTCATTTTGACCATTTTCGAAAAAAAATTCTGTACGAAAAACAACTTCTATTGAGCGTTATTTTTATCGTCATTTTAACAGTTTTTAGAAAAAATGAAAGTTATTGCTCTGATTTTACTGTGATTATGAAAAACTCACTTTTAGTCGTTTCTGATTTCAGAACTCAGAGATCCGAATTCTGGTCGGTAAACTCAAACGAAATTTTTATTTATGTGAAAAAATCTTTGGCGAGGGTACTTCGAAAAAATACCCTCCAATAGCATCGCAACTTTTTGAAATAAAAGTGTATTTTTAAAACTAAATTTCTTCACAAAGCATTTTATTTTTTGGGAATAAAATGAATTTTTACCAAATGTCCTCAATAGTATATGGGATATTCCATACAAAATTCCACAAACCTCAGACCGTGAACTCCTCGGATGTTGTTCATTATTTTTTTAAGTATTCACCCGTGCCAATAAATTACGCTCATTTGTATTTTAGATTTTTTACTTTTCTGGGCTATAAAATTTGATATACTTACATCTTCTAGAATATAAATTGGACCGCGAAAAATATATGTGGGGGATTCCACGGGACTTTCGCCACCCCCCAAAAAAAAAAAATCTCAAATTTCATCTAAAAATCAGGTTCAGCGGTGTCTATTGATGAACCAAATTTCAAAATTCTAAAAAAATAGTTGACCGGAATATGCAAATTTTTTTGTTTTTTATCGTTTTTCATTTAATCTGTAATATCTCAGAAACTATTGATCGTATCGAAATCATTAAAAGACGAAAATGTGCATTTTTTTTATGGCCAACAAGAAAAAAAGATATTCAAAATTAATTGCTTAATTTCAGGTCACATTTTATGGAAGAAACAACAAAATTTTTTTTTTTTTATGTTTGGACTTCAGATTTTTTCATCGGACAAATTGTCTCGGAATCTTTAAGTGATCGCCGAATTTTGAGTATTTTTTTTTTCATGGGATGGCCAAATGCTGTGACGTTACAGCAATTTGAATGTTTTTAATATATAAAAAAAATCCATATTCAAAATTAAAATTAATTAAAATGGTTGGACTTCAGATTTTTTCATCGGACAAATTGCCTCGGAATCTTTGAGTGATCGCCGAATTTTGAGTATTTTTTTTTCATGTAACCTCACAGCATTGGGCAATTTGAATGTTAAACATTCAAATTGCTGTAACCTCACAGCATTGGGCCATCCCATGAAAAAAAAAATACTCAAAATTCGGCGATCACTCAAAGATTCCGAGGCAATTTGTCCGATGAAAAAATCTGAAGTCCAACCATAAAAAAATAATAATTTTGTTGTCTTTTCCATAAAATGTGACCTGAAATTAAACAATTAATTTTGAATATATTTTTTTTCTTGTTGGCAATAAAAAAATGCACATTTTCGTCTTTTAATGATTTCGATACGATCAATAGTTTCTTAGATATTACAGATTAAATGAAAAATGATAAAAAACGGAAAAATTTGCATATCCGGTCAAATATTTTTTTAGAATTTTGAAATTTAGTCCATCAATAGACACCATTGAATCTGATTTTTAGAAAAAATTTGAGATTTTTTTTTTTTCGGGGTGGCGAAAGTCCCGTGGAATCCCCCATGTATGAAATTTCTTTGTCCTTTCATGTGAGTAATTTATAAAAAAATGTAACGTTTCTAAATCGATTTTAAAAAAATGAAAAGCGTAAATAATCATTTTAAATCATCGGGCTTTATTATAGTTCGAGAGTCGTAATAAACCATCAATCTATTGGGAATCACCACCAAGCAAAAGCGGCCGCGTTATCCCAGTCGGTCAAGACTTTGCACTCTTCATTTGTAAGAGTTTTAATTATTTCAACGGATATCATTACAAAAAATGTTTATCCACTTATGAATATCGATTTATATTAATGATAAATTGTTTTTTAAAATAAAATAATAGGTTATGACGACTGGGATAAAGTAGTTTAAAAAAAATCCACCAGATGTCGTGTTGCTACATGTTATTTCTCAATATAAACGAATGAATCTGTATATTTCAGTACTTTTCTACATCAGCTCTTTCGTACTTGCAACCGTGGCACTGCTGCTCACATTCCTCTTGGGAAAGATTAAAGACATTACAACTCCTGCACCAAAGTGGATTTCAAGAAACATCGATCGGTTAGTGGCAAGCAAAGCTGGACACATTTTGCTGCTGGGTATGCTCGATCCCAAGATAATGGCAGGAATCAAAACTGGTGCCGATGACACTAGCGACATTTTAAGCTCAGAACCGAAAGATTTCACCTGGAAGTATATGGCAGTTTTCTTCGGTTGGTTATTGTTCTTCAGTTTCTTCTTTACGTACATCCTTATGTACATTCTTCTCATCCCTGATTCTGCGTCAAGGCCTCCGCCAATAAAGCGCTTTTAAAAATTTTTTTAAACGCTCAGCAATTTTCGGTATACTTTTTTTTACACGGACAATAAAAATCCTATCGAATCACTTACGTGTCTCATGTTCTTATCCTATTCTCAAAACTGCTTCTGTTTCAATTTGCTTGTTTTTAGAATAACGATTTAACACACTTAGTGGTTTCTTGCTAATATATTTTTATAAACTAGAATTTCTAAGTTATTCAAAATTTATCTTACAATCATCAATACCGTCGAACATGAAAAGTGTTACGCCAATAACTCATGAAAATTGACGACATCTTTAGAAAGAAAAATATATATACTTTCAGCAATTTTCGGTATACTTTTTTTTACATGGACAATAAAAATCCTATCGAATCACTTACGTGTTTCATGTTCTTATCCTATTCTCAAAACTACTTCTGTTTCAATTTGCTTGTTTTTAGAATAACGATTTAACACACTTAGTGGTTTCTTGCTAATATATTTTTATAAACTAGAATTTCTAAGTTATTCAAAATTTATCTTATAATCATCAATACCGTCGAACATGAAAAGTGTTACGCCAATAACTCATGAAAATTGAAGACATCTCTAGAAAGAAAAATATATTTATTAAATAATATAAAGAGACATAATTGATAATTCGTTTAGAAAATACAAAAACATCAAATAGATAATAAAAATAGATTATTATAAAGGTATGAATACCCGAGTGGTCTAAAGCTTAGATTCATATCCTCAGGGTTTCGGGTTCGAGTCCCACCAACGATAAAAAATTGTAATTGTTGTTATTGAATTAGTCGTTGAAATTATATTTATTGTACGATAGTCAAACGATACAAAAGACACTTAACGTTGTGAGAAGAGAACCGACAATATATATATATATAAATAATAAGCCCTAGTAACCACAAAAACAAAAGATAGCTCACATTATAAAGGATGTTCGATTAATAAGCAGCGAAACATTCAATAGTTATCCGCGATCAAAGACGTACCAAACTACCAAATACGTCCGATCAAGAAATCAAACGATGAAAATAGGGCCGTTTACACTGAGAGAAAATTATGGTATTAGTAACTATAAAGTGACAACTATTAATTTTTAGTTCGTGCGACCAATTTTTTAATAGTTGCCATACCTATCAAATAGTTACTATAACTACCAAATAGTTACCATAACTATGAAAATAGTTGCATGGACTAAAAATTAATAGTTGTCACTTTATAGTTGACTTGTACAACTACGATTTCTCTGAGTGTATAATTAATTGCAGCACAGATAATAATTATTCTGAAAAAAAAAGTTTCATTGCTTTTTCGGTACTTTCGACCAAAATTTTGCTGTTTTTAATATTCGAAAACCACTCCGTGTTCACCGGTGCTTTTTCGGTGGCTGACTTTTGTTCTTTCAATGTTTTTTTCGGTGCGCCAACCTGCTAGGGTATAAAGTAGTTGCAGCAAGCTGACTTTGCATAGTTTTCTGTTGAATTATGCTAAACTCTACTTTCTTACCATTATATAGATATTTCGTTAGTTTCGACTCCCTATTTTAAACTCTACTGTCCCAGATAAACGTGTAACTCAACTAAACCGTGGTAGGGTCTCGAAATATATTCTCAGCGTGTGCTATATGCTGAAGAAAATAAAATGAAAGAAAAAAGTCGTTCTTTTCGAAGCGAATCGCTGTTGTGAAAGCGCATATAAGTTGCGAGAACTCTCAGCAGCTGACATCCATCACATCGCGACAGTTTCACAATTAATCGTTCATAGCTGATGCTACGCTTACAAAGAACGAGTTAATGACTCGACAAAACATCAGTAAAAACATAATACCGATACTCATAATCAATTTTTGATTTTGAGTCGTAAGTTAATGAAACTTGGTAACATCTTCATAATTCTTTCGATTTTAAAAAATAAAACTTCCCACCTAACACAGATTCGTAACTTTGATATAATATTTACGTTAATGAAATAACGTATTCTGTCAAAATAATATCACTAGTGACGCACCAGTGATACATTCTCACTCAAGAAGGTCTCAGTATATGGAAATATTTTCGTAACATTTATATTACACAACGTAACATTTATGTAACAAGTAATTTTAATACGTCACATTTTAATAAAATCTCGATAAGAAATGTTACTTATTTTTGTTACATAAATAATATATAACGTTTACATATTATTTAAAGAGAATTTTGTGTCACAACTAGATACAATTGTTATTAAAACAAGACATCATGCTTTTGTCAATGTTACACAACAATGTTACATTTTTTTACAATTCGAAAGTTATGTAACTGTAACACAGAATGTATTCTGTGTTAGGTGGGTTGAATGACACCTAGCTATTAATTAGAAGTATAATGGACTGGGGGATGGTTCCAGTAAACATGTTATGGTACAACAATATAACCTGGAAGTTACACGTGATTGTAACAATGTAATGGTTACGTTATGTTGAGGATACGTAACGTAGGAGTTACATGTGATATTTTATTTGTTATATGCAGGTAATGTTACTGTTATGTGACATATTTTCGTTACAGTTGCATAACAAAAGCTATGATACCGCAACGCAACGTGCAAGTAACAATTGGGACGTTACTTTCGTGACAGGAAGGCAATGTTGCAGTGATGTAACGTGGCAAACATTGTGAGAAAATTGCAAGAGAATGTAACATTTACGTAACATGTATATTACAGTGGTTATGTAACATCGTAAACATGGACGTTGTGTAACTGTTATATGCCGTAGCTAAGTTACAGCTATATAACGAAAGTGTGTAACTGTAATGCAACATGTATGTAACGATTGTAATGTAACTGTGGCGATAGTCCGGTCATGTTACAGTTATGTAACGTGGCAACATTGCAAGAACGTTACCTATTCATAGCGAATGTTATGTCCGCTAGATGGCTAACGACTCAAACGTTTCTCGCAGGCGATTCGTGACCCCAGAGTGTATAAAACTGAGCGACTTCGCAGCTCAAAATAAACAATGAGGGACATCCTTCGGAGGTGCCCTAACTGGTTGGCATTATTCGCCAATAGCTTGTTCTATTTTTAATTGAAGCAGCTATTTTTTTTACCTTCTAAGGATAGCGATTTCGCAACCTCTGTGAAGCTTTTATGTGGACTTTCAGTCTACAAAGGATCCTCACGTGAAATTATCTTCCAAAGTTGCAGGTACGTAACTTTTGTGTCAATTGTTTCATATTAGTTACATTACGCAACGTACGGGCAACGTAACTGAATTGTAACGGATATGTAACGGTTATGTAACGCACGTTACATAATATATGTAACGGCAATGTAACGCATGTTACATAATATATGTAACTGTAATTTAACGCATGTTACATAATATATGTAACGGTAATTTAACGCATGTTACATAACATATGTAACGGTAATGTAACGCATGTTACATAATATATGTAACGGTAATGTAACGCATGTTACATAACATGGTAACATTGTTGAGTGGGCAATAATAATAATTTCATGCTGATTGACTCGTTTCTCTTCTTATCGTTACATAGCTATAGATCGTATATCATAATGAATCTTGAATATGACAAATATTTGATTCCAAAGATTTGTGCATGAAACTTTTTGTTAATGAAAAATGTAATATTATCAATATGACTCCTATGATCGTATATTTTTATTATTAAATTTAATACAAAAACAATATTATTTATAATAATATTATAGGATATGAAAGAAACATATAGGATTTCAATCGTAAATTTATGATAGTACTTTGTAAAGTCGCGAGGTAAAGTCCGTATTAGATAAGATTTAAAAAAATCATTTTCTATCTTTTATTTTTACCAGGGATTCTTTAAATAGTTACGATTACCGAATAGTAGAGGAGAGCGGGCACAATGTGACGTTATTTTCTTTATAATTTTTCATATTTATTAAGAGTGTTTTAATTATATTTTATATTTTTATAATATAATATAATTTTATATTATTAAATTATTGTTTTAATTATAATTAATTTCGTTAAATCTTTGTGTGTGCAAAGTACAACAAGAACAATTTGTTGTGCAACAACTTGTAGTCATTATTAATCTTTAACTGATTTTACTGTAATGTGGATATATGAACCTAGTTACTGGGCCAGGATCGAGAATAGCTCGTTGGGTCAGTCGGAATACTGCGATACCAGACGTGGATTGAACAACAGCTGCAAGACACGGGTCACCGAATACCGGTGAATTCGCTCGTACTCTCTACACTCCACGAAAATTATGTCGTTATAAAGAGACAGCAATTAATTTTAAGTGTATGCGGCTGTTTTTTTATAGGCAATTGTTGGCATTTGTTGGCAATGATAAAATAGTTTTCGCAACTAGAAAAATATACTTAGACATTTTTTTTAGTTAAACATTTTTTAGTTGCCAACTACAAAAAAAAGTTGCATGGATTAAAAATGAATAGCTGTCATATTGTAGTTACAGGACTTCTACAATTTCCGTAAAAAATGTTTGCGTCTTTCCGATACAAACGTGTATGAATTTTGTAAAACTCGGTATAGGAAATTGAAATTAATATGCTTGCATAGTAAATTTAATACAGGTAAATGAATTTCGATAATCCGGTGATGGGAAATTACAACCATGATTATTAATTATTAAATTAGTATATGAAAATCAACATGCATTTTTGGAGTTTCGGACCCGATTTGAAATTTAATATGCATTGTCGCATTAAATGTAAGATCAAAGTTACCAAAATTGCAGGTACTGATATTGAACCCAGCAAAGTGTTTGCAATTTTATCCACATGGATGTATTACTTTTTGAAAAAAATATTTGCGTTTTTCTGACACAAAAACGTGGGAAATTTACAAAACTCGCTATAGGAAATAAACATTAATATAGTTGCATAGTAAATTTAGTATACGTCTATGAATTTTACCAATCCAGTCATACAAAATTACAACACATGAATTTTCTATGAATTTTCAAATATATTCATCGAAAAATATCTTGCAGCGATGAAAAAACCAAAAATAATTGTGTCTTAATATTATCGAACGCAATATTTTTTCCAATACCGTTCATATAAAAATTCAATATAAATTTTGTGAAATTTAATACACAGTTTATGCATATGGTACTTCTTATACAAGTATATTAATTTTAAGAATGGTTTTTTTTTACAGTGTAGAGGAATATCTGTATCCGGATGAGTTGCGAGTACTTCGATCAGCCTAGAAGTTTAAGCATTCGCGTTATACTCGAAGAATCATGAAATGTAAACTCTCGTCAGATTTACCTACATTTCGCAGTCAACAGTATCGAACCATCGTCTAAGTAAATACTTTTCGCTCCTATTACTGCAAACTTCATTTCCCCCCCTTAATTGCTCTAATTGCTTGAACCAGTGCCAAGCGACGCTCTCCTCTGGTTTAGTATAGGCTCGCATTGTTCGTGTGTTTCTATAGTACAAACACTCTCTGCTGTACAGTCAAACGCACTCGAGTCGAGCTCTTAAGTGGACGTGAATAGCGTATATACACACGTGTATAATTCTTACAGTGCTACTCAAGCTGACTACATCTGATACAATGACCTACTTTTGTCGCAAACTTTAACTCCTTCCTCTATGGCAAAAACTGATAGTCGCCAAATTTTCAAAAATTTGGGTCAGTCAAGTTTCCAGTCTAAAAAAATCTATGAATACTGACTAAATTTAGTACTTGTAATTAAGACCTAAGAAGAAGCTCTAAATTTTCTGCCACTAAAGCAATTATCTATTATAATAACGAACATCCTCTGATTATGATAATTTATGATGAATTAATAGAATGGTATTAAGGTAGTCTGTTCACATTAGCTAGTCAAATCAGTGCTAAATTTTTATTCGCGTTTCTACACATTTTGGTAGTTTTGCCGACTGTTCTGAGGAGTGGCTTGCTCATCAGCATTAGTTCTTAATATATAAATCCATCCACAGACACGGTTTGAAATAAAAATACCCTGATACATACAAATTTCGGATGAGGTTGTTGTCATCCAGTTTTATATTAGAAAAAACCACAATATTAAATCTAGTTATAACGAGCAATAGCTTATGTTGTTTGTTAAAAAATGCTTCATTGATTGACCGGACAAATTCTGTATTAGTATTGGTTATTCACAAGTTACAAGCATGTGTAAATCTGATGATAGGTTAGAGTAGATAAAAAAAACGGTTGCAATTTTCTTACAAAGAATACTACCAAAAAAACCCTCACGGGTAAAAAATTGAGACAAGTACATTTACGTGAGTGGTATCTAATACCCCCAAAAACACAGTGTGTCAAAAACTTGAGCCATAAACTATGTATAGGTACAAAAAGTTGTGAAATAAACTAAAAATATATTCAGCATGTCAAGTACATGTTGTACAACATATATATACATTATATACGTGTATATAAATAGTAGTTTTAATATCAACTAAAAAGAATTTCTCGCATTTAAAGGAAAAAAAATGAGTAACAAAGAAAAAATCATAAATTGAGAACAAAAATTAATGAATAAATAAATTTCAACATCTCAAAAAATTAAACGGAAGCACTTGGCAAGTTTGCTAAATATCCTATATGGTTCACCATTATTCAATGGTCATATTAGCATAGAAACTCGCCAAGTACTTCCATATAATTTTTTGAGATGTTGAAATTTATTTATTCATTAATTTTTGTTCTCAATTTATGATTTTTTCTTTGTTACTCTTTTTTTTTCCTTTAAATGCGAGAAATTCTTTTTAGTTGATATTAAAACTACTATTTATATACACGTATATAATGTATATACATGTTGTACAACATGTACTTGACATGCTGAATATATTTTTAGTTTATTTCACAACTTTTTGTACCTATACATAGTTTATGGCTCAAGTTTTTGACACACTGTGTTTTTGGGGGTATTAGATACCACTCACGTAAATGTACTTGTCTCAATTTTTTACCCGTGAGGGTTCTTTTGGTGGTTTAATAATTATTGAATTACTTTTAATCGCAAAGTAGGATCAAACGGATAGATGTGCAATATATTACGAGTGAATGATATTATATCTTGTATTATTCGTGCCAAAGTAATTATTCTATTTTTCGTTTCCGAACCGAATGAATAAATAGCGAAAAGAAAAGTTTCCTGGCTTCCAACAAAAAATTCTGCTTTTTTAAAAGGTTTTATCTAAGATGTGTCGATATGCAATTAACGACAATTGAAACACGCAAGTAATTAACTAAGTAAATGTTAAAGATCAAGCAGTAAGAGATAATTATTACACGCTGGAAATTGCATCAATCATGTATTTTATTGAGAAGTCGTACGTCCACATTTTTATAATGACAGGTGTATAATGAAAAAAAAAACAAACTGCTAAAGAATAAATAATGCAACGGAAAACAATAAACCATTAATAAATCCGCAAACAAAAAGCAAATACAATAAAATTTTGCGCATATTATAATAGATATTGATAATAATAACGGTTAATTAATTAACGTCCGAAATAAATACAAAAAATACAACTGATCGCTGTTTGTAGTCGCAGATGCTATTTTTTATTCACTCAGTGACCTAGGAACGTGTTATACTTGGATCGTGCAGAATGTATTAACGGAAGATGGCATAGATTTTCTTTTCAATTTATAAAAACGACAAAATACTACAAGAATGGAAAAAAAATGAAAAAAAAAATAGAGGCCAGCTTAAGAAATTGAACACTGTTCTAATTAAACAACTAAGATAGTTCTTTCCAGTTTTTCATCCAAAAAACATGAACAAAACAAAAATTCAAGAGGAAAGTTGAAAAATTAAAAGAAAATTTAATATTGGAACTATCTCCAAATTTTCCATTTTCTTTGCCATCTTCGGTTGATACTCAAATTTAAAAAAAAAACAAACATACGGTGATTAGCCTGACAGAGATGTTATATTCTTGGAAAAAGCATTATTGTTGATAAAAAAAAGAAAATAAGCAAACAGATTCCTACCACGCAGTGCCAGTCTCTAGGCATTAAAAAGATAAAATTTCACAAAAAGAGTACTTCCAAATTCTTCAACTTCTGTCTCAAAAATGAAAAATAGCCAATATTTTTTATAAACCCTTCGAATACAAAGCTTCGTGAAAAAAAAAGAAAAATTTCGTCTCTACCGTTGAGGATGATAAACACTGTACTTCCGTTATCAGCCTCGTTCCTATGCCACTGTTTCGCGTCGTTTCGGCATGACAATTCCACGAATAAGGAAAAAAAAAATGTGTCAATTTGGTGAAACTATATTGCGGTTAGCTGCATCATATGCATTAGCATCGACTTAATGCGCGTCCATTGAATCGCTTATATGGCTTTTATATGGCTGAAAATATAAAATATATACTCACATATATTATATTACTGAAAATGGCCCTGGTGAAGATATTCCTCTAAGAAATTATGAACATTTTTCTAAAGACATGTAAAAATTTTCCAAAGCCATCTGAAATGCTCTGAGAGGAGAAAATATTCGCAGAAAAGTTAGAAAAAAGTGAAAGTTATCTGTAAATCTAAAAATTTCTAATTTGTTTCGAAAAATCTTATTTTCTTAGCCAATTGCTCTTAAAGTAAATAAATAATGCATTTTGAAAGGATAAAAGGCCGAAAAAAACGTAACAATTTAGAGAAATGCCGGTTTAAGAAATCATAAAAATCGACATCTTTTTTTTTATTTTCCTTAAAGAAAAAGTGTCAGAGAAATATTTTCATCAGGCGAAAATTCGCCACACATAATGGCGGCGGTACTCCAAAACGTCCGCAGCAATCATGACCGTTAGATGTCGCGTGATAAAGTTTCAAAAAAATTCTGCTCAACTGGAAAATTCATAATCGATCGAAAGTCAGTCTTTTCTGGTGCGATTTGTAGCAGTGAGTCTGGTGCTAGCGCATAAAATCATCGTACCCATGTAAAAATAAATAATGGCTGCTTGCAAGCGTCCGAAAAAATGAATGAAAAGCTCATTTTCGATGTATCATTAATAACTACTAAACTATACGCAAATCCATTCCAGATCCAGTGCAATTCCTAAGTGAAATGTTGTTAACAATTGTGAAGCAAAAGTTATCCGTGCAAAAAATATAAATGAATGTAATTCGGGAATCCGATCGGCCCGACTAATCGTATTAGATGTAAAAGGGCTTTGCAGGGAAAGGTATGACTAAATTATTATTAGACTCATTCGTATAATTGTTGAACTGTTGTAAAAAACAACCTAGAAAATAAACGAATATATATATATACATATATATTAATAAGAATTGAAAAAATCGCTTTGCAACATTTATTCGATAGATTTAAAAATCTCGAACGAATATTGCGGTTCGATTTATCGTTGGTATATAATATAATTATTCTATAAAATTAAACGTAGTTATCGTGTTGATCGTAATTTTTCGTAGGTGAATGCGTGGATATATTAATTAGTTGCGATGTGATTGAGCGATACGAACGATTGTACTGTACATGAAGAATAAATGCTATTTAGTATTATCATTATTTTTATCAGCGATATCGATTTATATATATATTGTCGTAACGGTACTGGATGTCTTCCCGTTAAAACACATTTTTGTGTAGTTATCCATTTTAGTGGTAGTAATTTAGTCGATAAAATTAGGTTTCGAGTCACCATCGTTGTATGATAATAGCTTTTTGCGCAAAGAATGTTTAAGCAGAACTAATGTATTGATTTTTTTTTTGTTAACTGGCCCCGGAAAATGTCGCAAAATACTACGAAAATTATAAAAATTATCGGTAGCATAAAAATACTATTTTAAAAATTGTTTATTGTTAATTCAATTTTATGTAATAAGAATAATTTCAAGAAATTAATTAACTGAATTATCTGCTTTTTTTAGAATTTTCGTTTTTTATTTATATCTGTGACATTAGGGGCCAATTTTTTTTTGTAACACGTGCATGAACAGCGGTGCGTTTCATGGCAGTTTTGCGGGCCGAAAGTGGCTAGTTTCATAGCAGTGTTGAGACGATAGGTTGGCGCATGTGCAGTTGGCGACTCCTTCACTTTCGAACCTGCTGTTTCACTTTCGACCC
Organism: Ephialtes manifestator; assembly: GCA_963970395.1. Classification (NCBI taxonomy): domain Eukaryota; kingdom Metazoa; phylum Arthropoda; class Insecta; order Hymenoptera; family Ichneumonidae; genus Ephialtes; species Ephialtes manifestator. The sequence goes on along the minus strand of OZ019975.1, from coordinate 26,655,567 downwards.
TAGGGTGGAAAGTTGGTAACCTCACTTTTCACTGTTCGTCCCGCAAAACTATCATTCAAAGCACCACTATTCATGCACTTGTTACAAAGAGTATGGTGTGCAACAAGGGCCGAAAGTTGGCGATTGCGACGAGCGTGAGGTTGCCGCCCGAGCGAAGCGAGGGCTTCAATCACACGAGTCGCAAACGCCAACTTTCGGCCCTTGTTGCACAATATACTATTTAAATGAACTTATCTTTTTATGGCGCATGCGCAAAATGTAGGCGCTCAACGCTGCTTTTATCGATAACTCTGCATGCAAACTTGCGAAACTTCATTTATCGATTAAAATATTTAAAAACAACGTTTTGATTATTGAAGTTTCAATATGAAATATTTTTTGAAACCGTTTAGAATTACAATTACAATTATTTTTTAAAGCAAAACTATACGCGGCGCATAATTATCCTGCAGCCTTTGGCTCAGAGTTATGATAGTACTTTTAAAAAATAATAGCAATTTCAATGTTTCGACAGAGTCACAATTCAATGTTGTCTAACAAAAGGAAATAGTGATGAACGCGCCGTCTTTGCCGATTAATGGACTTTATGAGTGTACTCAATATACATATACATATTATTCAGTAACGTTGTACCCGAATTGTATATAGCATTAATATATACTTATATAAAAAGACAAAAATTGATATGTAGAGTATTTTACTTCCGGTCTTTTAGGAGGCGACATTAATTTAACAGTTTACGAAATTTATTTATTTGTTTTCCATATTGTTTAAGGTCCCAAAAATTTGTTCCTAAAAGTTTTGATTTTCAGTTGTAATAAGTTTACTTATTTATTAATTTATATTTTTCTTGAATTTCCACTTTGGTTCTATATTGCTACTTTATTTCAAACCAATTCTGGGTCACGGCAAAGGAAATGCAGCCGGCTTAATAACTTCCAAATTAGCAGATTTATTTAACATTATTAGATCATTTTTCACATTATTAGCTCACCCGCATCACACACATCCATCACGTTCTTTCACACAAAATATACAAAAATAATTGAACAAATATTCATTGGCCATTCGCACTACAAAAATATTTAAAAAATAATGCTCTCTCATCCATTAAACATACCATCTAAAACAAAATATAAAAATAAATAGTTTCTGTTGCGCTCTCTTTTACTCATTGGCTACTTTGGCTCTTATTTTGTGAAACGTATTCGTCATATAATGACAAAAGGCAATCGGGTCCGATGGCGGGAGCGGCGTTGTGCGGTCGAACCCAAACGGTTGGTGTACAGTCCTGAAATATAGTGTCCGAGAGCGGTCAATCCGTCGCTCGAAGATGGGTGCCAGAAAAGAAAAGAAGATTGCAGTCGCCCGACGTCCTAATTGAGGGATTGAGCGCTATATTACGATTTTTACAGGGACGTGCGGACAAAATTTACCTCGTTGATCACTCGGACACATGCATCACCAGAACAAAATATATATTAGGGTGTGTCAAAAAACAATTTTCATTTTTTTTATTTATTTTTTTACTGCAAAAGTATGTATTCTGACCTTAATATCCACCTTCTATACGGAATACGCGACTTATTTTTTTTATAATTTTTTTTATTCGACATTTGTTGAAAAACGAAGATCGCGATTGAGACACCTCTAAATATTAACAGTAAGAAGCAGAAATTGAAAAAAAAATGTCCTAATGAAAAGAATTTAAAAAAAAAATCTTTACTACCAAAGTATGCATCTCCTATACGAAATTCGAGACTAGATTTTTTTATGTTTTTTTTGTTCGGAATTTGTTGAAAAAAAAAGATCGTGTTTGAACCACGTCTACATATTATTTGTCAGCGAATTCTTTTACCGTACTCAATTGCTAGGTCAACCCGTCGGGTTTAAGCCATGAAGACCCAAAAGAAGTGCGATAATAAGCAGTAAACCGAGCAATAATAACTTTTTCTCAATTTCTGCTTTTTACTGCCTAGTATCACACTTTTTTTTTGGGTCTTCATGGCTTAAACTCGAAGGCTTGGCCTAATAATTGACGGTGCCAAAAGAATACGCTGCCAAATAATATTTAGAGGTGTCTCAATCGCGATCTTTGTTTTTCAACAAATGTCGAATTAAAAAAATTATTAAAAAATTAAGTCGCGTATTCCGTATAGAAGGGCGATGTTAAGGTCAGAATACATACTTTTGCAGTAAAAAATTAATTTAGAAAATAAAAAATAAATTTTGACACACCCTAATATATATATCGATAAAAACATAGGCAGAAACAACATGGCCAATCGATTTCGGTGACCGTTATCGGGCGAATGAGGAACCCCATATCAAATTCACGGGTTTAAACCCAAAAAGTGGGAGAGCGATCGAAGAGCGCCTCGCGGATCACTAACAGATTGACCATGATATTGATTTTAACCGATATTCGGTACGATCGGTATTGGTATCGCCTATCGGTATATCATCTTCTGAGAGAGAGAGAGAGAGAGAGATCGCGAACCATGCAAGGAGCGGCTCATTACACAGTTTTTCTTTCCGGGAATTTTTTCCTGGGTTTTTCTTTCGGGGTTTCCAAAATTTTACTCGAAAACTCATTAGTCTTTTACGAAGAAACGATTAGGTGAAAATATAGGTGAAGAACGAAGAAATGGGTATTCCCAAATTTTTATTACCATATTCCATTTCAACCAATAATCCCTGTATTTACTTGAAGACACGATAGTTCAATTCAATGTAATGTACCCTATTTATTGCAGGTGCCCTTTTCGCAACGTTGAACCCCTTACGGCTGGCTAAACCCTTAATTGCCCTTCCGTACTTGGGTCAACGGTTATATACGTGTGTTATTGTTTACCAGTAAGCTTCCTTCAAGATACATTTAGTAATAAAGAATTCGAGTTTCTGATTGCTTCTTTTGGTTTACAAGTGCCAACGAATCACGTGACGTTCTCTCCAACGTCAAAATGCATAAATACCAGAGGAACCCTTCAGATTTTAACATTCGAGAGTGTGACTTCAGTCGGGAGTGTTGCTGAAATTTTCTTGTCGTTCATTTTGGTGCTGAAACAGAAAATGGAGGATCTCGAGTTTTGCTGCAATCCGTTCAATCAACGAAATCACAATCCTGAGACATGGCGAATACTTCCCATTACCGAATCTCTGCGTGAACAATTTCACCTCAATTGTGAGAACGAGACGCATGTTTGCATCTCCTGCAAACGCCAATTGTACAGTACTGTGCCAAGTGTAATATTCAACAAGATGCTACTCAACGATTCGCTAGTCAACGATTCGCTACTCAACGATTCGCTGGTCAACGATACGCTACTCAACGATTCGTCATCTGTAAGTATATTTTTTACTCGGAAATTCGGTGTGCATGATTTTTTCATTGAAACTTGAGCTTGTTAAAAAAATTTCATTTTTTTAAATCGAGTTAAACTTTACACATTGTTCTTTAGTCATTATTTTTCGCAACTCTACGAGGATGTGTGTTGATAAATTTTGTCAATTTCTGTTATTCTTTTTTTAAATAAGGATGCAAAGTTGAACTTGCACATTGCTTCATCATTAATTTTCATCTTTCGCAACGCCGCTTCTATGAGGAAGTTTCTTTATTTTATTTTTCGCTTCCTTATAGAGGAAGCTTTGCGAAAGATGAAAATTATTGACAAAGCAATGTGCAAAGTTCAACTTTGCATCCTTATTTTAAATAGAAATTAAAGAAGTACGAAAACAAAAATTTTTATAAATTCAAAATTCTATAAAATCTAAACCGTCTTATGTATAATTCGCTTAAATTCAATATCGATCGTCATTTTTCATTGCTTTATTCGTCAAAAACTGTTTAAGCTCATTATCTAAAAAATTGTAGCAGCTAGTGAACACACCGAGAATTTTTGAAAAATTCAATGTCTTATAAAATCACTTCACCAATCTTCACCAAATTCGATATCTACTACAACTGGATGTTAATGTTACCTTGCATTAGATTTGAGTAGGTTTGGTTAAACTTCATTTGAATACGAACGAAAATAACATTTTTTTCGAAAATTCAAGATTTTATAAAATCTTAACCGCTTTATTTCGGATTTCGCTCAAATTCAATACCGACCTTCATTTTTCATTTCTCTATTTGTCCAAAACTATTTAGCTCATTAGCTGAAAAATTGCGGAAGCCAGAGAACATACAGCGGGATTTATACACCGTTCGGACCACCTTTTACCATGACCGTCGTCGATGTAGTTGATATTTTTTAAATCATTCACCCCAATGAATGGAGCTCGCTCCATTTTTTTCAATATTTTCATTGCATATTTCACGCATTTGTGAATTTCTACAAATTGCTCTAAAAATTGCGTTTAAAAACTTTCGAATGCACGTATCTTCTTGTATATAAGCCGTATCGTAAAAAAACCTACATAAAAGTTTTTCATTTTGAAGTATACTTTTGTGTCAATGTATTTAAAAAATTCTTTAACTCCTCCGAAGCATTGATTTTTCATTAATAACGATGAAAATCCATTTTTCAATAACTTGGACATTTTTATTTTTTCCGAAAAAAATCTCTAACATACCACTCATAAAGACGAACATTTTAAGCCTAGACGGGAAGTGGGACAATCCTTTTTTTCGAATTTGTATAAGAGATTAAAAGATAAATAAAAAATGAAAACTCTCATAAAAAATCAGAAAAAATTGTGTTACTGCCGTCTTTTAGTTCTAAAGTGGGACAATTTTTTTCCGATTTTTTAATGAGAGTTTTCGTTTTTTATTTATCTTTAAAACACTCATAAAAATTCGAAAAAAGAATTGTCCCACTTCCCGTCTAGGCTTAAAATGTTTGTCTTCATGAGCAGTATTTTAGAGTTTTTTTCGGAAAAAATTAAAACAAGTCCAAGTTTTTGAAAAATCGATTTTTATGTTTATTAATTAAAAATCAATGCTTCGGAGGGGTTGAAGAATTTTTAAAATAAATTTGCATAAAAGTATACTTCAAAATGAAAAGCTTTTATATACGTTTTCTTACGATACGACTTACATCCAAGAAGATACATGCATTCGAAAGTTTTTAAACCCAATTGTTCGAGCAATATTTATAAATTCACAAGTGCGCGAATTATGCGATGAATCATTTGAAAAAAAATTGAGCATGCTCCATCCATTCGGGTGAATGACTATAAAAATAATCAACTATATCAACGACGGTCGTGATAAAAGGTGGTCCGCTCGGTGTATAATGCCCCACAGACATTTTTCAAAAAATTGAAAAGCTTATAAAATTTGAATTTGTATTTCAATTTTTTTCGAAAATGCATACACTTGATTGTTAAAGCCGTTTTCGAGATACAGCGGTTTGAATTTTGCAAGCGTGCCACACACACACACACACACACACATATATATCCATACACACATACACACTAGGGTGTGTCAAAAATTCTTTTTCATTTTTAAAATTTATTTTTTTACTGCAAAAATATGTATCCTGTCCTTAAGGTAGTTCTGTCGCTTAGAGTACATTTTGCATAAATTCGAGAAAAATGAGAGAGAATTGCAAACACTTCTTGATGGTATAACAATTCTAGAATAGAATAGAAGTGCTAGAATAGAATAGAAAATAGTCTTAGTTCAGAAAAATTTGACAAATTCCTAAAAATCTGAAAAAATTCTAAAAAATCTGAGTTCACATAAATAAACGTTTGACCAATCACTTGCAGTAGATTAATTTTTTTCCTATTTTTTCATAATTATTTTAATTAAAAAAGCTTAAAAACTATAAGAAGAAAAATTTTCCCCACTTTGGTTATAAGCTAGAAAATTGTGATATTCAACAAAGTATTTTTCAGAATTTTTTCAGATTTTTAAATTAGGGAATTCGATATGGCACTTTAAAAAAATATGCAAAAAAAAAATACAAAAATAAAACCTGGTGCGTTTGAGGGCCTATCCAATCCTACAAAAAATTACGAGCCAAATCAAGGAGGTCGAGGGTCAGACCCAGGTCGAATCGGGATGGAATGCTTCACATAATTCTGCAGTAAAAAAAATTAATAAAAAAACTTTAAAAATTTTTTTGACACACCCTAATACACACATACAAACATACATCCGGACATTTTTTTCACGACGTTTTGGACCATGAAACAAAGCTTCCACTATGAGGAAGCAAAATTAGTGAAAAATGAATTTGAAGAAAAATGTGCGTCGTCAATGATTTAGAAAGTTTAACATTTTATAAAATCTTGTGGTATTATTATATTTTAATGACAAATGTAGTAAACAATGAAAACTCAATCGTCAACTACTGAGTCAAATGTTTTTAATGTTTGTTCACGTCATTCTCAAGTTGTAGTTTTTGTATTTTGCAAGCCATGAAAATTAAAATGTTGATTAAAATCATAACATTTCTTATAACATTCGAATGCTTCTATCGATTTTTACTAATTTTTATGTAGATTATGTTTCAACATAATTACATATGTCTTCAAAGTTTAAGCTCAAGTGTTCTTTTCATTCTCGAGATACAAATTCATCAACATACATTTTTTTATTTTATAACGAGCGCAAAAAAAATATTTAAAGAAAAAAAATTCAAATATTTATAATTTATGATTTTTTCTAATCCACAGGAAGAAATCCAAGAAAGTGCTCTTTCCAACAACGATTCATTGGAAAAAATTGAGACGTGTGAAGTAAATGAAGTAGATGAAGTTTGCGAGTATGTCACTGTTGAAGATCATCATTTTGCTCACCAATGTAAGTTGATTTTCATAATGTTATACAATTTCATGCAAGCTATTTTCTGCAACAAAGTATGATATAAATGTCATTTTTTTTTTCAGTTGCCAAAGAGCAGCAGACTGATCTTAGAACTACGCATCAAGAAGCTGAAGATGTTTCTGCATATATCGAGATTTCGGAAAGCGAAGAAAATTCGCCCCCGGAAAATACCATCCCAATTATGAACTCATGGAGTTATGGAGAAGTTGTTGCTGAATATATCGAGATTTCGACAAGCGAAATACGTTGACTGTAGTTGGACGTGAAGACACCAAAAACAACACCCGGTGCCATTGATCGTTCTGGCTTCTCATAGTCTCCCAAGCTTTTAGCCAATTGGACTGAACGGTCGACCAGCTCTTGGCCAATTTTATAGCCCTGATAATTTGGGTCCACATCAATGTAGAAAATTTCCATTGCCGCGTTCGTGTCAAATCTTTCAAACATATCAACCCTCGACTCGACCTTAAAGTTAAAATTTCATTAAAAACAAAATTAATTATAGTCATTATTTTTGAAATTTAATAAAACGGAGCAGTAAAAAAACTAATTTGTTTTACGACAATTCAAATAAAATAAAAAGTTCATTGTATATAATTGTCGTATGGAAACAAGCGAAATTGGTAGAAGAAATGACCGAGTTTAAACCCTAGTAGGTCTAAAAACCGACGAAAGCATCCAAAAAGCACTGAGTGCTTTTCGAATATTGAAAACACCGGAATTTTGCTCGAAATCACCGAAAAAGCGTCGCAACTTTTTTTTCTCAAAATAATTTATCTCTGCTGCAATTAACCAAAATTTCATTTTCATAAAATACCAATACATATTTGTCATAAAATCCCAGCAGCCAAAAACTTACTACACTATTAATGCTTTTACACTAAAGTTGTATGTGACACAAATCTTCAAAAACTGTGATATGAAAACAATAAAAAAGATATTTAAAAAATGCTTGTCTAATAAAAATTTAGAAGCTGCGTATAATTGTCTGATAGTATTTTTTTCGGTAGTCGAAAGTCATACAGATTCGAATTTATCTATAATGTATCATTTATTTGATGATCAAGAAAAAATGTATTTGTAATGCATGAAAATAAACTCTCGAGGAAACGCGTTACCCCTTCACGAGCTCGCTAGTTTCCGCTATAAACACTTAACAATTCTGCGCTATAGATATAGTAAGTCTATAAGAAAGTAGCCAACCTTTAATATTTCATTGACTGTGTATACCTCGTGAATAATATTGATTATACAATACGTTTAACCCATGAAAGTTATACCCTCCCGAACTACAATGATTTATCCCCGCTTTTCTCTTGGCACAAGGCTGAATAGCTGAATAGCTGAATAGTTTGAATAATGTTACGCGTTACCGGGCGATGCGCAAACGACGCCCGCGCAGTTGTCAGAAAAATTAAATTGGTCGCCGAATTTACGACAATATTAAGGGTTATTTTGCATTTTCACGTAAGCTTTGTTTTCGTGAACATTTTTGTTTTTTTTTTTCAAGATTTTCATGTAACGACATTCAAAATGATACAAAACGTCGAGAAAAGAGGTTTGGAAAAATGTATGGACGGGCGTGTGTGTTATCAGCATTCGAAATTCAAACGAACATATCGGTTATTCCATACCCAGTGGTCCACCCAAATTTAGCATGGTCGCAAAAAGTGTTCGTAATTTTTTCAAAAGTTCTTTAGAGTATCACAAACATTCACAAATTATTTCAGAATTTTAGCACATATGGTTTGCCCAAAATTTAATAACGATTTTTTAAGTTTCATTTTTTTTTCAATTCACTGTATACTCAAAAATTTGATCCTGTGTAAAATTTAAGTTTTTAAATGTACTTTTTAATTTAAAAAATGTCCATGGCCACTAAAAAAATGTCAGCCATTTTTTGACAAAATAAAGCAATAATATTTTTTTCAAGATTTTTCTCAAAATTTCACAGAACTTCCATTATTATGCTTACAAACTACAGAAAAATCGGCGTGATGGCAAATGAATATCTCGTCAAGGTTTGGTTTGATTATTGAGTTAAAAGACGTAAAAAGTAGAACGTTGCATCCTTGTTTTAATTAGATAAATAAACATGCTGTGAATTCCCTTTTTCTATTTCGTTATTCCGTTATTTAGTTATTATTAGAGCGTTTCCGAAAGTAAATGTGATAACGTATATTTTTAAAAATAATTGAACATTCCATAAAATCAAACTTTCATACCGTTCGTCACTATATTATACATTTATAATGGCTGAATATTGTTTCATTTATATACAAAATTTGAACGCGCTAACTCAAGTTTTGCAAAAGTTACAATAGAACGATAATGTCAATTTTTTGAAAAATTCAAAATTCCATAAAATCTGAACCACTTTACCGACTCAAGCCGAATTCAATACCAAACAACATTGAGTGCACCTGCTCTTATAACCAACTATATAACATTAGAACATACATTCAAAAACTTAAATTTTATACACGAACAAATTTTTTGTACGGTCGGTAATTTTGTGTATAGAGCAATTTGCAAAAAATTAAATAAAAAAAATGGTTATAAAATTTTCGGTAATCCATAGGTGCTAAAATTCAGAAATAATTGATGAATATTTCGTGATACTCTAAACATCTCAAGATGCTCAAGTAGGCGCCTTTTTTCGTGATAATATTTTAAAGAAATTTAAATAAGTTCAAAATATATTTATTTTTTCAATATTCTGAAAACGTCTGTACGCGTTGTAGCTTCAATTTTTATAAATAAAACTATGTTAAAGGAAGATCAGTATTGAATTTGGTATAAATCTATAAATAAGTTCGGTTTTTATGTTATTTTGAATTTTTAAAAAAATGTACGTTTTACTTTAACTCACGTCAAAACTCTCGAAATCAACAAAAATTTTCTACAGTTAAAAAATACCATTCATCACTGTTACGCTTTTCTCTTGGCACGAGGCTGAATAGCTGAATAGTTTGAATAATGTTACGCGCTACCGGGCGATGCGCAAACGACTTCCGCGCAATTGTGCAAAAAATTAAATTGGTCGTCGAATTTACGACAAGATTAAGGGTTATTTTGCATTTTCACGTAAGGTTTGTTTTCGTGAACATTTTTGTTTTTTTTCTTTTCAAGATTTTCATGTAACGACATTCAAAATGATACAAAACGTCGAGAAAAGTGGTTTGGAAAAATGTATGGACGGGCGTGTGTGTTATCATCATTCGAAATTCAAACGAACATATCGGTTATTTCATACCCAGTGGACCACCCAAATTTAGCATGGTTGCAAAAAGTTTTCGTAATTTTTTCAAAAGTTCTTTAGAGTATCACAAACATTCACAAATTATTTCAGAATTTTAACACATATGGGTTGCCCAAAATTTAATAACGATTTTTTTAGTTTCATTTTTTTTCAATTCACTGTATACTCAAAAATTTGATCCTGTGTAAAATTTAAGTTTTTAAATGTACTTTTTAATTTAAAAAAATGTCCATGGCCACCAAAAAAATGTCAGCCATTTGTTGACAAAATAAAGCAATAATATTTTTTTTCAAGATTTTTCTCAAAATTTCACAAAACTTCCATTATTATGCTTACAAACTACAGAAAAATCGGCGTGATGGCAAATGAATATCTCGTCAAGGTTTGGTTTGATTATTGAGTTAAAAGATGTAAAAAGTAGAACTTTGCATCCTTGACTTAATTAGATAAATAAACGTGTTGTGAATTCCCTTTTTCTATTTCGTTATTCCGTTATTTAGTTATTATTAGAGCGTTTCCGAAAGTAAATGTGATAATGTATATTTTTAAAAATAATTGAACATTCCATAAAATCAAACTTTCATACCGTTCGTCACTAAATTATACATTTATAATGGCTGAATATTGTTTCATTTATATACAAAATTTGAACGCGCTAACTCAAGTTTTGCAAAAGTTACAATAGAACGATAATGTCAATTTTTTGAAAAATTCAAAATTCCATAAAATCTGAGCCACTTTACCGACTCGAGCCGAATTCAATACCAAACAACATTGAGTGCACCTGCTCTTATAACCAACTATATAACATTAGAACATACATTCAAAAACTTAAATTTTATACACGAACAAATTTTTTGTACGGTCGGTAATTTTGTGTATAGAGCAATTTGCAAAAAATTAAATAAAAAAAATTGTTATTAAATTTTCGGCAAACCATAGGTGCTAAAAATCAGAAATAATTGATGAATATTTCGTGATACTCTAAACATCTCAAGATGCTTAAGTAGGCGCCTTTTTTCGTGATAATATTTTAAAGAAATTTAAATAAGTTCAAAATATATTTATTTTTTCAATATTCTGAAAACGTCTGTACGCGTTGTAGCTTCAATTTTTATAAATAAAACTATGTTAAAGGAAGATCAGTATTGAATTTGGTATAAATCTATAAATAAGTTCGGTTTTTATGTTATTTTGAATTTAAAAAAAAATGTACGTTTTACTTTAACTCACGTCAAAACTCTCGAAATCAACAAAAATTTTCTAGAGTTAAAAAATACCATTCATCACTGTTACGCTTTTCTCTTGGCACGAGGTTGAATAGCTGAATAGTTTGAATAATGTTACGCGCTACCGGGCGATGCGCAAACGACTTCCGCGCAATTGTGCAAAAAATGTATTGCCCGGCGAACTTTACGATAAGATTACGAGTTATTTTGCATCTTCGCGTAATATTGGGACTCGTGCATCTCACGTGGTACGATTAACTATCGTTAAGTCTTGTGCCCCAGGTCAACTTCGCAAAATTAACGGTTTGCAATGGAACAGAATACATTTTTCGCTCGAGACTCGACGTTATGTTCGCGATTCGAAAGCTCGCAGGGGGCCGCCACCTTCGACGCCCTTCGTTTGACATTGGCTCGTCGTACTGCCAAATCGCAAGATCGTCACGAGCACTCGTGAATTTAACCGAACACTCGGACGGCAATAACAGTTTGTCAAATCACCGAATTTTCGCAAGATATTTGTCTACAAACGAGAATAGTATTTTAGGTAAATACGCACAAGCTTCAAGCACAAACATGGCACTGAACAAGCTCAGCATCGACAAAGTGGATCTCGCCGGCAAAAGGGTTCTCGTACGGTACGTTAAAACAATCAATAAATGTCTTTTCATTGTCTATCGACTTTCACTATTAAACGAGTGATTTAATGTTTCGTGCGCTTTTTTTTTTTTTTTTTTCCATTATTAAAGAGTCGATTTCAACGTGCCCTTGAAAGATGGCAAAATCACGAACAACCAGAGAATTGTTGCTGCCCTTGACACTGTCAAGTATGCACTTGAAAAAAATGCCAAGTCCATTGTCCTCATGTCCCATTTGGGACGTCCCGATGGCTCGAAAAACTTGAAATACACCATGAAGCCCGTCGCCGATGAACTCAAGACGCTCTTGGGAAAGGATATTCAGTTTTTGGACGATTGCGTTGGTCCTGCTGTGGAAGCTGCCTGCGCAGATCCAGCACCTGGTTCTATCATTCTTCTTGAGAATTTGAGGTTCCATGTTGAAGAGGAAGGCAAAGGTGTCGGGCCTGATGGAAGCAAGGTAATTTTCATGAAGAGTTTTTTATATATAAATAGTTTTGGAACCTCCCTAAGCTTCGAGGATCCCATTGAAAACTTTTGACCAAACCTGAGTGCCCTAACGTTACAATTCGAATAGTTGCTATCAAATGTTTCTATGAAAACTTTATTTGTTACTTCTAATAGTTTGTTTATTTAAGTTATATATATATTTATTATCTTCGTTGTTAAATTTATATATGAACATCCGCTGATTGTTGTTTAAATATAAAAGCGTTTTTTTCCCGTCAATAAATAAATAAATAAAATATAACAATTTTATACATAGAATTAGATAAACTTGAGAAATTGATAAAACACTTTTCTTTGGGTTGAATAATTTGATACAACAACATTTTAGGGCTTACAATATTTCTGTTGATATTTGATCTTAATTCATAAAAAGTAAAAACTGCTGAATGCAATTTTAGGAATTTTATGATGATTATTGAATTTGAAATGAAATAGGTAACAAATTTGTAATCAGACAATAAAAAATATTGTTTTAGAGTCATACATATTGATATGTGCAAAATGTATAAACTCTACATTTTATGTATTTTTTGTGTTAAATGGAATAACAAACTCCATTCAAGGAGATTTGAGTTTTTTACACACATTAAATAATGGCTTGATGTTTGTAAAGTTTCAATAACATTTTTTGTATTGCAGCTTAAATACTTTATGCAGGGAAAAGTTGATAGCATTGATTTCCAAAATGATGGTTTTCTTAAGATTTTTTCACCAATAATAAAGAATGATAAATTAAATGTGAAAATTTTATCTTCATTCATAAAATGCAAAATGTTCTGATTATAATTTTAGGTGTTGATGAAAATGATTGAATTTTTAATAAAATGGGTATCGTATTTGTAAAATATGTTCATATACAGTCTTATGCATATTGATACGTACAACATGTACAAACGTTTTTCAATGTCTACCTGTTTATATTATAGAAAGTTTATATTATATTACCCCTTCCCAGACATTGCTGTAAAAATTAATCATTTACATATTTGATAATCATGATCGTTTGAAAATTATAGCACATTTTTATCCAATCAAAAATTTCTTCACAAACAAATAGCGATAATTCTTCAATGATCAACTTTATCAAATATTCAAGTGGTCACATCATAGAGCATCCGTCAATAAAGAGACAAACTCACGACTTATTAAAATAGGCAAAAACTAGCAGATTATTTTTAGGACAAATTGACGAATAATGCTCTTTGGAAATTGCTATTGATTGATTACTCTTTTCGCAATTCCATTGTTGTAAATCCCCATTAATTCATGATATATGGTTTACAGTACAATTTTTTTTGTAATTATGATTTCTAAACATTCGAATAGCTGAAAAAAATACTAATTTTCGCTTTAATATTGTAAGAAATAGTGGAAAAAATGGAAGAAATAAGTAATGCATTACTTTCTGTTTTTCCATTTTTTCAAAAGGATTACCGTGAATTTTTATTGAAAAATAATTTTTGCAGTTATTCCAAAAATTAATCATCGTATTACAATCGCTACATGTTATTATTATAAAATCATAATTATAGAGCTGATCATATCACCATCATTATTTCTATAAGTATTAGGCATTTACAACTTTGCTGTAAAGGTATTAGCAGATTATAAACTCATGCAGTAATGCATATTATCCTTTATTACAGTCACTTAATCCGTGAAACTTAATCATGATTTTAAAAAATGTTGGCAACTCCAAAGCGCTTCAAACTTCTTAATCTCTAAATATGATTAATGACTCTGGATATTTTTGTATCGCAGATTAAGGCTGATAAGGCCAAGGTCACGGAGTTTCGTGCATCTCTGAGGAAGTTGGGTGACGTGTATATAAATGACGCTTTCGGTACCGCCCATCGTGCCCACAGTTCTATGATGGGCGATGGTTTTGACATCAGAGCCAGCGGTTTCCTCCTGAAAAAAGAACTTCAATACTTTGCCAAAGCTCTGGACAATCCGGAGAAACCATTCCTCGCGATTCTCGGCGGTGCCAAAGTGGCGGATAAAATTCAACTCATCAACAATTTGCTGGACAAAGTTGACGAGATGATAATAGGTGGTGGAATGGCCTATACTTTCCTCAAAGTTTCCAAGGACATGAAGGTACATGATTCTATATGTTTTCAACATACAACTATTGAAAACAAGCTTTGACCAACATTGTTTCTCGAATCAGATTGGCAATTCACTGTTCGACGAGGAGGGTGCCAAGATCGTGAACGACCTTTTGGCAAAAGCTACTAAGAACAACGTTAAAATTCATCTGCCCGTTGACTTCGTCACTGCGGATAAGTTTGCGGAAGACGCGGCAGTTGGAGCGGCCGACGTCGCTGGTGGCATTCCCGACGGATGGATGGGACTCGATGTTGGCCCCAAATCCAGGGAACTTTTTGCTGGTAATTTCAAATCTCCTATAATTTTTTTCTTGACTTTCAATATACATTCGTTTTGACGGCAATTCGTAGCCGGCGGAACCTCAGTTTAGGAATTTAGAGATACCCTAAAATTTTGTGGCCTTTGAAATTATTGCATGAATACTATATTTTCACGTAACGAGTTTTCTCATAATTTAGTGTTGCAGAATTACGTTCGCAAAATTAGTCGTTAATATCACGTAAATAGTGGTTAAGTACATCTAAACAGATGTAAAATTACAAATATTCTGTTTCTGGTTTTCACTACTAACTTCTTGCTATATTCCACCCCTAATAAGTTCATGAGTAACGATATTTTATCGAATCCATTGTTGTCGTTTTCTTCGTCCTGTGATTGATTGATAGGAAAGTCCGTGGTAAAGAAGTTTAGTTTGGTGTCAAATTAACGGTAACTTTTTAAAGCTTTGTAAGAGCGCAGTAGCGCAAAAGTTTTTTTGTAACGCATGCATGAAAAGTGCTACTTCTCGTGCCTGCCGCGCGTGGCGTAAGTGGCGCTTTACGGCCATCGATGCTATTTTACTTCTCGCACGGGAATCACTTCTCGCACGCGCGCGACATTACACTCGGTAGCACTTCTCATGCATTTGTTACAAAAAGTATTATGCGATACAGAGCGAGAGAGCGATCATCATACGACGGTTGAGAAGTTGATCGCACGAACCCCACGAGTCCCACAACCTGTGTATAATGATCGCTTTCTCGCCCTTGTATCGCAAAGTACTATACAGACACGCGCGCCAGCGCGTGTGATTAGTTGACTGTAAAACCACTGTTCATTGTTTTTCTTTTTCTTTTTTCTGTCAAAAAAGCTTTTTTTTAAATATTTGTTGTTTACATTTTTTGAGATATTTTTTACCGCATATATATCGATGAAAGTAGATGTTGATTGAGCCACCTCTAAGGATACTTTACCCGCGTCTATCTTTTGCACAATTTATTGTGCGGTCATCGCCTCAAGTTTAAGCTTTGAAGAGTAGGAAAAATGGTATATTAAAAAGGAAAAAAATGTAAATCACGATAAAAAGTTGTTTAACATTAAATTAATTATCAAAAATGCCTGAATAATATTTCTAACTGGATATTCTTTCGGCAAAGTTAGCTCGGTTTGCTTACCAGAGTTCACCCGTCAAGTATCTAAGTTTTCGGACTCCTGGATCATTTATTATCGATTTATACATGGCTTTTTTGACATGTAGCTTAAAACACTGTTAATTCCATATTGAACGTTGCAAAAACAGTTCTACAAGGAACGAATTCCGTGTATATTCTGAATATGACGAGTCTGTATATTCAGAAGGAACGTCTTTCTTGTATATTCTGAATTAACCACAGTCTGTGTATTGATAATATACGCGAAAAACGTTACTTGCCTTACTTAATATTTTTGCAACGTTTAATATGAAATTGACACCGTTTTAAGCTAGATATAAGAAAAAAGATGACTAAAAGTCATGCTTATAATTATTTATAAATCAATAATAAATGAACCAGTCCGAAAACTCAGATACTTGACGAGTTAACCCTAGTTCAAAATATTATTTCGACATTTTTTAGAATTAATGTAATCTTAAATCACCTTTTCTTATGATTTTAATTTGTTTTCTTTTTCAACACTACATTTCCTACTCTTCAAAGCATAAACCACATAATAAACTGTGCAATAGATAGACGCGGGCAAATCATCCTTAGAGGGGGTGGGATTCAAAATAGTGAATGATCAAAATAGCGAATGGCTAAAATAGCGAATTTCAAAATAAGGAACGTCTAAATATTGAATGGCCATCATTATAAAATTCGCTATTTTAGCCATTCACTATTTTGACCATTCGCAATTTTGATTGCTTTTTAATAAGGTGGGGGTAAACATGGCGTATGATCAAAATATCGAATGGCTGAAATAGCAAATTTCATAATGATGGCCATTCTAGATGCAGACGGCCCTTATTTTGAAATTTGCTATTTTAACCATTCGCTATTTTGGTCATTCGATATTTTGACCCCCACCCCTTAGAGGTGTCTCAGTCAACATCTAGTTTTAGCTATATACATATATGCGGTAAACAATATCACGAAGAATTTTGCCGGCGAATTCTATGTGAAAAGGGGCATACCGAAGTAAAGGGACACACTTTTGCAAGTTTAAACAAAGAATTGAAAAAATAAGTTTTTTTTTACATACCCTTGAGTTCACACCCAGGCAGCACAATTCAAGAAGTTATCCAAAAGACGCCTAAACGGGTACCAAGTGTCGCTTTCGAAGTTATCCATAAGTTAACAACCGTCCTAAAAGATAACTTTTACGAACATGATAACTTATGGATAACTTCCAAAGCGACATTTGGTACCCATTTAGGCGACTTTTGGATAACTTCTTGAATTGTGTTGCCTGGGCATCTCCAGTAGTATATTTGATTAATTCGCGGTATCTGTTTTTCGAGAAAACAAACAGACCTAGTACCAAATAATATTGTAACGCATTTTTTGTCTCGCAGAGCCGTTGAAGCGCGCAAAGGTCATCGTATGGAACGGACCGGCGGGGGTTTTCGAATTCGAGAATTTCAATAAGGGAACCAAGAGTCTGATGGACGGTGTTGTGGAGGCTACGACTCGTGGTGCGATTACGATTATCGGAGGCGGTGACACGGCAACCTGTGCCGCCAAGTGGAAAACCGAGGATAAAGTGAGCCACGTGAGCACGGGAGGTGGTGCAAGTTTAGAATTACTCGAGGGCAAAGTATTGCCGGGCGTCGACGCTCTCTCTCCATCGTCTTAATGAAATAGTTATTAAAAACATGTGCGAAAGAGCCATCCTAGTACAAGATCATGTACAATAACGAGAAAAAGCCACAATAGCGCAGTACTGTATGATATTCAGCAGAAAGTTCGCCAGATATTCGTTTTTTCTTTCTTAAATAAAGAATCCATATTCCATTAAACTTGTGAATAAACAATTAAAAAGTATACGCTTTATTGCATACTGTATACCTCTTCCTTCGCGTCCAACGTTCTGGAACGTTAAAAAATAACAAAGAATTTTCGCGCGAGTCTCGCGCGCTAAATATATCTGTTGTAACAATAAATTAATAATTCGTATGTGCACGTTAATGTTATGCGTCGTAGTTTCGATTATTGGCGAGACAATTTACAAAAAGAATTTAGTTAAAGTGCCGAGGAACGAATGGCATCTTATTGATGAGAAAAAACGCGAAATTTAATTTGTTTAATTATGAAACTGTCCACGTTTTTGCTGTGTCTGCTTCAACGTTCGACACACTAGTCTCTTAGCATTTCACACCTATGTACCTATACTTTCAAGTACACACGATCTCAAGTACTACTGCTGATGTTTTTACGAACTTTCTACGCGTGTATAAATTTTTCGTCGTTTTCGTCCAGTCGCATCACATGATGCTGCAATTTTGAGGAGGTTCGACACCAGGTGGCAACGTCGGCATCACTGGATTGCCCTCGGGATCTAATTGAAAGAGTGCTGGTGTCTCACCGACCAAATCTTCAGGAGGTTGACCGTAGCCTTGCATTTCTTGCATCAGCGACAGTATCGTGTCGAATCGTTGCTTTTTTATATCCTCCGTGTCGCTTTCCTTCTCTTTTTCCAATTCCGTGCATACCTGCCGACGTGGAAATTATTTAGATATTTTTTTGCAGTTAACAGCATTGATGGCGGTAAGTATATTTTTATGCCATTGGATAAATCTGCGTTGTTTTTTAGAAACCTTTGAAAATTACACCGCTCAAATGTTTTTTTAATAGTATTTCTTTCGACCGATGGATCCTGATTTTCTGCTCAGCCTCAAAATTTCGCTGTTAACTAAATTAAGCGTGTGAGGATTTAATAGCTATTTTGCACATAAATAATAGATTCCTTCTTATTTATTCACTTTTGAATTCATGATAGTGAAATTTTTGAAAAGGTTGCAACTATCCGACTTATCTCAAAATCAATATCTATTATTTATTTAAAATCGTAACTTGTTTCCTCAATGTCTCTCGTTAGTACTTTGTCAATAAATGTCCCCCAGAGTGTTTGTTCAACAATATCCAGATTTATCGATTGGCATATAACCTGGAAAAATTATGCGAGAGACTGAACTATTTATGTCAACGTTTGGCAAAATTGGAAATCGAATTTCCATATCTTAATTTTATAGACGTATCCTTTAGCTCATTTTACGCTCAAACTAGTCTATTAATGTTCTGTCACGAATAACTATTTAATTATAGATTTTTTCTGTGATTTTAGTCTATGTAATTTTCTACAGCATATATTTCTTATATTTTGAAATTTTCAAATAGTTACTTCATATTGAAAATTATGCACAGAAGAAATCTGTTAATAAATTTAATTTAATAACATGGTTAACAATGAAAAATATACGGTCAACATTTAATCTTGATTTAACGCTTTAAAGGTAGCGGCCCATTTAGAATTGCATTCGCTGAATTTGATGACCTAATCAGACTCGCTGTAACGGAACGAGTGCCGCACAGAATCCATAAGCGTGATATTGCGATCAATTACCATACGTATCAAGTAATTGAGGATGCTTCACTTATGCATTCCCAACTAAAACTTTTACACGATCAGAATGTGAGTGTTTTGCAATGAGAAAAAATCTTTAAAAATTGACGATATCGAAAACGTTGATTGTGAATAACTACAATAATTCCAAAAAGTTATTAAGCAATAAAAGTATGTACGAAATTTCCAGAGCGCATAATTATTGTAATATTAAATAAAACCGCTGCTATTTTCGAACACAACATTTTATTTATAAAGGTTAAAAAATGAATTTTTATTATTTCGAAATGGTTGAAATATCGCGTATTATAGACATGTTTTTTTAATGACGAAATAGTTTCATTAGGACAGCCTTGAAAAGTAAAAAAAAAAAAAAAATTGACGATTTTTATTAAGAATGGCAATTCTTTAAAAATCACATATGATCGAAAAAAAAAACAAAATCTTTTCACAAAACAAATAATTCATATTTCTGAAGATGTATTAAACTAATTTAATAATAGCTTTTTGGAATTACTAGTATTTAGTATCAATGTACTTGATATTTTCAGTCATTAGTTTTTCCAAATTTTCATCGTTTTGCACATTACTCAGAATTTCCAATATATTTAACTTTTTACTTAAAACGTATACGCGAACAGGCTTCAATATGACTGAAACATTACTCATGGCATGATACGATATTTCGATCACACCAATCACTAAACGATAGAGAATATTCGTTTTCTCACTAGTTAACTCACCTTTTGCATAAGTTCATATTGTTTGTTATATCTTTGAAGATCCGCCGCAGGTAATGTCGTCTTTTTTTCCTCCAACCAAGCCGGAAATTTATCAACGAGCTCTTTCAACGAAGGGTAAAGCATTTCTTTGGACAGAAGAGATTGCATCATTCCCTGCATGAAGGGAAGAATATCTCCAGCTCCTTCTTCCAAGTTTGCCTGGCCAAACATTGCCGCGAGATCTGCGTCACTTACACCAGGTGTTGCATTCTATCAAACATTGAGTATTCATGAGTTCGATGCGACGATATTAACAAAGATTTAAGATATACGAAATTATTTTCGCCTTTATCAGCACCTGCAAATTTTCCGACGTCGTAAACAAGTCTTTTAGCGCCTCGGATATAGCAGCTTGAAAGTTAACGACTTCGCCTTCTCGCTCTGGGTTAGCTCGATCTGAGACAGCACTGGCAACACTCTGAGCCATTTTTTGTAAAGAACTCCCTAGGTTGCCGTCTCCGCCTAATTAGAAAATTACAAAAATGAAATATCGTGTTTGATACCGCAAACCATTTTGTTTTTCTGCTTAGAGAAGGCATCATTGATTATTATTTTATTATTTTCTCATGTCAGGAAGTTCCAAATGAGATGAAACATGTAAAAAAGGAAAGTGATTTAGAAAAAAAAAGTACAACTTTGCACATTGCTTCCTCATTATTATTGGATTTTTACAAATCTACCGCTATGAGGAAGCATGTTACTCTATTTTGGCTTCCTCATAGAGGAAACTTTGTAAAAATCCAATAATAATAACGAAGCAATTTGCAAAGTTCTACTTTGCAGCCTTGTTTGAAAAAATTTTAAATGGCATTAGTTTTGAACCCGTTGACAGATTCTCGCCAGATTCGAACTGATGTTTACTTTACCCACACTCTACTTGCGGACCAAATTTGAGCCCGACATCTTAAAAATTGCGGAAGTTAGAACACGAACAAAAAATGTCAAAAAATTTAAAAATGCCATAAATTGTGAACACCTTCACGGATTGACACCAAATTTAATCCCAAACACTATTTGATAACAGTCCATTTCTGGTCCAAGTTTGAGCCGGATACCATAAAAATTGCGGGAGTTAGAGCCCGAGCTGACATTCTTGAAAAAATTCAAAATGCCATAAATTTTGAACACCTTGATGGATTAACTCCAAATTCAATCCCATACGTTGTTTAACGACAGTTTACTCGTGGTTCAAATTTGAGCCCGATATCTTAAAAATTGCGACAGCTATCGTGCTAACAAAAAATTGTACACATACACTCACACACACATACACACATTTTTTTCTAAACCACTTTTCTCGACGTTTTAGACCATTCTGAATGTTCTGACATGCAAATCTCGAAAAAAAAAAATTTCACGAAAACAAAGCTTCCTCTACGAAGAAGCAAAAATGTTGGAATGTCAATTTAGCAATTTAAAAAATATTAGGCCTAATTTGAACTCAGAGTTGCAAATCCACATTAATTCATGAAATATAGTTTGCAGTACAGTTTGCTCTGTAATTTTTATTTCATAAAAATATTCTTTTTTTATTTATGAATACATGTTCTTAGATTCTTCCTTTGGAAATTGAATTATCTTATAAGTGATTCCCAACATTGCAATATTTACTCAAATTTTATGGGATTCTGTCCACTGCCTCTTGCAAATGTAGATATTGGGTTTGTATATTTTACACAATTTTCTTAAAGATAACTTAGTAGTTTTATTTCTATGAAGATTAAAAGTTTGTCAAATGAACAAGAACCATTAATTTGTTAATTATAATAAATGTAATTAATTTGAAAAAACATAAAATAATATCTTGCACATTGCTTTATCATTATCCTCCACCTTTTACAAAGTTACTATATTTTGCATATAAAAATCAATGAATATACTTTGTCCTAAAAAAAAACTACAAAATAATAACAAACCAATGCTTAAGATTTTCCTTATTAAGCTTGTTTCTATTACCATTTTGCATGATATTTTGAAGATCTTTCTCAAACCAATCCGCAGCCTTTTTAGTAAAATCCTGTGACCACATTTCATCTATCGTCACCTCTTCGACAACTTCATCGCTTTTCTGCAGCGTAGAAGACACCGTTGGACTTTCATCTTTTGTCACGACCTTGGCAGGTTTGTCAAAGTCCTCCAAAGCACCTATGGCACAAGAATAAATATTAATTTAAATAAAACCTGAAATGCTAATTGGTGTCAAATGTACTTTGACTCCTCTATGTTACATAAGTACAAAATTATTATCGCCCAACGATGCCGAAGAAAATGGAATGAACATTCTAAGCCAAATTAACAACATCCCACGGCTTTTATTCAATTCCCTTAATTAGTCAATGAGTAATTAAGGACAATGAATGTCTGATCATGATTGATGAATTTTAGGTTCTGTTGGAATGTCAATAACTTTTTAAGCTTAAAAACAACATTTTCTTAATTATACGGTATCAACGATTTTACTTACTGTCTAACAAATCGTTTAATTCCGAATCCACAGCCCCATCAGCAGTCTTTTTATCGTCGGACATTTTAAACGTGTGTGATGCTTTATTTCCTGCTGCAGCTCGTATCAACTGTCCAGCACATTAACCCTTTATTCATCAGTGACAAAGAACATATAATATATGTTCTTGAGTGAGCACAAGAATCCTTCCCCCACTCTTCGGATGTTCCATAGCAACGTGTTACCCCCACTCCTTGAACTTTGCCCGGCCTATACGAATAGATTTTCGTAAATTGCGGCTGCGTATCGACGAAAAAGACAATGGAAATGGTTTTATAGTTTGCTACCTATTCCTAAGTAGAGATTTTGAGCGCGTTACATCGAATTTCGACACGTAATAAGAGACGCACGTAGAGAATTTGGCGACTCGTGATTGGTCGACAGTCAAAGGAGCAAAGGATTTTTCTGCTAGACGCGACCAATCACAGCTCGCGTTGTTCACATGGCGGGACAACGCATTTCCGCGCTGTTGTTGTTGTATTACGCCGGTGAATGAATAGCTAAAACAAGTTCCACATAACTCGTACAGAATCACGCGAAATAAATAGGGTAAGAAAGACGAAGCGTAAATTTTAGACAAAACTATAAAAACGGCGACTTCTAGCAGCTTCTTGAGTTCTAGTCTTTCATTGCGCAATTAAAGCAGCTTCGTCCTTCGGTTCTTCTTTCACAAAAGAGCAACAAAGACGGAAGCTTTGTTTTCTCTTTTGAAATTTTTTGCTTTTCCTCGAGTTTTTATTACTGTAGAGCCTAGAAAAAAAAATGCATGGAGACCGGAGCTCGAGTTAAGTTGATGATAATCACGATTTTACTCGAATATTTTATTGTAAGTAACGTATTTACATCGTAAATCTAGACAAGAATAAACATGTTTCGCAAACCGCCGCTAAAAACTTATCAGCGAAAAAAAGCCGGCGGACCTTCAACGACAATCAATCTGACCTCGATTATACGTGAAGATATATCAGAAAACAAAGATCTGCAGCCTAAGGAATTTTTGGCTTTCAAAGACAGCGACAAATCCTTGGAATATGATCCGTTTGACACAACATTTGATCGTATTGCTAGAGATGTAAAGTATGTTCTCAAAATAATATTTCAATACCCTTTTCAATTTTTCTCTGCGATTCAGAGACATTTCAATCATTTTTTAATATTTATTGTTTATCGCAGAATGCCACCGATACCGCAAAATCCAGCTGATGATTCATACAGTAGTAGCAGCAGCGATATAAACAACAGTTCGTTGAATAACAGAGACTTGGAACCTCTACCAGATCCATTGCCTATAATAAACCCAAAGCCAGTATCGGTGCGTCGTAAATTAAAAAAACTAAAGCTCGATGAGTTAGTTCCTACAGTCAGGATACAAAAATTGGGATATACAGTGGGAAAACGCAAAAAGTACAGAAACACTAGTAGTTTGGATGAAAATACAGAGCCAAACGTTGAGCAGAAATCAGGAAAAAGGAATAGAAATATAAAGGATTCCAAAGAACCAAAGAATGTGGTGCCGAAGAAAAAAAGTCGTCTAGACAAAAAACCTGTTGTCTCCACTCATAGAGGAAGAATAGACAAAAATTTAGTGAGATCTAAAAGATTCAAGCACTGCAGTGTAAATCTGACACGCGTTGATATTCCTTCAAACAAGTCTATGGCTGATTCTAATTTGACTGACGATATTTTAAATGATGAAAAAATGGCAGTTTCCGAGCATAACAAGGAAGAAACTCCAGAAGAAGTGATTAAGGATCAGAGCATAAGTCTGAGAGAAAAGAACACTTTTAAGAATCCTACTGTTTCGTTAACGCGCTTGAATGTTCCGCGGCCTCGCGCCTCTGTCGCTAATAAAATTTGGCTTAACAGCACGCCGATCGACAGAAGAACAGCAAGGCCCAAGTCTTCGCTTCATTTTTCACCGATTAGTACCGATAAATCGATGGAAACCGCCGATCTCAACGAGGGCAATAGTTATGAAGGGCAAAACTTGCCTCCTGAAAAACGAAACATTCCCTTAAAATACTTAACTCCCAAAAAATCGAAGGCTTTGAAATTTCCGAATCGTAAAGAAGTAGCACCGATCAGCACCGATAAATTTATGGAAACAACCGATCGCAACGAGAACAATAGTTACGAAGGTCAGAACTTGCCTCCTGAAAAATCAAACGTTCAATTGAAGTATTTGACTCCTAAAAAATTGAAGCCTTCGAAACTTTCGAATCGAAAATCGATGAAAACTACCAATCGCGATGAGGACGATAGTTATGAAGAGCAAAATTTGCCTTCTAAGAAAGAAAATGTCCACTCGAAGAATTCGAGATTTTCGAATCGCAGCAAGCGGATTGAGAAAAATTCGACCAAAAGTAGGCCACTTCTCAGCGATTCTCCAGATCCCGAACCGTCGGGTTTGATGTTCGACGATACCGAAATGACGGCTCCTTCCTCTAATTCTTACGCTTCCCTGGAGGAAAATGAAAATGCTGCCGAAGTTTCTGCGACGAGTCCATTTAAGGATTTCTCGAAAGGTCCACCGGAACTTTCGGTTGCGGTCTCACGAACGGCTGTTAGGGATGTATTGGCGCCGATTGAAAATGATAGTCACGTGATGGAAGCATCGGAGACCAGTCTGTTGAAGGGATTCAAGAAGGATTCAACGGATTCTGGGTCTTTGCATTTAACTTTCGATGAGAGCGACAAGACGGAAACATCGTCGAAGGAACTTACGCATTCTCTTCGAAAAGCGCGCCCTGATTCTTCCTCCTCGTCGGCGTCGACGGAAAATCGTACGGAAGCAACTGCGTCTCTGCGGGTGTTTGAAAAAGATCAGCCAAATATTTCTGCAACTGCAAAAAATCAGCAAAGCAGTTTGCAGAAAAGCGCATCAGATCTACAGAACAGTTCGAAGGAAATCGTAGAAGGTCGACAAAATAGTTCGAAGGACAGCACTAAAGATCTGCAAAACACTTCGGAGGAAACCACAGAAGTACTGCACAACATTTCCAACGAAAGCGCAAAAGATCGGCAAGCGAGTTCAAAGGAAAAGACAAAAAATCTGATAACTCCATTGAAGAAAAACCTAAAAAATCGTCGAAGCAATTCGGAAAATCGGCCTACTCTTTTAAAGGGAAATAAAAAAAATCGGCAAAGCATTCAAAATGCAAGCGCGTACGATACGAAAAATATATCGAAGGATATCGCAAAAGATTGGGAGAAAAGTTCGAACGAGTCTTCTGAAAATACCACAGAGCAGCTAAATTCAGACGATGAGTGGGAAACGACTATGGAGTCTCCAAAGAGTAACTTATCGAGCGCAAAAAGTACAGACGTAACGACGACACGTCGAACTAATAGCAAATCCATCCTCCAAGTGAGCTCCGACAATACATCCTGCGACGATCCCGTTGAATTTG
The DNA here is from genome assembly GCA_963970395.1 of Ephialtes manifestator. Lineage (NCBI taxonomy): Eukaryota > Metazoa > Arthropoda > Insecta > Hymenoptera > Ichneumonidae > Ephialtes > Ephialtes manifestator. The sequence goes on along the minus strand of OZ019975.1, from coordinate 26,629,480 downwards.
TCAATGTGAGACAAAGTTCCAGTCAAACTAAATACGACAATCAGGAATTATCGAGTTTCGAAACCGACGAGAGTTCGAAAGTCGAAATATTCAGCGAAAATAAGGCTAAAACTGACGAATCATCGGCTGTCGAAAAGACTTATGATCAAAAGTTGCTCAAAAATCTTCACCGCAAGTCTCTTCAACCGGTAGTTCTTCTTTCTCGGTGGAGTGTTCCTATTAGGGGATCGAAAAAAACATCAAAACACGAAACAATTCGATTGAAGAAAGCCAACGACTCCATGAAATCCATTAAAGAATTAAGCTCGGAGAGCGAAGATGAGGATATGGAAAAATCGATGGTTCAAAACTCGGTCGCGGAATCCATGGAATGGAAAAATGAAGACGAGGAATCGCAGGAGTCGCCGGGCGATATGGCTAGCCTAAAGGTTGATGAAGTCAGTGGAAGTACGACGAAAATCGAGGAATCTGCAATCGCAGAAGTATCTGACAAAGATTTGAGCAAACGAAGTTTGTCAATGATTGAAGTAGGAAACGCGAGCGAAAGTTCGTCGAAGAAAATGGAAGTTGACGACACTCGCAAAGAGGAAGAAAGTTTTGAAGCTGCAGAAGTTAGCGCGAGAAAGTCGCAAGTTGAGGAAACTCCGGTGAAAATGCTGGATAAAGATACCCTCGATGAAAGTCGCCGCTCCATTCAACCTGTCGTGCTGTTGAATCGGTTGAACGATCCGGTAAGAATCGGAGATAGACGCAAAAAATATCACAATTGGGGTTTGAGCGCAATTTCCGAAGATATTACCGATAAAAATGTTACGACGATTGACGAAGAGCCGGAGGACCTTGAGACTGCGGATATGGAAAAGAATGAGACGAAGGAGTCTGAAATTAACAAAGCACCGGTGATAAAGTTGAGCGGCGATAGAAAAACCATAATTTCTCAAGATACAACAATATCTTGTGACGCTTCCGTGCTGTTAAGTCAAAGCAATGCGTCTATTAGAGAGGATAAAATGGTGTTTCTTAAGCCCGGAAAATCGTGGTCGAGATCGTTGTCGCTCTATCGTCAAGTCCACAGTCAAGATGATCTTGAATCGCTTGCATTCGGTAAAGGGAAGAAATGGAGGCAAAGCGTACAGACTGTACTGGATATGCAGCAACAAGGTAATAATGTGTTTCTTTTTTTTTAAATATAATTAATAATAACGGTTAACACCGACAAATGAGGCATTCTCTGTCAGTTCAGCCACTTTTTTTTCGACCCTCTCAGATCTATCCCATAATTGACCACATTTTAGTACCACTCAAAAGCACTCTTTGTGAATTTTTAAATTGAGATTGAGTGAGATTTTTAAATTTATTTTTGTAATTTATTTTTTTGTTATTCATATAACTTCGATGGAGTAAATCTGACAAAAAAAATCACACATACAAAAAAATGTTGCAATATGTCTCATATTTTTATTCGTGTTGCAAAAGCTATTAACAGCAAAAAAAATTTTACACAATTTTTTTTACTCATTCGGACACCTTCAATATTACTGCCAATTTTATACAAGTTACAGGGATGTGTCAAAAGCATACCAAAATATTGGCATAGTGGGCATCGACTATATTTCAAGAAGGAAAAAAATATTTTCCAACATTTTCGATCCAATAAATGGCTATAGGCACGAATAACTGTATGTAAACCCTGAAGGCCGTGTCGTCGTTATACGTCAAGTAGCTCAGTGGATCGATTATTTGAAGGAATAACAAAAAATAAGTGAAATAAATAAATATATAGAAATAAAAAAACAATTAAATAAATTTAATTAATTTTCTTTCTTTTTTGAATCCTTCAAGTAGTCGATGCCCACTACACCAATTTTTTTGTAGGTTCTATACATGTCCCTGCAGCTTATAAAAAATTGAGAGTAATATGGAAGGTGTGAAGAATGAATGAAAAAAATTGTTTGAAAAAATTTTGAATGAAAAACATTTTTTTTTGCTGAATACCGCTTTTGCAACACGAATAAAAATATGAGACCCATTGTATTACAAAGTTGAGTGAAAAACAACATTTTTATACATGTATTTTTTTGTCAGCCTTACTCCATCAAAGTTATATGAATAATATTAAAAAAATACATTTCCCAAAGTTTTTTTGCCGGTTTTTAGAAAAGGAATAAATGAAGATCTATCGTGTCGTATAATTTCTGATCGCATTCAAGTAGGCAATGATTGAAGCAAGACAATAGAACGAATTTGAATGATAGCATTAAACAAAATTCCCCGTGACAAGAACTCAACCCATTATATCAAAGTTTCACAATTTTTCCGAATTTTTTGTACGAACCATTTATTGCGACTCTTTCTATTTTTTAAAAATCTCTGTACCGGTTCGCTCACAAAAAACTTTTTTGAATTTCGACTGACTTGCTAAGTGAAAAATGGAAAAAAGGAAAATAACCCAATCGTTTCTCTAAATCTTATGGAATTAATCAGTAAATGGGTACGCTCCTCGTTATACACAATACCTTATCGGGATTCAATTATCTCTGAGCTGTTGAGAGATTGGAATGCAATGAATTTTCATGTTTTGATTACGCAGGAGTTATACAAAGCTGCGTTAGGAAAAATGCGGACGACAAGGAATCACGGTCTTGTTACGGAGTACGTAATAGCGCAGCAGCATGGATCCCAGGATCCAGCCAGCCGGATACAAGCAGACTATTTAGTCAATCGTCGGTCGGGAGTCCTGGCCGATTTATCAGGCGCATTTCGATCCGCGTCGTGCCCGACCGTAAGAATTCGGAGCTCTATGAAGACTCACCGTTCCTCGAAGCTTACGGCATCACCTCGTGCGAGAATAGGAAAACGATTGGCAAGAGGTCTACGTTGATAGGTAAGCAAGAAAACTCCACTTATTTTCCAATAAGAATTAAATTTGGTAATGCTAATAAGGATTTTCTCAGGCTCACGACAATTCTTAAGGAATTAAATAAATTTTCATTTAAGGAGCAACATTTTTATAACAAATAAATATTCTATTTATTCTTTTTCGCCAAATAAGGAAACCACGAAAATAACACTTGTTCTTTGCTAAGAATACAATTCGGTAAGGCCGATAACTCCACTTATTTTTCAGTAAGAGTAGAATTTGTTAATGCCGATAAGGATTTTCTTTGACATTTCTTATGGAATTAAATACATTTCCATGGAACGAGTAACATTTTTATATCAAATAAATATTCTATTTATTCTTTGGCGCCAAATAAAGCGATCTCAATAATGCCACTTGTTCTTTAATGAGAATAGAATTCGGTAAGACTGTTAAGCATTTCGTTGGTCTTACTATCATCTTCATTGAATTAATTGAATTTTTATGGAATCAATTTAATTTTTACAGCAATTGTTTAATACTGAGAAAAACTTATGATTAGAGTGATAAGCATTACATTGCTTCCTCTACAATATTTATTGAGTCGATTAAAACATATCTAGCCTATGCAAGTTTGGTTGTTAATTTTATCCCAATATTAGCTCTGTAATTTAGGTAAATACGTGTTTAAGCATTCTTCTCAATCGATTCACAGCACCGAGAAAAACTCTTGTCTACAATGTGAAATGTGCGGACGTTTCATTCGAAAACATACCAAAAACTCTCAACAACGTAACGTCCAGAGATGTTGTTCTCGCTCAATGCGGTCAGGACACGAGTGTACCGTTCGAGGAGTTTTACCCAGATTCGTTAGTATTTTATATTCATCTGCACATCGTTAATTGGATTGTAACCAGAGTCAGGCACCATTCAAATGTAAAATATTTTCAATACTTTTAATAACCAGAGTTGTAAATCCCCATTAATTCATGAGATATAGTTTACAGTACAATTTGTTTTGTAGTTATGATTTCATAATAATATTATGTAGTGATTATAAAATACAGTGTAAACATTTGAATAGCTGAAAAAAATACTAATTTCCGCTTTAATATTGCAAGAAATAGTGGAAAAAATGGAAGAAATAAGTAATGCATTACTTATTTTTATTTCATTTTTTCAAAAGGATTACCGCGAATTTTTAGTGACAAATAATAATTTTTGCAGCCACTCCAAAGTTTAATCATTGTATTACAATCGCTACATGTTATTATTATAAAATCATAATTATAGAGCTGATCGTATCATTATCATCATTATTTCTATAAGTATTAGGCATTTACAACTCTGTTAATAACAAATAATTATGTAAATTGGTCAAAAGCGGAGATTGTTATACTTTCGCGTTTTTTATGGATAACTCAAAGTATTTATTCGTTTATGGTGAATTATAAGAGGTTCTATAATCGTTCAGTGAAAAAAGTGTTTGAAATATTTTTTCATCCGAATAGTGCCCATTATATTAGTTGTAATAAATAATAAATTGCATCACTATAATTCTTTCGATGTTACGCTGAGAAGGTACTTAAGGTACTGCCGCAAGATCGGGGAAGGCGTATTTGGCGAAGTTTTCCTCTATGAACGAGGTACGGTGAAGAATGTCATAAAGATAATTCCGATTGAGGGTGAACTAAAAGTCAACGGCGAGCGGCAGAAAAAGTTCGACGAGATTCTCTCAGAGATTGTCATAGCAAAGTAAATATATTCAACGCCGCACAACTGTGGAATATATAGCCACAAACACCAAAAAATTAAATATATTTTACTTTTTTCAGAGAGCTAAACAATCTAAGATTCGCCGATACTTGCAAGACCAGTAGCTTCGTGGAGGTGAAGAATATCAGGTGCGTCGTTGGAAAGTATCCGCCGATGCTAATTGATCTGTGGAATACGTTCGATAATGAAAAGAATTCCGAGAACGACTGTCCTGACATGTTTGATAAGAATCAGCTGTATATTGTCCTCGAACTTGGACACGGTGGTCAGGACCTTGAGGCGTTCGTATTTCAAAACTCTTCTGAGGCTCATGCCTTATTTATTCAGGTAAAGTGTCGAATTTCATAATGAACTAACTGTAATAAAAATATTTATTAATTCAATGGTAGGCACTAGAAGTTTTGATGCATAAATTGGTACATTAAAATGACCAACAGCTGTGAACCCGCGGTCAGTGTGTAGTTTCGGCGGTTCCCAGAGTTAAGAAGCATTTCTTGCGACCGTAACTTGGATGGGTGACCGTTTAAGGATGTTCGACTGTTTCACACTAGTCAAATCAGTGCTAAATTTTTGTAATTGTTTCATTAAATTTAATGCATTGAATAAAAATAGTAGAAAGTAGTTTGAATTGAAGCATGTATACTTAACCCAGAAAAAGATTAATAGTCCCGGATTTGCATGCAGATTAACTAATTAACGTTACTTTCCAATGGGGTACATTTTCATTCAGTTTTTTCCAAGAATAATCTATAATTTTTTGCCAATTTTGATGAGTGATGGCTCATTCTCTTTCTTGAAAGGTGCTCTAGAAATTGACCGGCTGGATATTTGATATTATTGATCGATTAATAATTATAGCCTGTTGTTTAACAAAAATCAAAATACTTTCATAAACAAATAGCTATAATTATTTAACGATCAATAATATCAAATATCCAGCCGGTCAATTTGTAGATCATCTTTTAAAAAAGAGAATGAGATATCACTCATCAAAATTGGCAAAAAATTACCGATTATTCTTGAAAAAAACTGAACGAAAATGTATCCCATCGGAAAGTAACGTTAATCAGTTAATCTTTATGCAAATTCGTCACTATTCATTTTTCTCTCGGTTAAGTGTACATGCTTCAATACAAATCAACGCTCCACTACAGTTATTTAATGCATTAAACTTTAATAAAACAATTCCAAAAATTTAGCACTGATTTGACTAGTGTGAAACAGTCGAACATCCTTACGGGATTGCGCGCCAGTTTTTCTAAGTGTCTAATATATTCTTATACAGCAGAAACTCAGTAAAACTACAGCTGCCTTTAACGGCCGGTTTCCCGCAGTTTCCCTGTGCTCTCGTTAGCGTTGTGAAAATACCGGTATTTTTATTTTCGGTAAAATGACCGTAAAAAGACGGTACTTTTACCGTATTTTACCGTCATTTTTTTTCTACAAACTTCGTCTTGTGAAAATACGGTCACGAAAATTGCTCGAAATTTTGACAGGTCACAAATTTTGTTGGTAAATTTAACGTAAAAAATGGTAAACTTCGTCTATATAGTTGTGAAATTACCGGTAACAAATTTTTTGGTAAAATTAACATAATATTTTTTCGTAAATTCACCGTATCTTGACGAGATTTTAAATCACGATGAGACCATATGATTTTATTACCAATGTGGTAATTTTTAAAACGGTCACGTACCGTTTTTTTTACGGTAAAATTATCGGTCATATTTACCGCTCACATCTCTAGCTCTCGTACAACTGCAATACAGTAGGGCATTAGGGGGTGACTGCGGGCAACACTCTAGGGGCGATCTATACGAAGATACAGGAAACGGGGAAAAAGAGTAAACATCAAAGCCTGAATAAGGCATACGGATGAATATGAAACAATAAAAAAAATAATTGGTACATTAAATTGAATATACACGTATAGGATGCAAAATTAAAGAAATTTTATATCAAACACAACGATGGCAAACCTCAGTACGAAGACTTTTCCATCGTCTTGTTCTGGTTTTTATTCTACATATTTCTGGTTTTGTGTTAGTTGCAGTAGTCACGTCTTTTGCTATTTATTATTGTACAATTATTTATAAGGCCCGTTTTAAGACCCAAGTGCAATTAATCGATTATTTTTTATTTTTTCGTACAGTTTTTTTTTTCGCATTAGAGACAGATTGACGGAAACACAAACATTCATAAACATTCCAAAATACACGATGATTTGAAAAATCACCCAATACCCTACAAATTTCTAGTATCGGTACATTATTTTTAAAGGATTTTTTTTTCTGTATTAAATTCAATAATTCTTGCATTTATTTATGTATTTAATTAATTAAATTGTAAATTTGACAATACTAGACGGCATTGGCCTTGGCAGTAGCAGAGGATGCCCTGGAATTCGAGCATCGCGATCTCCATTGGGGTAATATACTGATATCACGCACCGAGGACTCTCAGATTGATTATAAATTACGGAACAAGGATATAAGAGTACTCAGCAAAGGCGTTAAAGTCTCTGTGATTGACTTCACTCTCTCCCGAATGTCGTATCAGGGTTGCAGTATTTTTAACGATCTCTCGTTGGACGACGATCTTTTTGCTGCTCAGGGGGAATATCAGTTTGAAATATATAGGCTGATGAGGCAAAAAGTCGAGTGAGTACAGCCTGGATAAGTCTTCAGCATGCTTACGTAACATTTTCAGAGCGTTGCGTGAGTAATTTCCATCTTTCAGAAACAATTGGCAGACGTTCGAGCCGTACACGAATATCCTGTGGTTACACTACACTCTCGACAAGATGATCACGGCCGTACGTTACAAAAGAACTGCCTCAAAGATACACAAAAAATGGATTGGGAAGCTGAATGAATTGAAGGATGAGATTCTCGATTACAAAAGTGCCTTCGATTTTGTGACAAACTGTGATAATGTGACGCGTCTGCAGGCAAGTCGCTCCAATGTCTCTACAGTTTCATCAACGGACTAATAAAAACTCCTCTGCACTTGCATGATAAACGCAAGATGATTTGAGCTTCGAAGACACATTGTACAGACATCTGACTGTAAGTTTGAATGACTTCATATCGTTGATCATTTATTAGTATATTCCCGTTTTTATCAAGAGAAAGTTTATAAACAAAGCAATAAATGTATATGACAAGTTTGTAAAATTGGCGTAATTTCTTGCGTTTCATCGCGTAGTACTTAGTTTCCTGGATCTAATTTGCATCGAACAGCTGGATAGCGAGCGCAGAACCATTGGTTATCGACTATGTAGGGTTTGACGTCCAAATTAGCTTGAATTAACACTCCCGATAGTAACATTCGATTGACAATCTAAATAAAAAGTTATGGAAATGATTAATTAAAGGCGTAGTAAAATAAGCGACAGAATTTGCTGGAAATTTCGATACCTTCGCTGTATCGCGGCCGACCTCGTTTCCATATATTCTTAAGTGTCTCATATAAGGACTTTTCTTAATTGAATTGAGAATCTCCGTTAGGCCGAAATCGCTTATTCGATTATATGAGACGTCGAGGTACTTCAGTTTAGAGTATGGAATCCCATGGCTTAGTGCACTGGCGTATATAACTACATTTTATACCTCACCCGAAATATCTGATAGATACCGATAGAAATGGAAAAACCAATTCAGGATGTATGAGAATTTATAGGAAATTGCTATATAATAGAAGTTTGAAAAAATCAACGATATTGGAAATCCTAAAAATAGTGATTAAAAATTGGGATTAATGCTAAAACGGTATTAATAAATAGAAGAAGAAAATAAATAGTTTCCTAAAATCATATCATATATTTCTGAAAAATTATCACTAGATAATTTTTACTTCCCGTTTGCGAGAATTGTTTAAAGCTTTTTTCATGAATATTTTTGTGCAGTAACTTTGAAACTTGTTTAATGTTTTATAAAATTAGAACAGAAATTAAAACATTTGAAAATGAATAGCTATTTGAACAAATCGGCAAGTTTATTTTATAAAAGTGCAGATAGAACCCTCAACCTTTTTCGCAAGGTCTAATATTTTTTTAATAAGACTAACTATCAGACTTAACTATCAAAGAAGAACAAATATATCAGGTAAATGCACGGTATGGATAATATTGAGAAGTAAAAAGAAATTTCTCAATACTTTTTTGTTTTTGTCTGCTCGTTATTCAAACAATACTCTGTAGATATACAATTGTTATTTTTAAATGGTGTGCATACGAAAAATTCTAAATATTTAGTAAAGGACAGTTCATACATGTCTTGGATACAGTTGATATAAATCTTTAATCAGAATCGATGTTCCCCTTCAGGTAGTGAGTATGTCTGTCGATTCTCTCTCGTACATTGTTAATTCGTTAACAATCGATAGTAGATATGAGTAAAAAATCATTAAGATGAGGGAGTCAGACCCTAATTGCTCATATACATTGACAGATATCTCACTTGTTTATCTACTCCGCCATTAGAAAAAAATATTCATTCAAACGCGGGAACAAAGATTTTTTTATTCTAAGGAAAAAGTTTTTAAACTTCTTCACACTTTATTGAAATAACCGGCAAGCCAAAAATACCTTAAATTACTACATTCATGCCGGAAGAAATCTTCTTATGTATAATCGAGCAATTTTTAGACATTTTTGGTTTACCGATTATCTCAAGAAAGTGTGAAGAATTTTGAAAATCCATAAAAATCCATAGCTCATTTGCAATAGTTAGATGCTTTTGTTCTAACTACTTGGTCTGAATTTTCGTCTGACTTCCTCTCCTTCAATGGTTTCACGATTTTACCCATATCTGATAAAACAGCAGTGCTTTTTCTAATAATATACCTTTGAAATTAGACGTGAAACAGATAAGCGTAGTATCACTTAATTCTTTCACAAAAAAAGCCAACATTACCAGATATACATAAACAGACGATACTGCTATGTATGTGTGATCCTAAATACATAAGAATATATCTATTATGTAGTACGGACTGTTTATGTATGTGGCATCGGGTTTCCTTTTTTTGCGAAGGCACTGAGAGATAGTAGCTTTATCAGTTTCGCGTTTAACTTTGCTTTGCTTTGAGGCAAATCACTCGAAAAGCCACTGCTGATTTGTTGGATATAATGAGTAAAATTTCCAGTAGCAATAATGATTTTTCACTAGTCGAAGTGCCTCATGAGAATTTTATAGAATGTACGCTTTTTATGGTAGAAGTTGTGTTGCGATGGCTTTTATTCTGGCATATAACAAATTATCAATAATGAGAGTTAAACGATTAAAACGACAGAAATACTCAATATTTCGGGAAGAACAACAATTTCAATTCAAGATTCACATCAACTGTGTCAACGGTAAGCATCAACTGCTCATTACCAAATATTAAGAATAATTCATGCTTTAATTCATGCTTCATGCTTTAATTTAATATTCGAAATGTCGAAAAAAATGCACACTTTGTGAAGTAAAATTTTGTACGTTACTCGTTGAAAAAACTTTTTCCTCACTAATATCGTAATATACTATTTTTTGCCCACTGAAAGCGAATCATCTGTACAGCTGAATAAATAGCTATGAGAACCTAATGAGTATTCATTCCATTTTTATGGTGTCCATCGAGCATTCAAAACATTTGTTCTACGATCTTTCTTCTACTCACGTAGCGCCAGTAGACGTCACGATATTATGCGCCAATGCAAGACCCGTCAATGCCGGTCTTTCCGCCAACCAATTTGCGATTAATTCGATCCCAAAATTACCCACGTTATTGCTACTAAGATTCAGAAATAACAGAGTCTTGTTGTATCTTCCTTCTTTCAACAAGATTTCAATGTCGTGACAACAAAATCCGAATTTCTGTAGGTACAGTTTTTCCAGGCAACTGTTATTCTACATTAAAAAGCCCCGAAGTAAATCGTATCGACAATATATTGGATGAGAAACAATATGGTCAAAATATCGCAGTTAATTGCATTAGTCTTAATCGGTGACTATATTATACAATACTGTATTTAAGATATTTGAGCCGTATATTTATGATGGCATCGGCGGTAAAGTCAAATCATACGCATAGTAAACGTTCAAAAATTGTTTGTATATATTTTCAAAGGGAGTTAGTGTATATATCGGTGAATTTGAATTTAAAAGATTGCATTTAATGTAGGAAAAAATGTATGACTATTAAATTAATTAAGCCACATAATTGATTACTCAACGGTGAAGAACAAGTATCAAAATTTTGTCATAGAGCATCCTGAATATATTCTTTATATTCTGCAATAATTTAATTGCGCGGTGTCCACATAAACTATTCTTATAAATATAAAAAATTCATCGTTCATTCTCAATCTGCCATAATAAGCAATGTTAAATGATACAAATTAAAAAAATTTATTTCTCGAAAACCATGAAGATAAACTTATTCATACTTTGCAGTTGAACTCTATATCTACTTACAAAGTGTAACGGTCCCTTAATATTGAATATTCAATCTTTCTTTATATAAAATGCTGCATCAGCGATCCCACTTCTGACACCAATTGTGACGGTCGCGAAGGTCGGTTAAATAATTGTTACAAAATGTGGAGTCCAAAATATGTGTATTAGCAAAGGTGGTGAGGAGAAGCGTACGTTACAGTTGTTCGGGTTGAAGTGAAGAGATTGAATGCCTACACGCTGGGTCCGTTGAGTTGGGCCCTTGGGCCCGCTGCGTATCCCTGCGCCAGTGATAAGGCGGCCGTCGCGCGCTTGGATGCTGCGCGGCGGTCGCCCTGAGCGTGGGATCGCTGATGCAGCATTTTATATAAAGAAAGATTGAATATTCAATATTAAGGGACCGTTACAAAAGACTGACAGTAAAGTTGGTGTAAAGCACAAGATTTTCAGATTTTTTTCCGTTTAGTTATGTGGAAAAGATTAAAAAGCTTGTTTTTTTTCATTTAACACCAATGTTAATCTTCAAGTGCAATGGAGCACGGGCAAATGTTATTCAATCCTGCTGAATTTTTATACACATTTTTAAAATATTAAATCGAAGATTTTTAAGGGGAGCTACATGAGTATTTGGAGATTTCTTCAAATGAGGTCCACCTTAATCACCCGTCATCCTGACGTTTTTTTTTTCGAATGAAAATGATTCGTTCATTTTTTCAGAATTTTTACTTTATTTTTTATTTCGAAAAATGCGCGAATAATAACGAATTTCGGGTGTGTTTGTCATGAAACCACCCATTACCCATTGATCTAGAAGATTCGCAAATATAGCTCAAACATAAAGAAGTAACTCAAAAATAAATTCTCAATAATTGCGTTTTACTACGCAAAATATTCAAAGAATTCGTACGTATTTCGAAAACTACCAAATTAATTTTAATTGAAAAAAATTACCTTGACGGGTGATTTGGCAATCAATTTTTATTTTTTTTCGTGATTGTGTTAATAACGTTTTGGATCTAGAAGGTTCGCAAATATAGCTCAAACATAAAGAAGTAACTCAAAAATAAATTCTCAATAATTGCGTTTTAATACGCAAAATATTGAAAGAATTCGCACGTATTTCGAAAACTACCAAATTAATTTTAATTGAAAAAAAATTACCTTGACGGGTGATTTGGCAATCAATTTTTATTTTTTTTCATGATTTTGTTAATAACGTTTTGGATCTAGAAGTTTCGCAAATATAGCTCAAACATAAAGCCGTAACTCAAAAATAAATTCTCAATAATTGCGTTTTAATACACAAAATATTGAAAGAATTCGTACGTATTTCAAAAGCTACTAAATTAATTTTAATTGAAAAAAAATTACCTTGACGGGTGATTTGTCAATCAATTTTTTTTTTTTTCATGATTTTGTTAACGTTTTGGAATCAAGAACCGCAGTAGCGACTCGACGCCAAGTTAAAAAACAAATTAATATTATTATTATGCAAAGTCAATCTTTTCAGCACCTTCTATATGCCTGATTTTTGTTTCAGAATATTGTCCCATCAAGTGTTAGAAATTTTTTTTAGAAACTCACATTTGGTGAGACTTTACCGCTCGAAGATGCTTAACAACATTAATGTCTATTCTGTTCATCTTACTTTGAGCATAGAGCCGACAAGATTAGCAAAATTTGCGGTATCGAAGTAGTACATGCATCCCGGATTAGGACGGCTGATATCTAAGATCTTGATAGTATCGTTGTATAAATCCTGATCCGCCCTCAGGACGGCAATGAAGTATGCGAGGCTCGAGACTGTTTGGTCTACTTCAGCAATGTCCAAGTGTTGCAAAAATCGATTCTTCAGAAGAAACAACGCTATTTCTTTCGAGCTCTGGAATAATTAATTATCTTGTAAGGGATTATTACAATTTGCGTAATTTGCAACTCCTCATTCACTGGGTTTACTTCGACGCCGAACTTGTTTCCACTCAACCGAAGAACTTGCAGTTGCAATTTTTCCCCAATTGCGCACAAATGTGTTATTCCTACCGAACCTATCTCATTGTTCTGCACGTTAAGGTTCACGACTCGATTTTCAGTCTGAAAAATATTGCGCAAGGCCCATTTGAATATTCTTGAGATTATTTCGTAGATTGAGAATTACAATTATATGATTAATGATGTTGATGAAGCCCGTGCAATGGATATCATTATAAGCTAAATTCAGTTCTGCGACTTCTGGATTTTCTTTGAGAAAACTCAGCAGAGTCGGCACATCGCGATCACGGAAACGCCGTCTGCAATTGTTACTTACATTAATGAAATTCAGTAACTTCTAAACCAAAAAAAAGGTCACTGACCCTAATCGAGGAAAAACATCTCTGGCATTCAAAGAAAGCTTCTTTGTACCGTCAGAATTGTCCTCGCAGAAGTGTGAAGAAAAAATACTCTTCAATACTTCAGTCTCAGATTCCTTCTGGCTGATTGGCGATTCATTCAGTAATTCGACAATTAAATTACCATACATATCAACGCTTGTCTTAAAAAAACTCTTCCTCCCATGATTTTCCGAATTCCGTTCCATTTTTGCCTTATACAATCGCTAATTAAGCTGCGAACGGTTATGTCTTAACTGCTTTCTATAAAATGAAATTCTTTCGCAATCAATCGATTCTCATATAACTTCAACACGTGCGACTGTTGTTTTTATTTTCATGGAAACTATGTTCGATATTTTGCCTTCCAAATTAGATGGTTTCAATCACTGGTTTAAGTTTACTGTTTTTTCTTACCATATTTTGCAATACCTTCAGTGATGCAGACCTACGGTATTCCGAAGAAACAAGAGGAGCTAGAAATAATTCCATTGAAAACAATGTTTGAAGGTTTTCAACTCAATATTCCCATAATAAACTAGGTCGGTGACTTGTTTTGAAACAGATAATTTTTCGCAGCTTACTGTCGAATGGATCCTCTGTCTGACGCGATGAACGTCAACCTGTTGCCCCTTTCGCAGGTCAACAAGTGGCTGACATCGGCAAGACTCCTCGATATGTCCCACCTCACGACCACAGACACCGGTCTGTGCTTTTTTAAGTTTCGCAAACGAGCAATATCCTACGAAGAATTTCTCACGTATCTGATAGATTTATCAGCAACAAAGAAACTCGATCTCGCTGATATGCAGCTGAAAATGCAAAGCTGCGGCAAACCACTGCATCCGCGAGACATAAAACTTAAGAATATTAAATAAGCGTCCCTGATTTGTAGTATTTTTGCTGTTATTGGAATCAAGAACTTATATTCATAAATGAATTTCCGAATTTTTCAATCACGACAATGAAATTTATACTTTCAAAAATTGCTAAGATTGGCGAAGGTGAGAAGCGTAGATGTACGAACTAATATCGTTCACCTAAAATGTTGTCACGCGTAGACGCAGACACCGCTCTGTGCTTTTTTTAAGTTTCGGAAGCGATCAATATCCTACGAAGAATTTCTCACGTATCTGATAGATTTATCAGCAACAAAGAAACTCGATCTCGCTGATATGCAGCTGAAATTGCAAAGCTGCGGCAAACTATTGCATCCGCGAGACATAAAACTTAAGAATATTAAATAAGCGTCCCTGATTTGTAGTATTTTTGCTGTTATTGGAATCAAGAACTTATATTCATAAATGAATTTCCGAATTTGTCAATCACGACAATGAAATTTATACTTTCAAAAATTGCTAAGATTGGCGAGGGTGAGAAGCGTAGATGTACGAACTAATATCGTTCACGTAAAATGTTGTCACGCGTAGACGCAGACACTGTTCTGTGCTTTTTTTAAGTTTCGGAAGCGATCAATATCCTACGAAGAATTTTTCACTTATCTGGTAGATTTATCAGCAACGAAGAAACTCGATCTCGCCGATATGCAGCTGAAAATGCAAAGCTGCGGCAAACCATTGCATCCGCGAGACATAAAACTTAAGAATATTAAATAAGCGTCCCTGATTTGTAGTATTTTTGCTGTTATTCGAATCAACAACTTATATTCATAAATGAATTTCCGAATTTTTCAATCACGACAATGAAATTTATACTTTCAAAAATTGCTAAGATTGGCGAAGGTGAGAAGACGCAGACACCGTTTTGTGCTTTTTTTAAGTTTCGGAAGCCACAAAGGGTCTTTATCTCGTTGATATAAAGTTGAAAATGCAAACCACTGCATTCGCGAGACATCAAAATCAAGTATATGATATATATGAAGAAAACATCGTAGACGATTCTATGTACAAGCTTTATTTCCAAATTTACACATAATATGCACAAGGCATTATAAATTCATTCCAATTTGTGCCAGCGTCCCTGATTTTTAGTATTTTTTCTATTATTCACATCGATCGACGACTTATATTCATAAATACATCTTCGAATTTGTGAATGACGACAATGAGATTTATACTTTCAAAAATTGCAAAGATTGGCGAAAACGACGAGCGGAAATGTCGTGTTTATTAATATCATTCACGTAAAATGCCATCACACGTAGCGATGCAATTTTTTCGTGTATCGCACGGTGAGGATCGATGCTCGTAACAAAATCCTTATGTAAACGTTTCAGTTCGAGTTTCGCGTGGGACACCAAGCTCAGCTTTGGGGTAGCTTTTAAAGCCTTCGATAAATCATCGAAATAAATATCTTCGTAAATTGCGTGTTTCAAGGCACTCGAGTCACAAAAAGTATCGGCCAACGTTAATCAACGAGACGTCGCGAAGGCTCCGATTAAACGCTGGACCAAGTAACTCTTTGCGCTTACGAGAATATAAAAAATATAGTTGAAAACGAATATATATATATTTTAACAAGAGCGAGGACCTGCTTTTTTCATAGTCGCCACTGATATTGATTATCTTTGGATCTTCAAAATTTATTGATAAGTCTTCGGACGATTACACCCGCGACTACGCGCCTACTACTGTCTGCGAGGAATCCTAAAGATAAATTACGAGCTTACGCGTTTTTCTGTATCCATTTAAAACCCTCCCTTACGTTTCCCAATGTTACGCGACCGAGAAAACTTGCGATTAACTGATATTCGGGCATTGTTCGACGACCGCAGGTACGCGTCGACATCGATCTGTTGAAAACATGTTGCGGAATACTTGCTCGCCTCTCGCCCCCATAAAGTGCTATCGGATCCAACGCCGTGTAGATGTTGCGACCCTCGCAGAGAACTTTCGTTGTCAGGGAAAGTAACCATTGAAGAATCTGCAAAAAAAAAAAAAAAAATAACGTTGCCAGCAAATGGTAATAAAATATGTTTACAATTTTTTAATTTTTAACTTCTTAAATAATTTATAAGCTTTGCAAAATTACCTCGTTGCTGGACGGTGCTTCACTGTTTACTCGCAGCCATGAGCTCGGTGCCCATAAGTACAATTGCATTATCGTTGCAGCCATTTCCGGAGAGAGACGCTGTTATTGATTAAAAAATACGTTGTTTTAGTTATAGAAATGAAGTTTTTTAAAGTTCATTTCGGATTTCGCATTTGTAAATGATACTACTGATGTAGTTTGAGGATTTTTAACGAGGCTGGAACGTTTAGGCCAGTCATTAGTGCCTGATTTTTGGAATTGCTTTTATAAAGTAGATGCATTGAATAACATGAGTAGAAGGATATTTTTGGTATTGAATATGTCCTTAATCTAGAGAAACCTTAATTTTCATGGATTTAAAAAACATTAACTAATTAAATTTAATTTGCAAGAATAATACGCTATTCTTTACTGACTTTATTACGGAATAGCTATTCTGGTATTACAAAAAGGCTGCCATTAACCTAATTGATACTTAATAGTGTTAATCTTTAAAAGATTACATCTTGTCGGTTAACTGTCAGAAAAATTCCACCATGCACAAACAACTACAATTATAAAGTGGTTAACACTATCAAATATTCATGTGGTTATTCAAAATTTTGTTTTTTAATATAGAATAAGCCAAAAAACGGCCAAACAAACTCAATATACTTGGAAAATAATGCACTAAATCTATTTCTTCGTAAATCATCATTAATCAGTTGATATTCTTTTGAATAGATTGTTGTAAATGTTTTGAAACTTCTTCCACTACCAATCTTCTTTTTGTTAAGACGCCAATGAAACAATAACAATTGAAATTTCATTAGAGTTTTCGCAACTAATATAGGTGATAATTTTTTCCTGAATTAATTCGTAAAACTCTGCAGAATCGATATAGAAGTACTTGGCACTGATTGGACTAATTTGGGCGCTCCAACCTCCTTAAAACTTTATTATCAGCCAATCATTTTTCTTTTAATTATGATGGACCACCAAATATTGCAGCAGAATCTTCGAAACTCAGTGACATCATTTTTTTTTGTGAAGAGAAATTTTCACTATATTGTTGACGACGAATTGTTGACGAATTATATTGTTGATTTCTAAATAAGTACAAACCTTGTGAACGTTTCGGTTCAATAAATTTTTCACAAGCGCCGAGATCACAGGTGGCAGATCCTCGGGTAATGCCGGAAGTGCGTCTTCGGTGTAACTATGATTCTTAAGCGACGAGGCCCTATCGTTATTAACGGTGTAGAACGGGTTCTTCAATCCGAAAATTTCGTAAGCGATCGTTCCGACGGTCCAGAGATCCGCCTTCGTGTAATTGATACTGGTGAACGGACCTGGCTCGGCAGTCACGACTTCCGGAGCCATCAAAGCCGCATTTCCGCCTTTATCGAGATCGTGAGTATTGTAGGGAAGATACAGACCGTGAACTTTGTCTGCAAGACAACAGCCAAAGTCGGTGATGACGAGGGACGGACAATTATCCGTTTCTTCCGATATATCCAGCAGAATATTATCGCTCTTCAAATCTCTGCAGAAAAAATGAATAAAAAAATTATTGCAACGCTGAAATCTCATCCAGATATCGATTGCTAAGATATACGATATTACATTACACAGCTTATATCATATTTCTATAACTGTTAAGACAAGAACTCACCTGTGAGCGATACCGTGAAGATTCATGTGCGTTACGCCCTCCAACAGTTGTGCGAGCAAGAGTATCGATTCTCTGATATTTACATCGCGACCCGTTGTGTACTGCTTCAACGTCACGTCATACCTGAAGAAAGACGTATTTGTTTACTCACAGTAATTAAATTCTTGGTTGAACATTTTTTTTTTTTCGCTTCCGATTCGATGACTGAGACTTATTGTTAGGACCGAAAGTCCTTACGGGAATATGAATCATGTACCACCTGATATTTGAATATGCAAGAGATAGCTGTAATTGCCGGACAGAATAATTTTCAGAGACAGTCAACATTTCCGTTAAAAGTAAACCTTTAGACTTTGCAAACTCATGACCCAAAGCACAAGGTTTCCTGTTTGTTTAAACATTGAAGCTTTAAACAAAGGAATTTTTTTAATCTGCTCGATTAACGATGCTTAAAATGATTTAGCTTCTTTCTTTACAATTACATGCAGTACATATTTCACTTGCACTTGACAAACGTCGGCACGAAATATTATTTTTACTGAAAAAGGGTTATTGCATTGCAAAAAAAAAATATTCCTTGGCCAAGAATAAAAGTATAGGAGTCGATGATAATAATTTACAAAAAAAAAAGAGATACTAAATATTTCAATAATTGAGAGATATTAAATATTCATTAAAAAATACGATCCCTCTATGTGCAGCACCATTTTTACTGAATTAGTTCAATATTGAACTATCAAAGTCTGTAATTACGATCGCGCTAAATATATTTCAGAGGGGCAGATATCAATTGTTTTTCGTGCAAGACAAACAATCAACGCGTTGAGTCAGAGTCAGAGAGAGAACAGATACTGGTTCTAATAACATCTCAAAAATAAAATAGGCAATCGACTTGAAATTTGAACACAAGATGGGGAAGAAAATTCTCTTCTCGACACAATTTTTTGGCTTTTTTTTTCATTTCATCATCTGTTCTTTCTAAGCGAGTGTAACCTATGGAGTATACTGCATGAACAACTTTGACATTGAATATTTCCGAAGTACGGTAGGCGATCAGATTCAAATTCTGCAGAATTTTTTTAAAATTATTGGCGAACATTCTATAGGAATTTCAGAACGATGGCATTTAAAGCGCATCGTCCATAGGAACACCTTAAGGGGAGAAAACCCTTTAGACGCGCAAAAATTAGTCATTTTGTACGATTTTTTAAAAATGTGTTAAGATAATCTTGTGATTCTGAAACTTTAACGTTATTTTATTAATCTTTCAACGTTTGAAAAACATTTTTTTTTCCAACAAAATGGCGGCGTTTCTCCGCGATTATCCCGAAACTACATTTTTAAAAACTACTCGTGCTGTAGCTCAAAAAGTTATCGAGCGATCTAGCTGAAATTTTGGGAGGTTTCTGTCTATATCATTACCGGAAGGATATATCTAAAGTCTTAAGGATATCACTTAAATAAATTATTTTTTTGGGGTGAAAATTGTCGAAAAAAAGGCAAAAATTGAAGCATTTCATTCAAAAGTCTATATAATATTTAATTTTATACTTTTTAAATAATTTTATAGGTTTATCCTTCCTCTACAATTATCAGTAAACGAAAAAAAAAATTTGTTTTCTGATTCAGATTACTCGAAAAAATACTGTAAATGCAGTAGTTTTCAATGCCGCCGAAAAGAAGCCTGAAAGAAAAATTCATAACACCGTCATTTTGTGTTGTAAATAAAAAATGATTTTCAAATGTTAGAAGATCTAATAAAATAAGGTTAAAGTTTCAAAATGGTAAGATTATTTTAACACCTTTAAAAAAATTCGTACAAAATTACTTATTTTCACGCTTCTAAAGGGTTTTCTCCCCTTAAGGTAGTTCTGTCGGAACGCCGGAGTCATAAATCTCAGAGTCTATATGACATTAAAACATAAGCATACGCATCACTTTGACTGCCTCCATAATAATATAAAAAATAATCGAGAACCCTTCGAAATTGTCATAATCAAATTAAGACGATTATTTGTAAATAGTTGATATGTTTAGTGCGGATTTGACTTCATTTTTACGATAATTAGGTTAGGAAACGTCATTTGGCCCGGTATCGTGCACTTTGACCTGGGTTCAATTAAACATGATTCCAGAGACTTCACCTTCTTTCATGATGCATCAATACCTGAATGATTTGCGAATCCGTAGTACTTTTTATTTTTTCTCTATCTTTGATCCAAGTATGTTAATTTTCGATTTAAAGATCAATTTTTCCAGCCCTCCGGTGAGCGCCGTGTAAAAAGATCGATTTTCAAGTTTTAATTGTTCATTCAAATACTCGGTAAAAGCCTTTAAGATTTTGTGCAAGTAAAATTGAATAGCTAAATTACAACATGTCAACAATTCATGCATATGAGTTTGGATTGCCTTCACGACAGAACTACCTTAAGGACGATCGGTGATGACTGTCAAAGTCAAATCAGAGATAAATTTTTGTAATCGATTCTTTAAAGTTTAATGCATTAAATAATAGCTGTGGAGGGTGATTTGTATTGAAGCATGTAAACTTAATCCAGAGAAAGATTAATAGTGACGGATTTGCATAAATATTAACTGATTAACGTTTCTTTTCAATGGGATACATTTTCGTTCAGTTTTTTTCAAGTATAATCTGTAATTCTTGGCCGATTTGAATGAGTGACAGCTCATTCTCTATCTTAAAAGATACTCTACGAATTGACCGCCTAGATATTTCATAGTGTTAATTGTTTAATAATTCTAGACTGTTGTTTAACAGAAATTAAAATACTCTCATAAACAACAGGCTATAATTACAAAGCGATGAACACTATGAAATATCTAGGAGGTCAATTCGTAGAGTATCTTTTAAGAAAAACAATGAGCTATCGTTCATAAAAATCGGCAAAGAATTAAAGATAATACTTGGAAAAAACTGAACGAAAATATATCACACTGAAAAGAAACGTTAATCAGTTAATCTTTATGCAAATTCGTGACTATTAATCTTTCTCTGGATTAAGTCTACATGCTTCAATACAAATCACCCTCCACTGTTATTATTTAATGCATTAAACTTTAAAGAATCGATCGCAAAAATTTATCTCTGATTTGACTTTGGGAGTGGCCACCGATCCTCCTTAAGTGTTTTACATGATGCATAGGGTAGTTTTTCAGCATCTCCTTAAAATTTATTTACAATAATCCTATTAGTCAGTGAAATGTCGTACCTCTTCATGAGAAGGAAAAGGCTCATATTTCTGCCGGATCCTTGAGGATTTAATCTGGCGGGAAGAGCGTCGGGATACATTCTCGTCGAGCCTGGTAGGAAAGGAACTCGATCGGCAAAAACGTAATACATAGCGACGATGTTAGGATGCGGTGGTAGAGTTTGCTTATTTTCAGCCATCCTCTGTTCCCAATCGGCGAGATCTTCGTTGCGATAGTATTTTCTCGCCGGAACAGTTTCACGGTACATGGCTCGGAGAATTGATGTTGCGTTAGATTCAGCGTCGTAATTAAACATCATCTTAAGTGCCAACGGAAATCTCGAAATATCTTGCGGATTTCTATCTATCGAAAGCTCTTCTGAATTTGTCTTTTCGCTGGCTTCCTTGAACCGCGCAGCGTAAACAACAGCCGAACATCCTTTAGCTATTGGAGGCCCTACGACAAAATCTTTCAAACTAGCCGGCTCCTCGTTGATCACAGCGGTTGTTTCGTAATTTCCGTCGTTCTGAGGCTTGTTCCATTGTAATTTTGAGACTGCATCCTGTAGAGAGATGAAAAAGTAAACAGAACTTAGAAAAATATTTAGAACATATTGTGCAAATAATTCCACTTGTAAATTGACAAAAAAATATAATCATTTTCATATTTACTATAAAATGTATTTTGATACAAATTAAATTAAAAATATAATATAATGAGTAAAATTGATTGTGAACAAAAAGTTTAACCATTTTTATGCTAGAATGAAAATAAGTAAATATAAGTAAAAATATGCTAATTTTTAAAACTATTCATTTTGCTTCCAATTGTGCCAGCAAAGCACTTTGAAATTATCCCAAACAAAGTTGAACATATATTAAACTTAAAAGAAAATTTATAAGCTGACAAATGAGTAACACTATAAATATAGTATCCAAGCAAAATTATAAAAAATGAATCATTGCTATTAAATTTGTAATTTAAGTACTAATAACAGATTTGCATTTCATTTGTTGTATACAAGACAATGGATCAGCTATGATTTTATTCAAATAAATAAATGTAAGTAAAAATATGCTAATTTTTAAAACTATTCATTTTGCTTCCAATTGTGCCAGCAAAGCACTTTGAAATCATTCCAAACAAAGTTGAACATATTAAACTTAAAAGAAAATTTATAAACTATTTACAAATGAGTAACTCTATAAATATAGTATCCAAGCAAAATGATAAAAAATAAATCATTGCTATTAAATTTGTAATTTAAATACTAATAACAGATTTGCAATTCATTTGTTGTATACAAGACAATGGATCAGCTATGATTTTATTCAAGTAAATAATAATCAAAATAATTAATATAAAACTGTAACTAATTACTCACTAATTACATTCAAATCAGTTCTCCAAATTTACTATCAATTACATTGTGACAAAACCAAAACTATTTATTAATAGTATTAAAAACATACTATTTACAAAGTATAAATATGACCATAAATAAAATAGTTTGTGCAAACAAATTTCAAAACTATATTTTTTATCACAAATATAATTTACAATCTGATATGAAAAGGGCATGAAAATTGATTATATTTCAACTTAACATTTCCCTTTGTTTTTATGTCTGTATATAACAAAGATGACAATGAAACTGGTTAACAGAACTTCAAAGTTACATCAACAAAAATTGTTAGAATTTGCAAAAGAAGCATTACCCTAATTTCCCAGCAGACTCCTTCCAATTCATCATCCTTGGTTAAAATTCCGGTGCCCGAAGCGAGAGAAACCCCGACTAGAGCGAAGAATGGAGCGGAATCACCGAACAACAAACGACTGGCGGCTCTCCTGCGTAAATCGGCGGCTAGACTGTTGGTCACTCTTTTGAGGATGTTATCGACGAAGAGTCGCCGTGCTTGAGATCCCAGGAATCCGAGATGTCTGCCAGTGGCACTGCCATCGCCGCTAACCTTCGGCAGAAGGCCCTGGGACTTGCCTAAGTAAAAAAAGAAAAACAATTCAAAATTTTCCCAAGTTTGCCCGCTAAATCAGTTGCACAGAGAAAAAAAATCGCGACTTCCGGAAGAAAGCGCAAAAACTCGTGACCCGTATTTATACGCTTTCGGAGCAAAAGCGATATTTTCTTTTCTTTTTTGCCGTGACACTCACCTACTTCCACAACGTGTATCTTGTTGAGGTGTCCTCTTGCGTAGCAGCTCGAATAGCGATTTTCGGGATTCCGTAATGAGCGAAGAAGGACCCGACCATTTTGCATGAGACGTCGGGCGGCCGTCCTAATCGACATGTCTCCGGGCTCGTGGGCAGCGAGTGCCCAGCGGGCAAGCCCAGATTCCCAGAGAAAGAGCTTCACGATTGAGGCGGTATACGAACTACGCGAGAGCGGCAAACAACGATGAGAAATTGGATGCACGTAACCGCGCGACTTGCTTCCTATCCTATCCTCTCCACGACTGACCCGAACTGCGCACCACCGACTAAACAGCTGTGGTAGCACTCATACTATCAAAGAATATGGATGTGCTATACTACGAAGCAACCGCACTAGCGGCGCTCGCGGCATACGACGTTCGTCATGCGCGTTTATAGCTGCGATACGTCAAACTTGTTTGAGGTGACCGCGTTTGAAAGAACTACAATAAAAAACAATGAATTGTGCAAAGAGGATAAACAGAGATCTTGATTATCTGCAGACGATTGGGAGATATTGTGTGATTAAGGTGATGTGACACATGTTCGAAAACTGCTGGGAAACTGCAATCGGTATAAAAAACTGTAATCAAAACTACTCAGTGGCGCTTAATATTTTAGATGAAAAAAAATAGGTTTTACTCCGTCGTAGATAGACGAAGTCAAAGCTAATTTGCTTTTGTCTGAAATATTAACCGGCTTTGAGTAGAGTTGATTACAGTTTTCGATATCGATTGCAGTTTTCAAACATGTGTCACATTACCTTAAGGTAGTTCTGTCGGTACGCCGGAGTCATAAATCTCAGAGTCTATATGACATTAAAAAATAATCATACGCATCACTTTGACTGCCTCAATAATAATATAAAAAATAATCGAGAATCCTTCGAAATCGTCGTAATCAAATTAAAACGATTATTTGTAAATAGTTGATATGTTTAGTGCGGATTTGAATTCATTCTTACGATAATTAGGTTAGGAAACGTCATTTGGCCCGGTATTGTGCACTTTGACCTTGGTTCAATTAAACATTATTGCGGAGACTTCACCTTTTTTCATGATGCATCAAGTCCTAAATGATTTGCGAATCCGTAGTACTTTTTATTTTTTCTCTATCTTTGATCTAAGTATGTTAATTTTCGATTTAAAGATCAATTTTTTCAGCCCTCCCGTGTGCACCGTGTAAAATGATCGATTTTCAAGTTTAAATTGTTCATTCAAATGCTCGGTGAAAGCCTTCAAGATTTTGTGCAAGTAAAATTGAATAGCTAAATTACAACATGTTAAAAATTCATGCATATGAGTTTGGATTGCCTTCGCGACAAAACTACCTTAAGGAGATTGGAGCGCTCCACACTAGTCAAATCAGTGCTAAATTTTTAAAAGCGATTCTACAATTTCACATGGTTTAATAATCTGTTCCAAGGTGTTAATCACATAGCAGCATTAGTTCTTGATATTCAAATACATTCACAGCTGTGATATCTACAGTAAATCGATCAATATCTGCAAATTTCCAATGTTATGTTTTTTCGTCCAGTTTTTTACAAGGGTAAACCGTAATATCAGTCCGATTATGACGACCAATAGCTCATTTTGTTCACTAAAAGATATTCTATCGATTGGCCGTCTATTTTTTTAAATCGTATTAGTAGTTCAAAAGATACAACCGTTTGTTTATAATATCGTAACCTAATATCAAGTATACAAATGGCTGTAACTTTTGAACGCCCTGATACTATAGAAAATCCGGACGGTGAATCGGTTAAGGATCTTTCACTGATCAAAATGAGCTATGTTTCGTCATAATCGGACTGATAATACGGTTTACCCTTTTACAAAACTGGATGAAAAAACATGGCATCGGAAATTTTGAGATATTGATCGATTTACTGTTCATATGACAGCTGTGGATGTATTTGAATATTAAGAACTAATGCTGCTATGTGATTAACATCTTGGAACAGATTATTAAACCATCTGAAATTGTAGAAACGCTTTTAAACATTTAGCACTGATTTGACTAGTGTGGAGCGCTTCAGCCTCCTTAAGAGCATGTGATACACCGGCTGGAATTTCTTCGCCCAATATTATTCGCCTATAGGTCTGTCTCTCTCGCACACAGCTCTGTCTCTCTTGCACTATTTTTCTTTTAAATCTCACGAAAAAACGACTGAATCGACTGAGGAGCCAGAAGCTTAGCCCAATTCTACGATACTTTCGCGTATTACCTCAAAATGCAAGCCCAATCTGTTGTCGTTTTTTGAGAGAAAACAGCTTTTGAAATTTTGAGGTATGGTGGGGGAAGTACCACTGCCTCTTAAGGTGTTCCTATGGACGATGCACTTTAAATGCTATCGTTCTGAAATTCTTATATAATGTTCACCAATAATTAACAAAATTTTCTGTACAATTTGAATCTGATCGCCTACCGTACTTCGGAAATATTCAATGTCAAAGTTGATCATGCAGTATACACCATAGGTTATCACTCACTTAGAAAGAATAGATGATGAAATGAAAAAAAGCCAAAAAGTTGTGTCGAGAAGAGAATTTTCTTCCCCAACTTGTGTCCAAATTTCAAGTCGATTGCCTACTTTATTTTTGAGATATTATTAGAGAAAGTATCTGTTCTCTCTCTGACTGAGATGGTGGTTCAATTCGCTTTGTACCTGTTACATTTTTGAACAACTGCAAATAAATATTAATCTTCAATACAACTTCACGGTAATGTTTTTGAAAAAAATAAATAAAATATAGTCAATGCTTTAAGAAAGTAATGAAGGGCCTTAGTGTTTAACTTTTTCTACAATTTCTCTCAATGTTAGATAGAAAATGAGTTTTTTTTTTCAGTTACTTTATAATCGCTGCAGGTTCTTATTGAGAAATAATAATTACAAAACAAAATCTACTATAAAGTATAGTTCTTGAATTCATGGGAATTTACAACTCTGGTTCTTAGCACGTCAAGTAAACGTCAAACTTGTTTGAAGTGACCACATTTAAAAAAAATTTAAAAAAACGATAAGTTTTGCAAAAAGGACAAATAGAGATATTAATTATCTGCAGTCAATTGGGAGACTTGTTATATTCAGTGATTACAAAGCTTGTATCGAAGTTGGCGAAATTAGGATTTATTTTGAAACTCTTGATGTATAAATTTTTCTATGTATACGCAATTGTCATTAGCAGAGTTATAAATTCCAAATACTTGAAGAACTGAAGCTGGTGGTACAATTTGCTTTATACTTATGCACTTTTGAATAACTGCAAAAAATACTAATCATCAATTAAACTTCACGGGAATATTAAAAAAAAAAGATAAAACATAGCCAATGCATTAAGAAAATAACGAAGGGCCTTGCTATTTACTCTTTCCACAATTTCTCTCAATGTTGGATAAAAAATTAGTTTTTTTTTCAGTTATTTTATAATCGTTGCAGGTTATTATTGAGAAATAATAATTACAAAACAAAATGTACTATAAAGAATAGTTCTTGAATTCATGACGATTTACAACTCTGGTTCTTAGCACGTCAAGAAAACGTCAAACTTGTTTGAAGTGACTGCATTTGAAAGAACAAATAAAAAACAATAAGTTTTGCACAAAGAACAAACAGAGATCTTAATTATCTGCAGTCGATTGAGAGATTTGTTATATTTAATTGATTAAAAACCTTGTATTGAAGATGGCGGAATTAGGATATATTTTGAATTTCTTTACGTATGAAGTTATCTGTTTATGAAGAAGCCCGATTGGATGCCTGTGGTCTTTTATTCTGCGGTGTGTAGTCTTCCGTATTTTCGCAATACGCAAGTGAGAAAGGCAGGCATTTCACAACAATATATACAAGCAGCACGTGACACAAGAATCGTCATGCTTGCTAATAGCTGCCACGATACATCAAACTTGTTTGAGGTGAGAGAGTGAGAGGTGAAGAAAAAAAAAAGTCGGGTCTTGCACATTACTTCCTTATTTTCCACCTTTCTCAGAGATACCTGAACGAGGAAGTTTGTTGACCGAATTATTCTTCCCGACTTTGCAAACTTATTCTACATAATAAGTGAAAAAATTCAAAGTTCCATAATAAAATGCTAATATCTGCCGTTTATCCCCAAATTTGGTACTAAATATTCTTCCACGTTATTATTACGTACGCGTGTAAAATTTCAACCCGTTTTATCAGATGTGTAAAAAGAAGAAGGAGTTGAAACTTGCTAAATTCAAATTTGTATAAAAACAGAACTCCTTTATCAATCTTCACCAAATTTAATATCTAGCATTGATGAATATTTTATTTCGTCCCTGTAGAATATAAGAGCTGAATTTCTCAAAGATGACGTGGATTAGAATATTATAATTTTAAAAAAATCAAAATGCAATGAAACTTTCGTAAAATTTCAGCTTTTTGTACTAATTGTAAATCGTTCTTCATAAATGCAGATACTTAAGGTTTTTCGGTATTGAATTTGACGGATATCGTCAAAGCTGATCTGATTTTATGTAGTTTTGAATTTTTCAATAGATATACGTTATTGTTTTAACTTTCACAAAAAACTTAAGGTAGCGAGTGTAAATTTTCTATGTAAACGAAATAAGAACTATCAGGTATATAATTTAGTAAACATTGGTAGAAGACTTCGAATTTTATAAGTATTTGAATTTTTCTTCAATATTTCTTGACGAATAGAAAATCGCTAAACTCCAGTTTTTTAATTGTTTTTTAAACAAGGATGCGAATTTTGTAGATTACTCCGTCATTATTTTTTCATTTTTTACTGAACTTTCACTATGAAAAAGGCAAAATTGGTGAACATACAATTGGTAAAAAGTGAAAAAGAGGGAGAAAAATGAAAGGCATAATTTTCGTTTCCTTGTAGTATAAGTTTTGTTTTCGCGAAAAAAAAACGGATTTTCATGTCAGATTACTGAAAATAGTGTGAAACATTTAGAAAAGTGGTTTTGAAAAATGTCGGAATGGATGTGTGTGTAGCAGTCTTGCAAAATTCAAATTGCCGTATCTCAAAAACGGTTTTAACTATCAAACTAAAAAATTGAATTATCTTGTCAAATTTTATAAGTCCTTGAATTTTTCGAAGAATGTCTGTACGCGCTCCAGCTGCCGGAAATTTTTAGCTGAAAAGCTGAAGTTATTAACAAATAAAGTAATGTAAAAGGACGATCGGTATTAAACTTGAGCTGAATTTATAAAACAGTTCGTATTTTATAGAATCTTTAACTTTCGAAAAATTTATGTCGTTCTAATTCGGGTCAACTTCGACCAGCACAGCCTGAATTTTCTACAAGGATGAAATAACATCCAGCCGCAGTAAATATTAAATTTGGTAAATATCGGCAAAGGACTTTGGATCTTATAGCAATTTGAAAAGGTTAATTACGAAAAGTTTAATGTAAAACCCTATCGTAAAACCCTGGTATAAATAAAACAGTTTTCTATCATTTTCACAATAATTTCAAGCTGATTGACTTGTTTCTCTTCTCATTGTTTCCCAGCTATAGAAAGTTTATCATAATAAATCTAGAATATGATAAATATTTGAATCCAAAGATTTATGGACGAAACTTTTTTTAAATGAAAAATGTAATATTATTAATATTACGCCTACGATCGTATATTTTTATTATTAAATGTATTACAAATATTATGTTATACATGATAATATTGTAGGATACAGAAGAAATATATAGGATCTCAATCGTAAATTTATTTGGACTTTGATATTTTATATACGATTATAGACTTTAGAATCACTTGTGCAAATAAGAACAGACAAAAATCTTATTTATCCACTGTTGATCAAGAGAATTGTTATATCAGTGATTAGAAATTTGTATAGAAGATGGCGGGATTACGATTTATTTTTGATTGATGCCTGCGATCTTTGGTTCTGCGCAATATGCCAGTATAACAATGACATCGTGTGTAATTGCAGCAAGAAGTTTTAAGTGCCTGAAGCATTAATATGATATACATGAAGGCAGTTTACACGGTTTTTCTTTTTATCTTGAGCATAGGCCGTTTCATTTATCGGGTAAATTAGAACTCGTATTTATATTATCATTCTTTTCACCATCAATGAAGAAGCTCTCGCTTTTCAGAAAAACTTTTTCTAATAGATTACATTATTCCGCTAATTTCAAAACCAGTTTAAAGTCACTGGACTTTGCGAAAGGATTTAATTTCCGACACAAATCATACACTGTAAAAAATGTTCGCGTTTTTCCGATGCAAACGTCTATGAATTTAGTAAAACTCGGTATAGGAAATCGAAATTAATATGTTTGCATAGTAAATTTAATACAGATAAATGAATTTCGATAATCCGGTGATTGGAAATTACAACACATGATTATTAAATCATTAATTACTAAATTAGTACATGAAAATCAACATGCATTTTTGGAATTCTCGTATCCGATTTGAAATTTAATATACATTGTCGCATTGAATGCAGAGTTGTAAAAGCCTAATACTTATAGAAATAATGATGATGATACGATCAGTTCTATAATTATGATTTTATAATAATAACATGTAGCGATTGTAATACGATGATTAAACTTTGGAATGGCTGCAAAAATTATTATTTTTCAATAAAAAATCACGGTAATCCTTTTGAAAAAATGGAAAAAAATAAGTAATGCATTAAGAAAGTAATGCATTACTTTTTTCTTCCATTTTTTCCACTATTTCTTGCAATATTATAGCGAAAATTAGTATTTTTTTCAGCTATTCAAATGTTTACACTCTATTTTATAATCACTACATATTATTATTATGAAATCATAATTACAAAACAAATTGTACTGTAAACTATATCTCATGAATTAATAGGGATTTACAACTCTGATTGAATGAAAGATCAAAGTTACCAAAATTACAGTTACTAATATTGAATAATACCCAGCAAAGTATTTGTAATTTCATGCACATAGATGTATTACTCTTTGAAAAATGTTTGCGTTTTTCTGACACAAAAGTGCGAGAAATTTATAAAACTCGCTATAGGAAATAAACATTAATATAGTTGCATAATAAATTTAGTATGTGTCTATGAATTTTACCAATCCGGCTATTTAAAATTACAATACATGGTTACTAAATTAATCATTACTAAATTAGTACATGAAAATCAACATATATTTTTGAAATTTTAGTGCCTGATTTGAAATTTATATATATTCACTGTTAAAAATATTTTGAAAATTAATATATGTATCGGAAGTTCTTTTGCAGATACGGTATATTAAATTTAATTTATTATACAGATATGTTGTAAAATTTAAATAATTATATTATAAACGGAACTTTTATAAAGTGTTTACTACACTGTATATTAATTTTACAACAATTTTTTTGTATATTAATTAATAAATGTATATTAAATTTAATATATGCGTATCCGCAAAAAAACTTCCAATACTTTATATTAATTTTCATACAGAAATTTCTAACAGTGTTTATACTTACGAATTCTTTCGTTAAATTTGAAATGGATCACAATATTATAGACTGTAAAAAGAGAGATCAAACTTAATGTACTGAGGCGAAACCTTCACAGGCTTTCGATATAATTTTTTCCAAAATTCGCATACCTGAGCCGCTCTTCGTGAGAAAAAGATTCCGTTCATTCAAAAGTTATGTTCACTTGAAAATATTTCCAAGCACACTGCACACTCTGATTGCAATCAATTGAACATTTTGTTATGTCAATTATAAGTATGCTTGAAAGAATAATAGTTGTACAACTCTAATGCCATTTAGATATCTAAAATTACTAAAGTCATTGATAGTGTAGTCGGTAGCGTGCGTGCGTAGTTAGGTACTTAGGTAATTAAGCCGTAGGTTCAAACCCCGGTGAAGGCGAAGAATTTTCTTTCGCGAAAACCAATATTCAACTTTTTCTGATGACATAATATGCACGGTAAAAAATATTTGGAATATTCATATACTGTATATTAATTTAATGTATTGTATTTTTACTGAACCCGTGTAGGAAATTCAATTTAATGTACGAAAGAAAATGAAAATTCAATGTACGTGTGGTAAAATTGAATTTAACTTTTATTAAAAAATAGGACTTTTATAACAAATTTAGTATACTGTGCATCAATCAATACGACTTTCGTAACGAATTTAGCAGAATTGTACATCAATGTTACCTTACACTCGTTTAGTAAATTTTCTATACCCGTTTATGTAATGAGGTTTAAGATTTCTGCATATTCATAATAAAATTTTGGCATGCTATATCTTTCAAATTACGATATCAAGAAAAAAACTAAAAAGTAGAAAATGTTCGTTTTCGTATTCTCTGGTGGACGATTTAAAATTTTTTTTTTTAAGTCCAAAATTAAGGGAGTTGTTCTTGATTTAGTACTTTGGCAAGCTATATCTTTCGAACTATGATATCAAGAAAAAACCTAAAAAGTAGAAAATGTTCGTTTTCGTATTCTCTAATGGACGTTTTTTTCATTTTTTTTTAAATATAAAATTAAGGGAGTTGTTCTTGATTTAGTACTTTGGCAAGCCATATCTTTCGAGCTATGATATCGAGAAAAAAACTGAAACGTAGTAAATTTTTGTCTTCGTATTCTCTGATGGACAATTTTTTTTATTTTTTTTTAAGTCCAAAATTAAGGGAGTTGTTCTTGATTTAGTACTTTGGCAAGCTATATCTTTCGAACTATGATATCGAGAAAAAGACTAAAAAGTAGAAAATGTTCGTTCTCGTATTGTCTGGTGGACAATTCTTTCATTTTTTTTAAGCCCAAAAGTAAGGGAGTTGTTCTTGATTTAGTACTTTGGCAAGCCATATCTTTCGAGCTATGATATCGAGAAAAAAACTAAAAAGTAGAAAATGTTCGTTTTCGTATTCTCTAGTGGACGATTTTTTCATTTGAAGTAGTTTACTTCGCGGATAAAAAACTCCCTTAATTTTGGACTTAATTTTTTTTAAATCGTCCATTAGAGAATCCGACAACAAACATATTCTTTTCAGTTTCTTCCGCGGAGCTTTAACTTAAAAGTTATAGCTTGCTAAAATATAAAAACCACAACAACACCCTTAATTTTGGACAAAAAAAATTTAATCGTCTGTTAGAGAATACGACAACGAACATTTACTACTATTCAGTTTTTTCCGCGGAGCTTTTAAGAGTTGTAGCTTGCCAAAATACTAAATCAAAAACAATTTCCTTAATTCTGGACTTAAAAAGAAATAAAATAATTGTCCATCAGAGAATACGAAAACGAACATTTTCTACTTTTCAGTTTTTTTCTCGATATTATAGTTCGAAATATATAGCTTGCCAAAGTACTGAATCAAGAACAACTCCCTTAATTTTGGACTTAAAAAAAAATAAAAAAAATCGTCCACCAGAGAATACGAAAACGAACATTTTCTACTTTTTAGTTTTTTTCTCGATATTATAGTTTGAAAGATATAGCTTGCCAAAGTACTGAATCAAGAACAACTCCCTTAATTTTGGACTTAAAAAAAAAATAAAAAAATCGTCCACCAGAGAATACGAAAACGAACATTTTCTACTTTTTAGTTGTTTTCTTGATATCGTAATTTGAAAGATATAGCTTGCCAACGTTTTATTTTGAATATGCAGAAATCTTAAACCTCATGTTTATGTAAAAGAGCTTGCTGCACTGTATTTTACCTTAGGTATTTTTAACAGTGTGTCTGAAAAAATAATGCCCGAGTAATACGCTGTTAAAAATGCAAGAGAATTTAATATACAAAATGATATGTGATTTACGAAACGGGTATATGAATTCCATATTAATATACTTTTATTGTACATTTTTACAATAGTATGAGAATCCTCCGATACAAGTATTTGAAAATTACAGTACCTGAGTATTATAATCTTCATTTTAGTATACAAATATTGTTTTTGTCAATGACGAATGCATCTGAAAATTAATATACGGTATATGCATTCGAGCTTTATATACGGTATATTAATTTTCAAAAACAAATGTTTTACACTGTTAAAAATGCAGGTGAATTTAATATACCAAACGATATGAAATTTACGAAACGGGTATATGAATTCCATATTAATATACTTTTATAGTAAATTTAAGAATAGTATAAGAATTCTCCGATACTGGTATTTGAAAATTACTAAAAATTAATATTTGTCAATGACGAATGCATCTGAAAATTAATATAACGGTATATGCATCCGAGCTTTATATACTGTATATTAATTTTCAAATAAATTTTTTTTACAGTGTAGTTCTATTTTTTAAAATTGTTTTCAGGTCCATTTTAAACTTCCAACGCATATGTGCTTGAATTTTAAGATACCGCTTTGTAAATATAGTTAGCAAAGAAATTGTGCGGTAATATGATCGAACGCAACATTTTTTTCCAATACCGTTCATATAAAAATTCAATATAAATGTCTGTGAAATTTAATACACAGTTTATGCATATGGTAGCTTCAATAAAAGTATATTAATTTTAAGAAATTTTTTTTTACAGTGTACTGTTTAAAATAACGTTTAATGAGTTTTTCATATTTTTTTCTCAAATTATGAAAAAGTAATCTGACATGAAAACCCAGGAAATTTTTATTTTCACGAAAACAAAGCAAGCAATATTAAGAAATTATTTATGGAAGAATAATAGTACTTTATTTCACACGGTGTGAAAATGGGAATTTATGCACGCGAAGCATGCGTAAAACCGCGTGTTTCGCACGGAGTGCAATAAACTAAACACAGTGAGTCCGAAAGTAATAGGATGGTTACTATTTATATGACTCATCTATGATCCGTTCTGAATGCGTTTCGCTGATAAAATATTGTCAACTGCAATAAGTATAATTCGATAAGCGCGCTTTCGTCATCCATTCTACATAGATATGCGAGCTTTTAGCTTATCATCATTTTCTGACACAGGTCACGCACGTACTAATTTTTAGATACCCTGTAAAAAGAGTTTGGGAAATTTATGTACTTTTATTTTTTTTAAATGATTCTTATACTATGTATTTACACGTATTATCGATTTTTATATCACGAAATCTTGATTTAAAAAAAACTAATATTTTATTATATCTGCCAAATGTAATTGGTAAATTTGATTTGTTTAGATATGTACAAATATTGTTTGTATTTCAAAGCTATTTTCGTGACTATCTTCTCTACACATAAAGTTTTATTTCAGAGTAAATTTAATTCTGTTAGAAATTTTTGTATGAAAATTAATATAAAATATTGAAAGTTTTTTTTGTGGATACGCGTATAACAAATATTAATTAATACACAGTATACTAAACACTTCATAAAAGTTGTACTTGTAATATAATTATTAGAATTTTACAACATATCTGTATATTAAATTTCATTTAATATATTATAAGCTCAACTTTTACGAAGTGTTTAGTATACTGTATATTAATTAATATTTGTATATTAAATTTAATATACGCGTATCCGCAAAAAAACTTCTAATACTTTATATTAATTTTCATAAAAAAATTTCTAACAGTGTAGGAAAACTAGTCCCCGGGAAATTAACCCCCGAAAATGTAGCCCCTGGAAAATTGTTGTTTTCGTGATACCGTCACATATTTTCACACGTTTTCAAAACTATTAGCAATGCAACAATAAAATAATAACAAAAAGAAGTTATCGTCACATAAAGTTTTATTTCAGAGTAAATTTAATTCTGTTAGAAATTTTTGTATGAAAATTAATATAAAGTATTGAAAGTTTCTTTTGCGGATACGCGTATATTAAACTGAATATACAAATATTAATTAATATACAGTATACTAAACAGTTCATAAAAGTTGTGGTTGTAATATAATTATTAGAATTTTACAACATATCTGTATATTAAATTTCATTTAATATATTATAAGCACAACTTTTATGAAGTGTTTAGTATACTGTATATTAATTAATATTTGTATATTAAATTTAATATACGCGTATCCGCAAAAAAAACTTCTAATACTTTATACTAATTTTCATAAAAAAATTTCTAACAGTGTAGGAAAACTAGTCCCCGGGAAATTAACCCCCGAAAATGTAGCCCCTGGAAAATTGTTGTTTTCGTGATACCGTCACATATTTTCACACGTTTTCAAAACTATTAGCAATGCAACAATAAAATAATAACAAAAAGAAGTTATCGTCACATAAAGTTTTATTTCAGAGTAAATTTAATTCTGTTAGAAATTTTTGTATGAAAATTAATATAAAGTATTGAAAGTTTTTTTGTGGATACGCGTATATTAAACTGAATATACAAATATTAATTAATATACAGTATACTAAACAGTTCATAAAAGCTGTGGTTGTAATATAATTATTAGAATTTTACAACATATCTGTATATTAAATTTCATTTAATATATTATAGGCACAACTTTTATGAAGTGTTTAGTATACTGTATATTAATTAATATTTGTATATTAAATTTAATATACGCGTATCCGCAAAAAAACTTCTAATACTTTATATTAATTTTCATAAAAAAATTTCTAACAGTGTAGGAAAACTAGTCCCCGGGAAATTAACCCCCGAAAATGTAGCCCCTGGAAAATTGTTGTTTTCGTGATACCGTCACATATTTTCACACGTTTTCAAAACTATTAGCAATGCAACAATGAAATAATAACAAAAAGAAGTTATCGTCACATAAAGTTTTATTTCAGAGTAAATTTAATTCTGTAAGAAATTTTTGTATGAAAATTAATATAAAGTATTGAAAGTTTTTTTTGCGGATACGCGTATATTAAACTGAATATACAAATATTAATTAATATACAGTATACTAAACAGTTCATAAAAGTTGTGGTTGTAATATAATTATTAGAATTTTACAACATATCTGTATATTAAATTTCATTTAATATATTATAAGCACAACTTTTACGAAGTGTTTAGTATACTGTATATTAATTAATATTTGTATATTAAATTTAATATACGCGTATCCGCAAAAAAACTTCTAATACTTTATATTAATTTTCATAAAAAAATTTCTAACAGTGTAGGAAAACTAGTCCCCGGGAAATTAATCCCCGAAAATGTAGCCCCTGGAAAATTGTTGTTTTCGTGATACCGTCACATATTTTCACACGTTTTCAAAACTATTAGCAATGCAACAATAAAATAATAACAAAAAGAAGTTATCGTCACATAAAGTTTTATTTCAGAGTAAATTTAATTCTGTTAGAAATTTTTGTATGAAAATTAATATAAAGTATTGAAAGTTTTTTTTGCGGATACGCGTATATTAAACTGAATATACAAATATTAATTAATATACAGTATACTAAACAGTTCATAAAAGTTGTGGTTGTAATATAATTATTAGAATTTTACAACATATCTGTATATTAAATTTCATTTAATATATTATAAGCACAACTTTTACGAAGTGTTTAGTATACTGTATATTAATTAATATTTGTATATTAAATTTAATATACGCGTATCCGCTAAAAAACTTCTAATACTTTATATTAATTTTCATAAAAAAAATTTCTAACAGTGTAGGAAAACTAGTCCCCGGGAAATTAACCCCCGAAAATGTAGCCCCTGGAAAATTGTTGTTTTCGTGTTACCGTCACATATTTTCACACGTTTTCAAAACTATTAGCAATGCAACAATAAAATAATAACAAAAAGAAGTTATCGTCACATAAAGTTTTATTTCAGAGTAAATTTAATTCTGTTAGAAATTTTTGTATGAAAATTAATATAAAGTATTGAAAGTTTTTTTTTGCGGATACGCGTATATTAAACTGAATATACAAATATTAATTAATATACAGTATACTAAACAGTTCATAAAAGTTGTGGTTGTAATATAATTATTAGAATTTTACAACATATCTGTATATTAAATTTCATTTAATATATTATAAGCACAACTTTTATGAAGTGTTTAGTATACTGTATATTAATTAATATTTGTATATTAAATTTAATATACGCGTATCCGCAAAAAAAACTTCTAATACTTTATATTAATTTTCATTAAAAAAATTCTAACAGTGTAGGAAAACTAGTCCCCGGGAA
This sequence comes from Ephialtes manifestator, assembly GCA_963970395.1. NCBI lineage: Eukaryota > Metazoa > Arthropoda > Insecta > Hymenoptera > Ichneumonidae > Ephialtes > Ephialtes manifestator. The sequence goes on along the minus strand of OZ019975.1, from coordinate 26,591,891 downwards.
ATTAACCCCCGAAAATGTAGCCCCTGGAAAATTGTTGTTTTCGTGATACCGTCACATATTTTCACACGTTTTCAAAACTATTAGCAATGCAACAATAAAATAATAACAAAAAAAGTTATCGTCACAAAAATCTATGATAAAAAAAATGTCAATACTCGATACATACTGACTCGTATTGATAAATGTGACGACTTGTACACTGTTGAAAAAAAAATTAGTCATGAAATTGCTTAATATTTCCAGGAAGCTCTTTTACAGAATTAGTTTATGCCATTCCAAACGTCGTTGAATATTAAACAACTAGTATATTGAAAGTGAAGTTATTGATCAGCAATATTAGTGTACACCCGTATCATAAAGCTCTATAGTCATACAGAAATGTTGTAATATCCAGTCATAAAATATATCATTAGGTGATGAGGAATATTTTTCAACGACTTTTTAATCAAAGTCTCGGCGATTGTCTATCTCAACATCGAATCAGCCTTGAAAACATGTCGTAAATATTCACTTTCTCATAATCACTCTGTGTGATGGATAGAAAATTAGAAGTAAGCTATGTTTTGAGTGCACGTTTTTAAAAAATTTCCCAAACTGAAATCAACGAAATTTTAAACGTTAAAAAAAAATGTTAACATTCCCTAAAATTTCTTTGCCTCGATATATATTTTTTTAAATAAAAATAAAAAACAATCTATAAAAATTGTTTAAGCTATTCAGCGAAAAAAATCAAAAATAATTGTTCGTGTTTATAAATTCAATATCTTGACTTGAAACGCGATACTGAAGGATAGAAATACCTTAAACGTGAAAATTAAAAATTATAAAGAGGCAATGTTTTGAGTCCCAGTTTGAAAAGAAACGTCGAAACTGAAGGTTAACGACATAGTTTTTTTTAAATAAATTAAGAAACTCAAAGTTCCAATAAATAGAAAAGTATCCAAACCGAAACTGAAGGTTAACGACATAGTTTTTTAAAATAAATTAAGAAACTCAAAGTTCCAATAAATAGAAAAGTATCCAAAACGAAACTGAAGGTTAACGACATAGTTTTTTTAAATAAATTAAGAAACTCAAAGTTCCAATAAATAGAAAAGTATTCAAACCGTCTGAAGACTTGTATGGCGATGAATCGAATATTCTCGTAATGCGAATTGAAATACAAGAATCCGAATTCGTCACAATGTCTGAACTCCATTTCAGCAAATGCGATAATCGAAGCCCGTTTCGATCATTAAAATACATTTCCTTGTCGCTTACGATTTTACAAATTCAAACTCATATGAATCCTAATTAAGACAATGTCAATATGCGATGCGAATTCGAAGTGTCGGATGCAGTCGAATTAAAAAAAACAAATTCATACGAATTGCTATGAATACATAAATTTTTTCTGAAAATGCTCTAAAATTTCTTTCCATCAATATACCTAAAAAAAACAGAAACGACGTAACAATCGTTAGAACCATACGGCAAAAAAAAAAATAGTATTTTATAGATAACTCGATTCGTCTGTATAAATCGAATATATTTACCCAAAACGTGAAAGGAAAAGGTGGAAATATCATAACATACGCGGAAAGACGTCTATCTCAAATTCGAATCAAAGACCTCGGTAGACATTCCTTCGATAACTTGATAGAGTCCTAAGTCTCATCGAGTGACAGACTGATTCAAGACTCTATCATCGACTATAGCTATATATGTATATATATAGCTATATATTATATATGGGTCATTCAATACCAAGTGGGCCATTAATTTGTCATCACGCCAATTTTTTTGTAGTTTGTAAGCATAATAATAGAAATTCTCTGAAATTTTGCCAAAAATCGGAATGTTCTGTCTCAACGAAAAAAAAAAAATTATTACTTTATTTTGTGAAAAAATGGTGCAAACATTTTTTTAGCGGCTATGGGAAACTCTTCATTAAAAAGTAAATGAAAAAAATTTTAATTTTATACAGGAACAAATTTTTTGTATGATCGGTAATTTTGAATATACAGCGAATTGAAGAAGTGAAATTAAAAAATTGTTATTATATTTTGGGCAAACCATAGGTGCTATAATTCTGAAATAATTTATGGATGTTCTTGATACTCTAAATAACTTTTGAAAAAATTATGAACACGTTTTGCGACCATGCTAAATTTCGGTGACCCAATTGGTATGGAATGACCCATATATATATGGGGTATTCCTGGCCAACTTAGTAAGAAGTGTGTGCATGGTACTGACACGGTGACAGTACGGTGACGGCACGGTGACGGCATGGTGATAACATGGTGCCGGCATGCTAAAATAGTACATTACGATACGAGTACGAAAAAACTTTTTCTGACGAGTGTGAGTTTGCTACACGAGCCGAAGGCCAGTGTTGCAATCACATGACTTCAGAAAAAGTTTCTCGCACGAGTTTCGTATACAATTTTATGCCACTAGTGCGAGAAGTGCGATTTCTCGCACGCGAAGCGAAGCGTGTGAGAAGTACGCGTTTCTCGCACGGAGTGGCATAAAAAAATTAACGTTTGTTTATCACCGATTCATAATGCAAGTGACGGCGCATCAGCGTTTCGCATAATGCCGCTAGATGGCAAATGGCTAAAGCATTTCTCGCAAGCGATTTGAAGCCAAAGTGTTTATAAAACTGCGAAGATATTTAGGATTCGACTGGAGTTGAGGGAACTATCGTCTGAAGGGCTTCTGCTCCTTGGTATTAGTTTTTGTATTCCTTCGATGAAAAGAGAAATGCCAGCAGGCTGTCTTTTTTCCGCAACTCGAAATTTCGGATCTCAAAAGAAATAATTAAAGTATATGGTATTGACACGATGCTGACACGGTGACGGCACGGTGCCGGCATGTGTCTATTGGGTAGAAATTATGAATAACGAGGAAAATGTGTAAAAATCTATTTCGTACACTCTTACTTTAATAACTTATTTCTTTAAAAAACAATAAAAAATTAGAACCTTGCACATTGCTTCCTCGTTATTTTTCGCTTTTTACAAAGTTACCTCTATGAGGAAGTATGTTAGTCAATTTTGGCTTCCTCATAGAGGAAGCTTTGTAAAAAGCGAAACATAATGAGGAAGCAATGTGCAAGGTTCTACTTTGCATCCTTGTTTTAATTAGATAAATAAACATGTTGTGAATTCGTTTTTTCTATTTCGTTATTCCGTTATTATTAGAGCGTTTCCGAAAATAAATATGATAACGTATATTTTAAAAAATAATTCAACATTCCATAAAATAAGAAATTTCATACCGTTCGTCACTAAATTATATATATACTGGTTAAATATTGTTTCATTTATATACAAAATTTGAACTCGCTATCTCAAGTTTTGCAAAAGTTACAATAGAGCGATAACGTCAATTTTTTTAAAAATTCAAAATTCCATAAAATCTGAACCACTTTACCGATTCGAGCCAAATTCAATACCAAACAATATAGAGTGTACCTTCTCTTATAATCAACTATTTAGCAAAATAGACTAAATTTTACAAAAGTTAGAGCGCGCACCTCCTTTTTTCAATAAATTCAAAACGGCATAAAATCGACGTTTTTGCCCACATTTTGTCGAAAATTGCTACAGTTGAAGAGGATTTTTGCTACACTTGTGTGCAAAATTTAAGCTCGATATACATAACGGTTCTTGAGTTATCGGCGTTCGAATTTTCGAATTGGACGTTTTGGACAATTCTAAGTATCCTGACATAAAATTCTCAAAATTTTTTTTTTCATGAAAACAAAGCCTCCTCTATGAGGAAGCAAAAACCGAATCTAATACCAAAACGCTGGGCTGAAGGACTAGGTCGATGGCCCGTTAACAATACAATATAAAATAGTAGATATAAGATCTAAATGTATGTAAATCTCTGTCCACGTGTACAGTCAATAATGGCCCGTAACAATACAATGTAAAATAGTAGATATAAGATCTAAATGTATGTAAATCTCTGTGCACGTGTATTGTCAATAAATATTAATTTACAACTACTACTCAAAGTGGCTAACATTATAACTTTATTTTGACTAGTTACAATGAGATTTGGTCCAACTTATCCTTAATTGATGAATAATGTAAACTAGTATGTATAGCTTTCAGTGTTTTTTTAAACGTTAAGTAAGCTAGTCTCTTTTTTTAAGTACTCAGTGACTTTCGTTTATTTCTTACACTTCCCCTTCGATTTTCGTCTATTAACTGTTTCATTTTTCTGAGATGCAAGCAGTCGATGAAATCGCTGCCTTCCTGCTGTTCGAATAGTCGAGGACAATATCAATCTAAGTACATTATTTCTACGCGCCACGACGAAAAAAAACCTTGGAAGGTGTCCGGTTTATCCGATCTCGATTAATCGGGGTTCTACTGTAGCTGAAAAATGTTGATATCTCCCAAGTAGCACACGGACAAAAGATATCTATTTGGTATACTAGAAGGTTGCTTAATTACCGTCCATATGATATCTTTTTATTACAGATATCCTACAGATATCTGTAAGATATCTGCATCTGTAAGATATCATGTGGACGGTAATTAAGCAACCTTTTAGTATACCAAATAGATATCTCTTGTCCGTGTGCTACTTGCCTCTGGTAAAAATTCTATTTTAAAAAGTTGGTGGCTCGAGATATCTCGAAAATATCGAAAATATCGCAGTCATTGTCATCGTTTTATTCGTGCTGTCATTGGTCGGAGGTGTCGTCAGTTAGTCACACTGCGATCGGGACCAATATCATGCATTCATTTTTTTTTTGTTTATGTCAAATATCAAAACTTATATAAAGAGACTCGGGCGCTTAAGGTAGTTCTGTCGCGAAGGCAATCCAAACTCATATGCATGAATTTTTGACATGTTGTAATTTAGCTATTCAATTTTACTTGCACAAAATCTTGAAGGCTTTTACCGAGTATTTGAATGAACAATTAAAACTTGAAAATCGATCTTTTTACACGGTGCTCATGGGAGGGCTCGAAAAATTGATATTTAAATCGAAAATTAACATACTTCGATCAAAGATAGAGAAAAAATAAAAAGTACTACGGATTCGCAAATCATTCAGGACTTGATGCATCATGAAAAAAGGTGAAGTCTCCGGAATAATGTTTAATTGAACCAAGGTCAGAGTGCACGACACCGGGCCAAATGAAGTTTCCTAACCTAATTATCGTAAAAATGAAGTCAAATCCGCACTAAACATATCAACTATTTACAAATAATCGTTTTAATTTGATTACGACAATTTCGAAGGATTCTCGATTATTTTTGATATTATTATTGAGGCAGTCAAAGTGATGCGTATGATTATTTTTTAATGTTATATAGACTCTGAGATTTATGACTCCGGCGTACCGACAGAACTACCTTAAGCGCCCGAGTCCGCTTAACCCTAGTATATTATAGAGATTGATAGAGATCGATAGAATTTAAATGGGATTTAATCGTATGTTATCATCTCTATCTATTCGCACTTTGATCAATTTATACAAATTGAATCGTTGTTATTACTTTCCTTTAGTTTTCTTTTTCTATTGGTTAAATACAATAGATACATTATCGGGATGTGTGGTACACTAACGGATTTATAATATATTATAATTTTTTTTAAACTGATTTTTTAATAAATTCTTCGACCTCTTATTATCCGAAATCAATGCTCTTATTAGTACTTGATATGCTTGATTATTTATTAGATTTTTCTCGTATCGCGAAGTACTCAAATACGGATAAAATAAAACTTTCGGTAAGGCATGTATACGTGAAGCATTCTTAAAGACTTCATTAACATAAATAATTTAGTAAGAAAGATGCTAAAAAACTGCTCAATATACTGTTGTTACTCATAAGTACGTGAAGCGGCTTATATATTATTGATGTATATTATATTACAAGGATGAGTTTGGATGGAATAGTTAGGCAGTCTATCAGAGATCATGAAAGTTAAGCAGCTTGGGCCGCAGTCACTACAAAGATGGGTGACCAGAAAAAAAACGTAATTATCCGGTCGATTTCTTTTTTTTTCTTGGAATAGTACATCATGGGTATATACGTACAATCGTATATTTTTATTATTAAGGTAGTTCTGTCGCTTCACGCTCACTTCGCATAAGTTTCCAAAAAATGAGAGCGAATTACAAACACTTCTTGATGATATAAAAATCTGAAAAAAATCATGCATATTTAAGATACTTAAGACAGTATTTCGACATAATAATAATTCCAAAATGTTATTAACAAATTGATGAAAAATAAAAATGTTCAACAAATCTTCCGACAACCTAATTTTTTTGTTTCGATGAAAATGATTCGTTCATTTTTCTGAATACGTATGAATTTTTTCAAATTTTTGAATCAAAAAAATTAAATTGTCGGAAAATTTGTTAAACAATTTTATTTTTCATCAATTTGTTAATAACATTTTGGAATTATTATTATGCCGAATTAATGTCTTCAGCATCTTTAATATGCATGATTTTTTACAGATTTTTATATCATCGAGAAGTGTTTGCAATTCGCTCTCATTTTTCGGAAACTTATGCGAAGTGAGCGTGAAGCGACAGAACTACCTTAAATTAAGGAGGTTCGGTGATGGCGGCAGGGTGGGGATAGGCACTGTTGTGCTGTGCCGTAAGGAGCTGACGCCGTGTGAGCGAGACACCATGCGAGCCGCGTTAAGCGTAGAGGAAAAAAATTAACGATTTCTGTCAATTTCGCGGTGACCTTCAAATTTCAAGCTCGCGCCCTATTCAGAATACTTTTCCGGACGTCTGCATATTTTTTTTATTATTCTATCTTGGATTTAGCTCTTGCAAAGACGTAAAAAGTTCAATATTCGACTCACTTTTCTTTTCTTTACATGTAAATAGTCGCAACTTTGTTATTTAATATCTCGGAAACTACACGGTGAATCCCTTAAAAATTTTGCGTACGTGTCCGTTATACGTCTGTTATACGATTTTTTTTACAATTTTATCTTGGATTTGATTTTTTTTACGAACCTCCTTAAATACAAAAATTATACTATTTATAATAATATTATACGATATGGACGAAACATATAGGATGTCGATCGTAAATTTATGATAGGACATCGTAAATTCACGAACCAAAGTCCGTATTCGCAACGATAGAATTTTTTATAATCGTTTTCTATCATTTATTTTTACCAGGGTGGGCTACTACAGGATCCAGGCAGCACAATTCAAGAAGTTATCCAAAAGTCGCCTAAATAAGTACCAAATGTCCGCCAAAATGTCATCTGTAAGTTAACTTTCGAACACGAGATTCTCTTGTCTTTCAGACAACATTTTGGCGAGCATTTGGTACGCATTTAGGTGACTTTTGGATATCTTCTTGAATTGTACTGCCTCGGATTTTTTTCCTTCAAATTTACAAAACGTGTCGCAAAAATTTGATTTAAAAAATTCGTGAAAAAAAAACAAAGTTTCAGTAAAAAAAAAATTTTAAGTGTTTTTTCAAACATATAGAATAGTATAAAAAAATATGGAACGAATAGGAAGGGTTAAACACTTACTGAATTGGCAAGGAATACCCCATATACATATTTAATGTTGGGTCATTCAGCAGCTGATTTCTCGTCGCAAAGTCGAAGAGCGCGTGTAGAGCTTATGATATTATCGCAGTGTGTGAGAAAGAGAAAGAGCGAGGTAGTGGGATATGTCCCCCTACTCGTGGTGTTGAAGTCGCTTTAGAGCCGCGGGGACATGACTTATGCAGTCCGAAACCGTGAAACGAGGGAGGAAGAAGCGCGGCGCTATTTTGCTTCTCGTGGTTGACGTAGCGCGAGGATTCCTATAACGTGCACCGTAACGTGCTGGTGTCGCTAAGATAGTCCAGCACCTCCGACCGCACGCTCTGTTAATACGCTAAATTCGCAACAAACAAACAAACAAAAATAAATAAAACCCGACGAACGTCGGAACCACGAGAATGGCTCCGGCACTCAGTAAATTTGTGACGAAACGTACGGTCGCGGGTGCTGTGTCGATTACCGCTTTGATCTGGCTTCTCGGTAGGAGGAAAGGCACGAGGCAAACGACAAAAAAAAGGTGACTATACAAAAAAAAAAAAAAAAAAAGTCCGCTGGAAAATCTCCAACATCTTCCGGATAAAATCTACCAAAGAAATTCGCTTAAGTAATCTCTCATTCGTTATTATTGCAGAACTTTGTGGCCCGCTAACGACGTTCAGTATGTCATTAAAGAGGTGAGATCGAGTTACGAGAACGAGCGTTATTTAATTCGGTTGTGCAATTTTCCGCGACGTTTACTTAATGTTTTTTGTATTTGTGATATTCAGGAAAAACCTAAGGGCCCAAAAGCACATGTCGACGCTGAATTCTTCAGGCAGTTGTTCAAATTGTTGGCCATCGGTGTGCCTGGGTTCTTCACTGCCGAAACTGGCTTTATTCTTCTTGTCGCTGGATCGCTGGTTGCCAGGACTCTGTGCGATCTTTGGTTCATTCGATCAACTACATTTATAGAAAGGTTTAGCCTTTTTTGTTTTATTTTCTGTATATTTTTGGAGCTTTTTACTCATGGATTTTCCAATGTTTCAGTGCAATTGTAAATACCGATGGACCATTGTTCAAACGAAGGCTTTTGCATTTCCTGGCAGCTCTACCTGTGGTATAGATTCTATTCCAATATTTGAGCATTTTTTTGGACAATTTTCTTGGTAATTTTACTGATTTTTTTCCTTTTGCAGATATCGGTAGTAAACAATGTACTCAAGTACAGCTTAGGAGAAACAAAACTTCGTCTAAGGACCAATATCACTCGTTACTTGCTGGACCAGTATTTGAAGTAAGCAAATTGGATTTTGAAGTTTCTATCTTTGCAAAAAAGTTTTCTTCACATTTTTCAATCGTGAGCTTTGAATTTTTTAACTTCAGGGAATGTGAATGTTTATCAACAATAGATATAAAAGTGCATTTTTCCACATTAGTTTCAATTTAAAGATTTTAAATCCTAAAATTTATTTCATCATTATGTACGGAATAAATTACTATTGGCATTTTATGTTTCCATAACAATTTTTTTTTTTTTACTGATTTTTGTTCACTGGCGAATGTGAATAAAAATCTTTGTACATGATAATCTTCTTGTATGTGAAAGTAAATTTTAATTAAATGCCTTTATAATTTATTTAGGAATACATACGTGCCTCAATGCTGAGTATTTATAAAAGTAAAAAAGTATGAAATGCTTTTATTAATTGGCCATTACCATTTGTACGCTTTCTTTTCCTGGAAGTAGCTTTTTCTCAGTCACCTTAAAACTGTTTCCCGTATTTTTAATTAGAAAAACATCGCGTGTAAAAAATGTTACCTTTCTCGAAGTTAAATTTTTTTTAATCTTTAAAATTAATGTTGTATAAAATCGGTTGCCGTATTACTTTATTCGACATTTAATTTTAACACTTAATCGTTTTTCAACATAATTTTATCCTTCCGTATTACCCGCAAATTATACTGCGTGAATTCTAAAACAGCTCAATATAATCATTATTTTTTGGACTAGTCGTTTTATTTGTGTGTATTGATGTTTAATTTATTAAAGTTTGTACTTGGAGCCTTGAATTTCAAAACTTATTTTCCAATTATGGAGGATATGCCACAGTTTTTGCACATTATGATTAACTATGATTAACTATAATCATAGTTAATCATAATATTCCATACTAAACTTTGTAATAAATACAGTATAAATATTGAGGACTAGCCAATTGATATTAAAAGTAATGACGTTATGCAGCTTTAGAGTTTGATATTGCTATTTTCAGCTGCATTAAAGTGAACTTGTCTTAATACAATGGTCAGGGCTCAAAGGTGGCGATTTAATTACTATCATTAATATGATGAAATTCGCATGACTTCGCCCATAGCTGAGAAACGACAGTAGCGCCGTATATCGCACGATAGAATCAACTAATAAAACTGGTTTTGATGACCTCTTCTGTTGCAGAGGCTTTACATACTACAAAATGACAAATCTGGACACACGAATTGCAAATCCCGATCAGTTGTTAACCACAGACGTAGATAAATTTTGTGAGAGCTGTACGGATCTCTACAGCAATATTGCCAAGCCTGTGTTGGATATTTCACTTTATGTTTACAGGCTCACGTCTAGCCTCGGCGGACAGGTATAAAAAGGAACAACAGTCGCAGCTCTGTAGTTTGTAGAGTAAATGATGTTAATTTATGTTTACAGACTCCTACAATAATGTTGGGTTACCTAGTAATAGCTGGCGCCTTTTTGACGCATATTCGGAAGCCTATTGCTCAAATGACGGTAAAAGAACAGCGTCTTGAGGGAGAATATCGTCACATTAATTCTCGCTTGATTACCAATTCCGAAGAGATTGCCTTCTATCGAGGCAACAGTCGCGAAAAGCTAACTCTGCTCGCCAGTTTTCACAAACTTGTTAGTAATTAAAATCAGTTCATTGCTTATTTATTGCGCATCAGTCTTGTACTTACACTTAATTGCGGGTATTGGTATTACAGGTCAAGCATCTTCGAGGCCTTCTGGAGTTCAAAGTCGTAATGGGCGTTGTTGACAATTTCATCGGAAAATGTAAGTAATTGTTTTCATCTCCTGCGTTTACTTTACGTGCAAGCAGCATTTCGCTTATGAAACTTGAGTACAGAGAATTGGGAATTAATAAATTGGCTCAAATGTAAAGATTTCAACGGTATAATTGTTACTTATTCATAATTAATAACTAATATTGTGATTGCTTTAATTTAATTATATTCATCAAATATAATTCATTTTAACTTACATAAATAAAAATAAATTATATGGATTAACTTCAAAGAAGGTCACTTTAACACTATAATTATGTGTAGCATTCCCGTACGCGTCACTTTTCTTATAAAATTATGGTCATCGGTAATAGTTCCATTGAAAAAGTAGATCAGTTTTTATGATAATTCGTCAGCAAGATAAACGATTAAATACCATTCATATTTCTTATAGTTTGCAATGAAACTTTGTAAAAATACTTCTTTTGAGTCTGGGAATGTATAATAAGGATTCTGCACGAACGAAAGAAGTAAAGGCGCAGTTGGTATGTGGTTTAGGGGATCCCCTGAATTAAGTACCATTTCTTGCGGCTGTAACTTGGATGAGTGATCGTTCAGCCACGCATTGCTGAGCGGAAAGCGATTTTTTTAAAAGTTTCTAATATAATAATGTGTATAGTAGAAACGTCGTCAATAACTGCATAGTAGGTAATTACAATTCTGTGCGAATTATACCCATTCTTTAAAGAAGAAGACTTTTGTACAGAAATCAATATATAACAAAATCAATATACGCGTTTTCGGGAGAAACTGTTGGTATGCTAGTATAGACCTTTTTATAAAAAAACATTTTTACGGTGGAATTTAATAAAGGGAATTTAATAAATTCCTCGTCGGAAAATGAACTAAAACTGTATCGAATTTTTTGCAGATCTCGCAACGGTAGTTGGCTTCTATGCGGTGAGCATTCCATTTTTCCAGAAGAATCATCCGCTTCTCTCGGGGCCGCCGGATCATCGTTTTAAGAGTTACTACGAGTACGGTCGTATGCTCGTAAAATTGGCCGAGGCAATAGGCAGACTTGTACTCGCTGGTAGAGAAATGACGAGGCTCGCAGGTTTCACAGCTCGTGTCACGGAAATCAAGAGGGTACTTGACGATCTAAACGCTGGAAAATACGAGAGAACTATGATCACGGACGCGAAAAATATGGCGATTGGCCAGCCGGGCTCTGGAAGGATTATTGCCAAGGACAACATAATTCGTTTCGAACGCGTGCCGCTTGTGACGCCGAACGGCGATGTTCTCGTAAAGGAACTTAGCTTCGAGGTGAAATCGGGTATGAACGTACTTGTGTGCGGGCCTAATGGCTGTGGCAAGAGTTCACTGTTCCGAGTACTTGGCGAGGTGAATACAATGAATTATAAATGAATAGCGAAGACTTTTTGCATTGTAGTTATTGAAATGTTTAATTAATTCAACGCATTATATTGCTATTCCCCGACGAACAGTTGTGGCCTGTCTGGGGTGGTACCGTCACAAAGCCGCCGAGCGGAAAACTATTTTACATTCCACAACGACCTTACATGACCCTCGGCACACTCAGGGATCAGGTGATCTATCCTCACACTCAAGCGGAAATGTTGAGACGTGGCAATACCAAGGACGAGGATCTCCAGAAATTTTTGGATCTCGTGCAACTTGGGCATCTTTTGGAGCGAGAGGGCCAGGGCAATGGATGGGACACCGTTGCCGACTGGATGGACGTTCTTTCAGGCGGCGAAAAACAACGAATTGCTGTAAGTATATTAATTTCATGTCAGGTTATTCATCTGGCATGAAAACATCGTTGAGTGTTTTTAACTATTGTTACGACCGAGCGAATGAATATACCGGATATTTGTTTGCGGGGCGGATATTATTAATTACAAATGGTTCTATTTATCTTTAACGCTTTTGCTCGCACGTCTGCTCGCAGTCAAAGTCCTGTCCAGACTCTCTTCTGTCACGTTTACTGTGAAGTATGTCAAGTATTCGTTTGTCGATCGTCATACCGTGTGTTCCTATAAGACCTAATTTCTATATTCATAACACTATTAAGGTGATGTGAACCGTGTGTATAGCGTATTGTGTGATATTTATTGTCCCTGGGGAAAAATCCCCTAAGGGCCTAGCAATACAGAAATAATACATTGGAAAAAAGAAGAAAGCGCACAAAATAGATGCAGAGAATAACACATAGCAGGACAGAAAAAAGTAGAACTATGAAACAAATAAGCGTATGAATAAATGAAAGAAACTTATAAAAAACTTGCTGAACTCCATGCAGATGACGGAGGAGGCGCTCCTTGAACGCAGCAAGGGAAGGAGCTAGAGATGTGAAAATACCAGTACTTTTATTTTCGATAAAATGACCGTAAAATACGGTACTTTTACCGTCATTTTTTTTCTACAAACTTCGTATTGTGAAAATACGGTCACGAAAATTGCTCGAAATTTTGACCGGTCACAAATTTTGTTGGTAAATTTGCCGTAAAAAATAGTCTATATAGTTGTGAAATTTTTTGGTAAAATTACCATAACATTTTTTATCTTGACGAGATTTTAAATCACGATGAGACCCCATGATTTTATTACCAATGTGGTAATTTTTAAAACGCTTACGTACCGTTTTTTTACGGTAAAAATACGGTAAAATTATCGGTCATATTTACCGCTCACATCTCTAGAAGGAGCCTCTGAGACAGAACTAGTTTTGCGATTTCAAATACCTCCCGCGACGTTTGATTTAAAAAATCGGGTCGACGTTGGGACGCCGCTTAGGGCGGTCGCGTTCTCGCGTCGCTCCCGTGATGGGTAACCTGGATGACGGTGAAACCCTAAGTCATATTTAAATTCACTTAATTAAAAATATAACAAATAAAAAATAATAAAAAAGTAATAATATGAAGCCTGGAAGATGGTCATTCATAAAGTAATTTTTTAAACTTCTATATTACAACAAGTGTATTTAATACAAAGTGACCAAAACACCATGTATATGTTTAAATCTATAAAAGTCTTGATTAAAGGCAAATAAAATCCTGTGGGTTTAATACAAGTCCTTCTAAACGCATTAAAATTATCTAAAATACCATCGTAAAAGTATATCATCTATTAATGATCTTCAAAAGCCCTATTAAAGGCAAATAAAATCCTTCGAGTATAACAGAAGTCCTGTTAAAGGCATAAAACTACCTAATAATATCAATGTAAAAGTACAATTAAAAATAAAACATCTAATCGAAAATAACAATAAGGAGTGAAATTAATGTGAGGCTCGTAATACTGCGGCTTTCCATCGCTTCCCTCAAAATTATAAACGGTGAAAATAAGAAAAATACGGGATCACGCGATCACCTATTATATTGATTCAACGAAAGTCAAATGACTGGATACAACCGACAACAACATACAAAAAAATAAACAAACAGATAGAAGCCTTAGCCGACACGTTTCTATAACCCGTGGCCAGATTGGACCACTACTGGCTGCAGAGGCCCAATGGAATTGTTAGAAGAAGAAGAAGATTTAAAAAATCAAAGACGAGAACGTCTCCTTGCCTTGTTTTTTGGTTTTCATCCAAACAATCAACCATGGCAGAAAAATTCGGATTACAGTTTCTGTTACCAACCAAATATTTTCAAATTAAGATGCTTATCAATTGAATCGAGGGTTCGTTAAATAGTTATTTGAATTCTATCACCGTAACGTAAAGTGCTATACATTTTTATCGTTCTTTCTCGCTCTACTGCGACCGCCAATGACGCTTTCTCTTTCACACTCACAGCAAATCAGTCGGTATAGTCGACACTATATCTTTGAATTTTCACGCTTGGAAAATGGATAGGTTTTAGTCTAAGCAATCTAGAATGTAATTACAAAGTTTGAGCGTCGGTCACCTTCCAAATTGCTGAGAAATTTTATATTAAATACAGCCCACTACATGTGATTTCATATGAGAAAGCAACCGAATTTTCACTTGAGATGAGAAATTGACATACGTGAAGGAAACTTTCGAGCAATAAGAAGTGCTTTATGGCTTCGTCAATACGTCAGAATTTCGCTTATACCATAATAAAAGGACTTTACCGTGAATTAAAAAATTAATTGCAACTTAAACGAAGTCGAACCATACGAGCTGTAGTGTTTTATTGTCTGCGCCAATAGAAACAAGGATAAATAAAAGGCAAATAAGCATATATGTTAAAACTATTTGCACAAACAAGCTAATTTGGTAATACTGAACATCTATGTACACATTTTTATTTTTAAGGGCGATAATTTTGTAAAAAAAAAACTTACTGAGTTTTTATCAAGTTCAACATTTTTATGACAAATAGTCAGTCGACCAACATGCATCCACAAAACCTTTTTGAGACCACACAGGTTTTTGTTTTCCTGTCTCGCCTTAGTGAAATTAATACTGTGCAGTTTCTGTAGAATATTACCTAAATTTGGCTTCTTAACTTACAGATGGCGAGGTTATTTTATCACAAGCCACAGTTCGCAATCCTAGACGAGTGCACCAGTGCGGTGAGCGTTGATGTTGAGGACTCGATGTATTGCTACTGCAGACAAGCGAACATAACTCTCTTCACGGTTTCGCACAGACGATCACTCTGGAAGCATCATGAGGTACAATTCGACAAAGTTTACTTTGTTTCCCCGCGCTTAATTACATTGGCTTTATGTTCACTATGCATTTCGATGTTTTTTTTTTTTTTTTGCAGTATTATCTACAAATGGACGGTCGAGGCTCGTTCGATTTCAAGCCCATCGACACAGACACAGAGGAATTTGGCTCGTGAATCATCGTGTCCCTTGCATCGACGGATTGCACGTCTACGACAGCACCCAACGGGCAAGGGGCCGTTTGACACAGAACAACGTCGATACGTTAGAAAAAAGCGTCACAAATCAATATTTTTTTTTACGTACTTTATACGACCATCACGAAGTTGCGATTGGCAGTCTGTAGAATCCTCTTTGAACCTGATGGTCAACACTTACATCAAAGCGCTTTCACGAAATCGACAAGCGTCAGCGATTTTAGAAACTTTCACGGCTCAGAATTCGGGGAATGACACGAATCACACGAGTCAAGCCTGGAGACGAGAAATTATCGATAAAATGATAAATAGCTGAGTTTTATGATCTTTCGAATGAGCCAAAATCTCACGCAAAGTTGTCCCGATATTTAGTCTTTCTATGAAAATGCAACTGTCGCATTGTGGATACAGTAGCAAATTTTAAGCCGTTGTCAATTTAGTTAATTAGGTAATCCACAACGGTTTTCGAGGTCAGGCCGAAGCTCATTCAATGTTCAGTCACACTTGGCCTCGAATAATTTTTCTCGCATTTCTATCGAATAATCGGAAGCGTCCGACAGCGAGGAAGAAGAATATAACCTTAAAAAAAAACATTCCTTAACAGATCGTGATAAAAAAACGAGCAGGGGCACAACGCAGAAGCCACCAAACACCAATAAAAAATTTACTAAGTGTTTTTTTATGCGAGTTCGTGGTTCGGAACCCACGTTAAATTATAGGACCATCCAAATACACTGGGCTGGTATTTAAGAATTTATGAAATCATCAGAAACTAAGAGTTTCTTAAATAAAAAGATAAACTATGCGTCCCGTGTAGGTGGGAGGATTAAGCTCGATAAGGCAAAACGGGAAACTAAACTTATTTACTCGAGCACCCTGTAGATGATAAGCTAGAAAAAGAAAAATGATTTCTTCAAGAAAGTCACTAAATACAAAGTCCGAATTTTTTCTATCCAGCTGGACTTTGCTTTGTAGACTGTGCTATGAATACTCTAAAAAATAAGTCTATACATATTGTAAAAACATTATGACAGTGATTTTTCTATTGAAAGAAATGTCGGGCTTCTACTGCCCATTTATATATCTTTTTTTTTCAGGCTTGACTCATTACAACGTTCACGCACAGAATTTTCAGAGAATTCTCTAGCCAAAACTTGTGCCTGTGAAGGTATTACACGAGAACTTTTGCGAGGGCAATGTTCCGGGTTTACGTACTATAAAGTGCATGTAAAATATCAATAATTAATTATGGTACCGTCGCAGGGCACGGTACGAGACACATAGTTTTATATGATCTTGCTATTATAAATAATTGTTATGTGTAGATCACATTTATGTACGTGTTGGGAGGATGGGAAATATTGTAACAGATTGCTGGACAATACAGGAAATTGTTATACGAAGCGTGAAAAACGCTTCTTTATTTATCCCAACGTCATATACTGTCAAGAATATTCGTCTTCTTTTTAGGGTAGAATTATTACATCATATAGAATACTTAACTCAGAGATTTCGCTCATTTGTAGTCCTACATAATGTTGATTGCTTACCGTTAATATGATTTAATTTGAAGCTTTTAAAGATTTAATTATTCAAACGTTTTGTTGCACATCATAGTATTTTTGAGAATTTGTTGAGTTTTTAAAATTAGGGCGCTTTGTTAGATAGCTTTAATTATTTATAACTCGGAAATTTCGATTTTAAAAAATCTGAAAAAATTTCTGTATGCATTTTTCAGTTGGAAGAATAACATAAAAAATTATCGCGGGAAAAAAATTGAACGACAGCTGTTGATCGAGTTGGTATGGAATGTCTCATATATAAATTCCTTATCCTAGAAAGTTTTATTAAAAGTTCGAGTTTCTTTGTCAAATTCTTCGCATGGTTAGCCGACGATAATTTTCAGAATTACTCCGAAAGTCTATGATTTTTTCCGCCGATTTGTCTTAATAACTTTTATGCTAACTTAATGTCTTAATAACTTCTATGCTAACTTTACATCTTAATAACTTCGATGCTTTTCTCTGGCTATTCATTCTCGATATTCACGAATATTTAGCTGGTAAACTCCAATTTCCGCTGATTTTCTCAGATAACTCCAGAGAATTTCTGTAAAAGTCCGTGTTTTTTTTCTGAAATTCTCCGCATGGTTAGCCGACGATAATTTTTAGAATTACTCTGAAAGTCTACCAATCTTATCGGAGAAGTTGTGCGGAGAAAATTTCAGAGATATTTATCAAAAAGCACAGAAACTCACAGAAAAATGTCGGAAAATCTCCGAAAATCAAACAAAATCTATTTGTTTTTCAAACAAATTGTCAGGGAAATATTTTCACTAGAGGAGAAGATCAAAATACGTTAGTATACCAAATTTCAGATTTTTAAAATGAAAGTCGAGATTGTTACCCTCTATCCAAGAATTCTGCAGGGCAAAGTTCTCGTCTTTTATTTAAAAAATCAGTCGTCGCGGAGAAATTTGAGATCGCAAGACTAGTTCGGACTCTCTCGAACTCGTACATGTTTCATATGAGCTTAAGGAGGTTCGGTGATGGCGGCAGGGTGGGGATAAGCACTGTTGTACTGCGCGGTAAAGGGCTGACGCCGTGTGAGCGAGACACCATGCGAGCCGCGTTAAGCGTAGAGGCAAAAAATTAACGATTTCTCTGTCAATTTCGCGGTGACCTTCAAATTTCAAGCTCGTGCCCTATTCAGGATACTTTTCCGGACGTCTACATATTTTTTTGATTATTCTATCTTGGATTTAGCTCTTGCAAAGACGTAAAAAGTTCAATATTCGACTCACTTTTCTTTTCTTTACATGTAAATAGTCGCAACTTTGTTATTTAATATCTCGGAAACTACACGGTGAATCCCTTAAAAATTTTGCGTACGTGTCTGTTATCATTACAGCTGTTATAAGATTTTTTTTTACAATTTTATCTTGGATTTGATTTTTTTTACGAACCTCCTTAAAAGAGCGACTTTCGCGCAACTTCGATTATCTTTTCGATTGGTACACTTGTTACACACACAAACCCCTTATATGTGGCTAACTTCAGATCGAGCGCGTCACAAGTGGCGCCAGGGGCGTTTCGCGTCTAGAATTCGCTGTCAGTCGGCAGCAGCTTTTTCCATTTGACATTTCTTTTCACGAAATTAAGGTAATTAACAGTTTTATCAAATTCGGCTATTCTTCAAATCACAATCCACAGACGTTCATCGCTCCGACAAATACGTTGGTCTGTACTTGCAATTTTATCGATCTCAGAGTTGCCAAGTATTCGTGGCTATAGTTCATTCGATTTTCCTAATTTCGTTGACTTTGCTATCGTCTCGTAATCCTATTACGACATTCTTGATTTTTCTTGTGTACAATTCGTAAGTTTCTTGTACGATACTTCGATAAGTATTTGCAATAAATATAATAAGAGACGACGAAAACTACGCAGATCTGCGGTGAGGGGAGGAGTTAGTACGAACCGACTATAGCGCCAGCATTGATCCATCAGTGGTTTGCTATATCGTGCACTCGATTCGATTTCGCAGGAACGTAATTAGTTGACAATCCCATTGACGTCTATAAGATATGCTGTAGCGACCGCGACAAGTAGATTCGGTTAATTGTTGCTGTATTGTTAATCTTTTTTCTACAGCCAAGATGACGGACTCCAAGTATTTCACCACAACGAAGAAGGGAGAAATCTTCGAGCTGAAGTCAGAATTAAACAATGACAAGAAAGAGAAGAAAAAGGAAGCTGTCAAAAAGGTGAATATCCTAGTCAATTGTTAAATACTTATGATATAAACCTAATGATTTTTTTCATTTGCCAAATTATTGAATTAACTCATAAAAATTATTCAAAGTTACGATGTTTTAATCTGGTTCTATGCGCTATGCATTTCTAAGAGTTAAAATTGAGTAATATAATATAGGTAAAAAAATAGTGATGTATATTGATGAATATCTCACTTTTGTTCAGCTGCTGATATTATATGAAACATTGATCCATAATCTTAGAAGTTGTTTTTATTTTAAACATTTCAACTATTGCGAGCCAGATGCCATAATTGATTTTCCTTCTTTGGTCTAGACTTTATGGTCTGGTTGTTATAAAAGCTACAGACATGCCAAATATTTTGAAATGCAGCTATTGTTTTTTTTTTTTGCTATAGTAATTCCATTTTATTTTATTTTATTTACTAACATATTTTTCATTTACATCATTTTTTACATGGAATATAGATTAAAAATTCTCAGATTATAGAAATTCATTTATGAAATTGAGCCTTAAAATCAGTCCTCAAGTCTATGACGTTCGATACTTTTGATTTTATCTGAAACTGCTAAACTCATGTTGGAAGGTTTCAACTTCTGACCAACTGACTGAACTAACTTATTGAAAAATATTTGGCCTACTGGTTCTCGTATGGAAGTACACAGAATATAAACACAACAAATTAAAAATCATTCTATCTGATCCATAATATATACACTGTAAAAAAATCTACTTGAAATTTAATGTACTTTTACTGGAAGTTTTTATGCATAAACTAGTATATTAAATTTAATATACAAGTGTAATGTAAACTTAATGTACAGCACATTTAATAATTTACTTTAATTATACAGTAAAAGTACTCAAATTTTAATAATTTGCTTTAATTTTACTTGGAAAATGCATGAATTTTAAATGACAATCATATATTAAATTTCAATGAAATTTGAAACAAATTGAAAATCATTCTATCTGATCCATAATATATACACTGTAAAAAAACGTACTTGGAATTTAATGTACTTTTACTGGAAGTTTTTATGCATAAACTAGTATATTAATTTTAATATACAAGTGTAATGTAAACTTAATGTACAGCACATTTAATAATTTACTTTAATTATACAGTAAAAGTACTCAAATTTTAATAATTTGCTTTAATTTTACTTGGAAAATGCATAAATTTTAAACGATAATTGTATATTATATTTCGATGATGAGTTTATGCATAAAAACTTCCAGTCTTTTTTAACAGTACCTTTACTGTCTTACAAAAAAATGCCTCTTTTTACAAGTCAAGAATATATATTTTTTCTTATAACACCAGCAGCCAAACCTATGAGATTGGTCAATGAATACTATTGATTTTGTCCTGACCCTCCACTCTTTCAAATTGGTGCTTGCACCAATCTTTGCAAATACAATGTGAAATAGGCAATAATTTTGTTCCATTAATTTTCTCTTTAATTGGACTGCAAAAAGTAATAGAACAAAATTATCACATAGACAAATAGCTGCATTTGAAAAGTAATTAGTGATTTTTATAATTTGAAAACAAGTCATGTGTTTATATTCCAAAAATATATTCATAGCATAGAATTTACAAAAATATTAACACATAAACTTCAATTTCTGAAGAGGTAACATTTCTGTTCAGTTTTTCCCTATCCAATTTTTAATGAGTTTAACACAACATGGGCTATCATATGTTTAAAAAAAATGCTCCATGTATTTACAGCCTAGATACTTCATAGTATATGTGATTAATAATTATAGCCTCTATTTATGTCGAAATTTTGTCAAACATCTAAATATTGACACCTACATATGGAGAAATTTTTTATGGGCTAACAACTGGTTGTAATGGAATATAATGAGAAGTTTAAAATCTTATTATATTGAAATTCTTATAAACAATTTTTATTGCCTCATTTAGATAATCACTTAGAGAAATCTAGATTATAACAAACAAATCACATTTAAGAAACACAAAAAAGTTTAAATTTTAAATGATACTTCCTGTCTTGTTGAGATAATCTCTCACAGTAATGTACATTACACAAATTACGATATTTCAGGTGATTGCTTCTATGACCGTCGGCAAAGATGTGTCAGCTCTCTTTCCCGACGTCGTGAACTGCATGCAGACCGACAATCTGGAGCTGAAGAAGCTGGTCTATCTGTACCTCATGAATTACGCCAAGAGTCAGCCGGACATGGCCATAATGGCCGTCAACACGTTCGTCAAGGTAACGTAGAGTTCAGGCAATTGGACAGCTCAAACAAACTCAATATTATATATAAAAAAATCTATCGATGCACCCTCACATTTTTTGTATGTATCTAATCAACACCTATGTGATGTCGAGAGTCTCTGTTTGCTTCGAGGCGAGCTGCAAATGTTTTCCAATTTCCAAACTCTCATTTTCACGAATTTCTCGTAAATTCGCTCATTTCGAGCTTAATATCTTGCAATTTTTTCAAACTATCGCATTCAGCGTTTCACGCGAACTTTACAGCCTGCCTCGCGCCGATCACGGACCGTGCTTTGCAAATTTTATCGGTTTGCACAGGGCTGTCTGCGTACGTAAGATAGGAACGGAATGTTTTGTATGTCGGAGGCGAATCGCTTATTTTTCAAAGGGCACGAGACTGGAATTTGGTAGGTAAGACAAGACATAATTGTCTATATTCTGACCGTAAAAAGCAAGAACGGCGTAAGATATTCTGTAAAATTTCGCGAATTACACGTGGATTTCAACAAATTCTTTCCAAATTCCAGTATCTACGTAGTACGACGCGTTTCGCGATATTACCGGCAGTTCGTTGCGAAAAAAATAATGGTTCAGTCGCGACACAATGAGATTTTATGATCCCTAATCGTCAGAAGCCATCTGTACAAATTTTTATCACTCAAAACACTTATTAGGCCTCTAAATTTGCGATCGTCAATAGTGTGCGTTGCCGGAGCAAAGAAAAAATGTCCACAATTCCTCGCACGATGCGCGATTAGCATGAAAAATAAAATCTTACGAAAGAGAATAAAGAATCAATGTACTACGGTATAAACGGTCAATGTTAATTATCTGTGTGTATATTGCATTGGATATTGATGCCTGTTTTCCGCAATAGCTACGCCAGCTGCACGCAAACTATCTTAATCTTTTTTCTTAATCGACGAGCAAAAAAAAAAAAATTGGTTACATGTGATTTAGAATTATAGTTGTACTCTATTTTCCAATTATCTCTGTAATGTTTTGGTCGAACGAGTCTGCGGAGAAGAAATTGTTATATCGATTTGTTCCTTTCTTCTTGATGTTACAAATGTTATCTGGTGGCTGCGCACATTTATATTTAATTGTATATCGTTAGATACTGTATTCGCCAGGCTCTGCGTTTAATATCATCGGATACAAGGAGCTACAGTAGCGTTCCTTAAGCACGTTTCCCCAACACGAAAAACAAAGTACGAACCTTTCGACAACGAACGTATGCGAAGAGAAATGAAATACAAAAACTATCTTCCTTTTCGAGGGTAAAATGATACATAAATGTACAAGAAAATGCCGTTAAAACTGCGTAGTAGAACTCGTGCTCTTTGAAAAATCATCGATTCGCGTCACGTTCGTTAATTTTACAATAAACTAACAAACTAATGTATAAAAATGGTGACGGTGACCAATTTGACCTTTTTCGTTCTGACACGCAAAAGGAGCTAGCGACCTCTCCGATGACAAAGGTACCATACCAAACTTTCTATCTCGTTAACAAAGCAAAACAAAAAAAAAAGAAAAGTATCAAAAGTTCATGGGTCGAAAATAGATAGCCGTTTCTGTGACTAGACTTGAATCCCTGGCTTGCCCGATTTGTTGCGTAGGACTGCGAGGATCCCAACCCTCTGATACGCGCCTTGGCTGTGCGAACGATGGGCTGCATACGAGTTGACAAAATCACCGAGTATCTCTGCGAGCCCCTCAGAAAGTGTCTCAAGGATGAAGATCCCTATGTACGAAAAACCGCCGCTGTCTGCGTCGCCAAGTTGTACGACATTAACGCCGCCCTGGTCGAGGATCAGGGCTTTCTGGATCAGCTCAAGGACCTTCTGTCCGATAGTAATCCTATGGTAGGACGAATTTTATTGCACAGTTGGACGTTAATGTAAAATTTGTAAAAGAAAATTCATTTTTCAAATATTTCTACCAAACTTAAATCTGGAGAAGTTAAAGAAAAAGAAATCTACTGACAGTACAGAGTTAAAATAATTTATGGATTTGTAAAATTTAGTTAATTATGGAATAAAGTAAACTTAGTTTTGCAAATGTGTCCAACTGTGTATCGACATGGATGAGGAATTCTCTGTCAGGTCAACCACTTTTTTTATAATCTCAGACATTTCTTATAATAGCCTAATTTTACTTCTACTTGAGAGAACTTTCTGCGATCTTTAGCATTTTAAATTGACAATTCTTAATTGTGAAAAATAAAGATTAATTTTATAGTTTTGCAAAAAAAATATGTTAAAAGCTAGAAGTAAAAATTACTATGTCATCCAAAAGTGAAAAAAAAATGAACATTATTTACCTTCCATTTTTCGTTGAAGATTTACAATCAAATAAACGCTTAAATTTGTGAGAAGAGCGATGTGAATAAAATAGATAGAAAGTACTCGGAAGTCGTTGCAAAACCTGACTACACTGAGAGAAAAGGTTCTTAACATTTGTTAACAATTAACAAATCTTGGTTAAATATGGCGAAATGAACCAATTAGTTATTCTTATTGAATCTCACTTGAGCTAAATAAAATTTGCTTGTCGCAAGTGAAGCTCGCTGACGTTTGTTAATAGTTAACAAGTCTTATTTGGGACAAGTGAGATTCAATAAGAATAACTACATGGTTCATTTCGCCATATTTAAACAAGATTTGTTAACTATTATCAAACTCTTCTCTCAGTGTAGTTATCAGAAATTTCTGGAGGCTCAGGGAAAACAAATCTGAACTGACAGAGAATGTCTCAAATGAGGGATTTTTCCCTGTGAATAGCGAGATAAGTTCTTATCCCTTCAAAGGTCGTGGCGAACGCGGTAGCAGCGTTGTCGGAGATCAACGAAGCCAGTCCGAGCGGCCAACCTCTGGTCGAGATGAACGCACAGACCATAAACAAGCTGCTGACTGCCCTGAACGAATGTACCGAGTGGGGTCAAGTATTCATTCTGGATTCTCTGGCAAATTACTCGCCGAAGGATGACCGCGAGGCTCAAAGTATCTGCGAACGTATCACACCGCGTTTGGCTCATGCAAACGCCGCAGTCGTTCTTTCTGCTGTCAAGGTCTTTAACGTTTCAAAAAAATTCTCTCTAATTAAAAAGCTCGGATTGGACGTACTTGAATACTTCTTTCCAGGTTCTTATGAAGCTTATGGAAATGCTGCAATCGGAGTCTGATTTTGTCGGAACACTGACCAAAAAATTGGCTCCTCCATTAGTTACTTTATTGAGCTCGGAGCCTGAGGTTCAATACGTTGCCCTCAGAAATATTAATCTGATTGTGCAGAAACGACCAGATATTCTTAAGCACGAGATGAAGGTCTTCTTCGTTAAATACAACGATCCGATCTACGTAAAACTCGAGAAACTCGATATAATGATTCGTTTAGCCTCGCAGGCCAATATCGCGCAGGTTCTTTCGGAACTGAAGGAATACGCCACCGAAGTCGACGTGGACTTTGTCAGAAAAGCCGTACGGGCAATTGGCCGATGCGCCATCAAGGTTGAACCTTCGGCAGAACGATGCGTTTCAACGTTGTTGGATCTGATTCAAACTAAGGTATGATATAACAAAAGTTTCAATGCAAACTTATAAATCAAATAGAACAGGGAAAATGCCAAAGATGTACATTTTTTAAGAACTTCCGAATATATTAGTAGTCTGATTTTTACTTTCAATCCAATCTAACTTATAATCTATTTCCATTTTACGTTTTATTTCACACAATGGTCAATAATTTCTGTAGAATCTATAGACAACTGGTTGGAAATTGAAATCGTGCGGTTCGGGATAAAAACAGATTTAAAAAAAGTTGCTGCTACAATATTTTATCTCAACACTATCATTTTTTTCGTAGATTCTAAATAAATAAAATACTTGAAGCAAAAATCATAGGAATCACATAGGACAAGAATTCGTTTGATTGTGTTTTTTTATCGCAATGGCTTTTTGTATAGAATAGGAACTACGATGTAACTACTATTGCATTCAGTACCTCAAAAAAACATGAGGTCTCATATTATACAAAGTGAAATAAAACAGGCTAATAACGAAATTTTTGAGATCGAGTAACACCATCTGATTTGATAGATTAATTTTAGTAACCGAGTGAAATTTCTAACGATGAGCAATATTTGACTACTTTGATGTTGACAAGCATTAAATAAGTTTTTACGTTTCCCAGGTAAATTACGTAGTTCAAGAAGCCATAGTAGTAATCAAAGACATCTTCCGCAAATATCCAAATAAGTACGAAAGCATAATTTCGACGTTGTGCGAAAATCTCGACACTCTGGACGAGCCGGAAGCGCGTGCTTCGATGATATGGATAATCGGTGAATATGCCGAGCGTATCGATAATGCCGACGAGTTGCTCGAGAGTTTTCTGGAAGGTTTCCACGACGAGAACACGCAAGTTCAGTTGCAGTTGCTCACGGCGATTGTAAAACTCTTCCTGAAGCGACCGACAGATACACAAGAGTTGGTGCAGCAAGTACTGAGCCTCGCGACTCAGGACTCTGACAATCCGGATCTCAGAGATCGAGGTTTTATCTACTGGAGATTACTCAGTACGGATCCCGCAGCCGCTAAGGAAGTAGTCCTCGCTGAAAAACCGCTGATATCTGAAGAAACAGATTTGCTGGAACCGACTTTACTGGACGAGCTTATTTGTCACATATCGAGTCTCGCTTCAGTTTACCACAAACCGCCCACGGCTTTCGTCGAAGGACGCTCCGCCGGCGCGAGAAAATCTTTACCTGCGAGAAGTAACTCGAACGAAGAAGCGACGCAGAAAAATGCTACCCCACAGGCCCAAGTTATTCCAGCTCAGGATTCCCTCATCGGCGATCTCCTTAGTATGGATATTGGTAAGTTATTAGTTTGTTTTCCTTCTAATTGTTACGTATGTAGTCATAACTTTAATTCGTCCGTTACTTGGAACGTTTTCGTTCGTAACTCGAATCGTATCCATTCGTTACTTCAAACGTATACGTTTGTAACGTGAAATATCACGTAACGTGTTCTACTCGTGAGCCAAATTATACTGTTATCAAGGGACTCGTCCCGTCTATTATCTGATAAATGAATACATAAAATAATAAACTTGTAACATATCCGTTCGTTACTTCCATGGATCAAGGGCAGTGTTTAGTTATGAATATTCTTAACACTGGTAATTACTCTTGCAACATATCCGTTCGTTACATCAAAGTATCAGTACTTACCTTGCAACATATCCGATTGTTACTTCCGACGCATCAGTACTTACCTTCCAACATATCCGTTCGTAACTTGGAACATATCCGTTCAGAACTTAGAACATATCGTTCGTAACTTGGAACATATCCGTTCAGAACTTAAAACATATCGTTCGTAACTTGGAACATATCTGTTCATAACTTAGAACATATCGTTCGTAACTTGGAACATATCCGTTCATAACTTA
The DNA here is from genome assembly GCA_963970395.1 of Ephialtes manifestator. Lineage (NCBI taxonomy): Eukaryota > Metazoa > Arthropoda > Insecta > Hymenoptera > Ichneumonidae > Ephialtes > Ephialtes manifestator. Next base: position 26,564,977 of record OZ019975.1, on the reverse strand, counting down.
GAACATATCCGTTCATAACTTAGAACATATCGTTCGTAACTTGGAACATGTACGGTAAGTCCTATGAAGGCGTTAGTTGGGAACTTTAAAAGTATTCGTTAATAAATTTGAACGTGTTTGTTAATAATTTCAAACACATTCGTTTGTTACTTGGAACATTTTTGTACGATACTTCAAACATACTCGTTCGTTACTTTTGATGTATTCATTCGTAACTTAGAACATGTCCGTTCGTTACGTCAAAAGTATTCGTGTGTTACTTTAAACGTTTTTGCTCGTTACTTCGAACGTATTTGTTCGCAACTTTAAACGTATTTGTTCGTTACTTCGAACGTATTTGTTCGCAACTTTAAACGTATTTGTTCGTTACTTTGAACGTATTTGTTGGCAACTTTAAACATATTTGTTCGTTACTTTGAACGTATTTGTTCGCAACTTTAAATGTATCTGCTCGTTAATTAGAACGGTTTTATTTGTTACTTCGAAGGTATCCGTTCGACCAGACTTGTAATGTTTGTGTTTTAGGTGGACCGGCTGTTGTTCCGGCTGCCCCGGCAGCACCTTCAGGCATGGGTTTGGATCTTCTTGGCGGTGGCCTCGACGGAATTCTTGGTGGTCCAGACACCTCCAGTACAGCCCCTCCAGTTGTGTCGCAAACAACTACCGGTCTCCTTGGCGACATATTCGGTTTCAGTTCGGGACCTACCGTCTACGTAGCACCTAAAGTAAACTGGCTTCCCGCGGAGAAGGGCAAAGGCTTCGATATCTGGGGAACTTTTTCACGAAAGTAAGGAAAATATGCAAAGTATATTAATAAGTACAAAAGAGATATCATTCTGCTATCCTTAAAATCGGAATTTTCTACGCATTCATATTACAGTTTGTTTAATATAAATTTTCTCATAGAAACATTGTTTTCTGAAGTTAGATTTTTTTCATTTAAATTTCATCTAAAAAGTTGATTTGCCTATTTACAAATAAACAACTTTTATTAAATAAATCGTATAGTACATAAACGTAGAAACGATTGAAAAATAACGATAGGTTTTGTTGTAGTTTTTACGAACAATATTTGTACTAAAATGATTTGTCTTATTGGAAATTAAAGGAATGGACAAATCAGCATGGACATGACATTTACGAACAAGGCAATGCAACCGATGGGTGGTTTTGCGATCCAATTGAACAAAAACAGTTTCGGCTTGACACCAGCTGCTCCGCTACAAGTTGCGGCTCCTCTTGCACCTGGAGCAAGCATCGAGGTCAGCATTACTCTATCCACAGCTGGAGCGGTTCAGCGCATGGATCCCCTCAACAATCTCCAAGTAGCCATTAAGAATAACATCGACGTATTTTACTTCGCTTGTCTCGTGCCAATGAACGCGTACTTCACCGAGGACGGACAGCTCGACAAGAGAGTCTTTCTCTCAACGTGGAAAGACATTCCGGCTCAAAACGAGGTAATGCATTAACAATTATCGGCGCAATCGCTCTGGCACACTCAGTCATATTATCAATGACAGTGAGAATGCCAGTCCAGGGATTAGCGGCACTCTTATGAAAAACAATTAAAGTTAAGACAATAATGCATTAAATTATTCATAATTATTTAGTGAAAAGAAATTCTTACTCTTTTGGAAAATTATTCCATTTATTTTATCGAAATAATGTCCAGTATTTAAAAATGTAAGGGAATACAGTCATCTAACAACGTCATAAGAATTTTTTATTGATTATGCTGTCAATGTAAAATTAAATATTTTTATAGTATTCAATAATATCATTATTATCAAGTAATTCATTAAAATATTATTATTCATTATTATTCATTATACAGTAATATAATGCACCAGAATAGTTCAAGACAAAAACATTTTAAAGATTCACTTGTCGTAACTTTCAGATGAAATCGAAGAGCGTATTTAGCTTTTGGCGTCTTATTATGCTTGACACTAAGTGCATTAAGAACCGCCTGTTCGGGGATTTTTATTTGAGGCCTGTTCAACGGTGAATTTAATAAAAATCGCGGAATCATTTTATTTTTTAAGCATATATGGCATAATAATGGCTTTTTCATGAAGAAAACAAGACTTTGAAAGCTAAAATCGGTTTATACAGTCGATCTGAAAGTTGCAGAAGGTGAATGATTTTATATTTATTCTTCCAGCATTTAGGTACATTATATCGTTGTGCAAAACTGCATATTTACAAGAATTGAATATATTTCACAAAGTTTAAATCTACTTTTTAAAAAGCGTTAGTATTAACATTAGAAAATATTTTCTTCTGATCTTTGTCAGGTGACTTGACTCGTTTAATTGAGCAGAAATTATAATGTTCGACGAATTGAAACAAATTTTTTATGTGTTTCAAGTTTTCGTTAGTTACTAAAATTATTCTCAGACATGTCCGAATTGTAGATTGAAAAGTTTTTCGTATGAGTGACGCTCGTCCCTGTACCAGTCGATCGATTAGCGTTTGTAAATTTCGTTCAACTGCCATTGAGCAATACTTCGACTGAGGCAGAGACAAATCTCTACGAAATGTTTAAACCATTGCCCGAAAACCAGGTACAGTACACGCTCAACGGTGTGATGCTCACGGCCGATCAAGTTGTACAGAAGATGCAGCAGAATAATGTTTTCACGATCGCAAAGAGAAATGTCGAGGGACAGGACATGCTTTATCAGTCTCTAAAACTCACGAATCACGTGTGGGTTCTCAATGAACTAAAGATACAGCCGGGAAATCCAGACGTAACTGTAAGAAATTTATTATCCTGTTGAACTCAATTTTCAGTGTATAAAATTCGTTTGATTTCTTAATGATTTTCGCTCTGTCCAGCTCTCATTGAAATCACGCTCCGTCGAAGTCGCACCCGGAGTTTTCCAATCCTACAACGCAATTTTGCACTCCTGAATTGCCGAGATCGTGAGAACTCAGAACATCGAATGATCTACTTGTGAATGTCGTGAATACGTTTCTCCACGATGAACGTACGAATAAAAAGTCGCAAATTGCGTCGTTGACAATTACGAAGACCAACAATTCGCGAACACGGAGAGACATCGACTGTGTATTTCAGACAATTGGAGAATGAATATCTGCGTTTATGAAAAAAAATTAAATTAAAAGAAAAAAATCACTGGAGGAGAATTGTTAATTAAATTTGTTTATCTATGCTCCGTGAGTCGCGAAACGTGGCAGTGATTCCAGTAAATATAGACTTATAAAAGTGTACTATACGTGCCGAAATGGTTATGAAATAAAAATAAGCAAAGATCGACAAATAAAAATTCGTTTCTTCTATCATTTTCTCCCCTGAAATAACAATAAGTAAAGATTTAACAAAATAAGGACACGCAAATAAGCGAATGGAATTTCAGCACGTATGGAGGGCAAAGTTTGTTCTGATAACGTAAAATGACGACAAATTAATGCACTTTAAATTAATCCAAGCTTACTGCGCGTGGATCTTTCAGCTCCAGAGCTGTAGGTGTGTTTCAAGAAGCAAAGTAAGTGAATTTCATCACCATTAACGACTCGCTATTTCGGTTTATTGTTTTATTGCATAAAATAAAATTTTCAATATTTATTACAAACAATTTATTTGAATTACGCTTTTTCTTCAAAATATGTGTAATAGAAAAATGTTTGTGTGCATTTTCAAAATTAAAAGTCTCTGGGCACAAGTAAAGTTTCGTTACTCGACCGATTACGTTTAAAATTAACAAAAACCAACGTTGTTCCATGTGTTAAGGTGAGCAAAATTGCAAAATACAAAATGTGTCGCCAACCGCGTTGCGTACGAACATCGATTTTTGTTATTTACAAGTTGTTCGTATCAAATAAATGGTTAAATTTAAGATAATTCCTTGTCTACATATTCCTATAAGATAAATTTCGTATTGCAAAGAATAAAATTCTGTCTTATTTGTCATTGCTATGGAGAACAATCGTGAGCTTCAAACTTTATAATAACTCCCACCTTTTTGCCCCGAAGGGGCAATTAAAAATATATTCACGTGATATTTTCGTCACTATTTTAAACTAAAAAACGCAAAATATATTAAATTTAATATTTAATATCAGTTATAAATTCAAGAAGCAAAACAAAACTTTAATTTGTCAACTTAGCCGATTAATTATTGCAATTGTTGTGCTCAACTGGGTAATACTGAAAGTATATACTTAAACTTGAAAATGGGTCAAGTTTACCTTTTGCAAAATTGAGGATAACGATTAAATTAAGTGGCCTCCAAATTTTCTCGGAATTACGTTAATTTAAATTTAAGAAAGCATTCTATTTTTTACAATCGATTGAACATTGCAAAAGTTGCAATTTATTTAAAGTACACTACTTATCCACTTTTCGTTTATTTGTGTTTCAACAACTCCATTTATCTAATATACTACTATCTAATATACACGTAATTCTAACAGTTAAATAAATATGAAATTACCACTAAATAGAAGTTTTTAATTTGTTCAAAATTTACATTCGAATTTACCAAAATAAAATAAAATATTTATTCTTATTTTGAAGATCTGTGTCTATAATGACCGACGCTTCAAAAAAATAAAACTGTAATTATTTATTTGGTGCGGAAATATCGGATCTTTATCAAAAAGTCACATATTATTTAAATACGATCTCTACAATACAAAACATCAGTTTACGTGTTTAATTTTAAGCTGTAAGTTGAATTTTGAGTTAAATTTGTAGTAAATCTTAAGATAAATCTGATAACGGATAAATAAGGAAATACCAAATAATAATAACAATATTATAGTTAACAATCAACAAATTCTGAAATCGCCCAAAAAACACTTATCTCATCGTTAATAAAAACAAGAATATTCAAAATCTGCCGCTAACCGGAAATTGAACATTCGCTTGACTTTGGAATCGTCGTACATGCAACTTCCGTTTCCAGTCGAGGCTGTCCGCTGTCAGGCTCTTTTCCTTTCTCGTGCCACCAGTAAACATGGCTGTCCGATCAATCTCGAAGAAGCGGAAGGTTCGTGAAATAATACCGGTTCCTACTAAGCTACGGATGAAAATACAAAGTGAAAATACTACAGTGAACCCTTCGCTATAACATTTTTCAAAAAAATGCGTTAAAATGTGATGTTTGTGAGGCAGATGACACGGATACGCGGAGCTGTCGGTCGCCGATAATTCTTGCTCGATCTTTCACTTCTTACCAAATTTTCAATAAATCTTCCACGAATATACCAAAAACATATCCAATCGTAACGTGAAACTCACGAACCAACATTTTTCATTTCCTCTCAATTAAATTTAGCATATTTGTCGTAATTGTAAACACGTCTGTGAGAGGTTATAGTCGATGCCTTCGTCAAAAGGGTTAACCAACCTATTGAAAACTTGAACTGCTGCTAAGATTAAATAAGAATTATTCGAAAGTTAGTGACATGAGAGTAAATATAAATTTATTTGCAGTTCGTAGGAGACGGAGTCTTCAAGGCGGAACTCAACGAGTTTCTGACCCGTGAACTCGCTGAAGATGGTTACTCCGGTGTTGAGGTGCGTGTCACACCCACCCGCACTGAGATCATTCTCATGGCTACGCACACCCAGAGTGTACTCGGTGAGAAAGGACGCAGAATTCGTGAACTGACTTCTGTAGTTCAGAAGCGTTTTGACTTCAAGGAACACACCGTTGAGCTCTACGCTGAAAAGGTTGCGACTCGAGGTCTCTGCGCCATTGCTCAGGCTGAGTCTCTTCGTTACAAGCTGATCGGAGGTCTTGCCGTAAGAAGGTATGTATCAATCTAAAATAACTATGCTTTGAATTGCTAAAAAAGTATTTTACCAAATGTTAACTAATCCCACAAACTTATTAAAAAAATGAGTAGGATTAAAACAATGAACTGTGCCATAGTTCAATTAAATAAAAACAATAACTATATTAATTAGTGCAATTCTCTAATAAATTTTTTCTTTGCCTTTTGCTATTGAACGACAAAATGTGTTTCAAACTTATAATCTCTATTTTTTTTGTTACTGTACCAGATGGTAAAAGTTAAAGATTTAGAATCTATTAACACTAATAAGAAGAAGAGTAATAATTATTTAATACCAAATTTCTTACAAGCTACATTATTTATTAATGATTATAATAAAATTAATCATTATTTTATTATCGGCCTAAACTAAATAGAATAATAATAAATTAGTTATATTAAAATATATGATCATTGCTATTACTAGTGTTTACTTTTAATACCATAAACTATGTTAATCCATTTTTTGCTGTAATTATTCAGGGCTTGCTACGGAGTACTCCGTTTCATTATGGAGTCTGGAGCCAAGGGTTGCGAAGTCGTCGTGAGTGGAAAGCTCAGAGGTCAGCGAGCAAAGAGCATGAAGTTCGTTGACGGACTTATGATCCACTCCGGAGAGCCGACCAACGACTACGTCGACACTGCCACTCGTCACGTACTCCTCAGACAAGGAGTGTTGGGAATCAAGGTAAAGATTATGTTGCCGTGGGACGCCAATGGCAAGAACGGACCCAAGAAGCCACAACCCGATCACGTCGCCGTCGCCGAGCCCAAAGAAGAAATTCATCACGCTCAGCCGTCTTCTGACATCAAGGTCGCTAAGGACACTCCGCAAGGATACTCCGCCGCACCTCTCCCATAAACAGATGTAAACTTTAATTTACAATAAAAAAAACAAAGACGAATACTATTCGCTCTTTATTTCGTGTAAATCGTTCCTAACTGCTTCGATTTCTCCGTTTTAAGTATGTGTACTCCGATACAAAAAGAAAATGTGAAAGAAATACAGATGCGAGATTCTGATTCGATTATTCGAGAATCGATTTTTTTCATGAATTAATCGTGATTATTCATCGATTATTTAGACGGTCGATTATTTGCAATCGATTATTTTTCCACGATTCTTTTGATAATCGATTCTCAAAGATTTTTGCATGAAATATATACAGCAAGACAGCAAGATCGCAGTGAAATTATACAGGACACGAGAAATTGGCTAATCAGATGTCTCGTTAATTGTGCCTATTTATTTTTATTTTTGTTTTATGATTATTCAATAGTTGAAATGAAAATTGAATTTTTAATCGATTCTTTTACAATCGATTGATTTTATTCCGATTAATTGAATCGATAATTCTTTTTTGAAAAATTTACTCGGTTATGAGAATTGATATTTTCTCATGTATCGTCGCATCATTATAAAGAGCTTCATAGCTCAAAATTTTTTCGACTCAGAGCGTTTCCGCTCATTTTTCGAAATCTTAAAAATATCATAAAATTGGAATGCATTAATCAATTTTTATGGAATGAATACCAAGTGAAAATTGACCAGTACTCTACATGGCATTAAAATCTGAGCTGATTTGGTCGAGTAGCTCACCAGTTACAATAGTATGAATTTTTCTAAACCACTATTCAAGATGTTTTAAACCATTTCGAGTGTTCCGACCTAAAAATAACGAAAAAAAATATTTTCATGAAAATAAAGCTTCCTCGATGAGGAAGCAAAGATACCGATTTTGTAGAAATTGCAGTTATCAATAATAACAATGTTAACTAACTTTTATTGTTAAGGTAATGTGACACATGTTCGAAAACTGCAATCGGTATCGAAAACTGTAATCAAATCTACTCAAAGCCGGTTAATATTTCAGACAAAAGCAAATTAGCTTTGACTTCGTCTATCTACGAAGGAGTAAAACCTATTTTTTTTTCATCTAAAATATTAAGCGCCACTGAGTAGTTTTGATTACAGTTTTTTATACCGATTGTAGTTTCCCAGCAGCTTTCGAACATGTCACATCACCTTAATGATTATAGGCACATTAAAAAATGATAAAATTAATTAAAATAAATGTAAAAAATGAACTAGTGAAATACATGGATTTCCACACTACCGATAGTCGGTACAAAATCAGTTTTTTTTAGTACTACAGTAGCCTCCCACTAAGTGCTCGCCGAGGCGCCTTCCCCTCGATCGGGAGGCGTGAATGTTCCCCCACCAAGACTACGAGCCCGGCCGATCGCGGACGAATGCGGCCCGAGCTCGCAGAATCTCTATGGAGAGGTGGTAACTCGCTAAGTGCTCGTTTTTACCCCTAGAGCCCAGTAGGCGAGCACTTAGCGGGAGGCTACTGTAAATTGAATAGTTACGCTACGTAAGTCTGCTAGTCAACGCCGACAGCAATCGTGATGGATAATAAAAGATATTACATAGTTGAATATCACAGTTATTGATAATAAATGTGACAACAATTATAATCTTCATATTTACACGATTTTTTTTTAATGTTCCGTGTCACAATTACGTGCAACGATAAATATCGTTGAAATTAGAGGTTATTATTGCACAAGCATAACCTATAATTCTGCCGATCTAAAGAAGAAATATCAGTTTATGTGCGATCATTTGCGTGTTTAACAATTTCTTGTGAATATTCTCACATCACAGGAAAACTAAGCAGTGATTTTCTCAGTTGACAATATGATTTTCATTCAGCAACAAAAGTATCGAGTATGCTTTTGCTGACTATTTAAGCTGAAGTTCAGCGGTACTTAGGTGGTTATTGGTATTTTAGACGCAAAGTATCTGATATTACGGTTTTAAAATGATGACCTTTGAACCACCAAAACCACCTCAGCATCCTGCTCCAGAGGGGCGAAAAAGGATATTTATGACTGACTCCGAATGGGACAAAATGGCAGTGTATTTAGTAGGCTCTCAGCAACGATATAGAGAAAATGTTATAATACCGTCAATTCTTGGCCAAGCTAAGATTAAGAGCAACGAAGAGAAAGCAATAGAAGCAGCAGTGGAAAGCTGTGCATTTAAAAGCATAATGGCTTGTGTCCTAGGTAAATACTGCTCATTTAATAGACTATTTAATAAAGTGGTTAAAAAAAACACTTTTGTTTGTTTCAATATTATTCTTTATTCAAATTCTGCATTTTTTCAATTACAAAGTATCTCACATAGTTCTTAAACTTTTTACATATTGCAACATTGATATAAAAATTGTGTTGAAAAATAAGTTTTCCAAAATTGTGTTTGTAAGTTTAAATATTGGAATTTCCTTGTGGTGATATTTTAGCTATATTAAACAGAACAATTGTACAAAAACAGAGTCCAGTCTTAATTAATAATGAGTGCATAATTCAAAACATTATATGTTAAATTTAAGACACATATGATATACTTCAGCTGTATTAGAACATGTTTCAATACATACATTTTATTTAATTGCAAGTTACATTTTGTTTTACAAGTCTTAAATTCAATATTCAGTGTCAGAGACTGTTCAGTGCAGTGAAATAAAAGTATAGATGATGTTCTAAATTTTAGAACTTTTTAAATACAAAAATCAAAATTGGACAAAATTCAACTTAAGGGTAGCAGCAGTAAAAAGAATTGCTCAAGAGACTCAAAATGTTTATATGTAAATTTTTAAATGCCTGGCAATTTGTGATGCAATAATTACAGACATTAAAGATTCTTTGTCAACAAGAAAAATGGAACAAACAACAATTTTTTTTTACTATATCTTGTATAAAAAAAACAGTATCTTGTTGCATTTACTGATAAACTTGTATATTTTTTTCAGGGTTTGGCTTGGGAGCAGCTATAGGCTTATTTTCCTCCAGTGTAAATCCCAATGTAGCTGCTGTTGAAAAACAGCAGTCTGCCAGAGAAGTCTTCAGAGAAATGAAGACTACAACTGTTTCTTATGCAAAGAATTTTGCAGTTATAGGATGTGTCTTTTCTGGAATTGAATGTACCATCGAATCGGTATACGAGAATTTATTTGTCTTTTCGTTGTTGCTAATATAGTCGCTGTAAAATGAATTTTATTTTTAGTACCGAGGGAAAACTGATTGGAAAAACGGTACCTATGCAGGGGGCCTAACGGGCGGATTAATTGGACTCAGAGGTTTGAAATTTCATGTTTTAGTTTCTTGTACGATTGGCTATACAGTTTTTGTGCAGAAAATTCGAATTAGCAATTTATTGGGTCGATCCTCGCGGAATGTGACCGAAACATCCACAAACTCAATTCTAAACGTCCAAAATCACGTTACGAGCGACTTTTTAAAAAATGTCTTAATTACAATTTTCATTTTAACCGGAATTCTGACTCGCAGATTTTTTTGTCAAGAGAAAGACTCCAAAATTACGTTCAGTCACTTGATTGACTGCTCTTCGAGTAATGCCAAAATCTAATCTGACTTATATTTGAACTGAAATACATGTTCGGTACTCAAATACCCCTGATTACAAGATAAAAATATCTTTACGAAAATTCAAAAACTCCCAACTGAACAAGAGTTTAATTTATAAACAAATGGTGTAAACGTAAAATTGTTAAATAATAAGCATTTGCATATTATAGTCGTGAAGATTGATTCGCCAAGGGTGTGGAAATGATTATTATTTCACAATTTGTTTGTAAATTAGAATTTGTTTTTCAGTCAGGAGTTTTTTTAAATTTTTGTAAAATGTTTTTTGTTTCATTGTTTTTAATTAATACTTTACGATACTATTTTTACGATACTTATTGTTGCAATCACACGAGTTAAGAAAACGTTTATCGCACGACTGTCGTACGAAATTTTAATTTGCAGAGTGTGAAAATGAGGATTTATGCACGTGGAACGTGCGTAAAACTACGTTTCTCGCACCGAGTGAAATAAAGTATATTGTGCTACAAGGGAAGTGCGAGAACTTTGCCGAGGGCGAAGTTTATTATTAAAAATCACCCGAGGTTAAAATCATGCTCCTTCCCATATATTATACAATACTTTTTTCCCAATTTCGCTAATAAATTACTATATTCTGTGCTTGCACAAGAACGCAAAAAATAGCTATTTTTAAACACGATGTCACAAACAAATGACGAATACGCATTTCATTATCGAGTAGAAATGTACTGTTTTTCATTTTCATTTTGCGCCAGCGTTACGCCCAAATTGCGCAGTTTGTAGGGATATCGGCACAAAAGTTCTTTTTCGAATATTAAACATCTAGTACATCAAAACATATAAGGTATTCAACATAAAGGGCGGCGGCTTTTGTTCGAGGTTTCGTGATGAATTTTAAATAAATAAATAAAGGGTTCTCAAAATATTTTTTCGTAAAGTTCATTTTGAAATTAACTCTTGACCCACCGTTTTTTAATTAAACGCGGAACCCTTAATATTGTATTGACAAAAAGTGGTTCTTCACATGATATGCCGATAGTATTTCATAACGCTATACGCATTAACATTTTTGTTTCTTTTTAGGTGGAATAAAGGCTGGTATAATTGGTGCGGCAGGTTTCGCCGCCTTCTCCACGGCGATAGACTACTACATGCACAAATAAAGACACAGATTAGATAGCCGGTATAATATAATTATAGTTGTACAAAGGACTGTAAAAAAAAATATCGAACGACATTTTTCGTTCGCCACGAGTGTACTTCGTTATAAAAAGTGTTTTAAAAAAATCAGTACATAAATGCGGACTGCAGATCGTGAGATACTTATTTAAACTGACATTCTAGCTAAATTATCCTTACACTTATCGTGCTTAACGGATTCTCTATTATTTATCTATAATACATTATTTATCAAAACATTACTTCAAAGAAGACCTTAGAAAAAACATACAAAACGTTGCATAGAGGTAAAAAAGAGTTCTTAAAGTAGTTTATTAATATAGACAAAACGCGTGAACACTGAAATGATTGCAATCACATCGCGGATGTTGGGCCCATTCGCTCGACAAATAAAACAAGTCATTTGTATCTTCTATACCATTGCCTATCACAATAAAAAAAAAATAGTTTTATTTATTTTTTTCAAGTAACTCGCCAACAGAGGGCAATCCTTAAGCTAAATTATGCCTTCGAAATTGGAAGTTTCGGAAGAATTAAGATGTTAGGAAGATGAGATAATGGATTTTTGGATGTAGGAAGATCTGTACAATTTGACTTTGTTGCAGTCGGTTTGAGGTACGGATATACCTTAAGAAAAAAAAAAACAAATTGCACAACAGAACAGACTTTGCCTTACTCGTGTATCCTTCTCTCTCCTTTGAGATTTTTCACATATTAAAAAAAAAGGCGCTTAATTATCGCCAACCAATAATCTTGGTTTATCGAAAAATAAAATAAAATACCGCTTGAAGAGTAGGAATGCTTTCTACGTTCGGTTATATATGACTGAAGAAGGATATGCATTAAATTCTATTTACACATTTCGTGCTCGTTTAAAAGCCCTGTCGTTTGGAAAATTCGTTGTAAACGTTTCAGGCGCTGTGAAAAAAAAAGATGCAAGGCACTTCGACGGTTTGTATCAACCCTCAAACACCACGCTACGGTTCACAAGGCTCCAGTGACTAATTTCAGTAAAATTGTTCGGAGTATTCTATGGTTCAGTTTAAATATTGCCGTAAAAAAATCTTAAAGTTATCAGCGGTTATTAAAAAAAAAAAAACATTAATTTGCAATGTAAAATTTTGTTTTTATGACTATGAATATCCCTATATAAAAAATTATGCGTAAATCGATATATTGAATTTATATATCCATATATGCGAAATTAATAAACGATATACTAAACATGTTAAAATAAGTCATGTTGAATATAAAAGTACTCTAATATTGCTTTATAATTGTATAAAAAATGTAATATACCGTATTATGCATAAAAATTTCCGATGAATGGATATTAATCGTCAGAAAATACTTAACAGTTTACAGATTTGTATTTGCTTTTATATTTTAAATTTTCAATCGTGGTGTTTTGAGGGTCAATGATTGCGAGGTTTAGTGTCACAGCTGCGATTCAGTTCCGAAAGTTTGTCGTCACACGTATTTCTCCTTCTAATGAGATTGCTAAAAATTTGGTTTCGCCTTCGTACTTTCGCTTCTTAAAGTTTTCATCTTTTTTTTCAAATCTTTTCTTTAAAAAATACTGTATTGTATAAAATATATCACGAATCTACGTATCCGTAAGTACATATCGGCTGTGGATTCTAGTTGGCAGAGATGTCGTTGAATTCTACGCACGAATTGATTGACATTCATGGCAAGCAGCCTAAAACCGTTGGGGGGGCCTCGTTTCTCGAATACTAATCAGTGTAGTATATAAAGTTTATGATTTTTGGCACCTGGCAAGAAGAATAAAACATTTTCTTCAATTCCCCGTGATACGTAATCACGCTCGAAAGCGTTTTTCGCGGTTAAGGATGTTGCTGCTGCATCTGCGCCTGCATTGCCGCCAACATCTCTTGCATACGACGCAATTCCGCGTCTTTCTCCTGAAGAATGCGATCTTTTTCCGATCCGGCACCCGTGTCTTTGGCCTCGACAACCCTGTGTGATTATTTTCATAAGATAATGGCAGTGTGAACAATATGCAATAATTGATAACGGTATATTACGTACATTTGGCGACGTGGAGGAACGGGAGCGCCTTTTGCCAATCTTTCGCTTCGATAATTCTCGTAATGAACCTCCTGCGTTACCTCTTGCAAGTCCTGCATGTGCGTACTGAAAATATTAACAATTAAGAATTAAAAACAAAATATATTTGCAAGTTTTCCGTATTCTTTTTTATAAATGCCTTATTGTTTATTTGAGTTACACTTTTTTTTTCTAAATAAACAAAAAATCATTTTGTTTGCTACACCCGCGCGAATTGAGTAAATTTACAAAAGCGTGATTTTGGATATTTTTGCATAATTAAAAAATGTAAGGCAGAAGTAATTTTATGAATATGTTGAGTACAAAATAACTAACAATGTTGGAAATAAGTAAAAAATGTCCACACTAAACATCTTAAAATTATTTAATATACGACTAATCATCCTCGATCGTGTTAATTTTAACTTTAAAAATACTTTATTACATGTATTATTTTTAAAAACTGAACTGTATTGTTTCGTATATTTGGCGAGATTTAGGTGTTTCATTTTTAATGTACACTTTTTTTATTGTCGACAGAACGAGCAGAAAAAAACAGTGCAGCGTTTTTAGACGTCGCATGAATGTTAGTTTTGTACTGGATTCACATTGAATGTGGTCACAGCCAAATTTCTGTCATGAAAGCGTTTACGATTTGGCGTAAATAACAAAAATCACTTAACACAACGTTCTTCAAAATAATGTATCAGGCACGTATTCTACAGATATAAGAACTAAAAATAATAGTAAAAGTTGTGAAGACTTATTTCTCAAAAAATATTGTTATCGGTTATAAAATTGATTGACTATAGCTATCCAACTGGATAAAAGTGAATTAAATATTTATATGATTCTTCTTACTTATCTACATTTATTTATGTCGGGCTTGCAGAAAATATTTAAATTTATTCACAGAAAAATAATGTTGAGAAGTTTGGAAAAAAATATTGATCGACAAATTTAGGTTGTACTTACATAAGCATAGTCCTCAACTTTATGAAGTCGCAGTGATCTGGATTTTCGACCTCAACGACGCCCCAGGGATAAAGACGACCCCGAACTTTTCGTCCTTTTACTTCGAGCAGAGTATTAGCTCCGCACACGGCGAAAGGAACGGCTTCTTTCAGTTGCCTGACTTGTTCTTTGTAATCCTCGTCCTCGTCACTATCGCAATCTGGCAACGGATAGATCTTTATTCCGCTGCCCTCAATTTCGTCCATAACGCGCTTCTTCAAACGCAGCACTTCCTTTTTGGTAAGAACATCGGCTTTCGCGATAACTGGCACGATATTGACTTTGTTGTGCAATTGCTTCATGAACTCAATGTCCAGTGGCTTCAAGCTGCAATAGAAAAATTAACTTATAATATTTATTTGAATATAGACATGATTTTTCGCAATGTTGATTTCTTCAAATTCACGAATTGAAAATAGCGATATGACAATACATCAATTTTTATTTAAGGCTACAAATTCAAAGGTAATTCGAAATACATAATTAAAAGCAATCTCTCAGCACTAGTTATCTAAATGTCGACAATTTTTCCGGTCAATTAACTTACTAGTGATGAGCGACGTTCGAAAAAAATCGATTACAAAAAAAACTATCGATATAAAGCATCGATTTTTTTCTTTAAACAATCGATTAATCGAACAAAAAAATCTGGTATATAATAATATACCAGATTTTTTTTTTATCGAACAAAAAAATCTGGTATATAATAATATACCAGATTTTTTTTTTTATCGAACAAAAAAATCTGGTATACAATAATATACCAGATTTTTTTTTATCGAACAAAAAATCTGGTATATTATTATATACCACATTTTTTTGTTCGATATTTTTTGTTTCGAACTTTCGATATTTTATTTGTTTGTTGTTTATTATATATAAAAATCTGGTATATTATTATATACCAGATTTTTTTGTTCGATTAATTATATTTATTATATTTATTATATTTATTAATATACCAGATATAAAACAAACATTAAAAAATAGGTTTATTTTTTCAGCAAACATTTTGTTACAAATACATGCTTCATTCTCAACATTTGCTATCCCATTTATTCCAAAGATGTGTAAGTGAAAAAAAAATGTATTACTATTAAAACTACAAGGTTTGCATAAAAGAAAGCTCATAATTAAGATTCTTCGAATTTAATATCTTGCTACTTCGATGTCGCCTAATAAAAATCGGACATCGATTAATCGATCAACAAAAAAATCGGATGAATCTAGTCGATTAATCGAATAAAAATATCGGTTCTTTCGATTAATCGAGAAACATCGCCCATCGTTATAACTGACGTAAATATTTTTGATCCTGCAATGAATTATCCAATATATTATTATTATGGTTTTTTAATCTCCGATAAAGTCAGGTGTTCCGATGTTATAATGTTATTATTATATCAAATTTTTTATCATATTTTAGGCCGACATTCTTTCGCGGATCCGAAGCTCGAAGAAATATAAGCATCTATATAACTCTACTGATTATGTTTTTTTTTTTTTTTTGTAATCTACATATGTATTTTAAAAACACGTTGTTTTAGTGTAGCACATATGTTATTTTAGCACTGAAAGAGTTAAGTATGTGTCCCCATCATTTTTTTTTTTTTTTCACAAACATTACCATAATATTTTATGAAGCTTTGTTTTTGCGTGGCAATAATTTTCTTTAAATGTATACTATTTTCTCATTGCCATATTGCATGAGAGCTGACTCACACACATAAGTACCTGTTGTAAATATGGAAAAAACCATAATTGTAAATTCTCATTATTTCATTGAATAAAAATTTATGGTAAATTTAATTTCATTATGTCTACTTGGAAAAATTGTTAAAAGGTGTTCAAGTTGTTAAATAGATGCAGTAAAAATTAATGTTCATGAATCAAACCTTTAACAGTTCAAGAGAAAAAAATTCTCAAAGGTTACACACTTTTTCAAGGCAAACATGAAAAAAGCACATGAGGAAATGTTATTTTTATTTTTGCACCTATCTTTATTTTTCTAGTATGTAATTCAAATACTTGTCTATTCATTATTTTCCTGAAATTTGCGAACAAAATTACAAAAGACATTTTACAAAACAACTATTCCTCCTGTAAATTAGAAATTTGAAGATTTTTTCCAATATCATTACTATCAAATTTTTTAAAAATTTGAAAGATCTCAGCTATTATTTTTGTGTTTAGTAATTTTTGTTGTTGTAAAAAGCTGCAGATTATCATTACAAAATAAAGACTATTGAGTGAATCGTATAACTTATGTTTATCAAATTAAGCAATGGAATTTCTCAATATCTTTTGCCAATGACAAGTTGCTAATTTCTCTCGTCGATATAAAAAATAAATTTGTCATTATTGTAAAATATACTATAATTATTGGCTTACCCATGACCGAAAGGAGAAATAAAGTAGAAACAGCAGTGTATCCTATTGTCCACAATGTTTCTTCTATTCAAGCCGCTTTCATCACGAAGGAACCTTTCAAATTGATCATCGATATACTGGATAATTGCTCTAAAGCTATCAGTATTATCTATAGCATCTCCATATCCTGGTGTATCGACTACAGTCAATCGTAGTTTCACTCCTCTTTCCTCAATTTCTACAGTCGAGGCATCGAGTTTTACAGTTTGATTGGTTTTTTCTGTAAAAACAAAAATTCACATAAGAAAAATATTTTTTTCTCAACAATCTTGCAAAGTCTATAATAAGCTTAGTGTCTCACCAACAGCATCAGGAATTATTCTCTCAGGGTACAAATCAGTGAGAAAAAGGCTGTTGACCAGTGTGGATTTTCCAAGTCCGGATTCGCCGACGACCATAAGAGTAAATTCAAAACCCTTTTTCACCGATTTTCTGTGTACCTGATTCGGCAAATTGGCAAAGCCAACATAGCCCGGAGTTTCCAAACTGGCAAACTATCGAGAAAGAAAGAAAAAAAAAAAAGCTTAAGTATATTAGTTACGAAAACCGACATGATTGGAGTCTCTAGCGCGACGTTAGTGACAAAGAGCTCGTTAACAATGTGCCGAGTGTAACGTATTAACTTTTTACACCTAAAAATAAGTGAATCTTACCGTTTTAACACTTTCACTGGACATAATGCGATATTCTCGTAGCTGTCGGACGCGTGGGTTAAGGAATTATTTCGATGATAATTTAAAAATTATCGATAATTCGGGAGAAGAAGAGCGTGACCACTGGACGCCGTCCTGACAGCGAGAGATAACGATACGCCAATCGTAATTTGAGACAGTTTATTTTCGCTACACACACTTTTTCGACACAAGGGGGGGAGGTGAATTTCCACTGGAATTCGCTGGATTATTGGCTCCGAATGAACATTTTAGCCAACGCGTGTACAGATTCACGAGAAATGTCATGGAGTGTCGGAAGAACCGACAGCGATGCGTGTGCTGTCCTTCTTCGAAGGGTGGGAGAAGTGGTAAACGAAGCGGAAGAGAAGGGAGGACAGCTAAGAGGCGTGGCATATATATATCGGCAAGAAACCGACAACACGTATTTACTCCAATTGCAATGCGACATAAAATGACAATTGAGTAAATAGGCACCAGCATATTCTCTTCATTGGCATTTTTTTCCTGTCGCAAAAACCACAGCCTTACAGCAAAACTGCCTGTCTTGAACGAAATTGAAAAAAGCGTAATTTTAGTTATTTTTACAGAATTTCAAATAGATTTATGGCATAGTCTATATGGCAAAATAATTTTTGCCATACGCACTATGCTATAAATCTTTTTATTTTGGCAAAAATTATTTTGTAAATACATTGAGAGTAAAAAAAATGAGGATTGAGCAGCAATGTTTGAAAAAAAAGTAACGATTATTGTGTGGCGTTTTGGTCAATTTTTTAAATACACAAAAATTGAGTAAATAGGCACGAGCATATTCACTTCATTGGAATTTTTTTCCTTTCGCAAAAACGACAGCCTTACAGCAAAACTGCCTGGCTTGAACGAAATTGAAAAAAGCGTAATTTTAGTTATTTTTACAGAATTTTAAATAGATTTACATGTGGCAGAAATTATTTTGTAAATACATTGAGAGTCAAAAAAATAAGGATTGAGCAACAATGTTTGAAAAAAAAGTAACGATTATTGTGTGGCGTTTTGGTCAATTTTTTAAATACACAACAATTGAGTAAATAGGCACGAGCATATTCACTTCATTGGAATTTTTTTCCTTTCGCAAAAACCACACCCTTACAGCAAAACTGCCTGTCTTGAACGAAATTGAAAAAAGCGTAATTTTAGTTATTTTTACAGAATTTTAAATAGATTTACATATGGCAACAATTATTTTGTAAATACATTGAGAGTCAAAAAATAAGGATTGAGCAGCAATGTTTGAAAAAAAAACTAACGATTATCGTGTGGCGTTTTGGCCAATTTTTTAAATACACAACAATTGAGTAAATAGGCACGAGCATATTCACTTCATTGGCATTTTTTTCCTTTCGCAAAAACGACAGCCTTACAGCAAAACTGCCTGTCTTGAACGAAATTGAAAAAAGCGTAATTTTAGTTATTTTTACAGCATTTTAAATAGATTTACATGTGGCAAAAATTATTTTGTAAATACATTGAGAGTCAAAAAAATAAGGATTGAGCAGCAATGTTTGCAAAAAAAACTAACGATTATTGTGTGGCGTTTTGGCCAATTTTTTAAATACACAACAATTGAGTAAATAGGCACGAGCATATTCACTTTATTGGCATTTTTTTCCTTTCGCAAAAACCACAGCCTTACAGCAAAACTGCCTGTCTTGAACGAAATTGAAAAAAAAGCGTAATTTTAGTTATTTTTACAGAATTTTAAATAGATTTACATATGGCAACAATTATTTTGTAAATACATTGAGAGTCAAAAAATAAGGATTGAGCAGCAATGTTTGAAAAAAAAGTAACGATTATTGTGTGGCGTTTTGGTCAATTTTTTAAATTCACAAAAATAAGTAAATAGGCACGAGCATATTCACTTCATTGGAATTTTTTTTCTTTCGCAAAAACCACAGCCTTACAGCAAAACTGCCTGTCTTGAACGAAATTGAAAAAAGCGTAATTTTAGTTATTTTTACAGAATTTTAAATAGATTTACATGTGGCAAAAATTATTTTGTAAATACATTCAGAGTCAAAAAAATAAGGATTGAGCAGCAATGTTTGAAAAAAAAAATAACGATTATTGTGTGGCGTTTTGGCCAATTTTTAAAATACACAACAATTGAGTAAATAGGCACGAGCATATTCACTTCATTGGCATTTTTTTCCTTTCGCAAAAACCACAGCCTTACAGCAAAACTGCCTGTCTTGAACGAAATTGAAAAAAGCGTAATTTTAGTTATTTTTACAGAATTTTAAATAGATTTACATGCAGCAAAAATTATTTTGTAAATACATTCAGAGTCAAAAAAATAAGGATTGAGCAGCAATGTTTGAAAAAAAAAATAACGATTATTGTGTGGCGTTTTGGCCAATTTTTAAAATACACAACAATTGAGTAAATAGGCACGAGCATATTCACTTCATTGGCATTTTTTTCCTTTCGCAAAAACCACAGCCTTACAGCAAAACTGCCTGTCTTGAACGAAATTGAAAAAAGCGTAATTTTAGTTATTTTTACAGAATTTTAAATAGATTTACATGCAGCAAAAATTATTTTGTAAATATATTGAGAGTCAAAAAAATAAGGATTGAGCAGCAATGTTTGAAAAAAAAAACTAACGATTATTGTGTGGCGTTTTGGTCAATTTTTTAAATACACAACAATTAAGTAAATAGGCACGAGCATATTCTCTTCATTGGAATTTTTTTCCTTTCGCAAAAACCACAGCCTTACAGCAAAACTGCCTGTCTTGAACGAAATTGAAAAAAGCGTAATTTTAGTTATTTTTACAGAATTTTAAATAGATTTACATGTGGCAGAAATTATTTTGTAAATACATTCAGAGTCAAAAAAATAAGGATTGAGCAGCAATGTTTAAAAAAAAAAGTAACGATTATTGTGTAGCGTTTTGGTCAATTTTTTAAATACACAACAATTGAGTAAATAGGCACGAGCATATTCACTTCATTGGCATTTTTTTCCTTTCGCAAAAACCACACCCTTACAGCAAAACTGCCTGTCTTGAACGAAATTGAAAAAAGCGTAATTTTAGTTATTTTTACAGAATTTTAAATAGATTTACATGTGGCAGAAATTATTTTGTAAATACATTGAGAGTAAAAAAAATAAGGATTAAGCAGCAATGTTTGAAAAAAAAGTAACGATTATTGTGTGGCGTTTTGGTCAATTTTTTAAATACACAACAATTGAGTAAATAGGCACGAGCATATTCACTTCATTGGCATTTTTTTCCTTTCGCAAAAACCACAGCCTTACAGCAAAACTGCCTGTCTTAAACGAAATTGAAAAAAGCGTAATTTTAGTTATTTTTACAGAATTTTAAATAGATTTACATGTGGCAAAAATTATTTTGTAAATACATTCAGAGTCAAAAAAATAAGGATTGAGCAGCAATGTTTGAAAAAAAAAATAACGATTATTGTGTGGCGTTTTGGCCAATTTTTAAAATACACAACAATTGAGTAAATAGGCACGAGCATATTCACTTCATTGGCATTTATTTCCTTTCGCAAAAACCACAGCCTTACAGCAAAACTGCCTGTCTTGAACGAAATTGAAAAAAGCGTAATTTTAGTTATTTTTACAGAATTTTAAATAGATTTACATGCAGCAAAAATTATTTTGTAAATATATTGAGAGTCAAAAAAATAAGGATTGAGCAGCAATGTTTGAAAAAAAAAACTAACGATTATTGTGTGGCGTTTTGGTCAATTTTTTAAATACACAACAATTAAGTAAATAGGCACGAGCATATTCTCTTCATTGGAATTTTTTTCCTTTCGCAAAAACCACAGCCTTACAGCAAAACTGCCTGTCT
The DNA here is from genome assembly GCA_963970395.1 of Ephialtes manifestator. Classification (NCBI taxonomy): domain Eukaryota; kingdom Metazoa; phylum Arthropoda; class Insecta; order Hymenoptera; family Ichneumonidae; genus Ephialtes; species Ephialtes manifestator. Next base: position 26,543,518 of record OZ019975.1, on the reverse strand, counting down.
TGAACGAAATTGAAAAAAGCGTAATTTTAGTTATTTTTACAGAATTTTAAATAGATTTACATGTGGCAGAAATTATTTTGTAAATACATTCAGAGTCAAAAAAATAAGGATTGAGCAGCAATGTTTAAAAAAAAAAGTAACGATTATTGTGTAGCGTTTTGGTCAATTTTTTAAATACACAACAATTGAGTAAATAGGCACGAGCATATTCACTTCATTGGCATTTTTTTCCTTTCGCAAAAACCACACCCTTACAGCAAAACTGCCTGTCTTGAACGAAATTGAAAAAAGCGTAATTTTAGTTATTTTTACAGAATTTTAAATAGATTTACATGTGGCAGAAATTATTTTGTAAATACATTGAGAGTAAAAAAAATAAGGATTAAGCAGCAATGTTTGAAAAAAAAGTAACGATTATTGTGTGGCGTTTTGGTCAATTTTTTAAATACACAACAATTGAGTAAATAGGCACGAGCATATTCACTTCATTGGCATTTTTTTCCTTTCGCAAAAACCACAGCCTTACAGCAAAACTGCCTGTCTTAAACGAAATTGAAAAAAGCGTAATTTTAGTTATTTTTACAGAATTTTAAATAGATTTACATGTGGCAGAAATTATTTTGTAAATACATTGAGAGTAAAAAAAATAAGGATTGAGCAGCAATGTTTGAAAAAAAGTAACGATTATTGTGTGGCGTTTTGGTCAATTTTTTAAATACACAACAATTGAGTAAATAGGCACGAGCATATTCACTTCATTGGCATTTTTTTCCTTTCGCAAAAACCACACCCTTACAGCAAAACTGCCTGTCTTGAACGAAATTGAAAAAAGCGTAATTTTAGTTATTTTTACAGCATTTTAAATAGATTTACATGTGGCAAAAATTATTTTGTAAATACATTGAGAGTCAAAAAAATAAGGATTGAGCAACAATGTTTGAAAAAAAAGTAACGATTATTGTGTGGCGTTTTGGTCAATTTTTTAAATACACACAAATTGAATAAATAGGCACGAGCATATTCACTTCATTGGAATTTTTTTCTTTTCGCAAAAACGACAGCCTTACAGCAAAACTGCCTGGCTTGAACGAAATTGAAAAAAGCGTAATTTTAGTTATTTTTACAGAATTTTTAATAGATTTACATGTGGCAGAAATTATTTTGTAAATACATTGAGAGTAAAAAAAATAAGGATTGAGCAGCAATGCTTGAAAAAAAAACTAACGATTATTGTGTAGCGTTTTGGTCAATTTTTTAAATACACAACAATTGAGTAAATAGGCACGAGCATATTCTCTTCATTGGAATTTTTTTCCTTTCGCAAAAACCACAGCCTTACAGAAAAACTGCCTGTCTTGAACGAAATTGAAAAAAGCGTAATTTTAGTTATTTTTACAGAATTTTAAATAGATTTACATGTGGCAAAAATTATTTTGTAAATACATTGAGAGTCAAAAAAATAAGGATTGAGCAGCAATGTTTGAAAAAAAAAAATAACGATTATTGTGTGGCGTTTTGGCCAATTTTTTAAATACACAACAATTGAGTAAATAGGCACGAGCATATTCACTTCATTGGCATTTTTTTCCTTTCGCAAAAACCACAGCCTTACAGCAAAACTGCCTGTCTTGAATGAAATTGAAAAAAAGCGTAATTTTAGTTATTTTTACAGAATTTTAAATAGATTTACATATGACAACAATTATTTTGTAAATATATTGAGAGTCAAAAAAATAAGGATTGAGTAGCAATGTTAGAAAAAAAAACTAACGATTATTGTGTGGCGTTTTGGTCAATTTTTTAAATAATCTACAAAATAGTGAGCAATTTTTCGATTAAACATGTTAAAACTGTTGAAAATACCACGTTTCATTCTCAATTATATTAATTTCTACTGTGAAAATAGTTAACATGTAATGTCTCAGAAAAAATCAAGCAAAGCGTGGGTGTAAAGTCGTTGATGGAAGGGCGAACAACGAAGAGGCGTGGCATATATATATATATATATATATATATCGACAAGTAACAGACAACACTTATTTACTCCGATTACAATGCGACATAAAATGATAATTGAGTAAATAAGCATCGCCATATCATTTACTGCGACTACATAGTCGTTGGAATCGTAAGGTCGACAATCGTATAGTAGAGATAATTTATTCTCAATTGATGCCATAGAGCAGAGCATAGAGGTCGAGGCAAGTCGAGGACTCGGTAGCTAGTCATGATTCATAAGTTATTCGGCATATAATTAAATCACGTAGTCGGCTGCGAACTACTTGAATTGGAACGAATGCACTTGCTACGTTGCTTACGAAGCATTTTAGTCATCCGTTCGTACTCCAGTATTATTATTACTTTTCAAGCGGTTTTTGCACTGGAGTGTGACTCATCAATCCCCTCACAGAAGTCTGTTCGAAATATTCATGTATTTTTTGGATTTTTATAGTAAATTCTTCGGTGAAATGCATTTTTTTACTTATATTTTATACTTACACGTTAATGAAAGTTTTATATAGCACAGAATGAAGTACATTATATTAAAAAATGCTAGTAACTTTTAGAAAGTTCAGTTATACAACCTTAAGCGAATAATACACTGGAGAGTGACTCATTAGACCCCTAATCCAATAAAGTCTGCTCGATTTTTATGTATTTTTCGCATTGATTGGAACGCAGAGAAAATTTTCGGTAAGATGCTGTTTTTACTTGTCACTTCTTCTTATTCTTAAATAAAAGGATTAAGACAGAGGATGAAGTACATTATTTAAAAATATGAGGCATATGATCTAAAAAGAAGCATTTTAGTCACTTGTTTGTCCTCCAGTATTATTATTACTTTTCAAGTGGTTTGTGCACTGGAGTGTGACTCATCAATCCCCTCCCAGAAGTCTGTTCGATATATTCATGTATCTTTTGCATTGATTGGATTTTTATAGCAAATACTTCGGTGAGATGCATTTTTTTACTTATATTTTATACTTATACTTTAATGAAAGTTTTATATAGCAGAGAATCAAGTACATTATATTAAAAAATGCTAGTAACTTTTAGAAAGGTCAGTTATACAACCTTAAGCGAATAATACACTGGAGAGTGACTCATTAGACCCCTAATCCAATAAAGTCTGCACGATTTTTATGTATTTTTCGCATTGATTGAAACGCAGAGAATATTTTCGGAAAGAACCTGTTTTTACTTGTCGCTTCTACTTATTCTTAAATAAAAGGATTAAGACAGAGGATGAAGTACATTATTTAAAAATATGAGGTATATGATCTAAAAAGAAGCATTTTAGTCACTTGTTTGTCCTTCAGTATTATTATTACTTTTCAAGCAGTTTGTGCACTGGAGTGTGACTTATCAATCCCCTCACAGAAGTCTGTTCGAAATATTCATGTATTCTTTGCATTGATTGGATTTTTATAGCAAATACTTCGGTGAGATGCATTTTCGACTTATCTCTTATACTTATACTTTAATGAAAGTATTAAAACACAGAATGAAGTACAATATGTAAAAAAATGCTAGTAACTTTTAGAAAGGTCAGTTATACAACCTTAAGCGAATAATACACTGGAGAGTGACTCATTAGACCCCTAATCCAATAAAGTCTGCTCGATTTTTATGTATTTTTTGCATTGATTGGAACGCAGAGAAAATTTTCGGTAAGATGCTGTTTTTACTTGTCACTTCTTCTTATTCTTAAATAAAAGGATTAAGACAGAGGATGAAGTACATTATTAAAAAATATGAGGTATACGATCTAAAAAGAAGCATTTTAGTCACTTGTTTGTCCTCCAGTATTATTATTACTTTTCAAGCGGTTTGTGCACTGGAGTGTGACTCATCAATCCCCTCCCAGAAGTCTGTTCGATATATTCATGTATCTTTTGCATTGATTGGATTTTTATAGCAAATACTTCGGTGAGATGCATTTTTTTACTTATATTTTATACTTATACTTTAATGAAAGTTTTATATAGCACAGAATGAAGTACATTATATTAAAAAATGCTAGTAACTTTTAGAAAGGTCAGTTATACAACCTTAAGCGAATAATACACTGGAGAGTGACTCATTAGACCCCTAATCCAATAAAGTCTGCACGATTTTTATGTATTTTTCGCATTGATTGAAACGCAGAGAATATTTTCGGAAAGAACCTGTTTTTACTTGTCGCTTCTACTTATTCTTAAATGAAAGGATTAAAACAGAGGATGAAGTACATTATTTAAAAATATGAGGTATATGATCTAAAAAGAAGCATTTTAGTCACTTGTTTGTCCTCCAGTATTATTATTACTTTTCAAGCGGTTTGTGCACTGGAGTGTGACTCATCAATCCCCTCACAGAAGTCTGTTCAAAATATTCATGTATTCTTTGCATTGAGTGGATTTTTATAGCAAATTCTTCGGTGAGATGCATTTTTGCTTATCTCTTATATTTATTCTTTAATGAAAGTATTAAAGGACAGAATGAAGTACATTATGTAAACAGATGCTAGTAACTTTTAAAAAAGTCAGTTATAGAACCTTAAGCGAATAATACACTGGAGAGTGACTCATTAGACCCCTAATCCAGTAAAGTCTGCTCGATTTATATGTATTTTTTGCATTGATTGAAACGCAGAGAAAATTTTCGGTAAGATGCTGTTTTTACTTGTCGCTTCTACTTATTCTTAAATAAAAGGATTAAGATAGAGGATGAAGTACATTATTTAAAAATATGAGGTATATGATCTAAAAAGAAGCATTTTAGTCACTTGTTTGTCCTTCAGTATTATTATTACTTTTCAAGCGGTTTGTGCACTGGAGTGTGACTCATCAATCCCCTCCCAGAGGTCTGTTCGATATATTCATGTATTCTTTGCATTGAGTGGATTTTTATAGCAAATACTTTGGTGAGATGCATTTTTGACTTATCTCTTATATTTATTCTTTAATGAAAGTATTAAAGCCCAGAATGAAGTACATTATATTAAAAAATGCTAGTAACTTTTAAAAAGGTCAGTTATACAACCTTAAGCAGATAATGCACTGGAGGGTGACTCATTAGACCCCTAATCCAATAACGTCTGCACGATTTTTATGTATTTTTCGCATTGATAGGAACGTAGAGAAAATATTTCAGTAATATGCAGTTTTTTATTTGTCGCTTTTATTTATTTTTTAATGAAAGCATTAAAGAAACTGGCTGCAATCGAATATTGCAAACTTAAGCCGATAATGCGTTGGAGTGACTCATCAGCGTCTTCACAGAAATCTGTTCGATTGATGCATTTTTCCCATTCATTGAATTTTTCAGAGTAAATATTTCAATACGATTCTTTTTTTACTTGATCCTTTTACTTATTCTCTAATGCAAGTATTAAAGTATAGAGCAGAGTATCTTATCTAAAACGATGATAGTATCTTTTAAAAAGACCGGTTTTACTCTATTTATGTAACCCTAAGCCGATTATCATTGAAGATATCATTGTTTTTATACTACATACTTCGGTGAGATGCATTTTTTTATTTGTCGCTTTTACTTATTTTTTTATCGTAGTATTAAACCACATAATGGAATACATTATATAAAAAAATGCTCGGAGCTTTGAAAAAATCCGGCTGCACTCCAATTTTTTAGTTTAAATACTTTCCGGATAATTATGTTTTACTCGGTGCATCTAAAAAAATTCAAATAGTTAAAATTTCAAATTTACAAAAATGATCTTACCGAAGTTATATCATTGAGTATGTTGATTGTTATTCGAATTGCCAAAATATTTCGTTTATTTATTGGACTTCATCTTAAAAATGGAGAGTTAAGCAGCATTTTGTGCTCCCAGTATTCCGATGGGTGACCACTTGGCCGTGCGTTGTCGCATTCAGCAGTTGATCTCGAAGTCTTCAATATTAGATTTTTAAAAAAATGCAGAAGCGCGAAATAAAAATATTTTTTTATAGATTTCAATATATTTGACCAATTCATGCCTCTTAATCATTGGGAGATATCACGATCGATATAGCTCAAAAAGTTCGTAATTTTTCAAAGGTTTTTTGGTAAGAAAATATCAAAATTTTATAATGCCATGTTTTTTGAAAACTTGATTATTTTCAATTTTTTTTAACGTTCATTTCTTTTATGCATATTTTCTTTTCTAAAAAGGTGAAAGGTTTTTTGGTAAGAAAATATCAAAATTTTATAATGCCATGTTTTTTGAAAACTTGATTATCTTCAATTTTTTTTTAACGTTCATTTCTTTTCTGCATATTTTCTTTTCTAATAAGGTGAATGAAAGACGAAAAGAAACGCTATCGCACTTTTTTTTTACGATTACGCATCCCCGAGATATCGTTTATTGAAAAAAATAAGATTTGAAAAATAATCAAAATTCGATGATGGATATTTTAGGTAAAAATGGTTTTAAAAATCTGGAAAAAATTGGTTTCTTTCTGGGTCCAAACGATACATACCAAAGTATCAAGAAAATAAAAAATGGTGAGGTTAAATGAGCTAAATTGCCTTATATAGATTACTCGTATAATAATTTCGATAAATTAAATCCAGCTACACTTATTTATGGGCGACTACAAAAAAAAAAAAAGGTTGCACCAATCTGTTGACCAAAGCTAAATACAATGTGGCTCGCATGCTGGATCAATCGCCCAGAATTTGCGACGAAATATAATGGACGAAGTCATCGTAGCGTAATTTTTAATGAAATTTTTATAGGTAGATTTTTTACTTATAAAATACATTGACAAGTGCTACAATGTTTATTCATAACGTAAATTACGCAAACCCGATCATCCTTTACAAGTAATTGCAATTAATTTTTTTTGTTTCTTTTTTTTCGAAGCAAACATCTACTTTATTCATGAAACAATATTCATATACAAGCATCGGTTTACATGGTTCTCATCGGTATTTCGTGTTTTTCTTCTTTATTTATTAAATTATTTTTAATTATTTATCATCATCATTCTCTATAGTCCGTCAATTGTCATCGTCGACGACGGCAACGCGCAGACGTTGTTAGTAACGCAGTTAAGAAGGCATTACTCCGTATTGATATTATGTATAATTGGCGCGTCTCGATCGTTTATCGCTCAATATCTTTGCATAGCGTCTCAATAATCGTGTTTTTTTTTTTGTTTTTTTCTTTTTTTTAAATCCTTTACATCAAATATTAATCAATCACATTCAAACATTCACTGTATACGCACTTGGATAATTTACGAGTCGGAGGAAAGGGATTTGGGTGGGAGGATCATCGAAAATTTGGTGCAGAACTTTCTTGCGAAAAAAGAAATAATGCCACGACGAAATAATATTGGCGACGGTGAGGTAGAGGGAATCAGAATAGAAAAATTACAAGTTTAGATTGCTGTCATCGAAATATATCGAAGTACGTACATGATTAGTAGACAAACCGCGTACGACTATCTCTGTGTTATTGTTGTTATTTGTTGCTTTTGTTTATTCTTTTTCTTCTGTACTTCTCATTTTTTCCATTATTTTTTTGTTGTAACCTTCCGTCGGGGAAGACACCTCCCCACAGGGATGGAAAGAAATTGCTATGTTGATATTTACGGTGATGGTACACGGGATGTTTTTGTAACGGAAAACGATTCTGTTTCCGTTTTATTATTTCAGAAAACTGCGAGCACCCTTATGTTGGATTAACCAATGATGTTTCCTTCGTGAAAAATCTCTCCCCATATTCCGTGGGGACATAAAAACTATTACGATGACGGTACACGACTTTTATTTCGCCTCGTCAGGCACGACTTTTTCCTCTCGCGGCTTCGCACCGCCATAAATCGTACTTTTTTTGCTCGATTCGGCCATCGAATTCACCGGATCGGCGACTGTTCTTTTCGCCAAAACCAAACGCTTTCGGCCCGTTGTATCTGCAAAATCAGAAAATATTTTTTTTTAATTAGCTATACGTTCTTAAAGAAAGAGGAACATCCAAACACAAGCATACACAGTAGATCCGAAAACATTGTTTCCTTTTACAAAGACACGTCAGAGGAAACATTAAAAATAAGTGGAAAATAATGTAAACGGTATTTTATCGGCATTCTTTATCAAAAGTTTGATCGAATTGAGATTAGAGTACTTCACGACAAGAGAAAAAGTGGAAAAAATAATGTTCTTGCTGATATACTCAGAACATTTTATTTTACAGAACATATTTTAAAAACCGATTCTTAAAAATTGCATTTCCGAGAAATACCTGATAAGTGGCGAGTTTTTGATAAAAAGTACCAAATTCCATATAATAATTGTACACGCTTATTGAATGCACATTTTGTTGAAAGCAGCTTACAATAATACTCGAAAACGGAGATTTTAAAACCGTAAATCAATATTATAAGATAGAATAAGTTGCAATATTGATAAACGGTTAAAAAATAAAAATAATTGATGAATAACTATTTTCATATTCTTCTCTTCTCAATATTTTTTCAATATCTTGACTACTATTCAAGATATTGAAAAAATGCAAAAGTCTCCAAAGTTTTATACCTAGCTCCAAAATATTTCAATAGCGATTGTAAACAATAATGGAAAGTTTCTGCATAATTGTAAGACAGATTTTAGACAGACCAAATGCTATTACTTAAAGTATTCTTTTTACAACTGTATATTATTGGTATGCTCTGAAATACATTTTACCCAAACGTCGGTTATTTGTTACCTCGAACGACTTTTGCTATAAGTCCAATATTTACTTCGCCAACATTGACCCTAATTATCTTTTAAATGGGCCGGTTTATTGATCTCATTGGAAATCAATGCGGAAAAATGTACTGTCGGGATATAACACAAAAGAATGTAGCGTCAATGTACTATGTGTTTACTGTCTGAAGTACCTTAAGCTTTTCCTCGATTTTTCAATTGTTTCCGTACATAGCAAAATTTATTCCGATAAGAAAACGATTTTAAAAAAATTAATTTTCTTAAAATAAAATTGTGGTTTCATCGAAACTTCAATTTGTAAAAAAATTGGTGCATTAGAAGGGTAAATTTTATAGATCTCCTTCATATATACGTCCCAGAGTTGTAAATGCGGAATACTTATAGAAATAATGATGATGATACGATCAGCTCTATAATTATGATTTTATAATAATAACATGTAGCGATTGTAATACGATGATTAAACTTTGGAACGGCTGCAATAAATATTATTTTTCAATAAAAATTCACGGTAATTCTTTTGAAAAAATGGAAAAAAATAAGTAATGCATTAAGAAAGTAATGCATTACTTATTCCTTCCATTTCTTCCACTAATTCTTGCAATGGCTGCAAGAATTATTATTTGTCGAGAAAAATTCACGGTAATCCTTTTGAAAAAATGGAAAAAAATAAGTAATGCATTACTTATTTCTTCCATTTTTTCCACTATTTCTTGCAATATTAAAGCGAAAATTAGTATTTTTTTCAGCTATTCAAATGTTTACACTCTATTTTATAATCGCTACATATTATTATTATGAAATCATAATTACAAAACAAATTGTACTGTAAACTGTATGTCATTAATTAATGGGGATTTACAACTCTGGTACGTCCGTTAAGTATTTTATTTACACATGTGGTGTATTTGGTTGTTTTGGAACATTCTGAACAAGTTGACATAATAACTTGGACTGGAAAACAATTTTTATTTATGAACATGATCGGTAAGTCACACATACCAGCAGGAGGGTCTTTGAGGAATGGTTCTCCTTGGAAATTCTTGCGATCCCCGGGACCACCGTCGTCGCGGGACGAGCGCGATCCACCTTGAGATCTAGGCCCGCCAGATCCACCGCGGGATCCCCACTCTCTATTAGAAGATTCTTCATTGAAACCTCCATAGTTACCACGATTGGTCCTGCCTTCGTTGTAGCCGCCTTGTCTTCCGCCGCCGCCACCGCCAGATGGTCCTCTGTCACTGTAGCCGCCACCATCTCCTCCTCCTTCGCATATGAAAAAAAAAAAGCAAAGTAGAATCTTGCACATTGTTTCCTCATTCTTTTTCGCTTTTTACAAAGCCGCCTCTATGAGGAAGTTTCTTTATTTTATTTTTGGCTTCCTCATAGAGGAAGCTTTGTGAATGATGAAAATTATTGACGAAGTTGATGATTTCTGACATTTTACGAAATCCAGAGCGACACCAATAAATTTTTAACAAATTCAAAATCACGTAAAATCCGAACCGCTTTACCGATCATCACCAAATTTGGTACGTAGCAGGGCTGAATGTTATTTTTACTGTGTAGAAAATTTCAGTCGATTAGTTGAAATTTTACTTGAATTAAAGCAAAATGAAAATTTTTCGAAAAATTCAAAATCTCATAAAAACCGAACTGCTTTACCGATTTGGCCCAAATTTAATACCAAAGGTCGTATCACTTTGTTCAATTTTAATACGAAGTTTCAGCACGATAGCTAAAAATTCGTTCGAGCTAGAGCATTTACGTACTTTTTTCAAAATTTGAAAATTCTTATAAAAATGAAATGCGTTAAGCGATTTTTGTAAAATTTATACCAATTGAAGATTAGTCAGTACTGCACATGTTGTTAAAATTTTAGCTGATTCTGTCGAATACTTTATAAGTTTTATAACACACACATACATACAGACAATTTTTCTAAACCACTTTTCTCGACGTTTCAGACCATTTTAAACGTTTTGACATGAAAATCTCGGAAAAAAAAAATTTCATGATAACAAAGCTTCCTCTATGAGGAAACAGAAATCGCACATTACACACATTTTATACGAAACTTTGAGAAGCATGAGATTTTTCAATACTCCGTACTTTATGCTTTCTTTAAACAACAATAAAAGAATAAAAGCTAAGTGCGGCCTGAACATGTTTAAAACTCGGTGAACTATATTTTAGGAACATAGAAATTACGTTAAAAATATAAATATTGCATCGATTGAACAACAAAGTGCTTTCTTTAAATAACAATAAAAGAAGAAAAGTTAAGTGCGGCCTGAACATTTTTCAAACTCGGTGAACTATATTTTAGGAACATAGAAATTACATTAAAAATATAAATATTGCATCGATTGAACAACAAAGTGCTTTCTTTAAATAACAATAAAAGAAGAAAAGTTAAGTGCGGCCTGAACATTTTTCAAACTCGGTGAACTATATTTTAGGAACATAGAAATTACGTTAAAAATATAAATATTGCATCGATTGAAGAACAAAGTGCTACAAACACGTGACTCGCGAGTTTACGGCGCATTTACAGCGCGATCTACGTCCAGCCTTCGCCAAGATTTGACGTTATTCACGAAAAGTGGATATTCATATAACTATCACTATCAAATAATTACTATTGGCTAGTAAAGTTTACCGATTGCCGATCGGTAAACTTTAATTAAATGAATTATGATAAAGTCCCATGAAATTTGTTCACGAGTCAACGCGTAACGATAGGCTAACGTTTCCTCCCTCCTTAACGAACGACCGATGTGGCGTAAGAGTTTCGGAGTCGAAGGGGAATCGGGAGTGACCAGTGAAATACGAAACGTCGAAAGGAACGAATGTACGTCGTTAAGGAAAAGAAATACGAAACACGAAACGTGCGCGAATGTGATTACACGGAAACAGAGTTGTAAATTCCCATTAATTCATGAGATATAGTTTACAGTACAATTTGTTTTGTAATTATGATTTCATAATAATAATATGTAGTGATTATAAAATAGAGTGTAAACATTTGAATAGCTGAAAAAAATACTAATTTTCGCTTTAATATTGCAAGAAATAGTGGAAGAAATAGAAGAAATAAGTAATGCATTACTTTCTTAATGCATTACTTATTTTTGTCCATTTTTTCAAAAGAATTACCGTGAATTTTTATTGAAAAATAATAATTATTGCAGCCATTCTAAAGTTTAATCATCGTATTACAATCGCTACATATTATTATTATAAAATCATAATTATAGAGCTGATCGTATCATCATCATTATTTCTATAAGTATTAGGCATTTACAACTCTGCACGTAAAGCATACGGGCTTTTAGATTTAGACTGTTTTTCCGATACTTATTATTTTTGTAATATATCATGTTACTGTTCATTTTGTCTATTTTGTTTTGAGCCGACTATTTCGGAGTAGTTCAAATAAATAAGATTTACCTATCTTTCCACCCTATCTATTTATCTATCTATCTAAAACTTACCTATTTCCATCACATACTATGTTAACTCACTAGTTAACTATTATAGAGATAAACTTTGAAAAAATTATAAAATACTTAATTTCGGTAATTGCTTCGGAAATTCCTAGCTTATTTGAAATTTGTTGTGAAAGAAATTCATTATTTCATCGGTACCCTACGTACGTTGTACAAAGAACAGGGTCTGTTGTTTCAATTGGCAAGAAAACCCCACAGCAGTAAGGGCTAAATAAATAAAAAGGGGTTTTCCCCCGAAATCTATGCACCCTGAACCAAGTATTAAAAACCACTAGCCAATTTTGAATTGTTTTAGAAAGTAAGATAGCACGAGATTTTCAGGACATCCTACATACTAAGAACACATCCAAATCATAGATAACTCATGACGATTACGAAGGAAAGTTTACCATCACACCTTTTGCGTCTGCCGAAAAAAGTGCGATTTGTATTTCAAATTTGGAATCATAATATATAACATTTAGATAATATCTTGGACGAAATTTACAAAATATAAATTTAGTATAAACTGGAATAAAAATTTATAAAAAAGTGAAATAAACATTTAGAATAAACGGAAATGAAAGTTTAGAACAAACTGAAATAAACAATCAAATAACAATTTCGAACTGTTTTACAAAGTAAAATAGAACGAGATTTTCAGGACATCCTACAAACACACCCAAACATTCCTAAGAACACATCCAAATCATAGACAATTCATGACGATTACGAAGGAAAGTTTACTATCACACCTTTTGCGTCTGCCGGAAAAAGTGCGGTTTGTCTGGTATTTCAAGTTTGGAATCATAATATATAACATTTAGATAATATCTTGAATGAAATTTACAAAATATAAATTTAGAACAAACTGGAATAAAAATTTTAAACAAACGGAAATAAATATGTAAAAAAAAAACTGAAATAAACATTTAGAATAAACGGAAATGAAAGTTTAGAACAAACTGAAATAAACGATCAAATAACAATTTCGAATTGTTTTACAAAGTAAGATAGAACGAGATTTTCAGGACATCCTACATACTAAGAACATATCCAAATCATAGATAACTCATGACGATTACGAAGGAAAGTTTACCATTACACCTTTTGCGTCTGACGGAAAATGTGCGTTTTGTCTAATATTTCAAGTTTGTTATCATAATATATAACACTTAGATAATATCTTGGATGAAATTTACAAAATATAAATTTAGAATAAATGGAAATGAAAGTTTAGAACAAACTGAAGTAAACGATCAAATAACAATTTCGAATTGTTTTACAAAGTAAGATAGAACGAGATTATCAGGGCATCCTACATACTAATAAGACATCCAAATCATAGACAATTCATGACGATTACGAAGGAAAGTTTACTATCACAGCTTTTGCGTCTGCCGGAAAAAGTGCGATTTGTCTGGTATTTCAAGTTTGGAATCATAATATATAACATTTAGATAATATCTTCGATGAAATTTACAAAATATAAATTTAGAACAAACTGCAATAAAAATTTAAAACAAACGGAAATAAATATGTAAAAAAAACTGAAATAAACATTTAGAATAAACGGAAATGAAAGTTTAGAACAAACTGAAATAAACGATCAAATAACAATTTCGAATTGTTTTACAAAGTAAGATAGCACGAGATTTTCAGGGCATCCTACATACTAAGAACACATCCAAATCACAGACAATTCATGACGATTACGAAGGAAAGTTTACTATCACACCTTTTGCGTCTGCAGGAAAAAGTGCGGTTTGTATGGTATTTCAAGTTTTTTATCATAATATATAACACTTAGATAATATCTTGGATGAAATTTACAAAACATAAATTTAGAATAAACTGGAATAAACATTTAGAAGAAACTGAAATAAACGGAAATGAAAGTTTACAACAAACTGAAATAAACAATCAAATAACACTTACGGGAATAACCACCACCACCGCCCCCGTATCCACGATCGCCACCACCAGGTCCACCACCTCCTCGACCTCCTCTTCTATCGAAGCCACGGTCGTTCCTTTTGCCTTCAGCCACATCAATTTTAATATGATTTCCTTCTACCACAATCACATTATTCAGATCAAGGGCGGCCGCGAGGTCCGATTGATCTGCGAACTCCACATAACAGAATCCTTTAAATCTGCAACAAGAATGTGCAAATAATGCAGTGTACCTACAGTAAGGAGGAGGAGGAACAGGAACGAACGTCATAAAAACTTTTCACTTACCTGTCGGTATCTCGATCGTGTACTAATCTCACATTCTTCACTTTGTGATTTACAAAGATGTGCTCGACATCTCGTTGTACCACGCCGTTCGGCAAATTGCCTACGTACGCTGTATAAGGTGGCTCAGTGGGCAATGGCCTGCTGCTTCTCGAACCGCCACGAAATCCGCCACCACCCGAAAAATCTCTGCAATCACGCAAATTAATATAATTTAATAATTATGAAAACAATAAATATTCTTATTAGAAAACCAGTTTAGAGCTTTAGCATCTTATTTCATGGTGTTGTGGTGTTGTCAAGATTAAGCTATGGTCCAAAAAATGTGTAGAACAAGAAAATCTACATAGGAGGAAATTATAGAATATAAGTTATGGAAATAATAAATATTCTCAAGAGAAAACCAGTTTGAGGCATCAGAGTTTGATTTCAATACCGATTAATGAAAAAATCTTTTTAGAATTGTCAAGATTAAGCTGTGGTCTAAAAAAATGTAGACACTGAGAAATTGTGTATCGGAAGAATAATATACAGATGACAATATTTATTCTTTCAGTTCTCAGACAAACATGCTTGCATATGTTTAGCAATCTACAATTCTGGTTTAAAGACTTTTTGAATCAAAAATTTTTAATAAGATGCATGAATTTTTCTTCTTATCTATTGCCAAAAGTCCATTTAACATTGGACTGGCAATTATGAGCATCATTTAGCTAACAAGTGTAAAGGTGATTGGGAATTCTGCATTTAATTGGCATTAATCTTTTCACAATATTTGTGAATTAAAATTTGCCTATGTTCTGCCTTACTATATTAATAATTGTATCTATCGCTTATTTTTTATACTATTATATATATTTTTCACATTGCAATATTCTTAACTTAATATTTAAGAAGTGCCATCCTATGTTTATTAGAGTATCAACAAATATATACTCAAAAATGAATAATCCAGAGTTAGTGTCAATAAAAACAAAAATTTCTAATAAAAAAATAAATGAATATAAAAAATTCAATGTCAGAAGTATTTGGAGCCTCCCGGTATGTTACTTAAACAGCGATGCATCACAGAATAACATTAAGCCTCCAAATCATTGGGTACAATCTGAACATCAACTGGAAACTAAATTATGTCAAAGCTATTGGTGATTCTTTTATCAACAACAATGTTATTTTTCATGAAAATGCCTCTTATATACTTCTCTTATGATTCTAATTTATCACCCAAATGAAGGCAATCAAAGTATCTCTTGTGTCTGCTGTAAGAGTTACAACTATTAGTATCATGCAGTGTTTCAACGATACAATTTATTTTATTACAAATGTCGTACAGCTTTATGATTGACCTGTTTACAATATTTGTGTATTAAAATTCACCTACATAATAACATAAAAACTACCGCAAGGCAATAGTTTTTTTCATTCAAATCAGATAGCGTCAATGGAAACAAAAATTTCTAATAAAAAAATTAATAAATATAAAAAATTCAATGTCAGAAGTATTTGGAGCCTCCCGGTATGTTACTTAAACAGTGATGCATCACAGAATAGCATTGAGCCTCCAAATCGTTGGGTACAATTTGAACATCAACTGGAAACTAAATTACGTCAAAGCTATTGGTGATTCTTTTACCAATGATAATGTTATTTTTCATGAAAATGCCTGTCATACAATTCTCTTACGATTCTAATTTATCAACTAAATGAAGGCAATCTAAGCATCTCTTAGTATTATGCAGTGTTTGAACGATACAATCTATTTTACTACAAATGCTGTACAGCTTTATGATCTCTTCACAATATTTGTGTATTAAAATTTACCTACATAATAAAATAAAAACTACCGCACGGCAATAGTTTTTTTTCATTCAAATCAGATAGCGTCAATGAAAACAAAAATTTCTAATAAAAAAATAAATGAATATAAAAAATTCAATGTGAGAAGTATTTGGAATCTCCCGGTATGTTGCTTAAATAGCGATGCATCGCAGAATAACATTGAGCCTCCAAATCATTCGGTACAATTTGAACATCAACTGGAAACTAAATTACGTCAACGCTATTGATGATTCTTTTACCAACGATAATGTTATTTTTCATGAAAATGCCTCTTGTATACTTCTCTTACGATTCTAATTTATCACCCAAATGAAGGCAATCAAAGTATCTCTTGTGTCTGCTGTAAGAATTACAACTATTAGTATCATGCAGTATTTCAACGATACAATTTACTTTACTACAAATGCCGTATAGCTTTACGATCGATTTCTTTACAATATTTGTGTATTAAAATTTACCTACACAATATCATAAAAACCACCGCAAGGCAATAGTTTTTTCATTCAAATCGGAGAGCATCAATGAAACCAAAAATCTCCAATAAAAAATATATAAAAATTCAATGTCAGAAGTATTTGGAGCCTTCCGGTATGTTGCTTAAACAGCGATGCATCGCAGCATAACATTGAGCCTCCACAACATTGGGTAAAATTTGAGCATTAACCGAAAATCGAATTATGTCACATGTATCGGTGATTCTTTCACCAAGGATGACGTTATTTTTCTTGAAAAGGCCTTTCGTACGCACCGGGTTTTATTCTATCTTATCAACCGAGAGAAGCATCGCGAAATTTTGACACACAACCCAAGTGAATCGTGTCTCACGGTGGGCAAAGCGAGCGGCACGAAATTCGAGTGCACACGAGCCATCGTCGCGTTATCGCTGTGGATACGAATCGGCGTGACGAAAGAATATTAAAGCTGGCCTTGCGTACGCTAATTCCGGCAAAAATGAAGCCGCGTGCTCTCGAGGACCCCATGTCCGCAAAGTGCCTGCGCTCCACTCAAAACGGAGCTCGTTTAACCCCTCAAAGTTAATTAATAACCGAACGAACCGCACGTTTTTATATACGTCGTTGATGAGCGATAACACGGGTCACAGCACTCGATTGAAAATACTTTCAATACAGTCTACACGAGCGGTATTTTCTACCGATACTTGCCTTGAATCTTCATAACCACCTCGTCCAGCCATGTTGGATGCACGAAACTGGCCGGGACCGCGCTGGTCGCCGTAGCCACCGCGCTATCAAGATGGCGCTCTTTACAAACCATCCGTACGACAAATCCCGCGCGCCAACATGCGAAAAACCCGATTAAACTAACTCAGCAAAATCGTATCGAATCTCATCGCCCGAAGGCTTCTTTATTTAATTAGCGCAGAGGAGACGTTTAAATAGCGTCAAACACCTCGCCAAGGTCTTCATTCGCTCTTAACTGCACTTATTGCAATTAGCCAGTGTTTATTTAAGTCAATAAACAATTTAGAGCAGCGATACTTATTATCGATGTATTCAATAATTTTCCAATGAATAAATTAATAAATACAAATATTACGCCGATATCTTTTAACCCGTTATCCTTTTTGTTGATAAAAATTAAGATTTTTAGGAAAAATTCGGAAAAATATATAATTTTTTAAAAAGTTTATTGTATTCGTTTTATTGATGTATTCGAACAATAAATCGTTAGTTTTTCGCGGTTTATTTAGTTACAGATTTTTCGTTTATTTATTTGGATAGAATTGTTTATTTATTGAGGATACGAGTTGTTTATTTGACTCGAGTTGTCATCAGAGTCAAGATGGCGGCTAGTGGAGGCATGCCGCACGCGATCCACATGGAGATGATGGAGATCGAGACTGCCTCATGTGGTGCCGAACCGTATAAAGAAAGGAAAATGGGTTCGACGATTCTCGAGTGTTTTACGAGACTCGTGAAGGACAAGGAACGCGAGAGGCTACTCGGTGGTGTCTCATTGCTTCGGCACATGAACCAGAAAAAACAGGTAAGTGTTTTTGTACGATAACCTCTAATCGTTGACGTAGATAACGCAATTTGTTATTTATGGCAAAGCTGTTGATAATAATACGTTAATATGAATTTTAAAACAAAGGAGGAACCAGAGAGCAAAGAATTGAGTTATGCCTTGACACGTCTAGTACGAGGATTAGGATCTTCCAGAGCTCTTTCCAGAAAAGGATTTTACACTACGCTTACTGCTTATCTCAAAACGAGCCCTGACACACATGTGGAAGAGTTGCTGAAGATAATGGACGCTGAATTAAATGCTGTTGGCAGTAACTCCAAAAGTGTAAGATATTTTTCATCATTTCTTTTATTAATTTCCTTAAGCCGAGTCATTAGGATTTTATATAATCACGAGCTTAGAGAAATACAATTAAAATCATTAGACTTTTGTTAATAACTTGTTCGAGGACATATTTCACACAAATGTTGCTGAATCAGTGAAATGCAATCAGTAAATGCAATGTAAATGTATAAGTTATTGTCTATAATTTCTTTAATTGATTCCTTAAACTGAGTCATGATTTTATATGAACCACGAGCTTAGAAAAATATAATTAAAGTCATTAGACTCTTGTTCAAACTTTCTAGAGGATATTTGACAAATGTACTGCTGAATTTAATAAAGTTGGTAGTAAATTCAAAAACTTAAAATATTTTCTATAATTTTTTAAATTGATTTCTTTAAACAAAGTCTAGGATTTTATTTGAACTACAGGATTAAAGAAATATAATTTAAATCATTAGACTTTTTTTAACAACTTTTTAAAAGACATTCTTCATATGTATGTTGCTGAAATAAATGTAATTGGTAGCAACTCCAAAAGTGGAAGATGTTGTTCATAATTTCTTTTATTAATTTCCTTAAACCGAGTCATTAGGATTTTATATAACCATGAACTTAGAGAAACACAATTAAAATCACTAGGCTTTTGTTAATAACTTTTTCGAGGACATATTTCACACGAATGTTGCTGAATCAGTGAAATGCAATCAGTAGCAACTGTGAATGTATAAGATATTGTCTATAATTTCTTTAATTGATTCCTTAAACTAAATCATGATTTTATATGAATCACGAGCTTAGAAAAATATAATTATTCATTAGACTCTTGTTTAAACTTTCTAGAAGATATTTTTAAAATGTACTGCTGAATTTAATAAAGTTGGTAGTAAATTCAAAAACTTAAAATATTTTCTATAATTTTTAAAATTGATTTCTTTAAACAAAGTCTAGGATTTTATTTGAACTACAGGATTAAAGAAATATAATTTAAATCATTAGAGATTTTGTAACAACTTTTTTCAAGACATTCTTCATATGTATGTTGCTGAAATAAATGTAATTGGTAGCAACTCCAAAAGTGTGAGATGTTCATAATTTCTTCTATTAATTTCCTTAAGCCGAGTCATTAGGATTTTATATAATCACGAGCTTAGAGAAACACAATTAAAATCATTAGGCTTTTGTTAATAACTTTTTCAAGGACATATTTCATACAAATGTTGGTGAATCAGTGAAATGCAATCAGTAGCAAATCTAAATGTGTAAGATATTGTCTATAATTTCTTTAATTGATTCCTTAAACTAAATCATGATTTTATATGAATCACGAGCTTAGAAAAATATAATTACAGTCATTAGACTCTTGTTCAAACTTTCTAGATGATTTTTTTCAAATGTACTGCTAAATTTACTAAATTTGGTAGTAAATTCAAAAAGTTAAGATATTTTCTATAATTTTTGAAATTGATTTCTTTAAACTAAGTCTAGGATTTTATTTGAACTACAGGATTAAAGAAATATAATTTAAATCATTAGACTTTTTTTAACAACTTTTTTAAACACATTCTTCATATGTATGTTGCTGAAATAAATGTAATTGGTTGCAACTCCAAAAGTGTAAGATGTTATTCATAATTTCTTTGATCTATTTCATCCAACTGAGTCACTATTATTTTATTTGATCTTCAGGCTTAGCTAAAAGCTCAATGAATTCGCTATGACTTGATAATCTTTATTGAAGCCATTTTTAAATTATTTTTTCAATAAATTGACCAACTAAATCAGTAGGTATTTATATAAACCTCAATATTAGGAGAATATAACTGAAATCACTAAATCCTTGTTGAAACTTGAGGTAGTTATTGAAATATATTTTTTTTATGGATCTTTTCAGGAAAATGCAGATATCTTTATGGGAAGAATTTTACTTTGTGGTGCAATTATCAGATCCAAGGCACTAGAAAGATGCGGAGTGGAAGATCAACAGAAAGTCTTTGAAGTTCTTTTCACAGCAGGACAAAAAAGAAATTATCTTTCATTTATTTCTGTTTCTTTCGTGATAGACTATATAGATCAATTGGATGCAAAGGCACTCAAGGCTAGTGTTTGGCCACTGTTGAAAGCACAACTTGGTAAGCCTTGGGCTGATCAGACTTTGGATACTTTCTATGTTTTGTTGATCATGAAAGACAAGTTTCCGACTCTGGTCAGTGGCAAATTTCTCAAAGAGCATCTGGGCACTGAGGATATCATTAATGAGGAGCACATGAAGGAACTTTTGAAACTATTAACTGTAAGTTTGAATTGTTGATGTCATAGAAAACTCCATTCTCGATACGTGATTTCACGAGTTGTCAAAATTCTTTGAAGAAAAAAATTAATTTCATTGACACAAAATAGTTTAAGGACACAAACAAGTAACGACAGCATAAAAATTACGTTTCTCCTGTAAATTTCTCAAAATTGCAATTTTGTAAGAAATTATATACACTGATAGATGATAAATCAACGTACACTTGAAGTAATTATTCCCACAGTTGTTTTTATATGATTATAAACCGAAAATATCGGGCAGAGTTACAAATTCGACTAGACCTAAAAGTAATTCTTAATTTTTCTGTTCCGATAATTTAACATTTTGTTAGAAAACACAATTTTTTTTTCTTATGAAATGAACTTTTTTTGTAAACTTCATATTTTGACGAATTTGAAAATGATTTTGAAGTTTTACTTTAAGAAGCGATTGAAACGTTGCGTGTTTTAAATTTGTCGAGGATTCCTTACTTATACGTTCAGGATAATTAATCTCGTATTCTCGAAAAAGCGTATGAATATTTTAGTGCGAAATTATCTTAAAAAAGATTGTTGATCCTTGTTTAAAATAATATGTTGATAATTTTTTGGCTTTATTATTATTATTTTGCAGGATATCCCGCGAATTATGTGCTGTCGTCATCCAGTATTCAAACTATTTTGTGAAAAATTAGTTTCAACTGAGCATCTCATAGAATTCTGGTCAGGTATGGACCAGCGTTTCGTCAAGCCTTCAAAGAGCATAGAATACTTGGGTCTCGAAATGTTGAAGCACATACTAGCGAATTTAAGCGACAAAAGTGTCGTGCCGTCTCTGTTAACGCCAAATTTTATGCAACACATGTTAAGAAGATTGACGGCATGCAAGAGAAACAGACAGGATGAAGTAGCGACTGATTTTAAAGCACTGCTGGCTCAGTTAGTTGTCGTTATGAAAGATAAAGATATAAAAGCCAAGACGCAAGTCAGTGTACTGAAGAAACTGATTCACTACCCAGGAGATCTTATGATTGAAAAAAAGACGGGTACTAAAGTAGTTCAGATGCTGACTTTAAATATGAACGCAGATGGTGTTAAAAAACTGTCTAAATTGTATCACGAAATCGCTAGCAACTCTAAGCCAAAGGAGAAGAAAGGCGACACTACCGAAGCTTGGACCAATGTTGAAAGAAATTACGCAGCTCAACTTTTGACGAGGTAAACTTAATGAAACTTATAGGGCATGTTGAATATAAAAATTTTATTTTGTTATTATAATAAAATTTAATATTTAAATAATTATTCATCAATTTAAATAGTTTGGTGGTAGTTTTATTATTCATATGGGAAATTCTGAAAATTATTTTTGTGCAGATTACTAGGACATCCTGCAGTTAGTGCGGAGCATAAATGGAGACTGGATCAACTAAAGTTCCTCTTCAATTTGGGCCTGTGCGAGTCGCCAAATGTTGGCGTTGAATTAGCTCGTAAGTAATCTACAAATACAATAAATTTGCATTAAATTACAACCGCTTTTCCTCCATGTGTGAAAATGTAAATGTGCTTTGCATTATTAT
This sequence comes from Ephialtes manifestator, assembly GCA_963970395.1. Taxonomy (NCBI): domain Eukaryota; kingdom Metazoa; phylum Arthropoda; class Insecta; order Hymenoptera; family Ichneumonidae; genus Ephialtes; species Ephialtes manifestator. Next base: position 26,521,065 of record OZ019975.1, on the reverse strand, counting down.
TCAATATTGAGTAGCAAATTTTACGCGTTGATACATTGAATATCTCGAAATTGTGGTTTTATTGAAAAAGTTTTATCTGTCCCGTGTCACCGTCGTACTGTGAAACCGATATATATTTTTTTTGCTATAATTAATCTGAGTTACTAACATTCTTGAAATTTCGCAATATAATAAAAGCTTTTTAAAAATCATAGTTTTGTTTACAAAGAAGCATAGGGGAAATTTCAAAATCGCCTGCCGATCCAAGCAGTCTAATCAGAGTTGTAAATGCCTAATATTTATAGAAATAATGATGGTGATACGATTAGCTCTATGATTATGATTTTATAATAATAACACGTAGCGATTGTAATACGATGATTAAACTTTGGAATGGCTGCAAAAACTATTATTTTTCAATAAAAATTCATGGTAATCCTTTTGAAAAAATAGAAAAAAAAGTAATGCATTACTTATTTCTTCCATTTTTTCCACTATTTCTTGCAATATTAAAGCGAAGATTAGTATTTTTTCAGCTATTCAAATGCTTAGACTCTATTTTATAATCACTACATATTATTATTATGAAATCATAATTACAAAACAAATTGTACTGTAAAATATATCATGAATTAATGCGGATTTACAACTCTGTGTCTAATATTATATTAGTGTTTATTTCAAGTAATGATTTTACTATAAATCCATACAGGATTTGTATGATTTCCATAATATCTAGTTAAACCCCAATCAACTTATTCCCTTGACGATTTCCCGATCTTGATTCTCCGTATTCTACATCTCTTGCTGATCGTTTGTGGCGTTTAGTTAGATTATCGCAGGATGTTTACACGTCCAATTTATTTATCGACAACAAAACATGTATTTTTAGCACAATTCAAAGAAAGCTTCTATCGAGCACTGGATCATAAGTTACCGAAACTGAGTGACTTGCGAACGGTTCTCAGCGAATTAATTCAGCACTTGAATGACGAGATATTCGTGAATAAAACGAGCACACTGCGAACTCCGCTCACAGAACCGGCTGTCGAAGCTTGGAAGCGAATAATGACTGTTATTGTTAAACTCGAGAAGGAAGACTCCAAGAACAAACACGCCGTTTTGATTTTCTACACAATGGACTTGATGATGGGCCTGCAATTGTTTTCTGATCCTGAGATGGCCGTTTCGGCTGTAAATGAAATCCACAGTTGTTCAGAGCGATTGAACAGGAAAAAATCTAAGAAAGCAAAGAAGAATGTCGATGAAGCCAACGAGGAGCCCGAATGGGTCGAAGTTATTGTCGATCTGTTGCTATCCTTGTTATCTCGAAACAATCATCTGATGCGATCTCTTGTCGGCTGCGTATTTCCGCACGTATGTCCGGTACTAACAGCCTCATCGATTCATCAAATCCTTTCGGTCAGTACCATTTATTGTTATTAACAAATATAGAACATAATAATTTAATTTTTTTTAAAATCCGTGATTCGTCTTGCGATCTTAACTGGCCGTAGTTGCTTTTACTCAAGACAAATGCATGCATAGGAGAACCTCGGACATTGGTTCCTCATAATTGTACACTACTTCCATAAAAATCTTTACCTGAGTTGATTAATTCTTACTTGTTCATAACGGAATCTGTTTCTATAATAACACTGTAAAAAAATCTACTTGAAATTTAGTGTACTTTTACTGGAAGTTTTTATTCATAAACTAGTATATTAAATTTAGTATAGAAGTGTAATGCAAAATTTTAAGCGGCCTTTTTGTATTTTGTATTATGGTATTTTTAAATTATTCGTTTTTAAGTCATTCGCTTTTCTGCCTGCAATTTCAAAGGCTTGTCCCGTTTATAATAAATAAATAAATAAGTGAATAATTAAAGTATGGTACAGAACATTCAATAATTTACTTTAATTTTACAGTAAAACTTTAATTTTACAGTACATTAAATTTCGATGGCGAGTTTATGAATAAAAACTTCCAAACTTTTATAACAGTGAAAGGAAAATACAATAATTAATAATTAAGAGGTTAACACTTACATTTTTTATACGTCCTGTTTCATCATAAAAAAATCTTCATCGTATCGAGATTTTCGAGCTAAAGTGAAACTTTACTGTTTCAGGTACTGGATCCGAAGAACGATAAGAGTCCACTCGTGGCCAAAGGAGACGAAGATGCCGATGAATCTTCAAATGACGAAGATGACTCTGACTCGGAAAACGAAAACGACGACAACGACGACGAAGACGACGAGAGCAAAGCGAGTACAGCCAGCGCTGAGGAAGCAGAAAGCGAATCAGATTCGGACAAAGACACGAGCGGTGATGAAGACGAGGACGAAACGGTAACGGACCGACTGCGACTAGCGGTACGCCAGGCTTTGGGAGATGCTTGTGTGCAAACTGACGACGAGGACATCGACGTCGATCAAATAGACGAAGACCAGGGAAAACGCCTCGACGAATCCTTAGCAGCGGCTTTCAGAATCCTCCGAGAAAATCGCCAGTCACCATCCAAGAAACAAGAAAAATCGGCTCAAGCTCTTACACATTTCCGAGTTCGAGTTATAGACTTATTAGAAACGTACATAGACTCAGGGCCGTCGATGGCTTTGGCTTTGGACATGCTCGTTCCCTTGTTCGCCCTTCTCGAATATTGCATTAAAGATCCTCACCAAAAACCACTGGAAAATCGCGTACGCTCCTGTCTGAAAAAATTATCCGGTGTTAAAAAATTCAAGGACACTGAAGGTGTTGATGCTCAACTGCTGACCGACGTTTCGAAACTTCTGATGGAGAAGGGCGAACGATCAACCGCTATTTGTCAAGAAATGGGCGACAAACTCGCGGAATGTTCAACTTTCCTTGTCAGATGCGTCCAGCAAGCCGGACTTTCGTCTGAAACCCTCGTGCAGATATACGGCGAAAATTTGACGGCATTTTTCAAGAAGAGAGACTGTGTTTTACCTGCCAGCATGTTTAAGAGCGCGCTGCAACTACTATGGGCTGGAAATTGGCAATTGGCGCCATTACTGGTAAGGAAATTTAGATATCTTTTTTTTTTCTTCAACATCGAGAATTATATGGTTTTTAACTTCTTGAAAGATCTGTATATTTTTTAAATCCTTAATCTTGATGTTTTTATCTCAATTTCTACCTTACATTTTTTAAATCTATTTTCTAAATCCATTTTAAAACCTTAAGGTAATGTGACACATATACGAAAACTGCAATCGATATCGAAAACTGTAATCAAATCTACTCAAAGCCGGTTAATATTTCAGACAAAAGCAAATTAGCTTTGACTTCGTCTATCTACGACGGAGTAAAACCTATTTTTTTTTCATCTAAAATATTAAGCGCCACTGAGTAGTTTTGATTACAGTTTTTTATACCGATTGCAGTTTCCCAGCATTTTTCGAACATGTGTCACATCACCTTAAGGTGATATGAAACTACTCGGTCGGTATCGAAAACTGTAATCCGATTTTTTCCGCCACGGTTGATCTTTCGGATAAAAGCTGAGAAAGTCGCCCTCCGTCTAACAATTCTACAGGACAAAGTTCTCGTCTTTTATCCAAAAGATCAACGATGGCGAAAAAATTTGGGATTGCAAGATTAGTTTTATCTCTCTCGCACTCATTGAGCTTCCACATCACCTTAAGAAGGTCTTTTCAGCGGCGATAAAAAATTTCGCGCCGTTTTTAGAGACCCACAATATGCTTGAATTTCGTAAAAATAAAAGTGGACATCAATGAGACGTTCTTTGTACGAATCCATTTAGTAGCGACGACTGTTGATTTTACGTCTATTTGTTTAATTAAATAGGTGGATTATGCTTTCGACAACTCGATAAGGTCCTTCCGACGAAGTCAGGCACTCGAATTCTTGACAATTTTCTATCGCAACAACAGACTCGTTAAGAACGAAGAGCACAATTCAGTGAGACTGAAAATGGAGAAGAAGTTGTACTCTAACAGCATAAACCTGTTGGAAGAGTTGAGTGCTGCGCATCAAAACGGTGAATCCGCACCAGAAAAAAATGCAGATATCGGCAAAGAGGTCCGGCAAAGATTTGTTAGTCTACTAATGACTCTTTTGCACGTTGTTTATCCTCAACATATACCGAAAGCGTGGGACTGGAAAGCAGTATCAAGAGCAATTGTCAACTACAGGACACACGTATCTTTAGCTAAGGACGCGAAGAGCGCTTACAACAGATTAGCGTCACAAATTGGCGCACCCATTAATGTGTACGTAAAATAAATAAAATTAATTAGTGGAGATCATCACAAATTAAAAATACGATCACGGTCCTACAATTACTTATTAAATATGATTAATCTGAAATCTGTGCGTATAGACATTGTAAAATTAACGAAATTGAAACAACATGAGATACATTAAAACTGGAAAATTTGATCATAAATTGTCACAGAAATTCAGCGTTTCTCGTTTTTTTAATCACGTATACGCAAAATCTAATACGGTGCGACATGAAAAAATAATAAAAAAAGTAATTGTAGACATTGTAAAATTAACGAAATTGAAACAATATAAGATACATTAAAACTGGCAAATTTGATCAGAAATTGTTACACGTTTCTCGTTTTTTTTATCACGTATAGGCAAAATCTAATACAGTGCGACATGAAAAAATAATAAAAAAGTAATTGATGCGAAAATGTTATTAAAATGCCGAAATCCTAGTATTTAAAATTAAACACTAATCCGATATTTTTTACAGGCCGTCGAAGGCGAACGAACAGCCAAAATCGACGCTAACTAATGGGTCGCAATCGAAACACGAAAATGGAGTAGCCGAATCTGATAGTGAATCCGAAGAAGAAACAACTGAAGTAACTGACAAGATTTCCAAAAAAGAAGCAAAGAAGAAACTCAAAAGTCGAAGTAAACAGAAGGACAAACACAAACTGAAAAAGGAAGCTCGAGAGTTGCGGGCGAAAGCAATGTCCGAGGGCCTAGAATCATTTGACTTTAGTTCTGTTAAATTGGAGAACGGTAACGGAGAGGAGCCGATGGAGACGAACGGCGTATCGGACGACGACGCAAAACCCTCGAAATCGCCAAAAAAGAGATCGAATCACGAGCCCGTCGATACACCGAGTAAAACGAAGAAGAAGAAGAAGAATGCAGAAGCTAAACAATAGTACATAGTTTAGTTTTATGAATATTAACAACAAGAAAAAATTTAATCTGGTTGATAAATAATTATGCACGAGCGATATCGTTATTTTTATATTCATTGTGTGTATCGATCGTTTGTACATAAGTAACATGAGTAAAAAAAGAAATTCGTTGGTGCAATTCTTTGAGTTCAGATTCAAAGTTATTTTCCCTAAACAGAAGAAAATATCCCAATTCCTTTATCAGTCGTGGTGGAATAGTCGAAGAAAAATGTATAATTATTTTCTCTTCTATTGACAATTTTTCGTAATAATCACGTTAATATCAATTAACTTTGTCTTGTAAATAGAGAAATCGGTTAAAAACATCATCAAGGATCACAGCTTATACAGAACAGGAAGAAGAACAAACATTATGTTCCCTCAAGAAACAATAACAGAAACACTTCGTCCATTAAAAAACAACGCAAACGCGATTATGAACAACAGCTCTTATTATAATTTATAAAGCGTGACCCCATAAAATTATTACTATTGTTGTCTACAAGTGGTAAAGTAAATTTGAAATAAACCTAACTTAGAAATCGTTTTTCTTTGCAAGAATGTTTGCAAAAATATTTATTGAAACTCATCGATTCTTTATTTTATGATGTATCATTTAAAAGGAAAAAAGGACTTCGCGAAATACTGTAAGCTTATAGAGTATTATTTATTTCCTTGCATTTTTCTTTTGATTGACGATTGTAATTCTACACGAAGTATGCTCAAGTCGAGAGTGACTTTTATTCGTACAGTGTGCGACATTTATCAAATTTGTTCGGATTATCGAGACCCCTGATAAAAATAAATGATACAAAACGATTTTAAAGAATCCTATTATTCCGAATACGGATTTTGGTTCTCGAATTTACGAAGTGCTATCATAAATTTACGATCGGAATTCTATATGTTTCTTTCATATCCTATAATATTATTATAAATAATATAATTTTTGTATCAAATTTAACAACAAAAAAATACGATCGTAGGAGTAATATTAATAATATTACATTTTTTATTTAAAAAAAGTTCAGTCCACAAATCTTTGGGCTGAAATATTTATAGTATGCACGATTCATTATGACTTCCCACTGCTGTGAAACGATGAGAAGAGAAACGAGTTAATCAGAATGAAATTACAATATAACACGATACTTCACAAACGGATAAAAATGTACAAGTGACGAAACGTAAATTCAATACAAAATATTATAAATCCATTAGTGCACGATGCATACTGATAACGTATCTATCTATATATCGTATTTAACCCATAGAAAACGAAAACGGTAGGAAACTAATAACGATTCAATTTCTATAAATTGATCAACGTACGAATAGATAGAGATGATAACAAAAACTCATTCAAATTCTATCAATCTGTATCAGTCTCTATAATTTATTTTTACCATGTCCTACTGTTATATCGTAGGCAACGTATTAAGCATGAAGAATTTGTCCGATAACAAAAATAATGACTACAATGAAACGTTAGATTTTTTAATTTATCGTAACTGTATAACTTTGGCTATTATTTATTTGCAACTTTATTCATCAAGGGCTCAGTAACTGGGACTGGAACGTTCGGAATCTCCGCAACGCAGTATGATTTAAAATAGGCGCTGTTGGAAAAAAATCGATTACTTGATAATCGATCATAAGCATAATCGATATCGCGAAATCGATTATCTAAAATAATCGATTTCAATGTAAAAATAATCGATAATCGCTACAAACGATTTTAATCGCTCATCTCTACCACTCTCTAGAAATGGACGATGTTGGGCAAAAAATCGATTACTTGATAATCGATCATAAGTATAATCGATATCGCAAAATCGATTAACTAAAATAATCGATTTTAATGTCAAAATAATCGATAATCGCTACAATCGATTTTAATCGCTCATCTCAACGATTCTCTAAAGATGGGCGATGTTGAAGAAAAAAAATCGATTACTTGATAATCGATTATAAGAATAATCGATTACTTGATAATCGATTATAAGAATAATCGATATCGCGAAATCGATTATCCAAAATAATCGTTTTTAATGTCAAAATAATCGATAATCGCTGCAATCGATCTTAATCGCTCATCTCTACCATGCTCTGGGCTGCGTTCCGAATGACGAGGTGTTTTGTTGTTCGATGCGCATGCGCAATGGTTTTTGCCGAGATTTACGGTGAACTTTAAGAAGTATAATAAAAGTGGAAACATAAAAAAACAATTGTTTTATTTATACTGGTACTGAAGTATGAATAATTAGATTTCTCATGGATTTGCCTATTTGTAAAGAATTCAAATATTATCCTCGTCTCCTGATCGGACGACAACTATTCACCCTACTCGCGAGGTACGGCAAAAAGTTGTTGTCCGATCGTGAGGTGGGGATAAAAAATGTTAATACTTTATAAATGGCTAATCCGTGAGAAATCGAAATTCCGATACTTTGGAATTAATAGAAACGAACAAAATGTTTCCCCTATCTTCAACTTTTACTATAATTCTTAAACTTCACCGTAAATCTTGACGGAGATTATTGCGCATGCGCATCGATCAACGAAACACCTCGTCATTCGGAACGCACCCCTGGAGTGCGTTCCGAATGAAGCGCCCGGCGCCTTTTCTATCTTTTTTTCATTCGCGATAAGAAAGAGAGAAAAGTCGCCGGACGCGCATTCGGAACGCAGCCCTGGAGATGACGGGCGATGTTGAAGAAAAAAATCAATTACTTGATAATCCATTATAAAAATAATCGATATCGCGAAATCGATTACCCAAAATAATCGATTTTAATGTCAAAATAATCGATAATCGCTACAATCGATTTTGATCGTTCATCTCTAGTTGCGGTGCCGCCGCTGCACGTTGATCGCCACATGCTCGAAGTGAAAGCCAAACAAAAGTTACTTTTTTCCGCAAATCAATAGTAATTGATTACATCAATAGGAAAAAAGTGAAAAGTGCCCAATAAGATATTGTGATATGTGAAGATACGCGATCTTTGATACGGAAATTCGTAAAAAAAAGATTCGACGCGTATATTGTTTCAAATACGAAAGAGGTTATACACTGGCCACGCGGTAAGGATATTCCATAATCATAATATCGTTGTATAGCTTTCTGTGACATTTCACAAAAAAAAAAAATAACTTTACATTATAAAATAATAACAATCTGGTTAGCCATACAAATAAAGGCTTACAATCAGCAATATGTTGATTCAGTGCATCCTTTATGGTTGTTGATTTTTCCATTGCAATTTATTTACCAAATATATGGTCTATGCATTAAAAAGTTATTAAAAAAGTAGCCTTAAGATGTGAATTTATTGTTGATCTCAAAATTAAATTATTCATACATAACTATATTATTGATATGACAAAAGTAAGATTTGTGTAATTATATGTAATAGTATTTGTAATTAGAAAATGAAAATAGATCATCAAAATGGAATGGATAAGTGAATTGGTATTTTTGCAAAGAGTTACATATATATTAGAACATAAACATCTAGATATCAATGGAAAATATATATAAATAGACTATGTTTATTTAATGTTTTGTAGGGAGTGCTTCGGCGAATGACGGCTTTTTTATAATTTGTTTTTATTTACGTTTTGCCCTGATCAGGGCCTCTTCAGAATTAAGTTTTATTTTAATTCATATCGGTGTTGAGTTCGTGACTTAATTTAATTTTTGTGTCGGTACATTTGTTGGTTGGCAAATTAGTCCGTTTTGGTGTTTTATATTCTACTTGTTGACCGGGCTCTCCGGCCTTTTAGGTTAAGCTTTAGTACCTGTTTTGGATGTTTTTTTGAATTAATATTTTGATTTATACTCTTATTTATATTATTACTTTAACTTTTTCAAGACCGGAGAGTCCGCTCAATGATGAGGTCACTCATGCTGACCGGACTCAGAGTTAAAGATGTGACCTCTCATCTCTTTAACAGGTCACATCTTTAACTCTGAGTTAAAGATGTGACCTCATGCTGACCGGACTCTCCGGTCTTGAAAAAGTTAAAGTAATAATATAAATAAGAGTATAAATCAAAATATTAATTCAAAAAAACATCCAAAACAGGTACTAAAGCTTTACCTAAAAGGCCGGAGAGCCCGGTCAACAAGTAGAATATAAAACACCAAAACGGACTAATTTGCCAACCAACAAATGTACCGACACAAAAATTAAATTAAGTCACGAACTCAACACCGATATGAATTAAAATAAAACTTAATTCTGAAGAGGCCCTGATCAGGGCGAAACGTAAATAAAAACAAATTATAAAAAAAGCCGTCATTCGCCGAAGCACTCCCTACAAAACATTCCTCATAAACGGCTAAAGCAACTCTCAAAAATTATGTTTATTTAAACCTTAAAAAAATTTCCCACATGAGTTAGTATTTTTTGTGGAAAAAGTTTTCTCATGATCTATCCAAAAAAGATTAATATCTATATTAGTTCCAAATTTTGTTACATTTTATTCATTAATAAAAGGTAGTCAACAATTTATATAATTACAAAATTGATATAAACATGTATGATCTGAAGAATAAATGGAAAAATAAAGTAATTATATTCTAGTTGAAGATTTATATTTTACATATATCATATTTTATCTGTAAGGATCTGTAATATCAAATATTTAATTCATACAACAAAATCAATCGCATTTCAGATGAAGCCGAATAGCAAAGTTTTTGGCGAGGAGGATGAGGAAGTTTCACAAAAAAAGTGGTATCAAGAATATCCAAAAGAAGCTGCACCCTGCAAGCATACAAAAACAGAAGTAGAAGTGTTGGATTTAAAAGCCAATGCTAAGAAGCATTTAGAGGCAGAGACTGCGGCATATCAGTTAAAGCAATCAAAGTCTCGTGATTCTGAGTTAGAATGGCTTAAAACGGCCTTGACGAAGGGTACAAGCTCTGACAAAATAGCTGCGAGTATAGTTTTAGTACAGGACAATCCAAAGTATAATCTTTCTCGTTTGGTGTCCCTCGTATCTCAGGTACGAGCTTCGAAGCACAGTCAAAGCAGTATGCTCATAACGTCCCTTCGCGATTTATTCGTTGACGATCTTCTGCATCCTGAGCACAAACTCCTTCAATTTGAGGAGCAGGACCTAGATAAATTGGAGACCTTAAGTTCGGAGAAGAACGCGACCAAAACTACTCAGGAAGCTCAGAGAAAAAAGCTATTGGCTCACTTTTACTTCGAGGATCAGTTGAGGGAACTATATGAACGTTTTATAACTGCTTTATCCACAGTCGCTTCCGATACCGTGGATGCAAATCGAGAAAAAGCTGTCGCTGTTATGACCGATTTGCTCGTCGCTAATTCGGAACAGGAGCATAAATTGCTCGAGTTTCTTGTAAACAAGATCGGTGATCCACGCAGCAAAGTAGCATCAAAAGCTGTATTCTGCATGAGCAATTTGCTTCTCGAACATCCAAACATGAAGCTTGTGGTATTACGGGAAATAGAAAAATTATTGTTCAGAAAGAACGTCGCTCAGCGAGCTCAATACTACGCTATTTGCCTGCTGACACAATTTGTCCTTGATCGAGAGGATGTCGAAGTTGCAAATTGCCTCATTGACGTATATTTTGCCTTTTTCAAAGCGTGTCTTAAACGAGGAGAACCGGACAGCAGAATGATGGCAGCTATTTTGACGGGAGTCAATCGAGCTTATCCTTTTGCGAATGTTGAATCTACCAAGTTACATACTCATATAGACTCTGTTTATAAAGTTGTTCACGTTGGGTCGTTCAATGTATCACTGAACGCTCTAAGTTTGTTGCATCAAGTAAGTATTTTTATACTTCAGAACAGAATTGAGCAGCTACTGCTACTTATATAAATAAGCTTTCATTATTTATTTTATCCTCAATTGAATATAGTTTGCTTTGTTTTCACTGTACTCGAGTTGTAAATTACTCACTCTTTTAGGAATACAGTTAATGAAAGAATTTGCAGTATGATTATGTTTTAATAACAATAACATGCAGCGATTATAATATAATGTGTAAACTTTTGAATGGCTGCAAAACATATTCATTTTTAATCAAATTACAGGATAGACTTCATGAAAAAATAGAGAAATACAGTTAGTTTCATTGTCTGCTGGTTATAAGGTTTTTTTATAGCTATTCAAAAGCTCACATATAATTTTATAACCACTACAGGTTATTATTAAATCATAAGTACAAAATAAATTGCAAAATTTATTTCCTGAAGTAATAAGGATTTACAACGATTTACTAACGTCCTTAAATATGAAATACAACTTACCTTAAGCCTATATAGTTCTTCCAGTTGAGATCCCTGTTCTTTAGCCTCTTTGGGGTAATTTGATTGAGGGCAATAACTGAATTGATAGACTTTTAAAAATATATGTTGGAATGAAAAAATTTAAGTCCCTAAAAAGATTTTGCAATAAATAATAACAGTGAGCATCAGTAACTGTGGTTCACTATGATAGCTTATTAGTTTTATTTAGTTGCAGAATTATTAAAAACTCGTTTCTTAAATTAATTAAATCTGTGCTAAATATCTTTTATCTTTTTTAAATTACATTAATTTGACGAACTAATTGAATAATCAGTGATAGTAATAAACATTACCAACATTGTAACTGATTATTGGCCATTTCCGAATATTTACATTTTTGTTTTCTTTCTCTTTCAAGAATGATCAGTAATTTTCTACCAATTTTAAAGTATTGTTTCTAAAAAAAACTCCATAATTTGGCCATCTAGATATTGTGAACGGCTTAATAATTATAGCCGATTGTACACGGAGAAATTTTCCGGTGGTTCAACAAGAAGCTGTATTTAAAAAAAACTGTATTTATTACCAAATATCTAAGATTTTACAGCATCTTTGAAGAAATATTCGGATTAATATCGGCTAAGAATTACGAATAGCTCATGAAACAGAACCCAACAAAAACGTAACTCCTTGACGGTGATCAATAATCCGTTAATTTTTTTTTTCAATTTCAACGTTATCCATGTTTCTCTGAATTAAAAGCATGTGCTCTATTACCGGTTTTAATGTATTAAACTCTACAGAAACGATTACATACATTTAGCACTAATTTACCAGAGTAAGGAACTGGAACCTCCTGAAGTGAAATTTATTATACTTATTTCGATTATAGAATTCAAAGCTGATCGTTCTAAAAGTTACACTTATTGGAGTCCGTTTAAGACATGATTATTAAATACATTGCCTGTTAAATAAATAAGCTAATAAACTATCTATCTTTTCCGCGAATAAATTTAGTCGTTCACTGAAATTAATTAATATTGTCTTCGCAGGTCGTTGGAAAAGAGCCGGAGCAGGAAAACAGATTCTATACAGCATTTTACCGGAAATTGCTTGACCCGCAGATCGGCGTGGCAAACAAAAGAGCTGTATTCCTTAACTTATTGTATCGCGTCCTTCGCAGCGACAAGAGTGTAATCAGACTCTGTGCTTTTTTGAAGAGGATATTCCAAGTAGCCTTGTATTTCCCTGCAAGCATGGCCTGTGCTACTTTGTACGTTGTCTCGCAAGTATTACAAACGAGAAAAGATATGCAAAGTATAATATCTGGCGGATATAGTGCTGTAAAGCGTGAGAAAGATGTTGATCTGGATGAAACATCTACTAAAAAATCCGACAGCGATTCGGAGGACAGCGATGATGAAGTCGAGACGAAGACACAGCCGGAAGAGAATCATATAATTCTATCTAATGTTAGAATCGAACCAGCAGCGGAACCAGGAAACAACGAAGTTGATGTGAAAGACGTCATAAAAATCGAAGACGATGAGGCTGCATTTTACGATCCTTACTGTCTCAATCCTCTTCGAGCCGGAGCAATGAAGGTACCAATAGCCGAATTAGAGGCACTGTCGACACACTTCCATCCCAGTGTCGCGTTATTCGCCAGCACAATTGTTCAAGGTAAGCTTTAAATCGGGCTGCGGAAATAGCCTCATAACCCTATCAGAAACTACCGAGGGTAGGAAAGTAGCATCGGTTTCGGACACCTTTCCGAGGGTTTTCCAAGGGTAAACCGAGGATTCGCCAACAATATCACATCGATGTTTATAGTCTTTCTCCTCAATCGTCGGTTGTTAAAAGCGAACGAGGGCAAACCGACGTCATCGTCGGTTTAGGCTCAAAAACCTTCGGGAAAGTGTCCAAAACCGAGCGTCGGTTTACCCTCGTTATGCCTCGGTGATTTCTGATAGGGAAGTGCGAATGAGACACCTAAATCCTCCTGAAATGTTATTCTTAAGTACTGACTGTCGATTTCTTAGACGCAATCAGTACTTCTCGTCTTGTGGCCAAGAACAAAACTTTGCAGTTTTTGTTACCGATCAAGCAGTCGCAAACCCCCTTAACCCTTTGTTATGGGTCACTAAGTGACTCACCTGTTTTCACTCAAATTTAAATGTTTTAAACTAATTTCTGACAATAATTGATGAGTTTTTTTCATTTCGGAAACGAGAAATGTATGGCCAAAGTACTATGTCTTGTCATACAATCGTTATCGCTCTTTCGGTTGTAGCTTTAAGTATAAACACAAAGCTATTAAATTGTTTTTTAAAATGTGTGTTTAGAGAATTCTAAGGTAAACAAAACTCACTGTTGCGGATTTTCATAGCATACAAATTAGGAGTCTTACGATATGCCACAGAATCGTTATCAATCTTTTGCTTACAGTATCAACTAAAAAATCGACAGAAAAGTCATTAAATGTTGGCATCTAGAGAATTTCAAGACAAGAAAATGCACTCAAAATTGAGAGCGCTACGTCGTGTCAAAGAAATATCGCAGATATCTTTAGGCCTATTATTTTAAACGCGAATATCCAAAAAATCAGATGCCATCAATGTCGCTTCAGATGAAATAAGTGAAACAGGCGCACGTTTATTAATTTATTGAACAGTTGAAATTAACAATTTAGAGTAATATAAATGGGTGACAATCTCGTGGGGGAAGCTTAATAGTCAGGGGCGGATTTTTCTTTTTTGCCGCCCTAGGCCGCCGAAAGTTTGCCGCCCGTAAAAAAATTAAAGAGGTATTTTTTATTGATTCATGTTAGTTAGCTTGATACCGATCCTTTTACACATACGTTATTGAAGTGTAAATAAAGTTTATCAATTTTCTTCGAAATTTCGAAATGTTTTGCAGATTCTTATTTTGGAAAGCTCTGGTTTTTCTCCATTTCACAATTTAGGAAAGAAGAAATGTAATATTCTGAAGAAAAAAATTAAAAGTCATTGAAATATAAATAAATCTTGAACTATTTCTTATATTTTACAATACTTTTTCAAATTTGTTATGGAATACTTATTTTTATTAACTATTTATTAAGGGGATACCCCCCTGCCAAATCCAGTAACATTATTTCTCAGGCGATCGGGACGAAAATTTTTTTCGTCGCTCAACTTTTCATCTCAAATAAGAATATGAAGTCAAAATTTTTTTTTTTCAAAATTCAAGAATCAAAATTTTTCAAAATTTTTTTTTTAAGTGTATCGCAAATCCCAAACGTAATCTTTTTTTAAATGTTATTTTGAATTTTGAGAAAAATTCTCGAAGAGAAGAGTCAAAATCTGCGATTGTGGTTCCATTTTTTTGGAATTTTTATTTCATTTTTTTAACTTCTTTCATTTTTTTCACATTATTTCTCGGGTGATCGCGACGAACATTTTTTTAATCGCTCAACTTTTCATCTCAAATAAGAATATAAAGTCAAACATTTTTTTTTCATAATTAAAAAATCAAAATTAAAATTTTTTCTTTCAAGTATATCGCAAATCCCAAACGTAATCTTTTTTTAAATATTATTTTGAATGTGGAAAAAAAATTCTCGAAGAGAAAAGTCGAAATCTGCGATTGTGGTTCCTTTTTTTTTTAATTTTGATTTCATTTTTTTCACTTCCTGACGCCTATATTAGTTGCAAAGTCGTCGTATTTTTTTTCGTCACTCATTTCATACTCAAAATATTATCAGATGCTGATTCTCCATGAAGAATGGAATTTTTTAATTTTTTTGAAAACTCGAAGCGTTCGAATCATTCATGAAAAATAAAAAAAAAATCCATTATTTATGGAGAATCAGCATCTGATAATATTTTGAGTATGAAATGAGTGACGAAAAAAAAATACGATGACTTTGCAACCAATATAGGCGTCAGGAAGTGAAAAAAATGAAATCAAAATTTAAAAAAAAGGAACCACAATCGCAGATTTTGACTTTTTTCTTCGAGAATTTTTTTCCACATTCAAAATAATATTTAAAAAAAGATTACGTTTGGGATTTGCGAAACACTTAACATTTTTTTTTATTTTGATTTTTGAATTTTGAAAAAAAAAAAAAAATTTGACTTTATATTCTTATTTGAGATGAAAAGTTGAACTATGAAAAAAAATTTCATCGTGATCACCTGAGCAATAATGTTACTGGATTTGGCAGGGGGGTATCCCCTTAAACCGGTAAATAAAATGTTCAAATGCACAATTGATAAAAACGGGTCCGTGTATTGTTGAAAATTTCTCATTTGTTAATGTATTTAGATATTTTTAAGAATTTTGCAGTTTTATTTTAGACAAAACAAATTTTTTTCACCAGTTTAGGAAATGAGTAATATAATATTCAGAAAAAAAAATTGAAACTAGTTGACATTTTCTAAATTCCCGATATAATTATCATATATTCCCACATTCTTTTTATAAAAAAGTTGAGTCCTTTTTTACCTGTTAAAATAGTAAATAACAGTTTCAAGGTTTTCAAATTTCTTATTTCTTTATTTACTTAGACATTTGGAGAATTTTGCAGTTTTTTTTTTTTTTTTAGAAAATACAGATTATTTTCAAAATATAGGAAATGAGTAATGTAATATTCCGATTAAATTGGAAACTCAATAAATTATTTTTTAAATCCTGAACTATTTTTATGCTTTCCTATATTTTTTAATAGTATGGAAAAACTATGTTTATCGCCTATTAATTAAAATAGTTAAATAAAAACGTTTAATAACAGGTATAACAGTAAAAAAAAGTGTCTAAAGAGTATTCTTTAGAATTTCTTATATTCCAATTTGCTTCGATATATCGAAGAATTTGTATTTTTTTTAAACAGATTTTTTTGACAGTTTAGAAAATGAAAAATGTAATATCCTAAAAAAAATTTGGAAAGTCGTTGAAATATGAAAAAACGTAAACTAATCGTCATACTTCCCATATTGGTTATAAGAAATACGAAAAAATATGGGCCCTCTTTTACCTGTTAAAATAATAAATAAAATATTCTCATTTTTTTAATGTTTAATTTCTTTATTTACTTTAAAATTTTGAACAGTTTAGGATTTTTGTTTGCTGGAAAAATCCAGATTTTTCACAATTTACAAAATAAGAAATATTCTTTTAAAAAAGTGATGTCGTTGAAATATTAAAAGTCCTGAAATCCCATGTTTTCTCACAGTGGCTGACAGATTTTTAGATATTACAATAACTGAGAAAAAATTTCGGAAAATTTGCCGCCCTAGGCGCGGGCCTACTAGGCCTATTGATAAATCCACCACTGTTAATAGTTCATCTGCTATCCATCTCATCCTGGTGCCCCTTTCGAGTGGTGCGGCAACATCTACTTGAAGTGGGCATGACGGCTGCTATTCTCCGAGTTGCTCTGCCTCTTCCTGTGAATCAAACAAGCAAATTGCAACATTAGCCTTATCTTCATTTTCGAATCCGTACTCGTTGGTTTTTGTTACTTTGACATTCAACACTTAGGTATCATTGACATGTTTGTGACTCAAATAAGTTTCGTAGTAAATTCGGAACAATTTATTTGTTCCGAGAACCGCAAGAACCGTTGAATCGATTGATCTTTAATTTGGCACAGAAATCAAGCAACAGCCGGTTTTTGATTATTGAAATTTTTGACAAAATATATGCAGAAATTTAGACGTTATAGCTTTTTGAATTGAAAAAAGGGCGTAATCGCTCTAACTTTGGTAAAATTTGCGATATTTTGCTCAATAGTTCCTCACAAATGCAGAAACATCTGTCGATATTTGGGATTGAATTTGGCCGAAATCAGAAATGCGGTTCGGATTATATGGAGTTATTTAGTTTTCGAAAACATTACGTTATTGCATTAATTTTTTAAAAAGATGATCCAGCGATCCCAAATTTTGTATGTAAACGGAATAATATTCAGTAATACTAGATACATAAATTAGCCAAGATCGGTAGATCGAATCGGATTATACAAGAATTTGAATATTGCGTTATTATTTCTTGACGTCTAAAATTTCGTTAAAATGCAGTTTTTCAAACTTATTTAAAACAAGCGTGTAAAGTAGAACCTTGCATATTGCTTCCTTATTATCATTAACTTTTTACAAAGTTTTCTCTGTGTGATCTTATAGATGTATACTTGTAAAAAGTTAAAAATAATGAGGAAGTAATATGCGAGGCTCTTACCTCTGTTGATCTCACTCACCTCTATCTTAACATCCGTTTCGTTGTGAAGAGGGCTGATTGTGTTTTCTGTAGTTATCGAAGTCTTCTTCAGCGGCAGTAGCTCCAATTCAGCTAAACACGCTTGAGATTCGTGGAATATCCGGAAGAGGCCATTTCTTCGTACCATCGTAATGCCAGGCAGATCGAAGAAAGTTTGCCCGACGATGAGTGGCACATCCTGTATTTCGTCAAGAACGACGAATACATCAACTTCGCCTACAGCCAAGTCAATTTTTAAAGTGGCTTTGGTAATTCCGCACGGTTGTATAGCACTACCATCGAATCCTTCAAGCACTTCATTCGTTGGTTGCAGTTTTAGCTGCAATCTCTTCGCTTCCTTCTCCCTCAGAGTGATAGATGTATTCACTTCAGATATGCATGCTTGCATGATGGTTTCATTAAAAATTGCTTCGTCAAACCATATATTGCCGATCTTCGATCCTGTACTGATATTTGAGATTTTGATCATTTGAGGACCTCCAAACGCTGCGTTTAGACATTCGTTTTCCTCTGAATCATTAGAATCACAGTCATTGCGTTTTCTAATTTCATCAAGGTCAGGTTTCCTTACTGGAGTATCAATATTGTTCAAGAAAATGAGCAATTGTTCGGATGTTTGGTAGTTTTTTTGTTTGAGAATAGTTTTCAAACAATCATCAGTAATTCCATCGACAATGCAATCGACAGCGTCTTTTCCTTCGATATAGCATTGTCTCACGAGTGTTGCTTTGTCATCAAAATATGAGTTCATAGACTCGTCTGTTGTTTTGACTCGAGCTAACATTCTCGTGAGCTTCACCGGCATAGGAGTATGATCGGTAAAAGCTGCGATTATTTTCTCCTTCCACTCATTCCACACGAAATCAGTTGATTTCAACCCGATGTACCAAGTGTTGGCTAAACCTCGCACATTCTCTATGGCATTGGTGGTCATTGTGAAATCATCCCAACCATAGATTTTTCTCAAATCCTCCAGTTTCTGGATCCAAACTCGGATTGAAATACTCGTTCGATGTGGATCATATGGTGGGATTACCTCCTCACCTCCACTGAGTATTGGCGATCCATGTCCCTTTACAGCACCGGCTACCATGTCGACTAATTTGTGCACTGCCTCTATATTCTGCCTCTCCAAAAAAGCACTACGACCAGGAATTCGGCGGACAATCGGTGAACGAGATCGGTCGTCTCTGTTACACGATCCTCCACGAGAACGTTCACGATCTCTTCTTGAAGATCTTGACTTCCTTTCGCAGCTTCTGCAGTGGTGACATCGTGGCTCGTGTGAATGATGAGAACGCTCTCGAGAGCGAGATCGTGTAGGAGACCGATGATCCACTCTGCGTGTTCGATCCATCGTTCCTTTGACTACAAATTAACCACTTCACAAAATAAATGTCAATTGGAGCACTTGGAGCAGAAACGAGAACTACTAAATCACTTTTATGTACGCTTAACAATTGTTATGTAAATGCTTAATAAGAGCATTTAATTGAATCCAATTTATGGTATATTTATGTACCATTAGCACCGCGAACGAACGAAGTTTTTGTTGAAGTTGATAATCACTTAATCACTTTTTTAGCGACGTTGCTGGTTAAATATCGTTGCACTCCACATTAATATAATACAACTATTTCGCGGGTTAAACTGATTTAAATCAGATCTGGTTATAGTCAAAACTTTAGTGATAAACCGAAGAATTATACACAGTAACCAATATGACTATTTACTTATATCGTCCTTTTTGCAGGAGAGTTCTTCACTTGTCGGCTCGTTAGAGATAACTGACGCTTTGAAGTGTCAAAGTTTCTAGGTCTGCTAGTTTCTTCGTTGGTTGACTTTTTGGGGGTAAGAAACTAGAATGTGATTGGCTGTACTATTTTGGGAAGGGAGGATTGTAAGGGAGGATTTTTCGCGTTTGAGTCAACCTTTGCCGCGCCTTCGTCTGCACCTCAGAGTTAAGGGAAAGTGGTAGTAGGAGTAGTGTTTATTGTATTCAGGTACAAACTTATTACAAAGTTGTTAAATCTGAGTCAAGGAAAAGTCTATCATTGAAATACCTTTGCGGGCATCGCAGCGAGTACGTGCGAAAAGATTAGGTTAACAGCCGCCGCTTGGTAATAAAACCTTTGGCAACCGGCTGCGCTCCAGTATGACTAGCCGGAGAGTTCTATACCTGAGCTACGGCACATAATCCGATACAGACTAACAACATCAACCAGGGAAGATTGTAACCACCCTTGCAAATTTTCTCCATTTGTCGTTTTATTACAGTAGAGCGTCGATTATCCGAACGTCAATGCTTATGAAAGTAATAGGTTTTTCCAAGTATCCATTACTTTTCATTTTGGAAAGTTCCAGAAAGGTCTGTGAAGATAGAAAAAGAATCAGTTCAATAGGGAAAGGCCCATAGAAAACTTAGATTAAAAGAAAAAATCTACATTAAAATTATATCTCGTACATTATTGCGTTTGCCACTTAGCCCTTCTACATACTTCGTTATAATGGGGCCGTAATGATTTAAAAAAAAATTCAGTTCAATAGTGGAAGGCCCTTACGTAGAAAACTTAGATTAAAAGGAAAAAAAAATGATAATTACATCTGATACAAATTTTTAAAGTTGGAAAACATTTATATAAAGAGTACGTTAAAAAAACGAGGATTTTCATGTTTTTTAAGTTATAATAAATACTCTTTGGAGTTATCGAGATATCACCATATTAAATAAAATATAAGTAAACGGTTTATCTCGTAAACGAAACACCGTAGGCTCTTGAAATTTCGTACTTTTTCTAAGCGAATATAGTATTTCAATATTGAAAAATTAATATCATTTTTTTGGCAACATTGAAAAATCGGATGGCTGAATTCGTGTGGAATGTCTCATTAATATATTTCAGTACAAATAATATCTGTCATTTTAGATAAATTATTAATATCAGTTTTTTGGTTTATAAAAGAACGTTTTTAAAGTATGAGGCATATATTAATGCGATGAACAGTTATAAACAGTATTATCTAAATATGTGAGCATATTGTAAACGAAAAAGGACATCCATTCAGAATGCTTTACAGGGGACAAAACAGTCGTAGTGTTGTCCTTTTCACTAGCCCTTTTCTATCAGTGGTGAGTTCAATGCAATTGGATTCCAAGGGCCCACTTATCTTCAAGCATAAACAGAAACGATAGAGTGAAGGTGTCTTATTAAATAATGATGATGATACGATCAGCTCTATAATTATGATTTTATAATAATCACGTGTAGCGATTGTAATACGATGATTAAACTTTGGGATGGCTGCAAAAATTATTATTTTTCAATAAAAATTCACGGTAATTCTTTTGAAAAAATGAAAAAAGAAAAGTAATGGATTACTTATTACTTCCATTATTTTTACTATTTCTTGCAATATTAAAGCGAAAATTAGTATTTTTTCAGCTATTCAAATGCTTACACTCTATTTTATAATCACTGCATATTATTATTATGAAATCATAATTACAAAACAAATTGTACTGTAAACTATATCTCATGAATTAATGGGGATTTACAACTCTCCTCACATCACTAACTGTTAACGAAAAAGTTGTATTCATTTGAAATCTATGTTTTTGTGTGACCATTTTCGAAGAATTGTAGACATCAATGTCTCTGAACAGTCTTTATTAAAAACGTCACAGAATTGTATTTATTTATTCCAATACATGGCTTCTTAAGCCTTCTGCACAACCCAGCCATTTTCTTATAATTATTACACAGCTCCACCACAATCCGTTATTTTAATATCACATTCAGTATATATCGTCCATATCCAATTTATACGTTTAATTATGACTCTATTCTTTTGTTAGAAATTCGCTCGCTATTTCTCGCATCAGTCCAGAACCCAGCTACTTTCCTGAAGGCCCTGCTGTACTCACATAACCAGTGGTGGATTTATCAATAGGCCTAGTAGGCCCGCGCCTAGGGCGGCAAATATTGGGGGCGGCAAATTTTCCGAAATTTTTTCTCAGTTATTGTAATATCTAAAAATCTGTAAGCCACTGTGAGAAAACATGGGATTTCAGGACTTTTAATATTTCAACGACATCACTTTTTTTAAAGAATATTTCTTATTTTGTAAATTGTGAAAAATCTGGATTTTTCCAGCAAACAAAAATACGAAACTGTTCAAAATTTTAAAGTAAATAAAGAAATTAAACATTTAAAAAATGAGAATATTTTATTTATTATTTTAACAGGTAAAAGAGGGCCCATATTTTTTCATATTTCTTATAACCAATATGGGAAGTATGACGATTAGTTTAAGTTTTTTCATATTTCAACGACTTTCCACATTTTTTTTAGGATATTACATTTTTCATTTTCTAAACTGTCAAAAAAATCTGTTTAAAAAAAATGCAAATTCTTCGATATATCGAAGCAAATTGGAATATAAGAAATTCTAAAGAATACGCTTTAGACACTTTTTTGACTGTTATACCTGTTATTAAACGTTTTTATTTAACTATTTTAATTAATAGGCGATAAACATAGTTTTTCCATATTATTAAAAAATATAGGAAAGCATAAAAATAGTTCAGGATTTAAAAAATAATTTATTGAGTTTCCAATTTAATCGGAATATTACATTACTCATTTCCTATATTTTGAGAATAATCTGTATTTTCTAAAAAAAAAAAAAAAAAAAACTGCAAAATTCTCCAAATGTCTAAGTAAATAAAGAAATAAGAAATTTGAAAACCTTGAAACTGTTATTTACTATTTTAACAGGTAAAAAAGGACTCAAAATTTTAATTTTGATTTTTTAATTATGAAAAAAAAATGTTTGACTTTATATTCTTATTTGAGATGAAAAGTTGAACGATTAAAAAAATGTTCGTCGCGATCACCCGAGAAATAATGTGAAAAAAATGAAATAAAAATTCCAAAAAAATGGAACCACAATCGCAGATTTTGACTTTTCTCTTCGAGAATTTTTCTCTAAATTCAAAATAACATTTAAAAAAGATTACGTTTGGGATTTGCGATACACTTAAAAAAAATTTTTGAAAAATTTTGATTCTTGAATTTTGAAAAAAAAAAATGTTGACTTCATATTCTTATTTGAGATGAAAAGTTGAGCGACGAAAAAAATTTTCGTCGCGATCGGCTGAGAAATAATGTTACTGGATTAGGCAGGGGGGTATCCCCTTAATAAATAGTTAATAAAAATACGTATTCCATAACAAATTTGAAAAAGTATTGTAAAATATAAGAAATAGTTCAAGATGTATTTATATTTCAATGACTTTTAATCTTTTTCTTCAGAATATTACATTTCTTCTTTCCTAAATTGTGAAATGGAGAAAAACCAGAGCTTTCCAAAATAAGAATCTGCAAAACATTTCGAAATTTCGAAGAAAATTGATAAACTTTCTTTATACTTCAATAACGTATGTGTAAAAGGATCGGTATCAAGCTAACTAACATGAATCAATAAAAAAATACCTCTGTAATTTTTTTACGGGCGGCAAACTTTCGGCGGCCTAAGGCGGCAAAAAAGAAAAATCCGCCCCTGCACATAACTCCAAAGTTGGGGGTCCTTTCAAGCTCTCTATCACTATTCTAACCAGATCCTTCCGTACCCTGTCGCCTCTCCATCCGGCCACCCCATTAAAATGGTTGGACTTCAGATTTTGTTCATCGGACAAATTGCCTCGGAAAAATTCGGCGATCACTCAAAGATTCCGAGGCAATTTGTCCGATGAAAAAATCTGAAGTCCAACCATTTTAATTAATTTTAATTTTGAATATGGATTTTTTTTTATATATTAAAAACATTCAAATTAAAAAAAAAATACTCAAAATTCGGCGATCACTTAAAGATTCCGAGACAATTTGTCCGATGAAAAAATCTGAAGTCCAACCATAAAAAAAAATAATTTTGTTGTTTCTTCCATAAAATGTGACCTGAAATTAAGCAATTAATTTTGAATATATTTTTTTCTTGTTGGCCATAAAAAAAATGCACATTTTCGTCTTTTAATGATTTCGATACAATCAATAGTTTCTGAGATATTACAGATTAAATGAAAAACGATAAAAAATAAAAAAATTTGCATATCCGGTCAAATATTTTTTTAGAATTTTGAAATTTGGTCCATCAATAGACACCATTGAATTTGATTTTTAGAAAAAATTTGAGATTTTTTTTTTTCGGGGTGGCGAAAGTCCCGTGGAATCCCCCATATGTGTTCCAAATTCTCTTCTACCTTGCCGCATACTCCACACCGCTGATTCTCAAAACCTTTTTTTCCCACCTTTCCCACATTTCCACATCGCAGTCTCGCCCTTTCCTCCTTTATTTTTCTAATTACATTCTCGCGGTCCCAATACTTTTCTCTCTCGATCCCTTGCTTCCACTTTTTATATAATGGGCAAAAGGTGGAGCGCTCTGCTTTCACCCAGTCTCCTTGTATGTGCTGTTCTTCTTTTATTTTTAATTCTTCTGCAAGAACCCCCTTTAATTCCTCTCCCGTCTGTCTATTCCAGATCCGATTAATAACCCTCCCCTCTCCCACTTCCCTCATCGCTTCCTCCAACTCCTTTCCCCATTGTGACCGTTTTTCATTCTTTATTCCGCGTATTTCTTCTCTTAAGCATATTTTCGGCCAGCGTCCGTCCTCCATATCCAAAATTTCCAGCATATATTTACACGCTCTACGCCCCGCCTCCACCTCTATACTCCGTCTTCCCGCCTCTAGTTTCGATAAATACGCTGGTGTATTTCGCGCTACCCCCATAGCCATTTTCTCCTCTTTTTCCATTCCATTTTTCCTCCCTTCTTTTCCATCCCCAGATTTCCACCCCGTACAGTACTCCGTACTTGACCAATGAATCCATTAAATATAACCTTTCCTTCAGCTTGTCAATCCTAGTCCTTTTATGAGCCCCCATACCGCGTTAATAGCCTTTTGTACCTTACCCGCCACTCTTCTCAAGAGACTCCAAAACTTATTCCTAGTCGTGAATTTGAACCCGAAATATTTGAAGCTACGAACTACTTCTATTTCTTTCCCCTTTTATAATCAGCTCTCCCCAGCCTTTCATTTTCCTCCATTCCTGAAAACCATTATGTTTGTCTTACCGACGTTTACTTCCACGTATCTTTCCAGCGTCTTTATCATCCTTCCTAATTCTTGGACATCCTCCGCCAGTACGGCGAAGTCATCAGCGTACTTTAACGCGAAAATTTTGACTCCACCCATTACTGTGCCTCCCTCGTTTTTTCTTTCCCATCCCTCGTCGATGTCGTCCAGAAAAATATTAAAGAGGGTCGGGCTGATCGGACACCCTTGTCGCACTCCGTTAAAAACGTCACAGAATAAATTCAGTAAAAACAGAAAAGAAGATACTGTATCGTAATCTATCGTAAGATAAATTTATAATTAGATTTATTTATTAGTATGAAATAGTGCTTATAGAAGAATATGATATAAACATTAAATATGTACTGGCAGATATTGAAAGACAAAAAGTTCTTGCTAAATTTGTTATTTGTTTTTTACTCAAACTTACTTGTATTCTTTTATTGCAAATCATTCACATGTTATTCACACCACTGTACAATATTCCACTGGCGCAGGAAGAACCTTTTTGGAAATATATACTACGACTACATCAGATTATTTAGTTTTGTTTCATAAATAAACTAAATAAATGAACTTCGGTAAAAATCTATTTACGGTTTAAACACGACTGTTTATGGTGCGTTAGATAAGCCACAAGCAACATATTCGTTGATCAATTTCTTCGCTGCACACAGAAAAAAGGCTTGTTTATCGAGGCCAGATACGTGTGTTGTATATATCGAATTGCTATCGCGGTGTTTACGTTACGGAAAGTGAGAAGAATTAGTGGTCGTAGTTTAACTCCCGTTTCGTTATATTGTATACAGGACTAAATGCCAAACCTTTCGATCATACTTGCATTTTATACTCTTGGCCGCTATACGAATATACATATGAGACAGTTTTCGCCAATTCAGCAACTTTTTTTTCTGACATTCTCGGATATTTCTCGAATTGGGGAGATGTTTTTTTTTAATGAAAAAAACGTAATATTACTCCTACGATCGTATATTTTTATTTTTAAATGTAATACAAAAATTATATTATTAATAATATTATAGAATATGGTATTTGGGACGACAGGATTTTTAAAAATCGGTTTCTATTATTTGTTTTTACCAGGGTGAGGATAGTAAAAGCCAATAAGCGCACTTGAGGTATAATTTATTTAAGATTTTTAATAATTATAAAAAATAATAGTTACGTTTTGATTTTTACTTTAAATCTTACGTAAAAAACAATGTGACGAGAAATAGTAGTAGTAGTAGTTTATTTTGTATAAAGGTGAAACACCTATTACAAAAGTGTTAAGTGTAACTTAACCTTAACTTATAACTAGATTTAACAATATATGGGGGATTCCACGGGACTTTCGCCACCCCGAAAAAAACAAAATCTCAAATTTTTTCGAAAAACCAGATTCAATGGTGTCTATTGATGGACCAAATTTCAAAATTCTAAAAAAATATTTGACCGGATATGCAAATTTTTCCGTTTTTTATCATTTTTCATTTAATCTGTAATATCTAAGAAACTATTGATCGTATCGAAATCATTAAAAGACGAAAATGTGCATTTTTTTATTACCAACAAGAAACAAAATATATTCAAAATTAATTGTTTAATTTCAGGTCACATGTTATGGAAAAAACAACAAAATTATAATTTTTTTATGGTTGGACTTCAGATTTTTTCATCGGACAAATTGCCTCGGAATCTTTGAGTGATCGCCGAATTTTGAGTATTTTTTTTTTCATGGGATGGCCCAATGCTGTGGATCTTACAGCAATTTGAATTTTTTAAATGTATTTAAAAAATGCATATTGCTGTAACATCACAGAATTAAGCCATCCCATGAAAAAAAAAATACTCAAAATTCGGCGATCACTCAAAGATTTCGAGGCAATTGGTCCGATGGAAAAATCCGAAGTCCAACCATTTTAATTAGTTTTAATTTTGAATATGGATTTTTTTATATATTAAAAACATTCAAATTGCTGTAACCTCACAGCATTGGGCCATCCCATGAAAAAAAAAATACTCAAAATTCGGCGATCACTCAAAGATTCCGAGGCAATTTGTCCGATGAAAAAATCTGAAGTCCAACCATAAAAAAAAAATAATTTTGTTGTTTCTTCCATAAAATGTGACCTGAAATTAAGCAATTAATTTTGAATATATTTTTTTCTTGTTGGCCATTAAAAAATGCACATTTTCGTCTTTTAATGATTTCGATACGATCAATAATTTCTGAGATATTACAGATTAAATGAAAAACGATAAAAAACAAAAAAATTTGCATATTCCGGTCAACTATTTTTTTAGAATTTTGAAATTTGGTCCATCAATAGACACCGCTGAACCTGATTTTTAGATGAAATTTGAGATTTTTTTTTTTGGGGGGTGGCGAAAGTCCCGTGGAATCCCCCATATATGATTTCTTATGTGTAACACATTGTTTATTAACTATGTTCTTAAATACTTTGGTATCCGCTACTAATACGTATGCTCTGCTATTAAAACTAGGAATAGGGTTTAACTCGAGAGTAGGAGCTAATCACTGAGCGCAAAGGCACGAGTCTTGCAACATGAGGCGATATAGTGGAACATTTTCTTTACTTGAGTTTCGGACGTTGCTATCAATAGTTCCGGGAATGTTTGCAAATTTCTATCTCTATGTGGTACACACAGGGGGCACCGAGTTAAGGAGGGTCTTCTGTTACTTGTCGTGGGGAGGCCGAAGAGCGGTGAGACGTGAGACGGCGGTAGCTAGCCGTGCAACAATGTTGCGTCGGAGGCGGCAAACTCGTGTAACACGAGTTATCCTTATCACTTTAATTTCAACAAAACGGTACAGACGAATGTTTCGAAAATTGGATATGGGGGATTCCACGGGACTTTCGCCACCCCGAAAAAAAAAAAAATCTCAAATTTTTTCTAAAAATCAGATTCCATGGTGTCTATTGATGGACCAAATTTCAAAATTCTAAAAAAATATTTGACCGGATATGCAAATTTTTCCGTCTTTTATCATTTTTCATTTAATCTGTAATATCTAAGAAACTATTAATCGTATCGAAATCATTAAAAGACGAAAATGTGCATTTTTTTATTGCCAATAAGAAAAAAAATATATTCAAAATTAATTGTTTAATTTCAGGTCACATTTTATGGAAAAAACAACAAAATTATTATTTTTTTATGGTTGGACTTCAGATTTTTTCATCGGACAAATTGTCTCGGAATCTTTGAGTGATCGCCGAATTTTGAGTATTTTTTTTTTCATGGGATGGCCCAATGCTGTGAGGTTACGGCAATTTGAATGTTTTTAATATATAAAAAAATCCATATTCAAAATTAAAATTAATTAAAATGGTTGGACTTCAGATTTTGTTCATCGGACAAATTGCCTCGGAATCTTTGAGTGATCGCCGAATTTTGAGTATTTTTTTTTCCATGAATAAAAAATACTGAAAATTCGGCGATCACTTAAAGATTCCGAGACAATTTGTCCGATGAAAAAATCTGAAGTCCAACCATAAAAAAAAATAATTTTGTTGTTTCTTCCATAAAATGTGACCTGAAATTAAGCAATTAATTTTGAATATATTTTTTTCTTGTTGGCCATTAAAAAAATGCACATTTTCGTCTTTTAATGATTTCGATACGATCAATAGTTTCTGAGATATTACAGATTAAATGAAAAACGATAAAAAACAAAAAAATTTGCATATTCCGGTCAACTATTTTTTTAGAATTTTGAAATTTGGTCCATCAATAGACACCGCTGAACCTGATTTTTAGATGAAATTTGAGATTTTTTTTTTTTGGGGGGTGGCGAAAGTCCCGTGGAATCCCCCATATGTAGTTCTGGAAAGTACGTCGTTTCAAGCGGTATACGTTTTCAAAAGATGACATCACTCCTTCTATTTTTTTTACACGATCGAAAATGCACTATTTTCCATAAGCCCAATGTTATATCTCTTAACTTTGAGAATTAATATCTTTAAAACGGTGCAGACAACCTCATGAAAACTCCACAGTTTGATGAGAGGATTACTCGTGAACATGCTGTCCAAATTTCAAAACGCTGGCATCCCTTCGAGATAATAGAAGACCCTCCTTAAGAGGTGCTCGATGGTTTCATCTTCTTTACAAATTATGCATAGTTCCCGATTGTTAAACTTATAATGTAGACCTTTTATTTTAAATCCATACCTGAAACTGCCTGCAAGTCTACACTGTGCAGTGACCCTAATAAACGAGAGAGACATATTATACTGCAAGTAGTCTTCACAGTTAAGCTTGTTCAATTGCTTTATTTCTTTGTACATCGCGCTGTACGACGACCTAAGGGCCCTAACTGCGTCTGAGTAAAACGTTTGTTGCTTAATGATGTCTAAGATACCAGGGAGGGCATTTTCGAGAGCGATCGGGATAGTGTCTTTAAGTATTTGATGGCAGCCATATCTTGTCAGAATTGTCTTAAGCAAAGAGTACGAATTATATTTTACTAAATTGTTTTCTGATATATCTAACGATACCGGGCGATCCAAGGCGATGCAAGGGTATCTATTCTCAGCCATTTTCAATATTTTTATGAGATAGCATATGGCTCATTTGATAACCAATAGGTCGATTGGGGAACTTCCTGTTTCTAGGCAAAGCATGTATCTAGGTGTGCACTTTGGTAATCCAAGCAGTGATTTAAGAAATCCATGCTGTACCTTCTCTAACTCGTTTAAGTAGCTTAGACCCCAGATACCTGACCCACACAAAAGAGTGGAACATACCACCGCGTGAAAAATTGACAATCTAGATTTCCAGCTACTCGTACGGGTAGCTATCATGGGCGTCCAGATCGTGCCTAATGCTACCCTAGCTTTCGTTACTGAGTATGTGACGAAAAATATACTGGAAGGTTTATTCAAAATCGTATGTTTATTCACATCATTTTTTTTCTACCCAAATTTTCGATTACTGCACTGCCAATTTTTCAGCGTATTCTTCATATATTTATAAAATTTAAAAAATTCAAGGAATTTTTTTTAAGGAAAAACACTTTTATTTCGATTAGTTTGCGTGCATTTTTTTTGTCCCAACATAAGAGTAAAATGTAACTACCAGGGATCCAAAAATTATTTTGGACGTTAAATTTTTAATCTTGTATTAAACTGGTACATTTTCCCCTTCCAAGATATAAATATTTTTAGAACAATGCTCCAACATTTGTAAAAGTGTTCCCAAGTAATTGTAAAATTTTGCTTATTATGACAAATATTTGAAAAAGCAAAAAAAGTGGCTTATTAATCAAGAATTCCTGATATATAAAACATTTGAATATTAATTATGCGTGATTTATATGGTATCTGTAATAACACCTCGGCTCTCTATTAGGGTGTGTCGAATTTTTTTTTTTTTTCTTTTCATATTGTATGGTCTCAAACCATTGTTTGTGCCTTTAAACAACTCGTCTGAAAATTTGAGCACGATAAAAAAATTTTTAGAGGTGGCTCAAACGATGTATCGATTTCTCATTTAATTAACACGTAAATGAATACGGCTCTTAATAAATTCATGTCCCCAAATTACGGATGCGATATATTGGAGTTTGTATATTTTTTTTCGTCATCTTCATATCATTTGGAAGTGAAAAAGTGCTTACAAATTTTTCGTTTAGATCAATAGTTTTCAAGTCATGATTTTTTTAAGGCGCGAGATATTCATTTCGCCTAAATTCGAGAAATTCGGGCAAGAATTGCAAACACTTCCCGATGTTAAAAAAATTTGAAAAAATTCATACTTATTATAAGCACTCAAAAGACTAATTTCGCATAATAATAATTTCAAAATGTTATTAACAAATTGTTAAAAAGAAAATTGTTCATCAAAATATGCGGTGACTCAACTTTTTTTTGTATGAAAAAGATTCGTTCATTTTTCGGAATACATATGAATTTTTTCAGATTTTTATCTTTATTTTGATTTTTCTTGTTATTTACATGGAAAAATGTGCAAAAATAAAAATAAAGACAAAAATCTGAAAAAATTCATACGTATTCCGAAAAATGAACGAATTATTTTCATAAAAAAAAAAGCTGAGTTACCGCATATTTCGATGAACAATTTTCTTTTTAACAATTTGTTAATAATCTTTTCAATGCCATACCAAAATATTATTAACAAATTGTTAAAAAGAAAATTGTTCATCGAAATATGCGGTAACTCAGTTTTTTTTTATGAAAATAATTTGTTCATTTTTCGGAATACGTATGAATTTTTTCAGATTTTTGTCTTTATTTTTATTTTTGCACATTTTTCCATGTAAATAACAAGAAAAATCAAAATAAAGATAAAAATCTGAAAAAATTCATATGTATTCCGAAAAATGAACGAATCTTTTTCATACAAAAAAAAGTTGGGTCACCGCATATTTTGATGAACAATTTTCTTTTTAACAATTTGTTAATAACATTTTAAAAATTATTATTATGCGAAATTAGTCTTTTGAGTCCCTATAATCAGTATGAATTTTTTCAAATTTTTTTAACATCGGGAAGTGTTTGCAATTCTTGCCCGAATTTCTCGAATTTAGGCGAAATGAATATCTCGCGCCTTAAAAAAATCATGACTTGAAAACTATTGATCTAAACGAAAAATTTGTAAGCACTTTTTCACTTCCGTATGATATGAAGATGACGAAAAAAAATATACAAACTCCAATATATCGTATCCGTAATTTGGGGACATGAATTTATTAAGAGCCGTATTCTTTTACGTGTTAATTAAATGAGAAATCGATACATCGTTTGAGCCACCTCTAAAAAATTTTTTATCGCGCTCAAATTTTCAGACGAGTTGTTTAAAGGCACAAACAATGGTTTGAGACCATGCAATATGAAAAAAAAAAAAAAAAATTCGACACACCCTACTCTCTATATCTCATCGAAACTCGAATATTAAGAAGTCAATTAATTGTGGGCATTGCCCATGTCTGAATCAATATAATTTAGAGTT
This sequence comes from Ephialtes manifestator, assembly GCA_963970395.1. Taxonomy (NCBI): domain Eukaryota; kingdom Metazoa; phylum Arthropoda; class Insecta; order Hymenoptera; family Ichneumonidae; genus Ephialtes; species Ephialtes manifestator. Next base: position 26,489,222 of record OZ019975.1, on the reverse strand, counting down.
TTCGTACAATTGTAGAATTATAAAATGTTGTAAAAAGTAAAATCAACATCAAATATGCATTTCAGGAAGAGCCATACACTACAGCGGTGATCCTCTGGAAGACTTAAATCTTATACGGTTTCTGGATCGCTACGTATTCAAGAATCCAAAGAAGCTTGAGGATAAAAAGGTCGTGAAGGCAAATGATCCCCTCGCCCAACGTGCAAAGTACATTCCTCGAGGTGTGAAATTGGTCCCGGTTGACAGTCAGGCGTACCTAAACGAACGAGAAGATCGAATTCCCGTCGATGAACTGTTCCTTTATCGCTACCTACAGAAAAAGAACGAGCTTAAGGGTCCTTATGTGAAAAAGGAGGATGACGACGATAACGACAGTGTCAACAGCGAGGAATTCAACGAGTTACTTGATTCTTTAGGAGGCAAAGGAAACGATTTCGACGACTTTGATATCGCCGCTGATATCGGTTCGGCTAAGAAGAAAAAGAAGAAAGGTACGTTTCTCAAATTCGTCAGGAAACACACATCCCAATTTTTTTAATCATCCGAAATTGTGCACGTTACAACATTTTTGCTATAAACTTGTCACATTACGTATATAGTGTTTTAACTTTTTTTTTTGTAAAATCAATTAAAGATTTTATGTCAATCAAAGATTTAAAAAAAAATTGAACATGCCTCATTGTCAATAAAGTTGGAAATTTTATTAGTGCTTCTCATATCAAGCATAGCCTGAAGATGAAGTTGGAGAGGTGTTTTGATTTTATAGAGGCCATTTTTTGCTTCCTTGAGGATAAAGGAAGCTTTGTTTTCATGAAAAACCTTTTTTTCGAGATTTTACGTGCTCCTTCTATAGCTGTTGTATTTTGGGTTATTCCGTATGCTTTCTTCAAGGCTTTTATGTTGCCCTTCTCCCCTTTTCCCCGTTCCCCTCATCCTAATGCACTACTGTATCGCATTTGCACGAGGGCACAGGGTAATTACGGAAAATCCGGCCGATACAGACGGCTTTATTTTTACTGTGTTTCTACTGTATGAGAGATACATTAGAAACTCAGAAAAACTGCCTCTCGCTCAGGAGTTGGCGCGCAAATCAGTGGACGACTAAGCAGTCACCCATCCAAGTTATGGCCGCAAATAATGCTGCTTAACTCACCGACAGTAGAGGACGCGCGGTCGGTGTGTGGCTTCGGCCGTCCCCAGAGTTAAGCAGCATTATTTGCGGCCATAACTTGGATGGGTGACCGCTTAGCCGTGCACTGGTTTGCGCGCCAACTGCTGAGCGGGAGGCAGTTTTTTCTGAGTTTCTAATGTATTCTCATACAATAAAAACTCAGTAAAAATAAAGCCCCCTGCATCGGCCAGATTTTCCACAGTTTCCCCATGCCCTCGTGCAAATGCGATACATTAGTGCATTAGGATGAGTGGCTGCGGACAACACTCTATGAAGTGAACGGGGAACGGGGTATCTACGATGGAACGGCGAAAAGGGGAGAGGGGCAACGTATAAGCCTGAAGAAGGCATACGGAAAGAAACAAATAATGCTGCTTAACTCTAGGGACCGTCGAAGTCCCAAACCAACCGCGTGTCCACTGCTGTCGGTTTCTTTATCTGTTGTAATTTTTTTATAAAATGTATACAGAATTTTAGTTTTAATTTATTTTTTTATTTTTTCAAAAAAGTGCATCGCTTTAAATATCGTATATTTTGAGAAATTTTAATAAACAGTTCTTCATATGTGCAAGTACATTCAATGATGTTTCGTAATGATCTAAGATGAATTCAAATGAAAAAATGGCTCTTGAAACGGGTGTCATGTATGATCATAATCATGATGATGATAAGCGATTTTCGAATTTTGGGAAACTGCGATATCGATGCGGCAGTACCAAATTTGATCATACAGGACTCCCGTTTCATGAGCCATTTTGTCATTTGAAAACGCGCAAAATAGTCGATGAGCAGATGAATATTTCAATGTTTTAAAGGCTTTCATTTTTTATTTTGTTAACTTCAATGTCGAGGCAGCAGTACTAAACATTATCGAACATGTTTCTGCCTTTACAAAATTTCATAGTCTGACGAAAGCAACCATCTCCATGAGCGCTTCACCAAGCAAAAAAAAAATTTCTAAAAATCACTGTTTTTAATGAATTTTGGCCTTGATGCGGCAAAACTGAATATCATCGCACAACTCCCAGCTTTTGCGAAAACATTTTTTTCGTGATAATCAATACAGCATTTCAGGAGCAACCGATTATAAAGAAATTATGTTTTTTGAATAGCCCTAGTGTACATGCTTCAATATAAAGCAACGCTCCACTACAGTTATTTAAGGAGGTTGGAGCGCTCCACACTAGTCAAATCAGTGCTAAATTTTTAAAAGCGTTTCTACAATTTCAGATGGTTTAATAATCTGTTCCAAGGTGTTAATCACTTAGCAGCATTAGTTCTTGATATTCAAATACATTCACAGCTGTCATATGAACAATAAATCGATCAATATCTCCAAATTTCCGATGTCATGATTTTTCATCCACTTTTTTAAAAGGGTAAACCGTAAAATCAGTCCGATTATGACGAAGCATAGCTCATTTTGATCAGTGGAAGATCCTTAATCGATTGACCGTCCGGATTTTCTATAGTATCAGGCGTTCAAAAGTTACAGCCATTTGTATACTTGATGTTCGGTTATGATAGGATTAACAAACGGTTGTATCTTTTGAACTACTAATACGATTTAAAAAAAATAGACGGCCAATCGATAGAATATCTTTTAGTAAACAAAATGAGCTATTGGTCGTCATAATCGGATTGATATTACTGTTTACCCTTTTAAAAAACTGGATGAAAAAACATAACATCAGAAATTTGCAGATATTGATCGATTTACTGTTGATATAACAGTTGTGAATGTATTTAAATATCAAGAACTAATGCTGCTATGTGATCAACACCTTGGAACAGATTATTAAACCATCTGAAATTGTAGAAACGCTTTTAAACATTTAGCACTGATGTGACTAGTGTGGAGCGCTCCAACCTGCTTAATGCATTACACTTTAAGGAAACAATTTAAAAAATTTATCACTGATTTGACCAGTGTAAAACAGTCGAACATCCTTAAATATACTTTCAGTAGAAACGGATAGAAATATTTGTTCTCATTTTGTTCCAGCTCATGACTCAGATGAAGACGACGAAGATGATGAAGAAGACGAAGATGATGACGCGAGCGACAACTCTGATGTCGACGTGGATAACGAATTGTACGACGACGATGACGAAGATGTAGATCTCGATCCAGAAAATCTGGATGACGATATGAGCGACATAGATCTCGACGGTATCGACGACGAAGATCTTAGCGACATGGAATTCAACGACGACGATGACTTAGACGACGACACGCCTAAATCCTCGGGTAAATCGAAGGGAAAGAGCTTCAAGAAGGAAAACAAGGGCGCTAAAAAGAAGAAGGGTATAGATAGCAACGTCTTCGTGTCTGCAGAAGAATTTGCGGAAATGCTCGAAAAGCAAGGACATTCAAAAATAAAACACGGCAGCAGCAACGCTTTCAGTGATGCCGATGGCGCGAGCGTTAAGCAGTTGGACTGGGAAATTGGGAGGAATCAACGGCTCACCGGCAAAAAAAGGCCACGCAACCAAAACTACAAAGGCAAAAAGAATGTAAAGAAATTCAAACGATGATTCTAATTAAATATATGTATATTGTGAATGCAATATTTTCCTTTGCTCGGAGATCCTTACAATTTTTTTACACTGTTTTTATCTTAACGTTGCTTTTATAAAGCCATGCTAATGGCACAACTTGTGCGTTCGCTTGCTTAATATTATCTCGTTGCGCTTCTCCAAACGAGTGTAGATTAGAGGCAAAAGGAAAACAAAATATTCCGCGACGGTGATATTCACTTAATTGTGTTTTATTAATACAGTAGTTCTTTTTGTTTAATCTTCGAGGACCGAAAAAAACTTGGCTCATTTCCGTTTTGTTAAAAGACAAAATGCACTAACAGAATATAGAAACCGGTAGGTGAGACCCACTCAATATCGGCGCAATTTGCAAAAAACCGCATGAACTTTTATACCAGTAAACGACCATTGCGAGATTTCTCAAATTTCGAAAATCACGTCGAACAGTTTAAGGGAACATAACAGAAAAAAACATAATCTCCAAAAAGCCTTCTAAGTGAATTTTACTTCTACTGTAACAGCGTCACGGAATAGTCGAAAAATAATTTTCCGATTATTGGTTATTATACTTAGCATTCGCTGGGTTTAACGTTAATGAAAATAAGAGGAAAAGAACAGATTCGTACATTAAAATAGTTTAAATACTACGTTCTCTGTCACGTTTGTGTCACGTGTCACTACAAATACAAGCCAAATTAGTTTTAGAATAAACTGAAGTATTCCGGAGGGTAAATCCTTTCCAGCAGGCTATATAAATTTTTGTTGTTGTCTTTATTTCAATTTTTCGTGTGTAATGTCTGTACTTTGTTACAAAGGCTCGAGAACGTTGAGAGCGTAGTCACCGATCGTGGTTTCGAATGTCAAGACACGTGGGTTTCAATTCATGAAGTTTTAATCTCATATTCTCTATTCGATAGTGACACAACGACAAACGACAATTACACTTACACCTATGAAATGTAGATTTTTTTGTAATCCGTAAAAAAACGTCAGCTAGCTTCCATACCATCGCTTTCTCTCTCTCTCTCTCTGTCCTTCCCGTGGTTCTTTTTGGCAATACCTGCCGTGTAAAACGTCACATTGGTTCGTTATGCGTACAGTTTTTTTTTGTGTTTTTTGTGTTTTTTTATAGTCTTAAATCTTAAAACGAGCAATGTGAGTGGATCGGAAGGCTAGGGGCTATTCAGGGTCGGGTTTGCTAGATCCTTCTTCGTCGTGCGTCGGACTGTGCCACGTTAGTCGCTCCTCGTAGAACCTTATGACAATCTGCGGACATTTTTCGTTCGCTACGCGCGCTGGAACGAGATCTGCGTCATCCGTTCCCTTCCACTTCATCAGGAACATAAGTTCCCCGCTCGAGTCTGTAGCGCCGATTATACGCTCGGGATCCAAGTTTCGTTCGAAGCCTGCAATAGATAATATTATGATAATTGTTGTTATTATTCTTGGATACTTATCGACGGTTCCTAATGAAGTAATTCACGGAAATTATTCAAACTGAGGTTTCTCAGAGTTCAATTCCAAACTGACTCATTTCACGATTCAGAAACAAACTTATCTCAATTAATAATAATATTTGAGATACGTTAGTTTGTTCAGAAATAAACTAATTTATCTCAATTAATAATAATATTTGAGATAAGTTAGTTTGTTTCTCGATCCTGAGATAAGTCAGTTTGGAATTGAATGCTGAGATACCGCAGTTTAAATAATTTCCGTGAGTTTCTTCAGTTTTATTAGGAGCCGTCGTTATTATTAGCGTGGTACAAAAAAAAAACAAAGATAAAATTATTTTTTATCAATAGAAGGTTGATGCTTTTTAACGACTGCAGATTATTATGCGCATTATTAAGCACGAATAATATGCTCTGCTAGAAACTTTGCAAAACTGGTAGCAAAAACTGGTCAGAATAAATTCTATACTGATTTTTAAAAAAAATGATGCAAAGTTGAATCATGGTTTCCAAGAATCTTGAATATGTTGTAAGTAATTTTCGAAGAATTCTCTACAGGCAGCTGCAGCATGTGGCAAAAACCGGTAAAACAGAAATCTACACTGAACGCGAGAAAAATGAATGCAATTTTTTACGGATTTTGCAATTGGAAGCATCGTTTTCTGAATTTTAGACGCTGTGTACGGAAATATTGATTTTGTCAATTACGAACGTTCAAAATGAAGATTTTAAGGTAATTGCTTTTTAGAGCGTTTTGGCAAGGTCAACACTACAAACTGTTAAATTAATTATTAATAATTATTAATTAAATTAATATAATATAATTAAATATTATATGAAATATTAATATAATTAAATTAATAATTAGTGAAGCATAAATAGTGGAGTCTTTGTAAAAATGTGGATCAATTGACTTGAATTTTTTATAGCTATAGCATAAAAGTTATAATTATTGAAAAAAAAAAAAAAAAATAAACGCACCTTCAGGTTTCTTTTCTTCTGCGACTTTTTTCTTAGCTTGCGTTGGTGTCGGCGTGCTTGAGCTTTTTCGTTTTTTCTGTTCTTTTTCCTCATGACGCTTCCCACTAGATGCAGCCTCCTTCTTCTTCCGTTGTTCCTCAAACTGTGCAATTAAGTCGGGGCAATCAAGATTCTCCTCCGGTTCCCATGTGTTCTCGTCGTTTGAGTATCCTTTCCATTTGAGGAAATACTCGACCTGATTGCATAGTAAAAAAAAAAAGGAAAAAGTATAAAAAATACTGTTGCTCACACGTCATGCCGTAAAATATATCGTTTTCCATATCGCTCACCTTTCCCTTGACAACACGTCTGTCCAATACTTTCTCCACGCTGAATTCCTCCTCAGTCTCTCCGTCTGTTGCTGGAGAATCCTTTGACTTACTCATGGTTTTTGCTGCAATACAATGAAAGCATTAATGCAAATGCCTTTAGAATTTATAATAACAATATATCAGTAGTAACGAATCAAATCGTTGAAGAAAAAAAATAAACTATGAGCAAGTATTAGCAACAGTTAGAATTATATAGAAGCTGAGTTGCTGAGCTTCTTACGAAACAAATTCAACGAGGGTGACAGAAAATAAAATCCAAAAACAAAGAAAATAGATGAAAATTGCACAGATCTTATTTAATTATTGAAATTGCAGTTTTTCAGATGTTATTCCGATGCGTATCTCCATTAGCATCTGAGCCTTTATTCTCCCATAAGGACTATGCTTGCATCCTCTACTCTCTGCTGCATACTACATAACCACAGTTTGCATAGAAGCCTCAAGCACAGAAACTACACTTCTATGTAAATATAATGTTGATGCGACGTACATAAAAATTTACAACATAATTCAGTCACAAAACGGCCATAAATGGAGATCGTAATTGATAAAAGATGCAACGCCGCGTTGATTATTTACAGACTCAGCATTTCTCACAAACATGGCCATTATATACAGTAACACGAGAACAACAGATTGTAAAAAATCCTAAAACTATGACTCACATTATATTCAAACTATTTGCGAAAATTCAAACGAATTAACCAGCTACGCACAATTAGCGTAAAGACGCTTTGACGAAGATACAAAAATCTCGTAGAGTAACCGGCAAAAGTGTGATAAATGGTAGATGCACCGGGTTCGCGTATAAGATGGAGGGCAAAATGGCGGTAAAACGCGGCTATGAGACTCGATCTCGTTGAATCGATGTTTTCCACTAATTTACGCTTGGGATATCGTGAAACTAATAACACTTACCTGATATGCTGATTGAAATTCACAAGATGAATTCTTTATCGAGGAACGCCGATAATATTTTTCACGGTTTAACAGCGTACGCTATGCCACCAATCGACGTGTGTGCGGACGCGGTCTAACTGTAGAGCGGCACGGCGTCGTAGTCGGTTGCTCGTTGCCGCGAAAAACTGCGAGGATGCCAACAAGTGGCTTGCGAAGTCCCCAGAACGCGGGAGAGAAGCTTCCCTTTTTTTCTCACCGAGCACTTGAGTAGGGGGGAATTTTCTTCTATGGCGACCCAACCTAACTGACGAGAAAGAGAAGAGAAGGGGAAAATATGATATCATCTAACTGGGCACCTAAGGGAAAATTTGAATGTCTTTGTTATAAAGTCAAAATTGAATTTAGAAAATACTTGTTTTGCTAAATACTTTGGGATATCGGCTGGTAGATGCTTGAGAATACTTCTTTTTTTTATGTACTTTAATATATATTTGTCATTTGTTTGAAATTTGTCACAAATGTTATTTTTGGTAACATTTGTTGTTGTCGTTCGTCATGCTGGATTTACATACGTGCGACAGCGACGAGCGACAGTCCGGACTCTTGCTCTTTATTCGTCGCCACGACATGTCGTTTGTAGCTTAACATACATACAGTAGAACACCGATTAACGAAGGTCGGATTAAGGAGGTTGATAAAAAAAATCAAATCCAAGATAAAATTGAAAAAAAAGATCGTATAACAGCTGTAATAATAACGGACACGTACGCAAAATTTTTAAGGGATTCACCGTGTAGTTTCCGGGATATTAAATAATAAAGTTGCGACTATTTACATGTAAAGAAAAGAAAAGTGAGTCGAATATTGAACTTTTTACGTCTTTGCAAGAGCTAAATCTAAGATAGAATAATCAAAAAAATATGCAGACGTCCGGAAAAGTATTCTGAATAAGGCACGAGCTTAAATTTGAAGGTCACCGCGAAATTGACAGAAAAATCGTTAATTTTTTACCTCTACGCGGTAAAAAATTAATTATATTTTTTATTTTTACTTAACGCGGCTCGCATGGTGTCTCGCTTACACGGCGTCAGCCCCTTACCGCGCAGCACAACAGTGCCTATCCCCACCCTGCCGCCAACACCGAACCTCCTTAACCGGGAAGCAGATTGAACGGGCATCTTCCAAGGTTTTTTTACCGGGTTCAGCGTGTTAGCGCCAAAAAAAAAAAAATTAAAAGAAAGAAACAAACGAAAGTCGCTGAGTACTTAAAAAAAAAGAGTCTAGGGTGAATGCACCAATAATTGATTAGTCACCAATGAATGAATAACTGCTTTTTAAGGGGCGGTGAAGCATGTACCACGTGACATATGAGTCAGAGAGATCGATCGATTTTTTTCGGACTCCGCCATTCGGAGGCTATTGTTATTTTGGAAAAAAGGAATATGTCACCAGACGAACAATTATATTGCCCTTCCAGTGACATATTTCTTTTTCTTGAAATATCTACGGTTTCTCCATACTGTTGTTTACAGTTTTTGTTACCGACTGAACAACAACAAAAACAATCTTTCAGACGACACGGAACGTTTTTTGATAGAAGAAAAGTTTTACATCATTGGTCTCTTAATTCTGCATGATGTAAAACTTTCGTTTTTTCCAAAAAATGTCCAGTTTCTGAGAATTCTTGATCCGAAAGATATTCGCTATCCTTCTCGCACTCATGAATATTTCACCTCGCCGTAAGATGATGGGTAGGTGCTCGGTCGGTAACAAAAACTGTAAAGCGTTGTTCTTGGTCACAATTGATATTTCAGGCAAAAGACGAGAAGTACTGACTGCGTGTCGACAATTTGCAGTCAGTAGTCTCGACCTTTATTCGAATAATCAATCGTGGCGAAGAATAACACTTCCGGAAGTTTCAGCTATCTCACTTGCACTTATGGCGATCTGAGAGAGATAGACGATATGTAACACAGGCAACAAAAACTGTAACCAATCTTTCAGAGAACGCCGGACGTTTTTCGATAAAAGGAAAATTTTACATCATTGGTCTCTTAATCTTGCATGATGTAAGATTTTCATTTTTTCATAAAAATGAAAATGTTTCTGAGTATTGTTGTTCCGAAAGATATTCGCTATCTTTGTCATCTTGTATCTTGTCAGCATAAGTGCAAGTGAGATAGCTGAATCTTCCCGAAGTGTTATTCTTCGCCACGGTTGATTTTTCGAATAAAAGTCGAGAAGTACTGACTGCAGAGTGCCAAGATGCAGTCAGTACTTCTCATATTTTGCCTGAAAAATCAATTGTAACCAAGAACAACGCTTTACAGTTTTTGTTACCGACCGAGCACATCATCTTCAGGTGAGGCGCGAAACCTCCATGAGTGCGACAAAGATAACGAATATCTTTCGGAATAAAAATTCTCAGAAACTTGATCTTTTTTGGGAGAAATGAAAGTTTTACATCATACAGAATTAAGAGACCAATGATGTAAAACTTTTGTTTTATCAAAAAACGTTCGACGTTCTCTTAAAGATTGGATACAGTTTTTGTTACTGACTGAGTAGGTTTCACCTCCCTTTAAGGAGGGTCTTCTGTTATCTCGAAGTGATGCCAGCGTTTTGAAATTTGGACAGCATGTTCACGAGTAATCCTCTCATTAAACTGTGGAGTTCTCATGAGGTTGTCTGCACCGTTTTAAAGATATTAATTCTCAAAGTTAAGAGATTTAACATTGGGCTTATGGATCGTGTAAAATAAATAGAAGGCGTGATGTCATCTTTTGGAAACGTACATCGCTTGAAACGACGTACTTTCCAGAACTACATATCCAATTTTCGAAACATTCGTCTGTATCGTTTTGTTGAAATTAAAGTGATAAGTATAACTCGTGTTACACGAGTTTGCCGCCTTCGACGCAACATTGTTGCACGGCTAGCTACCTTCGTCTCACGTCTCACCGCTCTTCGGCCTCCCCACCGCAAGTAACAGAAGACCCTCCTTAAGGTAATGTGACACATGTTTGAAAACTGCAATCGATATCGAAAACTGTAATCAAATCTACTCAAAGCCGGTTAATATTTCAGACAAAAGCAAATTAGCTTTGGCTTCGTCTATCTACGTCGGAGTAAAACCTATTTTTTTTTCATCTAAAATATTAAGCACCACTGAGTAGTTTTGATTACAGTTTTTTATACCGATTGCAGTTTCCCAGCAGTTTTCGAACATGTGTCACATCACCTTAAGGGGCGGAGCTACATATCGTCTGTGTCTCTCAGATCGCCATAAGTGCGAGTAAGATAGCTGAATGTTCCCGAAGTGTTATGAAAAGTCGAGATGTACTAAAACATCAATTGTCACGAAGAACAACGCGTTACAGTTTTTATTACCGACTGAGCAATAGCACATCATTTGAAGGTGTAAATGTAATTCTAAAAAAATACGAAACCTAACCGTCGAAATGTAATACTGAAAAAAACACGTTTCAGATGAGACAAAAAGATTCATCGGTCGGTAAAGTGACTTATTCAAAGATTTTAGTTAATCTCGAGAGTAGTTAGGTGCGCGCACGCATGTTATCGTCGATAAATCGAGAAATCACGTCTCTTACCGCGCGTTTCACCGCTTTTTCTCGATAAGCGACTTGCGTCTTTTCTACACTGAGATTGTTTTGTAGTTAATTAAATTGTATTTCTCGCGGAAAAAGGAGTTGAGAATATTAATACAAATATGGCCTCGACTAAGGTTGATTGGGGTCAATTCGCCGAAGAACAAGACAAGTTAGCCGCTAAGGTAATTTGCCGAAATACCCACCGGCTTAACCTCAATATTGAATACTGGGTTACATTTTTCTTCTTTGTTATTGGCACAGGTGACGAATTTGGAGTTAAGCAAAGGTAATGATGCTGCATCTGCGGCATCACCTTCTGATGCCGTGACACAGCCACTCACGTCTTCTGCAGCTCCTAGTGTGGACAGCGATTCAAAGAGTGACGATAAGTCCGACGAGCCGATATCGCCGGCGGAAAAATCTCTCTTACAAAAAATTATTCGTAAGGGTTTGGTGGAGACAACAAAGGACCTTGAAGTACAGAGAAAGGATCCAAGTTCTCCGCTCTACAGTGTTAAATCTTTTGAAGCGCTGCATCTGTGAGTTCTATTATTAGGTTTGCACATTTTTGGACAAGTCTGTGATCTTTATTTTCTTACTCCTCAGTTAATTTAATTGATTTATACATTTTTGAGAATTAACGCTTTAATGAATCTTTTGCTACTTTTGATTAATAAATTTATTTTTATATCTAACGCTATTACAGGATTAAATGCTTTGGTATATCAGAAGTACATTAGTCGATTAATATAACTAACAATAATAATAATACTAATGTATGTATATATACGAGCATCCACAATAAACAAACATTATTATTATTATTATTATCAGAAGTACTTTAGTCGATTAATATAAATATGAACCTAATATATAATAAGACAAGGGTTAAGAGGACTCGGGCTTTTAAGCATCGAAGTCCCTTTATATAAGTTTTGAAATTTGACATAAACAAAAAAAAACGAATGCATGATATTGGTCCTGATCGCAGTGACGACGACACCTCCGACCAATGACAGCACGAATAAAACGATGACAATGACTGTGATATTTTCAATATTTTTGAGATATCTCGAGTCACCAACTTTTTAAAAGAGGATCTGAGAAATTACATAGAAGGGTAGTTTTTTTTGTATTCAAGGTGATAGAACAAGTAAAATCATTGCAAACTTGCATATTTGTAAAATCACTGTAAACTTTTTGGAATATTTCTTACACTTTTTGGTTGTACAGCAACATAGTAGCAGGTAGCAAAAACAGCTTGTGCTATTAATTATCATGTCAATTACATTTACTAGTAATTTAAAAAAATTTAAAAACAAATGTTATGTTGCATTTCCCCCCATCTGCTAGCATTATGCCTATTACAGGGTTGGCCCGGGTCAGTAGCCAGTCCCCACCTGGGGGTCTGATCCGGATCAGTAACCAGGTCCCCATGCGGCCGCTTCCGACTTCCCCGTCTATATCGCATTCGTCGTAGCATTTCTGCTATGGGCATAGGAAAACTAAAAAATCTATGTCGATATAGCCGGTTCGAGTTCGCCTCCCGGAACCGGAGCTACGTCATGTTTCGTCGAGAACGTAAACACGGACTACAGCTGTATACATGCAGAGTTGTAAATCCCCATTAATTCATGAGATATAGTTTACAGTACAATTTGTTTTGTAATTATGATTTTATAATAATAATATGTAGTGATTATAAAATAGAGTGTAAACATTTGAATAGCTGAAAAAAATTAATTTTCGCTTCAATATTGCAAGAAACAGTGGAAAAAATGGAAGAAATAAGTAATGCATTACGTATTTTTTTCCATTTTTTCAAAAGAATTACCGTGAATTTTTATTGAAAAATAATAATTTTTGCAGCCATTCCAAAGTTTAATCATCGTATTACAATCGCTACATGTTATTATTATAAAATCATAATTATACAGCTCTTCGTATCATCATCAAGAGTCGCGGTAGCGACTCAACGCCAAGTTAAAAAAGAAATTAATGTTGCCTTCACACTACGATTTGTCTGTCTGATCTTCATTATTTCTATAAGTATTTGGCATTTACAACTCTGTATACATGTGATCTCCACAGGTAAGAAATACCTGTGTGGGTGTCATGTATACATCTGGAACTTCATCGCACCCGTATTTATATTTTCGACGAAAATCGACGGCACCGGGAATCGAACCCGCGACCTACCGATGCTCTGGACTAGAGGCCAGTACACTAACCACTAGCCCACCCTACTGATTTACTAGTATTGGTTGCTATATATACAAAACAAAAGATCATTCAGCCGCATTAAACATCTGTCAAACTGACAGATTGAATTTAATTGTGGCAATCAAAGGATTTTCATTAAACATAAGTAGATTTGGTTTCCTTGCTTGAACGGTAATTTCCGTCTCATGATACAATTCCATTGGTCGCAATTTGGATAGGAAAAATAATCCGCTGAATACCATTTCAACTTTGAAATTAATCTGATATTTCCCTCAAGGTTTCCTGCAAATAAATGAGCTTATCAAGTTTTCCAGAAAAATCACACGCGCTGCACGCTCGTGCTTTTTTAACCTGGAAAACTTGACACGTTCATTTGTTTGCAACGAACCTATCGGGAAATATCCGATAATTTCGAAGCTCTTGTGATATTACAAGTGAGAATTTTTTTAGATTCCTTAAGGATGTTATACAAGTAAACAATTTTGAAGATTTCTGTCCCAACATTTTTTATGTTATCGTGAAAAGCACGACATTTAACAAAATATGTTTATAAAATTTTAACTCATATACTTCCTGAGTTATAAATGATCAAAGTTCAGCGATTTAACATGGGCAGTATACAGTGGAGGATGAGGACTGTCGTGTTTTCAGCAAAAGCGCATGTTTGCAGAGAATATACCATGATAAATTTGTACTTTTCGTGTACATTGGAGTCTGAGCTGTACAGAAAACTGAAAACATCCGCGTGCGCCCACATTTTTTGAAAGATATTACGTTAAAAGTAAACATTGCCTTTTTCGCCTCTCTTGTGCATGTATGTGCATGGCGTTCACACAGTACCTTCGTCTCCTGCCGTGTGCCACCTTGCCTATCCTCCCCGCGGTAACCTGTATAACATCCTTAATGAAGGACAACTTCTAGCTTTATTTTTCTAAGCTGCGTAAATACGTAAATATTTGGTAAATATTTGGTATCTTAAAATGCAAGGTACACTAATATTAATAAGTACAATGTAAGATAGTATATAAGTCTTTCGTGATATCTTAATTATCCAATTTGTAAGAGATGACCTACCTCAACAAATGATTATTCTATTCAATCCACGATTATCTATTCTATTCTGAAATTGCACCAGATAGTGTAAATGTTGTCCTTCTTTAGGAAACCGGCTCTCCTGAAGGGAGTATATGCTATGGGATTCAATGCACCATCGAAAATTCAAGAGACTGCGCTTCCTACACTTCTCGCAGATCCGTATGTACACTAGTATATTCCAACACTCAGTATAAGTCAATAAAATGAAGGCAATAATTTAATTTACTTTTTTACAGACCTCAGAACATGATCGCCCAGTCCCAGTCCGGTACTGGTAAGACAGCGGCGTTTGTTCTCGCAATGCTCAGCAGAGTAGATACTACGAAGAATTACCCGCAAGTTTTGTGTTTATCGCCGACGTACGAATTAGCTATACAGACTGGAGAAGTTGCCGCAAAAATGTCTCAGTACTGTCCTGAAATAAAGCTGAAGTTTGCCGTAAGAGGCGAAGAAAGTAATTAATACATTTTTTTTTAATCTCCGTTACTTTCACTGCTGTATCTAACCGATATTCTTCAATTATTCGTTAGTACCCAGAGGCACAAAGATCACGGATCACATAATCATTGGAACTCCGGGAAAAGTTCTTGACTGGACAGCAAAGTTCAAATTTTTCGATTTGAGCAAAATATCTGTCTTCGTTCTTGACGAGGCTGATGTCATGATTGCAACTCAAGGACATCAAGATCAATGCATCCGAATTCACAAGTAATTACCAGCTGCGCAACATTTAATCATTCCTAAAACCCGCAATCTTGTCATCAATTTGAAGAAATAGAGTTATTCATAATGTGTTAATTAATTCATTTTGTAATATGAATATAATAAAAACTGCAAGCTGCGTAATTGTTGACCTATTATCGCAGCGATAATACACGGGAAGAAATACTAGTTACATTGATAATTTATCTATTTCAGATTACTTCCGCGAACATGTCAGATGATGTTTTTCTCAGCTACGTACGAGACTGCGGTGATGGAGTTTGCGGAAATAATCGTCAGCAATCCACTCATAATAAGGCTTCTGAAAGAGGAAGAAAGTCTTGATAATATTAAGCAATATTACGTTAAATGTGAGAACATGGAACAAAAGTATACAGCTATAACAAACATTTATGGCGTTATAACGATCGGTCAAGCCATTATCTTCTGCCACGTAAGTTTAATTGTACGCCAGAGCTTCGAAAACAACTGTGAATGTTTTATTAAATCGTTTATTTTTATTTAAAGACACGAAAAACGGCCGGTTGGCTTGCGGAGAAAATGATGAGGGATAAACATGCGGTTGCCGTATTAACCGGCGACTTGACAGTCGAGGAACGTATAGCTGTGTTGGATCGATTCAGAGCTGGGCTCGAGAGGGTACTCATTACTACGAATGTTTTAGCTAGAGGTAAGACTTTTAAGAATTTTTTTTTTTTCATGTTGTATTTCCCCCCGTCTATAGGCATTACATTATCAATTGCATTCGCCATAGCATTTCTGCTATGGGCATAGGAAAACTGCGGAAAACCTATGCCGATATAGTCTTTTAAGTATTAAAATAATACTTTATTTCACTCGGTGTGAGAAACGCGGTTTTACACCCGCTTCGCGCATAAATCTGTGCATAAAGCCCCATTTTTACAACTTGTGAAATAAAATTTCGTACGATACTCATGCGATAAACGTTTTCTTAACTCGTGTGATTGCAACACTCGTCAGAAATTGTTATTCCGCACTCGGATCGTAATGTACTACTGCTTCACTCGGTGCGATAATGGATGTTTTACGCACGCTTTGTCTGTATATATCCCTCATTTTCACATCTTGTAAAGTAAAACTTCGTATAATTCAGGTTAGAATTTTTTGTCTTAATTCATGTGACACCAACACTCGCCAGAAAAAGTTTTTACGTCACTGCAGCATGAAAAGTGAAGTTTTCCATGCTCTTCGCCAATGTTTATGATACTCTATCTATGAAGTGTATTGGACTGCTTTAAGAAGTTTCGCCTATTAGGCGACTTCCAACTTAGAGCTTTCATTTTTTATTTTTTTTTATTTTTGAGAGATATTGGACGTGTAGGTACGTTGGAATATGACTCAGAAGTTGACCACTTTTACCTGGATAAATCATCGAGTACATGGCAAAATTTGTTCCAGAGACAGCATTTACCGATTTTTCATATATGTAGAGCCAACAATGAACTTTGAAAAACTACTATCAGCTCAATAAAAATTCAAGTAATGTGTAAAAAAATGGATAATTCATACTTTACCGTCTATATTCAACGCTTTACTGTACGAAGTTCAGTTTGATATCCCGGACCGCGAATAAACTGAACTCGTACCGCAACATCTAACGCGTTCGCGAAAACTTACCTGCCTTTCCTGTTAGATTGATATATTATTTTAAGGGTTTCACTACCAATTAGGAGTTAAAAAATGAAAGTGATCAATTTATTAATCATTTTGGGGCTTTAGTATTGTCTGAGAATTGTTTTTATAGGTTTTGGAAATTATTTTCCATTTTTCTTTAATTCGTGATTTTGGATTGACAACGACGCCCAAGTCGTTGAGTATCTAAGACTTGTTAATATGTATTTTTATATTCTATAATCTAATAAATTACGAAAAATGTGGTGTATATGTAGCATTAACAATTCATGTTAAATTGATGGTTTGTCGGCGTTTGGCTGCAAAGCCATTTATTCATATATGTAGAGCCAAAAGCCGACAACCTATCAATACATCTTTATTCCTCAGCCACAGCACATAAAAAAATCAAGTTAACAATTCATGATACTATTATTGCATCCACTGTTAGAAAAGATTGGCTGTTTTTATTCATAAACTCGTCATCGAAATTTAATATACAATTGTGGTATTAAATGCATGTACTTTTCCAGTAAAATTAAAGCAAATTATTAAAATTCTAGTACTTTTACTGTAAAATTGAAGTAAATTATTGAATGTGCTGTACCATACATTAAGTTTACATTACACTTGTACACTAAATTTAAAATACTACTTTATGAATAAAAACTACCAGTAAAAATACACTAAATTTCAAGTAGTTTTTTTACAGTGTTCCTAACACTCACGAGAACAATGTACATCTTAATAATGACGCGATTTTGGTCAGAATAACAAAAAAAATGACGGTGACCATGACTTTTCTGTTATTATGACCAAAATCGCACCGTTATTAAGGTGCACAAAAATGACTGTCTTTTTTCCCGTCGTTATGACAGTTATAATCACCGTTATCGTGAGTGCTAGGAATATAATTCGTGATAGCTGCATTAACATTTTTTTCAGTCACATTTTTCACTCACAAGTATAGGCAAACCTCCTTAAACCGAATGTTTTTGTTCCAGGCATTGATGTTGCGCAAGTGACGATTGTCGTTAATTTCGATCTCCCGATGGACCAAAAGCGTGCGGCGGATTGCGAAACGTATCTTCACAGAATAGGAAGAACAGGCCGCTTCGGCAAGTCTGGAATAGCGATAAATTTGGTAGACTCTCCGCACGCGATGCAACTCTGCAAAGACATCGAGCAACACTTCGGGAAAAAGATCGAATATCTGGATGCCGATGATGCAGACGAGATCGAGAAGATTGGAGCCTAGACTTAGACCCATAGAGAAATAACGTTATTTATCTCTGCGATTATTCTTGGTACCTAACCAGAAATGGAAGAGCTTTGTACGTCTCATTACAACTCGTTCCACATATTTTTCTTTAAGACGGCGGTTTTTGCGTGACAGACACTGTATATTTTTCGTTTTTTTATTATTTACGAACATGACCGCGATGAAGAACAGTTAGAATATATAATATATTTAGCACCTAAGAATAAACAGCTATTTTTATATTTTCGCAATGGGACGAGATTTTCGTACGATGTATGATTGGTTATTCAGATTTAAAAGAACAATATCTTTGAATGTTTAAATTTAGGCAAACCAATTCGTTTCAACATCTTTGTCAAAATTATATCAATAGTTAATTTGGTATGTAAAATAAATTTCTACGAAAACTCCGAAAAAGCTTATTTTTTTGTTGTAAATATCCAAATTGAAGTTTCGGGGGAAAGAAATTAACTAAATCGAATGAGAAACCGGCCAAACTGTTCAACGAGAGGTAAAAAGAATTCTAGCTAAACTTTAAGGGTTTTAAAATATTCAGTACTCATACCAAATTATTTTTAGTAATCTGCGATCGTGTTTCTTGAAGTGATATTCTATCAGCATGATATTGCATGATTATTCAAATGTTTTTTCTTACTCGAATGGTGCTCAGGACAGGAATTACGTAGGAGAGAACGAGGGTCAAATGGAAAACTATTTTTCATAATTTAAACGCACATTTTATTTAGACTAAAAGTGAAAAATAAACATTAATGTTTAAAAAAAAAGTAACATAGAACTCGAGTCCTCTACCCTATTATATCGTAGTAAGTAGCACACGATAACATTTTTACACTTGCATTCTCAACAGGTTCGTTCATTCGTTTGTGGGGGGGAGGGAGGAGGTTAATGCATCGTTCGGACGCACGGAAAATACATGAATTTTCGTTTTCGGTGATTCCCTGGGATATCGCGATCTTAAGCTACTCGTTAGTCTACTTCTTTGAACGTTAAATTAATAGTACGTGATAGCTAAATATTCGAAAAAAAAATATTTGTCTACGAACTAAAATTTGTTATTTCATTTTCTTTTTCGTTCAGTTTTCGAGACCGTTTTGACGATCATATTGTTCTCAATTTGTATATACTTCAAACCGCGCGTACGGTTTTACTGCCCTTTCTGTTTTGTGCTTGAGAAACGGCAGACGACTGCGTAACTTGCGTTTATCACCAGCCAAGATAGATACGCTTATCGCTATTTCTCCTACTTTGGCTTCGAAAATGACTTACTTCGGAAATTATACAAGCGATTAAATGTGGCAGAGTAGTCTTGTGTTGGTTGGTATCTAAACTTATGTTTTAAGAAAAAGCAGTCGTCCACAATAGCTGTCTTCGGCGCAAGTACAATTAAAACGTGTATAACATTCGAGAAGACGAAAGACAAAAAAAAACCGCACGTCATTGGGCAGTGATGTGACGAATGGCGAGCAGTTATGAGCTTCTCTAAACCTTCTAATTAAAATTCGTTCAAAGCAACGAGCGATGAGGAATGTGTGTGCTCGTGAAAATAACATCTCGTAATCGATCAATCATACCAAGGTCGTGCGAAATATTCGCAAGATCTTATCTCCGGTTTTTCGAAAATTTACAGATTAAATGCTCGTACCGGGATTCTTTTACACCGCAAATGCAACTGTTTAACGATTTTTGTTGTTGTTGTTTTTGAACCAGATTCAGTCTGTATGGTTTTTTTTTTTTACATCATGCCGCCCATACCGCCCATACCACCCATTCCTCCCATGCCGCCCATGCCAGGCATACCGCCCGCGGGTTCTTCCTTGGGAAGTTCGGTGATTACGGCTTCAGCGGTCGTAAGAAGCGACGCGACTCCTGCAGCGTCGGTGAGGGCAGTGCGCACTACCTTCGTCGGGTCGATTATTCCCTTCTCGATCATGTCAACGTACTCGTTGTTCATCGCGTCGTAACCGAGCTTTCCCTCGGATACCTTGGCGACCACGAGACTCGCGTCGACACCGGCGTTTTGGGCAATCTGCTGGCAAGGCATGCGGAGAGCGTTTGCGACAATTTGGATTCCGGTTGCTTGATCGCTGTTGGATGCTTTAAGAGCTTGGAGAGCTGGCACACATCTCAGAAGGGCGGTACCACCTGAAAGTAGTTCAATGTTATTGATATTTAAGTTTTTGATCCTTGGAATATTATTATTATCCTCATTATAGATATGATTTTCATGACATCAACGGTAAGTCGAATGGAAAGGGGCGTAACAATAATAAAATATGTAGTCAGATTTTAAAGAAATAAATACAACAGTGAGATCTTTTAGCTCGCAATTGTATATTGTGCAACAAGGGCCGAAAGTTGGCGATTGTGATGAGTGTGAGGTTTGCCGCCCGAGTGAAGCGAGAGCTGCAAACACACTAGGCGTAAATGCCAATGTTCACCCGGGTTGCACACTACATTTTTGCATCAAGTGCATGAATAGTGATGGTAGTTTTGCGGAACGAACAGTCCAAAGTGGGATTGCAAAGGAAATACGTCGTTTCTACAGAACCCGATTCTACACATCACCGACTCAACACCACCTACTCCACATAACGGCAATTCGATGCATGCCTCGATTCAACACAACAGCAACTGTACACATCATCAACTCGACACATGCCTCAATTCGACACAACCCCAATTCTACACAGTCACAACTGTCACGAGCCAAATGCGCAACGGCAATACTCTACACAGCCCCGATTCTACACAGGCACAAATGTCACGAGCTAAGTTCATAACGGTAATACTCTACACAGCCCCGATTCTACACAGGCACAAATGTCACGAGCTAAGTTCATAACGGCAATACTCTAAACAGCCCCGATTCTACACAGGCACAAATGTCGCGAGCTAAATTCATAACGGCAATACTCTAAACAGCCCCGATTCTACACAGGCACAAATGTCACGAGCTAAGTTCATAACGGTAATACTCTACACAGCCCCGATTCTACACAGGCACAAATGTCACGAGCTAAATTCATAACGGCAATACTCTAAACAGCCCCGATTCTACACAGGCACAAATGTCACGAGCTGAATTCACAACGGCAATACTCTACACAGCCCCGATTCTACACAGGCACAAATGTCACGAGCTAAATTCATAACGGCAATACTCTACACAGCCCCGATTCTACACAGGCACAACTGTCACCAGCTAAATTCACCAAAGACCCGATTCAACACATCACCGATTCTACACCGTCACCAACTCACATCCAATCAACGTATGTCGTTCGAGTATTTCAACTCATCGGCGCATTATGATTGGATATGAGTTGGTAACGGTGTAGAATCGGTGATGTGTTGAATCGGGACTTTGGTGAATTTAGCTCGTGACAGTTGTGCCTGTGTAGAATCGGGGAGGTGTAGAGTATTGCCGTTATGAATTTAGCTCGTGAAATTTGTGCCTGTGTAGAATCTGGGTTATGTAGAGTATGGTCGTTGTGCATTTGGCGCGTGACAGTTGTGACTGTGTAGAATCGGGGCTGTGTAGAATTGGGGTTGTGTCGAATTGAGACATGTGTCGGGTTGGTGATGTGTACAGTTGCTGTTGTGTTAAATCGAGGCATGTGTCGAATTGCCGTTGTGTAGAGTCGGTGATGTGTAGAATTGGGTTCTGTAGAAACGACGTATTGCCGTTGCAAAGTTTCGAAACACCAGGGGCGAAATTGAAGGAATCACAAACTAAACTTGCTCCAAACTAGCGTTTCAACACTGGTATGAAATTAGCTACTTTCGTCCCGAAAAACTGCCATGAAAAGCACCGCTGTTCATGCATGTGCTACAAAATAGTATATTACGTTACAAGGGAGGGAGGTGCAACTTTTCACCGAAGGTGAAGTTTGATGAAATTCACCGCCCATGTAACGTATTATACTTTTTTGTAACGCATGCACGAAAAGTACCAGGTTGTGTATGGGCCGGCTGTGACAGAAGATGCCGCTTTTCGAGAAGGCGTATCGAAAATACGCTAACCGTATCGAAAATACGATAACCGTATCGAAAATACGATAACCGTGTCGAAAATACTGTGCGCGCATGCGCACATCGGTTTTTTTTCCTTCGTGTCACGGCCGGCCATACATAACCTGGCACTTCGTGCATTTGTTACAAAAAGTAGTATGCGATACTTGTACGTAAAAACGGACTCCCGACGGCGGTTGTAAAGTGTCCGCACTCGTCTTCCCTCGCGCTACAAACAACACTCGGCTTCGCCTCGTGCCGTTGTAGCGCTCGGTTCGACTCGTGCAGCCACTTTCCAACCTTCGCCGAAAGTCCGCTTTTACGCACTAGTATCGCAAAGTACTATTCTCTTGATCTCGCTAAAAAATAACCACATTTTGTGTGTGCTACAAAGACGGAGAATAAGCTCATTTTTAATAAATGATGACACGCATGCGTAGTACGGTTTTTATTACTCTCGCCGGGCAGAAATGAGCTGATTACTTCCCAAGGGAGGTAATGAAAGCGGACTGCGCATGCGTACGTCATTCGTAATAAATGAGCGATTTCCCACCCGCATTGCAGACACGAAATGGGTTATTTTAGCGAAGTCGGGAGAAAAAGAAATTATTTTTCAAATCTGTTGAACTTTTTTTTACTAAAGTACTCAAGAAAAACTTTATTAGTATTCAAAATTTTTATCAGATTTTTTTCCGAATTCACGTCTAAAGCATCCTCAAGGCAGTTTCCCGTAATATGCCATGGAACGCGCCGGAACTATGCGTACTAATTTTCAATAAATATAGTTTCGAACTCAAGTTTATAAATGTGCAGCGGATATCGAAAGTGATAAAATTTTAAATATCGAATCTCCGAGGTCCAGCGCAAGCCCTGTGACAATATCTTGCGCCGAACATGAGTAACTGAAACCTAAAAGGCAAAAAAAAAAAAAAAGAAAAAATAGAAAAACCGATACATACCTCCGGGAACGATTCCCTCCTCAACGGCAGCGCGGGTAGCGTTAAGTGCATCGTGAACGCGATCCTTCTTCTCGTTAACCTCGACTTCGCTGCTGCCACCGACTCTCAGAACAGCGACGCCAGCGGCAAGTCGTGCGAGACGTTCCTGAAGCTTCTCCTTCTCGTATTCGGAAGTGGTTTCTGCGATTTGATCCCTGAGTTGATCGGCACGTCTGTCGATGTCGCTTTTGCTTCCTTTGCCCTTCAGGAGAAGAGTATCCTCCTTGGTGATGACGATTTCGCCGACTTGTCCCAAGTCGCTCGCGGTTACATCCTCAAGTTTTACGAGATTCGCATCGTCGCCGAAGACGAGACCTCCAGTAGCGATGGCCATATCTTGAAGAGTGGCTTTCCTGTTGTCACCGAAACCTGGTGCCTTTACAGCCGCGACCTGGAGTCCGATTTTCAGTCTGTTGTAGACGAGAGTCGTGAGCGCCTCACCGTCGATATCCTCGGCGATGATCACCAGAGGTTTGCGCATGGAACTGGCAAGTTCAAGAGCAGGCACGATGCTCTGAATTGACGAGACTTTCTTTTCGCTGAAGAGAACAAGAGCGTCCTGGAATTCGACCTTAGCGCCTTTGGTAGAATTGATGAAGTAGGGCGAGATGTAACCTCGGTCGAACTTCATACCCTCGATGACCTCAAGCTCATCGGTGAGGGTCTTGCCGTCCTTGACGGTGATGACTCCCTCCTTCCCAACTTTCTTCATTGCGTCGGAGATCAAATTGCCGATAGCTGTGTCACCGTTCGCAGAGATTGTCGCTACCTGCGCGATCTCCTCTGGGGTTGTCACTGGCTTGCTCAGGCTCTTTAGCTCTTCCTTTACTCTGTCCACAGCCATCATGACGCCTGTAAACAGAATTGGGCTCCATTAATACTTTTTTGCGTTTCGTTAATCGGACAATTTTTCTTATTCTTGGGGAGGTATCCGAGATAAACATGGTTTTAAATATATTCTTTACCGAATTGTAGTGATATGAGATTCTGATTCGATTACTCGAGAAACGATTTTTCATGAATTAATCGTGATTATTCATCGATTATTTGCGAATCGATTATTTTTCCACGATTCTTTTGATAATCGATTGTCAAAGATTTTTGCATGAAATATATTCAGCAAGACAGCGAGATCACGGTGAAAGTAGACAGGGCACGAGAAATTGGCCAATCAGGTAGGCTAGACGAGAACCGCAGCCAATCAGATATCGTCTAGTTTATTTCATATAAATAAATAACCTTGTTTACACTGAACGCATCTACAATAGGCTCTATAGTGTGCCCGTGGGTGTGCGTACAGTGCGGTTTTGACAAAATAATAACAGAGGGTAAAAAATATAGATAAAATAAATACATAAATAAATAAATAAATAAATAAAATAAAACATCTTTAGTATACAAATATATCAAATATATATCTAAATGTAAATAATATATCGTATTTATAAATATCCATGCCACCGTCGGCCCGCGAGGATGTCATGATCGCGATTTATTGCATGAGTCGTTAATATATTTATTTTAATCAAACAACGCGATTCTCTTTATAATTGTCCAGCCCTCGACTCCGATCCATTTCTTAAGTTTTTGTTTTATGATTGTATCTCCTGCTGTATTCTCAATATTACTTGCGGTGAGCTTTCTTTTCAATATTTCAGGTAGTTCGTTGTATATTTTTGCTGCTATGTAATCGTAACATCTTCTTCCAGCTTCTTTCCGTCTATGCGGTACTATGATGTTTCTTTGGGTTTGCGCTCTAGTTGTTTTTCCGTGGTTTAAGTAACTATAGTCCTTTTTTCGAGTGAAGTGCGTGAGCGCTCTGAGGCAGTATGTTTGCCTGATGTTTAATATGTTTAGGTCGCTGTATAGTTGTTCGGTGGGGTATCTACTCGGCTTATTAAATAAGATTTTTATCGCTTTGTTGGTTAGTGTCATAATGGGTTTCAATGCTGATTTAGTTGCTGCTCCCCAGGCAATAATTCCATGGTTTATCACCGACATGCACATTGCGTGGAGTACCATCATTTTTATTTTATTGCTGTGCAGTACCCATTTCATTTTTTTGAAGTTAATTGTGCCTATTTATTTTTTTTTGTTGTTTTATGATTATTCAGTACTTGAGATGAAAATCAGATTATTTATCGATTCTTTTACAATCGATTGACTTTATTCCGATTAATCGAATCGATAATTCTTATTTGAAAAATTTAATCGATTATGAGAATCGATATTTTCTCATGTATTGTCGCATCACTACCGGATTGTCGAAGTAATACATTGTTTGAAATGAGGCAGGGTAAATATACTAGATGGGGCTATCTGTTGGATATTGTACTATTTTTCACGTTCCAAGTAGAACTCAGACAAACTAAATTGATACATGGATCAATTTAGTTTGTCAGTACTTTGTATATATATCCAGCATGATATTAAATAATTATCCAGAAATTAGTTTAAGGTACTCATGAACAGAATTAGTGATGAAATTATTATTATCATTATAATAGTACTATAATAATCTACAGTGCTTATAAAAATATATCTGAAATTTCAACTAACTTCAGGGACAATTAATTTTCAAAAGTTTCAAAAAAGTATTCTTCCGTCTATTTTTCAATGCCTGAAGTATCTATTTTAAAAACAAAATTTCTGTGCAATTTTTCAAAATTTTTTGTATTCTTAATAATTAATGACTATGATACAATAAATGTTTATTGTTTATGTCAATCCTTTAACAAACCTTTTTCTAAAAAAATAATTTATATAATATTCTGCACTTTTTTGCATTAGTATAGTTGAAAAATTTACATTTTGCATTTGTACTTTTTTTTTATAAACTTAAAACGTAGGTATTCATACAGAATTCTTCTATTTAAAGTTTTTCCATAATTTACAAATTAAATTTCAAAATATTGTATTGTAAAATAGCAAAAATATATAATATTGGCAATTAATCTTGGAGTCATTACCAAAAAGATATATAAGAATATTGATAATGATAATAAAATATATACATAATACAATTGTGAGTATAAAAAAAAAAGTATTAGTTAATAAAATACCTCGTCTGATCTCTACTGGATTGGCTCCCTTGCTGATCTTCTCAAATCCATCCTTGGCGATGGCCCTGGCCAAAACAGTGGCAGTGGTGGTTCCATCACCAGCCTCTTCGTTAGTGTTGTTGGCAACATCCTGAACGAGTTTGGCTCCGATGTTCTGGAACTTGTCCTTGAGTTCCACTCCCTTGGCAACAGTGACACCGTCCTTGGTGATCTTTGGACTGCCCCAGCTTTGCTCAAGAATGACATTGCGTCCCTTTGGCCCCATCGTCACTGCTACAGCATCGGCAAGGATGTCCACGCCTTGGAGCATGAGGACTCGTACCTCAGAGCCAAAACGCACGTCCTTTGCATACAAACGAGCTTGCTGTTGCATCTGGCGCGTCGCGATGGTACGCATCATACTCGGTAGTCTGTACATCTGCGATAATGATAAACTTATAATATCAATATTTTTTGTCGTTGTATTAACAAAAAATAAGTGTAAAAAAAAAAGTGTTGAAATTTTCACCAAAATGACGAAATCTTTGATAAAAATGATTAAAAACCGGAAAAATCATATAACGAAGCAAAAATCGCGGTGATAATACAAATGATCTTCGCGCTCACAGCGTGGTTATGTAAACTACCGCGTGGAGAATAAGTAACCAGGTCTCGGCATGAGAATATTCTGGACGTGTCCGCCCGTGCTAATTTCGCGTGACTTACATCTCGAGAATCCCGATATTCGCATCTAATAAAAGCCTTAATTCTTTGTGTATAACAGTGTGAAAAAACTGCCGGAGCCGCCTAATTTACGGAGTACCCAAAAACCGGTCCCTACGTTGCTTAGGATCGCTACGCGGATTAATCAATCCGCGATTTATGATTTTCAGTTGTCAACCTTTGTATGTATTCGCAGTCTTACCTTGAATCGGTGTAGAAAAGGTACTGGACGAGGACTCGATAAATCCAATGAGAAAATTGAAAATCGTGTTACGGCGTGCCCGCACGTTGTTCAGCGAGTAGAATGAGGAGAAGCACCGAGGATCTTGGCGATATCACATGGGTTTTATCCCCACTCCTCGTCCCGACCCAACCTAACCCAGCGATAAAGATACAAAATTCATGTATAATACTGATCTTCGATAAAACATGAGACCGGTAGGATTTGCGAATCGAGGGGTTTATTATTTAGAACAAAATGCTAAGATTTTATGTTACAATCCTCATATAATTCGTGAAATTCGCCTGTAAGTAAATTCGCCCGCATGTGGTTCTAGAATGTACTATGATATGGATGACGCAATCATTGCGTACGAACCAATCATCGTATCGCTCAACTCTGAATAAACTCCAACCCATCATACACACAGTAATTCCTTTTTTCCTATCAGCGATGGTGTTAGTTCGGACTATTTTTTTCATAATCTTAATTTATACAGTCTTATCAAAGCAGCTGGAAAAAAAGTCCGACTGATAGCAGATAGCAACGCTTCTTATGAAGTTACAACCGATGCACCACTTTTTTTAAATTCGTAATAATGCATCGTGTCTTCTTATTCTTGAAAAATCTTCATGTTGCAAATACTTTTTCATTAACGTAGACGATAAGAGAACTTTGAACCGGTTGGATGCAAAGTTTCATTCATCTTTTCATGAGCAAAGCTTCGATTATGCAGAAGCTTTATAGCTTCATTTCAGGAATAGGTTTTAAACCGGCAAACGTTGTATAACCAGTTTTTTTTAAATATTATATAATTTGCCAGCTTAATTGAGGTCATTTGTTGGCTATTAAATATAGGAAAGAAATTGTAAGTTAATATTTCTGTGGGTCTCGAAAGCGCGAAATTCCTAAGGAGCTTTCTAAGGAAAATCGCGACGATCGTTGAATGCGCTTGCGTACTTGGCAACAGAGAAATTACGTAAGTTCTCAGTCGTCGAATCAATGGCGTCACGAGACGTAGTGGGGCTGGAGAAGGGGTCGAAGTTTCGAGAAAACCAAAGGGAGGTCCATTCCAGCGCGAACAGTTAGGTTACTCGAGAAGCAACGTGCACGCGTTGATTTGCCGGTCCAAAGCACCTGGAGCATTCGTTAACGTACAAAAGACAATTAGAACAAAAATGGTGAGTTGATTTATCAACATTGCAAAAAAAAAATGTAACAGTGTTAAAACATGTTGCGTTTCATTTAATCGAGATTAAACTACCACGAGATTCTTTCATGATTTCTCGTAAAAATGAGCACGAGCCGGGTTTTCGCAATCACCTAATTCTTTTACCATTAATTACGTAATTTCTCTGCTGTTTCGATTTTGTTTAATTAAAAAAAAAAAAACGAATCCAAAACATGTTACTTAGTTACTAAATTACGAAAATAACGATAAGAAGAAACGAGTGTAGCTTGCATTTGTTTATAACGCTTAACGATTGTTTCGTATGAAATTTGTGTTAATCCGTTTTGGAGCTCCTATGCTGCAGTTTGAATTTCCTAACCTCAATACTGTGATTTAACCAACATTTGGAAAAGTCTTTCGGCATGAATCCAGCACTTGCGCAATTAAAACCAAAAGTATAACCTGCGGCTTTCTTGACTGTCGTTTTCTATTTTGCACTATGCCAATTAACACAATGTGAAGTACTAACGGAACTGTTTATAGATCTAGACTTTTTCAATTCATTCAGAGACTTAATATTTCGCAAAAAATTTAGTCTAATTTTGGTTTATCTAACAATTGTTGGAGATAAAAAGAGATTTTGTTATTCTTATAGAGTTTGCCTTCCTAATTGCTTCAATTTTGGATGATGCAATTGTTCTTGGTTTATAGATTTAGGCTTTTTCAATTCATTCAGAGACTTAATATTTTGCAGAAAATTTAATCTAAATTTGGTTTATTTAAAAATTGTCGGAGAAAAAAAGAGATTTTGCTATTCTTATCGAGTTTGCCTTCCTAATTGCTTCAATTTTGGATGATGCAATTGTTCTTGGTTCATAGATTTAGGTTTTTTCAATTCATTCAGAGACTTAATATTTCGCAAAAAATTTAGTCTAATTTTGGTTTATCTAACAATTGTCGGAGAAAAAAAGAGATTTTGCTATTCTTATCAAGTTCATCTTTCTAATTGCTTCAATTTTGGATGATGGAATTGTTCTTGGTTTATAGATCTAGGCTTTTTCAATTCATTCAGCGACTTAATATTTTGCAGAAAATTTAATCTAATTTCAATTTATTTAACAATTGTCGGAGAAAAAAAGAGATTTTACTATTCTTATCAAGTTCATCTTCCTAATTGCTTCAATTTTGGATGATTCAATTGTTCTGGATTTTAATTCTCACATATTTTTACAGGCAGCCGCTGCATTAGCCAAGAGGGTCATCCCACTGCTGGACAGAGTTCTGGTACAAAGAGCAGAGGCTATTACCAAAACAAAGGGAGGAATAGTGCTGCCTGAAAAGGCACAGGGCAAAGTACACCGAGGAACTGTTGTTGCTATTGGACCTGGATCGAGGAACGAAGTATGCATTAATCAATTGGACATTTAGACTTTGGTTTAGTGATGCGACGATACATGGAAAATATAGATTCTCATAATCAATTAAATTTTTCAAAAAAGAATTAACGATTCGATTAATCGCAATAAAATCAATAGATTGTAAAAGAACCGATTAAAAATCTGATTTTCATCTCAAGTACTGAAATAATCGTAAAATAAAAATAAATAGGCACAATTAATTAAACGACATTTGATTGTCTAGTTTCACCGCGATCTCGTTGTTTTGCTGTATACAGTGGAGCGTCGATTATCCGAACATCAATTATCCGAAACGTCAATCATCCGAATGATGATTTGGTTTATCCAAGTCGTCAATCATCCGAACAGCGATTCAGTTTATCCGAATTTTCGGTTTTCCGAATGAAAAAAACCGAAAAAAATTCACGATTTTTTCCCAAGGAAATAGCATAGTATATAGAGTCCGGCGGTTTTATCAGAATATATAATATTTACTAACAATGATATATTAAAAATATTAATTTTCGATAAATACATATATATATATATATATATATATATATATATATATATATATATATATATATTATACGTATATATTCTAACATTTTAAGCGATTCAGTTTCTCCCTCCCCCTTCACAAAATATTGATGTTCGGTCATCCGAATTTTCAATTATCCGAACGATCGTCGGTCCCAATTAGTTCGGATAATCGACGCTCTACTGTATATTTCATGTAAAAATCTTTGAGAATCGATTATCAAAAGAATCGTCGAAAAATAATCGATTCGCAAATAATCGACCGTCTAAATAATCGATGAATAATCAAGATTAATTCATGAAAAAAAAAAAATCGATTCTCGAATAATTGAATCAGAATCTCGCATCACTACTTTGGTTTATTTAAATAATGTAAATCATTAGGTTTCTAATTTGCATTATTTTTTATCGTCACAGCAAGGAGAACATGTTCCACTAAGCATCAAGGTCGGCGACACTGTTCTGCTCCCTGAATACGGGGGCACTAAAGTCGAGCTCGAAGAAAACAAAGAATTCCACTTATTCCGTGAATCCGACATTCTCGCAAAGCTCGAGTCTTAAACGTTAGTTTATAACTAGGTTAATGTCATCAAGAAACGCCGAAAAAATGAAATGATGATTTGTCGAAATTGCCGACTAAAGCGCCGAGTCGAAAAAATTTCGACGAAAACCGGCAAACCCAACAACCGTGGATTTCAATCGAGTTATGTTATTTTCTGTCTAAGTCTGCTAGCACGTAGGTGTCATTGTTTCATACGTATTTCCAAATAATAAAAAGTTTATTCATTATTCAGGCTTACTTGAATGTACAATTTACTGAAGATACCTTCTTTTCAACAGATTTACCCTGAAATCCTGTGTGTTCACGTGGTTTATTTTTCAATACTGTGTCTAGATGTTTAAGCAGAAAAAATAAAATAACTATTTTTAAATGAAATTATATTCCAATCATATAATGAACCCTTTGTATTACACTGTAAAAAAAAAGATAATTGGTTGACTGGAATTAGAATTGAATTGGAACTAAATCTGACAATCAAGGATACAGAAGTTTTTGCATAGTTGAATCAAATGATTGTGAAACTATCAATTTATAGATTGGTAGGATTCGGATTTTGTAGGAATTTTGTTTTGTTTATTATTGTTTCACGATCAAAATTTAGCCAAAATCCATTTATTTTTATATATTTTTTTTAAACAAGAATGGAAAGCAGAATCTTGTGTATTGCTTCCTCATTATTTTTTTGCTTTCTCATAGAGGAATTTTGGTTTTCATGAAATTTTTTTTTTTTTAGATTTTCATGACAATACGTTTAAAATGATCTGAAACGTCGAGAAAAGTGATTTAGAAAAATTGTCCGGATGTATGTATGTGTGTGTGTGTGATGAAAGGCCAAAAATTCATATAACTGTAACTTATAAAGTATTCGACCGAATCAGCTGAAATTTAAACAACATGTACAGTACAGGCTAATCTTCAATTGGTATAAATTTTACAAAAATCGCTTAATGCATTTCATTTTTATAAGAATTTTAAAATTTTGAAAAAAGTACGTAAATGCTCTAGCTCGAACGAATTTTTAGCTATCGGGCTGAAACTTCGTATGAAAATTGAACGAAGTGATACGATCTTTGGTATTGTATTTGGGCCAAATCGGTAAAGCGGTTCGGTTGTCATGAGATTTTGAATTTTTCAAAAAATTTTCGTTTTGCTCTAATTCAGGTAAAATTTGAACTAATCGACTGAAGTTTTCTACGCAAGAAAAATAACATTCAGCCCTGCTACGTATGAAATTTGGAGATGATCGGTAAAGCGGTTCGGATTTTACGTGATTTTGAATTTTAAAAAAATTTATTCGTGTCTGGATTCCGTAAAACGTAAAAAATCATCAACTTCGTCAATAATTTTCATCTTCCGCAAAGCTTCCTCTATGAGGAAGCCAAAAATAAAATAAAGAAACTTCATCATAGAGGAGGCTTTGTAAAAAGCGAAAAAGAGTAAAGAAGCAATGTGCAAGGTTCTACTTTGCATCCTTTGTCGCTTTTTATGAACCTTCTTCTTCGTTTTGTAAATATTTTCATAGTTTTGTAAAATCGAAAAAATAATGAAGAAGCAATTTGCCAGGTTCTACTTTGTACCCCCTTTTTTTAAAACTAAACAATCATGTCAGGCCCGCCGAATTAAGTTGCATCATCCAATCACTCTACTCCAGAGTTTATTATTATATTTAAAAATAAAACAGCGAAAAAATCTCGTTTTACAGAAAAAAGATTCTTGATTTATTCGTGGTTTGGATTTATAATGTATCTTTCTATTGTCAAAGATGGCATATTTATTTCAATCTTATACTCTTCTTAACGCTAGCTTTGATACCGGATATTTCGCCGTCGTAGCGATTAACTTCTTTCCTGACTTCTCTTACAGCTCCCTTTCTTCGAATCTTGGCTTTGCGATACTTGTTTCTGTGTTTGACTCTCGGGTTTCGTTGTTCCTTCTTTCGATGAGGCGTGAGGCCCTTATTCTTAGCTATTTGATAAGTTATTCCTCGCTTCTCGTCCTCGCCATTAACTTCGATTTCTTCTTCCGCCGGGATATCTTCGTCCGAAGCAGCGTCTTCACTGTGTTGCGTCTGTTCCTCTTCCACTTCCCCGTTTGATGCTTCTTCCATAGGCTCTGATTCCGAAATCTTTTGCTCAGTCACGAGTTTCTTTTTCGGTTTAGATTTCTTCACGGAAGTAGCTTGGATAATTTCTGAATTGTCCATAGTACTGTACAAGGGTTTTCCTTGTTTATCTGCTTCCAAAATTTCTTCAGCTTGAACCAACAATTTTCCCTGACCTTCCTCGAGCTGACCAAGAAGCTGACGATACTGGGCTAATCTTTTGATAACCGGATGCGAGTTTACCGATACTTTCTTCGCTTTTAACATGAGATAAAAAGTTATGTTGACACAGTAATTCAGGATTAGTTGGTATTTTGTTTTTATGAAGGTCACTGCTAAACAATCTGGGCATCTGCCTTGCTCGACGAGCTTGAGGAAAGGTGCTAGAATGTTTTTGGCTTCTGTCATTCGTTCTGTAAATAAAAAATACAGTAATTATTAGATATTGGATTTAACATCTACTTGAAATATTTCATAGAAAATCGCAGAATCGATGTAAGAAATGTTGAAGGACTGTATATAATTATATGAAATCTTTAAGACTAATTTAGATAGGATCACGTGAAAGTTTAAAAAAAATATATATATTTTTTTCTTTAACATTCCTAATGTAAGATCTTAAGAATATAAGTAAAATATTAGAATGATATTTGCAATATATTTAGAGCTGTCTAAGATATATTTTGTTGTTGTCTGTTGGCATATTTTGGCCCATTATATTATCTGGATGATTTGATATATGCCACAAATATTTTTAAAAATCATATTTCGTTAAGCATAGGATTTTATGGTTGTAGAAAATATTTTTTGGACGACATTTAAAAAGATCACCATTTTGGTCAATTTTTATGGTTTTCTTCTAAAACTGCTATATTTTGTTGTTAAGAATTAATTTTTTCCAAAAACACTACGAAAATTCTGCTCCTTTTATTTAAAACAACATCACTCTTTTTTTAATATAAACAACCCATTTAGACACAAATGTTAATGATTTTTTTTGTTATATTGAACTTTGAGAAAACAAAAAATCTTGTCATAGAATTTTGTTTCCTGATATAAATTCTAATTCTAAGATTTTTAATTTTTTTGCCTGGTGCAGTTGTGTTTTCTCTTAAAATGAAATGAATATAAATGGAACTGAAACAAAAGATTTTACATTAGTCCCAGTAGCAATAATCCAAGATAATCAATAGAATCCACAAGTAGTAAGATCTAATACTAAAAAAAGAATTTAATGATTTTTAATCAAATATTTTAGTCAAATCCTAATTTCTCAAGCAGTCTTAATTTAAAAAATTCTTATTGAAAAAAATTACCCTTAAAATCTGTGACAAGAGATTGAAACTCAGGACTCTCTTTTTGCATCAATGCCTGCTTCTGTCTTTTGCTCAACTTGCTTAGATCAGTTTTTATGATATGTTCCTCATCTCCCTCGCTCTCAGCTCCGTCAGCTACTGCTTCAATCATATCCAGGCCAAAATCAGCATCGTCCAATTGTTCCGCCAGCCTCTTCTGAATACTTCTTGCTTCCTTCTCCTCCATCTCAGCATCTGCCATGTCTTTGTGACTGGCTGATGCATAATCTTGATCCACATAATCTGTAGAGTAATAGGCTCTCTTCTTCTTGCCCCAGGCTCTCTCGTCAGGTAAATCGTCATCATCCTGCTGCAAGTTTTCTATGTCGGAAGCCATAGAGTCTTTCTCATCTTCTTCCCCAAACTCCTCATCATCATCATCATCATGATTCTCATCTTGGATGCCAAAAACTTCATCCTCGCTGTCAAAATTCTCTACAGTTCGCTTCTTGCGCACCTTCTCCAATAATTGACGTTCTGTTTCAGAGTATTCATCCTCAGAATTCGAAACATCCTCAGAATCGTAATTAATATTTTGATCCACAGGATCTTGCTTAAATCTGCACAATCAGAAAAATATTCGTATTACATTTGCAGAATTGAAAAAAAAAAAGTGAACTTAGGTTAACCCGATTTGAATCGAATCCTTATTTACTTGCAGAAGTTCTGTCGAATGAACGTATAGACGAAGATTAATAAGTTCCATTATTTAACAAGTACTCACCGCTTTTTGCTACTCATTTTTAATTATTGTTGCTAAGAATTAACGTAACGCGCGTTTATTTGTTGCTGTCTGCTTCCCCACGTGTATTATTTTTAGCGAGTGTCGCCCTCTAATCTGGCCGGCGAGGGCTATGCGATTATAACCTAAAAAAATCTTTGGTATTCGCTTCATTTTTACATCGGGAGAATTGGATTTTTCGAGAAATTAATCAATTGTCAGTGGAAAGTGTTGATTGATATTGAACTATGGTTTTTCGATCGATTACTCTTTTTGCTCGGAGCAAAGGCCCAGACGAGTTCTGGCGTAAAAGAAGAATATTTAGAATAGCTAGTGTAAGCAGAAACGAACGTATTTTCGAATATGATAAAAGATTTATTGTTTTTAATAATAACTCGTTTTATAGCATTTTGGAGGTCGCAGAAGAAATTGTTACAGTCTCGCAATTCGCGCTGTCCATCGTGCCTTGACAAATGCTACTTTGGCCCGGAAATTAAAGAAGGAGGATATGAGAGAGGTAACGAGTCGCTTCAACAATTTTGGTTTGGTGTATTACAATAATAATTTATTGAGCTTTTACAACAATAATACATTCAACATATTATGCAATAAGTATTTTGTTTTATAAACAAGATGACAATGTAATGCATTAATGCGATCTCAATATGTATATTGAGATTGCATTAATGCATTAAGCTTTTGTTCGTGATCTAAACTTACATACAGGTATGGGCACATTCGAATGAATAAGTATTTAAATCCACCATTGTTTATTTTTGCTCAAAATAATGAGTGGTTTTGCACTGATTATCTTTCCGAGTTCAAATCATGAATGATTTTTCATTCATTATCTTTTCAGGTATAAATAATGAATGATGTCCACTCAGCATTATTTTGACTTTAAATAATGATTTTCTTTCCACTCATAATTAGATTCAAGTTTAAATAACGTGTGAATTCTAAAAAAATTTAATTTTAATTTAATTTTAGTTTTCTGAAAAAAAAAAAAGCTATTGATTCTTAATTATTAATGAATAATGAATAATAGTTATGGATAATTAATAATTAATAATAAAACACTCTTTATTTAAACTTGAAATAAATAATGAATGGTTTTCCATCATCATTTAAACTCAAAATGAATGATTAGTGGATACAAAATCATTATGTAGAATCAAAATAAATTGTGAGTAAAAAATCATACATAATTTGAATTTAAATGATGAGTGAAAAAATGTTCATTCTTTTTTTTTTTTAATTCTTAAGATAAATTTTGCCCACACCTGCTTATATATCTAAAAAAAAATCACTAATTTTAATTGATATTTTTGTTTCAGCTTTGGCACACGAGACTGGATGCTGCTTGCCAAGAGCTTGGAATTACAAAATATATTCTTATGGTAGGATTGAATAGATGCAACATTCAAATCAACAAGAAGACACTTGTAGACTTGGCTATCTGGGAGCCTCGTACTTTCAAATCTTTGGCTAAAATTGCATGGGCTAGAACAAAAGCTGATGGCTTGAATATTGTGAATCATTTGGAAGTACCAAAAGGTGTTATTACCAGGGGAATGATCAAGTGAAGGGACAAGTTCTTTGCATTAGATACTTAGATTATGCCAAATAAAAGAATTGAAGAGCCCTCTGTTGTATTGTGAATACTTCAATTTCAATTGATTTTATTTCAGATCTTTGAATCATCATCTCTGTTAATAACATATTGAACAGTAATAATTGTAGACTTGTCATTAATTTTGTTCACCCTTCAGCCTTAAATAAAAATAAAACTTTCAAGTTTGACTGAATATTTAAAAAGTTATGTCACAATATGAAAAAATAATGTCTTCACTTTTTACTGTACATTCTACAAAAGTGAAGATAAACACAGTTTGCAGCAAAAAAAAATAGAGGAAAGTTTTTTATAACAAGCCTGCAAAGTTGAAACTTGCAAATTATTTTCCCTGTTAATGAAGCAACTACTGTAACGGAATATCGGAATCAATTTTGGCTTCCTCAAAGAGGGAACATTTAGAATAATTTAAAATACAGAAACTTGCAAGTTTTTACTTTGTGTTGTACTGTACATAGATGTTGTTGAATATATGAAATTGAAAATTGCAATACATTTGCGTGTCAAATTTTAGGTGGATTGAGCAACTGATTTTCAATCCATGAGCCATTAAATTTTGCAAATATGAAGGATATTCAAATAAAAAAATTCGAACTCGTATAGCATGCGAAACCCTTTATCAATTTTTTTTTTCAAATTCACTGTTAAACATCTTTTAACACTATGGGATATGCACAAAAAAAATAAAGCTCGTTTTCAAATTATTTCGAAAGTTAGAGCAGATAAATTTAAAAATTCTAAATTCTCTAAAATCTGAACCATTTAAGTAATTTTGACTTTTTACCAAGCATCACTCAATGTTATGTTTGCATAGACTCGCGCTATCTGAATTTTTTTAAAAGTAAGAGAACTTTTGAAATCTGAAGTTCAGTTACGATTTTGGTAAAATTCCTTACAAAACAACATTGAACATATCTGCAGTTATAAATATTTATTTCACTCTTTTTTTTGTTCCCCTTGATTAACGTCGCTTCAACTTCCAGGGTTATTAGCGACAGTATTATTTCACTCAATCGCTGATGATTTACCCAATTTTTTTTTTTTTTTTTTTTTCAAAGAAATTCAAAGTACCATAACTGGAAACGCTTTCCAAAAAATTAAAAACTTACTATAAAACTAAATTATGTTAGCAAATTTCAATGGCTATTTTCAAGTTGGCGGCCAAACGCAGCTTCAAAAAAAAAAAACAGCCGAAACTAGAAACTTGAAAAAAGTTATGAACTTGAATACTTTTAAAAAAATTACGCTATAGTTGGAAAATGTGAAATGAAGATATTGAGAAACAGTATGGACAAAGCACAGTTTTCAGGGAAATCGTCGATATAGTAGGTAGACTTTTTTTTTTCAACAGATGTGATAAGCAAAATTAATAAACATCATCCGCATTACATTTACATTTATTCAAAATATAAGTGAAACACGATTTTTCGTTTGTATTGTGCGCACTTGAATTTTATTTCATCAAGTCATCATATACTCCGTTAACAACAAGTGTGTTACACATTACAACAGTAACAATGATAGACTCTTTTTTTCTGATTCGTTCCCTAAGAATCTCTGCATTAGTTTTATTTACGAAAAAGATAACTATAGTACATTTTCGTTGATAAAAACGCAATTTGGTCGTGTTTACGTATATTCGAGAGCTGGATGATATAAAGCAAAGTAATTGAGATCAGGCTTAGTTTATGGTTTAGCGTTGAAAATTTGTACGAAATCGGATTTCGTCGATATAACAGATAGAAAGTTGGGTTCTTCAATAGATGTGACAATCGAAGGTATAATTAATGAACACTTTTCACATCGCATTCACATTTATTCAAAATAAAAATAAAACACGATTTCTCGTTTGTATTGTGCGCACTTGAATTTTATTTCATCAAGTCATCATATACTCCGTTAACAACAAGTGTGTTACACATTACAACAGTAACAATGATAGACTCTTTTTTTATGATTCGCTCCCTAACAATCTCTGCATTAGATTAATTTACGAAAATGATAACTATAGTACATTTTCGTTGATAAAAACGCAATTTGGTCGTGTTTACGTATATTCGAGAGCTGGATGATATAAAGCAAACTAATTGAGATCATGCTTAGCTTATGGTTTAGCGTTGACAATTTGTACGAAATCGAGTTTCGTCGATATAACAGATAGAAAGTTGGGTTCTTCAATAGATGTGACAATCAAAGGTATAATTAATGAACATTTTCCACATCGCATTCACATTTATTCAAAATAAAAATAAAACACGATTTCTCGTTTGTATTGTGCGCACTTGAATTTTATTTCATCAAGTCATCATATACTCCGTTAACAAGTGTGTTACACATTACAACATTAACAATGATAGACTCTTTTTTATGATTCGCTCCCTAACAGACTCTGCATTAGTTTTATTTACGAAAAAGATAACTATAGTACATTTTCGTTGATAAAAACGCAATTTGGTCGTGTTTACGTATATTCGAGAGCTGGATGATATAAAGCAAAGTAATTGGGGTCACGCTTAGCTTATGGTTTAGCGTTGAAAATTTGTACGAAATCGGATTTCGTCGATATAACATATAGAAAGTTGGGTTCTTCAATAAATGTGTCAATTAAAGGTATAATTAATGAACATTTTCCACATCACAGTCACATTTATTCAAAATAAAAATAAAACACGATTTTTCGTTTGTATTGTGCGCACTTGAATTTTATTTCATCAAGTCATCATATACTCCGTTAACAAGTGTGTTACACATTACAACAGTAACAATGATAGACTCTTTTGTATGATTCGCTCCCTAACAATCTCTGCATTAGTTTTATTTACGAAAAAGATAACTATAGTACATTTTCGTTGATAAAAACGCAATTTGGTCGTGTTTACGTATATTCGAGAGCTGGATGATATAAAGCAAAGTAATTGAGATCACACTGAGCTTATTGCTTAGCGTTGACAATTTGTACGAAGTCGGGTTTCAGCGAGGCACCGCCTACAAGGAAACCGTCAATGTCTTTTTCTTTCGCAAGGTCTTTAGCATTGCCAGCGGTTACGGAGCCTCCGTAGATGATTCGTAGGCTCTCTGCGACTGCGGGACTGATATTTTTGGCGAACCAGGCCCTGAGTTTGTCGTGGACTTCTTGAGCTTGTTGGGGAGTAGCCGTTTTGCCGGTTCCAATGGCCCAGACTGGCTCGTACGCGAGTACGACGTTGTCCCACGATTTGATCTTATCCGCGATCGCTTTCGTCTGACGGAATACGACTTCCTCGGTTTTGCCGGCTTCGCGCTCCTCCAGAAGCTCTCCGATGCAGGCAATTACCTAAAAAGCATTTTTTTATCAATGACGCAATTCTCGTCACAGTTAACGTAAGTTAACGTAAGTTAACTATGACTCAGAGAGATGCAAACAGAGAAGATTCCCCATATCGACATTTTATAGTGACTAGATAAAAAATTGAACAAACATTTTTGTTTTTAATGCATTGTTCGTTAAAAAGTAATAATTATGGAAATAAGTATTTTAGTGATTGCGTGATGTTCTTAATGCAATTATTGATACACCTGTATGTTAAATTTTTATTTTTATTACATATTTAACCAGAATTTGGTAGTATTCAATCAAAAAATATTTCAAATATTTTTATGACTGCATAATTATGGATTATTTTACACACAAGATATTGTTGCTAATTTTAAGTGAATAATTTGGCTACATTATTCATAATTA
This sequence comes from Ephialtes manifestator, assembly GCA_963970395.1. Taxonomy (NCBI): domain Eukaryota; kingdom Metazoa; phylum Arthropoda; class Insecta; order Hymenoptera; family Ichneumonidae; genus Ephialtes; species Ephialtes manifestator. The sequence goes on along the minus strand of OZ019975.1, from coordinate 26,449,044 downwards.
TTGACAAATATGATTTTTTATGAAGTTTTACATAATAATATGAAATTGGCACATCAGTGAAAAAAATATTAAAAAATGTTTATTTCTTTTTCATGTAGCATATTTTTTACAATTTTTTGTTACAGTTGTGTGCTTTGAAACTGACCTCAGTTTTATCTCAATCTTTTCTCTAACATTGCATCATAGAAAAATGCAATGTCTTAGAAATTCATATCTTTTATTTTTTAGATTAAAAAATTATAATAATATTTCATACTAAAACTTGAAATTTTACAAAGTCGACTTGATATAAAAAAAAATCTTTAACTAATCGACTAACTAAAATTTTTTACCAAAAAGAATTACTTCATCAATTTTTATGTAAATTTGCAATTCCTCAAAAAGTAAAAATTATTTTAAAAAATCTATATATACAAATAACAATATTAATTTCTTTTTCATTGTGAAATAACTTCAAATTTATCTGAGTTATATTTCTGTCTTAATCTTATCTCTGACTTTCTCATTAAAAATTATAAAACAACAAATTTTTATCATTCAATTATAAACTTAAGAAAAATTCTCTTGCTCAGAATCCCCTTAGCAACCAAATGGAATACTTAATTTTTGGGCCTTATGGTTATTACTATTATTTTTAAAAAAGGTAGAATTAGGGCTCAATACCTTGACTCCAGATTCAAGGGAATGAGCTACTTTGTCAGCTACCAATTCGTCGTTTTCACCGAAAACGTTACGACGTTCGGAGTGTCCTAGGATGACCCAAGGAATGCCGTTATCGACAAGCATAGCCGGGCTTATCTCTCCGGTGAATGCGCCTTTTGCGACTTTGTAGGAATTCTGTGCACTGACTGCAATTGTGCTGGGCAAAACGCTCTTAGCATAAGCTAAGTAGATCGACGGTACACCAACGACGACCTCTGTAATACGAGATAGACCGATTAAATTTCATCCTAAGCGAGAAACACGATACATGGCAACGAGATGAGAAATTGCACGTACCAACATTGGGGTCCAGTGGGCCGGCTTTAAGGAAGGCGACGATTTCGTCAATTTCCTTCTTCACTCCATTCATCTTCCAGTTACCACCAACGAAGAATTTGCGAGACATGATTAATAAGATTATTAGTAGGTTCTTTGGTGATTGAGAATTTCAAAAGTTTTGAGTAGAGTCGCTGACGGTGAAATAAGAACTGATCGCTATTTGACCCGGTGACCTTCACGCTGCCAGGAGTTTTCTCTCCCCTCCCAATCGTTCGATTCTCAAGCCCCGGCAAAGTGTTTTCCCTCTGGTGGTGGCTTTGAAACTACAATTGTGTGCAAAATATATATCTATATAGGTCATTGTCACCCTATTTTGGTCGTGCGGATGCTGCTGCCACCATCGGTGTCGTCGGATTTTCCTCATAATATATATATATATATATATATATATATATATGTATATATATACGTATATACTGTGGCATGGCGCGCAGCTCCGAAACGATTGAAACGCCTCGACTCTCAGTGTACGAATGAATAAGCTTTTGCATAATCAAAAGATGAATTATCGACAAATAGCCGGATAATTTTTTTAATTGTTTCCGTTATTTTATAACCATTTCGAAGTCGATTATTAATGCTACGCATGAATAATGAAGGTGAGGGTATTTAATATGAATCAATTGCAAAATGAATGAAGGACTCTCTTTTGCTACTTTCTGCGGAAAGTTACGGTTTTCGGTGATTAATAAAGGTTGACTATTGAGGCATTTGGATTAACGTGATGTGCTACACGTTTTTGTAGTTATCGCTCGCTCCACTCACGGCGACTCGGTCGGTATAGCACATCACCTTAAGGGGAGGCTAAACCACCCCTGGAGTACGTTCCGAATGAAGCGCCCTGCGACTTTTCTCTCTTTTTTTCATTCGCGATAAGAAAGAGAGAAAAGTCGCCGGACGCGCATTCGGAACGCAGCCCTGGTAAAAATAAATGATAGAAAACGATTTTTAAGAATCCTATCGTATCGAATAACGGACTTGGGTTCGCGAATTTACGAAGTATGTACTATCATAAATTTGTGATCGAAATCCTTAATGTTTCTTCCATATCCTATAATATCATTATAAATAATATATTTTTGTATTAAATTTAATAATAAATATATACGATCATAAGAGTAATATTTAAAATATTACATTTTTCGTTTAAAAAAAGTTTCATCCACGAATCTTTCGATTCAAATATTTGTCATATTCAAGATTCATTATGATAGACTTCCTATAGCTTTGGGCATGAAATTATTGTATAAATTATAGAAAACTGTTTCATTTAGGCATATCAGGGTGCTACGATAAATTATGATAATTCTTTCAGTCTAAACACATACGATTTATTCCGATATACTTTCTATAATTGCGAGACGATAGAAAATTATAAGGTCACTCTATTGACGCCTCTTTGGTAGCGAACGATTAATGTTGAATCAAATATTTACGATATAAGACGATACACCACAATCGGAGAAAGTTCTTAAGCTTTTGTGATTTTTAAAATTACAAAAAAATAGAAAAAAAAATCAAGCTATTATGGACGACTTGTCAAAATTTCTGTACATGAAACTGTATTTTTCAGATTTTTTAATTATGGCATGATTTTTAATTATGGTGTTAGAATGTGGCTTGTATGGTACTGGAATAGTCTTAGTTGAGAAAAATGTGAAAAATTCCTAAAAATCTGAATTTGCATATACAAATGTTTGACCTGTAGTAGATTAATTTTTTTTCGATGTTTAAATAATTTGTTTAAATCACAAAAGCTTAAAAACTATAAGAAGAAAAATCTTGCCCGCTTTGGCTATAAGCTAGATAATTTTAATATTCAACAAATAATTTTTCAGAATTTTTTCAGATTTTTAAATTATGCCATTCGACATATCACTTTGAAAAAGTGTTTAAAAAAAATTTATATAGAAAAAATAAAAACCTGGTACATTCGAGGGTCTAACCAACCCTAAAAAATATTACGAGCCAAATCGGGGAGGTCGAGGGTCAGACCCAGGTCGAATCGGGATGTAATACCTCATATACATTCAAGCAATTCGAATGGAGCAGCTACGTGCTGTAAACAGCGCTCAGCTTTGCATACTCGTGGAACGAAACTGTAAAAACGTCTGTAACTCCCTCAAATTTGAACGGTGCAACCTGAAATTTTCAGAGAATATTCTTGATCGGTTATATTGTAAAAATCCGCCGAAAACGAAAAATCGTATTTTTCAAAAATTTCAACTAGATGTAAGCCCTTAAATAATAAATAACTTAATTGTTTATTAATATTTGTCAATTTAAAGAAAATCGATCTTGGCGAGACTATGTATTAATTGTTTGGCAAATCTCGACTTTGTCATCCCAATATTCTCGTCAGAAATTTTTAAAAATAATCAAACTGATCTTTAGGCTCTAATCTTATGCAGATTTTTGAACACAAATAAAATACCAAATTTATATGGGTTTCAGGATTGCCAATTTCTGCGGTAAACTACCGTTTAAGGTGATTAATAAACGGTGGTAATTAAGCTTCTCAGCTTAAAACTATTTCATCAGTTTTTATTTCAATGGAACATCGAAGTTAAGGGAAGAGTTCAACGGCTCCGGAACAACTAAAACGCCTTATTGTAAAATTCAATAAGGTTTTCGATGTTCAAAAAATAAATTATTGACAATTACTGAATTTTTTTAAATTTCGAAGTGATAATATTGAGGAACCAATTAATAAAAGTCAATTGGCAAAGGGATGAAGGGATTAAGGGCTACCAATTTCTACGGTAAATGATCGATTTTGATGATTAATTAGAGTTGACAATTGAATCACTCAGTTTGAGACTATTACAATTCAATTTTTTTTTATCCGTTCAACGTCGATGTCAATAATATAGCTCCATGGCTCCAAAATGCTTTAATCTTCAATGCACGATTAAATAAGATTTGGTAAATACAAAAAAGATGTAATCCATCAATCGCTGAATTATCTTTTCAATGATTTTATTTATATCGATATTGTTGGTTTAGCGGAATCAATCGATAAAAATCAATTGACAAAGGATTGTAGATTCCTGGGAAATAAGTTTAGGCGATTAATAAATATTAACAAATGTAGCGCACAGTTTTAGACTATTACATGCTATTTTCTTTTTATTCATACAACGTCAACGTAAGGACAGAGAGTAAATGATATGCCTCCGTTGTTACCGGGTTTTTTGCTAGATTCTACCGTAATTACACAGGGCGTATAAAACCTAAAGTCTCTCCACAGCTTGCTCATCACACGCTTCGGAGAATTTATAACATATTCGTAATGACGAATGTTTTAAAATAAGCTTTACACGATTTCTAAAAAAGAAAAAGAAATTCATGAACTGGCATAAATATTTTATCTTTGCACTTGAAAGAATATCATTATCCGTATATCGTTATTGAAGTAAAGTACATTGCGTATTTACATTGATTCGTTCGTGTCGGACTCCGATTGTATACAATAGCAGAGTTTTTATTCTGGTTTTATTGTAAAATTCAATTGTAGGTCAAGGCAGCTGTTGTTGGCACAATAATGCCGTGATAAATTTGGAGACGGATCTATTTTGCATGGATAACATTGGGAGTAGATAGAGAGAGAGAAAGAGGGAGAGAGAGAGACTCAATGCCTTCGATTCAGATTTTAGCTAACGCGAAACAACAAATTTAATTATAGCGTCGAGTACGAGACTGTCGGCGATATTTTCGACAACACATTCGTTTTCTGGCCATTATCGGTATCTCGCGAATTTGGCTTATCACCGAGCTGATAATATTCTATATGGATCCGCGACCCGAAGCAGCCCGAAGCACAATGATTTTTGGCAGTGTTAAGCAATGAAATAATCCATTGACCAGTCTAGTATAGCTTTAGGGCCTAGTCCTTAAGGTTTCTACCGGGGAAACATGCTGAAATAGAATACACTAAGAAATTATTAATTGTTTTCGCTCCACAGGCAGTAAAGACGCGACTGGACGAAATAATAAAGCGTACAGTGTCTGTTACGATGATACAACTACGATCTACATGAATATACCTACAATTATATATATTTTATAATTACTAACTAGTGTGCAGTGCTTGGAGCCATAAAATTTATTAATAAATAAAAATCCTAAATAATCAGGCGGTTTACCGCTCCTTCACCGAACAACCCTTTAGGAAACTCTCTTTAAAAATAGTTCAGAATATGCTTAAAAAATAATTATAGTTCATCTTAGCACGAAATGAAAGGTTGTTTTTAAACTCGGTTTCGGATGCGCTTTATTTTTATGACATTTGAGGATGGCTGTTCTAGTTATCAGCTCAGTAAGGAAAATTTATGAACCTGTTTATTTGAGAAGGATGCTCTTATATTTTCCTTTTTTTGCTAGCCATCAGTATTAGTAACAGTTAAGCCTACAGATAACCCCACAAGAGACAGTCCTTAAAAATAATTGAGGATATTCTTGACGAAGAACTGTAGTTCATAGATAGTTTTTCCAATTTGAACTATCGTTTCTTGGACTGTCTCGAATTATCTTTATTTGTAAGACATTTAAATAGGTAATTTCTTTTTTCATTTGTCATCTGAGTGAGGAAAACCTGACAAGCGTTTTATTTAGAATTAATGCTTTTAAAACTTTTTGTCATTGGAGAAAATAGTACTTTACGATACTAGTGCGATAAAACTTTTTCTGAAGGATGTAAGTTTGCAGCAAGAGCCGAAGGAGAGTGTTGCAATCACACGAGTTAAGAAAACGTTTATCACACGAGTATCTTATGAAATTTTATTTCACAAGGTGTGAAAATGGGGATTTATACACGTCAAGCGTACGTAAAAACGCGTTTCTTGCATCGAGTGAAATAAAAGTGTTTTTGACAGTATGGAGCCGACAGGTAACCCCTCAAAATACATTCTTTGAAAATACTTCAGGATATCTTTACCAAATAACTGTAGTTCATATGAAGACTTTGAAATCCCGAACTATGGTGTCTTAGACTGTTTCAAACCGTATTTATTATTTTCACAAGTTTGGAATAGATAATTTTCTTCATTTTTCAGCTGAGTGAAAAAAAACATGACTACCTCTTTGCTTGGCTCCATTCGAATGGAAAAGCATTAATAATTATTTTCAAAATAAATAACTGACTGATTATTGTGCAAAAATTGAAATTTTCACGCTTTAATAATTATAAATAATTTCGAGTGTTCATCTATTACAATAAATTACAATATTTAATTGGCGTTGCAATCCATAATCGTACAGTAAAAAAAAAGTATGTCAAACTCTTTTTCATTCGAAATGGGCTTATGAGCATTATGAAATTGAGTGTTAGAAATCATAGCATAGGGATAATTCTTTCCTTTTTTTCTCGCAATCAATGTAATTTGATTACTGTTGAGCCGAACACATTCAGCGACAAGGCATTTCAAAAGTTCACGCGCTTTAGAGTAGGTCAACGTTTACTTTCGTCACCACGCTTCCCCTTACACGTGGACAATACTTTGACAAGAAAGTGGGTGAGCTTTTACGAAGTACAACTTCTAGCTCCTCCATCCTCAACTACGTAACTCACGCTAGATCTGAACCTACGGTGTGTATGTAAGCGCGGAAAGGCGAGGGTGATTTATCTGAAATTGTACTATGTAAATGAAAACGATATAACGATGGTGTCGCTCGAAAGGTACGTGCAGAATACTATTGATATAAAATTTTATATTCTTGTGTCTATGTTTTAGTCTGGTGAGAAAGATTTCGCGGTCTCTCTCCGTATTATTATACATTTATGGGAGTGAACAACGCGACGTGAAATTATGCAATAACGCGGCCGACAATTGGTGCGCGATGATTTATACACGAGGTCACGACTGTTTTGTATTATCAGTCGCCAGTCACACGAGCAGAGAGCTCGATACTACGATTTCTAACAGGTATAATGAGGCTCTCGTGGTTACTATAACGCGAGCCAAGGATGATTGCGAATTGCCTCGCGACTTCGATCGCCGTAATCGTACGTCACCTCTACGCCCACTGGGATGTCCTCTTTAGCTGTGAGAACCAGGTGCGGTGTCGTTCCAACATCGACTACGCGCGCTATCAAATTTCCATTTCTACTATGATTTACTAGTCTACCAAGTTTGTCCGATTCTGCTGTTGCGTCCACGCTGAAATTATCAAAAATACATTCATTATTATAAATCGCATACATTCCATAAAATTTCCAGGCACTTTAAATGTTTTACATGTTTTTAACATTTAAATTTATTTGCATATATTGTTAATCTGTAATAATGAAGATAGTGTATATTTTATTACCTTTTTTTTTACAAAAATAGTTCAGACGTTTGATCAAACTTCGATGTTGCAAAGTACCGTTCTTATAGACCTTTTGTAATATTTATTATTTAAGTATTACAATCGTGGGTTTAAGACGACCATTTGATATCTTTTTAGTCGGATTTCATCTTGTAATCGAGGAAGGTAATGAATGTTTTAGCCTCGTAAATTCTGACAATGTATGACTAAACTACACGAGCCATAAAACATCGAAATTTGTTGAATTGTGTAGATTAAGCGTTTAATAAATAAAACGAAAACACGACTTTAAATAAAATGTTAGGAAAGGGACGCTACTTTAGCACAAAATAGCAATTGATGTTTTTATAAGTAAAAAATATGTTATTCGGCACAAGCTATCCTATTGTTATTTTTCTATTTATAATTATTTTTTATTGGGTTTTGTATGCCTTATTGAGGCTTTTATATTCCCCCTTTTCCCGTGATTTCGTAGAGACCCTCCTAGAGTTTTACTCGCAGCCACTTCTCTTAAGGGGACGAAAACCTTTAGACGCCCGAAAATTAGTAATTTTGTACGAATTTTTTTAAAGGTGTTAAAATAATCTTATCATTCTGAAACTTTAACCTTATTTTATCAGATCTTTTAAAATTTGAAAAACATTTTTTTTTACAACACAAAATGGCGGCGTTATGGACTCTTCTTTCAGATTTTTTTTCGGCGGCATCGAAAACTGCTGAATTTATAGTATTTTTTCGAGTGATCTGAATCAGAAAACTAATTTTTTTTTCGTTTACTGACAATTGTAGAGGAAGGATAAACCTATAAAATTATTTTTAAAAGTATAAAATTAAATATTAAATAGATTTTTTAATGAAATGCTCCAATAGGCTATTTTTTTCGACAATTTACATTTAAAAAAAAATTTTATTTAAGCGATATCCTTAAAACTAGGTATATCCTTCCGGTAATGATATAGACAGAAACCTCTCAAGCACGAGCAGTTTTTGAAAATGCAGTTTCGGGATAATCGCGGGATAACGCCGCCATTTTGTGTTGTAAAAAAAATGTTTTTCAAATATTAAAAGATCTAATAAAATAACGTTAAAGTTTTTTATCATTTTTAAAAAAATCGTACAAAATGATTAATTTTCGCGCGTCTAAAGGGTTTTCTCCCCTTAATGCACTACTGTATTGCATTTGCACGAGGGCACAGGGAAATTGTGGAAAACCTGGCTGATGCAGACGGCTTTATTTTTACTAAGTTTCTACTGTGAGTTTTTCTCAGCAATTGGCACCCAAATCGGTGCACGGCTAAGCAGTTATCCATCCAAGTTACAACCGCAAGAAATGTTGCTTAACTCTAGGGACAGCCTAAGCCACACACCGACCGCGCGTCCACTGCTTTCGGTTTGCTAATTTACTATAGTTTGTTTTTAAGAAAGTGTTGAAAACTGATAACTTGAGAAATTAAATTAGTGGTTAATTCTTTTTAAATAAAATACATATTATTTAAAAGAAAAATGTGTTATTTTCAATAAGAATTTAATGAAATTATCTCTTACCAATATTGGTGACCCCGATGCTGGAAGTAATACATGTAGCAACCTGTATTTTGATCCTGAGCATATACGGCTTCTCGTTTCTTCGCTGTAACTTGATCAATCAGATCGCCTATATATTCAACGACGAACTCTCCCTTGGCGAACTCTTGTGTCGTCACAATACCGCGACCTTTGCCAGGAAAATGTTTCACCTATGGGCGATTACAATCGGAGATTAGATTAGATTAAATTAGAAAAATTAGTCGACAATTCAGCAGACGCAACCGTACCTGAAGGCCTTCTTCGACCTGACACACAACTTTGTTCTCGAGATCGCGTTGTTTCTCCTCGAGCACCGTTTTCTTGCATTTTCTCACGCTCCGTCTTATAGGAAAATATTCCGTAACTTTATGATTCGTATTACCCTCGAATGGCGCGTCCGCTGTACGAGGATTGGACGAGGAATTGGTTTTTAGCTTTCCGCGACCTCGACCGCCAGGTTTTCTTACGGGTCGCTGAACAGGACTCAGTGCGATGCTCTCAGGCTTCTTTTCGACATCGCCGTTCGATAACTTGATGTCCGGAGCGTCGGTTTGAACGGTGGGCATGTTTATCCGGTGCGGTGTTGGCGGATCCCGACATGGTACGGCAACCGGAGTTTCTGCAAAACGCACACATGTTATTAAGAGAAATTTGACAAAACGATAGCCTGCAATCAATAAACAAACTTTTGAACATTGCAAATGTTTTGTTGACGAGCGTCGTTTATTTCAATGTTTTTTTTTAAATATTTGTATTTGTATGCACAATAGGTCTTATGAATTAAGATGATCTGACACTAAGGGTGCGTTACTAATTGATTCCAATTACTGCGGATAGAATCTTCAGTAACTAGCGCATCAGAACTTTGCAGATTTTCTGCTATTTATGCAATGAGTGCAGTAACTGTATCATCGTTTTTGGCGTGAAACGCTATTTTCCGCGGAAATCTTGTTTCTTGCACTAAAAAAGCGGCTTTCGCAGTTGAACAAGCAAAATAGTGTAGCTTCTACGTTACTGCAGTGCAGGAAACGTTTTCCACATCAAAACCTTACCGATTTTCGGTAATGCAATATTGTTGCAGTAAGAATCGTTACGCTTGCAAATGCTGCATATGCGCGATACAAAATGGATCGATTTTAAGACACATTTGTCTTGGAACGCATCCTAAGATAAATTAGTAATTTTTATAAATTTGATATAGGATTTTATTTTGTTATTTTTAATTTTGTCTTCTATCTTGTGTAAATATTTTCTAATTTACTGCTGTTTTTTAAAAAGATTACTCTGTCATCATTTTAAGGGGAAGAGGCGTCTTAATGAAATAAAAAGCATTTTAAGTTTAGTTCATTGCATTATCCCTTAACGTGATATGCTTACACGTTCTCTCTCGCTCCATTGCGACCCTTAATGGCGCTTTCTCACTCGGATTAAGATGATGTGCTACATATCGTCTGTCTCTGTTAGATCGCCATAAGTGCGAGTGAGATAGCCGAATCTTCCCAAAGTGTTATTCTTCGCCACGATTGATTTTTCGAATAAAAGTCGAGAAGTACAGACTGCAGATTGTCAAGACACAGTCAGTACTTCTCGTCTTTTGTCTGAAACATCAATTGTGACCAAGAACAACGCTTTACAGTTTTTGTTACCGACCGAGCAGTAGCACATCATCTTAACGACGACTTGATTAGTATAGTACATCATCACCTTAAGATGATGTTCTACATGTCGTTTGTCTCTCGCCGATTGACGTGAGTGCGAGGGAGATAGTTAAATTTTACCGGAACAAATTTCTCCGCCACGCTTGAATTCTCAGATAAAATACGAGAATGGTTGACTGCACAATTATAAAACGCAATCAAACGTTCTCGACTTTTATGCGAAAGATCAATCGTGGCCGAGAAAAAAAGCTTCACAGCTTTTGTTACTGACCAAGAAATACATTATTTCATATTTAAATGACCGAGTAATTTGTTTTGTGACATGAAATGGTAAATTATTTTCTATTATGTTCGAGAATACATGACAAAATTTTATTCCATATTTTAAACAAATTGTTTTATTAAATTTATTAGGTTTTAGTAACACAAACTGTAATCAATAAAAAAACAGTAAATATTTTAGACAAGAACAAATTTGGTCCTACTTATCCACTTTGTAATGGAACTAAATTAGTATTTTTCTCAAACATGAACCATCTTAGAGATGATTAGATTGCAGTTTTGAATACCGACTGAGCTCAGGACAAGCAAGATAAACATTATCTCACATTGCCTTAAGAAAATGTAAAACATGGAGGGTTTACATCAGACCCAAAACACATCAGAAAAAGATCCAATATCAATTATTATTAAGGTCATCTAATGGCTAAAAGCACGGGTAATTAGTGTGAAACGTGTATGGGTAAAAGAGCGAAAAAATTAATCTTCTAATCCCGAATTTGTCAGCCTCTGATTATTTGTTGGAAAAAGAACGAAAATGTTCAGCTGCAGAATTCTTAAATGGATGTCAATTTTCTCGATTTTACTCCGGTAATCAACCGTGGCAGGAAAAAACGTATTACAGTTTTTGTTACCGACCTTAAGGTAAAATTTTCCCACTCAGTGGGTAACAAAAACTGCAGTGCATATTTTTCTGCCACCATTGATCTCTCGGATAATAAATGAGCACGATAAATTGCGTTTCACTATTCTGCATTTCACGGTTTGGGTTTTTTCCCCAAGTAATCGACAGTGGCAGAAAAATCAGCCTTAAGATAATCTTCCAATTTCTTAAGCACTGGTAAAAATCTGAATGAAACGAAAAACATGTAGCCCATTTTGAATAAATAAACAAATAAATGAATAAAATAAGCTCTAAGAAAAAGTGGGCTATAAAATCTTTTAAAAATATAACAAATACCATCTGTTTTGAATAATTCCTCCATAGGAGGGTGATCATCTTCTGGCACTTCTGTTTTGATGGTGACGCCATTGAAATGCTCCTTTTCCATGAGAATATCGGTAGTTTGCATACCACCAAGAATTTTAACACCAACCATCCCATTTTCCTATAGCAAAGTGTAAAGATTATTTAACAACATTCGCACACAGTCACTACTTTTAATACTGATTAATTTTCTGTTTTTCATACCTGTGCACTGAAGAACGATGTTATTCTAACAGCCGATTTATCTATTCGGGTGTGGCCACGAGCTGTTTCTGGTGTTTTATGTATTACTCTAGCCCCAACGTCCAATTTGGACTCCTTCCTGAGTGGAGATACTACAGGTCCGACAGCTCCGCTCATTGCCGCTGATCTTGTATGAACGGAACCTGAGGTTGGCGCACGTTTTCTTCTACCTTCGATAAAATGAAGATACATATATAAATTATGTAAATGCTTCTTTAAATCACTTCAAAACACAAAAATGTTAATTTGAGTCATATATTCCACTCAGCCACATAATACTATGAATTTATAATTTATAATAGAAAAATTTGAATTTATGAGTAATCGATAAGTGCGTGAAAGGCTCTGAGACATTTCGTTAACACGGGGCTCATGAAATAAGAGAAATATCCCGAAAAATCCGAAAGTATCTCCAAAATGAAGGACAGTAAAAGTTGCTTGAAAAAGGAAAATATAACCTGGCAATGACCGAAAATGAATGAACGAAGTATGAAAAATATGCTGAATAGATGCACACTTACCTTTCACCATATTTAAAGCTATATTCGTAATTCAGCGTTTTCGTTTTCCGACCCCTGGCCTCAAAGAAAGTCCTCGGAAATTACGAGAAAGTAACAGACAACAGTAAGCTAGAGGTCCGTTGGTCCGAGTTTGGATCGTTAGCACGCCCATTCCGACATTTCAAAGACATATAAGTTAGTCGCGACTGATAGATCCATCGTTGATCAAATATCTCGTAGTCACATTAGTCAAACAATCAAATTAATTATTTCGAAGCGTCGTCCACTCGGGATTTAGTTGAAATTGAAAAAGACACTTCTCGATACCACGCACAGTGACGCGCCGGACGCATCGAAGCAGTGCATCGTTGTGGGCGCTGGTAGGCGCGTTTTTTTTCTCCTCAGACTGCTCGAATGGAACGGGCACGCAACGTTGCTTGTCTGAAAAACCTCAGTGCTTCATTGGTCGCCTTCGAAAATCGTAAATCGGGGGTTAAATTATTATCTTTTAAATCGTCAATAACAATCTTTCTTTCGACAATTTACTAGTCATTAGTCAGTCTACGTTTACGGTGGCTCTAATTAGTGTTTGTCGGGGGGCAACAATGTAATTTCCTTCTGTGTAATTACATTTGCCACACACATACACACACACACACACGTAACGTCATCTAGGATTCGTATATATAGTTTCCACTTTGAAGTCTCAGCTACATTCGGCAACGTGGCGCGTCACGTCTGCCGTCTTCGCTATATACTTCGGTTACATACTATTCTCTGTGCTCTATTCGTGTATGTAAGCATCAAATAATATACCCCAGATGATCTGAAAATAATAACAAGTGACACAAATGGCGAGCAGCTCAGATGCCGTTGATTGGGAAGGTAATTAAAATCAAGAAGTCGAGACATTTCTGTTGACAATAGAACCGAGTATCGGTGATTTATTTGTGGATTTATTGTGTGCAAGGTCCGAATAAATGGACTGCACAAATAAAGTGATTCACGGTGATATTTTTGTGTACCGTTATTAAACACGGGAGTACGCAGGTCAGTTTCTGTAGAATTTCAGGCGGAAATGTCACAACAATACACCAATGAATCGTTATTTGCTATTTACGGCGTATTTGGCGTTATTGTAATAAAGATTTATGTTGTGATTGATAACAATTTACTCCCACTATTAGTGGACTTTGCATGATGTCATACTGACAGTAATATTGCGCTCCTAATTTGAATTTCGTATTATTGTAGACCTGAGGAAGCAGGCCAGACACTTGGAAAATGAAATCGACGCTAAGTTGGTCGCATTTAGCAAGCTTGGAGTCAATGCAGGCTCCAGCCACTCCAGTGCCGACACTGTGCCACTATTGGACGAGGACCATGTCTTTGAAAATATGGCCTCGGAGATTGAATCGTTGCTGGCAAAGGTAGCTATTTTTTTTTTTTAAATAAATTATTGATGAACAGAAATTAAGTGATTTTTGTTGCAGCTGATGGCAGTGAATGAGAAGATGAGTGGTATTCAGGCAAATGGAGCTGCTATGCTTCATACCATGCAACGTCACAAAGAAATTCTCAAAGATTATAAACTTGAATTTAACAAAACTCAGAATAATTTTACAAGCAGGAAAGATAGAGAGGACCTTCTTGGCAGTGTTAGAAAGGAAATAGAGTATGTATGCAAAAACAGCTTTTTTTTTATATCCCGTGTCACTAGACATAGAAGAATTTCATTTTTTTCAAACACACTATTTACTTATTTATGTTATAAATAATTTGGTATATTTTCACCAATTTTATCATTTTTTGTACCTTATTTATTGAGGAAATAAATAAGGTACAAAATAAATTGAATAAAACATTTATCATTTCCATTAATAGAGGAAATGATAAATGTTTTATTAATAACAAAATAGGTTTTTTTTAAAAATAGAAATAGATTAAAAATGCTATGAAAATGAGGACAATGGAGAAAGTAGAGTATCGTGACCAATTTAAGGTATTTTCAAATGATTGAGGAAATGTATATGTTTTCTTATCAAAATGATAGATTTTTCGGAAACAATATAATTATTTATTATATTATTTATGGAATAAATTAACAAACCAAGTGATTTTCAAAGTAATAAAAACACATTATTTTGTAATATTTTCTTAAGAAACGTTATGTTTTTGCAGTGCACTGATTAACAACTTTTGCTACTTTTAAATGTACACTTTTTGATTGTAGTAATTTATCTGCAATCCTTCAACAAGAAGGACAGATCAAAATTGCTGATATACATTTAAAAATTCATCACCTATTTAGCTGCTGTCTTTATTCTAAGAATAGTATATTACGATGCAAGTGCGGTAAAACTTTTTGTGACGAGTATTGTACTAAATTGTAATTCACAAGGTTGAAAAATGCGGGTTTTACGTACGTGAAGCGTGCGTAGAACGTATATTATTATACCGAGTGAAGTAATAGTACTTTATGATACTAGTGGGATAAAACTTTTTCTGACGAGTTTGCAGCACAAGCTGAAGATGAGTGTTGCAATTACACGCGTTAAGAAAACGTTTATCGCACGAAATAAAAAAATATACAAAACAAAAAATGTTATGTCCTATGATAAAAACAGCTTGCATTTGTTTATAGCCTAAAATAAAATCACGTTCTATAAAATTTAGCGCAGTTTCACACGACAACTAGTAGCCCAAACTTCGGTGGTTTGAATGTAGCAATTTATGATAAAGAAAATACTACTAAAATAATGAAGATTTGAAGTGAATTTCGTGCAATGCAAATTTGTGCTATCTTTCTGCAACGTATAATACGATGAGTATCAAAAAACGAGAGGGTAAACGTTGTTTCTTCACCTTTTTTTTTGGTTTATTTTGATTATTTTATTGCTTTTATTATTCAAGTATCAATATTCTAATTTTTTTTCGTTTGCAAATACCTGATTGGTTACTCAATGTTTAGTACCTAGTAAGTTTAAATTGTTCTATTAATTTTTTTATGCCACTCCGTGCGAGAAATACGTACTTCTCACACGCTTCGCTTTGCTTCGCGTGCGAGAAATCACATTTCTCGTACTAGTGGCATAAAGTTGTATACGAAACTCGTGCGAGAAACTTTATCTGAACTCATGTGATTGCAACAGTCGCCTTCGGCTCGTGTAGCAAACTCACACTCGTCAGAAAAAGTTTAATCGCACTCATATCGTAATATACTATTATGCCATTCCGTGCGAGAAATACGTACTTCTCACACGCTTCGCTTCGCGTGCGAGAAATCGCAATTCTCGCACTAGTAGCATAAAGTTGTATACGAAACTCGTGCGAGAAACTTTTCTGAACTCGTGTGATTGCAACACTCGTTAGAAAAAGTTTGATCGCACTCGTATCGTAATATACTATTTTAATTTCCATTATGAATTTGTCATAGGAGCTAATAAATTTTTTCATATTCCATAGCAACTACAAGAGCGGTAATGGACTCAATCGACGAGATATGTACGCCAAAGAGAGCAATCATCTTCACAAGTTCGTTGACTTATTCTAAAACCGGTATTACTCTGCGTTCGACGAAGTGGTCGATAACGGTGGTATTTTTTTTTGTGTTACAGTTCAGACAGATTGGTAAACGACCAGATAAGCATAGCGATGGAAACGCGCGATCATTTAATGACCCAACGTCAGGCTTTCAAGCGCATCCAAACGCGTTTCAACGATATTTCGAATAGATTTCCGGCCGTGAACAGTCTAGTGCAGAGGATAAATTTGCGAAAGCGACGAGATTCCGTGATACTTGGGCTCCTCGTTGGTTTCTGTACGTTCCTCATGCTCTTTTACGCTTTTCACTAAATGCGATAACGATACACACCAAAAATACTTCCATTATGTGTTTCGTTGTACATAAATTGTTCAATTTAATCGATCCATCGTTCTGCAATTGGAAAATACGAACGATATGTTAACGTGCAATAGGCATGATTTTTTCCATCGGGTTCAATAATTCCATGAGAAGAAATGTATTATTTATTAGTTTCTCGGATATCTCGAAAATTGGAGCAGAGATAGGCATCTCTCGAAACTTTGAAATATTCACGATTTGCTTACCCGGCAATTTATTTGGTATTAATTAAATCGATTGATTTTTAGTTATTTAGTTTTGTGTAATAAACTTCTCGAAATAATTTATTAAATACTTACCTAACTTGTAGCGAATATTGTAATAATCATTACTTTATTCGTTAAACATATTCAATTTATTAACAATTTTCTCATGAAGTCAAAGTTGTAAACATCATTTTTTAAAATATGCTATATCAATAAAAAAAGTATAAGTATTTTTTTTGAAGCGAAATGGTTTTCCATTTAAAAAAAGCACAACAAATGTCTTGAAAATCAAAGTAATGGATTAAATTATGGGTAATTATTTATCCAATTGCCCATCATTTGTCCACTCAAGACATTTTTCATTGAATCTTTGAGGAAAACCTGCAACTTTCGTTTTCAATCAATTGCTTATATCAATATGATAGAACGTTGAGAAAAGTCAATATGAAATTATTCATGGAACAAAAAATAATAGTGTGTTGAAAAATAATGAGATGATTACGATACCGCGTAAAATGCAGGCTCAAAAATGATGATAAGATTACAAAATGAAAGATTAGCGCATGATATTGTAGACACTGCAGATATCTTTTAACGAACAATGTAGTATTAAAAGAAACTATGAGGCAAAAAAGCAAAGCTAGTCTGTTTGAAAGTAGCGAGAAGTGCCAATTTCAAAAGCAAAGCAACATGGAATAAGATAACGCTCTAGAAGCTTTCGATGCGTTCCAAATGTCGTGTTGCCGGGCTGTGAGGTTGAGGACCTGGATTTGGCGAGTACCCGAGAAATTTCGTGCACTCACCGGCACGAACTATCGAGAATATACGATAATAAGCAACTGTGTATATATTTTATACGATAAAATACTAGATTTGAGTTACTAATAAATTGTAGCTCATCCACGTACTATGAAATGTTTTAATAAAATTAAAAAACGAATAACTTCTCATTTTTTTTGTTGCTTCTTCTGAGCAAAGGATGGGTGAAGGGTGAAAAGGCTTCAGTCACAGGATATCATCTATGATATATTGGTTTCACATGTAACAGATACATTTATACATGTATATTACACACATACATATATATATGTATAGCGTTTTCGTAACGTTCAGGACGTTAAGATTTTGTCTCTAAGTCCGAATCTCACGACCACGAGCGTGAGAATTCAGGACGTTCGAGAGCACGCGGAGGAACGATGGTCTGAGGAAAATAATGGTTGCCAAAATGTTAACGAAGCGTGTATGTGACGTTTTTGCTAACCAGATATGTACTACGCCTTATAATATTACTTATCTTTTCACGTTTCTCACTTTTGCTGCAGAAAGTTAAGCCAGGAACTAGCAGCGAGATACCCGTATGCACACGTATATTTTTGGCGTGCATACGGGCATCGTATTTTCAATTTTCAAAGGGGGAGCGTGCTCTCATATTCTAGTATTGATCATCCTACGATCATTCGTATACATACACAGGATTTTTCATAGAACATATGGAAGTGCAATCCCTTAGCTTTCGGCAATCGTCTCAAAAATCTCAGTCGTACAAACAAACGAACAACAGTCATCTACTCGTAATACATCCAATGGGGACGTTTTTTTAAATCTTTTTTTTTGTTCACTACTTGTGTAATGCTTTTTTGAATATAAATATATCGTGTTTATCATTGAGCCTAATTAACTCTAATAGTAATAAGTAGTAATAGTAATTATAGTAGTAATAGTAGTCGTTTCTTTTCATGTTTTATCATTAGCGTAGTAATAATATTAGCGGTATTTCAGCAGTAGCAGCGATAATTAGTAAACTCAATGATCATGGGTAATGGGTGACGAAAGGGGAATTAACGATGCAATCACATCGATAAATTTACGTTTAAACACATATCGTACATGTTTTTCGTTTTTTTTTTTTTTAAATTAGTCATTTTTTTTTGTACGAAAAAGTTGATAAAGAGCTCTTTTTGGTGGCATCTTGCTACCGTGTCGAAAAAAAATTAAAACTCCGAAGAAATCATATGTATACAAACGAATCCTCAACTTTCGTTATTTATTTTCAGTCTCTCTCGTTGCCCCCGCCTGTGGGCGGGCCCGGGGCTAGTAGCCGGGTGATTGCACGAGGGTTACACATTTGTTCTGTTTCGTCATATACCGAGAGCTTAATCTCGGTACTCGCTGGAGGCCGCTTTGTCTTCGAAAATTAAATTACTTAAATTCATTGTATTCATCTTGTGGATGATAATCGTTCATTGATGAACAATGAAAAGAAGAAAAAGAAAAATAACGCCGGGCGTGCGACGACCGTTTTCTCCGGCGGGATGTGAGAGATCATGAGCGTCGCGCGCGCTGACGTGAGCGTCTTGTCGGGCTAAAATGGAGAAAAAAAAAAAAAAAAATAAGCATCTAACTACTTAAATTCTATCACGGGAAGAGGCGCGCGAGCCGTGCGTTGTCGAGAAGCGACACGACTTTGTTTTCTTTTTCTTTATTCAAGCGTCGATTTTTCGCTTATTTGCAAATATATGCCGCTTATGCCCAGAGTGCGGTACTGATTCGCTGCGGAATCCGCGATTGGTGGCAAGTCCGAGTCATCCTGGCTTTTGGCGATACAACCGATTGTTTCCTAAGTGACTGCGGTGGCTTGGTGGAATCGACGATTGATCTTTCGTCGATATTGCTTGCCGCGCTGACTGACAGTCGCTGTGGTCCTTCATTATCTGCAGAGATAAGGTTTTCAGTATTTAAAAAATTGCAGAAAAGTATATTGTACAAGAAGGGTCGAAAGTTGACGATTTCGACGCGTGGAAATGAAAAAGCTTTTTGATGCAGCGGCAAATTTTCCAAAGTTATCTTCAAAAAGCGTAACGGACTTTAAAAAAAGAAAAATTGAATGTAGCTAAAGGCCCCAAAAAGCGTAATAATGGTCTTTTTAGAAAATGTGTGCAATGCTGCAAAGTGTTTTTGCAAAGCGCAGCGGTTCTTCTGGAAATATTTTCAAAAGTTGATAAACCTTCTCAAATGGAGCCACGCTGTTCATTTTAAAGGTAATCAATGATATCATGTTAGCTCAAAATAGTATATTGTGCGACAAGTGCGCGAAGTAGGTGATTCAAGAGGAGTGTAAATTTTGGCAATCACGCGAGTCGAGAATCATCTACGGCGCACTTGTAACATACTTTATTTTTTTTAATACTTGCGTGCGAAGTTTCGTTTTCAAGTTTTATTTAACCTTTATTTCCAATACTCTTTTTGTCATCAAGCTGACAGCGAGAGAAGTAAACGTCTTTATATATTTCGCTCGACGAATTTCGCGCTCGGTGAACAACCAATCACATAAAATGTAAGAATCGAGCACTTCGCGCACGCTACGCAAACACGAGAAAACGAATTTCGCACGCAGGTGTTCAAAAAAGAAAATTTGGTGAGCTAGCAGAATATCGCTGTTCTAACTGAATACGCTTGGCTTTATTTAAGAAAATTTATTTCATCGTACTCCTCCAATACTTCTTTGAAAGATTTTTTACCATAGCATAATGTGCACACGAATTTAAGGAGGATGGATACCGTCTTTCTGGAGGGGTAAGGTCGGCTGGTGCGCGGGTTGCCGGGGAGGTAGTGTGCGATAGAGAGGTCCGTGACGAGCGTTTACTGGCGTACATTGTTGTACTATTCCGGCAGTTTTGTTTTTACATTTTCTCGGCAACCAAGCAGACGAATCATTTCGATCTTCGTGAAAGTTCTTTTCGAAACAACAAGGAATGCTTTGGTTCTGTTATCAACAATTGTTTATCATTTTGAGTATACTTTCGATCATAGCGTTGGAAGTGTGTATAGTTTCCGCTATGTTGTCCATGTATAAGAGTGTAATTTCAATAATTAGTTTCTCGATAACCATCTAGACGATTAACATAAAATTTGGCATAGAGATGTAATTTTTATCTACGAATATCCTCCACAAATTTGAGCGCATGTTTATCATTTTGCGTTGGGTATCCACCCTCCTTAACGCATTTTTAATTTGATCGAACCTTTTAGACAACGGGACGTTCAGAATGTCTGCTCTTCGGTCTTCTCAGAATCAGCGGAAAGCGCTTCGCGCAACGCCTCCATGCAGGACTTGGGAATCAGCGTTCCGACGATTTTCAAACCTTCGCCTGCAAAACAGATGTGTGAAACGAATTATAATAGGCATTTTTTTAATACGTAATGAAATATGTAATATTTAAGCATCGTTTTACTTACCGGTTCGCAAACGTATCACCTGCATCTTGGAATTGTGTCCGGAACGAGCGGCGAGTACGCCTTCCACGCGGCTCCAAACGCTGAGAACAGAACCAGCCAGAACGTTGTACGAACGCCGACGTAATCCAACCTCGCAATCCATGCCGAGAGTTACGTTCTTGCAGTTTCCTCGCCAATAAGCGTGCGAGCATGTGTCAACCGACGAATCGTATTGCTGAGTCCAGTGGGTCTCAGCTTCCTCCGACGTTACTTTCTTGTACTTTTTCTCAAGCTCGCCGAGCGACTCTTGTCTCATCTGCAATCCCGTGTTTGGCCTGAAAAAAAAGACAAAACAACGAACATTAGTATAGAACTCGCGTTAAGCGCACACGGGCACTGCAATCTTAGTGATGCTCGTTTTGCGATTCTGACAAATTTGTCAAATTTGTAAATTACGAACTTTAACTCAGCCCCAGAGTCTGGGCACAGCCAATCATAGAATAGAATGGGCACACCAACTTTGGGGGGATTGATAATCAAGCTTCAAATTGTCAAAGGACCTATCAAGGTTCGTTGAAATTTTCATTTGTTTTAAAGAGATTTTTAAAGTCGGGGTAGCAACATTTTTTCAGAAATGCATAGTTTCACTAAAATGACGAACTATTTTATTTAATGGAGTAGCGGCTCAGACGTATACTTGTTTTATTCGTAATTAATCGGTATTTAACCCTTTGAGTACGCGGTCTTCGCGCCGCGAGCGGGTCCGTTGTCCGGAGCACGCGCGCCTTAAAACCTTCATATTTAAGATGATGTGCTACTACTCAGTCGGTAACAAAAACTGTAATGCGTTGTTCTTGGTCACAATTGATGTTTTAGGCAAAAGACGAGAAGTACTGACTGCGCCTTGGCATTCTGCAGTGAGTACTTCTCGCCTTTTATTCGAATAATCAACCGCAACGGAGAATAACACTTCGGGGAGATTCAGTTATCTCACTCGCACTTATGGCGATCTGAGAGAGACAGACGATATGTAACACATCACCTTAAACAACAGTAGCTTTTAAACCTGACATCGGAAAAATACGAGATAAAGCTTATTATGAAACGTAGTATGTTGTGCGATGAATAGCCAAGTACGGAATTTTTCGGTCCACTCGTTCCTTTATTATCGATTTGTAAATGATTGAAAGTGTGATTTTCATTGATTTTTTCTCTGTCATCTGACTTCAACTCGCTATAAATTTTAGATTTCGTTACAGAAAAATCTGAAATAATTTGCGTAGTGACTTTTGTTTGTACTACGAACAATGAGACTAGTTGGAACTCGATAACTACCACAATTTTTTTACAACAATAGTTTGAAATAATTGTTGTAATGTAATAACGATGAATAGTGTATACTACGAAATAGCCTAGTTTTACCGACCAATGTCGGTAAAATAATCTACTTGAGCATCCCCTTAAGTATCAAATTAACAAAGGACATATTACCTGTACACCATGAATAGCTGGTCCTTCTTTCCTTCTCCCTTTTTCTTCCCGCTGTCCACTGCAACAGCGAGAATCGCAGTTTGTTTGCCATTACGAATCTGGTGACTAAGATAGAAGCCTTCCTTTGCTCCGGTAACTTGGGCCCATCGTTCCATAGCTTCTGACCAGCTCATGCCGCGCTCAACGTGTACAACATGCAGTTCAGTGGGTGCAGTTCCAGTCGCATGTTTACGCAAAAACCGATAGATGCGTACACGGCGTACATTTTCGCCGGAGGCGCCCAAATCTAGGATACCCATGTCAAAGCGACCAGTTTTCTTAGCCTGTGTCACAATGGCATTGAGGGTATCCGTGAAATATTTGAAGAGTCGATTCTGCAGGTCGACAGGCATGCCGAGAATTCGGTTAAGGAATTTCGACATGTTGTTGTAATCTTTGTCGAGGGTAAGAACGCCGGGCATATTTTCGCTGTTGCATATAAGTCCAACACCTACGAGTGCGTCGGCAACATCTTTGAAGAAATCGCCGTGATAATCCTGTGGTGGTTCGACCAGCGGTGCCTCGTAACCCATTATGGTCTTCATCGTCGCTTCAAGCGCCGCTCTTCCGTATTTGTTGTCGATATTGAACTGCGAGAGATCGCGAGTCTCTGTCGCTCGACGATCGCCGTGCGTTAGCGCTCCGAGACTCTCCAAACGTTTTGCTACTATCGATGCGAATCTACGCTCTCCCGCAAGGTCGGAAATGAGGAATATGTATTCTGGAGCGTTCACTTGATTAGAACGATGCGTTCGACCGAATTGCTGAATAGCACGATCTGCGCTCCACGGCAACTCGAGCGTAATGTGAACCCTGCGCATCTGATTTCTCGCTCGTCGATCACTCTGCAATGAGATACCGCTACTCGCTGCTTCCGAGATTATGGCAACTGTTTTTTCACCGTCCATGAATCTAGAAAATATGAGGGCTTGAATGGCAGCGACAATTTTTTTTTTTAATTGGAATTTTTCGGGGAGGCTAAATTGCTCGTTTTCTAAACACTGTGTGTAAAAGTGAACGTTGTGCATTGTCGCAAGTAGAGAATAAAATGCTAAAGTAGCAATTTCTGTGCTGCTATGTAAAAGTTATCTGAATGGGTTACATATGTACGCCAGAATGTTATCTGTAAGATATCTTATGTTCGCATGCGAAATGTCGCCGACCACAGGCGGCGCTGGCAGTCACCTGCTCGGTAGACATATATGTATATACGAAATATATGTATACTGCTGTACGCCGCGCGAAAGATTGAATGTGGAGGCAACATTAATTTCTTTTTGCTTCCTCATAGAGGAAGCTTTGTTTTTAACTTGGCGTCGAGTCGCTACCGCGACTCTTGATGCACGTTGAATGTTTTAGAATAAAGGGAATAAAAACAAGGTAGGAGCGTAAGGGTCGCTTCAATTAAGCGACCCTTACGCTCCTACCTTACCTCGTGCTTTCCAGCACGCAGCAACAGCAGGATTTTTCGGAATAACGAAAATGAAATTTCTCCGAATTCCACGCGTACCCCGACGTACAGCCGGTTACGACACACGTTGGCATGGTATATCAGGTTGATTTCATTTTTTACACTGAGCACTGAAAGATCGTGTGTCAGGGGTCTGCATAACAACGATAACAACCATAACACTTGTCAATTACTTTCACTTCAATGCACGGTTTGTGCGATTTTTCAGTAGTTCAGGTAGATTAGTAATCAATTTTCAAGGTTATTGAATTCGCACAGTATATATAACATATCGGTCAAGTTACCGGCAGCGCCACACCGCGGAATAATGTAAACGGCGACAAAACGCGAGGGAAATCATCTTATTAGAAAACCATCCAGTGTCAACGGCTTGAAGTTGACTTAAGGAAATTACAGACTAAAACGATAATTACCGCTGTTTTTCCGTGAGATTCAGCGTTTCCAAAGGAACGTCGACTTCTGACCGAGACTCGTACTGAATCGCTCCATCTTCCGTATGAACGACGCGGCCCTTTCTGCCTGTCATTTCGGCAACGCTTTCGGGTCCACCAAGCTCGTCAATTAGCTGATCAAGCGTGTTGGGCGGCAGCCTCTCACCGAGAGCTTCGATCTGCGCCAAAAGTTCTTCCTTCATACTACATGCACGCTCGATGGCATCTCTTGGTGGCGCTCCAACTGTTGGCGCGTTCTTTCCAGCTGCATTATAACCCTGATAACCGGGCTGACCCGCCGCGGCGTCACCGTTACGTTTTGTGTTGCGACTCGCCGATGTCTTATGCGCCAACATCGACTGAATTTTGTCCTGCGTACTCAACCTCTTCTTCGCTGGTTTCTTCGTCTTCTTACCACCCTTCTTTTTCCGCCTATCC
Source organism: Ephialtes manifestator (assembly GCA_963970395.1). NCBI lineage: Eukaryota > Metazoa > Arthropoda > Insecta > Hymenoptera > Ichneumonidae > Ephialtes > Ephialtes manifestator. The sequence goes on along the minus strand of OZ019975.1, from coordinate 26,424,265 downwards.
CACGGCTCTATAAAAATATGATGAACATTTTTTACCACCTGATTTGAACTAGTGATGCGGCGATACATGAAAAATATCGATTCTCATAATCGATTAAATTTTTCAAAAAAGAATTATGGATTCGATTAATCGGAATAAAATCAATCGATTGTAAAAGAATCGATTAATCGATTTGAGAATTGATTATCAAAAGAATCGTGGCAAAATAATCGATTCTCAAATAATCGATCGTCTAAATAATTGATGAGTAATCACGATTAATTCATGAAAAAAAATCGATTCTCGAATAATCGAATCAGAATCTTGCATCACTAATTTGAACCACCGCGTATTTAATATTAACTGCTGATGGTTTAAAGTGTCTATAGTATAAAGTGACAGAGGCAATTTCGTGTCTTACTTTAACGGAACGCTGCTTTAAATTTTTTATAAAAATGTATGTGTTATTGATTTAAACGACGATTGTGTTGGTGTTTGCAAAAGTAGTTATACAAATCTTGCGATTCTTTGAATTTAATTTAACTTTTCCATCAGCATACCACGTATGTGGATTTTGGCTTCAATAATACTTTACTTTTTCAATTGTTATTTTTTCTCGTATTTTTATACTTCTCGTAGGAGAGAAAAAAGAAAAAGTACTAGATATGCAAAATGTTTGGAACAATAGCTCACCAATGTCGGAATCACTGTCACTGTCGAAGGGATTAAAGTCGGAGCTGGCATTGCTCTCCTCGTCCGTACGATGATCATCCTCGCTCTCGCTTCCGCTTAATTTAAATTCCGAGCCCGAGCTGTGAGCGCCGCCGTTTTTATCCTCTTCGGAGATTTCGTCTTCAGAAGACCAGGTTCGTACTTTTTTAGACGCTCGCGCAGCCGCCTGTCTAACTGGTTTCCTCTTGCTTCCACTGGCAACAACTTCTTCGTTTACGTCTGCCAACGATTTCGGAGGCTCCAGTCCGAGTAATCGATGAATTCGATTACGATCCGGCGCCGGGAAGTGTTTCTCCACCAGTGTCTGAAGGACACCCCTGTTTTCGATTTTAAGGAGTTAGTCGAGAGTCTTCGCAGTTTTTCGATTAACAAATTAGTTCCAACAAGCAGAGACAAAAACTCACTTGGCTGTGGACACGAAGTCACTGAGTTCACCATCGTCTCGCTCGAGTTGCTCGAGGGTTCTTGCCTCGCCGGTCGACTGCAAACCGATAACCACGCATTTGCCGCATTTGACGGCCTCACGAGCTACCGTTACTGCGTGCTTTACCTTCGCGGCAATACACAGGTACTTGAAGAAACGCTGATGCGAGGACCAAAACTGGCCCCACATGGTTTTCTTCATTCGATTCTCGGCGTCTATAAGCTCGGCGGCTTCTTGAAACCTTTGCATCGCATCTACCCACTGAATTCAGGGAAACGCACGAAGGTCATCAGTTTCGAGGATTGGTAATAGATACATTTGAGAATTTACATTATTTGATTTCATAAATATTTATCGTAAACCTAACTAGTTATTATTATGCAGAAATAATCTGCTGGTTCCAAAACATACGAATCTTTAAATAATAGTTAAGAAAAATGAGGGTCATACAAATTTACGAACATTTTCTTGAAAAAAAAAAAAATAATAATAATAATAATTTTAAAAAATGGAAATTTATACTCCTCCATTATTTTTTTGTGAATATTTTTTTCCAAAATAATGTAAAAAAAAAAAAAAAAAAAAAAAATGGAAATTTGTACTCTTCCATTATTTTATACAAATTTTTGTGAATTTTTTTTTTCCAAGTTAATGTTGCTAGAAGTTATTCAACGGCTTAAATATATTTTTACAAGTATTACATGTTGATACGAAATATAAATAACAAAACCGGTTTACGGAAAAATCATTTAAAAAACGTAGCATTCATATAGCTTCACTTTTTGTGAAACCCAGTCGCTACCTTAATTAGGAAATTTAAAAGACTTTAACTCACCAGTCGAACCGAATGATCGTAAACCTTCGTGAATTCTTTGGAGAGAGGAACTTCCTCAATTTTGAACGCGACGCCATGGAAGCTCAACTGTCTGGCAATGTACATTCCACGAAGTTTCATGTCCATGGCTACGATCTCCATAGCGCCGACACCTCTTTTCTCAACGGCCGCGATAAAATCGGTAAATTCGGGAAAAGGCGTACCCTCGCCCCACATACCTAATCGCACCATGTAAGCCATGTTTCGAGGTTCCGAAGCTCCAGTCGCACTGGCGTATACTACACGTGCTTTTGGCAATTTGTTTTGAATTTCCAAAACCGTCAAACCTACAGAAGAAAAAGTTTTATTTACGCTGTTAGAAAAGACCTGAAGTTTTGATGTATAAACTCATCAATTAATATTAACGTACAATTGTGATATAAAGTTAACGCACTTTTGCGGTAAAATTAAAGCAAATTATAAAAACGAAAGTGAATCATTGAAATTACCGTATCATACATTCATTTCGCATTTGTATATTAAATTTAGTATACCAGTCTATGCATACAAAAACTCCCAATAGTTGTATATTAAATCTCAACTAGATATTTTTTACAGTGTAGATGTGCTTCAACATCATAGAGATAAACTGTAGCGATGAACACTGGATGCAGAAAATATTTTTATCCTCTAGCGAAAGTGGCTGTTTTTTTTAATTAACTTATCAACGTTGTATGAAGATTGAATTAATATTGACTTGAAAGTAAAATATATAGCTTTTAAACAATTTTGTCAGCGGATGTTGTTTTTCACTAAGCAATTTGTATTTTTCGAGGCATGATTATGGTTTGAAAAGCCTTACCGGTTTTCGTAGGCTTTGAACTACCCGTAGGGCAGAGATTCTTGGCTCGATGACACTCGTCGAAGACGATGAGACCATCGAAGTCTTCTCCGCACCACTGAAGAAGCTGCTTCAACCGACTTTTGTACTTTCCACCGCTTTGCGATGATTCACCTATAAGGGCTGAATACGTGCTGAAGATTACTCCCTTTTTGACGTTACCGTTCACTGCTGACGATATCTTCGCGTACTTGAATTTGTTCAATGGATGTACCTATTGTAATACATTTAAAAAAATTAATCTTACCGTCTTTCAATATCGTTTTATTTGATTTGTACATTATAAAATACGTACATCAATTTTTGTAGCTCCAATATCCTTCAAGTCTCTTTCGGCATCGTACTTGAGATCGTTTGATACAGACACCCAAATTGCACGTTTTCGACCCTTCAAGTAATTCTCGTATATCACGCCGGCAATCGTACGACCTTTGCCGACACCGGCGCCGTCTCCAATCAGAAAACCGGCGCGTGTACCGTCTGGCAATAGGTGCTCGTGCTGTTGGGACGTGTAGGTGATAGATTCGAGCTGCAAAGCCGACAAAGCTCCCGAGCGTATCGTTTCTTCGGGAATCGAGAGTTTGTACCACACATCTGTTGGTTCGACACTTGAAAGCGAGGCCGTCTCCACTACAGGATCGGGATGCTTTCGTCCGAGTTTCACTGAAACATATAATAAAGATAATCGTAAGTTTTTGTTTTACGTTACTTCAAAATATCGCAGTTTTTTTAAAGATAAAAAGGACAAAAAGGGGAGTGTCCAACACTGCAGGTGTCGACACTTTTATTGCAAGAAATATTGAATGACTTTCATATTGCTTTTATGAAATTATTAAATAAGAAAATTCAAGAAATAAGAGTAGTGGTTTTTAGTTTCTTAATCTTAAAAAAAATGTCTTCATAATACATAGTGTATTTTAGACAGCGACCGTATATCGGTAACATTAATTTTTCATCGTATGCGATTATTAGCAGTCAATTTTTTCAATTATGGAAACTGCGAAGCACATCTCGGGTCTGAGACAGTAATCGTTAGATTCAAAGCGCGCGAAACCGAAGGCCAATTCAAATTTCACTAATGCGAATTTTTGTATGCTAAAAATATTTTAGACATCTTCATCTAATTGGTATTGGCGGAGGAGACGTAATCCATCGCCACGATGAAAGAATTCCGTTAGCATCTATGTGAGCCCGAAGAGTACACATCGCTCATGTGCCAGTTAGTTTTTTAAATAAAATTTCCGGGTGAGTTTTTATTTTCTTTTTGACGTATTTCAGGATGTATTATCTTAACACCATTACTGACCGATTTAAGCTGCACAATCGCACTTAGCGAACCGAGATCTTCAAGATGGTGTTGATGAACCGTTTTAGAAAAAAATTTGTGTAAAACCACATGTAATTTGTTTATTTTCAATAATTTCAACGACATTTGCAACAGTTAAAAATGTTATCTTAAAAAAAAAAAAAAAAAAAAAAAAAAAAAAAAAAAAAAAAAAACTTAATAATTTCCACCTTTTAAGAAATTCGAGAAAAAGAATTTTTTTTTACTTCCGACTGTTTTTTCATTCCATGAATATAAAATCTATTACGATATTATACATAAATGTAATTAGTATTAATATATTAGAGAAAAAAATATTACATTTTGTTGGCATGTAATCGGCGTACGTTTCGGCGACGCCCATTTCTTCGTCGTCGACTTCTTCCTCTTCCGTCATGGCCGGTTGCATATTCATTTTACTGGGATCTCCGGAATTCATCCAAAGCTGTGAAACGGTTTTACCTAAAAACGTTATTGAGAATTGTGATATTTATAAAATTCTTTTAACCCAGCGTGACGAATATGAAAATCACTGTTCAGCAAGTTTCGACAGCACATACCGGAAAGTCCGCTAGCCCAATTCGGAGGAAGACCACTTTGGTTGAGTAGTTGTACAAACGGATTGACGCCCATGTTCATTCCAGCCATACCCATGAATCCTCCCATAATGTTTCCCATTTCCATAGCTATGAATCGAGCGTACGTATTAGTTGTGAAAGCCTAAATTAAAATTGACTGCAACATGTGCACAAACTTACTTTTACGATTGGACTTACTCTGCTGCAGAAAAGCAGCCGGATTAAAGCCGGCAAGAGAAGCAAGACCAGGTGGGAAGCCGTACGGCGGTGTACCACCGAATTGCCCTAGTTGATTCATTTGATTTTGGCCAGGAAAGCCCTGAGGCATTCCTTGCGATCCACCAACACGAACCATCTCGTATCCGGGCGACGGTGTTTTTGTTACCAAACCACCGGGAATTTTTCCACCGACTTTTGGATTTAATACTGAAAACATTTGTCAAAATATTTAATACCAAAAATATTAAAACTGTTAATTTTTTTTTCCTGTACCGACAAACGCCTTTGAGACATTCATTTTTCCAGAAAGGCTGCGGTGTAAATATATATATAGTATTTAAATTCTAAGATACATTTTTGCTTAACCAATATTAAATAAGCAGATTTTTTTTTCTTCTATGCGCAGATGATGTAGTAAATTTGTGGTTAATTAACACTGGCATTTACACAAACATACAGTAAAAATTATTGGAGAATAATATTATGCAATCTTTTTTTTTGGGTGCGAAAACGTAATTGTTGATATATTAGTTGTATAAAAATTCAATATTAAATAAGCTGGATTTTTATTTCTGTGCTTGTGCCAAATGAGATTGTACATTTCCAGTTAATTCAAATTATTGTTCACATATTTATAAAAAAAATTTTAAAAAATTTTCTTTCTGAATTTTGTAAAGACAACATTTTTAATTTCAGTGTTTAGTTTTATGCCAGACCAATGGTAGAATTTTAAAGTTAACAACTATCTGTGATGTAAGAGTACTTACTGCTAACACCTCCCTGTCCTTTGACCAGCGGAGCTGGTGGTATATCTGGAGGTTTTTCATCTTTAATACTGCCGATTCCTGCGGCGGTTGCAAGATCCTTACCGCCTCCTATCCAACAATTATATTAATTTCTATTGTTTATCTACAAGGTAAAACCACAAAAAAAGTAGCTATATACCTGGGACTTCGATTTTATCAGGATCGTCATCATCGTCAAAGTCACTTCCACTGCTTTCGTCACTCATTTCCTTGAATCTTTTGGTTGCCTGTATATCGCATTACATAAATAAATTAATAAAAATCCTAGTAAGGAAACATTTAACCTTTGGCCCAAAGGTTAATAGAAAAAAAAATGACAAAAAAAATTTGTACAAATACAATTATTTATTAATTTTATAGAAATATACATAACGAAATATTTGAACAATTAACGAGATAAAAACAATTATTCTGACCAGTGCAAAAATTCACCGGAAAATCCGCAACGAGGTGAAAAACGAATTTGCGTTAATAGTCGAATGGAGGTTATGTCGCGAGCGTGTTACAACGAGACCTTCATTAAGCGTGTTCGAAGACTGTCGTCGTATTCTCACGTGTTATCGGAGTAGCAGGAATGTCGTTAAGTCCGATAGAATTGGTATTTATCGCTGACACGTGCGAGAGCGTCAGCAAACAGTCCTTACAAAGGGATGAAAAATGCGCGGTACACCGATCGTGGAATGCGTGCGGCTACGAATCACACTCGTCGTAATAAGCGCTGCGGAAGCGTGACGACGAGATAATTATTTTCCGGGAGTGATGAGATCTTCGCGGTTCTTTGGCGCTGCGAAAAAAAAAGCGATGTCCAAAGTTGGGGTAGGTGTATCAGTCGAAGCGAAAAGAAAAAAAAAAAGTGTCGAGTGACAGTCGAAGGGCGAGGGGGGTTGAGGGGAGGGGGTTGGAGCCAGACGGCGTATAAACCGGTGGTGGCGGTGCGGCAAGGGGCGGGAACGGGTGGTGTGTCATTTTTTTCCGATCGCGATGAGACGCTGCGTGAAACGACATCGAGGAAATTTTGAAAAATTAAGTCCTCGAAATATCGATGATCAAGAATTCGCGATCCACGCGTTATCCTCGCATGTAGCTTAATCCACAGAACGGAAGGGGGAAGAAACGCGACAAGACGTTAGACGGAGGATATAAAAAAAAATAATAAAAAAACACCAACCATGACAAATCACGTTTTGATGGACCGCGTAAAATCTTCGTATCGTTTGCGTGCGAGCGCGGAAGTGAATTGGCAGAGTTGTGACGATGAACCGCGTGCCGCGCGACGCCGTCCGATAGCCGCGAAACCCGAAGTGCGGATACGCGACTCTTTGACAATAGCGATCATGAACTTGGGACGTTTGTTCGTTGTTCTATTACTTATCTATGGCACGCCCGGTACTCGCACGCATTTCGTCAGCTTTCGCGAAACTTTGTTTTATTAATAATGCTTCGTTTTGACAACTTACTGTGCGCTTAGGCCGGGGCATTTTGCCTTCTGCACTGAGCGTTCCGTCAAGCGCGTTCGACGAGCACGGCTGTCGCCATTTTAGCTACCCAGGCCCACGGTGCACCGCGGTGCGAATACAAAAACACCCGCGTTCATTCCGCTGAATCTATCGTCCAGAAACTGCGACGTTGTCGGTTCTAAAGGGTTCATTGCGGGTTCGCAATCGGCCGCACGGGTTTTTCAATTTTTTCCAGCTGTTTGCAGATTCCGATATAGGAATAATCAAAGCAAATTTCAGGCTCTGATGACTGCTGATTGTGATGGACGATATAATGCGCTTATGCGAATGAAAAAAACATCAATAAGCTTCCTAAATTGTATCCTATTCCTCCTCAGTATTGTACGAAATGTAGCTGTGATGGAAATCCACCCCCAAGTTTAAACAAGACGTGGCAACAACGCAGCTGCGCCGCGCAGATCGTTAGATGATTTAAGTATTCGCGGCAAAAAGAAAAGAACGTTAAAACTAATTTCGCGCTTATCTGGACATCGAATGCGGGGCTATTGGGCTCGATGGGTCTTGTAATTTTTGAAAGTACGAATCGCCAAGATGTTCGTTGTAAAATAAAGAGCCTTTGTCGTGGAATGGTTGAATGGCTTGTTAAATATAACGAAAAAATAGGCTCACCTCGACGCGATCGATCCGAGCTTCGCGCGCGCTTACAGCGCCTCTGCAGATTTCCTCGCACAATTCGTCAAGTCCATGAAGTACAAGAACAATTGATTGGCGTGTGCGAAGCTAGAGTGACGCAGATCATGACGAATTCGCTGCTTCGAACTAAATTCTGCGGTCGGTCAATATTTACTTAAGGTAATGTGACACATGTTCGAAAACTGCAATCGGTATCAAAAACTGTAATCAAATCTACTCAAAGCCGGTTAATATTTCAGACAAAAGCAAATTAGCTTTGACTTCGTCTATCTACGAAGGAGTAAAACCTATTTTTTTTCATCCAAAATATTAAGCGCCACTGAGTAGTTTTGATTACAGTTATACCGATTGTAGTTTCCCAGCAGTTTTCGAACATGTGTCACATCACCTTAAGGTGATGTGTTACATATCGTCTGTCCCTCTCAGATCACCATAAGTGCGAGTGAGATAGCTGAATCTTCCCGAAGTGTTATTCTTCGCCACGGTTGATTTTTCGAATAAAAGTCGAGAAGTACTGATGCAGAGTGCCAAGATGCAGTCAGTACTTCTCGTATTTTGCCTGAAATATTAATTGTAACCAAGAACAACGCTTTACAGTTTTTGTTACCGACCGAGCAGTAGCACATCATCTTAAGTACTGCGACGACGAGGACTTTCAACTTGGGTAAGCCATCGACAAATATCATCATTACCTGGTATATCATCAACAATTAACCATCAGCCAGTGTAGAGCCAGCAGATGGTATAGCAGTTAACCTCTCTGCACTCTGATTTTACCATCGTTTATCGTTTTCGACATTGCTGGCAGAATAAAGAATTTCAAATATCGTTTATGACTTTCCCGAAGATATATAGTATAATTTTCTGCAATTGAAATATTCGAAATTACATAAATTGATGGAACAGAATAATTAAATATTTTAAAAAACAAGATCAGCTGTTGTGCATTAATCAGCAAAGTTTCGCGAAAGTTGGCGAAATACGTATCAATTAAATTTTCTTCTGTTCAATTCTTGAAACTAAATTACGCGGTCAGTCAATATTTACTAAAGTATATATACTGCGAAGCCGAGGGTCTTCAATTTGGGTAAGACATCGACGAATATGTTTACCTGGTATATTATCGACGATTAACCGTCAGCCAGTGTAGAGCCAGCAGATGGTATGGAAGTATTTAATCTCTGGAAGCTCCGAATTTACCATCATTTCGCTATTACTGGCTGGAAAAAACAGCTTGCATTGTATAGCTTCACGACTTTGCCGAAAGAAAGCACGACTTGTATAGTTTATCGGGACTGAGATATTCAAAATTATATGAACAAATGGAACAGGATAGCAGAATATCTTAAGGACAAAGATTAACTGTTGTTATGTATTTTAGTAGCGTTTCATTTTTTCCACGTGTAAAACACATTGTGAAAATATTGAACCGTCAGCGATAGCTTATCGCAAATAACAAATATTTCTTTTAAATAGCATAAATCGCGATACACGTCTCGTTAGTCATGTATTCGATCACGAATTCTCGGCATGGTAGAGAAACCCACGAATGTGTTTCGATCTAAGCGAAAAACCAGGCGCGTAAAAGCGAGAAAGGCAGAAGAGGAGCGAGTATTTCTCGAGCGTGAAATAATCGAATCTGCAATCTCTGCACTCGTACGTATCGTAAATACGAGCGTGTGTACGCAGCTAACGCGAGTATGCATCGACTGTAGATATTTCTAGTGTGGTGCGCATATATATATATATCTATACAGTATATAAAATAAGGCTGGCTAACTTCGAAAGCACGTACACACACCGTTTCGCGTTCAGCATACACCGATAACCGCATTACAGCGATTCAATAATAAATTGTAGAAGGCTATGGGTACGCGAGCTCGCTGTGCGCATTATGCGCCGGGTAATCACAGTAATAAGCAGTTTTAAAAGTAACGTAAGTACGTTGTAGGTAGTAACGAGTGAGCTGTAATCGGTCGAGACTTGCGAGAGAGCGAGCAACCAAACGTGTGTAGAGTAATAGTTGCTGGTCAGAAACGCATGAGCAACATGAGAGTTCTCGGTGAAGCTGGGTTGTCTGTACAGTCGGTGCATAGTATATACGGCCCGTAGATCGCTGCTAAGTCGTCAGCTTCATCGAAAATAGTTGATGTAGTTGTACAATACCAACAAGACTGTTGAGCCTTCGCGTTACCTAGCGATGCACTGCAAAACGTACAGTCTTTTGACTTAAACCTCCTCGTATATGCGAGTAGGAACACGCATACTTCGGAATGTTCGAAGGAACCGTGGGCGCAGTTCTATAGAGTCCCGAAGCAACCCTACGTGTATATATCCATGGTTCAGTAACATAAGGACGTATCCGCCATGTATAAACATAGATTATACGCACTTCCGGATTCAGATCGTTGTTATACAGAATCTGGTCACACTAGTGTATTTTACAGATATAGCACATAACAACAGTGAAACAGTAAACGCAGGATGCGCGTACACAAAACAGAGAGGCGTACGAACACCTCGAATATACAGTCGCGAGGGGGCGTCGATAATTTACAATCGCAAATCTCGCAAATTGAGCCCCTCGGACACGCGAGTTTATACAAAGACTACGGAAAGCTCGATGATCGTCTCCCAGAAGGGGAAATGCACGTCGATACTTTGTACCTTGTCATCGTTGTTGGGTTATTTAGTTTTTACGAATACGTTTCCCGGAATATCACGTTACTGAAGACATGGACGAATATACTCTACCGGAAATCATTTTCGTGGTTATGGCATTAAATTTGTACGTATAGCTACAACTACGTTGTAGGTAGTAACGAGTGAGCTGTAATCGGTCGAGAATTGCGAGAGAGCGAGCAACCAAACGTGTGTAGAGTAATAGTTGCTGGTCAGAAACGCATGAGCAACCTGAGAGTTCTCGGTGAAGCTGGATTATCTGTACAGTCGGTGCATAGTATATACGGCACTTAGATCGCTGCTAAGTCGTCAGCTTCATCGAAAATAGTTGATGTAGTTGTACAATACCAACAAGAGTGTTGAGCCTTCGCGTTACCTAGCGATGCACTGCAAAACGTACAGTCTTTTGACTTAAACCTCCTCGTATATGCGAGTAGGAACACGCATACTTCGGGATGTTCGAAGGAACCGTGGGCGCAGTTCTATAGAGTCTCGAAGCAACCCTACGTGTATATATCCATGGTTTAGTAACATAAGGACGTATCCGCCTTGTATAAACATAGATTATACGCACTTCCGGATTCAGATCGTTGTTATACAGAATCTGGTCACACTAGTGTATTTTACAGATATAGCACATAACGACAGTGAAACAGTAAACGCAGGATGCGCGTACACAAAACAGAGAGGCGTACGAACACCTCGAATATACAGTCGCGAGGGGGCGTCGATAATTTACGGTCGCAAATCTCGCAAATTGAGCCCCTCGGACACGCGCGTTTATACAAAGACTACGGAAAGCTCGATGATCGTCTCCCAGAAGGGGAAATGCACGTCAATACTTTGTACCTTGTCATCGTTGTTGCGTTATTTAGTTTTTACGCATACGTTTCCCGGAATATCACGTTACTGAAGACATGGACGAATATACTCTACCGGAAGTCATTTTCGTGGTTATGGCATTAAATTTGTACGTATAGCTACAACTACGTTGTAGGTAGTAACGAGTGAGCTGTAATCGGTCGAGACTTGCAAGAGAGCGAGCAACCAAACGTGTGTAGAGTAATAGTTGCTGGTCAGAAACGCATGAGCAACCTGAGAGTTTTCGGTGAAGCTGGGTTGTCTGTACAGTCGGTGCATAGTATATACGGCCCGCAGATCGCTGCTAAGTCGTCAGCTTCATCGAAAATAGTTGATGTAGTTGTACAATACCAACAAGAGTGTTGAGCCTTCGCGTTACCTAGCGATGCACTGCAAAACGTACAGTCTTTTGACTTAAACCTCCTCGTATATGCGAGTAGGAACACGCATACTTCGGGATGTTCGAAGGAACCGTGGGCGCAGTTCTATAGAGTCCCGAAGCAACCCTACGTGTATATATCCATGGTTCAGTAACATAAGGACGTATCCGCCATGTATAAACATAGATTATACGCACTTCCGGATTCAGATCGTTGTTATACAGAGTCTGGTCACACTAGTGTATTTTACAGATACAGCACATAACGACAGTGAAACAGTAAACGCAGGATGCGCGTACACAAAACAGAGAGGCGTACGAACACCTCGAATATACAGTCGCGAGGGGGCGTCGATAATTTACGGTCGCAAATCTCGCAAATTGAGCCCCTCGGACACGCGCGTTTATACAAAGACTACGGAAAGCTCGATGATCGTCTCCCAGAAGGGGAAATGCACGTCGATACTTTGTACCTTGTCATCGTTGTTAGGTTATTCAGTTTTTACGCATACGTTTCCCGGAATATCACGTTACTGAAGACATGAGCGAATATACTCTACCGGAAGTCATTTTCGTGGTTATGGCATTAAATTTGTACGTATAGCTGTATTTTAATAGTGTGGTGAATGTGTAGTGCAGCTTTGCCATTGTTAGCGGGTATATCTTGGGCGGGTATAGCCAGGAACAAGATGAATCGACGCCTGTGTGTTTGTGAGGATCGCAAAAAAAGGTACGTGGCTGGTATATGTTATATATATAGTGTATGGTATCCGTTAAGCCAACATCTAATTCGATAACTAGCGAAAATAATAACGTGCGCGCGGCAGCGATCTTGACCGTAGTCCGTGCAGGATTGCGAGTTCTCTCTGCTTCGTGGCCGCTTCGGCATGCTCCGGATTATTCGCTGACGATCGTGCAACGGGTGATCCGAAAGGATGCAGCAAATAAATTCTTGATCTCCTTTTGTGGTCTGTCGACCTAGTGATGTATCTCGGATATTGTTTTCAGGTAAGTACACATATATCCTCAATATATGTATTTAATACACATGTCTAGAAATTTATAAAATGAGGGTGAATTCTATTGGAGAGAAAAATAAATTCATTTTATTGGTAAATTTGATATCAATAGAAGCATATTCGTAACTCTTGGTTGTGTTATAAAGATTCATGAACAGTCGATTCTTAGTGTGCTCTTATCAAATATTCAATATGTTTTCTGAAAACCGTGTTTTTGGTTTGGTAGATTTTTATGCTAAAATAGCTACAGATAGTGACTAGCAATCACAGAGATAAGTTTCATTGATACGGAAAATGAAAAATCCTCAAAAACACTAATTTTGTTCTAGCGGACAAATAAGGTTCACCACGTAAGTAAATAATCGACAAGATGGTTAACCTCTTCGTTGGATTTGACGCAATAGTGCGCATATTGTTTTGTTTTTCTATTTCACTTGCTCCAATTTGGAATCCAAATGCTTTCTGGGGGTTTTTGGGCTCACTGAATTCGAATCTGAAATAAAAATTCAGAAATTCAAAATGGCGGCGTCAATATGGCGTACCATAATCGAAAACTTTAGTCGATTTGGATGAAAATTGGTACCGTGGAATTTTTGAGATCGCTGATTGCGAATATGAAATTAAAAATTCCAAATTCAAAATGGCGGATGAAATTTACAAGATGATTTGTTTTGGATGAAACTTGGTACGCAGTGGCTTCTGAGGTTGTTGAGTACGAATCTTGACTCAAAATTAAGAAATTCAAAATTACGGATGCAATATGGCGGGTTGAAATTTAAAAAGTGGCTGGATATCCATAAAACTTGGTACCCGATGGTTTTTTAAGTTACTAATTATTTGAACTAAAAATTTAGAATTGAAAATGGCGGAAGAAAATATAAAAATATATTTTGTTTCGTTAAATTGCACATTGCTTTCTCATTATTTTTCGCTTTTTACAAAGCTACCTCTATGAAGAAGTATGTTATTCAGTTTTGGCTTCCTCATAGAAGAAGCTTTGTGAAAAGCGAAAAATAATCAGGAAGCAGTGTGCAAGGTCCTACTTTGAAGCCTTGTTTTAATTAGATAAATAAACATGTTGTGAATTCACTTTTTCTATTTCGTTATTCCGTTATTACGTTATTATTAGCGCGTTTCCGAAAGTAAATGTAATAACGTATATTTTTAAAAATAACTCAACATTCCATAAAATCAAAAATTTCATACCATTCGTCACTAAATTATACATATATAATGGCTGAATATTGTTTCATTTATATACAAAATTTGAGCTCGCTATCTCAAGTGTTTCAAAAATTACAATATAGCGATAATATCAATTTTTTGAAAAATTCAAAATTCCATAACATCTGAACCATTTTACCGATTCGAGCCAAATTCAATACCAAACAACATTGAGTGCACTTGCTCTTACAACCAACTCTTTACCCACCTCCTTTTTTTCAAAAAATTCAAAACGGCATAAAATCGAAATTTTCGCACACATTTTGTCGAAAATTGCTACAGTTGAAAAGGGTCTGCTGCTACACTTGTGTGCCAAATTTCAGCTCAATATAACGGTTCTTGAGTTATTGGCGTTCGAATTTTCGAAATTCTATACATACACATTTCGATATTCTAATTTTTTCTAGATATTTCGGACAATTCTAAGGGTTTTCAACTTAAAGTTCTATAAATATATTTCAATATGTTTACTAACATTTTAATCACTAATGTTAGTAGCCCCATAGAATCAGTAGGGACTCAAATCAAATCTAACTATTTTCGGCTATAAAACTAACGGAAAAACCGTGCGGTAACACAGGCAAAACGTTTTCAAAGCTTTATTGGAAGGTTTTTAAAAAAAAGTACTTAAGTTATCAGTACCGAAAAAAAAGTGTATTATACCGGTGACAATGAAAGTAAAAAGCCTGGGTTCCCCAAGGCCTCCACGTGCCTAATGAAGGGTTAATAAGCAAGCAGCGCGGTAGTCGCACGATATAACATACTTCAAGTTGATACAAGATACCACGAATACCATCCATCACGAACCGCTGGACAGAAGCCATCGTTATATGGTTCCTCGATGGGATCTGCGGGAGCAATTTCGTTAAGTAAAAGACGGATGCCCTGTGCTTTAAGAGTCGTCCCAAGCGCAAGAGAGAAAGAGGGAGAGAAAAGGAAATGCTAAAAGGTCGTGGCCTTGAGAGAAAGATGAAAGTTCTGAACGACACAAGCTTGCAACCCCTGATATCTATCGGCTTCTGAACCTTCATCTGCCGTTCTCCGATTCTCCTCTCTGCTCCGGCATACCACGAAGCTTCAAGACTTCTGTTTGGCTGAAGCGAAGAGAGCTACTATACTGCGCGACGAACCTCATTATAATGTTTAAAGTTAGTCATGGTATGCGGGGATCAGCGATCAGGGAACCGATAACCATTGACAGAAAATGATCTTTTCATATCTATACTATAGCATGCAGGAAGGGTATAAGGACCATAAGTTATTGGGAAATATTATAATGGTGGTATCGTATGAATATTTCGAATAATAGTAATAGTAAATGCATGTATTGAGAATAAGTTCAAAGTGTTACGCTGGGACTCTTGGGCATAATACAGAAGACATGCAACTTATCATGTTATGATTTGGAACTGGCAGGGCCTACAGGGTATCGAGAGGGTCTGTAGAAAATTCTTAAGTTCTGATGCGGGAGTTTCGTAATTATCGATTGTATACAGTGATTATCACACTTAGTTTCACACGGATTTCTTAACGATATCGAGATCATAAGTTTTCTAATTTGTGCATACTAATGCACAAATTAAAATCTCGTGTTTATTTGTAAGAATTTATATTTTATAAAACCGTTTATGTTTTTGGTTCTCTATACCAAGTTATCATTGTCTATATGTGTGCTTTGTGAATGTTATGAATTAAATAATTCGATCGTTTCAAATTTATTCACTATTCTGTACGACTCTATCGATTAGTTGAATAGCGATTTTTTTAAAACCCAACCAAATGTGAGGTTCAATAAACTTTGTTATCTCCATAACTCTAACAGCATATAGGGTAGACGTACCATCAGTGGATACACAAAAAATGTATATACTAATTCGTTATTACTTCATCTCTTCAAATTACCAAATGAGATTATTTTACCTTAATCAAAGCAAAGTTTACAGTGAATATGCAATGCTTAAAATACCTAGTTGTTTAATAAATTATGTTTAAAGCTCTGCACCATTTATGGCCATCACCGACATTAACGTGCAATAGAGACGGCCATGAATGAATCAAGTTGATGTCCACATACGGTATTAAGGTGGCCACAAACGGTACTTCTAATACCCTACGATTATATCGAAGAATAGTACATTACGTTACAAGGGAGTGAAGTGCAACTTTCCACCGAGGGTGAAGCGAGTGAAAAGTTGCATACGTCCCATGTAACGTACTATACTTTTCTCTCGATTTCGCTAAAAAATAACCACATTTCGTGTATGCAACAAGAACGGAGAATAAGCCGGGCAGGAATGAGCTGATTACCTCCCGAGGGAGGTAATGAAAGCGGACTGCGTATGCGTACGTCATTTGTAACAAATGAGAGATTTCCCGCCCACGTTGCGGACACAAACTGGGGTTATTTTAGAGGAGTCGGGAGAAATTATTTTTTTGAATGGATTCAGTTGTAGGTAATTTTGAACCAATGTTGTGTTGCTGATGATTGTCGTACACTTTCGACACAAACAGTTTTATTAAAACAACGTCGGTATAGTTGATTCAAATATGCCTCGTTTGAATCAAACAAATTTTCTTCGACCGCAGCTGCGACGTACATGTTACTAAACCTTTTTCTCGGTGTAAGACCTTCTAATCGATAAATCATTACCGTTAACAATCGTTCATAAACACGGAAAGAAA
Source organism: Ephialtes manifestator (assembly GCA_963970395.1). Classification (NCBI taxonomy): domain Eukaryota; kingdom Metazoa; phylum Arthropoda; class Insecta; order Hymenoptera; family Ichneumonidae; genus Ephialtes; species Ephialtes manifestator. The sequence continues at coordinate 26,407,491 of OZ019975.1, read as the reverse complement.
TGTTTGGTTGTGACAACTACGTTTCCAATTTGCTGTACACAATGTCTCAAAAATGAGTATTCCCTTATATCGAATAGTAACCTCAACTATTCACGATTAGTTCTAGCGAGATTAGTGAGGTTAACCAATCCAATCGTTGGGACTACCATTCGAATCGTCGTTGTTTTTGGGAATGTGCGGAGAGTGGAACATGTATCACCGTTTCGCCTCGAGTTGGGATGGCTGTCGATTGCAGACCGTAGGCTTTACCTTCTTGCGACCATCATGTATGTCATTCTAGACACAGACCAGCCACAACTTCTGCGGGCTCTTTTCAAATTCGCGCGTGCTCGAAATGCGCGTAGAGGCGAGTTCCGGACTGACTCGCTCCTAATTACTGTCTGTCGATCCTCAAAATTTCAAAACTCATTTGAAAATGTTGGAGCGGGTCTATGGAACAGTTTGCCTGTCCGCATTACAAAGCATAAGCCTCGCAGCTTTCAAGCATAACCTTTATGAGTATTTCTTGCGAGGTGATTTTCGCTCCTTATACCAATACCGCTAAGGTGGTGCTAGGCAAATTGTCGGCTTGGGGTAGTGAGGCTCGGCGTTAGGTTAAGTCCAAGATTTTTTTAAAAGTCTAATTATAAGCATACACTGTATTTCTCTACTTTTATTTTATTTTTTGTTTTTGTTTTTTTCTCCTTATGTAATGTAACTAACTATGTACCAGTGCTCTTAGGGGAATTATCCCAGAGCATGAAATAAATTTCATTTCATTACCATTTGAATCGTTGGCACTACCATTTGAGTTGTAAGGGAAATAGAATAATCGATTGTTTGTGTCAACAAATTTTTTGGTCAGGGCAAATAATCTTTTCTTTCAGTTAAAGTGTGGCATCCAAGTACTGAGATATACAGAGTGTGCTCAGTTCAGAAACACGTCACACTGCTTAGTCAGGAATAGAGAACGAATGTTCACATGGGGACACGTAGGAATATCGTGTGCATGCGACCATCATGTATGTCATTCTAGACACAGACCAGCCATAACTTCTGTGGGCTCTTTTCAAATTCGCGCGTGCTCGAAATGCGCGTGGAGGCGGTTTCCGGACTGACTCAGTCCTAATTATTGTCTGTCGATCCTCAAAATTTCAAAACTCATTTGAAAATGTTGGAGCGGGTCTATGGAACAGTTTGCCTGTCCGCATTACAAATAGCATAAGCCTCGCAGCTTTCAAGCATAACCTTTATGAGTATTTCTTGCGAGGTGATTTTCGCTCCTTATACCAATACCGCTAAGGTGGTGCTAGGCAAATTGTCGGCTTGGGGTAGTGAGGCTCCGCGTTAGGTTAAGTTCAAGGTTTTTTTAAAAGTCTAATTATAAGCATACACTGTATTTCTCTACTTTAATTTTATTTTTTGTTTTTGTTTTTTTCTCCTTATGTAATGTAACTAACTATGTACCAGTGCTCTTAGGGGATTTATCCCAGAGCATGAAATAAATTTCATTTCATTACCATTTGAATCGTTGGCACTACCATTTGAGTTGTAAGGGAAATAGAATAATCGATTGTTTGTGTCAACAAATTTTTTGGTCATGGCAAATAATCTTTTCTTTCAGTTAAAGTGTGGCATCCAAGTACTGAGATATACAGAGTGTGCTCAGTTCAGAAACACGTCACACTGCTTAGTCAGGAATAGAGAACGAATGTTCACATGGGGACACGTAGGAATATCGTGTGCATACACCACAGCGAAAGACTAGCCAGCGCCTAATCAAACCATCGGCCGGTCGCGTGCAAAAAATACGTTAATTCGGTCGCGGGGGTGACGTGTATAGGGTGGTAGGGAGGCCGCAACCATAGAGTCCAGCAGGCTATGCAAAAGCGAGAATGACAGAGGGAAACCGAGAGAGAAAGAGAAGCTTGCATGACCGTGCAAATAAATAAAAGCGGGCGAACACGTTGCCTGCGCCTCGTATTTTATATTTTATCCAGTGGGAATGATTGATTGCGCGGTGGCTCCTCGCGCGCGCGAGCTGCTATATACGTTGGCCGCGCTGCCACCACCGTGGCATAGCTAGCTAGGCAGCTAGCGAACGCAGGGTTGGTTCGCGCGCACGGCCTCCAGCAAGATACCATCTCGCGAAATGCCACTGGCCGCTCTACTTGTCATTTCGCGCATTGTTTATTATTGTCCGAGGGTTTTATCGCGATTGTCGTGTTTAAACGAGAAAAAAATGTACACGAGACAGAGAGACGAAGTGGTGGCTTAAAAAAAAAAAAAAATTCGGAGGCGAGACGAGAGTGATACTCGGCTACCAGAACGCGAAGTTCGAACGAATCTACGGTCGCGCGAAGCGTGCAGCACGGGCATCGACCGTGCTGCAAATTTGCCGGGACGATTGTAACCTTTTTGTCGGAAAGCTAATATGTTAAGTCTCGTTCCAATATGAAAAGTTCTGAAATATTTATGATTATTTTTCCCATCGGAATTTCGGCCAATAGAATCGACGCATTTGGCCTCATGTGGGAACCTAGGCGATTTTATTTCGGATATTTCCTAACAAGTTGCTAAGCAATAAAAACAATTTCTGAACCATTTTTAACCTGAGAATTCTTCACACCTGTCGAACTTCTAACGAGAACTGGAACGTGATCTGAAGAATGAGCCGAAATTCTGATGGGCAAAATAATCCGACAAATACCCCTCGAGCTTCAAAATTAATTTCTTGAGATTCGCAAATAACAACATAGTTAATGATGATGTGGGGGAATTTAGTTAAGGGGAGGGAGTCAGGTAAAAAAAAATCATTTTGGAAATTCAATATCATCAAATCCTATTGCATATAAAAGTGTCTAACGCACTATATTGTTGGTACTCGATGAAAGGATTTTTTACTGTCGTCTGTCTTGCATATGCTTTTCAATATTATCTTAAGCAAAGTTCTTAGGTTTTCCATTCTGCGCATGATTCAGATCAAACTACTAGACAGATTGGAATGGTTGATGTCTCATTTTCTTCTTCATGAAAAGATACACCGGCTAAATGGAGCAAATGCTAATAATAGGTAATATTTTTTAAGTGACATAATTATTAATAAATAAATTTTATGCTATTTTCTAAATCAGTGATTAACTTTGCTTTCAGAATGAAAAAAAAATAGCTTGCTCCATTTAGCCGGTGTATCTTTTCATGAAGAAGAAAATGAGACGTCAACCATTCCAATCTGCTTAGTAATTTGATCTGAATCATGCGCAGAATGGAAAACCTAAGAACTTTGCTTAAGATAATATTGAAAAGCATATGCAACTCAGATGACAGTAAAACATCCTTTCATCGAGTACCAACAATATAGTACATCGGTCATTTTTATATGCAATAGGATTTGGATGATATTGAATTTCCAAAATCATTTTTTTTTACCTGACTCCCTCTCCTTAACTAAATTCCCCCACATCATCATTAACTATGTTATTATTTACGAATCTCAAGAAATCCTACATGCCATTAATCCCAAAGCAGTATAGGAAATTAATACCGATTGACACTAATAAGTCCCATATAAATGAAGATTACTACAATGTTTTCACCTTTTAAGCCAATGATGATTGCTATACGCATCGTAACCTGTGAATTGTCTATACGAGCTATTACAATAAAGCCCATGTGTCACCTCAGTACTATTTTTTTTCGAGGGTGGCATCTATATTCCAGGCTTCATTTCTCTTCGTGCAATACAAAGTACAGTTTAGGATGAAATACCAATATTAATAAGATCATTGCTATCAAGCTTAACCACTTACTTAATAAATAAAATAAATCTTGTGCATTATTTTATATGAATATTACCTTATTATGGTTTCGTAATTTTTAAAAAATCACATATTGGATTTCATTACTCGTTAGGGATCCAATTTAATTTCTTTTACAAAAATTCCAGGTATCGAAGCAATTGTGAAAGATGGAATGATTTAGACGAAAGTTTACAGCTCATCGCTAGCAGGTAGAAGAGAGGATCCATGAATTCCTTGAAGATTTTCTCTTGAATTGGAGTACGTCGACGATGGTACGAGGGGGCGACTGCAGTATTCTCTATACCTGCGAAGAAGTTAGTAATTACAGAAGCGAGAAGAATTTCTCTTCGTGCAGTACAAAAGTAAAGTTTAGGATGAAATACCAATATTAATAAGATCATTGCTATCAAGCTTAACCACTTACTTAATAAATAAAACAAATCTTGTGCAGTATTTTATATGAATATTACGTTATTATAGTTTGGTCATTTTTTAAAAATCACATATTGGATTTCATTACTCGTTAGGGATCCAATTAATTTCTTTTACAAAAATTCCAGGTATCGAAGCAATTGTGAAAGATGGAATGATTTAGACGAAAGTTTACAGCTCATCGCTAGCAGGTAGAAGAGAGGATCCATCAATCCCTGGAAGATTTTCTCTTGAACTGGAGTACGTCGACGATGGTACGAGGGGGCGACTGCAGTACTCTCTATATCTGCGAAGAAGATAGTAATTACAGAAGCGGGACTCGTCGGAAAGCAGTAGAGAGGAGAGGGTGGGGGTTCTCCTTCTCAGAGCTGCGAGGCACGATCCACGATAAGTATAGTTGTTTCAGAATCGCGTCGATGCCTCCCTCTCTTTCTCTCTCTCCATCTGCTACCATAGTATAAGAAGTACATTCTATACTGTACGAAGTATATACTCCCGCTATCTCATTTTATTGGTACAGGTTATGAAAAAAATATTTCTCCGAGGATCTGGCGCTCGATGATCCGAAGCGGACGAAGCGCAGCCAACTATTGCGGGATTTCTTTGCACGCCGCTCGCTCGTTCAGTTTATATTATATACCAGAATATAATATGAACTAGGCAGATCTCGCTAGAGTACTGCACGAACGCCGATCAAACCCAGGGCGATACGTTGTTTGTCGAGGTAAAAAGACTCTAAGGAGAATCCGAAATCTACGCTCGATCGAATTCTTTTTTTAATGCCGCTATCATAACAATTTATTATTTCCGATATAGATACTTTGTTGCAAAGGCTTTAGCAATGTTGTGTTCAAGATCGTGTGAAACGTTCCGCAACAACGCGCGTGTTTGCTTGATAAACGATTGTTGTCAACAGCGAGATTCATCTCAAGCGAGAGAAACATAGGTAGATCAAACCAAAGACAGTACTTTGTTCGTTGAGATCTACACAGAAGAAATAAATCATACAGCGAAATGTACAATATATGCAGTTCTGCTGTAGAAATAGTTTCTCAGACCATTGATTATTTTTGGGGCAATTATAAAAACGTAGTTGTATGATTAATCAATGTCGGATTGTTTAAAAAATTCACGGGTAATTAATTAAGTTGATCTAAATTATAAACAATTATATATTTAGAAAAAGATGTATGTGCCAGACTCGAAGTTTTTTTATTTCTATAACTTGAACGACTTGAGCTATCAAGCTGAATTTTATCTCGTTAGCAGATTTTTGTGTATTTTTAAATTTAGTAAAAAAATGTCTGTATGCACGCTACAGTTTGAACTCGTCCTTAGAATTTGTAAGCTACCGGGTTAAGCAGTTTTACGTCAATTGACACATTGACACAATTGTCACACGCTGTTAAAAAATGTACTAGAAAATGTATTAGATATTTAAAATAACAATACTGAAAAATATTTGAGAAATTTGGTAAATTTACTGTTATAAAATACTAGGTATTTGCATTCTGTATTTTTATACTTCGCATGTCGTTTGTAAATTTGTTACACGTGTTTATTATAAAATCAAAAGCTACCTACAATGAAAACAATGGTTCTGAATTTCGGAAATTACAGTTGTGGTTGACTGAAAATTTATTATCGACGCATGAACATTAATGCCTTGAAAAATTCCATGATTATGAACTACTAATTTTTATACAGATATAAAAGTCCTGTATATGAATTTACAAATTATTTAACTAACATCAAGAATTTAACTAAAATTTTACAAATTTCGTAAATATTTGTAAATTTAATCTTCACGTACATAAATTTACTCTACTAATGTTAATTTTACAGTGAATATTATACTAATCATTACTTCACACACTAGTTATGTAAATTTCATATTACTTGTCACAGTAAATTAACAATCTTTTTTAACAGTGCAGATAATCTGTATTTAATCTGATAAGAATCGATGGACCCGCTTAAATTTTATGGCACTTTTAAAATTACTCTAACGTTTACGTGTGCATCAACCCTCAAGCCACGTGGTGGAGGTTTGTACAAATGTCTAGCAAAGTAAATAGAATACTGTTTTGTTAATTGTTGATTCGTTAAGTTTTACATACTTGCAAGTAAGCAAGTAAAGGGTTACTAAGCAAGTTTGCCAAACAGAATCTCGTACTTTTATTATTTGTGATAAAGGAGCTTTGTGCAGAGATTTCATTAACTTTGTATTCAGGATACGTTATACAAAAACGCGGTTATTCGCTTGGCGATTGATAGTCATTATCTGCCTTGCCAGATTCATCTTGCACGCGAGTAGACAGGAAGATCAATCAAAAATAGGAAGTCGCCTCTCTCGCACATAACATCACTTTTTGGTCTTTCGACTTTTGTGACCATTTCTACCGTAATATCACGTATTCTCTGAAAATGTGAGACCCATTTATTAAGCACCTTGAAAAAAATACATTTTGAAAGAACCTAAAGAACCTAAAAATAGGTTTTTAAATGTTGCAAGTGGTGGAAGGACGTGACATTTCCTCTCGATGATAGGGACTACCAAACAATATAATTCAACAATTAATTGGCTATAAATAATCTACTTTACTTTATAATTTTTTATAATAACAAAAAATCACTATAATTAGATTATTTTCTTTATAATTCTGATCGCCATTGTTATTTCGATGCAGACGTACCGAGTTAAAAACAAAATTAACTTTTCATAAACTGTAATAACATTAACTTTTATTAAAATGAGGTAATGACAAAAATTATATAAATTCCAATAAAACAATTTTGTTGCAAAAAGTTTCCACAACGATGGTTTCTAAAATCTCTCCCTTGATGTGTTTTTCAAAAAATCCACGTTCTTGACGTTGATGACTGTCGTCAAGCGCCCCGCGACGAGTTTCATCTTTTCTTTCCTTCTCTCGCGCAGCTTCTCCGCATTTCTTCCCGGTGAACGGACCCGATAGTGCGAGGCGCGCGCGCGCGTGTCTCGCAACCCCGTCATTATCTCCCGATACAGTTTGACCTTTTTTTCCTCTCCTTCGCGATCGGGTCCACTGTACGCTAGACTGTACACGTATTATGGCATTACACGTCGTCTTTGTTTCGCCACCTACCTTCTCGCTAACTTAGGCTTAAGGTGATATGATGCACCAACTAAACTGATGCTGTGAGTGTGAGAAAGATAACGTTATTCCATTGGCGATCGAGATGAAACGAGAGAGAACGATAGAAACGTGTATAACATAGTCTTAACATCAGAGAGATCTATCCACTTTACACATGTACGTAGGTACTAATATACAAGGTTCAGCATCAGACTCCTTTTATAATGTACAAGGTGATCAAAGTACACACTCGTGTTGGGTCTATCCACTATATAATATAAGTATGTGCCCTCATAGCATCGCGAGCTCTATGTGTGTCCAGCTCGCCCTCGATGCTACACTCTTGTAATACGTGGTGCTCGTCGAAGAGGTACTATATGGGATACACCTTGGGACCTGAAGAAGTTACGCTCAATTTCCCGTACGGGCGCACAGTTATCCAATTACACTTCGCCTACACGGCAATCACCAAAGTTTTCCGCGTCTACAACCGCACTGCAAAATAACTGTGGTATTCTGCGGGGTATATATAGCATATATATAGCACACAGTGTGTGTTATAACAGGAGATGCACCGCCCTTTCGTTTCGCCTTGTTAGACAAGATCAACCAGCGTATAAGCATTATCTGTAGTGTTTTATATATATATATAGGGATATGCCCTTCAGATATGTTGATGTGACGATGTTATCATGGAATAATAAAAATATCGAGCGCATTTTCATTTTAAACCTTCTGCGGGTTCTGATTGATTGTTAGCAAAGTGAGTACAAGCAACTTCTAGTGAGTGTTAAGATTGACACAGAGTTGTAAATCCCTATTAATTCATGAGATATATTTTATAGTACAATTTGTTTTTTAATTATGATTTCGTAATAATAATATGTAGTGATTATAAAATAGAGTGTAAACATTTGAATAGCTGAAAAAAGACTAATTTTCTCTTTAATATTGCAAGAAATAGTGGAAAAATGGAAGAAATAAGTAATGCATTACTTTAATGCACTACTTATTTTTTTCATTTTTTCGAAAGAATCACCGTGAATTTTTATTGAAAAATAATAATTTTTGCAGCCATTCCAAAGTTTAATCATCGTTTTACAATCGCTACATGTTACATATAAAATCTAATACTTATAGAAATAATTTTATTTTTAAGAAAATAATGCATTACTTATTTCTTCCATTTTTTCCACTATTTCTTGCAATATTAAAGAGGAAATTAGTATTTTTTCAGCTATTCAAATGTTTACAGAAATAATTTTATTTCTATAAGTATTAGGCATTTACAAGTCTGGATTGACAGCATGAAGCCAATAACAATGAACAATATAGTTGCTTCGTAATAGTAAGTCTTTCATTGATCGCAATTTTTGTGTTGCATTATGAATCTTGGTGCAGTTTTTAACAATCACTTGAGGGTGCAAAAAAATTTTGATAAAATACTGCATTCGGAGAAATTGTGGAAGTCCTGGTAACGACAAAGAGACCGTTATTCTTTTTTAATGCATGCAACTTTTTTTTTTGTCGTTACCGTAACTTATAAATTGTTCCACTTTAGGACAAAAAGTTGGTAGAGAGACCATTTTTTCCGAATTTTTATGAGAGTTTACATTTTTTATTTATCTTTTAAACTTCCATCAAAATTCGAAAAAAGGTTTGTCCCACTTCTGGTCGAGGCTCAAAATGTTCGTCTTCGTGAGTAGTATTTCAGAGATTTTTTCGGAAAAAAATAAAAAATGTCCGAGTTTTTGAATAAATCGATTTTTATGTTTATTAATTAAAAATCAATGCTTCAAAGGGTTTGAAGAATTTTTTAAATAAATTTGCATAAAAGTTTACTTCAAAATGAAAAGCTTTTATATACGTTTTTGTACCATACCATTTATATCAAAGAAGATACGTGTATTCGAAAGATTTTAAACGCAATTTTTAGAAATTGGCAAGTGCGCGAAATATGCAATGAAAATTTTGAAAAAAAAAATGGAGCAAGCTCGATCAATGGGGGTGAATGATTAAAAAAATAATCAACTATATCGACAAAAGTCATGGTAAAAGATGGTCCGATCGGTGTATAATGCCCCATATACATACAAATATACACTCAGATTGCTATAGATACACTGTAAAAAAAACTACTTGAAATTTATTGCACAAGTACTGGAAGTTTTTATGCATTAACTCGTATATTAAATTTAATGTACAAGTGTGATGTAAAATTAATGTAGTGTACAGCAAATTTAATAATTTACTTAAATTTTACAGTAAAGTGCTTGAATTTTAATAATTTTCTTTAATTTTACTACAATTTTACATTAATGTTATTACACAATTGCACATTAAATTTAGGTGACGAGTTTATGCACAAAAACTTCCAGTCTTTTTTAACAGTTCGGGGGTCTGTTGAACGAGTGAGAAAAGGAGAATAGCCAAGTATATATCAGTGTCGAAGGGGTAGGGGGTTGGTTCGCGCCTCGAGTCGAAGTATTGATGTCCTGGGAAAAGCCGCGGGGACGCGAGACCAAGCGACTTCCTATCCGTTGTGCTACCCTGACCCACGACTTGCGGGGAATCAATGACAAACCCGATGGCAACGATTTACCCTCTCTTGCGCTCTTCCCGCATTCATAGTACCGACGCATGGACACTTCGAGCCGATCGAATTATAAAATTGATCAATTTATAAGGCTCAGCTTATAAAAAAAAAATTGACCATTTTGGATGCATGTACTTATAGATGCACTCAGATGCAGAGTTATTCGACGATAAAGTTGCATCGCTCGTTGGAAAGGAGAAAGAGCTGAAAGAGTGGTGGAGTTTTGACGAGCGAGGCGAACGCACTTCGTGCCGGTCGGTACAACACTCCAGGCGCATTCTAGTTGAGGCGTAGATTTATTGGCAAGGTTCGATAACTGCTCGTGCATTACCACGCCCCATCTCCAGCTCCGGGTGTCGAGATGCATAAACCGCCACGCGCGAACATCGCTAGCATCATCATCGTTGAGAAACAACGACGGAGATTGTGAGGAACGCAGGCACCCGCCGGTACACGTCCGGACGTTGGCTCGTTCCAAGGATGGTTTGTTGCTCGTTATATGTTTACCGAAGATTTAACAAGCAATGTATGCTTAACGGTAAGATTTTTTTGTAAATCTAGCATATTTGAATTCGAATTTATATTTTTATTCTGACTAACGAAAATGATTTATCAATTAATTTGTGCAATTCATTTTTCAGATAGAGTAGCAATTGGATTCGGTGCTTGAGGGTTTTTGGCTTGATCGTCGTTGATCCCGTGACTTCATAGTTCCTGGATTAGGTATAATTATTTAATATAGTACAATTATATTTTCCACCATTTTTCACATATTTGCAAGAACTGTAAATTATTATTACTGTATAATATTCGCGTGATGAATATTGTGTATAGTAAAGCTTAGATTTTACCCACTTATTTGCTATTTAAATTTCTCTCACTCAGTCCCAAAGCTTTTTATAACTAAAACTGAAATTGTCGTACTTTTGCCAAATTCGCACTTAAAAAAAATAAAACAAGGCTTAATAAAAATGTTACTCATTTTTTTTCAGTCGACCAATCAATTAACTACTCAAATCATACACCGAGAGAAGGAATATAGTACTCATTCCCAGATTCGTATAGTAATCGGGATCCAAAGTGGAAAGATGGCAATTTTTTCCAGACACATAAAAATATTTACTAGGCGTCGCCCGCTGTAGTATTTACGCTACTATTTACGAACCTAGTAAATCTTTGTATGTGTTTGGAAAAAAATGCCATCTTTCCACTTTGGATTCCGATTATTATACGAATCTGGGAATGAGTACTATATTTTTCGCTCGGTGTTTGCTTCTTCATATCTAAGGTACAATCAATTTTTTTAAATTTTGTCTGTCAACAGACTATATTTCTACACAAACAAATAATCGGCTCCAGTCATAGTCGACTTTTTGAAATACCAATAACAAATATTATTTACCAGTTTTAGTTTGTTAACTCGACGCCCTTAAGCTCTAGATTGGATTTATTGTTATTAGTCCGTAGTGTATGTGTCGGCAGAGGTCTGCAAGCAAATCAAAAGAAGAAATATATATTCTACTCCAGCCGCGAGACGCAGAAGGGCTCCAGAGGATGCAGCTGGTGTGGTATATGCGCCGTTCGCGGATTTACGGTTTTGATTGCGAGTACGTCGTGGTTGTATGGATAGAGAGAGATGAAGAGCGAAGAAAGAGAGGCTGGATTTCTCTGAAGGATATTGTGTATGAGTATAAGAGTCGTGATGTTCCACGCCTCCCCCGCTGCACATCGCTAAAACTCTCATCTTGTACCTCACTGTTGAGATCGAGTCTCTTCTCTCTATGATCGGAACTCTGTCTGTTTTCTTCCTTACGCTGGAAAAGATCCTATGCTCCTCGTTGTAAACCTCATTCTCCTGCAGCCTCCAGCAGATCCGATGTCCCTCAGCCTTTCGTTCCTTCATCTGAAGCTAACGTTATATCTTATGTGTTATATACACATAGAGTTAGCCCGCGTCTCGTGATTCCGTTAAGTATCCATTGTCTACGTTATTATGCCTTCAATTATAATAAACACACGAGCAATGAGAACATTATATAAGTATTTAATATACACTGAGATAAAATCATTCAGTTGGGGCCGACTGAAATTCAGTTGATTTAAAGTACACTTGATTGAACATAGTGAACACAGTTGGTTTGACCTTAGGAGAGACGAAACTCAAGATGAGTTTCGTTCTCCTAAGATTCTTAATAATATACTACGAATTAAGATTGTCCCTTAAATACATTGTAAAAAAGGATGCAAAGTAGAACCTTGCACATTGCTTCCTCATTATTTTTCGCTTCTTACAAAGCTACCTCTATGAGGAAGTATGTTATTCAATTTTTGGCTTCCTCATAGAGGAAGCTTTGTAAAACGCGAAAAATAATGATGAAGCAATGTGCAAGGTTCTACTTTGCATCCTTGTTTTAATTAGATAAATATACATGTTGTGGATTCGCTTTTTCTATTTCGTTATTGCGTTATTTCGTGATTATTAAAGCGTTTCCGAAGTGAATGTGATAATGTATATTTTTAAAAATAATTCAACATTCCATAAAATCAAAAATTTCATACCGTTCGTCACTAAATTATACATATATAATGGCTGAATATTGTTTTATTTATATACAAAATTTGAGCCCGCTATCTTAAGTTTTGCAAAAGTTACAATAGAGCGATAATTTCAATTTTTTGAAAAATTCAAAACATCATAAAATTTCAACCGATCTTAACCAAATTCAATAGCGATCACCGGCATATGAAAGCTCAAATTCATACCAATTTTAAGATCAATATCTCGAAAATTGAAAGAGTTATCGCGTAAACAGACATTTTTCAAAAAATTAAAAAACGCGTAATAATTTAACGATGAAGTGGATTTTAACAAAAATTTGTATGAACGATGAGGCTTGATCCCTCTATCCATGGTCCAAATTTCAGCTTGATATCTCAAGGCATTCTCGAGTTATAAAGGTTTACATTTTTCGATTGTGTAACATACACACACACACATACACACACACACACACACACACACACACACACACACAAACATACAGACATTTCTTCTAAATCACTTTTCTCGATGTTTTGGACCATTCTGAGTGTACTGACATGAAAATCTCGAAAAAAAAAATTTTCACTAAAACAAAGCTTCCTCTATGAGGAAGCAAAATATAAAAAAACTAATTCTCCAGATGGTAAGTTCTTACCAAGAGCGACAAGGAAACGGCTGGCGACGGCCTGTTTTTCGTGAGTCCGTACATAACATTTTGAAAGTCAACGATTATTAAAAATTACTTTTTGGTACTTATCATATTGCAAAATGCAAAAATTTAAGAATAGAACCAAGAAGTTGGACACGTATTGGATATCAAGAGAATTTCTTATCGTAAATAATATGAGTAACGTTAGTAATTAACACGTTAGTAATTGGATCGTTTTCCTTATTAAGTGAATTCCACATCTGTCGCAAAAAGAATTTTATTTCCTGCTATTGCACGAATAATGTAAGTAAGGTAATACAAGCAGATACAACTTGCAGTAAATTGATCTACCGAGCTGTATGTGTAATGCGAGATTCAAACTGGAAGTCCTTCAGTGGCTGTCTTCTTCTCAATGGCGAGAAGATGAGAAACGTCGCGGGAGGTCTCATATATCGTCGAAGGTCTCTCTTATGGAACGTCGAACGATTGATGGACTTCTCGCACCTTCTTCTATCAGAGTATACCTTCAACTTCCTCATTGGCTTTTGACAGTCAAGCGGGCACTATGTCAATACATAGTACACTATCGTGCTAGGAACCCTGGACGAGAGATTTTGTCCTGCACTATGCAAAGCATAGGTCTTGTACTGCATTACCTCTGATCCTCTAAGAGACAGTTTCATCGTGGTATTTCTGGAAATCACGCTTCGTTAGCGCTCCATTCAGAATAGACATCCCGACGACGTTAAATATTAATGCCAGCTCGACACTATGGCTACGCTCTTCTAGACGTTGATGAAATTGGAAAGGTACATCAACTCGATTCAATATGTCGTTACACCTAAAGACTTAAAAAAAAGAAAACAAAATTCCATCGCGTTATATTTTAGACAAATTATAAACTGTTATTTAACTATTATTTAAGAGTTAAAAATGTGACCTCGTGGTGACCGGACTCTCCGGTCTCAAAAGTTAAAAGTAAATACAAGTGCAATGTAAAAAAGCCATAGTGTTAAACTTTTAAGAACATAAAACAGACAGGCTTAACCTATAAGACCGGGGAGCCCGGTCACCAACCACACCAAAAGCACAACACGAGAAGAAAACGTCTATTTTGTCAAACAACAAATATACAAATACGAAACATAAACAAAGTATGAGGTCACAAACTCATCGATTAAATTTTTTTTTAAAGTATAAAGGTTTCTGAAGAGGCCCTGATCAGGGTGAAACGTTAAACCAAAAAAAGAAGGAAAAAAAAGTAATAAGCCGTCATTCGCCGAAGCACCTCATACCACATATCCTTCATAAACAGCTAAAGCAACGCTTAACAATACTATTATTTAACGAAACGCTCGTGAAATATTTATTCACTATGAGACTAATTTCTATGGAATGTTTGAATTAAATATTTTTGGGAAATAACTCTTCAAGAGAATTAACTCAAACGATTTTGGTTAAAATAATGAAATGTTTTGTCGATAGCATTGTCTAATTGGTTGAGTCAAAGATATATTGAATTGTAATAATGAAATCCAGTCTTTAATGTCGATGGTAATTTTTAGTGAACTCAACCAAATATGTCTTTTGCCACCCGCAACCGCCGTTTGTTTAACTAGAACCAAATTTTTTTAATGTTAATAAATCTTTTTCTCGGTGTATCTTGTGCGATAGTGAATACAACTTATATTGAATCAGAGGAGAAATTACATACTTCAGATTTTAGTGGCCAAGGAGAAAATTACTGTACTTATTAAATATATTACTGAAATCCGAGCCGTGTTAGTTAGTGGTGATGACTAGTATATAAATGACTGAGTGCAATTGAAGCACAACAGGGTCAGCCACCGGACCCAAGCCATTGAAACAATGGCGTGTTGTGACCGGAGCTCATCAACCTCGTCTCCGGCTGTGCTCAGTAACCCTGGGGAGCCCAATTGATTGATTCACGTGTGATTGATCGTTGTCCGTTTCCTTTGAGTGCTTGAGAGCGTCAAGAAAGTCAAACAGCGATGCTCGAAGGAGTAAACAGCAGTAATGTTAATTAAAAAAAGACTCCTATGACCGGAGGGTTTACAGAACTTTACACGGAAAAAAAAGGTTAGTTGCCATAACCAAGAAATGAGTTGACACAACCAATCGATTATTCTATTTCCCTAGCAACTCAAATGGTAATACCAACGATTCGAATGATAATACCGACGATTCGAATGGTAGTCCCAACTATTCGAGTGGTAGTCCCAACGATTGAATTAGTTAACCTAACTAATGCAATCGAGAACTAATCGTGAATAGTTGAGGTTACTATTCGATATGGTTGAGGCAACTAATTTTTTAGACATTGTGTACAGCAAATCGAAAACGTAGTTGCCACAACCAAACTTTTTTTCCCTCGTACATTGTAAAAAATCGGCAGTGTAAAATGCAACGGTGTGAAAAAAACCGGTGTTAGATTTAACACCATTTTGTTGTTAAAAGTACACCCGTCCTGTGGTATACAGGTATGTACTCTGACAGAAATTAACACCAAACGGTGTGATGCACTATGTTGACCCTCAATGTTGTTGTTTTTCGTAGAAGCCAACACGGTTTGGTGACAAATGCTATGAAGTCTTACATTTAGCCACCATCCAGTGTTTCGATTATGTTTTTAACGGTGTTAAAACTACATCGATTGATGTCCTCGCTTGACTACATAGTGATGTTGAAATTAGCATCAATGGATGTTGATTTGTAATACTTCAGTGTTGCGCATTTACCCCCAGATAACGAAGTAAGTCCGCAACACCGAAGTGGTACAAGAATATAATTTCAACATCACTGAGTAGTCCTAATAAGTCCACTGCTTTTTGGTGTAAAAGTAACATCGATAATTGCAATGATCGCGGAATATGATTGGTTCCTTGTTTCTGGAAGCTTATTGGCTCCTGCATGTCTTTGCGTGTTTATGGCTCAACGGTTGCCGGGAAGCGCGTCTTTCTTCAGTATCTCGCTGAATGTATACGTGGCTCGACGTGAATACTTACAATTAGGACAATCTCCAAGCGCGCGCACACGCCAAGCCCAGGCGCATTGTCAGAGAGTGAAGGAGTAAAAAATCTTCACGTGTCAGCTCTTGAAAAGTGTGAATTAAGAAAAGTGTATTTTGAAGACGTAACATCGTAGCCCAAAGTCCCCTATGGAGAGATCGCTAATATGTACCACTGTTTATATAAGTTTTGACATTTGACATAAACAATAAAAATCAATGCATGATATTGGTCCCGATCGCAGTGTGACTGACTGACGACACCTCCGACCAATGATAGCACGAATAAAACGATGACAATGACTGCGATATTTTCGATATTTTCGAGATATCTCGAGCCACCAACTTTTTAAAAGAGGACTAGGGTTAAGCGGACTCAGGCGCTTAAGCGCCCGAGTCTCTTTATGCTAGTTTTGACATTTGACATAAACAAAAAATATCAATGCATGAACTTGGTCCCAGTATATCTGTTGACAGCGCTGACCAATCACAGCACGAATAAACCGAATAATCTCGCCCCCAACTTTTTAAGAGAAGATATCATCAATGCGCATCGTGTCATTCGGAAAATTAGTTCACAATTTTATAGTCAGATATCTACTAGGGCTTATAAGTTTTACATGCAGTGAAAGTAGTAGTAGATTGTCTTCTGTTCCGTTCTTATGTAATGGCCCAACCCGTCGTAAAGTAGATAAGATTTTAAATCACAGCTGTGTGTGATTTATGCTGTTAAGATTTTATCTCTCACTATTTTTAAATACAGGGCATAAATTTGATTTACAAGTAGACCATCATTAAACGAAGTTGCTATGTGGTTAAATATGATGAAGGGTTTTAGATTTGAATTTTAAAAAATGGCTAAACAAGATAATTCTTGCTAATGCTGGGACATCAGGCTTGCGTTTTTAACACAAATTAAGTAACATTGAACAAAGTTTTGTATAGAATTCGGCAAACATGAATTGAGCGGTTGAAAATTTATTACGATAAAATTGTTACTGCGAAAGTCACTTCTATTTTGGAATTCATAATAACTATACATACTTACATTGCTTTTACACAATCGATCATTTGCAAACTCATATCTTTTGTTTTTAGACATCATCATTTGATCTCGGAATAAGACGCACGTTTCAAAATAACGCACTGTTGGTTTTAATATATTTTAGTAGCAATCTTGTTATTTGTGCCTTTACTCAACTAGTCTCCGGTGTTCAGTAGCTTATCCCAAAACAAACATTTTTAAATTGAATTTTAATAGATCGTTAATTGTTAGGAATTTTTGACGCATAAACAAGTAATGAAAGAATTTTGTGTATTGTACACGGAGAGTAGGAATATAGTACTCATTCCCAGATTCGTATAGTAATCGGGATCCAAAGTGGAAACATGGCATTTTTTCCCAGACACATAAAAATATTTGCTAGGCGTCGCCCGCTAACGTATTTAAATAGTACAGCGGGTGACGCCTAGTAAATCTTTGTATGTGTCTGGAAAAAAATGCCATATTTCCACTTTGGATCCCGATTACTATACTAATCTGGGAATGAGTACTATATTTTTCTCTCGGTGTAATTATTTTCCACCTTTTACGAAGCATCCGTGAGAAGTCCAAAGCGAATGAATCAACGTGTCGACTTTGCCAGTTTCTACTTTGTAGACGAGTCTAATGTAAAATACTTATTTCCATTTATGCAAACTATTTTTTTCATTATTCTCGTCAAATACGACCCTTTCGCTGGTGATTCTTAAATTTCAAGCTCCCGGTAGATTATAAAATTCTAAAATTCGTAATATATTGATACGCTACTAGAGTCGTAGGTATCTATAGGTACATATATCACAATATAAAGAATTCCTTGTACACTCAATCCGCTGGGAAGGTTGGGAGATAAATTAATCGGGAGTCTCCCGCGCGGTTGCCGTGTGAGAGCGCTTCCTAAAATACCACAAACGAGTTTCAAGCCGAAAAATAAGAGTAACAAGTCTTAATTAAACGGAACGCGCGTCGTTGTCGTTGTCGTCGTGGTTGTCGTGCTGAGTAGAGCCAGTGCATTGGAGTTTGGAGAGGCGCGCGCGTGGGGTGCTAGTGGGTGCTCTGGCGTGCGCGCTTAAGAGTCCTCAAGAAATCTCACAACCCTGTGCAATTCCTATATTCGTAATCCAATCAAGTTACGAGAGAACTCGCCATTAAATCGTTATTGAATTGCTTCGGTTATCGGCGGAAAAAGGGAAGACATTTGGAGCGGAGACGCGTCGATATCTATACGTCGTGACGATTCAAAGATCTTTGAATTCCTGTCGCGCCATCGACATGCTCACGGTAATCGTTGAAGACGCAGAGAATGGCGAGCGACGAAAATTTCTCGTCCCGATACATTTGCGTGAGTTTACTACGCTCGTTTGGTCATTTTTATTCTTTTTCATTTCATTACTATCCTTTCCTTTTTTTGCTGTCTCTTTTGACCATTCCCTACAGCTTGTTTCGAACGACAACCACGACGAGAATGAGACTCTCACAGATACTTTTTCTCGAAGAAGAGGAGGTGGAGGAAGAGTAAAAGCGAGTGTCTTTGGACCGACTCGGACCCAGGTAGCCCCCGCACAGACCTCCTTCTCTCTCGCCGTATCAGAAACACATCGTGTCCTACACGCTTCTCGTCTGATAAGACTATTATACTCCCGAACGTTTCACACCGATTTCTCAGCTCCGATTCGCTCAATTATATATCCGCAACCAGCGATTAGATCGAGATTCGAGTCGTCAACGATCTTGAATAATTTACATACGTTATAATCATCAGATAGTTTTGTGTTTGCACTCGTACAAACATTTTATAATATTAATGAGCTCTTGAGCTACAATATTATTCAAGTAAATGCATTTTAATTCGATCGATCGAATATTCATTTTGTTTGGTATCTTTCGAAAAAAATTACGAAGCTCGTCGCTAGCGACTACAATTTACTTAATTTTACCTAATATGCCATTTTTAAGGTATTATTATTATTGTATTTTGTTTACAGTATAGTAATCGGCTCATTACTTTTGAACTATCGATTTGATTATTTGTTTCATACATAATTTAATATAAATTTTGTAAAGAAATTCTACCACATTAGTTACGAAATCTACAAACGTTTTATCAAAAACCAAATTCAAGGTTCTCACACAATTTGGAAAATTCCAAGTAAACCAAAGTGAGATACAATTACTTTTCTTATTAGCTATTATCCATTTTGTTTCTGTTTATGGCATTTTTTCACAAGTCTAAAAAAAATTAATCTTTGTTATTCCAAACAGTTCGTCATCAACATTGTATCTAAAAAATGATAAATATCAAATTTTGTATATCCTCCAAATGAGCAGATAGATTAAGTTCGAGAATTATCTTATATTACAACTTTCACAACTAACAAAATGAAAAACTATAAATTTCGTTGAGGTACGCAGATTGCTTCATTATTATCTCCAATAGATTTGCAACGTTTGTTGTTACACCAGGAAATTTCCTCGCGCAGATAATAATTTTTTTTTGTTCTATCGCTGTTAGTATAATTTTATTCTATTTTTTTATTACTTTCATGCTCTTCCTCTGTTTCACTCGATTCGGGGTCCGGTTGCTGGTCTACTCGCTTGCTGATTCTGAGGGGACTACGAGATCCAGTGGATGCACATAAGGGACCCAGCGAGCACCCCGATACTACAGGCTGACCAGCTCGCACGAACGAGACGACCGCACGGTACGGTCGTGTTCTCGGTTCCTGGAATCACTAATTAGTGTCCCTCCTGTTTTATCCCCTCTGACTCTCCACCCCTCCCTCGCGACTCTTCTTCTCTTCTGGGTCCCGGCATTGCGGTCCCTCCTCGATGTCCAGTTTAAAAATCGTGAGCCGAGCTCCACTGTCTTTTTCTCTTTCCACCTTTCTCTCGGTCTCTGGCCTCCCTGGACCATCAGCAACAGCAGCAGCAGCAGCAGCAACAGCAATGTAGGACCACAGCAACGTGTCTCTCGTCTCCTCGCGTTCTCAGCTCACCGCGTAGCTTCCCCCCCTGCCCCTCCCCAATCCTGCCTGCTTCGCTTCGTTCCGAGGCAGATGAGACAGATCGACGCCTTGGGATGACGATTCATCCCTGTTTCTTTTGGTCGTTTATCTCACGACGAGTCGCTCGAGTGGCGAGTCTCGCGCTTTGCCCACCCTGACCATAGCATCGAGACGATCTCTCTGACGTCCGACCGTATTTCTGTGGGTGTGAGAGAGAGTGTATGGTGTGCCTTTCTGTTTCTTCCTTTATCACTCTTTCTCCCAATCCTCACTCGTCCCGTTTTGTCACACGGCGCGAACAAGGTGAAACGAGCTTGCGAAAAAACACTGCTCGATCGTTCGAGGCGCCTAAGCGCTCTTCCGATTCGGATATAATGAGGCGAAACGGTGACGATTGACCAATTCGTCAATCTCCTGTATAATTTGCACCAAATTGGGGCTTATGTTGTAACGAACATTGCAAACTTTCTCCCGACGATAAGTTGTGTGCTGTCATTAACAAATTGGAGTTTTAGAGAAAAACGGTAACAAATATTTATGAACTGAGTTATGAACTGCTTCACCATAATGGATGATTTTGGAGTTCCAAAATCACTTGTATAGATAGACTAGGATTTGGATGAAATTCGGCACACAGATAGAATATGTTCTGAATTAACACATACGATACTTTTTATCCTGACCAATGGAATAAAACACGGGAATGGGAAGTCAAAGCAGACGAAGTTGCGGGCAAAAGCTGATATCCAATAAGTGGGTGCATTACGAATATTACAATTGAACAACGAACGCTTTTTTGAGCATCATAAGCCCGAAAATGGAAGTAAGTCCAGTGTGATAGTTACTCTCTAATGGTTTTTTCCAGGAATTGGTACAGAATCTTTATAAAATATTTCTACCACCTCCAATCGCTTCCCTCAAACCCTTTTAGTAAGTTGGTATACCATTCGAATAGATGGTGTTACCAATCAGCTAGTTTAAAGTTCCCATTTGTTGTACCAATCAACCAGCCTGGATATTGTTTATGACTGCTTGATCGACACAAACACAATTAAAACTACCGCTGGAAGAAGCCGGTGCGGTGTACTGGCCTCTAGTCCAGAGCATCGGTAGGTCGCGAGTTCGAATCCAGGTGCCGTCGATTTTCGTCGAAAATATAAATACGGGCGCGATGAAGCTCCAGATTTATACATGAGACCCACACAGGTATTTCTATCTGCGGAGGTCACATGTATACAACTGTAGTCCGTGTTTACGTTCTCGACGAAACGTGACGTAGCTCCGGTGCCGTGAGGCGAACTTGAGACCGGCTATATCGGCATAGGTTTTCCGCAGTTTTCCTATGCCCATAGCAGAAATGCTATGGCGAATGCGATATAGAGGGGGAAATCGGATGCGGCCACATAGGGGCCTGGTTACTGACCCGGGCCGACCCTGTAATACACGGAGAGAAAAGTCTGGGTGTAGCTACGCGGGTTTCTGTTGTTAATTACTATAACTTGCGTACCGCGGTGACACAACCCAAGTAAAAAAATTATATATTGAGTATATAAAAAATATATACAGTTTTAAATATAGAATTGGGCATATATAGTTTTTATAAAATCTATATACAATTTACATACAATTTATACATAAACCCAACTTTACAGGTGATCTTATATATAAATTCTATATAGAGTTTATACATACTATATATGCCCAATTCCATATGTCGGACTATATATAATTTTTTTACTTGGGAAGGGCTTTATCAAAGTTGTTCCTATACAAGTACAAACTTTCACAATGTGTATTGTAATCTTTCCAATTTTGCTTTAGTTCCATGCTCATTATTCCTATATTAATGTTTCCAACCGAAATTTTACTTATACGTATACATATGACAGTATTCCCTTTTTTATATAGGAACAATTAGTAAATTTTGCGTTCTATTTTTAATATGATACAGGAATTAATTATGGAAGGATTTTCCATGCGTTCCCTTAAATACATTTAAGGAAGGGGAAATGTATTTAATATGCTTTGCAAGTTAGTGTATAAAAAATGTGAACATTTTTTAAGACGCCATCATATTTTGTAATTCAATTTTGTTCTTCTGACTGTTGTGTTGAAACTGCAACACGCTAGCCAAAGTAGGTCGATAAGTCAGAGTTGTAACTTATCATATGACAACTCGACCAAAAATACAAATATTGGGGAGCTTCACTGCCACGTCTTTGATGTCCCACGAAAGACACTTTTGGGCGAAAAGACTGCTCTTTATATGCACCGCCGTAGATCTTTTCGTTTACGAGAAAAGTCGTGGTTATTCGCCATCTAGCGGCTGAAAACTCACTAAATGTTCTCTGGGTTTGTTTACTATATAAATATGACAAGTCAATGTTTCTTATGGTGTATGCAATTACAATATTTCTTGTACAATCTAGATTCACAGTTCTACTTATTTGTGATGTCGCTAGATGGCAAATTCGTGTACCGATTTTCGTAAATGGAAGTGACTACGGAGGCGCATATAAGCGGGGAGGTTTCATGTCGATTCGTCTTGTAGCATTATACCACAGGGTAATATATCGATTTTTTGTCGTTCTCTTCGGGTCGTTCTAAAATAGTAACGACCCAGCGCTTTTGAAGAAAAGAAAGACTTTAAAAAAACCTCAAAGAACAAACGTATGCTGTTAGGAAAATTTTACATATGTAGTGGATGAATAAATTCGCGACGTCATCATTAACCATGTTCTTATTTGCGAATCTAAAAAATCCCTAGATGTTGATAATCCCAAATCAGAATAGGAAATTAATACTAATCGACGGTAATAAGTCCCATGTAAATGAAGATTACTCCAATGTTTTCAGCTTTCAAAAAGATACAGATACAACGGATTACTATACTGTTAAGGAATAAGTCATTGTTGTAATCAAGCAAATTTGGGACGATTAATATACGTATCGTAAGCTGCAAGTTGTTTAGGCTTTTGCAATAGAGCCCATGTGTTACCGCCGTACAATATTTTCTGCGAGTGGCAGCTATATTCGCGGATCCATTTCTCTCCGTGTAGGTGTAATGCTTGCAGACGGTTGGAAATGGAACGTAAAAAAAAGAAAAAAAAACTTCCGCTGGGCTTCGGCTCTTATACACAATACTTATTTAATGCCATATTCACCACAACAATTTGGTAGAATTACCAATTGATGTGGCGGATCACCACATCAATTTTATTGATGTGGTGATCACCACATCAATGGACCAAATAATTTCTTTTTTAATGGCGTCGAGTCGCTACCGCGACTCTTGATCACCAAATCAATAATTGATTTTTTTTTTGGTTTTCCCAACTAAACAATTTTATCCGGGTACCTGGTATGGATCTTGATGTTCCTACACTCGTTGACTCATTCTGACTGTATAGAAGAGAGGTGGCCTCGGTAGAGTTCATTGTAAGCTGTGTTATATATTCAATATACGACTGCGAGAGCAGCTACCAGCGCGTGTCAAGCGAAGTCCTGTAGAAGAGATCCAAGTCGGAGCGAGTGACAGCGCGCGGTAGAGCGGAATGTCCGTGCCGTGAGCTCGCGCAGTGATATAGAGAAAGAGTGCTCGCGGGTGCCGCGGAGCGGAATAAAGGAAAGACGTGACCGCCGGGCGATAGCGGTCCCTCGCAATTTGCGTCAAACGCCGCGGCGTCGACGAGTAACCATCAGGACGTTAGGCATGCTGTTATATATACTCTCTCTCGAGAGATGCAACGACTATCGTTCCTTCGGCTTTTACTTTTGCGACTACCGTGAGCAGAAGAGCCCATGCGGCGCGTCAAGTAATACCTGATGCACGTTTGCCCCATGATACACTCGCAAGATTCACGTCTGTACGAAGGACAATCGTCCCACCGTAGTAAATAACTAAACGAGATACGTGTATTACCATTTCAACCCTGCAATTCCATTCCGATGTATTGAAACAATGGCTGTTACTTGTTGTCTATTAATTTTTTAATTTTGTAGATTGGCATGCTTCGTACTATAATTTCCTTATTTGCTTCATTACTTCAATGCTCTTTTGTCCGGTAACCTTTCTAGTTTGATTAACTTTTGTCTGGTGATAAAAATGTTGCGAAGGGCAAGTAGGGTCATCGCATTTGAACCTTAAACTTGTTTGAGTCTCGCTAGCACTAAATTTAATTGATTAATATACTAATCGAAATTAATCGATCGAAGGATAAGTACGAAATTTTGTTCTAGATTCATTTTGGAAAGAATGTAATACTGATAATTTGATTTTTAGGCCGAAATTGTATTTTATATTGATTACCAAACCAAATTGATTTCCCGGCTGGTTGAAATTGACAGCAGTGTACAGAAAAGAGAATCGGAACTAAGAGTTTCAGGAAAAGAAGAGGAAGAGAAGAAGTACGAAAGACACGGGGTCCGGGCAGTGACCAAAGGGGTACTCGAGCAACACAATGCACCGATCCTCTTACTGTATCCCGGAGTAGCGTCTTGCGTCGTCGAAGAGTCCAGAGAACTGCTACTGCCGCTGTAGAACAGGCGGCAACGGGGCAGCACGGCTGTTGTGTGTGCACCAGGCAGAACAGATAGCAGTTTTTTGCCCAATTGAATTGAATGTAAAACACGGCTTTACATCAATCTGAGCGGCGCGCCGAGCTGAGTGACCGGAGTGATTTAAGTATCGGCTCCCGGTAGTCTTTAGAGCTTTCGTACGAACACGCGCGAGTTGAGAGAAATCCCTTGATCCTCAATGCTACTATATACTATTGCTGATACTGTTGGACCGACAATCTTCGAGTATAGGTGTCACGCAGTTGAGAAAACCGGCGTGAGTGTCATAATCTAATATACACGGAGAAAAAGGTTTAGTTAGATCAACCAAGGCGCTTGGTTATATATGCGCCAACTAAGTTATTAGTTAGACCAACCAAGTTATTATTTGACCAACCAAGTTATTATTTGACTAAGCAAGTTATTATTTGACCAACCAAGTTATTATTTGACCAACCAAGTTATTATTTTGACCAACCAAGTTATTATTTGACCAACCAAGTTATTGGTTACACCAACTAAATCATCTTGGTTAGTCAATCAATAACTTGGTTGGTTAACAAATAACTTGATTGGTCTAAGCAATAACTTAGTTGACGCATATGTAACTGAGCGCTTAGTTGTTCTAACCAAGCCTTTTTTTGCGTGTAGTAGAATATATACATAATATGGAGAACAACTACAATTCTTTTCCTGTCAATGCAAATTCCAACTCTATGACTCTTATGATTTCATATACTATTATGAATATTTGGAAATGTAATGTACTAGTACTAGAGATGGCAGTGCCTCGTTTTTGCAGATTTCAACTGAGCCCCAACTCAACTTTTGGCAACTATCCATAGAAAAATTCGACACATTGAACCTAGACAGGTTGAACTGTTTTGGGCATGCGCAACGGGTATATGGGGTCGCCAGCGACCCCACACCACATTTTCCCGTGTCGTTTCCAAATCCAAGGTCCACAAAAAAATGAAGTACCCTACTCATTTTTACACTGAATTATGAGGAACAAGATGCGGCCTTCGATTTAAAATTGTGGGCGAAATTTGGATGTTTCGGCTCTGGTCTGAGCCCTCTTCAGTTTATTACTCGTCCTATTTATTTTTTACTGGACCGCATCTATTCATGTTGATGTTAGCGTGCTTGTGGAGTGGAGAGTTTTCCTATGACCAGGCTCGGCGGTCAATTTGCTGTTGTCTTGAGGTTATGTTAGTATTTTCCTTGTTGTTCATTTTAGTTGTTATCTACCTCAATAACTTCGGACCACTTTTAATTTGTTTTCTTGAATGTAACTGTTAGACCGTAGAGTCCGGTCGTTTTCTCACTAACTCACGATGATATCTGTGAGAAAAAGAACATTGATATGAAACTCAGCTTTGATATCTTCAAAAGGACCATTTTTTTTCTTTAAAATCAGTACCAAAAAGTACAATTATTTGGAGACCTGTAAGTGAGCAATTTTGTGTAAATGGACATATTTTCTACTGACCTGAATCCATGTTGAAGACACCAACATTGTTGTCGTTTTTCCAAATCATTTATATACGTGATATCATGTGACTGCAGAACTCTGTCGAATTCGGCGGCACGGTGGGTTTGAATTTGAACAATACAATCGA
Source organism: Ephialtes manifestator (assembly GCA_963970395.1). NCBI lineage: Eukaryota > Metazoa > Arthropoda > Insecta > Hymenoptera > Ichneumonidae > Ephialtes > Ephialtes manifestator. Next base: position 26,381,123 of record OZ019975.1, on the reverse strand, counting down.
TCTTTTTTTACAATTTTAATACAATCTTTATAGTCCTTCTTCGAGTGGTAATAGCGCCTTGACAGATCCTGTTGTGAATATGGAGTACATTTAGAGAAATGTTGTTGCTCCTCAATACAATGCAGTATGAACAGTGTCTCAGAAATCTTTTGTTCCATACAGGATTATCAGATAGAAAAAAAGTTGAAATCTCGTGAGCCGACATATTTCGATGATTTTTGTAGTCCCAGCACGCGAGTCGTAAATGTAGTCGCCGCAATGGAGGGAAGACGTAGAGGACATAGCATCTGGAGCCTTTTATAATAATTGGATATGTATTAGTGTCCGGACGAGTGGTTCGCCGGCACCACATTTGCCGCTATGATGGATTTTTTTGCGAAGAAGACCCACCCTCCTCTTCTTTCAAGCGGCAACAGCCAGAGCGCGCCGGCAAAAGCGCAGACACAGCGGCAGATCTCGCGGTTTGCCAAGTATACATCGACTATACTAACCTACGAGTTTGGTGTACGTATATATATCTGGTCAGTCGCGCGATGCCCCGCGGGGATGCCGACGCCGGTGGCTTTTGCATCGTCGACATCGGCAGCCGCCTTTTTGTCACTGTGTTCCACCGCTCGCTCAATATTGTTCGCCGTCGGAGACGCGATTCTTATACTATATATCAGGACCGCCAGGAGTCTCCCATTTCCATCTAGGGAACGCGCCCAGTCCCTTAAACACACATACTTAACACATCTATACGAATCTATCCATGTATACTCACGACTGCAATACATAAAGATCGTTTAGAGAGCTTGATGCGTATTCTTTCGAAGCCCCTGCGGACAGCATACTTCAAATACAAGAGATGGGTAGCTAATACGAATTCAATGACAGAGGCTGGAGTGAAAGTGGGGCGAAAACACAAGTCCACTCGCACCCCGGGAATTCAAGTTGAATCGTATAAACGAATTCTTACTTCTGAGTTATAAGTATAACTGTTGCTGCGGTGTCATATCGCCTGGCGGTAAAAGTAAAATAAGAAAATTGATGGTAAGAATTGACGATATTGCACTGTGAGTTAATACATCCGCTGAGGGAAGACTTTAGGAGAGACCGCAAGATGTTCTGATCTTGATACCAGCAATAATTATAAGAAGAGTGAAATTTAGTTTCAAGCCAATGATTTCACATTTCGTTCGTACCCATGCAGGAATTTCGGCAGGGATCCAGCTGGATCCTGCCTGGTATTCCCATCTTCCGGTCGGATTCCAGTCGGTCATCGGATCGGATTCCAGACATGGGATGTAACGTGCGGAAACTGGATTCCGATCGGGATCTCGAACTGGGATCCGATCCTATGGCTGACTGGATTCCAGCCATTAGATGGGCGTACTAGGCTGGATCCAGCTGGATCCTAGTCGGAAGATGGGAATCCTAAGCGGATTCCAGCTGGATCCCTGTCGAAATTTCTGCATGGGCAACGACGAGAACGCGTCTGGGGCACATGAATCGCACACGTTGTTACAATCACGCGAGTTAAAGAAAAGTTTTTCGTACGTGTATTCTACAATATTTTACTGCATAAAGGGTGAAGTAAAATTAGTTCCGGACAAATCGTTGAGTAATGGGAAGACGATCCGGATTCTATTCAGAATCCAAATAGAACCCCTCTTAGGGTAACCCTAACAAATCCCGATGCGCGGTAATACAGCTCGTCGTTCAGAATTGGGTCCCGATCCGGAATCCATCCCGATTCTAAATAGGACGGCTCTCTTAGGGTAACCCTAGCAAATCCTAATCGATGATAAACTGTCATCGAGTGCGTAACCGGAAATCTATTTGGGATCTATTCGGATTCCAAGTTGGATAACCCATTTATGGAAACCCGAGCCAATCCCGACCAGGATCGAGTTTCAAACTGGGATGCCCAGACTGATTTCTACATGGGTATCTCCTGTGTATATTAAAACTTTTTTTTACGTATAGGATCGTTTAAAAAAAATCTTTATAATGTATTTTGAGCGTTTTTTAAATATCACCCTTAAAGGTGTTAACAGTGGATAAAAACGGAACGCGATTAATATTTTTGTCCGGATGGGTAATGACGTCTGAGCGAAAGCTCTATATGTCATTTTTCATGAAAATCAAAACACTCTTGCAAAGCACGTGCACTGCAGATACTTTTGTAGATGCTTCACTTTATTGAAATGACGTTATATGTTACCTGGATAAATTTATAGGTATTATACATAAATAATAAAAAAAAATGTTCGTCGAGAGTACAAACTCCATTGTTTTCCGTGGCATGCTTGAGTTCTTTCCGGCTCGGAAAGCGAGGAGTATCATGAAACACAAGCGATCTGCAAGCGGGCGCGAAGAAACCTATATGGCTTTATGGAAGCATACGGTACACAGAATCCCCGCGCACGCGGTCGCTGCGTTCCATGGTGACAAACTCTACGGGCGAACAACATTCTCTCGCTTTCCGTTTTGTCGTTTTTTTCCTGTTGTTTTTTATGGTGCGCGATTCCTCGGTCGCGGAGCGCGTTTCCCCATCCTCCTTAAGCGAGATCGAGCTGTGGTGCGGGTGCAAGCGCCCTTTTGTCTCGCTGCGGGTCCCTGTACATATATATACATGATTCTTCCTACCATTCGCTCGGGATTCCCATATATACCCTAGACGACTTTATGGATGGTCAGGAGCGAAGGAACGAGCTGAACGCAGGGACCGACGAAAGTTGCGTGGGTCTGGCGTTATTATATCCCTCGACGAATACACGATTCGTGGACCGGCCAATATTAGTTTGACTCTCAAACCCGCGTGTAGCCAGGTGTCTTGTGGCAGTTAGAAATTTCGAATGCACTTTAACCTCCTGTAAATCGCAACCGAGAATATAATGATCCCAAAATATTTCTGAACGGCATATATTTTTTATTCTATATGACGAGGTGCAAGGATGATAATTAAATACAGTCAAATAGTGTAATAAATATGCCGGATGCTTAGAAATTTTTTATACTTCCACAGAGAGAATCATATAATTGAATACGTCAAATCAATATGCTTGAAAACCGATAATTAGTTCAAGTATCTGGTATTTGAAGCAACTATATATTTGGTCCTGTCAACAAAACGATTGATTCAAATACACATTGCATTTTAATGATTTAAATGTTTCTAAGTAAATGATTTGTTTGGAAAATTTATTGTATTTCATTATATTTTTTCGGTGTGGTTTGACGATTTTTTAACACGTTAGTTTCTACAAAATAAAATGCTATTAATGGATACGTACAAATGGTTACATTTGTTACACTGATAAAAAAGTCAGTTGTATCCACTGAAAAAAATACATTATATTCCTACAAGGACTTGCATAAAAACTCTATTTTTCTTTCAGCTAGGTTAATATTTGCCAACCACTGGGCGAGAATGACAGCATATTTGTAACGTGATTTGTTCCTTGTATGCACATCATCAATGTCAAAAACAATTATTTAATCGACTTGTTACGAAATAGCAGACCTATTTCAGATCATCGAAACCTTATTTTTTAAATAAAAAACACGGTATTAATTACAGCAGTGCATAGTATCGCTGATAATGAGTAATTACAAGCCTTAAAGTAGTAGTAGCAATCGTTGAGTCGTCTGCATCGACACACACACATACAAACATACACACAAGTAGACATAGCATATGACTGTGGACTGTGTAGTGTTACAGTACACAGCATATAGCTCAGAGGTGAAGAGGTATAGGTAGAGCTATAATACACGAAGTAACCCACTGTTGCGTGGGTCTTGGACAAGGACTTGCACAAAAACTCTATTTCTTTCAGCTAGGTTAATATCTGCCAACCACTGGGCGAGATTGACAGCATTTTTGTATCGTAATTTGTTCCTCGTATGCACATCATCAATGTCAAAAACAATTATTTAATCGACATGTTACAAAATCGGACACCTAATCAAGATCATCGAAATCTTATTTTCTATATTAAAAAACACGGTATTAATTACAGCAGTACATAGTATCTCTGATAATGAGTAAGTACAAGCTTTAAAGTATTAGTAGCAAGCGTTGAGTCGTCTGCATCGACACACACACACAAACATACACACAAGTAGACATAGCATATGACTGTGTACTGTGTAGTGTTACAGTACACAGCATATAGCTCAGAGGTGAAGAGATATAGGTAGAGCTATAATACACGAAGTAACCCACTGTTGCGTGGGTCTTGGACAAGGACTTGCACAAAAACTCTATTTCTTTCAGCTAGGTTAATATCTGCCAACCACTGGGCGAGATTGACAGCATTTTTGTATCGTAATTTGTTCCTCGTATGCACATCATCAATGTCAAAAACAATTATTTAATCGACATGTTACAAAATAGGAGACCTATTCAAGATCATCGAAACCTTATTTTTTAAATAAAAAACACGGTATTAATTACAGCAGTACATAGTATCTCTGATAATGAGTAAGTACAAGCTTTAAAGTATTAGTAGCAAGCGTTGAGTCGTCTGCATCGACACACACACACACAAACATACACACAAATAGACATAGCATATGACTGTGTACTGTGTAGTGTTACAGTACACAGCATATAGCTCAGAGGTGAAGAGGTATAGGTAGAGCTATAATACACGAAGTAACCCACTGTTGCGTGGGTCTTGGACAAGGACTTGCACAAAAACTCTATTTCTTTCAGCTAGGTTAATATCTGCCAACCACTGGGCGAGATTGACAGCATTTTTGTAACGTAATTTGTTCCTTGTATGCACATCATCAATGTCAAAAACAATTATTTAATCGACTTATTACGAAATAGCAGACCTATTCAAGATCATCGAAATCTTATTTTCTAGATTAAAAAACACGGTATTAATTACAGCAGTACATAGTATCTCTGATAATGAGTAAGTACAAGCCTTAAAGTAGTAGTAGCAAGCGTTGAGTCGTCTGCATCGACAAACACACACACAAGTAGACATAGCATATGACTGTGTACTGTGTAGTGTTACAGTACACAGCATATAGCTCAGAGGTGAAGAGGTATAGGTAGAGCTATAATACACGAAGTAACCCACTGTTGGCCAGGTACCTAACCGTTGTCTTAAGGCTACCATATATTACATCTCCTCGACTGCGTACCTCGCCGGTCCTCTCTGCGTTGTCCTGTGCTCTCGGTCCTCTGCACTCTTCTCTGACTCTTATATACCCTCGTGCCGATATCCACCTCAACTTTCCTCTCACTCTCTCTCTCTCTTCTCTCTGCATCCGACTTTTTCTTCTCATCCTCCTGGGTTTCATCTCGCTCGTACTCTCAAGCCCGCGCGTTCGAAGAGACCTCGAAGAGGTCCCACACAGGCCCTCGTGTCGTCGCGAGCATTCCTCGAGCTGATTTTATTTGTAGGATGTCAACCAGTTAGAGCGGTGGCTACAGGAGGCCAGCAGCAGCAGCAGTGCGCAGGGAGAAGAGCTCAAGCGAACAGGAGGAAAGGCGAAGGGATGGAGGAACAGAATGTGAGGCCGCGAAGTATACACACACGGGTCCCCGTGAGCCTTCGGGGACCCACGGGGCCCGCGGGGAGGAGACCCTCTCTGACGGTGCAACCGGGTGTGGGGCATGGGACCCGGGACCGGACAGCCCCGAACGGCAATTAATTCCACTCTAGATTTATCGTGTCTAACTTCGATGAGCTGCTGCTCCCGCGCTGCTGGTTCCCTTGTCTCCGCCTATACCATTTCGTGAATCTTTCACCCCCTCGACTAAATCGCGGATCCTATTACCCGGAGGCATCATGATTTTTCAAGCAGTTTCCTACACGCCGAGAGGACCCGACCACCATGCCAATCAATCCACCGCTTCCGCGCAATTCTGACCGTCCACCTGGTCGACATTTCATTTTACTTTTTTTCGAATACTTTTACAGTGTCATTGCACACTGGATTTTATAAAACTTAATGTAGCGCGTTCCCTGGAAAAACTTAGGATGGGAAGTCTGTGTGTGACTTTCATATAGGATGCTAGAAGTAGATTGATGGTTTCACTTTTATGGACACATTATTAATATCATCAGTCAACTGCGAATGCTCTTTTGGACATTGTAAGCTTAAAAATAAAATTCGGACTAGTGATAGTTGCTCTCTAATGAAGTCTATGGCTTTGTCTGGGTTCTTATGGTTGTACGCTGCCACAACTCAACAGGCGTTTGGTGAACCCGCTGGGGGCTCAGCTAACTAGAATAGTATTTATAACGAATTTTAGGTTCATGGACACTTAGGGTAAAGTTTTTGAAATAAGAAAAAAAAACTACGAGTATGTTCGTGCAACTGCAGGTTTTTAGATTGCAAATCTTATAATATTTTTTTAACCCTGTATAATATTTAAAAATCTTAAAGATAAAAAGATCACTAGCTAATTTTCCTCATTAATTCAAAGTTCAAAAATATGTATCTGATCATGTTTTTAAAATCAAGAATCTTATGGGGTTCTAGACACCCATGAATGTCCGGTTTGAGATAAATGATGATCCTCAGCCCGTTACATAACGTCAACCAGATACTTCGCAAGACAAACGAATTCAGTGGTCAACGCGATTAATTGCCTACGAAAATGAATCATTAGAGCCGTGTATTCGGTTGGTGCATATTTATCCACGCACTTATTTCAAGTAAAAATTTTTCTGCGTTTGTACTATACTGTTGTATTTGAGTCATACAACAGTACATCAATATCTGGGTAATCGGTTGCCGGTCGGCATCCAGACACGTGGACAGGTATTGTAAAGAAAGCGCGCAAACTCATTATATAATTCTGAAAGTGCAAATAGTTTTTCTTCCCAATTTTCATGGTATGTTCCTTGCATTTTTACTGCTGTGAATTGAAGAATTATGTTTTTGCATGTGAGATTCATTGATGAAGCTCTGTGCACATTTCTGCACCTGTTCAATGCTTTGAAATCTCGATCTCCGCACAGAGATTGTCCTCTTCGATACTGTTTGTCATAGCCTGACCCTGTGTGCATGAGCAATGTAAATTATAGACGTTCTTTTGGCGCGATGTACATATCCTTGAGAGAACGAAGTAATAATCTCGGATGTAATCATTAACACACTAAAATCACGATCATAACGATTATACGTAGATTCTATAAGTTTTTGTTTAGCCTGAGACAATATCAAACAGTTCATTGGAGAACAACTGTCACACATCTTCTGCTTTCATTTTCAGGTTTATGATGTTCAAAATAGCATTCGTTGTAAAATGATAATATTAGTAATGCGCCCTGGTCCACATCCTGGGAAAATGGACATGTTGCAAGACTTTTGTTCCCTATCCTTTATATTGTAGTCACTTTTCATAGATTTACAAGCGTATTATTCTTGTGTATTACCATTGCGTTTATTACCATTTGGTAATAAAAATATAGAACAATTTTTGAATTACCGTAACTACAAAAACAGTTGTATGAATTAAAAATGAATAGCTGTCATTTCGTAGTTGCCAGGACTTCTATAATTTTTCTGAGTGTAGCAACATGCTTGGTTTTTAGAGTGCATGAGGCATTTTCCGATCGACAAGACTTTCCATCAACGGTTCTCGGATTGCTATCAATGATTCTGTAATTCCTGCACTGAGAAAAATCGGGGTAGTTCAGGCGACTATTAAGTCGTAACTGCAGATTTTTAGTCCATGCAACAATTTGCATAGTTATTTTAACTCATTTAACGGTTAAATTATTTTTTTGGAATGTTCTATGCAAGTGTATGTACTTTGTTCAAGGGTGCATAAACGTTATACCCACAATGTACTTTGCAGTAAGAGAAGCTACGGTGCCGCGGCGTCGGGAGTCGGTAAATTCAACCCACGTACGTGCCACGTGGAGTGGGTACGCGCCATAAAGCAGAATATTATCGCGTCGTCGTCGTCGTCGTCGTCGTGCTTCTCGTCTTGCTGAGAACTTTGCCGTTTTATCCAGGTGCGCTCGCGGGACCTCTCTCGCTGTATAAGTACGCGCATGATGCCCGGTAATGCATTTTGGTCGCTGCATAGTACTCGGATCTTGGCGAGAGGCGTGTCCGGAAAACGCAAGGATTCCTCGCGACTCAATATACCATTAAAATTTACACCGAGAGAAAAAGTTTCATTGATTAACGGAAATCTTTGCCAATGAAATGAAATACTTAAATTTCAATAATATCTTCTTTGAATGATCTCAAACTCAATGAGAAGTAGTGACATAGATTCGAAGAACCATTTCTTTAAACCAATGAACCTTTTTCATTGATTTCAAAGATATCGTCTCTGATTCAATGAAACCTTCTTCTTATCAGCTCAAAATTTCAAAACCTATTTTTTCCTGAAGTCCGTGGCAGATAAAACTCAAATTTTGTGAGTATGTAAGAAAGTACGGCAGAAATAGGCTAAGCTTCTGGCTCCTCGAAACTTGAAGCCGTTCGTTCGGGAGTACCGGAAAACAAAAAAGCGAGGTTAGGTGCGAGAGAGTTTGTTTCTTTGAACCAATGAAAACGTCTCTTTAAAACAATGAAAGTGTTTCTTTATTATATGCTCATTAAGTAAATCTTTATTCACAGGCAATGAAATGTTCTCTTTGAAATTCAAATGCACTATTTCATTGAAATCAATGAAAAAAAAAATCAATTCACCCATTTCTTTGGCGTCAATGAAATCTTTTCTCTCGGTGTATGCTCTGGGTGCGCTTAATGTTTACACAACGATTTAATACGATACATTGAGGCGGCTAACGAGGGGGTGCCTTCTTCTCGACGGCTCATCAAGTTTGTCTCACAGCAACGAGTACTGTCTATCTATGTATGTGTGTGTGTGTGTGTGTTGGGTATATCTATATATATATATTGCTTGCATACACACATTTGGTTAATAAAATGCTGATGCTGAGATAATTAATGTGACTGCAGTAATCGGCCATTATTTCTCTCCTCACATTTTGTCTCAGTACGGCTGACTCGGGCTATGCTACCGTCTTCGATTTATCGGACAGAAACATTTTTCTCAGCGCTCGCAGGAGAGAGAGATGGATGAAGAGCGACTGGGATGGTGAACGCGCACAAGCGAGTGAGAAGGCAAGAAACGGAGATAGCGAGTGAGAGATCCTGCGATACTGATAAGAATGACCGAGGGTCTCCGTCGAGGTTGAAAGTGATGCTGAGCCTAAACGCGCGTCCTCTCACTGTGTGACTGTACACGACGTGAGAGAGACCCCTCGGGAGCGCTCACGTCCACGCGGATGGGAGATCCTGTGGCGTGTCTCCTGCACGGAAGCTTCTGAGCACACCCGGAATGCTTGTACATCGTTATACCGGAGTTTCTGTACTTTTATCATTATATTTTTCTTCGCGGCTACGTTTTATACGTATAGTTACGCATCGAGAGACCCGCTGCCCTTTCAATCATTGGATTTTTTATGCCCACATACACCGAGAGAAAAGATTTCATCGACGCCAAAGAAATGGGTGGATTGATTTTTTTCATTGATTTCAACGAAATATTTCTTTGATTTCAATGAATAGTGCATTTGAATTTCAAAGAGAACATTTCATTGCCTGTAAATAAGACATATAATAAAGAAACAGTTTCATTGTTTTAAAGAGACGTTTTCATTGGTTCAAAGAAACGTTTTCATTGATCTCTCTCTCGCACCTAACCTCACTTTTTTGTTTTCCGGTTCTCCCAAACGAACGGCCTTCGAGTTTCGAGGAGTCAGAAGCTTAGCCTATTTCTGCCGTACTTCTTTTCATACTCACAAAATTTGAGCTTTATCTGCCGCGAACTTCAGGAAAAAATAGGTTTCGAAATTTTGAGCTGGTAAGAAGAAGGTTTCATTGAATCAGAGACGATATCTTTGAAATCAATGAAAAAGGTTCATTGGCTTAAAGAAATGTTTCTTCGTATCAATGTCACTACTTTTCATTGAGTTTGAGATCATTCAACGAAAAGATAGTATTGAAATTCAAGTATTTCATTTCATTGGCAAAGATTTCCGTGAATCAATGAAACTTTTTCTCTCGGTGTACTTTTCAATAAGCACACATCAACAGATTGATTTTTTCAATTCTTTGAAATGTTCACTTAATGAATGAAAATGTTACTTTCAGCATTCGAAGTTAATATTAAAATTGTGCCATAATTCATGTCATATTTGTACCGGATCTGGAACTCATGACGTTCATACTTATAAAGACCTTAGAGAGATTGGGAGGGAAAAATAGATCAGTTGTCACAGTTTCATGTTCATTACTTTGCGATTAATTTCTCTATTAAAAAGTTCTACAATAGAAACCTAGTAACAACCTACCCATATGGAATACCAATTAACATAATAGGAAGTGTGGACAGATTTTCAGATCGGTAGCTTCACATTTACATGAGTTATCGTATTTACGTCGTTTTGCATAAAAACTAGAACTCTGGTAAAATCTGGAGAACGCAACGAATTTCAATTAAATTTTTACGTACAATAAGGGGATAACGCAACTGCTACACTCGCACGCCACTTAGTCTGATAGCCTTACCCGTTTGCCAGGCAGGTGGTTAACTTTGATTTAGATCTAAGACACTCATAGAAGCATTTTAAAAAATTAAGTCTGAACACTTTGATAGATGTTATTAACAAAAATATTAAAAGCAAGTTTTCCGCCTAATACAATTGTATTGACTGCAACTCTAACTATAATTGATTTACTAATTTCCAGCTTTTTAGTGTTGTTAAAATCAAATAACTTGAAAGACGAATGTATGGCGAGGAGTGTCGCGTCATGAAGAGGACCCAGAAAACCAACAACATTCACGGCAGCTATAGTTATAATCGGTTTTGGTGTGCGGTATCTCGTCACGACCCATAGATTCTTGTTGCCGCTGGGTGCTGCAGACACACATTCGAGTTGGTCCTGTGCTCATAGCGCATGGTAGTCTCGGCGCACCAACGGGTTATCCTGCCCCCGCTGGGCATCCCAACACTATCGCTCTCGGATCAGCCACGGATTTCAGAAGCTACCAACTTATATATCCAAGTGTTTATATGTTTATGCTTATGTGTGCCGAGAGTCTTTATAGCCCTCCTGCTGGGGTTACTGCACCACTGGTTGATCTCGCACGTTCTATGAAAGTTGCACGTGTGTGTATATAAAATTCAGCCAACATACATGCACAACGCACAAGTAAAACGCTCTGCAACTTGATAAAGAAAACGTTGCACCGCAACTCACGAAACCAAAGTTGCGTGTGTGATATCTACATATGGACGACACGCACGTCTGATAATCCTGACGTTGCGGCCTTTCAATAGTTTATTGTTGCACGCTGAATTGCCGATATTCGAAACTTGCGTAACGCCTTTACCACGTGTTGGAACGCTGATTTATCGACAGAATAGCGTACAGGGGATTGACGTTAAGGATCAATAGACCGGATGCAATAATCGCACAGTCTTATATACCGATCGCACTTTCATATATATTTCTCTCTCTCTCGACTTGTTCTATTATTTATGCTACGATATACCGCAGGCACTCAACGGTAATCGTGTGCTACATGCACGTCAAGTAATAAAGTCTACTTTACTGTTTGTTGCCAAGACTTTAAATGCATAGTCGGAGAAGCGGATCTGAAGTTTTAAGAATTCTTAGCGCAGTCTTCGTAGCAGACTGCGTGTCGTCATTCTTTTCCATCCCCCTTGTCGCAAAAGCACTCGGGTTTCGATTCTTCGGCGCGGCGAGAACGTTTGCACTCGTGATATCTCTCACCGCAAGCTGGAGCTATCCACGTTGCAGTGGTAAAGTGGCGTTGGAGAGAACGCGACGGGTCTACGCCTGGGGCGCGCTTCGATCCTCTCGCGCGCGCTCCGAGGAAGAAGGAGAAGAAGAAGAAGAAGAAGCGAGTCGACCATTTATCATACAGGAAACAATAGGAACTGGCAAAACACGTGCTTCGCGCCGCTGCAAAACCGCCGAGAGACCAGATACATAATACGAGGGAGGAGGGCGCAGCAGCACACCGCGCGCGGCTGGTTTGCTGCGGATACGCGGCACATTGCGTCCGCACCGCCACATAACGTGGCACAAAGAGAAGAAAAAGACGAGTGACCGAAGGAAAGGAAGAAGAGCGAAAGACAGAGAGACGAGGAATAAGAAAGGACTTAGTAGATATAGGGAAAGAAAAAAAAGAGCGAGGGTTGCTAAAAGAGAAAAAAAAACAGAGGGACAAGAAAGAGGATACCGAATAACGGCTCCTTCATTTGTTAAAACAATGTAACAATTCATTTTTGTCACATAGGGTTATACGTCCGTGGGCGTGGAGAATTATTGGAGAACCGTTGACCGCACACGGAAAGAAATGTTTGGTTGTGGCAACTACGTTTTCGATTTACTGTACACAATGTCTAAAAAATTAGTTGCCTCAACCATATCGAATAGTAACCTCAACTATCCACGATTAGTTCTCGCGAGATTAGTTAGGTTAACTAATCCAATCGTTGGGACTACCACTCGAATAGTTGGGACTACCATTCGAATCGTCGATATTATCACTTGTAATATCACAACAGCTTTAAAATTATCGGATATTTCCTGACAGGTTCGTTGCAAACAAATGAACGAGTCAAGTTTCCCAGGTTAAAAAATCACGAGCGCGTAGCGCGAGTGATTTTTTGTTTTTTTGTTTGCAGGGAACCTGGAGGGAAATATCAGTTTAATTTCGAAGCTCGAGTGGTATTCGGGGGATTTATTTCTATTCAAATTGCGACAAATGGAATTGCACCATGAGACAAAAATTATCATTCTGAGAAGGAAATTTCATAATCAGAACAAAAACCTTTTAATTCATGTTTAAAGTATTGCAGTTAAATACACAATTGTTATAGATATTTGTATATTGATTCCAGACTGAGGTTTTCGATTTAATCGTATTAACAGGGACATTTCCCTTTACTTTTTCATCAATAGTTTGCAAGGATTTGACTCCAAACCTACTCATATCAAATAAAAATCCTTTGACTGCCACAATAAAATTCAATCTGTCAGTTTGACAGATGGTTGACGCGGCTAAATGATTTTTTGTTTTATATATATAACCAAGACGCAAAATTATCAAAAAATTATCAGTACAGTGGAACCTCTCATAGCGTACATAATGCGGGGACATGTACGCTAAGTGAAGAACCAATCAGGCACGCGAAACTTTTGTGCCTCTCATTCATTCTTATGAAATCGTCCAATCACAGCGCTAAGATGTGCCCCTCCATTTACCGATGTACGCTACGAGAGGGTACGCTATGAGAGGTTCCAGTGTATAATACCGTGTAGCTTGCCCCACGTGACGTCGAATGGTGCAATTCCATTGGTCGAAATTTGGATGGGAAAAATAATCATTCGAATTGTCGGTATTACTATTCGAATCGTTGGTATTACCATTTGAGTTGTAAGGGAAATAGAATAATCGATTGGTTGTGTCAACTCATTTCTTGGTTATGGGAACCAATCTTTTTTTTCCGTGCAACAATGACCTTTTATTTGTCGAAGTATCCCACAGAAACTGAACCTGGAACTTCAAATTTAAGTTAATTCTTACCTATTTTATACAGAAATAGTTTAAAGGTGTAAAAAAAGCTATCAGTTGCAAATTAGCTATTAAAGCACTCCGTTATGGACAATTGTTCGCCGACGGCAATAAAAAAATACATACGTTGTTAAATCTCTGTTTCATTGACTATGTCTGGATTATAGATTTATTGATAGCGTGATGGTCGATGAACAGTGATTTCCATAGTGTCGAAGTGTCGCGTCTTTGAATGAAGACTGAACGATTATTTGCATGCAGGAAATTAACGTAAAAACGAATGAAAAATCTTTTACTATTATTGCAGTCACGGTTGCACTTACCACACAGAATAATTTGATAACGAAATTTACACCTTTTTATAATAAAAATTCCAGAAGCTCAAAACCCTATATAATTCTATACCTGCAATCCGTCCATATAAACGCAACGTTTCTCAACGTTACGATATTTTGTATACGACTTACAAATAGCTGAAAATTATTTTTGTTTCTTATTTAGCCGCATTACCATACTATTAATTTTATTATAAAAAATAAGTCCCAGCGTTGCTGATGGTTAAAGAACGAGAAACTTAACCATTTTTCAGCCGATGATGTAGCGAGTTTAATTTTGACTTCAGAAGAACATTAAATTATGTAAGGGTGTGACGTTACGTGTAGAGATGACAGGCAGCGGCGTTTCTCATACTGATGGTAGAACGAGAAAAATGTTAGCGGCAATTCTCTCGCTGTTTCGGTCTCTGACTGAGAGGACAGAGAGGCGAGGGACGAGGGTTTAGACATAACGATAGATTCGTGTCCCTCGCCGGACGAAGAAACGGAGAATCGCAAGAGTCCGCGAGTTTCGCATCCCCCGGTCCTTCTGTCGAAGCCACGACCATAAGTTAGGTGCAACCGCGCCGGCGTGCTTATATAGCGTCTCGCGCGGGGACACCCGATGAAAAATACCCGCTACGATGCATTATTTACATATTTATGCATTAAACGTTTGTGAGCATCGGGACGCGCGCGTTCCCCGTTTCGGGATACACTCTTGGAGACGTTCTCCGGTTGCTGCTGCGTCGTCTGTGCTTTTCGGGATACCGGAGAAAGGACTGCGGTTATTTGGACGCGCGACAGCCAGACTTGCAACTTGTGCGAGGTTTGCAAGCTATTATTCTGCATCTACTACGCTTAAGGGGAGGGAGTCATGTCAAAAAAATTGATTTTGGAAATTCAATATCATCCAAATCCTATTGCATATAAAAATGCCCAACGCACTGTATTGTTGGTACTCGATGAAAGGAGTTTTTACTGTTGTTTGACTTGCATATGCTTTTCAATGTTATCTTAAGCCAAGTTCTTAGGTTCTCCATTTTGTGCATGATTTAGATCAAACTACTAGGCAGATTGGAATGGTTGACGTCTCAGTTTCTTCTTCATGAAAACGGCTATATGGAGCAAATGTTAATAAAAGGTATTATTTTTTGAGTGACATAATTATTAATAAATAAATTTTATGCTATTTTCTAAATCAGTGATTATCTTTGCTGTCAGAATGAAAAAAAAAAATAGTTTGCTCCATTTAGCCAGTGATCTGAATCATGAGCAGAATGGAAAACCTAAGAACTTTGCTTAAGATAATATTGAAAACCATATGCAAGTCAGACGACGGTAAAAAATCCTTTCATCGATTACGAACAATATAGTGCGTAATCAATTTTTTTTGACCTGACGCCCTCCCTTTAAGGGGAGGGAGTCAGGTAAAAAAAATTGATTTTGGAAATTCAATATCATCCAAATCCTATTGCTTATAAAAATGCCCAACGCACTATATTGTTGGTACACGATTAAAGGATTTTTTAGTGTTGCCTGACTTGCATATGCTTTTAAATATTATCTTAAGCAAAGATCTTAGGTTTTCCATTCTGCGCATGATTCAGATCAAACTACTAGGCAGATTGGAATGGTTGACGTCTCATTTTCTTCTTCACGAACAGATACACCGGCTAAATGGAGCAAATATTAATAAAATGTAACATTTTTTAAGTAGCATAATTATTAATAAATAAATGTTATGCTATTTTCTAAATCAGTGATTAACTTTGCTTTCAGAATGAAAAAAAAATAGTTTGCTCCATTTAGCCGGTGTATCTTTTCATGAAGAAGAAAATGAGACATCAACCATTCCAATCTGCCTAGTAGTTTGATCTGAATCATGCGCAGAATGAAAAACCTAAGGAGTTTGCTTAAGATAATTTGGAAAAGCATATGCAAGTCAGACGACAGTAAAAAATTCTTTCATCGAACACCAACGATGTAGTGCATTGTGCATTTTTATATGCAATAGGATTTGGATGATTTTGAATTTCCAAAATCAATTTTTTTTTACCTGACTCCCTCCCCTTAAGGTGGTTGGACTTCCCTCCATCTCCGGACTCAGCTCATATAAAAAGGTACTTTACTCTATTTCAGAGGTGCTGAACGTTTCTGGACAGCAGCGAATTAGGTTAATGTAGTTAATGGATGGCCCAACAAAAACCCCGGCAACCTTGTAAAAATAGTGTGCTAATTTGGATACGAAACGTGGGATGTTACATACCTTAAGAGGTGTTAGACTCCGAAAAAATGCATTATATATTTTTTTCTACTGATACACGGGAAGAAACAAGTAGTTGGTGAAACTTACAAATTGGTAATTTGTCCGAGAGTAACTTTTTAGTAACAATATAACGTCTTTGTTAATAAATATTTGTTTATGTTACAGGTAAGAAAAAAATGTAAGCCACGAGGCAAATAGTTGGTCGCCTGCGGACAACAAGTTGAAGTGCCTACTTAGTTGGTCGAAGAAACTGAAATGTCGTTGGAGGAATATCCGCAGTAACGGGAACCAACTGAAATTGCAATCCGGGCTATGCGCTCATTTAGTGCATGCAATCTGTTTTAGTGCAGATCTAGGTTAGAAATTAGATCTCACAACTCACCGTGTTTGCTTCCGCTACTATAAAACTAAACAGCTGTACAAATCGAGTTGGTTTGCATTACAAATCATTGGAACAGTGCTGTTCTCTCAGATCATAAGTTTTTTTTCGTAATCTCACGTCATGTTCTTCACATAACACAATGGCGTTGTTAGCCCTTGTCTTTCGCGAACTACAAATTATTGGTTACAAGAACCAACCAATTAGTCTTGGGTGGGAAGTGATTGGTAATGATAAGGATTGGCTGTTGGCAAGGACAATCATAATTGGTTTCTCTAAACCTTTGGGTATACGAAGAAGTTGCGATGAATAATTAAGAAGGGTTGATGATATCAAAATAATACGATCGAAACGGGTCACATTGTGCCCCACTGGTGGGGTAGAGTGTGACAGATGGAGGGGTACAATGTTAGAACCGATGTCAAAAATAATCCACTGAGTACAAAAAAAGCAAACTTTTAAGTTTTTCGATAGGTTTTACAACATTTGTTCGATGATACACGATGCAGAGTCATCCGATTGATATTTATGTCTCCAGCAGTGCTTGTTATGTTATACCTAACTTAGTCTTCGTTGACCACTCGAAGACCTGGACACCGAAAGCCATGGAGATATCAACCTGGACACCCAAAGCCATGGAAATACCTATCTGGACACCGAAAGCCATCGAGATATCGACCTGGACACCCAAAGCCATGGAAATACCTACCTGGACACCAAAAGCCATCGAGATATCGACCTGGACACCGAAAGCCATGGAAATATCGACCGGGATACCGGAAGCTATGTAGATATCGACCTGGACCATAAAAACTAATAAAACGCACTGAAAGAAAAAAGTAGTTGGGAGAACCATCTCCAGCATATGCTGTACCGCTGAATAGTTGCAGTAACTAACCGCCCCTAACTCGCCCCTGTGACCAATCGCAGTGCTGTTTTCACCAATACAATAGGTGGCGCAACCAATATTGAGTTCCTATAACCAACCACAGCGGTTCGTATAACCAACGAGTAGTTGTCATAACCCACTGAGTAGTTGTCATAACCCACTGAGTAGTGACGCTATTTCAACTCTTTCGAGTGGTTGTCGGCACCCATTTATTGGTTTGTCCAACTACTTTTTTTTCTCCGTGCGGTGTAATATTCTTGACTATTATTCAGTCCGATAGATCATACTTAAGACTTTTCACTTTTGGAAAGATTTTCAATACTGTTTTGATACCTTCTTTATTTGGGCGAAATATTATTCCGTATGTCTTATTCCACTACGCCAGCCTTGGCATACTATTATTCAAGACACTTTGAATATTTGGGAAATACTGTTTTCATACTTCCATTTTTGCGCGGGTACAAACCCCCGTAATATTGGCCGTGTCACATTATGCCCCACTCTCCCCTATTTACTATTTTTTGTTAACCAATCACGTATAGGATACTTTTTCAATTTAGTTTCTCTAACTAATCTGCAGCACAGCATATGCTGGAAATGGTTATCGCGACAACTTTTTCCTTTCCGTGTAGTACCTTTTTGGTAAACTTGCGCTTAAACCTTGTGAAATGCCGAAAATGATATAAAGCTGCTATTTCATAATAAAGAACAATAACACACGTGATTAGAAAATCACGAGTTGTGAACACGTCAATAGCACTTTTTTTTTCATAAAAATCGCCAGAATCAATCGAAATCCAATCAGAATGATGGACAAGCTGAAACGGATTTCCATTACATGATTATTTAAAAAGTGAACGGACAATGCGGTGGGGCCACTGTTACAGGCTGAATGCGTCAAAATCGTCGAAAATCACACGAGTCTAAATGAATACCTTCGAAATGGTTAATCGCCGCTGGGCACCAGAGAGTCCAAATGAAATTTCGTTGAAAGCGACAATGTAATAACATGATCGACTCCATAGACTATTCCCTCTCTCTCCCCCCTCTCAATCACTCCATAGGAAATCTGTACTCGTCCACTCTATCCTTTACATACACGCATGTAAATAACAATAAAATATATAGTGTAGTGCATACACAGAGAACACCGCAATGGAAGCTAGCATAATACTTTAATAGAAACACTATCTGCGCAGTGACAGGCAGGTCTATTGTGCCCGCAACATGTTCTCCCGGAGAACTCCACGTGGCAACACGTGCGGCGAGAGCGATTCGTTTGAACGAATGGTACCATCAAACATAGATTTATTGTTTTTTATTTTTTATTCATTCTTATATTTATTAATTTTGTGTGTCGTCAAGTGTAAATTGGCAACTCCACACGCTTTTCGAAGTATAAATTCGTATCCAAGTATAAATTCACACCTTATTTTGGTTGTGGTTAACGTTTAATATCCGCTTTAAATATACTGTATCGGATCGCTCGGTCATCTTCACGTCGGTATTTAATAACACACTCTCGAGGGCATCCGAAGCCCCCAGGAATCTCGCTATCGCCTTACACCTCGAAATTTATGCTCACTCCACGTCCTCTATCTCGTTAGCTTGTATCTTATATACATGTACACCGCGATTACGCCAAGTACACGAGCATAAGCGAGCGTAAACCACGCGATCCATCGGTATCAATTAACGAGAATTCTCTTTGCACACATTTATAGCTGCTACTTTCTACATGCCTTTCGCGTTCCCGAGATGTTATGAATTCATGCTAAGTAATATATGCAAGAATATGTATAAGTGCACTCGGCGAAAGGACTTTATTCGCGAGAGTGTTGTTACATCCTTGCTCTATGAAATAATATAGAGATGCGGTAACACTATATGAATTTTCCGGATGACCAATAAAATCTGCGAATTAATTCTATTGTTTATTTCTCTCACCTCGGAATACAAGAACTTTGTATCTACATTTTATTTACGCGAAGAAAATTGTTGACAAATTGTACAAGCGATTCATGTGGACTCTACGAGTTTCTATAATTATTACAAAAGTTGTACGGAAAGATACACCGTTAAAACATAACATATGTGGAAGCATATGATATGTGCACGGTTTTCGGTATCCAAGTCGATATCTCCATAGTTTTTGATGTCCAGGTCGATGGCTCAATATAGTTTTAGGTGTCCAGGCAAATTTTTTCATAGTTTTCGGTGATCAGATCGATATTTCCATAGTTTTCGATGTCTGGATATATTTAGCTACAGCTTTAACGTCCAGGATAATTTTTCTATAGTTTTCGATGTCTCGATATACTCCCACTTGTTTTTTTAAACTATCTTGACCGAACCGGATACTTAAAATTGAGGCGCGATTAACCTATAGCTTGAAAATTGTAAACGAATGTAATTGTACAGCAAAAATTATGAATCGATCGACCTGGATTCCGAGCACTACGAAGATATCAATCTGGGTACCTAAAACTGTGGAGCAATTGAACTAGACAACTAAAACTAGGAGCCAATCGACGTGTACATCGAAATCTATGGAGATATCGACCTGAACGTCAAAAACCATGAACATATCGACCCGGACCCTGAAAACGAATAATACGGTCTAATACTTTTTAGTATTAATTCAGTCCAATAGATCATACTTGAGATATTATACTTTTCATACTTTTTTTTAAGGGGATGCTGGAGTAGATTTTTTTACCGACTTTGGTCGGTAAAAATAGACGATTTCGTAGTGTACACTATTCATCGAAAATATGCTACAAATATACGTCAAATTTTGTAGGGATGTAATAAAAACATTCATACTTGGGTGTCCGGTCGAATAACTGTTCAAAACATACAAGAAATGTAAGAAATTGTATATTACTGAACCTCTCAAGAACCAATATGGCCGCTCGAAATGTCAACAGGTCCTTTGAGGTAAGATATAAACGTTTCTGGAACTCAGATGTGTTAAATCAGACCGGACACCCATTCTTTGATTATTCCTGAACCTTTCAAAACCGTCGGAATGTTGATTACACAAACCAAATCCACGAATAGTGTATACTACGATTGCAAAGACTGTTTACTTTTCGCACAGGCTCAGAGCTGGTAAAGAGCATGAATATAGTTCCGTCATTAGGACACAGGTGGCGCTGACGTAGTCTGTTTACTTTTGGTAAAAGCTCCGAGCCTCTGCAATGCGACCGTAGTATACACTATATATGGATTTGGCTTGTGTAGTTAACATTCTGATGGTTTTGGAATATTTAGAAATCATCACAAAATTAACGTCCGGTCTGATTTTACATATCTAATTTCCAGAAACAATTATATCTTACAGCAAAGGTCTGCTGACATGTTGGTGTGCGGCCATTTTGCTTTTCAGGAGTTTCGGTACCTTTTGCCAAAAGTAAACAGATTACGTCGGCGCCACCTGTGTCCTAATCGGAAAACTTACCAACCAAAATCGGTATCGAAATCTACACCAGCATCTCCTTAATACTGTTTTAATACTTTCCTATTTGCGCGGGGCATTTACCATCTTCAGAGTCAGGAGTGACGAATGACGAGGAATTTACGGCAACTCAACGTCGCAAAGTTTTTATTGTTGTCTTATATAAATAACTGTAATAAAAAGAGAAATTATTTATAAAGATTAAAAAAATATTTAATTTGATAAAGCAATATTAATAAAATACATATAGATCCTAGCATCTTCCGTTTTCATAAAGAATAACACAACATTCAATAGATCCAATCGCTGCTTGCGATTTCCCGACATAGTGTGATTATTCTTATTACGAAAAATAAATAGATACGCAAAGGGCTTAATAAGGAATCCAACAATTTATATTGTAATGCATAAGAAGCATTTATGGAGCCCTCCATCTCTCACTATAATTCCGTATGCAATTCACGCTGTCCTTGCTGAAGACTGCCGACCGAGACCCCCGCCTCTTCTCATACTCCGCAGAGAGTTGTATCTTGAAGCTCTACATAACTGACGACAAAACACTCGCAACACTCGTCATTGTCCGAGTGATCGTCGTCGCATATATCGTTGAACGTAAAACGTATACCTTAAAACATCGTTGGAAACAAACGAGTACGTACCTACCGATTCTCGTCGGGCGGTTGATGAGGGTTTACAAGGCTTATGCAGGAATATCGTATACATAGCAACGAAGAAGAAGAAGAAGAAAGAGAGTCGAGCGAGGAGATTCAATAGCCTGGCAAGTATGTTGCGTATGTACGTCCGATGCTGTACGTAAGTTTCTCCTCGACGTTTGGTCGTCCGCGGTGCGGCGTGCGCGCGTGAGTCTGTTGTATGCATAATCCGCGATACTAATGTCACTCTCCCGTTGCAGAACTCTCGAGAGACTCGACTGTGTTGGATATCGCCAACGAGCGCAACGGAGAACAAGCCGAAGCTTCTATATAGGAAGTTCCGTTGGTGGTTCGATGGGAGCAGCTCGAGGACCATCGAAGAGACACAGAGAGCTGCAGAAATCTCGCAGGCTTTCTGCAGTGCAGAGTACCGCGACGATAGCTCGCATTTCGTATGCGATCCGCGGTGGCCCTACACGAAACGCGCCGACTATGCCGCACTCAAGCGCCCGGCGCGCCCCCGACCAAAACCTATACAGTCTACACTAACTCCCAATAAAACACTCTTTCTTCGTTGGTTTCTATCCGCGTGTCTCTTCGCAGTGGCAAAGGTAATGGCACATATATATATGTATATATATATAGGGTCGTAGGTATATAGGAACGGAAAAAGAGAGATAAAGGAGCGTCCGGTTAAACGTGCCTGGGTCTCTGGACTATCCTCTGCGCGAATATAATATGTGTATGAATATAAGCGTGTGTATATACCGAGGAGGCAGTTATAACGAGTCCTCTCGTAGTTTTATTTCGCGGTGTTGAAATTCTTCGAGACAGGACAAAGGTACCGCTCGGTGGACTCGCCAAAAAGCGAGAATGCTATATATTGTATATATATATACAGATATAGTTCTTATAAGTATTGTTTTTTTATTATTCACTGTTTGTTTCTGTTACTGGTTTGTTTATGCGTGACACATTTTCTCTTCGCTAAAAATCAGTGGCTCGGATGGACGTAAACTTAAAACTCATTTATTTAGTCGCTGATTGGCCACTGGTGAAGTTGCAGCTGCAACTGTTTTGTTAGTAAGCTTTTTGCGTTTTCGTAAGAATTTTTAAGTTTCTCATAAAAATGTAATTTAATTTGTGATTGTCGAGGAATTTCCTTTGGGTTTAGAATTAATGGAGATTATGATTTATCGAGTTTTGTATTTAAATTTGGTGAATTTTGTCACTAATGGAAAAATCACGACCTTCTTATGAATATTTATTGTTAACCTTGAGAATTCGTAAATAGATTAGATATTATTTTACCATTACAATAACTAGGGGGTTTGTTGAAGATATTCAAATCAACTCACGACGAGAGTCATACGGCGTATCGCGAGTGGTAATATAATTATGCAGAAACGTGTATATGGTGTATGTATAATGCAGAGGGGCGGTCGAGGAGATCGGAATCGTTTGGGCGAGAGATCAAAACACCGGTGGACGGGACCGGGACAAATTGTTGGATTTATGGATCGTTGACGGGGCAAGCGCCTGAATCCGCACCCTTATCGCAAGAATCTCCGTAGCTTCCGAGAAGGTAGGAGACGCGAGAGGACGAAGAGGAAGCACGCTGAGAGGAATCGTGGAGGGAGAAGAAAAGGACGAGGAAGAAGAGGAAGGAGGTGGATAGGTCTCGGTAGTAGAAAGTTAGAGTAAGAATCTAGGAGTCTAAGAATTTAATAGTCAGATTGTTTACGAAAAATGACAGTTTTGGACATAATTCCATGCAAAGCTGAAACTAATCTGCACTTTGTTGAAAGCCGGAAGAAAACAAATCTGACCAACCGTTTGAATGATAAAGAGCTTCGAGAAAAAGTCATGATTAAGGTGAACGACCCAATTACTGACCGGGGCCGAATTAGTGTCTGTTATTCATATTATGTCCGATAAAAAATTCTCTTCATGTCCAATCCACGTCAAAATTTTCATTTATATTCTTCACCTTTTGCATTTTGCAATATGATAAGCGCCGAAAAGTAATTTCTAACAATCGTCGACTTTTACGACGATAAATATTACCTCACAATGATAACAAAGTAAAGAACTAACAGTCGCTTAAATTAATTAAAACTCAAAATTTATCTGCAATACCTTCAATTTCTATCACTTTGTTGTTTATATCTACCTTCCTGTCTGGACAACACTGTGCTGAGCTTAGATCCCGAGTTGAAATTAAAACCCTTCCAACACCCTTCGTTGAATTATAATGGGTAAAATATGCCACTTTCGAAGGTTTATACAAGGGTCTAAGAACCTCATCTCACTCTGTACAACCTAATTGGAGGTTTAAACATAAAAATTTCAGTCTACATTAGTCTCCGTTTACTCCATTCGGGTAAAATCTGCCATTTTGGGAGGTTTTGACGAGTGTCAAAAGAATGGAGGAACCTCCGTTTACCCTGCGGAACTGCTACATCTAGGTTTTGAAGAGGGTCTAAATTTCAACTCGGGATGGTTACTAATTGGGTTATTCACCTTATTTTGAGGAATGAAAAAAACTCTGTAGATGCAGTGGCAGCTGATTTGCTTCTCAGAATAGAATTAAAAAAGGATGCAAAGTAGGACTTTGCACATTGCTTCCTCATTATATTTCGCTTTTTACAAAGCAACCTCTAAGAGGAAGTATGGTAATTGATTTTGGTTTCCTCATAAAGGAAGCATTATAAAAAGCGAAATATCCCAGTAAACACGGTAATGTTACAGCAATGTTACAGCAATGTAACCCAATGTAACAAGTAACATTACCAGTAACTTACATGTACGTTATTATTTCCCACTCAACAATGTTACCATGTTATGCAACATGTGTTACATAACCGTTACAATACAGTTATGTACGTTGCGTAATGTTATTAATTGAAACGAGTAACGTCAAAGTTACGAAACCGCAAGTTCGAAAGGTACTGACATGAAAATCTAGAAAAAAAAATTTTCACGAAAACAAAGCTTCTTCTATGAGGAAGCAAAATCGTTAATAATTATTTAAACGTCTCATCTCCTTCTAGTTTTGCATCCTGTATATTCAGAACACTATTAACTGTGATTGTGTCATTTGAAAAAAAATCTAACAAAATGCCTTCAATTACTGTCCCCAAAAACATAAAAAAACATCTTAAAAAGTCGTTAATAATTCTTTAAACGTCTCATCCCCTTCTAGTTTTGCATCCTGTATATTCAGAATACTGTTAACTATGATTGTGTCATTTGAAAAAAAATCTAACAAAATGCCTTCAATTACTGTCCCCAAAAACATTTAAAAAAACATCTTAAAAAATCGTTAATAATTATTTAAACGTCTCGTCCTCTTCTACTTTTGCATCATGTATATTCAGAACACTATTAATTATGAATGTGTCATTTGAACAAAAATTTGAAATTTGAAACATTTGAAATTTCATTGGGAAGCAAGGATATGGCTAGTTTATACGACATAAATCGCAACTTTTCAAAATATAGAGTGTACAAAATCGCTATGAAAATATGGTATCATTCAACATTTTTGGGCTATATCTGACATATTTTTCTGTTAATCATGAATCTGGAACTCATTTTACTCCCAGCTCGATATTTGATACCAAAATTCGCACAGCAGAAAAAAAATCAAAAAATCAAAATCTCATAAAATTTTAACATTTCAATCGATCTTAACCAAATTTAATAGGGATCACCGGTGTATGAAAGCATACATACATACCAATTTTGAGCTTAATATGTCGAAAATTAAAAGAGTTATCGCGTTAACAGACATTTTTGAAAAAATTCAAAACCGCGTAAAAATTTAACGAATATGGGGATTTTAACAAAAATTGGTATGAACGATGAAGGTTGACCCCTCTATCTACGGTGTAAATTTCGGCTCTATATCTCGAGGCGTCCCGAGTTACAAAGGTTTACATTTTTTGAGCGTGTAACATACACACACACACACACCTACACACATTTTTTCTAAATCACTTTTCTCAACGTTTTGGACCATTCTGAGAGTACTGACATGAAAAATACAACAAAAAAAAAAAATTTCACGAAAACAAATCTTCCTCATAGAGGAAGCAAAAATATGGGAACAGTTTTTCATACTTATCGCGGTGAGTCATTTCAAAGAGTTCTTTAAGTAACTTCAGATTTGTGACTGAAAATTCAACCCTATGAAAAATGTGGAGCTCATACAGAATTTCTTGAATGATGAGACTGCAGCGAATTTCTTGAATGCAGAGGCTTGCAAAATGCCATTTTTCTTTTAAGGATAGTACAAGTCGTAATACTTTGGTGGACCATATACTCATGAGTTGAACATAGTAAAGTATCTACATACAAAGATTTCGAAAAATGGGCATGATGACCTGGACGCATATAGATTTCACAGTGCGATACGTAGAACTTTGTTCGCTGTCCTATACAATGATTCCAGTGCATACGTAGTTACTGTGTGTCAGAGGTATCGTAAAGCAGAAATGTGCTTCAGGGTAGTATAGAGTCAGATATACGTATGAAACGAGTACTATGACACACGTGAAACATACTAGGATATGATACGACAATCCTGCTGGTACGTGAGAAGAATAAACGATTAATTTGTAGGTGGAGAGGCGAAGAGAATCTGCATATATAGTTGCAGCACTCACAGCCGGTTTCCGGTTTCCTCTTCGTCCTCGTGGGCACCTAAGGCGATATATCGTTACCGTCAACGAGGAGCACAACTAGATCGGGAACTAGAGAATTAGAATCATATATACGGGAATATATATCTGTGTGCCTCAGGAAAACCAGTCTTCATTCTTATTTCACAATTTTCTTTCGCTCAAGTTAACATTACGAGAGTTAAGGTCATTGAGTTGGAATGATTATTGTCATTACTGTGTGTAGGAGTAATCTCGATTAATAATCGGACAAACAGCCCTGAAGACTGGAACTGCAGTATTATAATTGGAAGGATCAGAATTAAAAAACGATGGCTTTACCAGCAGGGTATTTCCCTTTAGGAACACGTATCTCGTAATCACATTGCTACATGGAGATACCTACTATATATCACAGTAAGATATATAGTATATATTGTTCGACAGGGCGTAATAACACGATGACACGAAGTTTGTGATTCGGTTGTTGGCCACGATGTTACTAACCCGTCGAAAGAAACGAGTCATCGACTTGCCCGGTCCATCATGGGTTCAGTGTGTGAAGATGATCTCGTCTTAGGCTACCTTCGCTATATCCTGTCCGGTTGGGAGAGGAATGTGAGGGAATCGTGAGAATTTTTGTAAGTTTAAATACAATCTATTTAAGAAAATATGCATTAATTAGTCATTCGATGGTACAAGCGAAAACATTTATTTTCAAGTTCGACAAATGTGCATAATATCGCAGTGAAATGCAGTTCGTCGTTTTACTCTAAGGGAACAATAACAGAAAACTGTGGTATTGGCAGTTGTAATACTCAGAGAAATTGTAACACACAGGAAGTCCTGGCAATTACAAAATGACAGCTATTCATTTTCAATTTATACAATTTTTTTTGTACTCACGGTAACTAAAAAATTGTTCTACCTATATTTTAATAGTTGCGACGACTATTTTATGGTTCTTGTAATTATGAAAAATAGATGCATGAATTTAATATGAAATGCTGCCACTTTATTGCTACCAACGGCAGAATATTCTCTGAGTACAGGTTAAAATTTCTTTTTTTTTTTGCATTGGTACCCTTATGATCACATATAGGATTTGTCATTTTGCTATTGGCGCTGTCTAACGACTCGATATGCAAATAATGCAGTTAAACTACGAAGTGATCCCATTTTCTATGGAAAGTTGACTTCGATGCTAACATATGCACTGTTAAAAAAATGTATGGTAAATTACTACACAGTGTAGGAAACTGGTTTACAGAAAAGGGTATTGAAAATTTTCTACACGAGTGTAACGTAAAGTTTATGTACATTTCTGCTAAATTCGTTACAAAAGTCGTATTTTATTTATAAGTTAACTGTAATTTTACCACACGTAGCTTGAATTTTCATTTTCTTGCGTATATTAAATTGCATTTCCTACACAGGTGTAGTAAAAATACATTATATGGGTTTAGTATAAATTACTATACAGTATATGAATTTTCCAATTTTTTTTAACAGGGTGCCAAGAAAAACAGAATTAGCTGATACAACCAAGAAATGAGTTGACATAACCAATAGACTATTTTAATTTCCCTACAACTATCGGTGGGCATAAAGTACTTAAAGTACTAAGTACTTCAAGTGTTACCTAGTAATTGGAAATTCGTATCGAACGTTAAACCGACTAATAGTTAGGCAGTGTCAACTCTATCAGAGCAGCATTGAAAATACTTAGTACGTTGCCTTAGTAGTCTGTGGCACTTAAAGTACTTAGTACTTTTAATACTTTATGCTGAATTTAGCCTTCACCTCGACTTAGTTATGTCAGCCAAAAGGAATTTGTTGCACGAACCAAGTTTCGTTAGTAGATCTTCGATTCGAGTTCATAGAACTATTGGAGTAGACGATTTGTTGTAACACCAAGAATTCGAATATCCGCCTTAACCATTCGATTGTTACCGCAACGGTTGAAAGTGGTTATGACAATAAATGTATGACTTGACGCAAAAAAATTTAGAAACCTGAGATGAAGCAATGTGAAAGATTAGCTGGCCCAACCAAACTTTTTTTCCGTGTGGATATTTCACAATTAAATTCCTTAGACAAACCGTTGGTGACAGGTCGTCTGCTTTTACTGCAGTCGAATTGAGCATTTAAGGAGGTTAGAGCGCTCCACATTAGTCAAATCAGTGCTAATTTTTTAAAAGCGTTTCTACAATTTCAGATGTTTTAATAATCTGTTCCAAGGTGTCAATCACATCGCAGCATTAGTTCTTGATATTCAAATATATTCACAGCTGTGATATCAACAGTAAATCGATCAATATCTTCAAATTTCCGATGTTATGTTTTTTCATCCAGTTTTTTAAAAGGGTAAACCGAAATATCAGTCCGATTATGACGACCAATAGCTCATTTTGTTTACTAAAAGATATTCTATCGATTGGCCGTCTATTTTTTTAAAATCGTATTAGTAGTTCAAAAGATACAACCGTTTGTTTATCCTATCATAACCTAACATCAAGTATACAAATGACTGTAACTTTAGAACGCCTGATACTATAGAAAATCCGGACGGTCAATCGATTAAGGATCTTCCACTGATCAAAATGAGCTACATTTCGTAATAATCGGACTGATATTACGGTTTACCCTTTTACAAAACTGGATGAAAAAACATGACTTCGGAAATTTGAAGATATTGATCGATCTACTGTTGATATTACAGCTGTGAATATATTTGAATATCAAGAACTAATGCTGCTATGTTATTAACACCTTGAAACAGATTATTAAACCATCTGAAATGGTAGAAACGCTTTTAAAAATTTAGTACTGATTTGACTAGTGTGTATTTAGGTCAATATTCGAGGTTGAATCTAATAGTCTGTGCAAAAAGGCGACGACCTTAATAGGTTAATACTTACAAAACATTTGTCAAAAATGTCTGAGTCAATAATTTCATTTATAATAGACTTTGGTCAGTGACTGTTCGAACGAGTCATTTTTTAGCCAGAGTAATGCGAAGAACTTGTCGGATACTCAGAGACACTTCTGAATATATCTACGTGCGTTGCCGGCGACGAGGCGGCATACCGTATACGATTTCTTTATCATCTCGATGGGACGTATGACCGCGTATGCGAGAGACGAGAGAGAGCAAGTGAAGGAGATAGCGAAAGAAGACGAGATTCGATGACTCGACGGTATCTTTCGGCGGTATGCCTTTAAGTTTGATCGCGCCCGGTACGCATGAGGCCCCTGTCTGCGAGAGTATATAGTATACACAGTATTAAAGTCGCTTGTAATTGACGTTTCGATTTGCTTTCGTCCGCATTCAGCCTCTTGTCAATGCGGTTAAAGTATGTTACACTGAGATACGTATCCTCACACATGCACACTTGAGAGAAAATAAACTATGTGAGTCCTGGGTTGGTGGGTCCCGGGAACAATGATAATTAAGACGGTGAGCCAATTAGATACAATAGGTATTTTCTCTGCGTGAGGCAGGTGTCTTTGAATTGGCGTCGACACTGCAATTCACTTTTCTACACTGTAAAAAATGTTTGTTTGTAAATGAATATACAGTATATAAAGCTCGGATGCATATACCGTATATTAATTTTCGGATGCATTCGTCATTGACAAATACGATATTTGTATATTAAAATAATTTCTTGGTTAGTCCAACGACGAAATTGGTAGCCTAACAAATTACTTGGTTGATTTAACCA
Organism: Ephialtes manifestator; assembly: GCA_963970395.1. Lineage (NCBI taxonomy): Eukaryota > Metazoa > Arthropoda > Insecta > Hymenoptera > Ichneumonidae > Ephialtes > Ephialtes manifestator. The sequence goes on along the minus strand of OZ019975.1, from coordinate 26,351,173 downwards.
ATTAATCGTCTGGCGCATATATAACCAAGGCACTTGGTTGTTCTAACCAAGCCTTTTTTTGCGTCTAGGTGGCGCTATTCTATTTACGTTTGTGGTTACCAAGAAAAATTTGGCAGGCGCAACCAAGTTATTGATTAGGCATAGATAATACTTGGTTGTTTTTCAAAATCCTTGGTTATGTTAACCTATAACATGATTGTTTTACTAAATCCTTGGTTATGTTTACCAATAAAATGGTTGTGCCTACTAAATCCTTGTTTATGTTAACCAATAACTTGGTTGAGCTTACCAAATCCTTGGTTATGTTAACCAATAACTTGGTTCAGCTTACCAAATCCTTGGTTATGTTGACCAATAGTTTGGTTGTGTCTAGCAAATTTTCTTGATAACGTTTTTAACCAAGTCTTTTTCTCAGTGTACTTTTTTTCAGCGTAGGTTCACATGCGCCTATTTTATTGGAAAAGGAGCAGTCACTTTTTTCATACTTCGAAATTTGGTTCCATTTTCATTTAGAACACGCTTCGTAATTTGTCTCTTGGAGGGATTATAATAAATAATGCGCAAAGTTGCTGGATCTGTCGCGAGCTTAAGCGGCCTCTGCTGTCCAGACAGGTGGAAGACAGATTTGTAAATTCCAAATCCTTATAGAAATAAATATGTTAATACGATTCCCTCTATAACTATGATTTCATAATAGTAAAATCTAGCAATTATAATTCAATGTGTAAACTTTTAAATAGCTGCAATAAATATGAATTTTTATAAAATTTCACGGTAATCCTTCTGAAAAAATGGAAAAAAATAATTAATGCATGAAGAAAATGGAGGCCTGAATCTTCCAATTTTTCGACAATGTCTTCTAATATTTAAACGAGAAATAGTAAGTTTTTGCAGTTTTTCGAATATTTGCAGTGAATTCTATTATCAATAGGGGCTATTTTCATGAAATAAAAATTATATAGCTAACTGCACTGCAAACTATATTTCTTGAATTAATGGGGTTTCACAACTCTGGGTGGAGAGCAGAGGAGTAGCATTGCAGACGTATCAGCGGCGTGAGTCGATGCATAGAAGGGGAGTCGAGGATTTCTCGGATGAATCAGCGAATAGTCTCACGAGGAAACGAGGGAACGGTGCGCGCAGGCTCTGCGCTCCTCGGGACTCGGGGCCCGTTTCTCGCGCATTGTTTCAGACCCCCGCGGGGATCGGGCTCGCGAGTCATCCGGGGGAATTAGTTCGGCCACGGGGGTGCCTCGTTATTAGGGGCGCCTTGCCCCACCCTCACTTCTTCGCTTTCCTGTTTCACCACGCGTACAGGTATACCACATTATATTCCACGCGCAGTATCTCATTATTGCTTCTTTCCTTTTTTGTACTTTTGGTTAGGGTCTCGCGAATATTAGATGCTAACAATTCCATTAATCTCAGAAATCGCAAATCTTTGAAATTCTGGTATTTAATAAACGAAGTTACATTTACTAGGTTCATATGCGAAAACTTATTTTTTGATAAAAGTGCACGGAGAAAAATGCTTAGTTAGATCAATCAAAGCTTATATATGCGCCAAATAAGTTATTGGTTAGACCAACCAAGTTATTGGTTAAACCAACTAAATCAACTTGGTTAGTCAATCAATAACTTGGTTGGTTAAGAAATACGTTTATTGGTCTAACCAATAACTTAGTTGACGCATATATAACTAAGCGCTTAGTTGTTCTAACCAAGCCTTTTTTTGCGTATGCACGGAAAAACGATTTTGTTAGGTTAACGAAAAAAGTAGTTGGACCCAACCAAGCGACTTGGTGCTCTGAGAGACAGACGATTTCTAGGTTAGGTCAACTATTTTCAGTTGGTTGGCTCTGATCGTTGCTCGAACTAAATCGTTAGTTGGGCCAACTACTATTTTGGCCCCAACTATCTTACTTAGCTGGAACGCGAATAAAATTCGTTGTGTGACCGATTTAAGTCAACTAAGTCGGAATGGTAAATGTTACTAATACCAGGTCGTTACACCGACCAACCGGATGGTTGTGGCAACAAATTTTCACTCAACTAATAAATAGTTTGTTGGCCCAACGAAGCCGTTTTTTCCGTGTGTGTGTATTTCTTAGAGGATGTTAGGCATCTCAGTGAGCGCCTGTCGATCTTGTAATTCGACCGTTTAGCGGGGCGTGAGGGGGCGGCGGACGGGGCGCCGGCCCCCGTCGTGACACCCGATGGGATTCGACGTATTCAAAGTCACTCTTGTAATAACTTCCATAAACGGTCCTAATGGAGCAGTGGATGAGAGTATAGTTCGTATGCTGGTTGCGCAACACGACGGACCACTTTTTTCCTGGCATAGAGTTTTTATACAGGTAAGACGACCTAGTAATACAGTGTCAATTCCCACGGCCTAAGTCAACCTTGAATAGTGGATATTCGATCGGCAGAAGATGATCCCAGAGGCTGATATTGGATTTGCAAAGACGGAATGATCATATTCACGTAAGAGCACGGAGAAAAAGGCTTAGTTAGATCAACCAAGGCGCTTGGTTATACATGCGCCCACCAAGTTATTGGTTACACCAACTATCATCTTGGTTAGTAATACTCGTGTGATTGCAACACTCGCCTTCGGCTCGTGCTGAAAATTCACACTCGTCAGAAAAAGTTTTTTCGCACTCGTATCGTAATGTACTATTTTTTAACTCATGAATAGAAACTCCCGCTTTCCTCAACTGTAGAGCGTGGCGGAACGTGGCCGTTCCCGTACGCCGTTAGGAAATGTCTTACGTATGCGCACATCAGCTACATTTTTATTTTTCTACACGCATATTTGTTTTTCTAAACGCTGTCGCAACATTTCCTAACGCGCCCGGCACATTTTTTAACGGCGTGTTGAGGTTAGGGACCCTTTCCGCTCTACTCTACTCTTTCGTTACAAAAAAGCACGGTGTGCAACTAGTGCCGGAATTGGCGATTGCAATTCGTGCGATTGCCACCCTCGCTTTGCTCGGGCGGCGACTCTCGCACTCGTCAGAATCGCCAATTTTCGGCACTAGTTGCACAATGTACTAATTTTGTAACGCATGAGTGAGAAGTGCTACTTCTCGTGACCGCCGCGCGTGGCGTAAGTGACGCTTTACGGCCATCGATGCTATTTTACTTCTCGCACGCACTTCTCGCACGGGAATCACTTCTCGCACGCACTTCTCGCACGCGCGCGACATTACGCTCGGTAGCACTTCTCATGCATTTGTTACAAAAAATATTATGCGATACAGAGCGAGAGAGCGATCATTATACGACGATTGTGAAGTTGATCGCACTCGTGGATTTCGTGCAATCAACTTCCCAACCTGCGTATAATGATCGCTTTCTCGACCTTGTATCGTAAAGTACTATTATAAAACACAAAATAATAAAGTCATCAATTACGTTCACGGTCTAACGTGTTGGGGGGGTGAAAGTCAGCATGTATGGACAGCAACGAGTAGTAAAGAAATTCAAGCAACGAGTAAAATAAGAAACCCATTGCTGAAACAGCGGCGCGAACGTCACGGATGGGGCGTCAATATATCTACGAGAGCGAAGAGCCATAGTCGACGCGTCGTTAGTCCGCGAGAAAACGCGAGCGCGTGTGTTTTACTCTGTACCTATCATGTAGGAGAGTTCTGCGTCGTGCGTTGCAGCCGCGTCGAGATGCATTATGCATGGCGCCCGCAATATAGCGAGAGCTGATTCTTCGCGCGCAAGGGTCATACGCGAGAGAGCGAAAGGGATGAGAGTGAGAGGCAGAGAATAAGAGTTGGCGCACATAAGGCATTGTATTGTTGTTTCACGTAGCGTGGCCGGCGTTCTGGGCCCGGACCCATTCTACTGGTCTGCTCTCGCGCAAAAGCGAACGCGCGTGCGTTCTAACGCTCCGGGGCGCGAGTGCATTCCGCAGTAGACCGCCCGTACCGCTCACCACCCCTTCGAAGCTGCGTATAAGCGCGGCGAACTAACCCGCAGCAGCGACTAACGAATGGGAACGCGACGTATGAAGAAAATCGCAAAGATATAATGGAGTGTGTACCTATCGGGCCCGTAGGCAATGCACAGTGAATCTCTTGTGTGTGGGTCACTTACGCACATGCCGTACTTCCCACCAACAGCGTGTAGTACAGTTGCAGCATTGCAGTACATAAAGTATAACCACTGAGTTCCAACACCAGAGAAACATTGTTCTCCATCTTGACGCACTTTAATTTAGTCATCAGGCCCATATAGTGTACCTGGGTTGTCTTATTGTGAGCTCTTGATTCACTGACTAAAGTTTAAATTGCGCAGAAGAGAATAATTGCTTTATTATAAAGTTCGGATTAATTGGAGTTATTCATATGTAGAATGAATATTTCTACAATCTTAATCTTTCTCCGGATGAAGGAATTAATCGCTCGTTAGGATAAAAACTTAAGACTTCTGGTCCCTTTTCGGATCGGTTGCACGGAAAAAAGGCTTGGTTGGAACAATCAAGTGCCTTGGTTATATATGCGCCAGACGATTAATTGGTTAGAGCAACCAAGTAATTTGTTAGGCTACCAATTTCTTGGTTGGACTAACCAAGTGCCTAGGTTAGCTTACCAAGTGACTTGGTTAGTCCAACCAAGTGACTTGGTTAGTCCAACCAAGTGACTTGGTTAGTCCAACCAAGTGACTTGGTTAGTCCAACCAAGTGACTTGGTTAGTCCAACCAAGTGACTTGGTTAGTCCAACCAAGTGATTTGGTTAGTCCAACCAAGTGACTTGGTTAGTCCAACCAAGTGACTTGGTTAGTCCAACCAAGTGACTTGGTTAGTCCAACCAAGTGACTTGGTTAGTCCAACAAAGTGACTTGGTTAGTCCAACCAAGTGACTTGGTTAGTCCAACCAAGAAATTAATCGTGTGGCACATATATAACCAAGGCACTTGGTTGTTTAAACCAAGCCTTTCTTTCCATGTGGTGGTGACATTTGAGGTTCAACTCATTGTTGAATAATTTACATTGCATGCTGAGTGAAAAAAAAGTATGAAGGTTTTTTTTTGTTTTTATTAAATGGAGAGGTTTCGGTAAAAAATTGTAATTTGTTAAATTTGTAATCAGCTGGGCATCTCCGATCAGAAGGCATTGTAATCATATGAAAAGTCAATTTTTTTCTTATCTTCACCCTTTCGTTTAACAGTGTAATGACCGATTTTGATGCTGGCTCGATTAATTCAGGTGCAATTAGCAGTAATTAAAAAATGTTCATTTTTTAATAGGGTCGTGATGAACGTTGTGATTCAAAAACTTATAGCAAATAGAGTTAGAGTTATCCGCTTTGTTCATCACGATGTCTTTATTTGTTCTCTTTTAAGAAAAGCAGTAAAAAATCACTTGTTTATAAAACTAGGAAGAATTATCTATACCTCGATTTAAATCGGAAAAATATCTCTATCACTTTACAACAATAAATTCATACTTTTGTAATACACTACTATTAGTCGGATTTGTGTTTTTCACCGTCAACCGCGCTGTAGAGTTTTCATTCTGTAGCATCCCAATGGGCACACATGTCACATTAATGTCCATAGGACATCCTTATTGGATGTCCTAAAGATGGTGGACTGAATCATAGTTTGTTACCTAAAAAAACCGATTTTTATTCAACAAATCGAAGAAATGAATGTATAATTGATTCAAATACGAAAAATCGATTTATTTTAATCAAGTGAAATATTTGCTGTATTCAATTATATATTTCTTCCAGCGTATAACAACCCTTCTGTTTTAATCTTATGGTTTGTTCCATCAACCTCTGTTTTTGGATACCAATAGATTTGGAGTGACCAGGTATAAAGATACGAGAGTAGAGCCTTCGCATACTGTGAAGATGCCTAGAACAAACGCGTTCCCTGTGTGTCCGCTGGAAGTTCTCGTGTACGACAAGGATATTTCGAGAGGCGATCCATCAACCCGGGTTAACAGGACCTCTTCTGGGCTCGCATCGTTTCAGTATTCGCGTCTCTCTGGCTTGTTCTCCGTCACCCTCGTATAGTCCTGCTGCCTGTCAACAAATTCTCAATCGTTGTTTCCTCGCGCGAGAGATCTAGACTTTTTCATTGTCAGAGAACAACATTCTCCACTCTCGTTTGGCGTTATGTGAAATCGAGAGAACTCGGATTCTCGATGCTCAAATCGCGGCAGGATCTTAGAATTCTTGTTGGAGGATTGTCAGCGTGAATTCTTCGCGAGTATATTGATGCAATTCCGTTGGCCTGATGTGGTCCTCAAGCAGCAAATGACAACGTCACGCGAAGCAAGAAGCGACGAACCAGCGGGTGGTGATCTACTCCGAAGAATGATTGGATTGCCTGAGACGAAGAGCGTTTATCGATCTTGAAACGCGCGCAGCGGCAACGATCACCGCGATCGATCGATTGCGAGACATGCTGCATCAGAAGCAACAGCACTGGCTCCGTGCTCATCGAGCAGAACATCTCCTCCAGCTACCGCGGCTATTTTTATATTCAAAGTAGTAGAATATAACATTCCAAAAAAAAGTATTAATCCGACAGTGTTTTTTTACATTGAATCTCAAGTCCGGTGTTTTGATAAGCCTATTCAATTTAATACAAAATTAATTAGTGTAATAAAAGCCCTGTTATTTAATCCGGCTTTTCTGAATAGCTACCGAGATGGCGCTGAGCTTCGCTAGGAGACAAACAATATAGCTTTCACAAGATCTTTACTGTACATTACATTTTGTAGTGATTGAAATGTTAAATAAATTAGCCTACCCCGTTTCTACAGAGCTGAACTGAGCGCAGATTCAATTCGGTATACAGCACAATTTTATTCATTATCAACTCGAAACGGCGCAATTCGCAACAGATCCAACTTGACATACGCCATGTCGGATTGGTGAGGTAAATAAATGTACGAGTTTCGAAACACTCAACGGTGCAGTCCACTACCAGTTTAGGAAGCTATTGAAATCCGTATTTTCATCTTAATTGCACACACGCTTTGTTCCCAAAACTGGTGCCATCACCTTATTTGTATTGAATTGTTTTGTATTTATCGTTTTAACGAGATTAAGATGCGATGGATATGTATATTAACCGCAGCATTTTGCTTGCGCGAAACGCCTTGCCAATTGGCCACCTAGCGGACAACTGCCGGAATCTATCCGAGGGTCAGGGTTAAAAAAAGAATTTAAACATGGTGAAAAATAATTTTAAAAAATCAAGTTTTCAGGAAAGTTAGCGAAATCAATTTGTTACAAAAATACGCAATTTTCTACATTTTTTAAGCAATAATTTAGTGAATTTGTTTATACAGAAATTAGTGGCATTATTATTGTTTGAAATTAATATTTTTATTATCTACAACAACGTTATTATTTTCTCAGATTTTTATGTCTTAGCTAGGTACTCGAATTCTGATGAACTTGAATGAGGGAGTTCTGCTATTCTGCTATACAGTTAGAGTTACCAACAGGGTCCAGCACTAAAACGGACTCGGCTGTCAAGCGTTGTCGATCAGTACTGTCTCAGTACTCGGTAGGGGTTTTTTTCCGGAAATATGCCACAACTGTTTTTTCCCCTTCCTCATTACGACTGATTCCGTGGCTCAAAAATTGTACTGGACTATAGATGTTTAACACTGTGATACTATTTCTAAAAGAGGTATTTTTCTTCATATATAGAATATCTATGAGTGTTGCCTGCGTGCTCCCAAATAGATACGACTTGTTAATCTTGATAGCCTTTTTTATATGTTATTTGAGGCTAATATTGCAAATAATATTGTACCTGGTTCATTCAATAAACATCAGTTTAAAAAAAAGTACTGTCTCAGTACTAATTGAATACTGGCCTTATTATGCACCAGTTCACACAGCCACTACTTTCAAGATAAAATAAACAGTATGGAAGTGAGAGTCGTCTGAGTACAGGCTGCAGACTAGGCCGAAGCTTGTTTTATTGTCGGCGAGGTAACTTTGCCAGTGTCAATCTGACTTCCGGCTGAATCGTCGAAGTACTGGACGTAAAATACGCCGAAGCTCTACTTATTGCCGGCAAGCTAACATCGTCAGTATCAGCCTAACATATTGCAGAGTACTGGGGTCATACTGCCCCGACATTGACTGTACCGTGCCGATACTGGCGGATAAGCGTTGGACCCGTGTGATCATTTCCGACTTGTCCTAGCTTTAAGACAGAAATGGCATCTAGTACCGGCATCTTGGCAATAATACTGCGCCAACACAGAGCCCGTTTGAGATTCCCACATGGGTGTTTTGTTCAAAATGTCAGTATCAGCCTAACATATTGCAGAGTACTGGGGTCATACTACCCCGACATTGACTGTACCGTGCCGATACTGGCGGACAAACGTTGGACCGGTACGATCATTTCCGACTTGTCCCAGCATTAAGACAGAAATGGCATCTAGTACCGGCATCTTGGCAATAATACTGCGCCAACACAGAGCCCGTTTGAGATTCCCACATGGATGTTTTGTTCAAAATGTCAGTATCAGCCTAACATATTGCAGAGTACTGGGGTCATACTGCCCCGACATTGACTGTACCGTGCCGATACTGGCGGACAAACGTTGGACCCGTGTGATCATTTCCGACTTGTCCCAGCTTTAAGACAGAAATGGTATCTAGTACCGGCATTTTGGCAATAATATTGCACCAACACAGAGCCCGTTTGAGATTCCCACATGGGTGTTTTGTTGAAATTGTATGAGTAATCCTTCAGCGTTAGGATGTATCTATTTTCTGTTACCAACAATAATATAACATTAGTACAGGTAATTGAGTTTTCGAAGATCACGACGGAGAACATCCCGTGCAGAAATTAGTTCGGGCAGCTGTGATAAGATAAGGGGCCTTTTTAGGTATAAACGTGGCATCCACAATAGGGAATCTACTCTAGAACCCTACTAGGCTCAACAGAGGCGGTCACGACGAACTTCAGGGCCTAATCAGGCTTAAGGTGGTATGAGCACAAACCTCTCGATCAGAGAGAATTGATTTTTTAATATGCTATAGAATAGGTTCAGAGGATGCTGTCTGTAAATGTTCAAAACATTTTACCGACCATTTACAATAATAGTTAATGTGCAAAATTGGGAATTTTCGTACATGTTATATACGGAAATTGCCCTGATAACACTTTGAGACCGAAATAACCATTCTTCAAATTCAGACACCTCCGTAAATAAAAGCTCGAAATACCGAGAAAACTGCTACGAACACGTACGTCCCTTAAAAAATATATGTTACCGAATATTTCGAATAGACATCATCGATTAAATTGACGAGTTTTCGCGAACCGGCATCAAACTGCCGGAAAACAGTTGACTATAGCGTAGCTACGCGTTCCTTGATTGGCCAAATGGCGGCCGGCTGGACAATCTGAGTCAAATGACACTCTTATTTAAACTACTACCGTTTTATAAATATACACACCTTATCATCACACACACTTCATAATTTTTCTCTCTTTATATTGTGATTTTTAAAATAGCGAAATGTGTGATACTTCGCTTTTTCCCATAATAAAAAATATGGACTTTCTATTGACTAGGTACACGGAGAGAAACGTTTGGTTAGGCTTGCTAAGATTTTGGTTAAAAATTTTACCAAGAAAAATTTGGTAGGCGTTACCAAGTTATTGATTAGACGTACTAAATACTTGGTTGCCTTACCAAATCCTTGGTTATATTAGCTAATAATTTGGTTATGTTAGTCAATAACTTGGTTGTGCCCACCAAGTTTTCTTGATAACATTTTTAACCAATTTTTTGGTAATTCTAACCAAGCTTTTTTCTAAGTGTACTCCCGCTCATACTACCTTAAATGTGGAACCCTCACTAGGGTCGCCAATATTGAGCCTCTTCATTGCCTACAAAGGTACACGGAAAGAAACGTGACTAGCCTAGTAGGGCCCCTAATAGAACTGGGGCAAACTAGAAAGGGCCAAGTCAGAGCCCCAACTATTTTTCTACAGTGGATAGAGCGTAAAAAAAGCAGAGACAGAATTTTGGGATGTCGGAGCCGTCGCTTTGCCCTGCTGGTGTGGAGAGTCCAGGCGGCCATGCGCATCCAGCGTTTGGGCGTCTGTTCGGCTCGTTAGCGATTCCGGATGAGTTGTATGCCTTGGGAGACTCGACGTCGATGTTGTCTTGCCGCACGACTCCGCCTTTCTCTCTCACTCTCTCTCTTCCCATCTTTCGTCAGCATCCTATATAGCAATTTCTCTTTCTTTACTTCTGTCTGTTTTTGGTTTGTTGTGGCAAAGGGCTTTTACTCCCTACCGATCGCACGCTCACCCTTCATCGGGTCGAAGAAGGGCGAGCAATGCTTTAGCCTCTCGTTGACCAGAAAATACTATTGCGTAGGATATAAAGTCAAGGAAGAAGGACCGTGTGGACCCTGAGCTTGATGTCTGGACCACCCCGTGAACCCGGCAGGTATCCCCGTCCGTCACGCGACCTGCCATCCTCGACTCGTCCTTCACTCGCTTAAAACCCCGAAACGACGCACGCGCCTCATTCACTTCTCTAACACACACACACACATATTTATATACTACGACTGTCCACTTTTTGACTATCACTGGTACAATATCCCAAGATCCTGCATAACTATCCTGCGGTGGCGCTAACCGCACATAACTCACGAACGCTCGTCGCGTCTGTGAACCAGGAAGCGTGAAAGCGTGAGAGAATCGTCGAAGGTGCATCAGTGGTCCGGATTTACGTTGAGATATTTCCGGCGCCGTGAACAACTCTAAGAATCTTATCTATACGCGAATTTTTGTGGGTACAGAATGGCACCGCTAAATGCGTTGATAGGTTTCTCGTCTAAAGTAGTTCTGTGAACTGGAGAACACTTAAAAATGAAGAATGCAATAGATACATTTTGTATAAGGAAGTTCGCCTGTTAGGTGACATTCTTAAATCCCAAGTAATTAATTCTAATTCATAATAAGGTAATTTTTATTTTTCTCTGAATGAACCTTAGATAAGTTTTTTGATAATGTGTAATTCGCTTTTTCAGCTTCGGGTCTGAGTAGATTGAAATATTTAAAATTCAATCATCATTTTTTTACGGTACATATTTTTATCACAGTAGAGTAGAACTTCGATTATCCCAATCAAATAGGGTTGAGATTAGTTCAGATTAAAGATTATTCATGAAGATTTGAAAAAAAGAAACGTAGTTACGTATTTCATATGTATTCTAATTATATATTCGAATAATCACATTACACAGAGAGAAATTGAGATGGTCAGAGTAAGTAATCAGTGATAATTATATTTTATTAGTTCAGGTGACTATTTTCGTAGTTACATTAACTCTCTTCACTTTTAACGTAACTACGTTACTGTTAATATCACTACGAAAATAGTCACCTGGACTTTTAATCATACTATTCAACGCTTAATTTAAGATTTATTTTTCATAAAAACGTCAATTTTTGGTTGTCTTATCGATGCGATGATAAAATCGTAGACTCTTCATATTTGACACTTTTTCTAAGAGAATATAGTATTGAAAAATTATTACATTTTTCGGGAACTTTGAAAAATCGTTTGGCTGAATTGGTACACTGAGAGAAAATTATGGTATTAGTAACTATAAAGTGACAACTATTCATTTACGGTTGGTACAACAATTTTTTTATAGTTGACACAACTATCAAATAGTTACTGTAACTAGCAAATAGTTACCATAACTATTTTCGTAGTTATCGTAACTATAAAAATTGTTCCATGTAATAAAAATGAATAGTTGTCACTTTATAGTTGACTGTACTATTACGATTTCTCTGAGTGTATGGAACGTCTCATTTATGGGTCAAAATTATTGACGTTTGCGACGTGCACTCGTCGCAATCACCAGCTTTCGACCCTTGTTTCACAATACTATTGGTAAAAAGCGAAGATGTGTTTATTCAACAAAAATTTGTCTCACATCAAACATCTGTTGTTTCGCTATTTATTTGACTGTTTATTTGATCCCTTTTCTGTGTGTATTTATTATATTCTATATTTAAAAAAAATAATGTTTTTCAATGCTTCTCTATAAAATACGGTATTTCAATTTACTTCCCTTACAATATTTTTATTCAAAATAAATAAGGCTTGTGAGATTTGAATGATTAGTTTTCAATTTATGTTTACAAAACGATGATAATAAAACTGCCAGAAAAACACAATGTTATTGACGAATGAACTATCATTTATCCTGAAAAAGTTACGCCGTAGAGTTAGGCAGTTTTAATAAATTATATAAATCGCAGTGTGACGACTATCAAGTAGCCGTATCGATATACAGGACTCTTAAGATTCTGCGTTTGTTCGTACAAGTGTGTGTCTCGAGTTCGAAATAACAGCGAAATAAATTTGATTTCGTCGCGCGGTGTGCCGGTAGTACGTTACACGTGTTGGATCTCCACCGATACAATCTTTTTCGGTTTCGATTTCACGGCAGCGCGGAGGATATTCGTCGTTGGTCAGTCCTGTGCTCTCAGGGGTACCGTGGTCTCTCCCACGAGCCACACGCTCTTGTCTTCTTATTATACTACCTAACTATCTACTATACATATATCCGATATACGCGACACTCCACTCTGTTCTCCTGTCGACGAACTACCGAATTACCGTACTGAACCTCTACACTGTTAGAAAAGACTGGAAATATTTACGCATAAACTTGTCATCTAAATTTAATGTACAATTGTAGTATAAATTTAATGTACCTTTGCGATAAAATTAAAGTAATTCATTAAAATTCAGATACTTTTATTGTAAAATCAAAGTAAATTATTGAATTTGGTGTACCATATATTAATTTTACACTACACTTGCATAGTAAATTTAATATACCAGTTTATGCATAAAAACTTCCAATACTTTACATTAAATTTTAAGGAAATTTTTTTTACAGTGTACTTTTTTATCCTCTGTCTTCTTGTCGGATTCAATATCACTACATGCTATAAGCCAAAAAAGTAGAATCTTGCATATTTCTTCCTCATTATTTTGTTCATCGATTTTGGCTTTCTCATAGAGAAAGCTTTGTAAAAGTAAAAAATGATGGGGAAACAATATGCGAAGTTCTACTTTGCATGCTTGTTTTAAATAAATTAAAAGAACTCAAGTTTAGCGAAATTTTAGTCGTCAAGATATAATAACGAAAAATTCAAATTCCTATGGAATTCGAGGTTTTCTACAGATCTCCACTAAATTGTGTATCCAGTATCATCACTAAACAAGATTTGGTTCGCTAATCTGAATAACGTAAACTTTTCGAGAATTTCAAAACTTTCCAAAATCTGAGCTGCTTTCTGATTTCGGCCAAAATTTAGCAACATATTGTAAATTTTACGAAAGTTAGCGCTATAACGTCCTTTTCTGAAAAAAAATTTAAAAACCAGTAAAATCTCAATTTTTGCATAAATTTTATGAAGAATTTAAACAATCAAAGATAGGCTGCTACTTCACCTGTATGCCATATTTAAGCTAAATCGTTTGAATCGTTCTTCAGTTATACGTAATTGAAATTTTTAAATTACACACACACGTATACATGCGGAATTTTTTTTTTCATCGAATTTTCTCGATATTATGAACCATTCTGAGTGTCCTAACATGAAAATCATGAAGTTAAAAAAATTATGAAAACAAAGCTTCGTCTATGAGAACCCAAAAAAGTAACTACCACACCCAGAAAAAAGATTTGGTAATATTAACTAAAATTATCTATTCAACATTTAATTATTTCAATCAACGAAAATTTACTTTCCCTCCAAGAAAAATGTATTTCATTCAATTTTTCAGTTTTTTTAATTTTCAACATATTTATTTATTTGAATCAACTTTCACTGTGCCAGCGGATACTAAAAGAATATTTTATTTATTGCTACTAAATACTTTCTTAATCCGGAAAAAATATCTAGTTAAGGTAGTTCTGTCGTGAAGGCAATCCAAACTCATATGCATGAATTTTTGACATGTTGTAATTTAGCTACTCAATTTTACTTGCACAAAATCTTGAAGGCTTTTACCGAGTATTTGAATGAACAATTAAAACTTGAAAATCGATCTTTTTACACGGCGCTAACGGGAGAGCTGGAAAAATTGATCTTTAAATCGAAAATTAACATACTTAGATCAAAGATAGAGAAAAAATAAAAAGTACTACGGATTCGCAAATCATTCAGGAATTGATGCATCATGAAAAAAGGTGAAGTCTCCGGAATAATGTTTAATTGAACCAATGTCAAAGTGCACGATACCGGGCCAAATGACATTTCCTAACCTAATTATTGTAAAAATGAAGTCAAATCCGCACTAAACATATCAACTATTTATAAATAATCGTTTTAATTTGATTACGACAATTTCGAAGGATTCTCGATTATTTTTGATATTATTATGGAGGCAGTCAAAGTGATGCGTATGATTATTTTTTAATGTCATATAGACTCTGAGATTTATGACTCCGGCGTACCGACAGAACTACCTTAAAACGACCAAATACAGGTATTAGATATTTTTTAATAAAATAAATTAGAACTATTTTATAACCAAATATATATTTATTTCCTTTCATCATTGGAGTTTATTATTATCAACATGCAACATTTATCGATTTGACTTAATTCTTGTCGTATATTTATATAAATATTGTAAGTTGTTATAACTTACCTGTATTCCGTCAATAAAACAAATATTATAAATTAGTTCCATTAGGTTCCTTATAACAAAGTGATAATAATTATATCCTAGGATAAGATGGAAGCACTTCCATATGGCAATTTCTATAAAACAGGTTTTTCGATTGTTTTCCTGTTACTTCTATAAAATTAGAATAAGATACTGCATACCATTAAACTGTTGAATACTAGATCATAAGGATAATGTCCAAATTAACATAAGTGAAGGTTAAGCGACAGCAGGTACTTCAAATTAAAACCATTGTAAACACATATGAATATATGTATAACTATTTGTTATCTGTTAATAAATATATTTTGAGTTTGAGTTTGAGTTTGTGGCTCGACGGTCCTCAGAGTTAAGCAGCATTATTTGCGGTCATAACTTGGATGGGTGACCGCTTAGTCGCGCACTGGTTTGAGCGCTAACTGCTGAGCGGGAGGCAGTTTCTGAGCTTCTAAGGAATAGTGAGGAATATCTCAATAAATTTTTTTTTTTTATCAACATTTATATAACTGCAGACCCAAATAAATATTTCTTAGATTTGAATATATTTACTATTCGATAAGTATATTAATTACAAATAAAAAAAAATTATTTGAGGTGAGTCTAGTAGATCGGCATCCAAATAAGAAATTTTATTTCTATCTTTTTTCTGGGTGAAAAATTTTGCCTGAGGAAAAAGTAGCCATTAGATAGATATACGTCGGACAGTTCTGAGTTTTTTGTATTCATAGATGCAAAGTCACTGATCAATTTTTCAACAGAAGAATTTTCAGTGTTCGTGTAGTTGCGGGTCAGGACAATTTATTTAACCATAGCAAAGAGCCGGAGGTGAAGGCGGGCGCACCGTGCGAGAAAACGACAAGAGCAGATAGCCCAAGGAATGTCGGGCGCGCGCGTTCGCGTTCGAGACATCGCTGCCTCAAATCTAGACGCGGTGGAACCCGGATCGTTCCTACGTTCCATCTATTACTATATACACCATAGCTCGCTTCTTGCTTCTCGCGCCCGGTGCGTACTAATCCTTTCCTTCACAGACTAACGGTAGTCTTGCTTGTTCTTCTCGAAGATCAAGGGAAGGCTGCTGCGCTGAGCGCTCGATGAATTATACTCGAACTCCCGCACTAGCGACTTATTTCTTATCCTCACTTTCCATCGCGTCACGCATTTTGTTTACAAACCGCTCGGAAGCTGAAGCTGTATCAGCAGTCATTTGTTTCACTTCAGGGATATTTGCATAAGTTAAGTCTTAAATTCAGTCGTATTTGTGAATTAATCCTTAATATTAGAGTTAGTCATTGGAGCCTTATATAATAGGTCATCATTTTTCAAAGCAAATCGATATATCAATGAGCACTGAAGGATAAGTAAAAGTACGATTATAAAATCAACCAAGTACGAATTAGAAAGTTAAAATCTTTATTGCTTGTACGAAATTCTTCTCTTATTGTACACTGAAAGAAATGTTTGGTTGTGATAACTACGTTTCCAATTTGCTGTACGCAATGTCTCAAAAATTAGTTGCCTCAATCATATCGAATAGTAACGTCAACTATTCACGATTAGATCTCGCGATATTAGTGAGGTTAACCAACCCAATCGTTGGGTTTACCACTCGAATAGTTGGGACTACCATTCGAATCGTTGTAAGGAAAATAGAATAATGGATTGGTTGTGTTAACTCATTTTTTGGTTATGGCAACCAATCTTTTCTTTCCCTGTATGGTGAATAATTACCATTTTTTTAAAAAGATGAAACCTCAAGCAATCTACAATCTGTAATTTCAGATACTGCGCACTTCTGGGCAGTTTTGTAAAATGATTAGTCCATCGAAGTAAAGGGTCAAGCAATACAAATCAGCATTGCGAGAAGTCAAGTTTTAATAAGTTCAGCACTTATAAAACACAGTGACAGATAATTCTGACAGAGAATTTGCACCAAACAAATTATTTTCAGTTAAAAATTATAATATGATTTTTTATGCGAGTATCCGGTATAAGATGTCTTGTCCATTCAGAAATATTATTTCCTAAAGGTCTTGAGTTGCGAACAAAAAATTGGCGGGCCTGTGCTTCTCAAATTATATTTTGATCTTTGTGGTTGTGATAGTTAAATGTTTGTAAAGATACGTCCATATATTACTTTTCCATGGGGTGTACCATGCCGATTAGTTAGCAGCAAACATTTTGGTGGGCTTCCCAACTGAACTTTTTTCAGAATCCAACTCTAAACATCACCAACCCACAACACTAACTCTACACAACACCTACTCTATACAACATCACCGCTACACAACACCAACTCTACTGATGCACCAATTGTACACAACCCCATCTCTACACAAGCACCAATTCAACAAAAAAAACATTCAGCAAGTCTCAGCAAGTCATTCAGCAACTCTCCAGGCAAGGCCTTGGAGAGTTTTGTCGTGGAGAGTTTTGCCTTGAAGAGTTTTGCTGAATGTTTTTTTGTTGAATTGGTGCTTGTGCGTCCACAACACTAACTCTACACAACACCAACTCTACACAACACCAACTCTTCTCAACATCAACTCTTCACAACATCAATTCTACACAACACCAACTCTTCACAACATCAACTCTACACAACACCAACTCTTCACAACGTCAACTCTACACAACATCAACTCTACTCATGCACCAATTGTACACAACCCCATCTCTACACAAGCACCAATTCAACAAAAAAACATTCAGCAAAAATCTCCAAGACCTTGCCTTGGAGAGTTTTGTCGTGAAGAGTTTTGCCTTCAAGAGTTTGGCTGAATGTTTTTTTGTTGAATTGGTGCTTATGTACAGATGGGGTTGTGTACAATTGTTGCATGAGTAGAGTTAGTGTTGGGTAGAGTTGGTGTTGTATAAAGTAGGTATTGTGTAGAGTTAGAGTTGTGGGTTGGTGATGTGTAGAGTTGGATTCTGTAGAGTCTACGTATTGCCAATAATATAATAAGCGCGCTATAAAATCCCTTCCGCGCAAGGTTAAGACAAGTTGGCAAAGCAAATTGTAAAGGGTTAAGCAAGTTGGTATACATCTGTGGTGAACCTATAAACGTTAGCTTCAAATATTCTCGCATATAATACGAATCAAGATGCCCCCGGTGCGCGCGCGGAGTTCCTCTTGGTCCCCAGGGGCTCCGTCACGATCCTGAGATAATTCAGGAGTTCGGTCGGGCGTAGTACCGCCTGCACGCGCTCTCGCTCCCTCGGACGAGAGCAGCGAACAGAACAAATTCCTTCACAGCACAACGACGTAATATACCGTAGGTATACTATACATTATATACTACGTACAAGACATGCACATATATCTATATATATATATATATACATGTGTGTATGTACTGAGAGATCTCTGGTAAGAGGCGTGCTTGCAGCAAACGGCCAAGAACAATGCTCGCGGTCCTCACTACTCTGTTTCAGAGCCTACTAAAGAAAAAGGATATCCTTTGATGTCCTGTGCGGGACAGACGAAGACGGTGCATTCACCGATGATGCTCGGTGTGCGTCATAATACACACAGTACGTATAGAATCTGAGTGCGTGTACTGGGAGGACTGCAACGTCCTCGGTCACGTTAAGTACGAATGTGTGACTTTGTATACATACTTGCGTGAACTTCCTATTCGTGCGTGTCTATGTTTGTGCCGAAGCACACGATACTTCAGCAGACTTGACGTATAGTCATGGGCAAAAGTGGGGTAAAACGAAGTAAAGAAAATATGTAGAATTCATTATATTGTAGACAACTAAAAAATTAACGGATTGATTGAGTAAAAAAAATAGCTTTTTGAACGATAGTGTTACCGTGCTACTTGTGTAAAATTTATCAAAAGATGTTTAGTTTTTAGGTACAACCAGTAGCGTATAACTTTAAGGTAATTTGATGCAAACCAAACTGCCCTTTGGGGGTAGAATCAACATTATTGTTAATACCTTTTATTTTTGTTTAACAAACCCCGGTTTTTTATTTGGTGGGTTGAGATGTCACGTAAATATCGAAGTAATCGCGGTCTATCGTTGTCGCTTCATTTGTATTTTGATTGGTCGTGGTCCAAGCCCGGATCAGGACCAAGTTCGTGTTTAGCAAGAAGTTTGTTGGTCGGGCAGCGCACGAATGGCCAAAAACTTCTTAATAAAAAAACGTGGCGCAAAGTTTGAAAGCGAATGATTTTTTAGTGAAATATATGGCTTGAGAACTGTAGAGGTCGATACCTTGAAAAATGAAATATCGTGAAAAACAAAGTAGTATAAAAAAAATGGAATTCCCATTCCAATTTGCACAAGGTGGTCAAAATAAATTGTAATAGAACGCTAGACAATACGTTAACACTTATCGGAGAATATAAACTAACAACAAACTTAACTATTATTCAGGTATGATAACAATACGAACAGTTTTGCGTGATTTCTTCTTTCATTATAAAACTAATGATACCTTAACGATATTCAAAAACAAAAAATTCAAAAGTCCTTGTAATATCTTCAGAAATTGTATGAAAAGTAAAAATATATTTCGACTGTACAAAAGTGGTGTGTACACGGAAAAAAAAGATTAGTTGCCCGAACCAAGAAATGAGTTGACACAACTAATCGATTATTCTATTTCCCTTACAACTCAAATGGTAATACCAACGATTCGAATGGTAATACCGACGATTCGAATGGTAATACCGACGATTCGAATGGTAATACCGACGATTCGAATGGTAGTCCTAACTATTCGAGTGGTAGTTCCAACGATTGGATTAGTTAACCTAACTAATCTTGCGAGAACTAATCGTGAATAGTTGAGGTTACCATTCGATATGGTTGAGGCACTAATTTTTTAGACATTGTGTACAGCAAATCGAAAACGTAGTTGCCACAACCAAACATTTCTTTCCGTGTGTATCAACGAGGTTAGGGGTTAACTTTTCTTGTTCCATTTTGCCCCAACTTTTTCTATGCCTCACCAAACGCATTGTGGTATACCTGTATATCGAAACGCGTGTATACGCGCCGAGAGTATAGAGTCACGCTCGATGTGGCCGCGTGTATGCGAGTCGTGGGGTCTTATCGTCGCGTTCACATCCGCGATGCACCGCGTGCGGAGTTGTGTATAGCCAGGGCGAGTGCGCGCCGGAGAAACGGATAGAGAGAAAGCGGGTAAACGGAGAGAAAGAGGAAGGCTCATGCGAGGCTGCGATACACGCGGAAGACAACAGTACGTATATATATGTACATATATATATACAAGTATAGCCATATAAAAGTAAGAGAAAGAAAGACACATAGTGAAGGAAGCGACGAAGGATGCATGAGAGGAGAGAAAAAAATCCAAGATTCCCAGGATCCTCGCCCGCGGACTCGACTGTATGAAGGCCACGTACCAACGCGGAAGAGATTTCGCCAGTTTCCAGAAACGGGACAATATCCGGACTCATATTGCTTCACGTACATCAAGACGAGACAAGAGCTTACATACATCACATATATTACATGTGTGTACTCTACTAAAAGCATCAGTAGTAGGAATAGTAGTAGTAGCAGTAGTAGCAGTACACGGAAAGAAAAAAGTAGTTCTGGCTACCAATTTCAGCATATGATGTGCCGCGTGTTAGTTACTGAAACAGAATGGGAATTGTAGTCTCAACTTTGTTCGACTGGTAGCAAAAATAGTACGTATAACCAACAACTTGGTTCCCGCAACTATCACGGCTGCTATCCAATCCAAATGATTCGTTACGCCAACCATCTGCACGGAAAGAAAGGCTTGGTTAAATACGCGCCAGCCAATTTCTTGGTTAGACCAAACAGATTGTTGGTTATGTCAACCAAGTTATTGGTTATATGACAATGCCGCTTGGTGGCGCTGACCAATAACTTGGTTGATTTAACCAAGCATTTTTTTGCGTGTGGTGAGTTGAGGTTATGTTCTCGGCTGGTCATTGTTACTATCGATACTCTACGAATGGGGTTATCGTTTCTTCAACCGACCGAGTTGTTGGCGCTATGCTAACTATTTCGATTGGTTGTCGGGACCGATAAATCCGTTTTGACAACTACTTTTTTCGTTCCGTGTAGTAGCAGTAGTAGTAGTTGTTGCATGTCATCCCATTTTCCCAATTTCACAGGACTTTACGTATAAGAATCTCGTCGAAGTGCGCCATGCAGCGGTACAGTAGTAGTAGTAGCAGTAAACGGAAAAAAGTAGTTCTGGCTCCCAATTCCAGCATATGATGTGCCGCGTGTTAGTTACGGAAACTAAATCGGAATCGTAGTCTCAACTTTTTTCGATTGGTAGCAAAAATAGTACGTATAACCAACAACTTGGTTCCTGCAACTATCACGGCTGTTATCCAATCCTAATGATTCGTTACGCCAACCAACTGGTGAATTGAGGTTATGTTCTCAGCTGGTCATTGTTACTATCGATACTCTACGAATCCCTAGCGGATCCGAGCAACCGTCATTTGGTGGTTGCTTTACGGTCACATACAAGTAACCGTCATTATGAGGTTCATTTCCAGTTGTTTTACCGTAAAACAACTGTAATGTAACCGACAAAGCGACCGTTATTTTGGAACAAAAAAGAACCCGATTGCAACTGCAAAGCGACCAATGTTTTAACCAAAAACAAACTTTAAAGTAACGCAGAAGTAACCGACAGTTTGTTAAAAGTTGTTTTTCGGTTATTTGAAAGATCTTCATATAAGCGAATAGT
The DNA here is from genome assembly GCA_963970395.1 of Ephialtes manifestator. NCBI lineage: Eukaryota > Metazoa > Arthropoda > Insecta > Hymenoptera > Ichneumonidae > Ephialtes > Ephialtes manifestator. The sequence goes on along the minus strand of OZ019975.1, from coordinate 26,329,717 downwards.
AACCCGAAGCGGAACATTGAGTTCATTACGGGTCACTTTACGGGTCACTTTACGGTTACCCGCCGGTCACTAGGTTCCTTCTGGGTTATTCTGGAGTGATTTTTTGTTCCATAACGACCGGTCACTCTTCGGTTATTTTGCGGTTCTTCAGATCCGCTAGGGATGGGGTTATAGTTTCTTCAACTGACCGAGTTGTTGGCGCTATGCTAACTATTTCGATTGCTTGTCGGGACCGATAAATCGGTTTTGATAACTACTTTTTTCTTTCCGTGTAGCAGTAGTAGTAGTTGTTGTATGTCATCCCTTTTCCCAGTTTCACAGGACTTTACGTATAAGAATCTCGTCGAAATGCGTCATGCAGCGGTACAGTAGTAGTAGTAGCAGTACACGGAAAAAAGTAGTTCTGGCTACCAAATCCAGCATATGCTGTGCCGCGTGTTAGTTACTGAAAGTAAATCGGAATCGTAGTCTCAACTTTTTTCGATTGGTAGCAAAAATAGTACGTATAACCAACAACTTGGTTCCTGCAACTATCACGGCTATTATCCAATCCTAATGATTCGTTACGCCAACCAACTGGTGAATTGAGGTTATGTTCTCAGCTGGTCATTGTTACTACCGATACTCTACGAACGAGGTTATAGTTTCTTCAACCGACTGAGTTGTTGGCGCTATGCTAACTATTTCGATTGGTTGTCGGGACCGATAAATCATTTTTGACAACTACTTTTTTCTTTCCGTGTAGTAGCAGTAGTAGTAGTTGTTGTATGCCATCTCCTTTTCCCAGTTTCACAGGACTTTACGTATAAGAATTACGAATAAGAAAGTAGTAGTAGTAGCAGTACACGGAAAAAAGTAGTTCTGGCTCCCAATTCCAGCATATGCTGTACCGCGTGTTAGTTACTGAAACTAAATCGGAATCGTAGTCTCAACTTTGTTCGATTAGTAGCAAAAATAGTACTTATAACCAACAACTTGGTTCCTGCAACTATTACGGCTGTTATCCAATCCAAATGATTCGTTACGTCAGCCAATCGGTGAGTTGAGGTTATGTTCTCAGCTGGTCATTGTTACTATCGATACTCTACGAACGAGGTTATAGTTTCTTCAACTGACGGAGTTGTTGGCGCTATGCTAACTATTTTGATTGGTTGTCTAAGTAGTATAAGAATCTCGTTGAAGTGCGCCATGCAGCGGTTTCTCTCAGTCGAGTGATTCACAGAAATAAAAGAAGAAAAAAAAAGTACATAAGAATCCCACGAGATTTCGAAGTATGCCGTGTAGGTGTGTACAGCTTATGCAGAGAATTCTCCCAATCGTCGTCCTCCACCTTCGCTCCTTTCTTCTTCGTCTTTCCCTCTCGTGGTCTTCGTTCACGTCGTCGTCGTCGTCGTCGTCGTCGCGAATAGCTAATTAAACAATTCCACGGGAACGTATTCGGGATGCGGACGGGAACAGGTCGATACATCTCGTACTAACAGGATAAACAGGAGTTGTGCTCCTCGGGGTGGGGGGAAGAAGGAATCAACCAAAGAGAAAGAAGAGAGAGCTCTGATAGGGTATGGAAAGGGGGGCCAGAGTTAAGCGACAAGTCGAATAAAAAAAAAGAAGAGCATCGAGGAGACCTGCTGGTGGCGAGAGGTGGAAGAAAGAGGCGAGGACAAAGAAAGAAATAACTGATAAAAAAGAAACGGAGGTTTCAACGAGAGTGGGAAGAGAGCGCGCGAATCGGTGGTAGATAAATATAAAGAACATACATCGAAAAGAAAGAGAGAAAGAGAAGAAAGGACACGCGGAGGATTCGGAGTTGCCTGCGCGCGCAGAAGCAAAACTGTCCTCTCGATACAACCGAGTCCTCGCTCACTCGCCAATGTGCTTTGGCTTCTCCGACGAGAGGACAGCGAGATTTTCGCATACTACAGTATGCAGTATATAGTGTATATGTATATATATATATAGACGTAGTCCGGGGCGCGCGCGATCGCGTATAATCGGGGCCCACCGGCCGCTGGAATCCGAGATCGCGTCTGATCGCAATTAAGGCTCCGCTCGGTCCCCGGCTGTGAATATTTTATTCTCCCGTCGTCGTTGTCTTCTCTCGCTCGCTTAACCCCCCTCACCCTTTCTTACTGTCTTTCTCGCGCTTCTGACTTTCCGCCCGAGCCCCAGAAGCACTCTGGGAGACCCTGATACTCCTCCACTTCCTTCTCAATACGTTTACCACCGGACCAATGGTTTCGATGTTTCCCGATTGTTCGTCGGTCGGTACTTACTTTTGTACACGTAGGTGGGTGTGTATTACAGAGTTTTAAGATCGGAGGGTTAAAGGAAAGTGTTTGTACAATACATATTTGCATAGTACAAAATACAACGTCTGTCTGTTTGTCTGTATGATGACGGTAAACTTGAGTATGTCTCAATCGATTCACATGCGGTTTTCTACAATCTACACGGAGAAAAAAAAGGAGTTGGCCAAACCAATCAATGGGTTCCGACAACCACTCGAAAGAGTTGATATAGCGTCAACTACTCAGTGGGTTATGACAACTACTCATTGGTTATAGAAACTACTCGTTGGTTGTACGAACCGCTGTGGTTGGTTATAGAAACTCGCTGTTGGTTACGCCACCTAAAGGTTATTGGTGAAAACAGCACTGCGATTGGTTACAGGAGCGAGTTAGTTACTGCAACTATTCTCCGGTATAGCATATGCTGGAGATGGTTGTCCCAACTACTTTTTTCTTTCAGTGTAATCTGACATATCTTAGAAAGGTCTTAGATAACAAATTAAGCTTTCGAAACGCCGGCGAAGTGTAGCAGCTAATAGACTCAGAAAAAAGCTTAGTTAGAATTACCAAACAATTGGTTAAAAATCTTATCAAGAAAACTTGGTGGGCACAAGCAAATTATTGACTAACATAACCAAATTATTAGCTAACATAACCAAGGATTTGGTAAGACAACCAAGTATTTAGTACGCCTAATCAATAACTTGGTTGCGCCTATCAAATTTTTCTTAAAATTTTTAACCAAAATCTTAGTAAGCCCAACCAAGCGTTTTTCTCCGTGTAGCGAGGTAGAAAGTATAGTGGCCTATTTTTCTAACAAAATACTTAGAGCCCCTTAAATTCCACCCATCAGAATGATTGTCTACAGTGAAGATGGCAGGCGATAAATAATCGCTGTAATAGTCGGGCATTGACCTAAAATATACATGCTTATAATTTGCGACAGCATATTTAGGTACGACATTCGGAATGTCATCGAATTTTTGGTTACAAATATAAAGGAGTACTTAACTCTAATTACTATAAATCTGGTAAAATTTTCCATATACATAGGAATTACGATTCTGGGTTCTCTGTAAGGGTTATTATTTTTCTGATAAATCCAAAATACTACACTTGAATAATTATGTATTTCTGCTTATTTCTTTTTCTTAAAGGAAGTCTTTGCCGGCTACTGGCTGATTTTTTTTGTATTTTTCTGGAATCTAATATTATTAGATACGATATTTGGAATGACATTCAATTTTTTGTTAGAAATGTAAAGGAGGACCGTACTTAACCCTAATTACTTTGTCCGATACAGGTGCCTCTATTTGTAGTAATTTTCTATAGTATGAGAATACATCAGGAACTCATGAAAACTGCCCCTCGCTCAGCAGTTGACGCCAGTGTGCGGCTAAGCGGTCACCCATCCAAGTTACGGCCGCTTGAAACGCTGATTCACTCTGCGGACCGCTAAAGTCACACACTGAATGCGCGTCCATAGCTTTCAGTATCCTAATTAATATAAATCTGGCAAAATTTCCCAGATACATTGTAATTCCGTTAAAAGTTTGCGCTCTCTGTAAGAGTTGTTATTATTTTTTTGGCGAATCCACAATATCAGACTCAAACGCCAGTTTGTTCTAAAGATGTATTTTTGCTTGTTTGCTTTTTTCATAGGGGACCTTGGCGGCTTTTTACTAGATTTTTCTCTCACCGCTCGTATCCACCTCGCGCGATGGTGATTCTATACGGGAGTATCGACTGCAAGATGGGACCGTGGACGGAGCCAATTCGAAATAAGCGAGCATCGAATTTGAATACGGCGCACTCCTCGCAAAGCCCTCCCAGACTCGTCCGCGCACCATCGAAAAGCGAGCAGCAGCAGCAGCAGCCGGTCCGAGGGGTTCCGGAGTGCTCTCGCCGGCGAGACCAAAACAATGGGACATCGATGGACCACACGGGATGCGAGCAAATGGTCGAACAACCGGAGGACATGCGTTCCCGGCAAGGCCCTCCCTAGGCTGGGATATTCTGATTCTTTGCTCTTTCGCACTATCCTCGTCTCGTTTCCCCGCCCCCTCCTTCTCTTTCGCTCTTTGCTCTTTTTTTTCTTTCAAGAGCCGCAGAGGAGTTTTTTGTCTTCCTGAAATTTTACGATAAATTATCGCCAGTTTTAAACAAACAAGTTGTGAACATTTGTGTCGTATTTACTGTAACATTTTGGTCGTACGAAATTGTGGCAGGAAAATAACCACAATCTGTTCTGTTTATTGGAATAGTAATATTCCAATAAACAGAACGAACTAACACTTTCCGTAATTGGACAAATATTAGAATAACGTTTTTCATAAAAACAGGACAAAAGAAAATCTCATTGGACATTGACATATGTGATTTTTTGTACACGTTTTGTTTTGTTCACAGAACATGAATGCACGGAGAGAAATTTCTGTGTTGTGACAACATAAAACGAGGACAACAAAAATCGTTACGTTAGGTTGGCAAATCTTTTTCAAATCAGTTTTGCTATGTTGACAAATCTTTTGTTCAGCCGACAAATCTTTTTGCTGGGCTGAGCAATTTTTTTGTTACCCTAACGTAACGATTTTTGTTGTCCTCGTTTTATGTTGTCACAACACAGAAATTTCTCTCCGTGTGTATTCATGTAGTAACCCTTTAAGGCATGTATCTTTTTTTTTTTAGTAAAACGAAAAAATCGGAATTTCATGTTAAGAAATTACTTAGTTTAAACCGTTCAAAGCTGGGTGTGGCGTGGAGCAACCATTGTCCAACTGCGTGGCGAAGACCAGGGCAGAATCCAGAATGGAGTCTGGTCTGTCCAGAATAGACTCTGGGCAATCCACGATGGACTTCAAGATGGACAATAGGATCAGATCAAATCCCATTCTCCGTTCTCAGACTCCATCTGAGACTGGCAAGACTCTATCCAGGACTCATCACTTTTACATGCGTACCCAAGCTACTGTGACGGCCCTAGATTGCATATAAGAAGACGATTCGAATGAGCGAAATATATAGGTGACATTAGCGCAGTGATTAGCGCTCTTACTTAGTACCTGAATAATCCGGGTTTGATTCCCGGTGATCACCATATATTTTCTCTCTTCAATATTTCGTCAGTCCATCCGCAATGCCAATATCTACACTTCCCCAAACTCTCCGCTTGGTCATTACACTACACTAAAAAACATCCAAAATTAAACTACTGAAAGTGTATTTTATTTAAATAATGTGATGCATTCCACCCTCTACAAAAAAACATATTCAATGTTTTAACCAAAATAGTTGAGTACATAAAATATCTAGTCAATTCCGACGTATGACTATAAATGCTCGTATAACTTTAACTCTGACCTGAATTTTTGGACTCCTAAGATTTCGAAGAAAGCTTTCGCCCAGGTACTGACCATAGGAACAGAGAGACGCTCAGCAACAGTAAACGTGAGATAGGTCCATTGCTATGCGTGGTAGCGTCGCCGAGGTCGACCGTCCGCTCGAGGTCGACGCATAAAGCATCCCCGCGGTCCTCGTGCTCGATTCTCTCGCCGACGTCTTACGAAAACGATGTAGCCGCGTGTATACGTTCATCAGCAGCTATATACCTACATATATACATCGTCGAGCTCTACGTGACGGCATGAGAAAAATGTCCAGCCCCGAAAGCCAACATTGTCATTCACGTCGCGCGCCAACTGAATGTGAGTTTCGGGGAACACGCGTTAGTTACGGGGAGCACCATTTGAAAATTTTTTAGGTTCACAGGAACCACAGAAATTCCAAAATCGAGGGTAGAAATGGAAGAAATACTACAATCTAGGCACATCTAATTACCACCATTTTGCTTCTACGCTGACTGTTTAATAAATGCATAAAATAGAACCAGTTATAACACTAAAAAAAAGTATCCATTTTTTCTAAAGGTACTGCAACTATTTAGTAATTCGAAAAATAAAAATTGGGAAAATAGTGTCATGTGTCGCCAATTAATAACTGTCATGTATTGTTGTTAGAGCTAATGATCCTTAAGTTGTTTGTATTAAAAAATTGAGTCAATAGATCGACTGTAATATTAATTGTACAACAATCTACAGATGTGTATATAGTTTGTCTTTAATTATTTTAGGTGTATTATCATATAAATACACCTAATAAAAATATTTATATATATTTTTTATGTGTCCCGATAAAGGGCCTTTAATTTTGACAGCACAAGAATCTAAGGAATCGTCAATTTTGATAAATACTTCAAATGAAGTATTTATTAAAAACCGGAAATTATTTGATTAAAAATAACAATTCAATGTTAGAGTTATGAGTTTTTAAAAATTCAAAACAATTTTATTTTACATATGCGTCTAAAATAGATTTTACCCGTAATCACAAAAAAAACATATTGAAAATTCGACAGAAATTCAAATAAAAGCTAAATACAGGCCCGCAGATTTTCGCATCATGATTAAATTGAGGGCACTACCTCGTTCTAAAGAATTAATTTTTATTATGTACCCTTCTTCAGGGTGATATAAAATTTAATATACCAACATTAGACCTTTGCATATACGAGTGCAATAAAATATGACTAACCAAGTTTAACAATATTTAGCTTTTGGTACGACAATATTATCCAGCACTCATCGCTCATAAAATATTCATAATTAACGAGGCAGCGGTAGGAAGAAACGTATGCTGACCTCATACAATACTAACAAGCAGGAAATAAAAAGAAGTTCAGTCATTGTGTGGTTCGACAGTTGCACGGAATAAATTACGTGTGTATTAACAAATCTTACATCTACATTCCCGACAACCAAGCTCACATTAACTCGCGTATTCTTCTTTTTTATAATTATAATTATGTGGAACTGTCTCTGATAGTGTGAGTGATAGATAAATCCATATAAGTGCTTTTCGACAAGAACGAAGACCTCCGGCGAGTAGGAAATGAAATACGCAGAAACTATCAAAGCCTTTGCGTTAAAGTAAGGTGCACAGTACCAGATATATGCGTGACGAGTGCGCGCGCGCGAGTAAAGTGCGCGAGGCGTTTGTGAGACACCACGAAGAGCCACCCGATAAAAATCTCGTACTCTCAGTGTGTGTGACCAGAATTACATTACGCCCCTCCGAAGCTCGCCGTGAAATAATGCACGCGAGGTCCTGGGAGAGTGTCATCCACTCGACGCTATACATTTCAATGAGAGAACGCGCGCCCTGCGGGCAATTATCCCGTGCGCAGCGCGCGCTTAGCTCGCGTTTCGTGATTTCGTTTTACGAGAGAGAAAGAGAAACGTAGGAACCTTTTGGATTCGAAGACTTAGCTCTCATCTTGGCAGTCGTTCTCTAATAAGGAGAGGAGGAGAAGGTGGGGGTGGGGGGGGGGGGTGGTTTGTATTAATACTATAATAGCGCACGTCGAGTGGTGGGGGTAATTGGGATTAGCCAGTACGGTGTGCCCGTTCGCTCGGTTCATTCGTTCTAATTAGGACCGAACTCTGCGTACCCGTAGAAATCACGTTCGTAAGATATTCCTCGTTAATTCCAAACGAGTTGGCGTTAATAACGTAAGGAAAAGTTATGAACCCGTACGTGCGAGGTTACAAATCAATTATGCATCGCGTCTCACCTCAGAACGATTCATAAATGAGCAGAAGGTATTATTTATTTTATATGTATGTGACTTAAATTGAATTTATTGCTGGGAAATTGGTAATTCTGGTCTCAAGAAAATGCTTAGGGGTCGTTCATACATGAAGTCACCACACAAGGTGGGTGAGGGGTTCCGAAAAAAGTGGCGTTTTGTGACGATAGTGGTGGGGGGGGGGGGGGGGAGTCACAATTGTGACGTCACGCAGTTTACATTTTTGTTAATACCTCACGCAAAATTCCGCAATCTCTCGGGGAAATTTTTTTAATTTCGATTTCACTATAACGAAATGTTCGTTTTTACCAGTCTCGGAGCATTTTTAGTCAACGAACAGAGTATTTACATTTTTGTTAAACCGGTGTATGAAAAGTTACATTATTGTTCCTACTATTTATAAATAACATAAAAATGTTTATTATCGTTCGACTATGTATGACATATAAAACGTTTTTTGATGATACAAAAAATTGAAACTATTTTTACTTTATGGGGGGTCAGGCGGGATCGCGTGATGTCACGTTTGGGGGGAGGGCTTTGCAATTGTGATGACACGTGACCAGGGGGAGGGGGAGGGGGGGGGGGGTCCAAAAACATCAAAATCCGTGGTGACGTCATTTATGAACGGCCCCTTAATTTTTCTAGAAAAATATTTTTGTATGTTGAGATTTTCATGGTAGGTTGATTTAAAATGGCGGTGGTCGGGGGGGGGGGGGGGGTCGATAAAAACTGTATAGAACGAAATGGTCATGGGATTGTGTGTGTATATGAAAAGGCACCGGGCTCTAATTTGGTATTCGAACGCGCTATTAATAAATAAGATATATAAATAAGGCCAAACACTAAATATATGCCATTTTGCACTTTAGAAAAATCTCTTATTGCGCTCTAGTTCACGAAAATTTCGAGATAATGCGTCGAAATTCTCTATTCGAATAGAAAGACGTCAAATAAGTTAATTCGATAGCTTCCTGAAATTTTTAGTAAATAAGCTATTGTATACTGTATTTACTGTACATACTTTTTTACAGACGTGACTTTGTGAAAGATGATAAATTGTAAGGAACGTGTAAGTTACCATCGCACGAAGACCTTCTTTATTTCTTTGCAAATTTTTAAGTGCTTAATTTTTATTTCGGATTTTCTTCCATTTGTGTAATGAACCACAATGCGTGCAGAAAAAAGGCTTGGTTAGAACAACTAAGCGCTTAGTTATATATGCGCCAACTAAGTTATTGGTTAAACCAATCAAGTTATTTGTTAACCAACCAAGTTATTGATTGACTAACCAAGATAATTTAGTTAGTGTAATCAATAACTTAGTTGACGCATATATAACCAAGCGCCTTGGTTGATCTAACTAAACCTTTTTCTCCACGTGCGTTAACCAAATAAACTCGATACTAATTTGTATGAATAAATAATAACTAAAACATCCCTTAAATCATCTAAATTTAGATATTTAATTTGATTATCAATACCATTCAAAATAATCAATAATGGTAATTAATAATCAGTAATTAAATGTGATACATCAATATAAGAATGAATAATAATTCGAAAGTCGTATATCCAAAGACTATTCAGTATGTGTGGTAATCATTCTGTGCTTGTTTTCGAATACCAAAAAGCTTCGAATAGTTCGTATTCCCGGTTAACCATCATGCGTCCTGCACGCCGATTCGAACCGCGAACCCAAGACCATTGGTAGCCAGAAGCACACAGTGAATTGGTCATGCATGCGAGGAAACACTGGGCAAGTCGTGCGACCGGATCCCTCGATAAGATGCGCCGCCGGGCAATTAATTAATTAATTAACCGCGATTCGTGAATACGCCTCTCCTCTGCTCTGCACCACCGTACAGAAACGTATAGGTACCGCGATTGCACTCTGCACTGTACGTATACTCTGTAATGGGTTTATTTATTGGCGTTAGCTTATCGTCAAAGCGTCACCCCGAACCCGCGTTCATGCAGGCGGCGGAACAACCGGCAGAACATAGCCAGTAGATATAGCAGTAGCACCACTAAAACGAGGAATACCATTCCTCCACGATTAGCATCGTTTCGCTATTGCCTACGTTACTTATTGTTATTATTATGTACCTCTTATTTTCTCGATAAAAATTAAATAAAAAGAAGATAAAATGGGAACGCGGTTGTGCGCTGTAAATGCTGCAAGTACTGTTTTATAATAGTGGTATCATGCAGTATTACTGCCAGAGCTACACTATAAAACAATTGAAATATTGTTACAAGTCGTGTTGCAGACGGTGGCGTGTCGCACGACGTTTACTTTTGTGCTGTGTGCCTCAGTATATATCCTCGCTTGGCCATCGAATCGATAACACAAAAGTATTATACACACGTATGAATTTCGATTCGTGACAGAAAGCTGCAGGAAGAAGAACACATATTCGTGACGCGTGTAACTAGCTTCGTTCAGGGACTCCCACTGTGACGCGCTTGCGATATGTTTTTTTTTTTTTTTTGTGAATTTTCTGTGAAAACAGATCGTCGCGATTGTACATTGTATCGTTCATTACGTTTTATATTCTGTTGACAGACACTTTTTTTTCTTGGAATTCCGCTTTTATTCATTGGAAAATAATGAATCATCGTCAGAATATATTACAGTGGTCATCCAAGAATTGTAAGCTTGACACACGATGACAAAAAAAACTCATAAATTATTACGTAATTATTTATTCAGTGGGTAAAAAGATGTTACCTGCAAAATAAAATACGAATAGAAATATGAACTAATGCGATAATATAACATAAATTGAATAAAGCATTAATGCTCTCTTAATAAGTTCATGAGTAGCGAGATGTTATCGAAATCATTGTCATCATTTTATTCTTCCTGTGACTGGAAGGTGAGGTCTTCTCGTATAGAAACTTCATGTATAGAAATTTTGTTTTTTGTCAAATGTCAAATCAAAACTGCTATAAAGGGTCAGGTGCGCTGAAGTGTCCGCACGCAGAAAACTATTTTGCTAAGCTAGCAAATCTTTTGTTAAAATAGTGATAACATTACATTATTTGCTAGGCGACTTATAAAATTTGTTAGTCTTACAAATCTTCTTGTCAACGTAACAAATTTTGTTGCTAAAGTAACAAATCTTTTAGCTACGCTAGCAAATAATGTAATGTTATCACTATTTTAACAAAAGATTTGTAGCGGTATTTGCTGGCTTGGCAAAACGGTTTTCTTCGTCCGTCTTTAAAACGCTATCATTTTTTCAATTTAACATATTAACCTCGAAAAAAAATGGCTCAAATAAGTTGCTTCGAGTAAGAGATACTGCGGCAGCGTCTTGTCGGTCGGTAAGTGGAAAGGTAAATGTACTTGTCTCAAGACGCTACCGGCGCGTCTCTTGATAAAGTTACTCATGTAACGGAACACATTGTCATCGTTTTATTCGCCCAAATTTGAGATAAAAGGACGGACGCTGCAGTGCCCGTAACCTTTTAAAGCTTTCTAAGAGCGCACACGGAAAAAACGGCTTCGTTGGGCCAACTAACTATTTATTAGTTGAGTGAAAATTTGTTGCCACAACCATCCGGTTGGTCGGTGTAACGATCTGGTATTAGTCATATTTACCATTCCGACTTAGTTGACTTAAATAGATCACACAACGGATTTTATTCGTGTTCCAACTAAGTTAGATAGTTGGGGCCAAAATAGCAGTTGGCCCAACTATCTATTCACCGAGAGAAAACTTTTGTTGCATTAACAAATCAGTTACTAATATAGTGACAGCAAAGCCTTATTTCTTAGCCTAACAAAAATTATTTGCTAGGCTTGTCAAAAAATTTTGCTAGACCAGCAAAAAGATTTGCTAGGCCAGCAAAATTACTTGTCAGGCCAGCAAATACATTTTCTAGGCCAACAAATAAAGTTTGCTGTCATTATGCTAGCAAATGATTTTTCTCCGTGTTTAGTTCGAGCAACGATCAGAACCACCCAACTTGGTTAGGTCAACAATAGTTGACCTAACCAAAAAATCGTCTATCTCTCAGAGCACTAAGTCGCTTGGTTGGGTCCAACTACTTTTTTCGTTAACCTAACAAAATTGTTTTTTCCGTGCACACGGAGAGACATTTCTGTGTTGTGACAACATAAAACGAGGACAACAAAAATCGTTACGTTAGGCTAATGAAAAAATTGCTCAGCACAGCAAAAAGATTTGTCAGTATAGCAAAACTGATTTGTCAGCCGAACAAAAGATTTGCCAGCCTAACGTAACGATTTTTGTTTTCCTCGTTTTATAACAGAAATTTCTGTCCATGCATCAGTGCAAAAGTATTTCAGTAGACAGTTCATGAGTAACAAATACAAAATTCATTGTTAGTGATCTATTTGTACTCTGATTGGTTGAGGGTCACACTGGGATCGGGACCAAGTTCATGTACTGAAATTTTTTGTTTATGTCAAAAGTCAAAACCGATAGAAAGCGACATGGGCGTAAAAGCCCCCGTTTAGTATACTTGATAACCCTAGTTTAGTAAAAAAGATTACATAAAATCTGGAAAAAAATATACAAAACATTGTAGTCATAAATATCAAGTATATTTCTCTTATTATGAAAATAGAATTTAGTTCCAACTGCAAGTATGAAATTTCGTCCACTTAGAAAATAATGTCACTTGATAAGCACGAAAAAATTGAACTCTTTTACAAGTAAAGTTTTATTTTGTAACTCAGTTAAGAGAGCTGTGTCAGACAGAAATAGTATATTGTACAAGAACGGTTGAAAGTTGGCGATTACAACATGCGTGAGGTTTGCCACCCGAGTGAAGCGAGAACTGCAATCGCGCGTCGCAAACGCCAATTTTGGCCCGTGTTTCACGCACAGTGAAAAGTAAGGTTACAAATTTGCGTTTCTAGGGACGAAAGTGTAAAAATAGCGAAATGCGTATGCACCGACATATCATTTCAACACAGCCATGAAATTAGCCAGTTTCGTCCGGCAAAACTGCCATGTAAAGTGCCGGTATTCATGCACGTATTACAAAAAGCATGTAAAACTATGAAAAAGCATGATAAACTATGTGGTTTCACCCCTATTCTCTGTGCATGTTTTTGCAGTGAGAATTTTTGACCCTTCATCAGAATTATTTTGATAAACCGTAAAACACTTTTTGGTGCTTTGAACACCCTATAAAACATACGGCAGGTCAATTATAAATTCAGTTATGCGCAGTGCATATTTTCGTCTGTTTGCATAAATGACACAGAGTAACGTCATCACTCCCTTAGTAGGAGCGCATCCCACAATGTGGAACACGCGGGTTTGCGCAGAAATTAAGGACTTAAGTTATCGTTATCCCATATCGTCACATCCGGCCAATTTATCAGAGGAATTAATACAGGTCCGTGACCGATTTTCATCTAAAGGGGGTGCGAGAGGGCAAAGTAGCAATAGGAAGAGGGACGGGAAATGCATGTGAGTGAGAAGAAGAGGGTGAGGACGGCGGGTGCGCATACTAAAAGTCCTGGAATTGACCGAACCGCGGGCGTGCGACACAACAACGCGACGAACGGACAGCCAGCCACAGACCGACGTGCCCACCAAACTCCTGGTATCGCTGCTCCTGATCGCCAAAAAACGATACATATACCTGCGTGTAACACATAACTGAAACAGGACGCGCGCGGTTATACACCCAAATAACATTGAACATCGGTCGAACTATACGCCTGCAGGGAAATTATACAGTAATGCGAAAGCATTTTGTAAGTCGAAATATAGCTCTTATTTTAGTTGTAAATATCGGTTTTGTATTGTGTATACTGGCGGCGAAACAAAGCATTGCGTCGAAGGAAATGACAATGTTTTTTTTCTGTGGAGTTAGGATGGCACAGAAAAAAAAGTCCTATGCGAAATGTACGATGCGTCTATGTAAATTATTGCTTTTAGCATAAAACTATAAGAAAACCGCGGTGGGATGGATTTTATGGACTTACGCTTAAGAGTGATGATTTACTGGTGACGCGCTTTACGGTTCTTGACGCAAAAGTATTGATTTTATGCTAAAAAGTAATTGTTTTAGGTAATGATACTACTAGCAGCTAGCATTTTTCAGATGTGTACACGAGTCGGATAAACCATTTTTTTTCTACCGATCCATAAAGATTCCAGAGAAATAAAAATCAGTAATAGGGATGGAATTATTTATGTTATAAAATGATTAAGGTTTTTAGTAATAATAACATTTTGTGTTATAGAGAAAGTTTATGTTATTTTATTTTTTGTATATGTTCTTTTTAAAATAAAGCTTCCTTCAAGAGGAAGCTAAAGTTAATCAACGTACTTTTTCATAGAGAAGGCTGAATGCCGTTAACAAAAATGAGTATTACAAAATTTCATGAAACTTGACAGATTTGTGATATTAACGGTGACATTCTAATTTACTTCTATTTAAAAATATATAATGTAGAGGCTAATGATTTATAATTAACAATTATGAAAGGTAGATATCATTACAAACCTGCGATAAGGACATTGAAAAAATGTCAGTTTGTAAAAGATATAATAATGGCACACCATTTTGGATTTTCCGAACTTTATCCAATTTCTATCCTCGAATATTTTCCTCATGGAACGTTTAATATTTAAGTTCTTGTGAATATACCACGAGGTAGCTTCAAATGCAATTTTATCTTACAAATACAATTTACCGTATTAAAATAATCGATGATTATTAATATTTATATCTCGCTATATTATAAAAACATCTTGCTGTCATCGTGTCAAGATTCGAATCTTGACACGACTTAGAAAAATTCAGCTCAAAGCAGCGTAAGGAGGGGGGGGGGGGCTCTGTGGGGTGGAGTGACAGGGTTCCTGACTTGGGGGGGGGGGGGGGGGGGCACAAAAAATCAGGTGTCATGATGACTTTTGTGATTTCTTAGGAGAGTTATACTAACCAAATATTACTTAATGTATTTCCTTACATGTGTAAATCTTTCTAATCCGCTGTAGATGTTTTGTGGACCCACCAAGTAAAAGCAAATGAAATACATGTTAGACGATCTTTCGACGTAGATGGACCTTGGAAATTCATATCAACTACAGAAGTATGTACTTCTGCTTCCTCATAGAAGAAGCTTTGTTTTCGTGAAAAATTTTTCTTTTCGTGATTTTGACGGCAAAACGTTTCAAATGGTCTGAAACGTCAAGAAAAGTGGTTTAGAAAAATTGTCCGGATGTGTGTGTGAGTGTGACGAAAGGCCAAAAATTCATATAACTGTAACTTATAAAGTATTCGACCGAATGAGCTAAAATTTAAACAACATGTACAGTACTGGCTAATCTTCAATCGATATAAATTTTACAAAAATCGCTTAACGCATTTAATTTTTATAAGAATTTTTAAATTTTGAAAAGAGTACGCAAATGCTCTAGCTCGAATAAATTTGTAGCTATCGGGCTGAAACTTCGTATTAAAGTTGAACAAAGTGATACGACCTTTGGTATTGAACTTGGGCCAAATCGGTAAAGCGGTTTGGTTTTTATGAGGTTTTGAATTTTTCGAAAAATTTTCGTGTTGCTCTAATTCACGTAAAATGTTAACTAATCGACTGAAAGTTTCTACACAGGAAAAATAACATTCAACCCTGCTACGTACCAAATTTGGTGATAAAGCGGTTCAGATTTTACGTGATTTAGAATTTTTTCAAAATTTATTGGTGTCGCTCTGGATTGGTCAATAATTTTCATCTTTCGCAAAGCTTCCTCTATGAGAAAGCCAAAAATAAAATAAAGAAACTTCCTCATAGAGGCGGCTTTGTAAAAAACCGGAAAAGAATGAGGAAGCCATATGCAAAGTTCTGCTTTGCATCCTTTTTTATATATTTGGGCACATTCATATGTATTTCTCCGTATTCTGGTAGTCAAATTCAGCAGAATAACATATATTTCTGCAGTGGAATATTTTTCTTGATCGTTCCATGAGACATCCAAATTCAACATTTTACCCGAGATGTTAATTCAAGTTAACATCTTACCGAGTTGTTAACTTAAACAAAATTATTCGGTACACCGAGAGAAAAGATTTCATTGACGCCAAAGAAATGGGTGCATTAATTTTTTTTTCATTGATGTCAACCAAATATTTCTTTGATTTCAATGAAATGGTGCATTTGAATTTCAAAGAGAACATTTCATTGCCTTTAAATAAAGATTTACTTAGTGAGCATATAATAAAGAAACAGTTTCATTGTTTTAAAGAGACGTTTTCATTGGTTCAAAGAAACATTTTCATTGATCTCTTCTCGCACCTAACCTCACTTTTTACTTTCTCATCACATACGGAGTATGGATAAAGAGAAAGTATTGCAATCCAAAAAAAATTCGACTTCCAGATTTTGATGGAAATAGATGTTTTGAGTGTCCTAGATTCCAAAAAACACATTACCTCATTTCTGTCCGTCCGTCTGTCTGTCTGTCTGTCTGTCTGTCTGGCGTCTGTATGTGCCGTCCGTAAACACAATAACTTTTGAAAACATCTATGGACTGAAATGAAATTTTTTGTGTGTCTTCTGCATTCAAATCCTGGTTTTGGTATTGAAATCCAATCCAAAATCTCCACTGCTTCTGATACTTTACCTTAAATACAAAATAAAAAAAAATAAAAATTTTATTTATCTTTGTACCGCAAGTTAATATAAAAGATATTATGCTTCAATGTGATACATACAAATAGTATTACCAGCAAATAAAAAATGAACAACAAGAGATTTAGTATATAGAAGATTTTGTTTTTTCAATCACCCACATAAGACATCTTAAACTGTTGTAAAAAATGTATTGCTTGAAATATGTTACTTTCTTGTGTTATTGTGTTACACATTCACTAAAAAAAAGAACTGCAATGATCTTGAGCAGTTTTCAATGATAACATACTATGAATATTTACACCATATGTTAGATTAAAATTTAAAAAAAGAATGTAAAAATACAAGAGAAACACATTTGAGGTTATCATCACTCTTGATGTTAGACTATAAACACTCATGCACTCATCACATCATAGTTTTTTTATTTATTTTATCACTCGTATAGCATTTTATACCAATTCCAAATGCTGCTCATACACACCATAATATGCGAAACGTTGGAAATATCAAATAAAATGTAATTCCGACTGTCAAACTATCGCAATGCCGACGATAATAACATCAAAGGGAAAGAGAGATGTGAAGGCGCGCGCCGGCGCGCGATGTCACGCTCGCTTTCTCGCGCGCGCGAATTTCGAATTTACAAACGCGTTCTTGACAAATTATAGCTAAAAATGGAGATTACAATTAATGTGCGAAATTCACACATTATTAATCACTATAACCCAGTAAATTCGCGATAAAAATTTTACACCAGTAACAAATTTTTACTTTTTCATCACATGCAAAGTATGTAAAATAATATTTAAAAAATAGGTCTAATTTTTTTTTTTTTCAAAAATAGACCTAAATTTAAAAAAAGACCTAATTTTTTTTTAAATAAGCCTAAATAAGCTAATTTTTTCAAAAATAGACCCCAGAATTTTTGTGGTCAGTACTTGGATGGGTGACCGCTTCTAACCCGAATAAGTCCCTCGATTCTTGACACGGCGGCGAAGGCGGCGGCGCGATCTTTTTATAATATAGAGAGATATTTATTCATATATAACTACAAAAACGAATATTACGAACTAACTTCACAAACTAATTTCACAAACTAATTTCACAAACTAATTTCACAAACTAATTTCACAAACTAACTTCACAAACTAACTTCACGACAGTAACGTGACGCCAGTAACAATCGTGATGAGAAAGTCACGTTTTTTTTGTTTTCCGGTTCTCCCGAACGAACGGCTTTGAGTTTCGAGGAGCTAGAAACTAAGCCTATTTCTGCCGTACTTCCTTACATACTCACAAAATTTGAGCTTTATCTGCCGCGTACTTCAGGAAAAAATAGGTTTTGAAATTTTGAGCTGGTAAGAAGAAGGTTTCATTGAATCAGAGACAATATCTTTGAAATCAATGAAAAAGGTTCATTGGTTTAAAGAAATGTTTCTTCGAATCAATGTCACTACTTTTCATTGAGTTTGAGATCATTCAAAGAAAAGATAGTATTGAAATTCAAGTATTTCATTTCATTGGCAAACATTTCCGTCAATCAATAAAACTTTTTCTCTCGGTGTACTTCATCGCAACCTTACCATTTCAAAAGCTGCCAAGAGTCATTTCGGGAAGACAGGTCATTTCCTAAAAGACAGGTAAAATTGACATTCGTACTTCATGTAGCTTGTACCTGTATACTTTACATCCGCATCAGTCTCGATCGCACAAGACACTTTATTTTTTGTAACAACTAGAGGTGTGACGTAATGGGCGAGAACTTGGTAATTAAATGAGATTTATTAAATTGATGACCGAGATCGTTAATTTCTCTGGTTGAGCCGTGGGACCAAGGGGCGAACGTAAGATGGACAGAAGATGAAAATAAAAAAACGGAGAATCTCGGTTGTGACGCGAGTGCGAGAACTGCGGTGAAGAGAAAGAAGCTCGCTCGCGCGTGAGCGAGAGCGACGTGATTTGTTTGGTTCTCGTGCGTGCTGCGGACCGGACTCGCTCGCTTCGTCCGTTTGATGTCGCGGTAACGATACCTCCGACTTTTCTCGTAAATCCTCGTGAGTTTCTGGGCTCAACCGCGTGCGCAAGGAGTCTCGTTGTACTATACATGCCTATACTACGTATATACAGTAGGTATATCGTTGCTATATCGTTAGTATACGTATGGTACACAGAATTAAAAGAGGACCGGAGTTCTCGGTCCCGGTCACGCTCGTGGGAGAGACGATTTCCTTGGAATTATGCTAATTGCCGGATTCCCCGAAACAGACATATGCCCTGTGCTTCGAATCTCATGGAAAGACGTGCTGCCTCACTATATCTATCTATGGACATCTCAGACTTGAGATATTTCAATATACACTCGATAAGTTGTTCCATAATTGACACCACGAGACCCACGAACTTTACTAATATTTAATATCTAACGACATCGTACACGTCAGTTTCTTTAAGTAGCACCGATGTCTCTTGTTACTGATAAGATGATGGCCAATTGATTGTAATTTGTAACTATTATAGAAAGTATTATTTAATTCAACCACCCAAGACGAAAATTGGTTGATGATTACTAGTTTATAACTTGGTTGTTTGGAATTTTAATCTGTTTGAATAATGTTGATTAAGAATTATTATGAATTTTCATATTTTTTATAAAAATTATTCAGATTACTCAGATAATTTAAGTCTGAGAATAACGACGGCATTTTTTTGAAGAAATACTTAATGCTTTTTTTAAATAATAGTTGCATTAAATAATTCTTAATGATATATAGTATTATTATTTTTATTCAAAACTATTTATTGGTGAAGTATATCCAAAGCTGATATAAAATAATTTGCCAAATTTCTGACTATATTAGAACATTTTTTTTAAATGTTGTAAAATATCTTTTTGTTTTTATATACATGTTATGGAGAAAGAAGGAATTACTTAATGCTGCCTGTATTTTTGTTATAACAAAAGAAGTCAAGATTGTTCGATGTTATTAAAAAAGTCTTCCATATATTAAGCGGTAGAAGTGAGAAATTTATTGTATTTTTTGGATGTCTGTCGCTATAGTTCCCTTGCTTAGCTTTGAGTCATTTTTTTAAAGACATACTTAATGCTTTTTTTACAATAATCGCTGTATTAAATAATTCTTAATGATATATAGTAGCATTATTATTTTTATTCCAAACCATCATTAGGTACCGTTGAGTTGTAAGAAAAATATTGTAAACAGTTTATTTTTATCGAGCAGCCGATACTGAAAGCGACTTTTATTGGTGAAGTATATCCAAAGCTGATATAAAATGATTTCCCAAGTTCCTGACTATATTAGAACATTTTTCAAAAAAGTTGTAAAGTATCTTTTTGTTTTTATATACATGTTATGGAGAAAGAAGGAATTACTTAATGCTGTCTGTATTTTTGTTATAAAAAAAGAAGTCAAAGTTGTTCGATGTTAGTAAAAAGTCTTCCATATAATTAAGCGGTAGAAATGAGAAATTTGTTGTATTTTTTGGATGTCTGTCGCTATTATTCCCGTGCTTAGCCTTGAGTCATTTTTTTAAGGAAATACTTAATGCTTTTTTACAATAATAGTTGCATTAAATAATTCTTAATGATATATAGTAGCATTATTATTTTTATTCCAAACAATCATTACGTGCCGTTATGTTGTAAGAAAAAGATTGTAAACAGTTTATTTTTATCGAGCAGCCGATACTGAAAGCGACTTTTATTGGTGAAGTATATCTAAAGCTGATATAAAATGATTTGCCAAATTTCTGACTATATTAGAACATTTTTTTAAAATGTTGTAAAGTATCTTTTTGTTTTTATATACATGTTATGGAGAAAGAAGGAATTACTTAATGTTGTCTGTATTTTTGTTATAAAAAAAGAAGTCAAGGTTGTTCGATGTTAGTAAAAAGTCTTCCATATAATTAAGCGGTAGAAGTGAGAAATTTGTTGTATTTTTTGGATGTCTGTCGCTATTGTTCCCGTGCTTAGCCTTGAGTCATTTTTTTAAAGAAATACTTAATGCTTTTTTACAATAATAGTTGCATTAAATAATTCTTAATGATATATAGTAGCATTATTATTTTTATTCCAAACAATCATTACCGACCGTTATGTTGTAAGAAAAAGATTGTAAACAGTTTATTTTTATCAATAAGCCGATACTGAAAGCGACTTTTATTGGTGAAGTATATCCAAAGCTGATATAAAATGATTTCCCAAGTTCCTGACTATATTAGAACATTTTTCAAAAAAGTTGTAAAGTATCTTTTTGTTTTTATATACATGTTATGGAGAAAGAAGGAATTACTTAATGCTGTCTGTATTTTTGTTATAAAAAAAGAAGTCAAGGTTGTTCGATGTTAGTAAAAAGTCTTCCATATAATTAAGCGGTAGAAGTGAGAAATTTGTTGTATTTTTTGGATGTCTGTCGCTATTATTCCCGTGCTTAGCCTTGAGTCATTTTTTTAAAGAAATACTTAATGCTTTTTTACAATAATAGTTGCATTAAATAATTCTTAATGATATATAGTAGCATTATTATTTTTATTCCAAACAATAATTACCGACCTTTATGTTGTAAGAAAAAGATTGTAAACAGTTTATTTTTATCGAGCAGCCGATACTGAAAGCGACTTTTATTGGTGAAGTATATCCAAAGCTGATATAAAATGATTTGCCAAATTCCTGACTATATTAGAACATGTTTTTTAAATGTTGTAAAATATCTTTTTGTTTTTATATACATGTTATGGAGAAAGAAGGAATTACTTAATGCTGTCTGTATTTTTGTTATAAAAAAAGAAGTCAAGGTTGTTCGATGTTAGTAAAAAGTCTTCGATATAATTAAGCGGTAGAAATGAGAAATTTGTTGTATTTTTTGGATGTCTGTCGCTATTGTTCCCGTGCTTAGCCTTGAGTCATTTTTTTAAAGAAATACTTAATGCTTTTTTACAATAATAGTTGCATTAAATAATTCTTAATGATATATAGTAGCATTATTATTTTTATTCCAAACAATCATTACCGACCGTTATGTTGTAAGAAAAAGATTGTAAACAGTTTATTTTTATCGAGCAGCCGATACTGAAAGCGACTTTTATTGGTGAAGTATATCCAAAGCTGATATAAAATGATTTGCCAAATTCCTGACTATATTAGAACATTTTTCAAAAAAGTTGTAAAGTATCTTTTTGTTTTTATATACATGTTATGGAGAAAGAAGGAATTACTTAATGCTGTCTGTATTTTTGTTATAAAAAAAGAAGTCAAGGTTGTTCGATGTTAGTAAAAAGTCTTCCATATAATTAAGCGGTAGAAGTGAGAAATTTGTTGTATTTTTTGGATGTCTGTCGCTATTATTCCCGTGCTTAGCCTTGAGTCATTTTTTTAAAGAAATACTTAATGCTTTTTTTACAATAATAGCTGTATTAAATAATTCTTAATGATATATAGTAGCATTATTATTTTTATTCCAAACAATCATTACCGACCGTTATGTTGTAAGAAAAAGATTGTAAACAGTTTATTTTTATCGAGAAGCCGATACTGAAAGCGACTTTTATTGGTGAAGTATATCCAAAGCTGATATAAAATGATTTGCCAAATTCCTGACTATATTAGAACATTTTTTAAAAATGTTGTAAAATATATTTTTGTTTTTATATACATGTTATGGAGAAAGAAGAAATTACTTAATACTGTCTGTATTTTTGTTCTAACAAAAGAAGTCAAGGTTGTTCGATGTTAGTAAAAAGTCTTCCATATAATTAAGCGGTAGAAGTGAGAAATTTGTTGTATTTTTTGGATGTCTGTCGCTATTGTTCCCGTGCTTAGCCTTGAGTCATTTTTTTAAAGAAATACTTAATGCTTTTTTACAATAATAGTTGCATTAAATAATTCTTAATGATATATAGTAGCATTATTATTTTTATTCCAAACAATCATTACCGACCGTTATGTTGTAAGAAAAAGATTGTAAACAGTTTATTTTTATCGAGAAGCCGATACTGAAAGCGACTTTTATTGGTGAAGTATATCCAAAGCTGATATAAAATGATTTGCCAAATTTCTGACTATATTAGAACATTTTTTTAAAATGTTGTAAAATATCTTTTTGTTTTTATATACATGTTATGGAGAAAGAAGGAATTACTTAATGCTGACTGTATTTTTGTTATAACAAAAGAAGTCAAGGTTGTTCGATGTTAGTAAAAAGTCTTCCATGTAATTAAGCAGTAGAAGTGAGAAATTTGTTGTATTTTTTGGATGTCTGTCGCTATTGTTCCGTTGCTTACAGGAGCCTTGAATGTGTCTACATATGCACATTCGATGTCATACAGCTGTGAAGTACGATTGCGTGTGGTATTTTCTTCGGTCCCCCGTCACGTCCGAAGTCCGAGGCGCGAAGACTCACATTACTCAAAATGTATAGCCGCGTGCATCAATCTAGCTGTGTCGTAAGTCTTCCCGGGCCCAGCCGGACGGAACTACCGGCACGGAATGGACAATTACTTTATCGTTCCTTGGAGGCCGCCTCTCCATCTTGAATTTCTGTGAATGTCCATTGGAATATTGCATTGTAATTAAGATATTTAATTGATTTCTTTTGAAATATAAGCTATAAACTGTATACCGAGAAAAAAATGTAATAACATTAACAAAATTGTGTTTGATTTAAACAAATCCGGCGATTGCGGGTAGCGAAAGAAATATTTGGTTGAGTTGACTAAAAATTACCATGGACTTCAAAAACTGGATTTCATTAGTACAACTCAATATATCTTTGATCCAACCGGCTAGATAATTCTATCGACAGAATATTCCATTATTTTAATCGTACACTGTAAAAAAAATCTACTTGAAATTTACTGCTAGTTTTTATTTATAAACTAGTATATTAAATTTAGTATACAAGTGTAATGTAAAATTAATGGATGGTACAGCACATTCAATAATTTACTTTAATTTTACAGTAAAAGTACTTGAATTTTAATAATTAACTTTAATTTTACTGGAAAAGTACATGAATTTTATACCACAATTGTATATTAAATTTCGATGACTTCCAATCTTTTCTAATAGCGTATGTTTGGTTGAGTGTACTCAATATGGGATTTGTAACCAAATTCTTTGGTTGAATTGACCGTACGTAACCTTCAAGGAACAACATTATTGTTCATTTCGAAAAACAATAAATTTAATGTAAAACAAAAAAGGTTCACGCGCATAAAAAGAAACTGCTTATCGTCTTCTGCCACCAGAGCGCCACTGTTCCCGAAGAAAACACATTGTGCTGCGGTGTCCAGTGTTTACTATACTTTTGGTCGGTAAAAACAATGTAAACTTCTAACACATTGGATCGTTTGGTTGACATAATTATATTTTATTTTTGATGCATGAAATATCTCGTAACCACGGCGCAATGTAGAGGATATATTATAATATATGGCCACAATGGATTTGACAATAAAATTTCAGCGAGGTTTTCTGGAAGTGGTGAAAAACATTCCGTGAGGAGACTTTAAACTATAGAATCTCATACGAATTCATCAACAATAAGGTAAATGTCCCAGTAATCGACCATGTACCAGTAATCGACCAGTCCGTGGTAAAAGAGCGATAAATAAGACTGTGAGTGCTTTTCGACGCTTAAATAAATTAACAACACTTCCTCCGATTTATGTACAATATTATATGAAAATTTGAGGCTTGTAAAATCACAACAGTGATAATAAGAAAATCGTAAACTTGCAGTGACCGAGCCGAGCGTGATTTCGTCGAAATCCTTGATATGGAGGTTAAAGTGCGTCTCGTGACATTTAGTTAAATTCTGCGATGCACGAAGACTTTGGCTGAGTAAGTTTAATTTGATATTACATATGAAGAATCTGGTATTACTAAATGAATATGCTTTTATCGTAAAATTGTTGTTTGTGCAAAAAATCGCGGAGGTCGATAACTGGTTCAGAAAAACATAAATGTCCGAGTAATCGACCTACTGTCGATCACTAGGACAAAATTGTGGATAGAAAATTAGTGTAAATCGCGTATTGTTTTTATGAATTAGATGATATAAAATAATGTAACAATTCATTCATCGATCGAACTGTACGAGGAGTAGTTATGGACAGTGGTATTGGGCTCTCTATAAATAATTAAGCAGCAAAATAAATCATGTCGATAACTGGGCCATGCATATGTCCATGACTGGGTCATGTCATGTCATGGGTCGATTACTGGGCAAACCGTGACTTTAGTATGTCCATGACTGGGACATTTGCACACCTCAAGTTTTATGTTAATTTTTTATTACAAGAAGATAAGGTAGACCAAAAGTTAAGCGTTCTATTTGTTGACAAGATTATACTGATTCTTTATAATCTACAATGACAGTTATTGACGTTTTGATTTGTGACTTTTCTTAACGTGTCGATTACTAGGACATATAACGGTCGATTACTGGACCAACTATAACTTTAGTATGTCGATGACTGGTACATTTGCACTTCTGAAGCTTTAGAATAAGTTTTCTCTACAATAAGATAAGTTACGAAAATTTTTGAGGTTGTTATTTTTTCATACGACTATTCTGATTCATTATTACCTAGAATGACCATTTTTTGTATCTCAATGTGAAAGTTACGTTTTTATAAAGTCGGGCAATTTGGTTAACGTGTCGATTACTGGGACGTTTACCTTATGTCTATAAAAGTATCGATTGATTACCCATGTGCTAAATTCATTCGTTGTAACATTTTTCTATCTCGCTATTAATTGTAATATTCGTGTTTTTGTTCATTTTGCAAACGAACGATTATAGTATTGCGACTTATTCCAATTACCGCGGAACTTGTTGCCAATAAATAAATAAATAAATAAATAAATAAATAAATAAATAAATAAATAAATAAATAAATAAATAAATAAATAAATAAATAAATAAATAAATAAATAAATAAATAAATAAATAAATAAATAAATAAATAAATAAATAAATAAATAAATAAATAAATAAATAAATAAAT
Source organism: Ephialtes manifestator (assembly GCA_963970395.1). Taxonomy (NCBI): domain Eukaryota; kingdom Metazoa; phylum Arthropoda; class Insecta; order Hymenoptera; family Ichneumonidae; genus Ephialtes; species Ephialtes manifestator. The sequence goes on along the minus strand of OZ019975.1, from coordinate 26,304,123 downwards.
AAATAAATAAATAAATAAATAAATAAATAAATAAATAAATAAATAAATAAATAAATAAATAAATAAATAAATAAATAAATAAATAAATAAATAAATAAATAAATAAATAAATAAATAAATAAATAAATAAATAAATAAATAAATAAATAAATAAATAAATAAATAAATAAATAAATAAATAAATAAATAAATAAATAAATAAATAAATAAATAAATAAATAAATAAATAAATAAATAAATAAATAAATAAATAAATAAATAAATAAATAAATAAATAAATAAATAAATAAATAAATAAATAAATAAATAAATAAATAAATAAATAAATAAATAAATAAATAAATAAATTAATAAATAAATAAATCTTCAGTGCAGCATCTGTTCGATATTTAAAAATCTCCAAAGCGAATGGCAAGCGATACCAAAATGGCGACCAGTGGTCCGTAGTCTGTTTAAATTCCACAATGTCAATAAATGAATGCATTTAATCCTCAACTTCGTCCAAGATAATAAAAATCCTAATCTGACTCCCCTCGAAGAATCTCGTCGAAGACTGCGTAAACATCCGTCAGGAACTCTGGACGCGGTGCGCATCATTTGCAGGGTTACCGTGCGATGGTGGGTGCGAGTTCGCGAGGCCGTGCGCGCGGTACCACGCAAACAGAGAGAGAAAAGAGTAGAGTAGGTGCATCGTTGATAGCAATTGCGCGCGTGGGAGGCGGGAGAAGGCGTGAGTGAGACGGAGTGCTACGAAGCTCGGGCCTCGGGAGTTTTAAAGGCATAGAAACACGCGACGTCGTGGATGATGTTGGTGTTCTCCGCTGGGGCGCGATGCGACGCGCCAGGAGGAGGTGCTCGTCGACACGCGATGTAGCATGTTAGCAGTACGAGAGATCGGGATTGGTTGGTACCCGGTGGGGCGTCCATGGGAGCACGCCTTTCATTGGCCCCAGCGCTAACAAGACAGCACCAGCAGCAGCACCACCAGCAACAGCAGCACCAGCAGCTTCACCGAAACGAAATAATAAAATTGCGGCTCGCTCGCGGCATCGCGGTTATTCCTATGCCTCTCTCAGCCTTCTCCGTTTCTCTTCTCTCGTTTTTCTCGCTCTCGCACGGTTGCGTCGATGCTGCACCCGCGCGATCCCAGCGGAAGGTCCGCGAGGGACGTCAAGGGAGTGAGAGAACTCCTTTTATTTCAAACCGCCGATGATAAAATATAATATAAAAGGCCATTCATTACGTCTGGCTCGCGTTATAGGCATCGTTCGAGGCGCAGAAGTATTGTCTCGCTTCTCCGCTGCGTGACGACCGGCACTGGTACGTACCTATATAACTGCTATGCTATGCAGATACGACACTCCCGGGTACTGCAGAAATCGTGAAACCCTTCACCCTCGTGAGCGCCCTCGTTATTTTATTATCCGTACGTCTGTAACTCGCTCTGATGTCATTGGAATACCTCTCTACGACTGCTACAACATCAGCATATCGACACCCCGCGTTCATTGACATTCTTGGTCTCTATAAACGACGATTCTGTATTTTATATTGTTATATTCTTGACGGTATACGTTATAGTGATTCTGCACGAGGGCTACAGTAATGCGGAGGTACTTTGACGTTTCGATATGGCTACCTAAAGTGTTGTATAACTCGGAAACTATGCACTGCACACCCGAATGACAGTACCATTGAGGACAAGTCGATTCAGTTGACTCTTCGGAGCTGGATAGAGCCGTTAAAATTATTTGCGAATCGATTATCGATCTCACTACCAAAGCACAAAGTAATTCGTGATTTATACCATTTCCAATAAGCTACCTGCAAACCTTTGGAGGGGATAAACGAATCGACGTGCACGCGTTGAGTGGCGAAAATGAGAATCAAATTTAGAAACTCCGATGCAGGATAATCGCGTTATTTAATAAAATAGGACATTTTACTTGTTGTACATCGAATTGTAAAAATAAGAGTGTAAATAGCGAATGCAAATTCTACCAGTTTTCAACAGCGAAATACATTCGTAACCTCAAAATGCACCGAACAATCATGCAAATATGCGTAATGATTATAATTTACTTAAGTGTTTCATTAGATTATATTATAACAAAAAATGCTGTACACAATTATGTGAAGTTCATCCCGAAATACGTCTTTAATTTTATTTTATCACATTTTTTAATGCTTTTCTACACCCATTTACAGCCATAGTTCTTCGCATTTTCGCGCCAACAGATGGCACTGCGGCTGACTTGCGCGGAGCGAATACATGTTCATATGTTTTTTAATTCAATGATTTATTTGAAAAAAAAGTTGACTTTTATTTTTAATGCAACAGTCAAAAAATGCTTGATTAGTACTACCAAAAACTTGGATTAAAATGTTACCAAGAAAAATTGGCAGGCACAACCAAGTTATTGGTTAATATAACCGAGCATTTGGTAAGCCAATCAATTATTTAGTACGCCTAACGAATAACTTAGTTGCGACAACCAATTTTTTGGGTAAACTTTTTAACTAAGATCTTATTAATCCTAATTAATCCTTTATCTCAGTGAATAAATTACGACTTATCTTATCTGTACTAAGCTACAAAATTCCTAATACTTTCTTATGTTATTGCGAAAAACTGGGTTTGAAATGGATAAAATATGTCTCATATTAAGCGAAAGAGCTATACATCAAAAATATTTAATTGATTAATGTAAGACGACAGAGGCATTACAATTTTTGGCAAATAGGTCTTTACTAAAGGACAAAGGAATTTATGATTCATTATTTTTTTAGTCCAGAAATTTTGACAAACGAATATAAATGCATTGCCATTATTACTATTATATATTGCAAATATGATTGTATTGCTACATAGATTTTGACATCATACACTTAAAATTTCCCATTACATAATGAAATTCCTTTACTGCACTATCCACAGTTACTGTGATTCTGGTTTCTGCCGCAGGAATGCGGAGGCACTTTGACGTTTCGTTACCTAAAGCATCGTATGGTACGATGGGTATCCGAATGACAAAAAAATTGCGGTCAAGTCGATTCAGTTGACACTTCGGAGATAAATAAAGTCGTTTAAATTGTTTGTACATATGTTTTGTACATATGACGTCATGATCAAAGCAAAAAGGAATTCGTGATTTATCTTTTTTTTTTACTTTTGGTGTACGGAATTCCTCGTACACCAAATACAAAAAAAATGTTTACAAAAACATGTTTTCTATTTAAAAAATGATTTTAAAAACTAGAAGTTTATGTTTATTTTTAAATCACGTAAATTAGATCAGGCATAAATATGACGTCTCATCTATTTCCGAGTGCAACATTCCTACTAATTTTTTTTATTACTATGCAAATCAGAGTTTAAAACACTTTTAAAAAAATTACATATGTCTCATATTAAACGAGAGTGTTTTGTATATAAAATATTCAGTTTACTCATTGGAGGTTGATAGAGTCATTAAGATTGTATGCAAATCGGTTATGATGTGCTTGCTGAAGGATAATGGAATTCGTGATTCATCGTTTTTATACTCGAGAAATTTCACCAATTAAATATAAATATAACAGTTTTTGACAAAATAAACAATCAATTTATCAGTACATAATTTAATTATTTTACTCAATGCACTATGGGAAAAACATATATATATATTTTTAAATTATGCAGATTTATATAGCTTACATAAATATGCGTTATCTGATCTATATCCGTGTGTAGGATGCATAAAATTTTTATTGATACCACTCAGATCTGGATTTTAAATTCTCGAAAAATAACATTTACATATGTCTGATATTAAGCGAGAGATTTTTGTATTGAGTTGAGAGAAGTTGTCAGCTGCCGTCGGAACTCGTGCGACTCTACATGGTTGTGAGTCCTGATTCCCAGCGAAGCATGCTACACTTTGCAAACGCGAGGCACTCGTTAAGGCTGTAATATAATCCAGACTCGAAGCTCATAGAATAAATCTTCCACCTTGATTGCTATTATAGTTCCAAGAAGATGCGTGTATACGCGTTGCTGTACAACAACAACAAAAAAATAGTCTATGCGAGTGAAAGAAAATTGGAGCGCAGCGGCTGAATCGGAAAATTATATGATTAGTTGTTTATCGAGGGAACGAGCGTAACGAAAAGCACTTTCCATCGTTGCGTGATGGGATGTAAAAGTGATATAAAGTCGAGAGTAGAATTCTGAGCTTACTCATCCACGATTTTACCTATACATGTTTCTACTAATATAAATGATGCTATCAAATTTTTAACGATTTTTTCACACGAAGTTCCACACTGAAAAGAAAAGTCGTTGGGCTGAATTTGCATTGGCCGATGTTTGACTCAATTTGTAGTTAACGGACCAAAAAATAATGATTGTAAAAACTTATGTTTTATTTTAGTGAATAAACAGTTCAGTTGAAAGTTGGACAGCGCAGATTTAGTCAATAGAGCTACACGGAGAGAAGAGTCTGGTAATCATTACCCGATTTAGTATAGTAAACTTGGTTTATTCAGCGCCTCTGGCATCTATTTCTATATTTTCCTATCGAGAATTGTATAGTGTTTTACTGTGTGCTGCACGCCGTACAAGAATCGTTACTATGTTTCGGTTTTTAAACCGTACTGCACTCAGAGAAATCGTAGTAGTCCAGTCAACTATAGAGTGACAACTATTAATTTCTAGTCCATGCTACATTTTCATAATTATACGGTAACTATGAAAATAGTTATGGTAACTATTTGGTAGTTATAGTAACGTAAGTATTTGATAGTTGTGGCAACTATAAAAAGTTGGTCGTACGAACTAAAATAAAATAGTTGTCACTTTGTAGTTGCTAATACCATAATTTTCTCTCAGTGTGTAAATATTCCAAAGTTTGTAAGAATGTATACGGAAAAGTGCCTCGAAGGCATCTTAAAGCTTAACAATGGTCGAGACTTCCAACAGACAGTGATTACGATTCGCACACGGAAAAAAAAGATTAGTTGCCATAACCAAGAAATGAGTTGACACAACCAATCACGGAAAAAAAAGATTAGTTGCCATAACCAAGGAATGAGAAAAATCGATTATTCTATTTATGTTACAACTCAAATGGTAATACCAACGATTCGAATGGTAATACCGACGATTCGAATGGTAATACCGACGGTTCGAATGGTAGTCCCAACTATTCGAGTGGTAGTTCCAACGATTGGATTAGCTAACCTAACTTAAAATCGCGAGAACTAATCGTGAATAGTTCAGGGTAGTATTCGATATGGTTGAGACAACTAATTTTGTAGACATCGTGTACAGCAAATCGAAAACGTAGTTGCCACAACCAAACATTTCTTTCCGTGATCGATTATTCTATTTCCCTTACAACTCAAATGGTAATACCAACGATTCGAATGGTAATACCGACCATTCGAATGACAATACCGACGATTCGAATGGGTAGCTCCAACTATTCGAGTGGTAGTCTCAACGATTGGATTAGCTAACCTAACTAATCTCGCGAGAACTAATCGTGAATAGTTGAGGTTACTATTCTATATGGTTGAGGCAACTAATTTTTTAGACATTGTGTACAGCAAATCGAAAACGTAGTTCCCAAAACCAAACATTTCTATCCGTGCAATATATGAAGAAGTTCATCTCTCAATTTATTAATACAATCTATAGTTACGAAATCGGATCCGAAAGAAATACGAACATTTCACATATAAAAAATAGCAAATTCTGATATCTTCAACGTTGTAACTATCAAGACCGTGCGTCTGGGATTCATTCCCCAACCACAGGCTATAGTTCTAAACAGTCTATTAGCTATACACGAAAGATGTGCGGTGGCGGCTATACGTTTGGCGGTGGCTGAGTGTGTCTACATCGTCAGCGGCGTTAGGCACCCATTTTTCTCGGTAGTGTAGTGCAACGAACAACACTGAAAAAAAGATTAGCTGTCATAACCAAGAAATGAGTTGACACAACCAATCGATTCTTCTATTTCCCTTACAACTCAAATGGTAGTGCCAATGATTCGAATGACAATACCGACGATTCGAATGATAATACCGACGATTCGAGTGGTGGTCCCAACGATTGGATTAGTTAACCTTACTAATCTTGCGAGAACTAATCGTGAATAGTTGAGGTTACTATTCGATATGGTTGAGGTAACTAATTTTTTAGACATTATATACAGCAAATGGGAAACGCAGTTATCCCAACCAAACATTTCTTTCCGTGAAGGAATTGTGAAAACGAAAAAGTAAGTGCACGTCTTTTTTAAAGATATATAATCTATGTATTCTTCGTCTATACTATAAGAAAATCGTCACATGTCGTCGTCGCTGTAAATCGGTGCGTAACCTGGACTGTTTGCAACGTGACATAACCTGCTCTTTAGTGACGTCCGAGATCAGGACGAAAAATGGTGATGGCGTTTTTATTTTTAAAATATCATTTCATTTTAAGAAAAATAAATAAATGTTTAATAATTGAACAAAACAACGTGTATTTTTTTATGCTACATTTTTGTAATCTATCCCTAACCTACCTTTACATACCTTTACTTTCTATTAATTTAAGTATCATTTTAACTGCACGAATGCCCGACATTAACTGGTATACGATGCAGAAGTAAGTACGTAAGCGGCCTAGCAATCTTCACTATGCTGCGTTTAATCAGCAATATATAACGGTGATAAGTGACTCGTGAACACAACTGGCACCGTTTGCCATACTGTATATTAGACACGAAAAAATTCGCGTTAATGTACTGCATGGCAATCATCGCCAGACTGGTCGAATAAACCGAATTTACTATGCTGTATGGGAAAAATCGTCAAACTTTTTCAATTGTGATTACCAGAAAATTCTCTCCGTGTACATTTTTTTCTCACTGTATACTTCGCCTATTTTATGATGTTGATTAATATAATCTCGATTCCTTTTCACTTTTAACTGAGTGAAAGACACCTTCTTATTTTATTTGCAAATTTACGTTGGTACACTAATCGAGCGTGCACAATTGCTCTCGGAGGTTTGCCCGCTCGACAGCTTTGAAGATGAAAAATCGTTTTACTAATGACCGATTTGATAATTGACGGACGTTTGACCGCCTGACCGCTCGGCGTTAATCTCTCACCTGGTGCGTTCGCGTTCGGTTTGTGTTCGCCACTAAATGTACCTTGAAACACCATCGCGAAGCACGCTTCTCTCGGGCAATTACAATTTCGATGCATATTCGAAGCGAGAAACCACCCGTAGCGAGAGAAGCATCCTAGGAGCTTCGTTTCCTTTTCCGAAGTCCATTAGTCTGCTCTTGCGCCTCTTTGAGTTTCATTCACAGCGTTACATGGATCCTGGTAATAAAATAATGAGACGTGTAACAGAAAACGATTAAGGCTCAGTAAAAACAAAAAAAATAAACATGCATATAATGTAGGTTTTCCAAATATTAAAAATCACTATGTAATATTCTTAGAGAATTCATTTAATAGCAATCAATTATAAATGATTTAGTGTTATCATACTTTTATGACTACACTGTTAAAAAAAATGGGTAAATTTCATAACCGTCAATTTTATTCATTAGCTGGTGTATTAAATTTAATACACATGTGTAATAAAATTACAAGTTTGTGTATTAAATTATCTAATTTTCATAGAATTTTATAGAAAATATTATGATTTTGCATCTCACTTCCATAACAAGTTTAATATACCAGTTTCTGTAGAAGTGCTTCCTTTACTCGTAATGGAAATGTACAGTAAATAATTTTAACAATACACCATAATTTTGTCGTGTGAAAATGATTTATGAAAATTTTTCCATAATAAAAATTATAATAGTTTTTCAAATCGGCATTTTGTTAGTTAATGTGATTTATAATTTAATGACTAAATACATAGGAGGTTATTAAAACAGTATATTACCTTTTCGAAATTGTTTTTGGAATTATTATTACGAGAAAATCTTTTATGTTAGAAAATGCGAGCTAATGCAAAATCTAACTCCATACATGATGTAGTTGTAGTGTTTAATATGAACTTTTGCTGCAATATGAAAATTTATTTAAAAGCTTTTTGGTATTGAAGCCAAATATGTATTAGATCAGTAACTTAGAAATAGTAAATGCAAATTCGTTTTGCGAATATTTGTATATCGTTTTATCTATAATTTAATAAAGATGGATGTAAACTAGATTACAAAAAAGTACCTCGACACCTTTCAGTCTGGATAATCTTTGCAATCCGCTGCAGACAAGCCACGACCGAAAGAGGAAAGAAAAAATTATTTGAATTTGCATATCGTTTTATCTATAATTTAATAAAGATGGATGTAAACTAGATTACAAAAAAGTACCTCGACACCTTCCAGTCTGGATAATCTTTGCAATCACAAATTTGTGAGATCTAAATCTCTTTTGGCACCTATGTTCGAAAATGAGTGCTAATGTAGAGTCAAGTCACAGGCATGATGTGTTGCAGAGCTCTTTCCTGCTGCAGATAAGCCACAACCGAAAGAGGAAAGAAAAAATGATTTGAATTTGCATATCGTTTTATCCATAATTTAATAAAGATGGATGTAAACGAGATTACAAAAAAGTACCTCGACACCTTCCAGTCTGGATAATCTTTGTAATCACAAATTTGTGAGACCTAAATCTGTTTTGGCACCTATGTTCGAAAATGAGTGCTAATGTAGAGTCAAGTCACAGGCATGATGTGTTGCAGAGCTCTTTCCTGCTGCAGATAAGCCACAACCGAAAGAGGAAACAAAAAATGATTTGAATTTGCATATCGTTTTATCTATAATTTAATAAAGATGGATGTAAACGAGATTACAAAAAAGTACCTCGACACCTTCCAGTCTGGATAATCTTTGCAATCACAAATTTGTGAGATCTAAATCTCTTTTGGCACCTATGTTCGAAAATGAGTGCTAATGTAGAGTCAAGTCACAGGCATGATGTGTTGCAGAGCTCTTTCCTGCTGCAGACAAGCCACGACCGAAAGAGGAAAGAAAAAATGATTTGAATTTGCATATCGTTTTATCTATAATTTAATAAAGATGGATGTAAACTAGATTACAAAAAAGTACCTCGACACCTTTCTGTCTGGATAATCTTTGCAATCACAAATTTGTGAGATATAAATCTGTTTTGGCACCTATGTTCGAAAATGAGTGCTAATGTAGAGTCGAGTCACAGGCATGATGTGTTGCAGAGCTCTTTCCTGCTGCAGACAAGCCACGACCGAAAGAGGAAAGAAAAAATGATGAGAACCGAGATGAAGAAAAAAACGAAACGTGAGAAAACGTGGGAGAAAGATCCTGCCGAGTAGAGAAGAAGTGGAGGATCGGCATAGGTTGAGGATGAGCCAAGCAGAGCCGCATAGCGAGGTATACAGAGTCGAGCGAAGGATATCAGAGAGAGGTGTACCTATATGGACGTCTGCCAGGGGATTCGGGTTTCACCGCTTTTTCTCTTTATTTTATATATCCATGAAAATACCCGAAAAGGACTTGAGGAATTATTTTATGGCTGGTAGCCAGGAGCGTTATACCTATATGCTAATTCAGCGGATAGAGGGATAGAGTCTCTCTCTCCCTTCTACCCTCTTTCCTCAGGGAGAACGAAGCAGAGCACCGCGTTTCTTCTCTCACGTCGCGACCGCGATATTTCGTTAGCTATATAAAGGATTCTCTCCGCAGGACGCACGCTGACTCGTTGAGTTTTGACCTCTTGAAAATGGCTTTGCTCGTTTTTGGCTGCAACCCCAAATTTCCAACAACACAGACAACACATTTTGGCACGCTCTGCTGATAAGCTCGAGTCATATTAATAAACACAATAATCCCAATTACTATTACATGCGGAAATGTTATTCTTCGTCCAACAGTGTAGTTAAACACGTTTACAAGTTGTTGAACGGAAGACAATATGGTCAGACACACCCTCTACAAATTGGACAGCAGTACGTGGGCGATCGTTTTTTTTGCCAAGTCCGATAATCCGCACAAAACAGAAGAGACATTCATCGGATTGTTCTTAAGGATATCAAGAAACGCATGTTGACGCCAAGTCTACTAATATTTTAACTGTTCGACGAATTTGAAATCGTCGAAATTGTAAAATGACCTGAAGGCTTCGATGCTTTACTGGCGAAAAAGGATTTCATTACCTACATTAATGTCACTCGTATAAAAAAAGGAGTACTCAATATTTTTTTCCTCAAAAGTAAAAAGAATCGGGCATTTAAGGATGTAATGGTTTACCATTGTTTGAGTTATGCCCTTTTGAAAATAACTTTGCTCGTTTCTGCCTGCAACACCAAATTTTTAACAACTCCCGCTGCGCATTTTGGCACATAATCCTCATTCATTGTCAGATATGGAAATGTAATTCTCCATCCAACAGTCTAGTTGGACACGTTTACAAATTGTTGATTGGAAGACAATGTGGTCAGATATATCCTCGACAAAATAGACAACGAGACGTGGGCGACCTTTTTTTGTTGACACGTCAGATAATCATTCGAAAAGGAAAAGTAAAAAAATGTCTTTATTATTAAGACCGCCTTTACTGGATGCAACTAAAGGGTGAACCAATTCGCTCCGTGCTATAGCGTGTCAGTTAGAACACAAGTATAACATAAATAGTTAGTTGGGCCGACTACTATTTTGTGGCGCCAACTATCTTACTTAGTTGGAACCCGAATAAAATTCGTTATGTGATCTATTTAAGTCAACTAAGTTGGAATGGTAAACGTGACTAATACCAGGTCGTTACATCGACCAACCCGAATGGTTGTGGCAACAAATTTTCGCTCAACTAATAAATAGATAGTTGGCTCAACGAAGCTGTTTTTTCCGTGCGGCAGTTCCGGCAGAGTACCGGCAATTTCTATATGTAGAGAAGAGCAAATGACAGATCATGAAGGATATATTGATATTTTAACTATTTGATAAGTTTAACAACGACGTAATTGTAAAACGACGGAACCGGAATCTAACACTTTAACGAGAAATAACGAGATATGTCATCCGTGTTTATGTTGCTATACAAATAAAACATAGAGCACAAAGTCTTCAGTATTTGTGGGTTTAGTAGTCCGCCACTGCATGGTTGAATTCTGACTCTTTGAAACCAGCTTTGCTTGTTTTTGGCTGGAACCCTAAAATTCTAACACAGGCGACGCATTTCGGCACGTTCTACTGGTGAACTCAAGTTACATTAATAACCACAATAATCCTCGTTGATTATTACATGCAGAAATGTAATTCTCCATTCAACAGTGTTCAGAGACACGTTGACAAGTTGTTGAACGCAAGACAATGTGGTTAGACACACCCTCGACAAACTAGAAGGCACGAAGTGGGCGATTGGGTTCGGTTGATTTTCTTTTTGTCATAATGTCAGATACTCACTTAGGAACGAGAAAAAAAGATGTGTCCTGATTGTCGCGACTGCCACCGTGGATCCATTTGTAAGGGTGAACCGATAGCCCAAACCATTCAGTCTACCTTAAATCTCGTCGCGCGGATGGCACGGATATTCAATCACCAAAACGAGACTCTTCGGTATTAGCATAAACCTAATATGCCACGGACACAATGCGTTATTAAGGTGGAGAGAGAAAGAGTCGCAAGAGAGGGATAAGTTGCATATATGTATGCTGGAATGAGGAGAGCGAGCGAGATACAAAACATACTACCTTTACTACTGTGGTGGAGGGTTGCTCGCACCCAAAGATCCCTGTGGCCGATATACCACTGGCTCTCCGTGCCCAAGCAGCACAGAACTCCAACACGACGAATACCTATATGCTCTACTTAACATAATATAATTGACCACACGCAATTCAATAGATTTTGCATAATAAACAAATCGCATTGTGTGTCTTGTATTGCCATACTGGAATATGGTATTTGGATTTTGTGCGTTTTGGTCTGTAGCATCTGTTATTATTATTCTTTATAATAATCGTTTCTTCGAAACGGATGCGCTTAAAGAGATTAAGGTGCACTTATAATGGTCTTATTATGCTGTACATTTTTTACCCTATACGAGGATATTTTAAGAATCAACCATTGAAAATAAAACAGTAATATTTGGGACATGAATTGTTCCAAAAAATTTACTGTTAAGAAACTGTACTCTACTTAACATAATATAATTGACCACACGCAATTCAATACATTTTGCATAATAAACAAATCGCATTGCGTGTCTTGTATTGCCATACTGGAATATGGTATTTGGATTTTGTGCGTTTTGGTCTGTAGCATCTGTTATTATTATTCTTTGTAATAATCGTTTCTTCGAAACGGATGCGCTTAAAGAGATTAAGGTGCACTTATAATGGTCTTATTATGCTCTACATTTTTTTTACCCTGTAAGAGGATATTTTAAGAATCAACCATTGAAAATAAAACAGTAATATTTGGGACATGAATTGTTCCAAAAAATTTACTGTTAAGAAACTGTACTCTACTTAACATAATATAATTGACCACACGCAATTCAATAGATTTTGCATAATAAACAAATCGCATTGTGTGTCTTGTATTGCCATACTGGAATATGGTATTTGGATTTTGTGCGTTTTGGTCTGTAGCATCTGTTATTATTATTCTTTATAATAATCGTTTCTTCGAAACGGATGCGCTTAAAGAGATTAAGGTGCACTTATAATGGTCTTATTATGCTGTACATTTTTTACCCTATAAGAGGATATTTTAAGAATCAACCATTGAAAATAAAACAGTAATATTTGGGACATGAATTGTTCCAAAAAAATTACTGTTAAGAAACTGTACTCTACTTAACATAATATAATTGACCACAAGCAATTCAATACATTTTGCATAATAAACAAATCGCATTGCGTGTCTTGTATTGCCATACTGGAATATGGTATTTGGATTTTGTGCGTTTTGGTCTGTAGCATCTGTTATTATTATTCTTTATAATAATCGTTTCTTCGAAACGGATGCGCTTAAAGAGATTAAGGTACACTTATAATGGTCTTATTATGCTGTACATTTTTTTTACCCTGTAAGAGGATATTTTAAGAATCAACCATTGAAAATAAAACAGTAATATTTGGGACATGAATTGTTCCAAAAAATTTACTGTTAAGAAACTGTACAAAATTCTGAAAAGTTAAGTTATGAAAGTTTCATGTCTCTGCTGCAAGATTTCTACCTTTTTTTGTGAACAAAACTAATTCGAAACAAAAATAGTAAATGCCTGGATAAAATCGGTTCATTTGAGAGTTTAGTTCAATCTCGAACTCGATTTTTCGTTCGCTTCAATGTAGGTGAGATGGGAGCAAAACGGGCAGCTCCATTAAAAATCGGGATTGGGGGCAAAACGGGCACCGTCTCAACTTTCGTAAAAACGATTTGTCTCAGTTTTTTACGTTCCTTAGATAGGGAAAGTGCGGAAAATACGTCAAATTGGCGATGAAAAAAAATTGATCATCTTCATCAGATCAGAATTTTCTTAACCATCCGTTCAGAATTTTTTTTCGATACTTTGTTGAGCAAAGAAAAAAATATAATCAAACGAATTTTTCAAATAATTTATAATCAAATTAATTCTTTGAAAAAAAAGTCGGTATATCATAAAGAAATCAATTAGAACGAAATTCTCGTTTTATGATTTGGTGTCAATTTTGACCCGATACTTATATTTAGCCGAGATGCCTGTTTTGCCTCCCTGCCTGTTTTACTGACATCACCAATTATTTTCCGAAATTTTCAATTAAGAAATGTCGGAAAATTGAAAAAAATTGTGTTCGAAAAAGTTGAAACCATGCCCGTTTTGCCCCCAATTGTCAGTTTCAGTCGTGATGCCCGTTTTGCCGCCCTGCCCGTTTTGCCCCCATCTCCCCTAATACGAGGGGGCGAACAAAGTGATTACATTGAAGCGAAGGAAAAATTGAATTCGAGATTTCCAGAGGCAAAGCGAGTACCAGACACTCAAAAAAATCATGCATTCATAGGTATTCCACAAAATTTTATGCTGGTGACAGAAACAATTCTTTTTGGCTGAAAATGGTATGAACTTTACCACCAGGGAAAATGTGGAAGAGAATAAAAAAAAAAAAATTTCTGAACATATGCAAAATAAATACTTTTAATGCGCTCTTGTAATTGATTAATTTTCAGGCGTTTATTTATACTCTATTGTGTTTACTTTATTTTATAACATCCAAAAATCAAGTTTCTCCATTTTGAAAAAAACTGTTTCTAATGGTAAAACTTCGTAGAATCTGAAAAAAATATATATTACAGATTTTTTTAAATGTCATAATTGCCGAAAAATCAATTTCAACAATTGAAAGTTGTTTTTCAAAATAACTATAAAAAAGATCCTTAGAACTTTTACGTTTTGATGGAGGTGGTTAGAATGACGTGGAATCTCTCATATACTCCATAGAATGGGTCCACTATCTAGAAAGTTTGAATATTTGCATCGTCGCTTAACCTAAGCTAATTTATTGACGCATACTTAGCCACTTAATTACCTTTCGCTAACCATTTTTCGTGTAAATCTTATTAGCGCTTTCCCCAAATTCCACGATAAGTAAAAATATGTCAAGCTCACAGATTCAATCTGTTTGGAAATATTTTTTAGCACAAAGAAAAATACAAATGCGTAGTTTCCGTGAATCCGACCTGCCAACCTCCTTAATTATGCACCTCGTTGACACAGAATGTCAGTAACTCACGTGTGCGATAAAATTGACAACGTTCCAAGCCGGCGTCTTCAGCTTCGTGCAGGAATGAACAAACGAAGGACGTGTGACATGCCGAGCGTGAAAGAAAGACGGAAAGAGAGTCTGGAAGGTGCCGCGCAATGAGGGAGGAAGCGCAGTGGAGAGTTGTGGCGAGAGGACAAGCGGAAAGAGCGTCGAGAATGATAATGAATGAGAGATTGGTGAGGTGCGATAATCAGGCGGATCCTGCATATAGCACCAGTCGGCTTGGCTTTTCCCTCTCGGTTAACGCAGAGTCCAAGCGGTGCCCTTTTCCTACACTTCTCTTTTACTGTCTTTTATTTTATACTTTCACTGTCACGCGCGCGCGCCGTTGTGCATTATGCTGAATGAATGTCTGTCTAATACGTCTGTGACACGGTGTGTGGTGCGTATGTCTCGTCAGTGCGACGAGACATGTTGGATGCATCGACGCGGACGAGACAGCACCTCTCCGGATCGTCGAATAATCACCTGCGTGTGCTTTTTCGTGCGTGTAAAGCCGGGGGTGCGATTCTCACCAGTGTCTCGGCCGTCTCGTCGAGGAGACAGCGCATCGTCGTCGGGGGACCCCCCGTAGCGTTAACGGAACCGCAGACAAAGTCGTGTCCGGGAAACATCGTACGTCTTGTGCAACGGAGGCCGAATATTTAACTGTCAGCAGCACGCTAATTTACAGTTTTTTACGGGGATGCTGGAGTAGATTTTTTTACCGGCTTTGGTCGGTAAAAATAGGCGATTTCGTAGTATACACTATTCATCGAAAATATGCTACAATTATACGTCAAATTTTGCAGGGATGTAATAAAAACATTCATGCTTGGGTGTCCGGTCGAATTACTGTTCAAAACATACGAGAAATGTAAGAAATTGTATATTACTGAACCTCTCAAAAACCAATATGGCCGCTCGAAATGTCAACAGGTCCTTTGAGGTAAGATATAAACGTTTCTGGAACTCAGATGTGTTAAATCAGACCGGACACCCATTCTTTGATTATTCCTGAAGCTTTCAAAACCGTCGGAATGTCGATTACACAAACCAAATCCACGAATAGTGTATACTACGATTGCAAAGACTGTTTGCTTTTCGCACAGGCTCAGAGCTGGTAAAGAGCATGAATATAGTTCCGTCATTAGGAGACAGGTGGCGCTGACGTAGTCTGTTTACTTTTGGCGAAAGGTCCGAGCCTCTGCAATGCGATTGTAGTATACACTATATATGGATTTGGGTTGTGTAGTTAACATTCTGATGGTTTTGGAATATTTAGAAATCATCACAGAATTTACGTCCAGTCTGATTTTACATATCTAATTTCCAGAAACAATTATATCTTACAGCAAAGGTCTGTTGGGTGGAGGTCAAAATAACAAATGATCAAAATAGCGAATGGTTAAAATAGCGAATGGTTAAAATAGCGAATTTCAAAATAAGGAACGTCTGAATTTAGAATGGCCATCATTATGAAATTCGCTAATTCAGCCATTCGCTATTTTGATCATTCGATATTTCGGTCTCCATCTTATTAAAATGCAGTCAAAATAGCGAATTACCAAAACAGCGACTGGCTAAAATAGCGAATTACATATTGATGAAATTCTATGTTTAGACGTTCCTTATTTTGAAATTCGCTATTTTAGCCTGTTGTTATTTTGGTCATTCGCTATTTTGACCCCCACCCGGTCTGTTGACATATGGTGTGCGGCCATTTTGCTTTCGGTATCTTTTGCCAAAAGTAAGCAAACTACTTGGCGCCACCTGTGTCCTAATCGGCAAACTTACCGACCAAAGTCGGTATCAAAATCTACTCCAGCATCCCCTTAAATTAGTCATTTTCGTAGGTTCGAATTCTAATTTTTAGTAGTAATGTTTTAGTAATTTACGATACTGCGAAAAATACACGGAGAGAAATCTTTTGTTGCATCAACAAATCAGTTGCTAATATAGTGACAGCAAAACTTTATTTCTTGGCCTAACAAAAATTATTTGCTAGGCTTGTCAAAAAATTTGATAGACCAGCAAAAATATTTTGAAAAAAGAAGTTTCGTAAGTAACAGATTATGTTAATTTGAAAGATTTTTTTGTGTATTTCCCGGATTTGATGTACGGTTTAAAAAGTGCCAGAAAGATACCGCATATATTGCGAATTCACAAAGATTTTACACTTTTTTTCTGTTGAATTTGAAATGACATAAAAGTTTTTAAAATTTACTTAATTTTTGTCTACAAACGACAGAAAATATTATTTCTAATCAAATGAACCCTTTTTTCTGTAAAAAATTATCGTAAATATTTCCTAAAGTGAAAATATAAAATTTTAACATAATATTTTCTGCACTTTTTATGTAAGGTGGATTAAAATTTGTTGCTCGATAATTACACCGAGAGAAAAGATTTCATTGACGCCAAAGAAATGGGTGGATAGATTTTTTTTTCATTGATTTCAACGAAATATTTCTTTGATTTCAATGAAATAATGCATTTGGATTTCAAAGATAACATTTCATTGCCTGTCAATAAAGATTTCCTTAGTGAGCATATAATAAAGAAACATTTTTTATTGTTTTAAAGAGACGTTCTCATTGGTTCAAAGAAACGTTTTCATTGATCTCTCTCTCGCACCTAACCTCACTTTTTTGTTTTCCGGTTCTCCCAAACGAACGGTTTTGAGTTTCGAGGAGCCAGAAGCTTAGCCTATTTCTGCCGTACTTCCTTACATATTCACAAAGTTTGATCTTTATCTGACGCGTACTTCAGGAAAAAATAGGTTTCGAAATTTTGAGCTGGTAAGAAAAAGGTTTCATTGAATCCGAGACGATATCTTTGAAATCAATGAAAAAGGTTCATTGTTTTAAAGAAAAGTTTCTTCGAATCAATATCACTACTTTTCATTGAGTTTGAGATCATTCAAAGAAAAGATAGTATTGAAATTCAAGTATTCCATTTTATTGGCAAAGATTTCCGTGAATCAATGAAACTTTTTCTCTCGGTATAGTGTTAAAGGTACATCAATGTCAATATTCTTTTTACCGTATAAAAAGTTGATATAAAAAAAATGAATATTCAAGATTGTTATTTGTGAGTTCAAAGTAGCCGGTACTTAAGTCTCTAATGTTTTCCCACGTCTCAAATTGGAGCATAAAATCTTGTTGACTATATATATCTAACATATATTACAACGTGTGAGTTGATTCAATTTTCTACCAAAAAAAAACTCGACTCGTGAAAATGGATAGAAACAGGTATCGTAATGGTTGTACGAAGGCGTAAGAGAAAACATGTTCTTCGCAATGTCTGATACTGTTGATGCCTGAGAAAAGGCGAAGAGCAAGAAGCTCAAGAAGAGGGAGCAGAGTGGATGTATAGGAGACTGCGAGAGGCATACACGTGGAAGAAGGAGGATAAATATACGCGGAGTTCGAGGAGAGCGTAGAGAAATGTGGACCGGGATAGTCGTGTCCTTAATTGACAGGCCTTGGTCCCGGTCGCGTTGCCTCTCCGGTTGAAAGTCGCGCGCGAGCGCGTACGGCTCTTTGGGACCCGTGCTGGCAGGACCTCGTTAGCGTGGCTCTCGCGGCTCTCTGCTTTCTCACTCTTGCGTTCAGCCGGGTCTCTCAGAACGCCAGTCAGAATGCCATCTGCAGCAGCAGGTATATATACGCCAAGAGTCCATGGAGAGGCTTGTAGAACGAGAGAGGAATATCCGTGAGGTCTTCCCTCTGCGAATATAAGGCAAAGAGCGAAAGAGAAGGACAGCTCGGGCGAGGAGAGACGTCTTTAAATTAGTCCGGACACATTATCGTCGATAACGCGCGCGCCCTGGCTACTACCATCCTCGTGCCGCGAGCGGCACGGCACTACGTTGACTCGATCAACGAGCGAAGGAAAAAATACAGCGATATAATGTAAACCTCACAGTCGTTGGCCACTTAACTGAACCGCATGACTTCCGTTATTGGCATATTTACATCTCTTTCTATTCAGAGCTATTTAATAGCGAATCGGCAACTACTTTTCTCGATTAAAGATAGAAATACATGTGGAAATCACTGATGATCAGCTGGTTCTTAATGTTATGCTTAGATGATCGAAATATATGTAAGGATATATTGTTTATACACCGAGAGAAAAAGTTTCATTGATTCACGTAAATCGTGGCCAATGAAATGAAATACTTGAATTTCAATACTATCTTTTCTTTGAATGATCTCAAACGCAATGAAAAGTTGTGACATTGATTCGAAGAAACATTTTTTTAAACCAATGAAACATTTTCATTGATTTCAAAGATATCGCCTCTGATTCAATGAAACCTTCTTCTTACCACCTCAAAATTTCGAAACCTATTTTTTCCTGAAGTACGCGGCAGATAAAGCTCACATTTTGTGAGTATGTAAGGAAGTACGGCAGAAATAGGCTAAGCTTCTGGCTTCTCGAAATTCGAAGTCGTTCGTTCGGGAGAACCGGAAAACAAAAAAGTGAGGTTAGGTGCGAGAGAGAGATCAATGTAAACGCTTCTTTAAACCAATGAAAACGGCTCTTTAAAACAATGAAACTGTTCCTTTATTATATGCTTAGTAAGTAAATATTTATTTACAGGCAATGAAATTTTCTCTTTGAAATTCAAATGCACTGTTTCATTGAAATCAAAGAAATATTTCGTTGAAATCAATGAAAAAAAAAATCAATCCACCCATTTCATTGGCGTCAATGAAATCTTTTCTCTCGGTGTACGCAATTTCTTGGTTAGACCAATCAGATTGTTGGTTATGCCAACCAAGTTATTGATTGTATTACAATGCGCTTGGTGGCGCTGATCAATAACTTGGTTGGTCTAACCAATAAATCGGCTGGCGTATATATAACCAAGCGCTTGGTTGGTCCAACCAAGCATTTTTTTCCGTGTACTCGGGTAGAAAATTTGTAGCTTTATATCCGGCGCCAATCAGGTCCCGCATAGTGCCATATCTGCCCTGACAGGGCCTTAATTTTCAATGTTAATATCTACGCTACCGTCAAATATTTTAACGAAAAACTGAAAAAATCGACAATCAAATAGCTTCGCTGATTAAAAAATTCCAGAATATTTTGTTGTATTCAAAATTGCACAATGTCATCGGGCGATTAAATATCCGATGCTATAATATAGTCGATTAGCTCGTACATTGCGAATTCTATAAAATTTCAAGTAAAGTACAATCTTTCCGATTGAGTGAAAAGTGAAGTAATTAATTTCTTTCCTAAATAATCAATATTATATACATTAAAAAGAATGTCGAAATTCTACTACTGTGGCATTGAAAACTTTCTAAAAATCTAAATATTTCACTTTGTATTTTTTTTCTTCTGTTTTTCGTTTCCACCATATATATAGTTTAAACTATTTATCATTAAAATGTGTTTATCTATCTATCTATTTCTAGCAGTAGGTTTAAATTAAAAGATGATTAGCTATTGGCATTGTGTAGCTGTTTATCGACCAAACTTAATTACATAATAAATTCACTGTGTATTAAATGGCATATAAAATAGAAGAGACTGGGACTATACCTGCCAATCACTATATTCCATTTCTATGGATTATTGCGACTCCAGCTTCTGTGTGATTTGTCCATATCTGCGTACTCCATACAATTCTGTCCTCACGATTCTTTCTCGCTGTCCTCTCCTTTAAGATTGCTTCTCGACTTGTACGTATACCTTGACGTTCTTTCTGCAACTCCACGCCAATTGCAGAGTTCCTCTCGCAAACGTTCGCCGCGATACTCTCGCGAATTCGATTGTCTTCCAAGAAATTTGTTTAGCTCTCTGGAATCTCACTCAATGTTTGATTGCCTCTCACGAGAAGCCCACCCAGAGAGAAAGAGTGTGTGGAGAGTTTGTTTGGGACCACGAAGACGTAGTTATAGTCGAGGCAATGAGATAAATAGATGTAGATATAGTTGTAGAAAGTGTATAGTTAAAAGTAATTGCTTATTGGCTACATTTAACAATATATACATAGGATGCTGTCGGACGCGGTTGTTAAGCCGATTGTTGAACTCTCACGAAGGAATTTAACGATGATGATTTTCAGGAAAGGCTCGAAGGATTTTTCTCGTATAGTTTTGTGTCCCAGTGTCATTCGATTCCTGATCATTAGTCACTAAGGCTGAATAATAATGAAGAAACGAATTTCGAGGTAGCAGGCGTTCGATGTCCCAAGCCTTTATTAGAGATCGAATCCTTAGTTGATGGATCGACCCAAGGACCGCGAGGGAACCTCTCGAATACACGAAGGTATGCGTGCGAAGAGCTCGCGTAAGACACACGTCAACCCCTTCGACTTCTCCTTATCAGAGAACCAGAAACGTACAAGTAACACAGGGCAACGAGAAAAGAGCAAGTGTAGCCTCTTGTA
Source organism: Ephialtes manifestator (assembly GCA_963970395.1). Taxonomy (NCBI): domain Eukaryota; kingdom Metazoa; phylum Arthropoda; class Insecta; order Hymenoptera; family Ichneumonidae; genus Ephialtes; species Ephialtes manifestator. The sequence goes on along the minus strand of OZ019975.1, from coordinate 26,282,953 downwards.
GATGTTTATATATATGTATATACTGTCCTGCACTGCACATAGAGGACTGTACATTCTGTATGTAGCTACTATGTATAACCATCGCACGAATGTACGTGCTGGAATGCGCTAAGTACTCGGGAAGCCGAGGATCGCATAGCACACTCGTTCTTGCGATCATCGCTCATTCGCTCAGCTAATTAACCGCGCGGGTTCACCGAACGTATCAACACCTGTACTCAACTACAGTCAGGATCATTCTTTTGGCAGTGAGTGAAAAATTATGGGGCAAATTGTTGAGAGATGGGAATGTTTGACATGACGTTCCGAAAATGCGAGACTCGCCCATTAAATCTTACGCTGACAAACAAGTTAGGCTTAAATATGTTTAATAGTCATGCTTTGATTAATTCTAGAATAACATTCGGGGGTAAGTCGTTACTGTAATTTTTATCGAGCACCTTAATTTGCGCCGTTTTGTACATGGGGCATTCCAGCCCGATTCGAGCTGGGTCTGACCCTCGATGTCCCCAATTTGGCTCGTAATTTTTTGTAGGTTTGGTTAGATCGTCAAATGCACCAGATTTTTATTTTTTATTTTTTCTATGCAAATTTTTTTTGTTATATTTTTTTTAAAGTGACATCCCGTGCAGAAATATAGTTGGGGCTCCAACTTGGCCCTTTCTAGATAGCCCTAATTGTAGTAGGGGCCTTACTAGGCTAGTCACGCTTGAAAGTACGGGCCTTTAGAGGCTCAATATGGGCGACCCTAGTGAGGGTTCCACATTTAAGCCTGATTAGGCCCCGAAGTTTGTCGTGGCTGCCTCTGTTGAGCCTAGTAGGGTTCTAGAGTGGATTCCCTATTGAGGATGCCACGTTTATACCTAAAAAGGCCCCTTATTTAATCGCGGCTGCCCGAACTAATTTCTGCACGGGATATCGAATGTTATCACTTAAAAATCTGAAAAAATGCTGAAAAATACATTGTTGAATATCAAAATTTTCTAGCTTATAGCCAAAGTGGGCAAGATTTTTATTCTTATAGTTTTTAAGCTTTTTTTATTTTGAAAAATTATTAAAAACTAGAAAAAAAAAATTAATTTACTCCAGGCGACTGTTCAAACGTTAATTTATGTAAACTCGAACTCTTTTTTTTTAGAAATTCTTCAGATTTTTCGAAACTAAAACTATTCCAGCACCATACAAGCTATATTCTAGCACCAGCATGCCATAATTTAAAAATCTAAAAAAAACCCCGTTGAATATCACAATTTTCTAGCTTAGAGCCAAATTGTGGAAGATTTTTCATCGTATAGTTTTTAAGTTTTCTTTATTTAAAAAATCATAAAAAATAGAAAAAAATCAACGAAACTGTATTTTTCAGAATTTGTACAAAAAATTACGAGCCAAATCGGGGAGGTCGAGAGACCCAGTTCGAATCGGGATGAAATGCCCCACATATTTTGATGGTTTCTAAAGTATTTTCTCTTGCTTTAATTCTGGGATATATTATCCATTTACAACTGCATGTTTGTGATGATACAATTATACGATACATTAGCTATCATTTTGGCAAGAAATTTTCACTTAAAAATGGGAAAATTAACACTGTCCCACACAAAGTCGTCTATGAATCATCAGGATTTCATTCTTATTCCGATAAGGTACTGATAAAAATACAAATGTTACCTGTAGGTCAGGTTCTGAGGATTTCGACCCGATTTGAATTTGTGATTTACCGCAAGATTTGAGTGAAAATGTCGCTTTACGATGCAAGGGGATTACAAATCTTTGCAGAAATTCCCAGAACAACCAACAAGATTTATTTATTTTCTCAACATCATGTAATTTGGAGACACCATTCAGTTGATGTATGCAATTTGATTAGTAAAATGATTTATAATAGCCCGAAAATTTTAAGTGCATCGAACTGAAAAAAAATGGATTGATAACTTTTGTCACGTTGACTGAGGAAAAAGATTCTTTATTCAAAAAACGTGTTATTGTAATTAGAATAAAATGGAAGGTTCAAAAGCTGTAGAATCATCGTTACCTCAATTGTCCACCTCACAATCAGATCCATATTAATGTTACTGTAATCCATAAAAAAAATATTAGTTATTATTTATTGCATAATATTTAACTCTCAATCGATTTATGATCTAATAATGAATCAATGATTCAGCATTAAAAATCGGTGGGAATCCAACAACAAACCATTAATTGCTTTGACCAAATGACTACATCGTCAATGACAATTTTTATGAAAGGATATTTGTGCTGTGGGTGTTCGAACGATTCAGAGACACGCGCGCCACACTACAATATATTACAATTTGTCTGAGAGAAAGAAACGCTTGTTTTTTTTTCGATGGACCCCCCGTGGATTTCGTAGCGCCAGGAGAAGGCCTCGCGGGCCTTGGGAGCTTATTGTGTTCGCTCCCATGCCTAGGTAGCCATATAATAGTAATATTATACTTTTTATTTTTTTTTCCTACCTTTCTCTTACCTTTTCTTTCTTTAATATTCTTCATCTCTGTCTATACACCAGCCATATTTATGCTCGTGACGAGGCAAGTACAAGATGGAGTGCGAGACGTATAAAAAATGTGTATAAAAGAGAGAAGAGTGACTCTCGTGCAGCCACCCCATTTCATCGGGAGATTAACGGCAGCGTTGAACTGTCGGGGTGCTGGTCCCACCGAGGATATTACATAAATTATTTAACGACCTTTGGTGAGGTCCCGCGACTAAGGCAAACTACTTAGAGCCCATAAAATCACTTTTACGTCGAGAGAGCTCCCAATGATCGCTTTTTAACACGATCGATTTATTACCGGTACTGACTTCACTACTAATTATACTACACACTAAGAACTTTAATGCTCCTTGCTATCTCATCAAGTTTCCGCATTCTCGTTGTTTGTTTGATTGAGCCGGAGGTACAAATACATCACTAATGTGAGTACAACCCGAGTAGAAATTTCATCAGGCATGTCTGCTGTCACACGAGGTCCAGATCAGTTTTAGGTACGGTAACCTTATTTGGGGCCGCCATAAATTCACCTGCTCAAGTCCAGTTAAGGCTAAGATATGGCATTCGTACTTAATAATGCCGTCTTTCCACCGGTTCAGACCCATGTCAGACTTTACATACGGTAACCTCATATAGATATGCCATTCATCGACCTTATCCGTTTCGCATAAGGTCTTCCTGTGGCATTTGGACCAAGATTTTGTCCAATTTACCTTTACTTTCCCTGGTCAGACCCGCATACGGTCTTCGTATGGCATAGTTTTTTTAAAATATGCCGTAAATTTACATTATCAGGTTCGTATAAGGTCCAGATACGGCATTCGTTGAAAACATTTAAAAATTATTGTTATGTAAAATCAATCTTTTCAGCACCTTGCGTGTGCTGGATTTTTTCACATATTTATCCCATCGAGAAGTATTCGAAATTTTCGCTGAAACTGACGTTTTACGGGACTGTACCGCTAGAATTATTTTGAAATCTATCCAGGTACTGACCGTCAAACACCAGTACCCGGATGGGTGACCGCCTCATCATGTTTGAATTTTGAATATTTCGGTCGTAGTCACAATAAATGGATGTACAGTCTTGACGTGTTTTCATTTTAAGTATACTTCAAATAGACAATAACCCGAGTAGAAATTTCATCAGGCATACCTGCTGTCACACGAGGTCCAGATCAGTTTTAGGTACGGTAACCTTATTTGGGGCCGCCATAAATTCACCTCCTCAAGTCCATTTAAGGCTAAGATATGGCATTCGTACTTAATAATGCCGTTTTTCCACCGGATCAGGCTGATGTCAGGCTAGACATGGTAACCTTATTTAGGGGTCGTCGTAAGTTCACCTGATCCGGTCCATATAAGGCCGAGATATGGCATTCTACTTTAAAAATTCCGACTTTCCACCGGATCAGACCCATGTCAGACTTTACATACGGTAACCTCATATAGATATGCCATTCATCGACCTTATCCGTTTCGCATAAGGTCTTCCTGTGGCATTTGGACCAAGATTTTGTCCAATTTACCTTTACTTTCCCTGGTCAGACCCGCATACGGTCTTCGTATGGCATAGTTTTTTTTAAATATGCCATAAATTTACATTATCAGGTTCATATAAGGTCCAGATACGGCATTCGTTGAAAACATTTAAAAATTATTGTTATGTAAAATCAATCTTTTCAGCACCTTGCGTGTGCTGGATTTTTTCACATATTTATCCCATCGAGAAGTATTCGAAATTTTCGCTGAAACTAACGTTTTACGGGACTGTACCGCTAGAATTATTTTGAAATCTATCCAGGTATTGACCGTCAAACGCCAGTACCTGGATGAGTGACAGCCTCATCATGATTGAATTTTGAATATTTCGGTCGTAGTCACAATGAATGGATGTACAGTCTTGACGTGTTTTCATTTTAAGTATACTTCAAATAGACAATAAATATATAAACTTTCTAAGATGTCAATGGCCGAGTGGGCTAAGGCGCAGAATTTTCACCCAGAGGATCAAGGTTCGATTCCCACCAACGACAAATAAATTTACATGTGTTTTTTTCAGCAATTAATATGTACTGAAAACTAAATAAGCTCGAATATCCAATAGAAAGTGCAAACTAAATCAAATTCGATGAGCGCAGATAATTATTTTGTAATTTATTTGCCGGTTTTATAAGTAGGGACTTAGTATGGCAGCCTCTATCCGGCCCTTATCTGGAAAACTTAATCTGGCCCGGATCATGCGCTGCGTTACTTTCCTGTAAGGCCCGTATAAAGTTGTCAGGCAGGGGCCTTAGATTTAAATCTGGCTACCACGCTAGGGCCTGATATTCCCCGTAGCTGAATTTTTACTCGGAAACAACAAAAATTAGTTTAGGTGCACTGAGCCTGATTTTTCATGATTACTCATTCAGAAAAATGTTTGCGGTGGATCGTCACGGCTCTAAAGTTGGGGTTGATTTATCTGTGAACTTATGGTGGTCGCATGTTAGCACATGGTGCAACGTTTTGGTGTCGATCATCGACAACAAGTTTACGGCAAGTAATAAACTATGAATGTACTGACTGAGCTCCCAATGATCGCTTTTTAACACGATCGATTTATTACCGATACCAACTTCCCTACTAATTATACTACACACTAAGAACTTTAATGCTTCTTGCTATCTCATCAAGTTTCCGCATTCTCGCTGTTTGTTTGATTGAGCCGGAGGCACAAATACATCACTAATGTGACTACCTATCTGCTATCCTACGATCTCTTTTCGATTACAGGTTTATTTGATGCCTGTTGGCCGAGATTTTGAGGAATTCAACGAAATGATGCCTGGACCAAAGAATCTTGAGGAGATGCTTGAAATGCCGATAGATTGAATGCTGAACTCGAGATTAATCGAGATAAGATGATTTAGTAAAAAATTCAAAGTAGCTACTCGTTGTTTTCTCAATTTGTTCGTTGTCATGAATTCTTGATACATAGTTGATTATACTGTAAAAAAATGTATTTCAAAATTAATGTATAAGTGCTGGAAGGTTTTATACATAAAGTATTATGTACTAAATTTAATATACAAGTCTTCTATAATTAATGTATGGAATAGTAATATTTATTATTTATTTTAATTTTAGTGTAAAAGTACTTTTATTTCAATAATTCTCTCGAATTTTACTATAGAAGTACTTTAATTTTATATTACAACTGTACATTACATTTAATTCACCAGTTTATGCATAAAAACGTCCAATCTTTTCTAACAGTGTACCATTACTGAGAGAAATCGCGGAAGTTCAGGCAACTATTAAGCCATAACTGTAGATTTTTAGTCCATCCAACAATTTGAATAGTTATTTTAACTGATTTATTAATAAATTAACTACGTTATCGTTACTGTAACTAATTCTATAGTTGTCTTAACATAATGTTCTAGTTACTTTAACAGTGAACATATAGTGAAATACAACCTTAGCTATTTTCTTATAGTTAGTATAACTTTATTATTGTAGTTCCAATGACCATTTCAAAATCGTTAAATAATTTCTCAAAGAATACTATACTTGTAATTATATTTTCTATGAAGAATACATCGCATCTATCGCTAAATTTTTAAAACAATATATATTTTGTTACGATAACTATTTTTAACTGTTGCATTGTCTATAAATAGTTAGTACAGGTAATTTTATTTAAATAGCTGAGGTTGTATTTCACTATAAATTTATAGTTACCAGTATCTTTTTTTTCTCTCAATGATCAAAAATGCGATTTTGATACAAATAGAAATTTCATTCAACTAAAATTTAATTAAGTTATCACTATTTTGTTATAGATGAACGAAGTGATATTTGGATGTGTTCTATTTTTCTTGGAATATAAAGTTGACTCTAAAGTGATTTGATTTATTTTCTTTGTCTACTGTTGAGATGCATCTGCAATGCACAGTATGCGTTTAGGTTCGAGTAGATAATTCTATAACCATTACATTTTTCGACAATATAAAAAATTATTATATTTATTCTCATGTATAGAATCCACTTAAAAATAATGTCCTTCGCCAAAATATCCTTGCAACGCCACATCAATAACTTTACCATTGATTTCTGAATTGTAAACAACTTTATCACCATTTAATTCCGGAACCATCAATGCTGAAAATTACAACTCTGCGACGTTGATGACAATAAAAAGTCTGCCGTCAAATAAAAAAGAAGAGTTGTTCGGTGATAAATTTGTAATATAGCAAAGTCGTAATGGACCGAATGATATGATTTCCGGAACTAAAATCATTATAGACTTGTTTTCCGCCGAAAAACTTAATAGTAAAGTTATAAATGTGAGTCGAATAAGTACCGATTTTCAGCAAATACATTTTTCATAAATATTCTTGACTCAACCATATTCAGGTTCAATCAAGGTATTATTACATTCTACACAATATTTTGTTTTCGAATCACACCCAGAGAAATCGGTTTCATGGGTTTATTTAAATCAAATATGGGATTTATTTCAAATAAAAGAAATTTCGGTTGAATGAAATAAATTATATTAAAGATTAATACTGATTAATTTGTCTGCAATAAATTCTATTTGATCGAAATAAAATCCTATTAGACCAACCATTAAATAAATTTCTTCTTCAAATGCTAGGATTTTATTTTCATCAAATAGAATTTATTTCATTCAAATGAATATTGATTTCAAGTAAGTTTTATTTTACCGAAAAAAATTTTTATAAATTTTAAATAGATCCCGTATTTGATTCAAATAAACCTATCAAACTTATTTCTCTGAGTGAAATTTCAAAATATGTCCTTCAGAGCTTTGAATGCAATCAAAAACAGTTTCGAAATCATTGACACTAATCCAACGATTAGAGAAACTGTTTTTGATTGCATTCAAAGCTCTGAAGGACATATTTTGAAATTTCACCCAGAGAAATAAGTTTGATGGGTTTATTTAAATCAAATATGGGATTTATTTCAAATAAAAGAAATTTCGGTTGAGTGCAATAAATTATATTAATGATTAATACTGATTTATTTGTCTGCAATAAATTTTATTTGATCGAAATAAAATCCTATTAGGCCAACCATTAAATAAATTACTTCTTCAAATGCTAGGATTTTATTTTCATCAAATAGAATTTATTTCATTCAAATGAATATTAATTTCAAGTAAGTTTTATTTTACCGAAATAAAATTTTATAAATTTTAAATAGATCCCGTATTCGATTCAAATAAATCCATCAAACTGATGATTTTTGTAGGTGCAATTGCAAAATATGTCCTTTAGATGTTTCAATGCAATCAAAAACAGTTTCGAAATCATGGACGCTAATCCAACGATTTCAAAGGCGCTGAATAATACATTGTATCAAATCCTATTGAAAGAATTGAATCTTTCGAAACGGTGGGAATCCCTCAATATCGGAGTTATCTCGAAAACCCGAAATAACTTCAAAGATAAGATCAGACGAACATTGATATCGAAAGATATCGAGAGAGCAAAGGACATACATACCTAAATACCAGTTTCCAGAATTAATTCCACGAATTCTGAACTTCTAACTGCGGCATGCTGTGACGGAATCATAAAACGGTAGCTGTGCCGCTGCTGGCTGGAAAGTCTCCGTGCCACTTTGAATAATAATTAATATAAACCGCAATTATCGTTCTCTCTCGTGTCCAGGTTAATTACGAGATGGGTGATGTCAGTGCGAGGCGCCCAGGCGACGAAGCGTTTGGGTCCAGCACGGATTCCTCTTTGCTACCTGTCCGTGTCTCTCGCTTCTGTCCCAAGAAATTTCCCTTCAACCGCGTTTTACTATAATAAAGTGGAATCTTTATTTTCTGGAGTTAGGACGTTTGCGCGTAGGGCCGTCGTTGGTTACGACGGTGAGGAGCATGCCATCAGCGTTGTTCTACCTGCTTTCGTATTCGTGTCGTGTTTTCTAGGGAAGACAAAAAAAAGAAAAAAATGAGAAGAAAAGAGCGAAAGAGACGGAGAGGAACGTCAGAAAGATTTAGTCCGGGCATTCTCGGGCACCCGCAGGACTTCACGACGTTAACGCGCGCCAGCACGACTCTGTCTCTTTTCTTCTTCTTTTTTCTGTTCTTCTACTCTGTGGGACACTCCGCACTCCCCGCGTTTGGACATGATTTGTGAATTGTTCTGCACGACTGACCCTGACGCTTCTAATTATTGCCTGTGCAACGGGAAGTCGTATAACGAACTGACCAACGGACAGTCGTCCCAACAAATGCATCATTTTGCTTAGCAGCTTTTGACTGGGCCATCAATCTGTGGATACATATCATTCGTTGCGAGTTTCAGACTTATTGAACAAAAATTAGTTTAGGCGCATTGAGCCTGATTTTTCATAATTACTCATGCAGAAAAATGGTTGCGGTGGATCACCAGCTGTCAGCACTCATAATTAACCCACTGACACGGCTCTAAAGTTGTGGTGAGATTTATCTGTGAACTTATGGTCGACTCGTGTTAGCACATGGCGCAATGTTTTGGTGTCGATCATAGACAACAAGTTTACGACAAGGAATAGACATGAATGTACTGACTTATAATCGATTTTACAGTCGATGACAAGTAGTGCATGTGTCAACTATATGTTCATAGACAAAACACAATGTAAAAAAAATCTACTTGAATTTTAGTGTACTTTTACTGGAAGTTTTTATTCATAAACTAGTATATTAAATTTAGTATACAAGTGTAATGTAAAATTAATGTATGGTACAGCACATTCAATAATTTACTTTAATTTTAATAATTTGTTTTAATTTTACTGAAAAAGTACATGAATTTTATACCACAATTGTATATTAAATTTCGATGACGAGTTTATGAATAAAAACTTCCAATCTTTTTTAATAGTGCAGCTATTATTACTGGCTACGTCAGTGGGTTGAGATTATGTGTTGATGACTGCTGATCAATGACAAAGATTTCAATTTTTTTGCCGCGGAAAATCAGGAGGACGTACTGCTTTTTTCCTCTATTTTGATAGAGTCCTAAACTTAACATAATAACTCTACAATCATATTGTTAACTGTGAATTTCGATTGACATATTCGACGAAGAAGGTTCTACTTCTAACTTGAGGCAACGACGTTCAAACCTTGAAGCGTCTTGATGGTTTCGTTTTTTTTTTGTCAGAATTTCGCTACGTCGCAAATAATAAAGCATTAAGTGTATGGAAATATTGATTTCATAGTCAGTAATGAATTATGTTTATGTAGAAAGATACATCTTTGACATTTGAAAAACTTATATTTGACTGTTTTGGCATCATGAACATGTTAAAAATATGAAATTCGCCTCTTATAGCACTAATTGAATCAAGTTAATTTCTGTTGAAATTATTAAATTATCATATGAAATAAATAGAGAAATCATAAAAAATCACGTGAAATAAAACGAGGACAACAAAAATCGTTACGTTAGGCTAGCAAAAAAATTGGTCAGCCCAGCAAAAAGATTTGTCAGCTGAACAAAAGATTTGTCATCATAGCAAAACTGTTTTGTCAGCCGAACAAAAGATTTGTCAGCCTAACGTAATGATTTTTGTTGTCCTCGTTTTATGTTGTCACAACACAGAAATTTCTCTCCGTGCGTTTGCCGAGTTACAATTCAAAGCTTCATGGAATGATTACGAGTTCTACTTCTAAATAAAAAAAAAAACTGAAATAATTAAACCAAACATAGCAATAACATATTTTAGAAATTATTAATAGAGACATAATTTTTCTCTTTTACAGCTCGGCGAATTTGACGGTCAACGGAAATCTTTTTTACCGTTAACAACCCCTGAAGGTTTCCTCGTGCAATGTCGTGAACCTGTCAGAAATCTTGGCGACCAGAACCAGGAATACATTCTACATGCTATAGGAAAGTCGTAAACGTCTGGCTGGTCCTACCTGCTGCAGACAGTCCCGCACCTCTGCGATGGTCCGCTGTCTCTCCCGGGGGCAAATCTCCCGTTAGGAATTCTTAAAACAATGCGAGGTGACATCTCACCGCATGCTGGAGCATAACTCGTGCCTGTGAGGCCCTTCGGGCCCCGGAGCATAGACTCCAACGCACCGAGGGATGTTTCTCACGACCCCTGGTCCCCCCGGTATCCAGTCGTACCTATGTCTCGAAACGACCGTGTATACCGTGTGATTTGTGTGTCGTCCAATCTTGAAATACTTTGCTCTCTGGCTCCTGGAAAATGTATCTTCCACCGAATCCGATTCGGGAAACGACACTTTGTCGGAAAAGCGAGTCTAGACAGACGACTGACAGAAAAACAACTCGCTATTCGACTATTCCTTGGCAGAAAAAAATGCCGAAACAAACGATGAAAGCATTTTAGTCCCATGTTGAACAGAAGAGGTGAGTTTTAGAAGTTCAAGTATTTTATTAATATAATATAATATGTACAATGTTTTATGTATACACCGAGAGAAAAAGGGTGCAAAGTAGAACCTTGCACATTGTTTCCTCATTATTTTTCGCTTCTTACGAAGCTCCCTCTATGAAGAAGTATGTTATTCAATTTTTAGGTTCCTCATAGAGCAAGCTTTGTAAAACGCGAAAAATAATGAGGAAGCAATGTGCAAGGTTCTACTTTGCATCGTTGTTTTAATTCGATAAATATACATGTTGTGGATTCGCTTTTTCTATTTCGTTATTACGTTATTTCGTGATTATTAGAGCGTTTCCGAAAGTGAATGTGATATGTATATTTTTAAAAATAATTCAACATTCCATAAAATCAAAAATTTCATACCGTTCGTCACTAAATTATACATATATAATGGCTGAATATTGTTTCATTTATATACAAAATTTGAGATCGCTATCTTAAGTTTTGCAAAAGTTATAATAGAGCGATAATGTCAATTTTTTGAAAAATTCAAAACATCATAAAATTTTAACGGTTCGACCGATCTTAACCAAATTCAATAGCGATCACCGGCGTATGAAAGCTCACATTCATGCCAATTTTAAGATCAATATCTCGAAAATTGAAGAAGTTATCGCGTAAGCAGACATTTTTCAAAAAATTAAAAAACGCGTAATAATTTAACGATGAAGTGGATTTTAACAAAAATCTGTATGAACGATGAGGCTTGATTCCTCTATATATGGTACAAATTTCAGCTTGATATCTCAAAGCATTCCCGAGTTATAAAGGTTTACATTTTTCGATCGTGTAACATACACACACACACACACATACAGACATTTTTTCTAAATCACTTTTCTTGACGTTTTGGCCCATTCTGAGTGTACTGACATGAAAATCTCGAAAAAAAAAATTCACGAAAACAAAGCTTCCTCTATGAGGAAGCAAAAGTTTCATTGATTCACGGAAATCTTTGTCAATGAAATGAAATACTTAAATTTCAATACAATCTTTTCTTTGAATGATCTCAAACTCAATAAAAAGTAGTGACATTGATTCGAAGAAACATTTCTTTAAACCAACGAACCTTTTTCAATGTTTTCAAAGATATCGTTTCTAATTCAATGAAACCTTCTTCTTACCAGCTCAAAATTTCGAAACCTATTTTTTCCTGAAGTACGCGGCAGATAAAGCTCAAATTTTGTGAGTATGTAAGGAAGTATGGCAGAAATAGGCTAAGCTTGTGACTCCTCGAAACTCGAAGCCGTTCGTTCGGGAGAACCGGAAAACAAAAAAAGTGAGGTTAGGTGCGAGTGAGATCAATGAAAACGTTTCTTTGAACGAATGAAAACGTCTCTTTAAAACAATGAAATTGTTTCTTTATTATATGCTCACTAAGTCAATCTTTATTTACAGACAATTCAATGTTCTCTTTGAAATTCAAATGCACTATTTGAAAAAATCAATCCACTCATTTCGTTGGCGTCAATGAAATCTTTTTTCTCGGTGTAATCACATATATTAATAATTCCGCCAATGGATCGGACATTGTCCAATGGGCCATCGACCTGGGTCCTTCAGCCCGCGGTGAGTTTTATTATATTAAAATTCGAAGTTAACGTCATTTACTCGAATATAATTTTCAATTAATTTATAACCATTTGATGAACCTTGTACCAAAATAATAATCTCAAACTATTTTGCAGGTGCAAAATGGAATTATGAAGAGGATTCTGATCAAGGCCAGAGAGTAAACAAATGTCATACTATGTAAGACCATTGCCGAAGCATCTGTCACACAATTTTGATCAAATTCCCGCAGTACCATCGAAGATTAAACTTAAATTTGATCTTGAAAACCAGAGCTGGAAAAATCTGTTTCCAAACGTAACTAACAAAAAAAAATGCAGACATAATTTCAATAAACATTGCCATGTTATGATCATCCAATTTTAATTTATTTCTGATTCTCTATCGTACGTATCTCTTTAAATATTCGATTCACTTCATGAGTCAGGATTTGTAGGAAATGCAGAGTGGTCAGTCTAATTCTGTTCCAGCACAACCATGCCACAAGGTGGAAGGTGGACAATAGTCAGGAGCCAAGAGCGATACCTTTGGGCCCTTCTCTTCGCTCCCGAAACTACGAATGATAATGCAGTCCGGGATATCGTATTGAAATCTGGCGCTACCGAGGAGCTACCTAGAAGCGTGGTGCCAGAAGATTTCTACATACATTCATACATGGATATATGTATATAAATCGTCTCGACGTTTGCTGCGCTACACTAACATACAACCGGGCGCCAAAATAGATGGACCTCGTTACAAATGGAATGGAGTTTATAATCAGTATCTTCCCGGTGGTATCTGGGTCCCGGAGTGTGTGCCCCCTTCGCCTCCGCAGCCTGGAGAACGGACGCGTTGCGACGAACACCGGTGCTCCTTCCGAGACCCTCACGAGTTCCTCCTCAGCTGCAGACCCCTTCTACTGACTCTCACCCTCGTGTCTTGGTTCTCCGATTCCTCGTACTCCTCGTACTCCTCGTTTCGTGTATCCCTGCTTGTATACCATGCTATACCTTCAGCTTCGAAAGAGTTACATGGGAAGGGTTCCTGGTCCCAATGGTCCAGTCGAGAAGCATGGAAGCCACCTGCGAACCGTTCCTGCGACGATAAAAAAAGTTTATAATGGCTGCTGAACGACCCCCTTCGATCCGATGTATATTTATCATTGGATGCTATAAGATTTTTTTATTTCTTTGTGTCAGAAGTCACGACCCCGATTTTTGTACCGTACAGTTTTTTGGATATAAGACTGAAACTCTTTTTTTCTGGATATCGTTATACACCGAGAGAAAAATATAGTACTGTTACGTCCGGGCTTATTTTTCATTATTGAAAATTAAACAAAACAATAAATAAATGTTATTATTAATTCTTTCAAATTATTATTATTATTCTATTAAGTAAAAATGAAGTATAATAACAATAAATTGGTCATTCTTCTTTTTCTTACACCTAGCAGCGGGAAGCGCTACTGGATGCGAACTTTTTACATTAGTCAGCTTTCCCACGCCGAATAGCAGGGCACCGCACATCTATGAGATGCGCGATGTCCTGCATCTTTAATTTTTGTATTAATGCGCCGTGTCTTTAGTACTACTTGTAATTTCCAACATAGTCAGTCTTACTCCAGGGCGAGGGGGGGGGGGGGGGGGGGCAGACTAAGCTGGTCGATCCTCGTCAACAATTAACAAATTTAAACATTATAAAACTCAAACCATTATAATTTAACTCCCGTGACTAAAATTTATATTAATTGTTTTAAAGAAAAAAATGCATACAATTATTCAATCACCCAGTCGCTTCCTCCAACCCCTGAGGCGGCACAATCCGTTTTAAAATGGAGGAACAAATAAATCAATTTTCATTTGTTGCGTCTTTTCCACAAAAATAATACAATAAATTAAAGCCATGACGTAACAGTACTCATTCCCAGATTCGCATAGTAATCGGTATCCAAAGTGGAAACATGGCATTTTTTTCCAGACACATACAAAGATTTACTAGGCGTCGTCCGCTGTACTATTTACGCTAAATACGTTAGCGGGCGACGCCTAGTAAATCTTTGTATGTGTTTGGAAAAAAATTCCATGTTTCCACTTTGGATCCCGATTACTATACGAACCTGGGAATGAGTACTATATTCCTTCTCTCGGTGAACAGAGCAATGCGGGTTGAGGAAGGGAATAAAAAGTATTATAGAGTAGGCTGCCATTAAATGGACTATAATAAATAGCCGTGAAATTTCGAATTTTGACACATTTATGCACTGTATCATTAATTTCTTAACCAGAGAATCTGATTTCAAGGAATGTATCTGTTAAAGTATAATAAGGAAAAAAGAAATATTAATAATTCAATGAACCAGTCATTAAGGGGAGGGAATCAGGTAAAAAGAATTGATTTTGGAAATTCAATGTCATCCAAATCCTATTGCATATAAAAATGCCCAATGCACTATATTGTTGGTGCTCGATGAAAGGATTTTTTACTGTCGTCTGACTTGCATATACTTTTTAATATTATCTTAAGCAAAGTTCTTAGGTTTTCCATTCTGCGCATGATTCATATCAAACTACTAGGCAGAATGGAATGGTTGACGTCTCATTTTCTTCTTCATGAAAAGATACACCGGCTAAATGAAGCAAATGTTAATAAAAGGTAATATTTTTTAAGTGACATAATTGTTAATAAATAAATTTTATGCTATTTTCTAAATCAGTGATTAACTTTGCTTTCAGAATGACAAAAAAATAGTTTGCTCCATTTAGCCGGTGTATCTTTTCATGAAGAAGAAAATGAGACGTCAACCATTCCAATCTGCGTAGTCGTTTGATATGAATCATGCGCAGAATGGAAAATCTAAGAACTTTGCTTAAGATAATATTGAAAAGCATATGCAAGTCAGACGACAGTAAAAAATCCTTTCATCGAGCACCAATAATATAGTGCATTGGGCATTTTTATATGCAATAGAATTTGGATGATATTGAATTTCCAAAATCAATTTTTTTTACCTGACTCCCTCCCCTTAATGGATGCTGAATATGGGAATTTTGTATGTTTGAATTGGCGCGAAAAAATTAGCGGGTTGAAACCAAAAATTCGTAAGAAAAAATTCATGAAACTATGCATAAGGGATTACGACAATTTACAAGGTAATTCCAGTAATATATTCTCGTATTTTTAAGGCGCGACTGGAACCGTGTGTGACAATTTATTGTTTAGAATGGGGCAAATTAATGAGTGCCTGCAAACATGCCCGCAATTTTTTTTTATCATGTAGAGTGCAAGGCAAATGTACCCCTGGACACTTAACAACGATGTCCCAATCACTGGACATACATAGAAAATCGTATTTGCATCTGTCCTGGAAACACAGTGTGTCCAGTCACTGGAACATGTCCATGTCTTTAGGACATTTATCTTACGTTTTCCTGGTACATACTTTTAATTCAATTTAAGTGTAATTTTTACTTACTAGGATATAAAAATGACCAATGTTGAACGTAAAAATTGCGTTTCACAAAAAAAAAAAATACTTAAGCAATGTTCAATTCGCCACACTCAGAGAAATCGTAGTAGTATAGTCAACTATAAAGTGACAACTATTAATTTTTAGTTCGTGCAACTATTTTCATAGTTACGATGACTGTGAAAATAGTTATGGTAATTATTTGTTAGTTGTGGCAACTATTAAAAAATTGGTCGTACGAACTAAAAATGAATAGTTGGTACTTTATAGTTCCTAGTAGCATAGTTTTTTCTCAGTGCAGTAATAAATAGTTATTACTTTGTAGAAAGTTATAAATATACCACAATTACACTGAGAGAAAAATCTCGTACTTTAAATAAAAATATAGTTAGACCGACGATAATCTAACTATAAACTATAATTCCCAGGAGGAACTTCTGCTTTTTATGGTTATAGCAAATATAAGAAAATCGTTGAATGAATCATTAATATAATTCCCAGGAGGACCGTCTATATTTTATGGTTTCAGCAAATATAACTATAGTAGCAATCATCAAAGTGATAATAGTTTCAAAAACTATTCTAATCGTTTCAAATATGCCGTTTCGTTGCATATAGGATTTCAATGTTTGTTTCCAATAACCTTGCAAGTATCGGTTATTGAATCATATTATCATCGCTTCAACCATAAAACATTGCAAGCCTTCCTATATTCGTTTTATCATGTGAAATCGTTAAATCAACGATATGCTTTTCTCTCAGTGTACTTATTGAAGGATTTGCCGAATATGGGCTTCCTCAATATTTCAAAATACCCATAAAAGTTCATGCAGATTAGTCATTAGCGGACGAATTTCGATATTTTAACGAACGGAACCTGTTGGTATAATACACATCTTGCAATTGTGTCAAACCCATCGCTATTAATAGCAACTACGCTGTACAAGATACAGTATTGGTAGATTAGGTATCCGCGTTGGATGGACTTCAGAGAGGGTAACCGGTAACCCGTTGGTGATAGGCCGCGATAAGAAGCTCCACAGTTGAGTAAGCAGGAGATCTTCGTCTGCGGTTGCTGCAGTGGTAGCGTTGTATGTTTGATACCAAGAATAAGAAGAAGAAGGAGGAGGAGGCGGAGGAGGAGACGAGGGAAGGAGCGCGACGACAGAAGGAAGTTTCTGCAGAAGCTGCGTTGCAGGATCGCATGCAGAAGTTGCACGCTGTCTCAGGATGAGAGGATCGAGAGTCGAGGCGAGATGCGAGGTCGAGAAGAGAAGAGAGTTCGAGGAAGAGGAGCAAAGTGAGAGAGAGAGAGCAAGAGAGAGGGAGATGGAGGAATTTCCTCTCTGCAGCAGAGAAGTAGCATCAACCGCAGCAGCTCAGAGGCCATACGGACGAGTCAGCCGCAGCAGGAGAGAAGTCCGCGAGGCGATATATATTTGCATGCCGTTTGCAGAGAGTGGAGACGCGCGAGAGAGCTGAGATACCTCTGAGAGAGTCCGAAGGGGGCGTGGGGTTCTTCTCCATTGGCTCACCATCCGAGTAATGGTTGCTTGCATTAGCTACTCTCCTCGGTTCTCGATTCCCCTTATAGGCCACTGTATACTACGTACATATACGTATATACACATATATATATACCAACTGTATCTTGTATGCCCCATGCACTGTAGTACATACAGGAGAACTAACTGCTGCAAGTGAGGGAGTGCAAGAGTGAAATCAAGTAAGACAGAAAGAGAAAAGGCGAATGAGCTGCCGTTGGCGTGCTCGATCCTCTCTTCGATGCAACTCTCTTGAGCCAGCGGGATACCAAGGAGAGTTCTCAAGCGCTAGAGCATTGCTCTGGCATCGATACTCCACGGTACTCAATGTAGTCGACAGGAGTCGAGTCCTCAGTACATACGGATATACATACCATGTATATGACTATAAGATATAGCTAATATTCAGCGAGCGTCGACGTCCCGTAGAGCAAGTTAGCAGTCTGGACGTCACAGACTTATGTACGCCATAGTTATGTGGCTTATGGTGTATGTGTGTGTGTCTCCTTCTCTCTGTCTCACCTTCTGTCGCGTCCGGCATAGAAATTGGGTTCACGCTCGCGCGAACCCGGTAATTAGCGAGTCTCGGCCAAATGACGGCCGCTTGCTCGCTCGCGGTCCCACGAAGAAACCTCCGTCTCACTCTCGTTCACGTCGTCGCTATCCCATATGCCGCCCCGCGCGCACAGTATGTAGTAGTTGGCCCTGCCGTTGGTTGAAAGATTAAAATCTCACCGCTGTGTGCTTTCCGCATGTAACGCGTCGAGCGAGTAAGCCAACTTTTAAAATAATTCCGGCGTTCTCTCTTTCTCTCTCTCTCTCTGGTTCTCTTTTGGTCGTTCTCTCGTGGCAGTGACTCGGATCGGAGGAAGTAGTGTAGGTGGTTAACTGTATATATGTAAAGGAGAACCGTCCACCGGTGCATTAGTCTTTGTGTGCGCAGGATGGTATGTGTCATAGCTTATGGGAATTTATCAATGTGTGACTTGCTGCTTCTTCGCTGCGGCGCAAGGCCCTCTGGCTATGTATGTATTATGTGTTCTGGAATACGTATGGAACACCCTGGAAAAGTGTGTAAGTTCGTCAGTGAGTGCGTGCTGCCGAACCGACGCCGATGCGTTGTGATCCAGATCGAGAGGGGATCCTTATCTTACTCGCGGCGGGCTGGACGCGTCGGTCATGCTTCGTTTCCCCGCAAAACCGTCTCACCTGGTTCTTCTTCCTTCCTCACTCTCGCGGGGCGACCGCAGGGCACTTTGCCCTCTGACGCGACCGCCTCGTTGTACCACAATTCTTTTATGTGGCATTCACGATTTTTGTAACGTCCAGTTTTGAGGTTTCTTAGCTTTGGTTTTCTGTCAATCTATCGAATTGTGTCATTAAAATATTGGTTCTAAAGGTAATCCGAGTTAAAATTAAAACCCTTCCAGCACGATTCGTTGAATAAAAATGGGTAAAATATGCCACTTTTGGAGGTTTGTACAAGGGTCTAAAAACCTTATCTCACTCTGTACAACCTAATTGGAGGTCCAAACATAAGAATTTCAGTCTACATTAGACTCCGTTTATTCCATTCGGGTAATATCTGCCATTTTCGGAGGTTTTGACGAGTGTCAAAGGAATGGGGTAAACTCCGTTTACCCCGCGGGACTGCTACATTTAGGGCTTGAAGAGGGTCTAAATTTCAACTCGGGAAGATCTTGAGGAGCTTCGCCTCCGGTTTGGGGTTTTGACTCCATTACCGTGTTTATTGTACGTGTTCTGATTTGAGATAGACCGAAAATTTGTGATTTTGATTATAAAAAGTAAATTTAAGCCTTTCTGTATATTATGTTGATAAGAAAAATCGTTATCAGTGAGAACCAAATTGGTTAAGTCACCGGAGAGGACATTTGTTTTATAAAGTCCAGGTTTGAGGTTTCTTAGCTTTGTTTTTCTGTCAATCTATTGATATCATTACAATATCAATCTATCGAATTGTGTCATTAAAATCGTGGTTCTAAAGGTAAGATCTTGAGGAGCTTCGCTTACGGTTTGGGGTTTTGACTCCATTACCGTGTCTATGGTACGTGTTCTGATGTACAATAGACCAAAAAGTTGTGGAAAGTTTTGAAAACAAACGCGATTTTAAGCTTTCCAGTCTGTTAATTTATGTTGATAAGAAAAATCTTTATCAGCGGGAACCAAATTAACTACGTTAACGGAGACGATCTTTTTAATGTCCTGTGTTCAGGTATCTAAGATTTGCTTATTTGTGAATCTACTGATAAATTAATATTGTCATTCCAATCTATTTAATAGTCTTATTAAAATGATGGTTTTAATAACAAAAGGTATTGAAAACCTTATCCTCCGGTTGGTGGCTTTGAATCCATTCTCTTGCCTGCGGTAAGTCGTCTTCCGATTTCAGATATACCTAAAAGTTGTGATTTAGAAAAACAATAGTACTTCTAACCCACTAAACCGCGAATTGTTTTACAAGGTGACAAAAGCATCTGTCTAAAGTGGGTCTCTCATAATAACAATAACTTTCTGGACCATTAATTTATGTCGACAAGACAAAAAGATGCCTTATCAACTAGAACCAAATTAGTTAAATGATGGGATTCAGGTTAAAATCCATTCACCTCATTTGTTCAGCTCCTATTATATGAAACATGGTACTATATGAAAATTATTTTCTATGGATCCGTTAAACCAAGAATTTATATGATTATTTTTTCCACTCGGGTTTCGGCCAATCAAAGCGCAGTATTTGAAGCTACCCAACAGTTTTATATCGGAAATTTCTTAAAAATTTCCGATGAGATTTCATATGTTTCCTCTAATTTTCGGCGCATTTCACACTAATTATTGTATTTGACATACAAAAGTGGGTTACTTTAAACATGATTGAAAAATTAGTCGCTTTGGAAAAGTTTCTCTAAAAAATATTCAGATGCTGTTTCCTGCACTCTGATTGACCGCAGATCGAGAGGAAAAAATAATCCGTCAAATACCACTCGTGCTTCAAAATTAATCGGATATTTTTGAAGCACTAGTGGTATTACTACTGATAAAAGCATGTGGATATTGCCACATGCACCATCTATCATCATTTTTCTCTTTAAAATCTGCACCAACGATAAAAAAACCAGTGGACTAAATGTTACCGAAACACAACCTTGTTTTTGAAAAGATTTATCCTTTCAGCATGATAGTAGCTTTTCTGTTTTCGTTAATGAAATTATAACTTATTTAAATAATTCCTTTATATCTGTATTTAAGTTCGTGAGGTTCTTTCAATTTTGCCACTATGTTAAATTGTTGCACTCGTGTCAGAATTTACAAACAGGATTTAAGAAAATTCGGCCTATCAGTTTCCAAAGCTTTGAAAACTTAGCTAGTATGTCGGGTGTAAAAAGGAGTTATTATTGTGAGTGACCCACATTAATCAGACGCTTTTGTCACCTTGCAAAGCAATTTGTGGTTTAGTGGGTTAGAAGTATTATTTTTAATATAATATACGAGCAGCAGACAAGTAAGATATTTGTCGATGAATATCGCTGATTTAACCTGACTACCTCCCCTCAAGCGATTCCTCAGATAAGACCTTGTACTCAGGAAATTAATTAGTACCTTCGTTCCTGCCATAAAGCCATGAAAACGATATTAATGGCGGAAGTAAGAAGCTATTGCTTTTTCGATTGCTCATTACCCTGTGTTTTTTATTCATCCATAATGTCTATAAAATCATTTGGAAAACCGTTTATTTTTTTCGTTTGCAATAATATTAATGGAGTAAATAATTCGAAGAAAAAAAATCAATATTAAATAATTAATGAATCCAATGAATGAGAGTTTGAAAGTAATTTGACGGTTGTAACTCTAGTTCTGTTAGTGAATGTGCGATTAAATTGTTTCTGTACTATTTACATCGCGTTTTCTCTTGCAATCATTAAACGCGAATTAGCAGCTAACGATTTTGTGCATAAAAAGTGGTTTCGCTTTCTACGAGACACGTGGGCGTTCACATATTTGTAAATTTGACGTGTTGCTTTCTGGATGTTCTAGACATATATTGTATATGGATTATGGAACAAAAAACAGGTACGAGGTGTGTATAACAGTTAAGCGGCCGGTTCCGCTTTTGCGCGCAACAGTGAACTATACTCGTGTATATAAAAATACATACGCACTGTATTTACTATTGTTACATTACGTTGGCCACCGAGATGAGAAGCGAACGCACTTTCGAGACACGCTTCGAAATCGCTGGCCCGGCTCCCGCTCGTCGTTTCATGATTTTAGAGCGAGACGATCATACACGCTCCAATTATTTTTGGACGGGATGTACACAGTGATATCCAGCCCAGAACGCGACAGAAGAAGTTTAATTTAAGAGATCGAGAATACGATATCCGTGTATTAAAATTTCAGCTATAAAAATGCACTCATTATTCGCAGTTATTGCATTTATAAAATTCTTGCAAGCTTGAAACTGCGGCGAACATCGTGCTCATCAATTTAATATATGTGGCAGTATAAAAAAAAATAATACTAGATTGTTTTCACAAGATTGTACTTATTATAGTCCCTGAAAAGGGTTTTGGAATAATTACAATGACCCTTTATAGAATTATGGAAATATGGTCTAAATGAACACTAATAATAACAGGATGAAAAGACATCAATAATCATTTAATGTCAAAAGTGGTTTCTATTAGTTCAGTACTGAGATGTAATATTTATAATATAAGCATGCAATCGTGAATACTTTTTTCGTTTCATTGTAAACTTTAAAATGGAAGGAAGAGTAGGTGAAGATATTTGCAGGCTGATATACTTGATCAATTTTTCTAGGATTTGTAAATGAAACATGTATACCAGACGATATTAAGAATTTATTATTGAAACGTATGTTATGGTACCTCGAATTTTCAGCTTATGGATTTCCCAATATATGATTGACTTACGTTTGAAATTGTACAAGAGAGTTCACAGAAAATTACAAAATTTCTCAGTCGCCAAATTCTCAAACAATTTTGTTATATTCTAACCTATTCCTAACCTAATTAGCCGGGCAAGCCTTAACTCATTCTTTTGTACATTTATACTATCAAGAGTCGACTGTGCATGTGTTCTTTAAAATATTTAAGGTCGTTGGATTTTTCTCAACACATTTTTGGCACAAAATGTTGTCTGTGACGTATACACTGAGAGAAAAGATTTCATCGACGCCAAAGAAATGGGTGGATTGATTTTTTTTTCATTGATTTCAACGAAATATTTCTTTGATTTCAATGAAATAGTGCATTTGAATTTCAAAGAGAACATTTCATTGCCTGTAAATAAAGATTTACTTAGTGAGCATATAATAAAGAAACAGATTCATTGGTTCAAAGAAACATTTTCATTGATCTCTCTCTCGCACCTAACCTCACTTTTTTGTTTGCCGGTTCTTCCGAACGAACGGCTTCGAGTTTCGAGGAGCCCGAAGCTTAGCCTATTTCTGCCGTACTTCCTTACATACTCACAAAATTTGAGCTTTATCTGCCGCGTACTTCAGGAAAAAATAGGATTCGAAATTTTGAGCTGGTAAGAAAAAGGTTTCATTAAATCAGAGACGATATCTTGAAAATCAATGAAAAAGGTTCTTTGGTTTAAAGAAATGTTTCTTCGAATCAATGTCACTACTTTTCATTGAGTTTGAGATCATTCAAAGAAAATATAGTATTGAAATTAAAGTATTTCATTTCATTGGCAAAGATTTCCGTGAATCAATGAAACTTTTTCTCTCGGTGTAAGCCATCGTAACAAATCACAAAATAGTTGTGCAATGCGATTGTAAATGGCTAGTATTGCTAAAAAATTGTATCTTTTCCAAAGTACACTATGCATTAAATATTTCGTTTCAGATCGTGAGAGTTCCTGATAACTCTTTCAAAATTCTTCGTCGCGCTTCGTCCAAGTCATTTTTAAGCTGGATCACCCGAGGCTCGCCGGGGGTATATCAATATACCTATGCGAAAGGCCGTGCGAAATATCAATGAAAAAAAAAAATTCAGCTTCAAAAGAATTCAAAGAATGAGTTAAGGCATGTTTTAACTCATTCTTTTATACATTTATACTATGAAGATTCGACTGTCCTTGTATTCTTTCAAATATTTAAGGTCGTTGGATTTTCCTCAACACATTTTTGGCGCGAAATGTTGTCTGTGACGTATAAGCCATCGTATAGTTATGCAATGCGTTTGTAAATGGCTAGTATTGCTAAAAAAATGCATCTTTTCAGAAATACACTATGCATTAAATTTTTCGTTTCAGATCGTGAGAGTTCCTGGTAACTGCAAGCTCTTTCAAAATTCTTCGTCGCGCTTCGTCCAAGTCATTTTTAAGCTGGATCACCCGAGGCTTGCTGGGGGCATCAATATACCTATGCGAAAGGCAGCGCGAGGCATCAATGAAAAGAAAAAAAATATCAGCTTCGATACAGGTTACCGCGGAGTGGAGGTCTCGCGCACGAAGAAACCGCGCGCTCGCCTTAGGTAGGTAACATTATGCAAATCCGTAGTCAATACCTAATATAAGATAATCACAATGATTATATACATTCTGCCACCCCCTCGGCACCCTCCTCGGGATTCCTCAGCGGGATCTGCACCTCCTGCGCCTGGTCCATCGGGGCGCGTCCGGCTTGCCATGCTTTGCACTCCTCACGCGGAGCCTCACCATCACTTTTATCCTTTTATTCTTTGCGCGCGAAGCGCAGAGAAGAGCTTCGCAAGTCAAAAGAGAAAGAGAGAGAGAAAGAGAGTGCGTCGATATTGCTGCTCGTTGGAGCTGGTGCGCGCACGCCGCGATGCCCTCCGGCCCTTTCGGCTCGAGAGACTCGCTCTCGCGAAGAAAAATGCCAGCCGCTGCTTATCATAAAATATGCTCGCTATGCGCGCACGTTGCTGAAGAATACGACGAAGAAGAGAACGAAAGAGCGAGACAAAAAGGGCATAAAGAAAATATCTAGTAGGTGAGCAAGAGAAATACGACGGAGGGATGAACATGGGGGGTGAGAAGTAGAAAAGAACGAGAGAAAGACGAATTGCAAGTCTGTGACACTACCGAGACACTCAGGAACGAGCGATGAGATACTATATCAGCTTAGAAACCAGAACGAGAATGATAGAAGAAAAAAATATTCAGGAAAAACTTTAACTTAAGGGAACTCAGACCCTACAAATCATGAAAACATAAATGGTGCTACAATTGTATATATGGAATCTTTTGATATTTTGATATTCTGATATTTGGAATATATATGGAATATTTCTGAGATATTTCTTATGTATGGAATCTTTTGATATTCTGATATTTTCATAAGTGGCTAAGCATTTTTTTTTTCATTTAGCCAAGTTCATTGGTGTAAATATTTGTTTTGTTTTATACTTGTTATAGAATCCCGGTTATATCATAGGACCAAATTTGTTTTTAAAGACTCAATTTTATTAGCCGGAAAAATTAGACCTTGCAAAACTAATTTGGATCAATGGTGAAATAAAATTAAATAAAATCTTAGAAAAAATAAAATTGATAAAATCTTATTTCGATCAAATAAAACTTACTCGAAATCAAGACGATTTATTCAAATGAAATAAACTCCATTTAATCAAAAGAACATCCTAAGATGCTAGCATTTGAAAAAGAAATTTATTAAATGTCTGGCCTAATAGAATTTTATTGTGATCAAATAAAATTTATTGCCTACAAATTAATCGTAATAATTTTTAATAATTTTATTTGATTCAACTAAAATATCATTTTCATCATGATGTATGTATATTCTGCGGCAACGTTCGGTCATATGGAAAATAATTGCTCTTTTCCTTTCTTTACGTTTCAACTCTCATCGGAGTCCTCTTCAGAAATTTTATATTCTTCTCAATACCCAAAATCAACCTTGATGTATTTTAACACCTCCTCTCATACTTATTTTTTATTGGAAATAAGTTTAAGACATCAACATTTCGTAAACTTTCTGAAGGGGACTCCGATGGGATTCAAAACCTAAAGAAAGGAAAACAACAATTGTTTTCCATATGACATTGTCGTAGAATACGCATATATTATATATTGTAACGAATGATGCGCGCCAAGTTCACATCATATTGGGGTTCAAACCGAACGCGGCACACTAGACGAAGCACTTGACAACCGACGAGCTTGACAACGAAGAGAGATCAACAAGACAGTTTCGGTTGACACCGCGACTTAACAAGACGTGACAGCTGATCGGGTTTCCATAATAAAAGTTATGTGACCTTTTTTTAATAACCCGAGAGTTTTATTTCAACCTCGCGCGTAACAATATATACATCGGTCACGACTTTAGCAATTCGTAAAATTTCATTTATTTTGAATAGATCCCACATTTGAAATAAATAAGCCCATGAGACCAAATTCTGAATCAGTGAACTTGGCAACAAAAAAAATCCCATTTAAGAAAGTGTTAATCCAGTGGCATTTTCCAATCGAGGTAAAAAGGGTGGGGGTTAAAATAGCAAATGACCAAAATAGCGAATTTCAAAATAAGAAACGTCTAAATATAGAATCGCCATCATTATGAAATTCGCTATATTAGCTATTCGTTATTTTGATTGCATTTCAATAAGATTGGGGGTCAAAATAGCGAATGGCTGTAATAGCGAATTTTATAATGATGGCCATTCTAGATTCAGACGTTCCTTATTTTTACATTCGCTATTTTAACCATTCGGTTCTAAATATAGAATCGCCATCATTATGAAATTCGCTATGTTAGCTATGCGCTATTTTGACCATTCGCTATTTTGATTGCATTTTAATAAGATTGGAGGTCAAAGTAGCGAATGGCTGTAATAGCGAATTTTATAATGATGGCCATTCTAGATTCAGACGTTCCTTATTTTTAAATTCGCTATTTTAATCATTCGGTTCTAAATATAGAATCGCCATCATTATGAAATTCGCTATGTTAGCCATTCGCTATTTTGATTGCATTTTAATAAGATTGGAGATCAAAATAGCGAATGGCTGTAATAGCAAATTTTATAATGATGGGCATTCTAGATTCAGACGTTCCTTATTTTTAAATTCGCTATTTTAACCATTCGGTTCTAAATATAGAATCGCCATCATTATGAAATTCGCTATGTTAGCCATTCGCTATTTTGACTGCATGTTAATAAGATTGGGGATCAAAATAGCGAATGGCTGTAATAGCGAATTTTATAATGATGGCCATTCTAGATTCAGACGTTCCTTATTTTTAAATTCGCTATTTTAATCATTCGGTTCTAAATATAGAATCGCCATCATTATGAAATTCGCTATGTTAGCCATTCGCTATTTTGATTGCATTTTAATAAGATTGGAGATCAAAATAGCGAATGGCTGTAATAGCAAATTTTATAATGATGGGCATTCTAGATTCAGACGTTCCTTATTTTTGAATTCGCTATTTTAACCATTCGGTTCTAAATATAGAATCGCCATCATTATGAAATTCGCTATGTTAGCCATTCGCTATTTTGACTGCATGTTAATAAGATTGGGGATCAAAATAGCTAATGGCTGTAATAGCGAATTTTATAATGATGGCCATTCTAGATTCAGACGTTCCTTATTTTTAAATTCGCTATTTTAACCATTCGGTTCTAAATATAGAATCGCCATCATTATGAAATTCGCTATGTTAGCCATTCGCTATTTTGACCATTCGCTATTTTGATTGCATTTTAATAAGATTGGGGGTCAAAATAGCGAATGGCTGTAATAGCGAATTTTATAATGATGGGCATTCTAGATTCAGACCCGGTAAAAAATGTCATATGTGCAATTGCATTGCCATTTAATTTCCATGATCTTGCAATGTTATGAATGTAGTGCCCAAGTTTCATCGATAGAACGTGCAAATTTTATATTTTGTATGGATCCAGCCCTCATACCTCGTCGACGCTTGTTCATTTTTGTTTTTTATATTTTACATTTAGTCTTTTCTCCTTCCTCTTGCTCAGCCAGCAGCTTATACTCTGACCCTTTTCTTTTCTCTTCCGCACATTCGTTCTCACTCCTTTTCTCATATCTTTCTCCCTCTGTTGCTCCTTCGAAGCTCGCGGTCCTCTGGCCCCAGTCGTTGCGTCCCTCTCACGCGCGCACGAGGTGGAAGCCCCGGGTCAATTGGAAATTGTCCCTAATAACAGGGAACACTCGAGTGCGTCCACTCCTATATCGTGGATTGCAGTTCACTCCTGCATGCTCGCTGAAACGTCTCTTTATAGTATACCACTAGCTATATATAGGCAAACCTATACCTTCCTTACTACCCCGGGCGTGTATACGCGACGCTATGTGCAACGGTTCGCTTACCAGCCGACACAATCTAGCATCGACGAAATATCTTGTGTAAGCTGTTTCCTTCATTTATATACCGGCTCATACACCTATAACTATATTCGTTTAGTGTGGTTATGACGTATAATTGTCTGTGTACCCATTATTGTATAGCTGTTTTATAGTTTGCAAAAGTTTTGTACTATTTTGTTGCGACCTTCATAGTCTACGCACTTTTTTCTTACTTGCTAGGATTCAATCAACCTAATGGCTTCTTGCTTACTGCGTAAAAATTTTTTTCAACATAGATTATTATACGAAGGACGTACAATTAGCTGTCGTTCGGAAACTGCGTTTTAAACTCTTCAGTAGAGTGCGAGAAAAAATAGCTCTTCACCAAATTAGAAATTTCACGTATATCCAGTGAAAAAAATATTTTCGTAATAGTGCATTTCTTTTTTTTTTAATGGTTTTGCATGTTGTGATGTCATTTGTGTGCATTTCTTAAGAAGAAGGGTTATTTAAATCAAATTCAGCAACTCAATTTTAGAGTTTTGTTCAATTTGGATTTCGTTTATTGGACTTTGTATTGAAATGTGTCATCAGCTTTTGGAATTCTTGCAGACTTTTCACACAAAGCAAGAATCTGACGATCGAATTTAAGTAACGGGCTACTTAATTTTCTTTCATTATCGTCATTTTTTTTTCTTTGGTTCAAGTATTTTCAGTTATTCTCAAGAGATAGGAAACGAAATTTGTGTAGAATTTTCGAAAATTGGTGAGACTCACTACTGTTAAACGTGACGTGTTTCTTCGAACCTTTATTTAAGGAACAATGTTTGTTGTGCTCGTTCATTTACTGAGCTGCTCGTAATATTCATTATCTAGAATCAAGTAAAGATCTCGTGTACGCTATCGCTCATGTAGATGTATGTTTGTGGTGTATTTATCTATGTTTGTTTAAAAGGCATGTATGATTGTCGGTAGCTCTTGTTATGGTTTTTAATATTTTGAAAAAGTCGTCGAGTGGGCTCGTCGTTTTCCTGGATCCTTCTACAAACCAATTTAGTGGCCATATACTGGTACTCTCGTTGGCAGAGAGGTTCGTTATCGCTTGCTCGTCGACTGAACGAGAAAGAAGGCACGAGAGAAGCGGGGAAAGAAAGAAAGGAAAAAAAAAAGAAACGACGAACTGCCGGGCACTGCCGGCCCTTAACGAAACGACGCGCGACAAAAAATGACCACCCCGGTAATATATTCGCGGCGGAAGTAGGCCGAGGGGTGGAAACGACTACTACGACTACGAACGAGGACGATGACCAGCTCTGCTACTGCTGCTGCTGGACTTTGCTAAGTACGTTACTAATTAACGAACACAAAGCTCAACCCCCATAGTCACAATTACATGAAATATTTTCTTCGCTGTAAATTACAATTTGGATGAAAATAGGCGATCTATAAAACGATAGGGTAATTACCGCAGATTCAGTGGATCGACCGCTTAAGAATGCAGTTATTCTAATGGGAATTCAGTTTCTCCCGGCAACAGAAAGTTCCCTTGAAGAACTTAGGGCTCAGCCGTCTTACTTCAAACTAAAAAGAAAAATAATTATAATAAGGGCTGGCACAAACATAAATTGTAATTCCACTATCTACTTTGAATTCTTAAACAATATTATGGTAAGTTAAGAAACGAATATTTAAAAAAAAATGCGCCATTTAATCTTCCGTCAAATTTTTTTCCACTGTGAATTATAATTTGAAGAAAATTAATAAATTTATCGAATTATGAGCTACTGAAAAAAGGTCATATTTCTGTTAGGAAGATGTCATTTGAGTCCAAATTTGTTCAAAGGTTAAATAAAAATTATATTGCGGCTGTATTTAAATACGAATTGTTAGTTTGAGTCTACTTCTAATTTTCAAATTTCTATATCAAATAATAATGAAAATTTCCATAAAAATATATTATTTTTTCCAATTCATATGAAATTATGAAATTTATATAAAATATTTACCGTACCGTAAATGACAATAAAAATCAATTTATTGCGAATAACCTCGATGTTATAAAATAGTAGATCTACCATATAATAAACGATTGAATCGGGCAGTGAAAAAATCCTGGAAAATCTTCAAAGTGAAAAGGACAATTTTTTTATTGAGCAACCGTAATTTAGACCTATATATTTTGTCTGTCTGTTCTTTGTTGATCAGGTGGGTGAAAAAAAATGAGGTCAGTATGATTCGTTAAAATATATTACGGCCCGACCTAAGTAAAAGTTTTAATTCTGTAAAATTCAACTGTACTTCCAATCCTCACAAGTTCATATTAAACAATAACTCAAAATTCTAAGTTAATATAAAATTATTAGAATTATATTGAATAAATAAAAATGTAATTTTTATTTTACTGCAAATTACAATATAATTTAAACAGGCGATATACACTGTTAAAAAAATTGACTAAAAAATTACAGTACCAGAGTGGAAGTTCTTAATCACAATCTGTACCACAAATTTCTTGTCAATCTGTATTAGATGTTTAAAATAACAATACTGAAAAATATTTGGGAAATTTTGTAAATTTACTGTTATAAAATACTAGGAATTTGCATTCTGTATTTTTTTACTTCGCATGTCGTATGTAAATTTCGCACACATGTTTACTAGAAAATCAAAAGCTACCTAATAAAGACAATGATTCTGAATTTCTGAAATTACAGTTGTGATTGACTGAAAATTTATTATCCGCATTCAATATTTTTGTTCCCAAGACGCATGAACATTAATATCTTGAAAAATTCCATGATGATGAACTACTAATTTTTATACAGATATAAAAGTCCTGTGTATGAATTTACAACTTATTTAACTAACAAACACTTAACTAAAATTTTACAAATTTCGTCATGTAATACTACAGAAGTTTTGTAAATTCATTAAAAATATTTGAAAATTTAATCTTCACGTGCATAAATTTACTCTACTAACGTTAATTTTATAGTGAATATTATACTAATCATTATCAGTTTTATAAATTTCATATTACTTGTTACAATTTACAATCTTTCTTAACAGTGTTTAATAAATTAACTTACACTGAGAGAAAATTATGGTATTAGTAACTATAAAGTGACAACTATTTACTTATGGTTGGTACAACAATTTTTTTATAGTTGACACAACTATCAAATAGTTACTATAACTAGCAAATAGTTACCATAACTATTTTCGTAGTTATCGTAACTATAAAAATAGTTGCATGTAATAAAAATGAATAGTTGTCACTTTATAGTTGACTGTACTATTACGATCTCTCTGTGTGTAAGATTGAACCGAGCAATGAAAAATGCCTGGAAAACCTTCCAAAGGGAAAAGGGCAATTTCTTTTTTCTCTGTTTAAGAAAACGTTATTTGGGCCTAACTTTTTTGTGTGTCTGTTCTTTGTTAGTCAGGCGAGAGAGAAAAAAAATGAGGGGCAGTATGAGAGTAGCCGTTTGTACGTCGCTCGCTTGCACTACTCGTTCGGTGGCGCGCGAGGCCGCAACTTCGGGAACCACGGGGCCACGCGTGCACGAGTGCGTGATATCGCGAGTTACGCATCTCAGATCTTGGCTTCGATATCGAGCTCGCATATTACACGTCAGACAGAGAACGATAGAAATAAATAAAATGAGTGAGTGAGTAAGAGAATGCGAAAGAGAGCAGATGCTAGCATCGGTTGAGACCGCGGGGCTTCTCGTTCCCGGCCGTCGCTCGTCACTCTCCTCTGCTTTGCTCTTCTCTCGATCGCTTCCATACCGTACACCCGTTTTTATACCGGCCGTTTGTCTTCAGCTTGTATAAATATCATGTTCTACACCATTCGATGAGCAAAATAGGCTTTAGATCAAAATAATGCATTACGAAGCTTGAAAAACTGTTATCAGATATTTATTGAGTGTTTTTGATAAGACCTCACAAATTTCCTAAGGCCATATGTGATTTATGATGAATATAAGATATCTGCACGTATCCATTGTTGACTTCTAAGACATCGGGAGATCCCCGACAGGCAAGAGATACGATCGATTGGTTGAACGCTCAATCTAGTCGCAGGATTGGCAATTCAGATTTTTATAATAATTGGCGTGGCGAGACTTCCGTGGCTCTTGAGACATTCCGCGGGAATTACTTCTCTGGTATTCAAGAATGGTGATTCAAAGAATTATTGCATGAAAATGCAGGGAGAAAATGATACAATTGCTACCAATGCAAACCTTACGTCTTTACATATTTCGCTGAACAAGTAAAACAAGATAATACAATCAAATAATTAGTTGAGACAATTAATTCATTATGTTAATCTAATATAGAGTTTGTTACACAAACTAAATTTGGTTCGCAGATAATCTATCAGTTGAGGTGACTAATTATGATTGTAACTTTACCTAATCAATTGGTTGACCGAAACAATTCTAATAGTGGCGCTAACCAATAGATCTGTCATACTTATTCTATCTTCTGAGAACTAACAGTAAGAAGTTCAATTTATTACTTGAAGTAGTTGTGGCTTTAAAAATTAGTTGAGACCGCTAATTCATTATGTTAATCCAATATAGGGTTTGTTGTACAAACTAAATTCGGTTCGTAGATAATCTATCAGTTGAGGTGATTAATTATGATTGTAACTTTACCTAATCAATTGGTTGACCGAAACAATTCTAATAGTGGCGCTAACCAATAGATTTGTCAGGTGAAAAATATAAATATTTGTATGAAAGAGAAAATGTCATCATTGAGTTAAGCATCAATAGACAAGATTTGGCACATACTCATAATGAAATAAATTTTTTAAATGCCAACTATTGAATTGAGCCGTTTTCTAAATACTTTGCACATTTTAGAAAAATATTATTTTGCCACGTTTAGT
This sequence comes from Ephialtes manifestator, assembly GCA_963970395.1. Classification (NCBI taxonomy): domain Eukaryota; kingdom Metazoa; phylum Arthropoda; class Insecta; order Hymenoptera; family Ichneumonidae; genus Ephialtes; species Ephialtes manifestator. The sequence goes on along the minus strand of OZ019975.1, from coordinate 26,250,182 downwards.
AAATATACGAGAAGGAAAAAATAGGAGTGTACGCTTTTTATCTATCCATGCCATCATTCGTTCAATAATCTATAAAGTCTCTATAACGAGTATCGTATAGATCGTAGATACAACGACTGTGCAACCAAATCGAAAATCATCATTAATTGAATCATCTTTGATTTGATGCACTTGAATTTGATTTATGTACATGATAAGGGGAGCGTAATATATTAAGGCAAGTTATACGATTAAATTCAGTAGTAAAAAAACGTTTATTTCTTGGTAATATTTAGAAAGTTTATCATGTAATTCGTGAGTATACATAAGATTCATAACAGTACGTCATTTTTATTCATGACAAACATTTAAGTTACGAGTATAGAATTCATTGTTCTAAAAAATGTGTATAATTTGGTGAAATAATTATATCAATCGAGTCCCATGTTGATGCGATTCCTTATTTATTAGAGGCACTTCCAGGTATCGTAATGGCATGTCAAGCCATTGCAGCAGTTCACACCCCGACACTGTATAATATTGGAAAAAAAATTATGTTATTATCACAATAAATAAAGTTATGAGAAAAGCGAAATTGGAAACATGATGTTAGTGATATCTTGAATTTTGATGGAGTATTTTATAGAATTCTTTGATCAGGGTAACAATATACAATTCACAGATTTTTTTCTTCCATAGATAAGATTAAGAAACGAACAATTTATATTTTTGAATTTTTTTAAAAATAGCCTATCATTTCTATGAAATACGACTTAAATAGCCGAGCAGAAATTTTTTGCATTACATCAGGCTCATTTCAGGCCCTGATCGAGCGATGAGAAGGCCCTGATGGGGCCTGAGCAGCACCAGCTTAACGCCTGATGTAATGGTCCAAATTTCTAACTGTATATAGATTTAATATTACCTTTACTGTAAAATTAAAGTAAATTATTGAATGTGCTGTACCATACATTAATTTTACATTATACTTGTATACTAAATTTAATATACTAGTTTATGAATAAAAACTTCCAGCAAAAGTACATTAAATTTCAAGTAGATTTTTTTTTACAGTGTCGATGTATACTAACCGAGTGAGCGAATCCGGCACAGCCGACTCCTGAAGTCTCATCTTCAATTGGTACAGCCATTATGAGAGTGGCGACCAACAAGGCAAAGAGAACCATCATTAGGATTTTCGACATGTTGATGCTTACGATTTTTGGTCTGAGAGAAAATAAATAAATAGTTGAGTTTAGTAAAGATGGACAGAAATACCCTTTCGGGTCTTTACATTTCTTCTTCTTGACTTATATTTTAATATTATTGTATAGAAAATACAAACATTTCGGGACAATCCAGAATTTCATGTGAAGAACATACGAACAACAATTTATACAAAGTTTAATGAAGAATATAAAGGTTTCCTGTCATGTAAGGAAATGTCCAATGCCAAGATCAAGAGAACTAGCGTCTCTTGATCTAGGCAAAATGCTACTACCTGTACTTACTTATTGGAAATTTCCTTACATGACAGGAAAACTTTATACCAACACTTGACACCAAATACTTGAAAAGAAAATTGGCGTGAAGTTCAATCGGGAATTCCCAACGTTCTCATATACTCACTATGTTAAGTGACAGATGTTTTGCAGTGCTTCGAGTATTTCAGTAATATAGCCACAACTGATCACTCTTCATTGACTTGAACGTATTTATACAACCGAGTAATCTAATCTGCATCTTATTCCTACTGTGGATTACGTCTGAAGCTTCTGATGATGCAATGTGTTGTTTGCACTTGAGGAGTTTGGAAGTAAATTTTTTTGGTTCAGTTAGACACTCCTAATTTAATATTTAGGTAAGAAATTATATTTATTACAAGACTTTAGTAGAATCGCATGGTGTAAAATTTAATTTTCACACAACTGCTTATCTCCAGCACGAAACAAACTTAACATATATTATATAACTATAATATAATAAAAATATAACCTTGAAAATTGACAAGGGTTGAGAAGGGACTACCTCAATGAAACACTTCATCCAGAAAAAAGATCTTGTTAACGGGACTAGAATTTACGCATCGGAAATAAAATTTCTTATATGGATGCCGACCTACTACACGGAAAAAAAGGTTTGGTTGGAACAACCAAGTGCCTTGGTTATATATGCGCCAGACAGTTAATTGGTTAGACCAACCAAGTTATTTGTTAGGCTACCAATTTCTTGATTGGTCTAACCAATTAATTGTCTGGCGCAAATATAACCATGGCACTTGGTTGTTCCAACGAAGCCTTTTTTTCCGTGTAGACTTCCATTCACCTCGAATAAATTTTTTTTATTTTTAATTAATATACTTATTGAATAGTAAATATATGCAAATCTAAGAAATATTTATTTGGGTCGGCAGTTATTTAAATGTTGATTGAAAAAAAAAATTTATTGGTATATTCCTCACTATCCCTTAGAAGCTCAGAAACTGCCTCCCGCTCAGCAGTTGGCGCGCAATCAGCGGTGCGTGGCTAAGCGGTCACCCATCCAAGTTATGACCGCAAATAATGCTACTTAACTCTGGAGACCGTCGAAGCCACAGACTTTTTTTTAAATTTAAAAAAAAAAATGTTTATTGAAGTTCTTGGTACAATCATTGGTTCACAATGATGGTTTCATTAAACATATAAAAACAACCATAATTTCTGATTAATACCATTTTGCCCGCTCGCATACGGTTCTTCATGGTAAGCAGTTTTTTTTATACAAATAATGAATAATAAAAGAATCTATATAATGATATTTGCTGAGCTTCTTTTTTGCTCGGTACTTTCTCGGTGCTTGACTGTCACCATAACGATATGGAAAAAACTTGAGTAGAAAAAAACCCTTCGTACAATCTTGTTTGTCGACCGCGCGTCCACAGCTGCCGATTTCAAGAATATATAATTTTTATATAAATATACGACAAGAATTAAGTCAAATCGATAAATGTTGCATGTTGATAATAATAAACTCCAATGATGAAAGGAAATAAATATATATTAGATTAAAAGATAGTTCTAATTGATTTTATTAAAAAATATCTAATACATGTATTTGGTCGTTTTAACTAGATCTTTTTTCCGGATTAAGAAAGTATTTAGTAGCAATAAATAAAATATTTTTTTAGTATCCGCTGCACAGTGAAAGTTGATTCAAATAAATAAATATGTTGGAATTTAAAAAAGCTGAAAAATTGAATGAAATACATATTTGTTGGAGGGAAAGTAAATTTTCGTTGATTTAAATAATTAAATGTTGAATAGATAATTTTAGGTAATATTATCAAATCTTTTTTCTGGGTGTTCGATTGTGTCAATATGAGTGAGCGTATTTGTGCATGTGCATACAAACGTACATCATATTTGCTATTACACATGCAGCTTCTATCATGCAGATGCAGCATTTGCTATTGCACATGCAGCTTCTATCATGCAGAATTATTTTTGAATAACGCAGTTTCGAAAGAAAAAAAGATAAATGATTTTTATTTTTCGTAATTCTCGCTCATATGTACACCAAAACAACATTCATGTCTGTGGATAATTTTTATTTACTTAAGACCAACAGTTTAACTATAATATATAAAAATAACCAGTTCATTATTGTTTTAACAAATATTAGCGCGGTTTAGCGGAATAATTATGTTGCTCCGATGAAGTATCTCATTTTAGGTAGCACTTCCAGGTGGCAAAGTTGCACTTGTAGCCAGGACAGCAGCCATAAGTACACTGCAAAGTAATTTAAGCACACATTTAAAAAAATGAAACAATCAATTAAACATTGTATGAGTCAATTATGAGAATTATTCCTTAATTTACATTCCGTATTTTGTTAAAGAATTTATACAATTCTTTCATGATGATCATAATATAATTTTTTTTTCTTAAAGGAACAAAGTTTTTCTTCTTAATCGTTGCCCATTAGGAAAAATGCTTTCACTTATAGAGCTCAGAGTGTATAATAACAACGTACACATTTATGTGAAAGTAATTAATGATCACAATTTTAATAAGTTTTCAATAAACCTTCACCATTATACTTTTTATTATTTTTATTATAGTATTTGGTCTTTTTAACTAGATCTTTTTTCCGGATTAAGAAAGTATTTAGTAGCAATAAATAAAATATTTTTTTAGTATCCGCTGCACAGTGAAAGTTGATTAAAATAAATAAATATGTTCGAAATAAAAAAAACTGAAAAATTGAATGAAATACATATTTGTTGGAGGGAAAGTAAATTTTCGTTGATTGAAATAATTACATGCTGAATAGATAATTTTAGTTAATATTAACAATTTTTTTTTCTGAGTGTGATTCTAGTCATCAATATATAAATAATTTAGGCTCTGTTTTTCGAGTATGTGTTTATGTATACTAACCGTTCGACCATGACCAGAACAAGCATGAACTGGGGAGACCATATGATCTTCAACTGGTACAGCCATGATAATAGTCACAGCCAACAAGGCGACGAGGACAATCATCAGGATTTTCGACATTTTGATGGTGCTTATCCTTTTTGAGTTAAGATAAAACAGATAAATATTTGCGTTTGCTGGTGATCATTTTTTACAATAGGTAATGTCAAAATACTATTTTACAAAAACGCTAGAATTCTCATATAATACTTACTGCATAAGTGTTTCGATTATTTGGGCAGCTTGTTCACAACTGATCATAATTGAATGACTTGAAAGTATTTATACAACGCAGCACCTGTAATCTAATCTGCGTCCTTTTGTTATACCGGAAATGTCTCATATATCATCAGATGATTCAACAAGTTATTTATCAGAAATATACAGTAGATCGACTGTCAAAAAAAATCTACTTGTAATTTAATGTACTTTTACTGGAAGTTTTTATGCATAAACTTGTATATTAAATTTAATATACAAGTGTAATGTAAAATTAATGTATAGTACAGTAAATTCAATAATTTACTTTAATTTTATAGTAAAAGTATATGAATTTTATACCACAATTGTATATTGAATTTTGATTACAAGTTTATGCATAAAAATTTCCAGTCTTTTCTAACAGTGTCATATATGTTCACACCGGAAGTGACAGCAGACACGTTATCGACCGTTGCAAAAACTTGCTTCACTATTAAAAAATTCCTTCATTAGATTTGAAATTAAGTTTATTGACCAATTGATGACCAATCATACATTTTTTGTTCGATATTTTAGTAACAAATAATATTTATCAGAATGGATGAAAAGTTTGTGCTGAAAAAGACATAAGCTCTGATTGACTGCTTAATATCTTCGCTTTAAAGACACTCAAGCAATGAAACAAATTGATTTCAAATATTTAACTGCACCGGAATTTAATTTTGATCGATTAAACTCATAATCCCGGAGTTACCAACAGCAAAATAAGCAGCAAGTATTTTTTTGTTGTCACAGTTAAAAAATTACTGTCACTTCGTGTATATTTTTGTAAATGCCCCGATAAAGAAAACATTGAATTCATACTATTCATTGTCAATTTATTACAAAATCATAAATTCATACTTTTCCTCTTGGACGTGAACGATAAGTCTAAAAACGTGTCAGGGATATACATTTATTATACTTTATGCCACTCCGTGCGAGAAATGCGTACTTCTCACACGCTTCGCTTCGCTTTGCGTGCGAGAAATCGCACTTCTCGCACTAGTGGCATAAAGTTGTATACGAAACTCGTGCGAGAAACTTTTTCTGAACTCATGTGATTGCAACACTCGCCTTCGGCTCGTGTAGCAAACTCACACTCGTCAGAAAAAGTTTGATCGCACTCGTATCGTAATATACTATTTACTTGTCGACTTAGAGTAGTGCACGAACCGTATATATTTTATTTCACTCGGTGCGAACAACGCGGATTTATGCACGCTGCGCGTTCATAAATCCCCATTTTCACACCTTGATAAATAAAATTTCGTACGATACTCGTGCGATAAACGTTTTCTTAAATCGTGTGATTGCAACACTCATCAGAAAAAGTTTTATCGCATTAGTATCGTAAAGTAGTATTTTTACTCAAGAATACATAAAATATTCTCTAATACCAATAATTTCTGTGAATAAAAAAGAATAATATATAACGGCAGTAATGATTTTAACTATTGAGGATGATTCACACATTTAACCCGAATCAAATGTTTGATTCTACTAGAATTTCAGTAAATTGCAGAAAAAGATCGGGAAAAATCAACGTCGTGTAATAATACTGCTAAAAATTGATTATTGATTATTATATATATGTAATAAAAAACGTATGTCATAAATGGTCAGACGGTCGTGAATCTCGGATATTTTTTTCGTAAAGAGATTCCATATTAAATATGAGAAATTTAAGGATCATTGAACGAACACTTTACTAATAACGATCTTATAAAAATTCTCCAAAATCATGACTTTCAAAATTGTTGAAAAGATGTTTAAAAAAATTCTTATAAAAAATATAAATAAAATTCATTATAGAATGTTTTGGACAATTTATTAATTTTCTTTTTACTAATTTAGAAACAAATTTTAAAAAGTGAAGGAAAAAAAATCTCATATAATTTCCGGGGCGATAAGGAAATTCTTATAAAAAATATAAATAAAATTCATTATAGAATCTTTTGGACAATTTATTAATTTTCTTTTTACAAATTTAGAAACAAATTTTAAAAAGTGAAGAAAAAAAAACTCGTATAATTTCCGAGGCGATAAGGAAAGTATCATTGAAAATTACACAAAATTCTACCAATTCCACCACTCGTGTTGATATAGATAAGAAGTGTAACGATTGTTTTTTTCTCCCACGAGCAGTGTTGATAAAAATTCTGGAACTCCTTTGAGCATATATTTCACACACTCGTTAGGATCTCCTTCAATCTTCACCCTCCATATCGTTCGTCTCTCGTGTTGAGCGCGGTGCGTCTCCGTGCTTTGGCATTCGGGGAATGAAGGCGTCCACGTTTAAATCCTGGCGAAGTGAATAAAAACAGCGTCCGAAACGGTGCTAACTCACCGGGTCGCGCGAAGAGCGCCTCGGCGCTTCCCTCTTGTGGGCCTTTTCTACACACAGCCCTTTTCTACATCGCACAACACACAAGTCCTTCGCCCCCTCTCGATCTTCTCGGTTGAGCTCGTTCGCTTCGCACCTCTACGTGCCGCGCGCGTCCTGCCAACCCGAGTGCGAAAATAATCGTTAGCTTTGTCGAGAGCCGGCACGTTGGTAGGAACGCGGCTTCGTTGTCCCTTCGCGGAGAAGAGAACGCCTCGTATATACACATAACCCTTTCCTCCATAGATACCCAGCGAGGAAGAACGAGGCAATGCGACGATTTGTCGGTGCCGATGAGGAATTTCGTCGAAGTTAGTTTTGTTTTCGATCCTCGTAACTCTTTCTCTCGTGCAGCTTCTCTCGAATCCTTCCGTTGCAGTATCCACCCTCCCGCAATCCGAGAGATCCACGCAAACCTTCCTTTATTCTTCGATAGGCATATACTTCGTTTCTTCTTTTTTTTTTTGCAACAACCAACGCCAACGAGGGCGCGAGATCGATTAATTAATCAGTCGAAGAATTTCAGAGATCCTGTTGATTATTTGAGGAACTTGGTTGTCGTTATATTGTCTCTGTTGTAGTTGCGTAGTTATATATGGGGCATTTCATACCAACGTTACATACATTTCGGTCAACGGTTGACCCTCATATTTTTTTTTCTTTCAAAATTTCTGAGTTATAAATAATTAAAGCTATCTAAAAAACGCTCTAATTTTAAAAACTCAAGAAATTCTCAAAAATACTATGATGTGCAACAAAACGTTTGAATCATAGGCCAGAGTGAGTTGAGACCTTCTGCTATTTTTTTCCATTTTATAACATTATTCATAAGTTTTTTAAACGTTAAATAGACAACGCTTTGATTAAAAAATTTAAAAAAAATCGTATGGAATTCAGTTCTAGACTATTGAAGTAACACCCCATTTTTATAGCCGAGTTCAAACGTTAGGAAAGAAACGTCTGGGAATAAATGCTAGACTGCGCACATGTTCCTCGATTATTTTGCGAATCTAGGTGGTTCCCATATTTTCTTCCCGAGTAGTATTTGAGAAATTGAGAAAAAGTAGTACTTGAGAATTCTCATATTTTTTGCAAAATAGCATGAATGCGATTCGCATACAGAGTTGTAAATGCCTAATACTTATAGAAATAATGATGATGATACGATCAGCTCTATAATTATGATTTTATAATAATAACATGTAGCGATTGTAATACGATGATTAAACTTTGGAATAGCTGCAAAAATTATTATTTTTCAATAAAAATTGACGGTAATCCTTTTGAAAAAATGGAAAAAAATAAATAGTGCATTACTTATTTCTTCCATTTTTCCACTATTTCTTGCAAGATTGAAGCGAAAATTAGTATTTTTTTCAGCTATTCACTACATATTATTATTATGAAATTATAATTATAAAACAAATTGTACCGTAAACTATATCTCACGAATTAATGGGGATTTACAACTCTGCATGCAAACACTAAAATCGAGTCATATTTTCAGTGTATGTTGAATTCTTAACTTCTTATAGAAATACCAACATTAATATATTCTAAGATTGTGTACGGGTTTTCAGAATTTATGTCATCGATATTGACTATTAATATGTTAATATAACTATTTCTAACGTTTGTATTTCTTTTATCGTGGAATTTATAGAATTTCGTATTCATAAGTCCCTGAGTAAAAAACACATGCATCAAATAAGCAAATAAATTAACAAAAAAAAAAAAAAACAAAAAAAAATTGCATTTCTGTAGCATTATTTTAATCTTTAAGCAGGACAAGAAATTTTTTTTTACTTTCCTGAAGATTATAATTATTGTATTTATCCTTTGAATACAATGTTTCAATATTGCACATTTAATTATGTAATGATTCGACAGTAAATACGCTGTAAATTTGCTGTCACCACGTAAAAAGAATTAGTCGATCGACGCTCTCGACCAGTCAAATTAACCAGGTAATAGGGTGCACAATTTATTATAGTGATGCGAAAAAATGCGTGAGTATTTTATGTCGTGAAGCCACTAATATACTACACATAAACTGTACACGTTATGTGTGTATGTGTGTGTATATATTTATAGTGCTCGTAATACGTGCCGTAGGTACTACGCCTCGAATTGATTACACGCGCCTAATTACTGGTCTTAGTTAGCATAAATTAGAATTAGGTGCGTGTGTTAACGAGAAAGAGAAGTGTAATTAAAAAAATAAATCCTACTGTATCTACGTACACCTACGCATAGCTAGCATAAAGTAAAACCGGAGTAGCGTAAACGGACGAATTAGAAATTGAAAATTAAAACTGCGTCTGGCCAACAAGGTGTATCAGTCGACTCTGCGTCGAGGATATACTTGTGTACAGCTGTCAAGGGGGGTGGCGAGAAGGGTGAACACGTTATTGCTTCCTCGAGCTCGCTAACACGAGTTCGGTGACTATTTCCACATTGCGCTGCGCTGAGCTTGGAAATTATTATAACACATTTTCTAAAGAATAATTCTGAGTGTCCAGACACCGAGAATTTCTGAGAATTGACTTTGTTACAGGGTTTCTGTTCCTCACGGCAAGAACGGGAAGTATTCGTGGTGGGTTTACAAAACTATCTTTATAAATAAAAGAAAGACATTATAGTGTCGGTGCTAGAACCTGTAATGATTATTTTTTTATTTTATTTTATGAATTTAATTTATAATTTGTTGCCACATAATTTTATCTGTAAATATTATTGCTAAATAATTTTATGCTTTATTTAGCTTGACAATCATTGAAGCCTCCAAAGTAAAAGATTCCCGCATATATTCAAATAATAATAATAGGAATATGATACCAATAAGTAATTCAATTTTAATAATTATCATGGCCACTCATTCGTTTAATATATTCTTAAATTTCGTATATACATTCCCTCGTTTATTATAATTGTTTTTCACTGATATACATATAGATTATAGATGAAGATTTTGATTATATTTTCTAAGTTAAACTATTATTCCGCATTTCAATACATATCTATATTTCTTTCAAATTCAATAAATTAAACACTTATTCAGATTCACGTAATTCTCCTTCTCTCTCTCTTTTGTCAATTCAATATATACATATATATGTATCACCAAATATTACTAAAAAAAATATCCATTGATATATCAACAATATAATTATTTAAATAAGTACTCAGCTTTTATATTATTCACCACATTTCGAAGTGACCAGGCCTGGATTTACAAATGTACTGTCTTTAGCTAGAGGAGCGATCTGACTCCTCCGGCAGTCAGGAGAGAAGAAGGATTTTTGTCCTTATGGGAGCACTCATGTGGCCTCTCAATCGGCTAATTACGTAAATATTCGGGAGTGCTCGGACAGGTGGGATCGAGAGTACATGGCGTATATCGATCGATTTACTCTCGATCTGAGTCTATTATTAGTGGCGCGAATATATTTTAAATTTTAATTAAATATTCTTACAAACCATAAATCACTACATAAATTAAATTAAGTAGTTGGATTTTATATGGGCATTCCATACCAAGTGATCCATTCATTTGCCATCACGCCAAGTTTTTTAAAATATTTTGTAAGCATAATAATGAAAATTTTGTGAAATTTTGAGAACAATCGGAATGGTCTCGACGAAAAAAAAAGATTTTTACTTTATTTTGTCAAGAAATAGAGGAGATTTTTTTTGAGCCGTTATGGAAATTTTTTAATTAAAAAGTCCAATCAAAATCTTGAATTTTATACAGGACATATTTTTGGTACGATCGGTAATTTTGAATATACAGTTAATTGAAAAAAAATGAAATAAAAAAAATCGTTATTATATTTTGGGCAAACCATGGGTGCTAAAATTGAGAAATAATTTATGGATGTTCGTGATACTCTAAACAAATTTTGAAAAAAATTATGAACCCTTTTTGCGGCCATGTTTAATTTGGGTGACCCATTTGGTATGGAATGACCTATATATAAGGTGTGTTATGCGAATAAAAAAACATTAAAATCTTTTTTAACCAATTATTATCTCCAATTAATGTGCCGAAATAAACAAATTTCTCGGTTTTTCAGTAATTATAATCAATTTCATATAATAGTTTCTTTATAATGTGTAATACTATATTGTAGGCTTAATAAACCAGAATTATTTAATAAGAAATTTCTTTATAATACTTTTTCATTCAAATTGTACCCATTCTTGAATCTGTTCAATGATCCATCAAAGTGATCATTTTTATACTGTTATTTAAAATTATTCATAAAACCACTAAACCAAAACGATAAAAAGAAAAAAAAGAATTAGAATATCAGGATCTAAATGAGTAAATTATGTGACTATGCCAATCGAGTAAACATGAATATTGTAATTTCCACCATCGAAATGAAATATTTCATTTTTCTCTAATAATGCCTGCATACTCCACTTCGATACCATGTCTCAAGGTATCTAAGAGAGTTTACTGCTCACGTGATGTGTTTGCATTATCTGTCGCGTGTGATCACACAAAGATCTTGAAGGACAGAAGATAGAGGCGTAAGAATGACAGAGAAGAAAAGAAGAGTGAGACGAGTCTTGCGGCTGGTGTGTTGTGAGAAAGGTGCGGGCGGTAAATACGAACCTCGACAAAGAGGCCGAGCATCCATAATTCAAGCAATCCTGCAGTCGTTGTGTGCCCCCCGAGCGCGCGAAACGAGGAGGCGCCGATTGGCTTGGGGCGTCGAAGCGCTTGGAATCGTGTGGCACCCGGACTCCCGGTACGACACCCGCAACCATGTCCCCGAAGTCGTCGCCTCGTGCTCTTACATGTTTATTTTCCTTTCGCGGCTCTATACTGTGCCGCACAATGTATATATCTGCAACTGCGTGCCTTTTTGTTGCCAAGTTGCTGCAGAAACTGATTTTTACACTAGATTAAAGAGATTGGATATCCAAGTCAAAATGATTAAAATGGGCTCAAATTTTTTGAGGATATTCGTCGATAAAAATTACACCTCCATGCCAAATTTCATGTCCGTCGTCTAGATGATTATCGAGAAATTAATTATTGAACTTGCACTTTTACACGAAAAAAAGGCTTGGTTAAACACGCGCCAGCCAATTTCTTGGTTAGACCAATCAGATTGTTGGTTATGCTAACCAAGTCATTGGTTGTATTACAATGCGCTTGGTGGCGCTGACCAATAATTTGGTTGGTCTAACCAATTAAGGGGAGGGAGTCAGGTCAAAAAAATTGATTTTGAAAATTCAATATCATCCAAATCCTATTGCATATAAAAATGCCCAACGCACTATATTGTTGGTACTCGATTAAAGGATTTTTTGCTGTCGTTTGACTTGCATATGCTTTTAAATATTATCTTAAGCAAAGATCTTAGGTTTTCCATTCTGCGCATGATTCAGATCAAACTACTAGGCCGATTGGAATGGTTGACGTCTCATATTCTTCTTCATGAACAGATATACCGGCTAAATGGAGCAAATGTGAATAAAATGTAATATTTTTTAAGTAACATTATTATTAATAAATACATTTTATGCTATTTTTTAAATCAGTGATTAACTTTGCTTTCAGAATGAAAAAAAATAGTTTGCTCCATTTAGCCGGTGTATCTTTTCATGAAGAAGAAAATGAGACGTCAATGATTCCAATCTGCCTAGTAGTTTGATCTGAATCATGCGCAGAATGGAAAACCTAAGAACTTTGCTTAAGATAATATTGAAAAGCATATGCAAGTCAGACGACAGTAAAAAATTCTTTCATCGAGCACCAACAATATAGTGCATTGAGCATGTTTATATGCAATAGGATTTGGATGATATTAAATTTCCAAAATCATTTTTTTTTACCTGACTCCCTCCCCTTAATCGGCTAGCGTATATGTAACCAAGCACTTTTTGTCTGTGTATATATGAGCGACATAGCGGAAACTATACGCACCTCCAATGCTATGCTCGAAAATATACTAAAAAGCTGCAAAGTAGAACGTTGCAAATTGCTTCCTCATTATTTTTCGCTTTTTCCAAAGGTATGTCTATGAGGAAGTATGTCAATTACAAATTACACAACTGAAGATGAGGAATATTCCACTTTGGAACATTTCACCTTGATACATCGTGCTGTTAGAAAATTATGGGCAATTGAATTTTGGTACTTATGGGCATCAGAAATTTGAAAACATGTGTAATCTAAAAAAAATAATCAAAGTTGCACACGGGTACAAAACGTCGTAACAAACACCGTTGCTTTATATTTTTATAATGCTCAAAGTTTTTAATTAATTTCTCAATTTTTTGGAAAGCCAGAGCTAATTTAAAAAGAAATTCAAAATCACGTAAAATCCAAACTGCTTTACCGATCTTGTTAAAATTAAATACCAAACAACTTTGAAAGTATCCTCAGTTATGGGGAACCATTCAGCTGAAACGCCGAACTTTTATGAAAGTTGAAGCAAAAACTTCGATTTTTAAAAACATTCAAAATCGCGTAAAATCCGAACCGCTTTTTCGATTACGGTTAAATTCAATATCAAACAACATTAAGAGTATCTGCACTTTTGAAGAATTATTTAACGAAATATCACTAACTTTGCGAAAGCTGGATCGCGCACGGCCGTTTTTGAAAAAATTAAAAAGGCTGTAAAATTTAAATTCCTGCATACAATTCGTAAAAATTGTCAGTCAAAGAAGGGCTGTTGCTTCACTTGTATGCCAAATTTTGGCTCAATCGGTTGAAATTTCAAAGCCCTGCAGGACTTTGAAATTTCAGTACCATTCTGAGTGTCTTGACATGAAAAACGCGAAATTTTTTTTCGTCATGAAATCAAAGCTTCCTCTATGAGGAAGCAAAATGATAAAAAATTGTTAATAACAGAATCAAATTATTCCTTGTACACGCAAAAAAAAGACTTGGTTAGAACAACCAAGGCGCTTGGTTATATATGCGCCAACTAAGTTATTGCTTAGACCAATCAAGTTATTTGTTAACCAACCAAGTTATTGATTGACTAACCAAGATGATTTAGTTGGTGTAACCAATAACTTGGTTGGTCTAATCTCGCGATAAAAAAAAATATTTGCATCCATTATTTAATTTTTTAATGGAGGACTTAAAAAATAATTTGTTCAGATATCGATCTTTCTTTTCTACAGCTTACCATTTTCGTAATTTTTGAAGTTCCAAAAAAGCATCCGGACGTACAATAGGAGAATTTTCATAGAAAATAAACTCTTTTGATTTTCGATGACAAGTTTATTATACAAGCTTAATAAGCAACGGTTGTTTACGAAGATGTCGAATAAAAAAAATTAGTAACTGACGTAAAAAATAAACAGATGGCGTGAACTCGAAAATTATCTAATGATTACAACTTTGATTTGCACTCGATCAAAACACTAATTTTTTAACTACTAAATTTTTTAAATAAAAACCAAATTGAATAACTTGAATAATTCTGGAGTTACTTAATGTATTAATAATAAATTTAATTCAGTAAAGTAAAAATCACAATTAAAACTACTTTAATTAATAAAAAGAAATGCAAATCAATTTGCTATTTCTTGAATGAAGCATCGATACACCAACCACGTTGCGACTATATCCACCCCGGTTGACCCCAATGCAGAAAACTTTCAAAATCTGAGCAACCCGCATATTATTAATTCCAAGGTGAGTGCTGCAGTATGTGTATACAATAATTGCAATACGATAGGATCTTAAGGAGGGATGGGATGCAATTCTTGGTGTACAGTATAGTTACCGAATCTGAATTAAGTAATTAACTATACGTATGCCGGTTTGGTGTCTATACAGTAGTGCTGTATAGCACTACTGATGTCTTGCATTGCTATTGTATACCTGTATGGCGCATACTGCAGTGGTGCATGTGCATATGATGATGATGCATGCATGCATACAAGCGGAGAGTTTCCGCGAGCCTCAGAGTTAGTAACGGGCACGAGGCCCAGCACGCATATGCACTATACGCCTTAATGCCACATCCGTGCACGATAGCGACGCGTTTCCTCGGTTGCGCTTGAGTGTATAGCTCGCATGCAACGCGTATAGATAGGTACTGCATACACATAGAGTCTATGTGCATTCTTTGGCCGTTAGTACTTACGTCATAGACATTTTCACGTGCATCGTTGGGCGGCTCGAACTGCTTCTCCTGATTCTGTGGTTATGGTGCGTGGTGCAATTTTGACTCCCGGTGTTGGGCGTTAAACGGCTCTCGGCTTTCCTAGCCGGCCGTATCGCCGCCATTGAGTTTCACTGTTCCCCGGAGTGCCACGGGAAAACGGCGTGTAATCGGGCCCAAGGCTCTGTCTCGTCTTTCACGTTTCTCCCATGGCGCATCCTCTTTCCTTCGTTCCGTTGATTCTGAGACGCAATGCCTACTATTGGCTAATTTTCCTGTCACGAATTCACGCTAATTGCGTTTGTAACTGCACATCCGTGAAGTACTTAATTGCCGAAACTTTTCCTGAAGTCGCTTTTGTAGGTGCATTTATAACTGTACCGTTTATTTATTCGGCTTAGAAATAATGCTGTCGTGGTCCAATTCTAGTAAACATTATACACTACTGCAGTATAATGTTGACGCGACTATGGCATAACTGTCATGTTAAATTTTAACTCTACGACGCTGCTAACAGTGTGCTACACTAGATTGGGAAGGATGACATAGTTTATTGTTTTATTGAAATTTACTGGAAGGTTATTTGTCTTGGAGTAGTTTTACATTTATAGTTGAGTGAGGGGAACATTGGATTAAACAGGTCCTTGGTGGAGATTATCAGAGGATTTAGAATTTAAAAAACTTGGGTAGCTCATTTGGAGTGTAAGGATGATCAGGACCTGAAGAGCTCACGGTGGGACTTATAATCCGATCGTGGAGAGCCCTCATACGGGGTCTTTAAAAGAAATAAACAATTTTTGTTGATGAGTGTCTGTGGGAGTGTCTGTGAGAATGTCTGTGAGAGTGTCTATGAGAGTGTCTGTGAGAGTGTCTGTGAGAGTGTTTGTGAGAGTGTTTGTGAGAGTGTCTGTGAGAGTGTCTGTGAGAGTGTCTGTGAGAGTGTCTGTGAGAGTGTCTGTGAGAGTGTCTGTGAGAGTATCCGTGATAGTGTCTGTGAGAGTGTCTGTGAGAGTGTCTGTGAGAGTGTCTGTGAGAGTGTCTGTGAGAATGTCTGTGAGAGTATCTGTGAGAGTGTCTGTAAGAGTGTGTGTGAGAGTGTGTGTGAGAGAGTCCGTGAGAGTGTCTGTGAGAGTGTCTGTGACAGTGCTGCAAGAATGTCTGTGAGAGTGTCTGTGAGAGTATCCGTGAGAGAATCCGTGAGAGTGTCTGTGAGAGTGTGTGTGAGAGTGTCTGTGAGAGTGTCTGTGAGAGTGTCTGTGAGAGTGTCCGTGAGAGAGTCCGTGAGAGTGTCTGTGAGAGTATCTGTGAGAGTGTCTGTGAGAGTATCTGTGAGAGTGTCTGTAAGAGTGTGTGTGAGAGTGTGTGTGAGAGAGTCCGTGAGAGTGTCTGTGAGAGTGTCTGTGAGAGTGTCTGTGACAGCGCTGCAAGAATGTCTGTGAGAGTGTATGTGAGAGTATCCGTGAGAGAATCCGTGAGAGTGTCTATGAGAGTGTGTGTGAGAGTGTCTGTGAGAGTGTCTGTGAGAGTGTCTGTGAGAGTATCTGTGAGAGTATTTGTAAGAGTGTCCGTGAGAGTGTCCGTGAGAGAGTCCGTGAGAGTGTCTGTGAGAGTGTTTGTGAGAGTGTCTATGAGAGTGTCTGTGAGAGTGTCTGTGAGAGTATCCGTGAGAGAATCCGTGAGAGTGTCTGTGAGAGTGTGTGTGAGAGAGTCTGTGAGAGTGTCTGTGAGAGTGTCCGTGAAAGTGTCCGTGAGAGTGTCTGTGAATATCCGTATGTATCTGCAAGTTCGGTGAGACCGCCTTGTTGTTTTGTAGTTTACAGTTTTACGTAGATGTTTCATAACATGGAAAAATTACATTACCTTAGCAAAACAACAAGACTGATTAATCAAGTTGTGGATCTTTCATTGATATCCTTTGTATTACATACAATAATGTACGTATAGTAAATATATATAGGAGTGCTGGACACCACGTAAACACTGCGTGAGTTTAAACCAGTGGAGCTCCTGTTCATACCATAAAGTGTAACCTGGGATCTCACTATCCACTCTGTTCGATCCATATTTCTATGAAATATTTTCCATACCATTCATGGTAAACGAACCGACCGCTCTTCGTCCATTTAATTGATTAATCTTGCCGATAGTATAAATGAAATATTTTTATGACAATATCGAACAAAGTTTTGTAGTTCTCGTTGTCTTGCACTCAACCTAATCAATTTTATTGACAAAATAAAAATACCCTTCACACTTGCAAACTATAGAAGTGCATGGGCAGACAATAGCTTCGCTCGTTATCTATTGTATTCTCGTCCTTTTTGTTGTTCATCCAGAACTCGAGTCACACGATGTCGTGCACGCAAGATTTTTCCTTTTTATTGCCATCATTAAAGTTTTATTCGAGTAATGTATAGTGTATAACGCATACGTATATATAAATACATTGGTGTGCTTAGAAGGAGTTGGGAGCTTACGATATGTCGATGTCGCGTGACGTACACTTTCCACGAGATACCAACGCGAGATAGAACTAATGGAAGCGTGGCCAATAAAAGCAACATTAATATACGCTATGTAGTACACCATATATATTTTTACAATAGACACACGAAGAATATGAAATAGGTGTAGGGATCATAAATAGAGAGAAATGACGGAAGGTGACTCAAATTTTTAAATATTTCCACGTAAAACCGCCATTTTTTATTTAGCACTGCTTATTTATACGCCTTAGTGTGATGATATTATTTGCACGTTATGTAGTTAAAGGCTGACTTGCCACGAATGGGGTAATTCACTGCTTCTGTCAACAGCTTCTAATGCGGTACCAACAAAGAATTTGCCAATGATTCGATAAAAATAGAAAGAATTTATCGAACACAATGCGATTTAATACGTAAATTATAATCATCTAGATCCTCCGTGCACGGGAAGAAAGGCTTGGTTGAAATAACCAAGTGCCTTGGTTATATATGCGCCAGACGATTAATTGGTTAGACCAACCAAGTAATTTGTTAGGCTACCAATTTCTTGGTTAGCTTAGACCAACCAAGAAATTGGTTGTCACTTGGTTAGCTTACCAAGTGAATTGGTTAGTCCAACCAAGAAATTGGTTGTCACTTGGTTAGCTTACCAAGTGAATTGGTTAGTCCAACCAAGAAATTGGTTGTCACTTGGATAGCTTACCAAGTGACTTGGTTAGTCCAACCAAGAAATTGGTTGTCACTTGGTTAGCTTACCAAGTGACTTGGTTAGTCCAACCAAGAAATTGGTTGTCACTTGGTTAGCTTACCAAGTGACTTGGTTAGTCCAACCAAGAAATTGGTTGTCACTTGGTTAGCTTACCAAGTGACTTGGTTAGTCCAACCAAGAAATTGGTAGCCTACCAAATTACTTGGTTGGTCTAACCAATTAATCGTCTGGCGAATATATAAGCAAGGCACTTGGTTATTCCAACCAAGCCGTTTTATCCGTGTGAGTCTTTTCTGGTAGCAGTATGATTTTTTAATAAAGCATTAGCGTTCACGCGGTTTGGACAAAAAGAGCCACATTAAAAACAACTTTGTTAGGTTAACGAAAAAAGTAGTTGGACCCAACCAAGCGACTTAGTGCTGTGAGAGACATACGATTTCTTAGTTAAATCAACTATTTTCAGGTGGTTGGCTCTGATCGTTGCTCGAACTAAATAGTTAGTTGGGCCGACTACTATTGTGGCGCCAACTATCTTACTTAGTTGGAACACGAATAAAATTCGTTGTGAGACCTATTTAAGGCAACTAAGTCGGAATGGTAAATGTGACTAATACCGACCAACCGGATGGTTGTGGCAACAAATTTTCACTCAACTAATAAATAGTTAGTTGGCCCAACGACACGGAAAAAACGGCTTGGCTGGAACAACCAAGTGCCTTTGGTTATACATGCGCCAGACAATTAATTGGTTAGACCAACCAAGTAATTTGTTAGGCTACCAATTTCTTAGTTGGACTAACCAAGTGACTTGGTAAGCTAACCAATTAATTGTCTGGCGCATATATAACCAAGCACGTTGGTTGTTCTAACTAAGCCTTTTTTTGCGTGGAAGCCGTTTTTTCCATGTAACGAAAGCGTTTGTTGGTTCAAAAAACCGCGAATGCGGTTTTGCAGCTTTTTTATGTAGTAATAGTTCTGTATAGGCCCTTACGGTAGTTCATAATTTGCGGCTTCGGAACACGCGTATAACTAAAGTTTTTATCTCCCTTTTTTCTAATTCGAACCTCGACAGCGTCGTGTGGTTGACCGCGTCGTAATTGATTTGGCAATCGTTCGCCCGGAAGTCTCAGCTGTTCACAGCTCTAGTGTAGACATCTAGTTTTTATGAGGCTGTCTATGAGAATGGAGATATGAAAAAAGGGTTTCTAACGGGTAGAATAGCGGTGTCTTTGATAGATCCGAGAAAAAGATGACCGAACGGTAATTAACCAGGCCTTATAATTATTAGCTACCTACGTTCGGAAGCTTTCTGTTTTCTATCTACATCTATATATTGTATTTAATATGGGATCAGAGGACTCACGGTCCTATTAAAAGCAGTGTCAGGTGTAAATGCTCATGTTACATTATATCCAAGACCTCTGAAGAATATTATATATTACGCGCTAAATTGCTGAACTCTTAAGTCCTTAAACAGATGTAGATTCTAATGCCAGCTAGTAAAAAGATTTGCTTGGTCGATAAATAAAGTCTAATGCTACTATATTAAAAAATCGTTTTTCTTTGTGTCGAAAAATGAAAAAAATAATGATTCCGCGGAATCAATATTGGCGCCCAAAATTTGAAATTAATTGAGCGTACCAAATGAGGTTAACTAACCGGATCATTTTAGGACACAAATTGTACGTCAAACTGGAAATTTCAAAAATATAATTTTATCTCGGGCGGAAAATGTCCATAATGAAAAATTGCAACAAGGCAAAATTTCGGAACCAGCAAGAAATGTCAACGGAGAATTTCAATAATGGAATTTTACATTAGAACGAAATTGCCCATAACGAAAAGTTTCAATAACGCATAATTGTGCGTATATCCAAAAATGCCGACCGATAAATTAATATCCAGCTGAAAATCCCACAAACGGAAATTTTGTTAAGCAGATAATTCCGACAATGAAAAACTTGAATTTCATAATGCAGATTGATACCATGTTTTGACACCCATTAAAATGTGCATATTACTCAAATAAATTATTGTAGCCTTGATATCTCCGGCTGCTTCCGCCGCCCATCGATATTTCACTGACTACAAAGTTTCAATAGTTACCAAATTTCCGGTACCCACCAAAATCTTTCCATGACTTAGTTATTTCAAAGCCCAACATCATCAGTCCTCGTGGTCGCTTTTACTCGAACGAAGAGCGAATTAACGTTGTAATTAATCAAGGCCGCGCGAGCAAGTTGTGTCGTTCGATCGGATAAACGAGCGTTCACTAAACCCAGCAAAACCAGACGTACATACAAGGCCTAAAGAGCCCTACTTCTTTGCAATAGTGTTGTGTGCGAAGCAACGTCCCTCCACAATGAAGCGGGGGCGTTTTCCAGAGCGTCACATGCTCATGAAAAATGCTCTGGTGGTAGGACTAATCGCTTGAGCACGCTCGCAAGGGGTGGTATGGTCGTTGAAGCTTAATCGTCAAGCAAGCATACTAGCCAACCTAAGGTGAAAGCATATAAGCTCAGGGGTACAGTGCGATGTCTGCTACCACCGGTGAACCAACCAAGGGTGTTTGTAGAGGTTGAAGGGCTACCTGAGCGTCGCTGCAGGTTTGCCATGTTAACCTACATCGTATGGTACAATAAACGTTAGTCATTGGCAGGCGATGTAAAGGCCATTCTCTATAGTTATCAGCAACCGCACCTCACCAACCATCCACCAATCTGTATAGGCCAATTGCTACGTGGTTACCAACGACTGTACCATTTACACCAGAAGCTAGTCGTTCACCGTCTCCCTGAAACTCCTCGTCGATGTTGCTGGGCGCTTTTGCTTGGTAGCTCGAGAACACGCGATCTGATAAAACTCAGCGTGGCTGGGCCTAGCCAAGGCGTCTTTCCTTCTTTGCTTCAGCTCACTCTTCTACTCGCGTTCATCCTTCTTTCTCTCTTTCTCGTGCCAAAATAAACCGTCGCACTTTACATAATGCGCGCGTCGAGGTAGCCACGAGGCAGCATATAGCAGCAAAAGCAACTCAGGCTGAAGCCCAAGTCGCAAGCCAAGAGCTCGCCTAGGTTATATGGACGTGCTCTTTCGCGTATGGATAGTGGATATTATATACAGTATGTGGTTGTGGTTAGCCAGGCCAGAACAGGGCCAGCTTCGAGAGAGCGTGGCGCACGACCGTTTCCGTGTGTTTGCCCCTTCAACCTCCCTCGTCGGTACGTCTGACCAGCGACGATAAGTCATCCGGTCGGATGCCAGGCTATAGATGTACCATAGGCAATATAACTAGTCGACAAAAAAGCTCGAAAGCTCGACTACCGGCGAGCCATTGCTTTCTATATACACATAGTTAGATACATTAGGTACACTGAGGTGTATATTATGTATTCAACTTTGTGTGTGCTTCGACTCTCTTTCTCGTTAAAAAGAACCTCGGGCAAAGGTAAGAGCTCCCTTGGGAGAGAAGTTTTACACGTTGGCTGACTAGGCATCAGCAATATTTAGTGTCTCGTCGCAGCCCTTTTTTTAAACAACTTTGGAATTCCACATGGCAATTTCACTTCCGCAATATCCGATGAATGATGAACGGCTGATAGTTGGTTTAGGTTTGACGGATAATTGTTGACGGGACAATTAGAATTTCAATCTGATTGTATAAGTACATGTAGATTGATATCAATGATCAGATTCCCATGGAGATTATCGGATTAGATTCACTGCAGTTCAGTCTTTAAATTGCAAGTGTGAAATTTCATAATAAGTGTTTTGGTTGCGGGCAGGTAAACAAAAGTAAATATGTGGGCAAAGATTATATCTTTATAGGAATTGGCAATAGAAATATTTTTTTATACCGATCGATTCGATAGGTGTGATATTATTATGATATGATATTATGATTATCCAATGAAATCAACAGATCTCATAGCATTGAAATTTTGTTTTTTTCCCTTTGAAACAAATTTGTTCGTTAATGTAGAAAATTTTGATGTATTCTTTTTACGGCTAAAACTTGTTCATTTCTGCATTTCCTTCCAACTATAAAGGCGATTGAATAGTTCTCACCAATATGTGTTAGTAAATAAAAAAATCTGACTTCAAATAACGTTTGTATACATTTTGCCTCCTTATACAGGAAGCTTTGTTTTCGTGTGAACATTTATTTTCGAGTTTTTTATGTCAGTACCCTCAAAATGGTCTAAAACATCGATAAAAAGCGTTTAGAAAAAATGTATGGATGGATGTAGATGTGTGTGTGTGTATGGCCGCCACTCAAAATTCAAACTTACATATCTCAAGAACTGCTTTAACAATAGGACTGAAATTTAGCAAACATATGAAGCAGGTCGACGCCTTTGTTTCTGGTAATTTTCAAAAAAAATTTTTAAAATGTTCAAATTTTATTTGACTTTGCAATTTTTGAAAATTGTACGCTCTCTAGCATCCGCAAATTTTTAGCTATTGAGCTAAATAATTTTTTATGAATAAAACTATGTTAAAGCCGGATCGGTATTGAATATGGACTGAATCTGTAAAAAAAGTTTGGTTTTTATGAGATTTTGAATTTATTAAAAATATTCGTTTTGCTCTAACTCACGTTAAATCCCACCAAATCAACTAAAATTTTCTACAGATGAATAATAACATTCAGCGCTGCTACCTACTTAATTTGGTCGTAATCGGTAAAGCGGTTTGGATTTTGTGTGACTTTGAATTTCTCAAGAAATATAGGTATCGATAAAAGTTGGAAAGTAGAACTTTGCACTTTGTTTCATCATTCATTTTTATTTTTTACAAAGCTTTCTTCATGCGGAAACCAAAATTAATAAATAGGCTTCCTCATAGAGGTGGTTTTGTGAAAAATGAAAATTAATGTCCAAAGATCTACTTTTTTATAGGTCGATTCGATTTTAATGACGTGTTGTAGAAATACATAGTAACGACGTCGAAAACCGCGCGAGGAAGCGTTGTTGTTATTTTTGCTTCCTCGTAAAGGAAGCTTTGTTTTCATGCAAAATTCTTTTTTCGCGCTTTTTATGTCAGTACACTCAAAATGGTCTAAAACGTCGTGAAAAGTGGTTTAGAAAAAATGTACGGATGATTGTGCGTGTGTATGTGTGGCCGTCACTCAAAATTCAAACTTACATATCTCAAGAACTGCTTTAACTATGGGGCTTAATAATAAACAAAATCGGACGTAAATATTTTCATATTTTATTTGACTTTGCAGTTTTCGAAAAATATCTGTACGCTCTCTAGCATCCGCAAATTTTTAGCTATTGAGCTAAATAATTTTTTACGAAAAAAACTATGTTAAAGGAGGATCGGTATTGAATTTGGAATGAATCTGTAAAAAAAGTTTGCTTTTCATGAGATTTGGAATTTTAAAAAAATATTCGTTTTGCTCTAACTCACGTCAAATCCCACCAAAACAACTGAAATTTTCTACAGATGAATAATAACATTCAGCGCTGCTATCTACTTAATTTGGTCGTAATCGGTAAAGCGGTTTGGATTTTGCGTGACTTTGAATTTCTCAAGAACTATATAGGCATCGATAAAAGTTGGAAAGTAGAACTTTGCACTTTGTTTCATCATTCATTTTTATTTTTTACAAAGCTTCCTCTATGCGGAAGCCAAAATTAATAAATAGACTTCCTCATAGAGGTGACTTTGTGAAAAATGAAAATTAATGAGAAAGCAATGTCCAAAGATCTACTTTTTATAGGTTGATTCGATTTTAATGACGCTGCTCCACTTCGATTGGCGAGTGTTGTAGAAATGCATAGTAACGAAGTTGAAAACCGCAAGAAGAAGCGTTGCTGTTGTTTTTGCTTCATGTTGTTTGTTTTCATGCGAAATTTTTTTTTTCGCGTTTTTTATGTCAGAACATTTTTTATGTGAAAAATGGTTTAGAAAAAATGTACGGATGGTTGTACGTGTGTATGAGTGGCCGTCACTCAAAATTCAAACTTACATATCTCAAGAACTGCTTTAACAATCGGGCTTAATAATAAACAAAATCGGGCGTAAATATTTTCATATTTTATTTGTCTTTGCAATTTTCGAAAAATGTCTGTACGCTCTCTAGTATCCGCAAATTTTTAGCTATTGAGCTGAATAATTTTTTATGAATAAAACTATGTTAAAGAAGAATCGGTATTGAATATGGACTGAATATTTAAAAAAGTTTGGTTTTTATTGAGGTTTGGTTGAGGTTTGGAATTTTTGAAAAAATATTCGTTTTGCTCTAACTCACGTCAAATCCCACCAAATCAACTGAAATTTTCTACAGATGAAAAGTAACATTCAGCGCTGCTACCAATCAAATTTGGTCGTAATCGGTAAAGCGGTTTGGATTTTGCGTGACTGAATTTCTCAAGAACTATATAGGTATCGATAAAAGTTGGAAAGTAGAACTTTGCACTTTGTTTCATCATTCATTTTTATTTTTTACAAAGCTTTCTCTATGCTAATAGGCTTCCTCATAGAGGTGGCTTTGTGAAAAATGAAAATTTATGAGGAAGCAAAGTCCAAAGATCTACTTTTTTATAGGTTGATTCGATTTTAATGACGCTGCTCCACTTCGATTGGCGAGTGTTGTAGAAATGCATAGTAACGAAGTCGAAAACTGCGCGAGGAAGCGACTCATGGTTTTTGCAAGGGTATATTGAGAGAGGGGCAAGGAAACGCGGAGGCGGAGGCCGCAGCGAAGAGTCAGGATGGCGCGGTCGAACTAGCCAGCCGAGACCGTCGGTCACGCGAACCCGAGTATCCTCGCGGCGCTGGTTTGCTGCTGATTCTCAGTCTGCCCTCCCGCTTGATTCTGCCCCTTCGCTTCTTCTTCTTTCCTTGCGCTGTACCCCTCGCCTACCGCTCTGCTTCACTGTTCACTCGTTACACGTCGCGGATTCGCGCGTATAGTTTTAACGCTTGCCTTCTCGTACTGAGAAAAAAACTATTTAGTTTATGCCAACTGAATTCAATTGGTCCAATGTAAATTCAATTACATTAACAGCACATAGTTAGCTCAAGTTTATGGAGATTGAATATGGTAAATACCCACGGCAAACATGTACAGACCGTATTATGCAAATAGACCAAAGATGGCCAGAACTAGTTTCGTTTCTATCTTCATATTATTAAACGAGTATGAGTCATTTCTGTCAAGTTCTATTACTATAAACTCTGTAAAATTATTTTCACCCTTCCAAATATTTTTATCCCTATTCTCTTTGTAGATTCTGTAACTGCCACTATAAGTTATTAATTATTGTGTATTAAATTTGAAATATCAGTTGATGAATAAAATTTTTGGTAATGTAAATTGGCAAAGAAATTTTAACAGTGTATAGCGTTACTTATTATATTTGTTGCAAGTACTCATGACAAACCAAGAATGTTGTCAGCTATGTAATGTGAAATCAAATAAAAAAAGGAAAATTATTGCAATCATTGTCAATTTTTTAAGGGATTAATTAATTTCAGGTGATTGATAAAAAAGGGAAAAATGATTGCAATCATTTCCCTTTTTGTAAGGGATTAATTAATTTTAAGGGATTAATAAAAACGGAAAATGATTGCAATCATTGGCCCTTTTTTATTTCGCAAATTGTTTATTAATTAATTATTGTTGTTATAATTTCTGTTCAAGTTACCTCTTAAAGAATATCTTAGTATAGTAATTTAAATTTCATAATAATTACAGAAAGATTAAAGCCCTATAAAATTCAATATTCTGAGTTCATTAAAATAACCACATTTTGTCGCGCGGATTACTACTTGGTTTTCCAGGTGCGGTTTTCGAGTCGGGCGAATGTTAGAACGACAGTGCCGGTCGACGTGGAAACGTCGGCGCGACATTGTCGCTAACATCGGTGTAGCGTCGGCATCATGTCAACATGATAACAACGGCAGGATGTTTGTAAACGACGTTCGCCCAGTAATGGGTGCCGACACTGAGCCGACATTGAATAGAAAATATTAAAAATTCATTAAAAAAAAACAAAATTATCGATCTGCGTAGCCGTCCAATGCTTTTTAATCATTAACCTGTTTTTTTAATCGATTTTTCACCACTATTTTTTGGAAATACTACAATAAATTTTTCCGGCGGTGATGGGGCTCGAACTTGCAATTTTACGATCCACGATCTTACCCACTCGGTTATCTTCATCTTGGAAAATTTAGTGTCGAATTGTGTATATAAATCACTCGTCTGTATTACTTCATTAATACCGTATGCATTCTTAATGATGTTATGATGGCATAACAGTTTTTAGAAGTTTATTGCAAAAATAAAAAATAGTGAAAAATAATGAAAATGATTTAACTCAATAAATTGAGTTATATACAATGATTTCGCCTTTTTTAATTAGAAACGATGGATTTGCTTAATATTCGTTCATCAATTACGAAAAATAGTATAAGTTTTATTATTTTATTAATTTTAATCGTACTTTAGTTAATTATTTTGACGGAATGTCGACTATCAATACTGAACCGATTTTGGCGCGAAACGTAAATTTACGGTTAACGCGCCACCGTCGGCAAAATGTTGGCAGCCAACGTAACCAGAACTCTGGGGACCATCGTCGTGCCAGCTACGAAGCCCAATGTCGGCACAGTTATGGATTGAAGGTTCGATCGACGCTAGGTCGTAGTCGGGTTCCGATTGTCGGCTACCGACTTGCTGCCGACACACGGAGAAAAATCATTCGCTGATATAGTGACAGCAAGACCTATTTGCTAACCTAATAAATATTTTTGCTGGGTTAACAGAAGATTTGTTAACCTAGAAAATTCCCTTGCTAGGTTCCCATGCTAGGCTACCAAATATTTTTGTTAGGAGAGCAAATAAGGCTTGCTTTCACTATATTAGCAACTGATTTGGTGGTCGAACAACATTTTTTTTCCGTGCATACCGCCGAGCGTCGGACGTACTCCGTGTGTCGGGCAACCGCACCTGGATTTCTTTAAATTTTTTTCCAAGGATATTTTTAGCGGATATAAGTAATCTAAAACGTGCCAGTATTGGCCCGTGTTGCACACTATATTTTTTGTATTAAGTGCACGAATAGTGGTGCTTTGAATGATAGTTTTGTGGAATGAACAGGGAAAAGTAAGGTTACAAGTTATCGTCTCTAGGGACGAAAGTGAAGAAATCGCTAACTGTGCATGAGCCAACCTATTGCTTCAACACTGCCATGAAACTGCCACTTTCGTCTCGCAAAACAGCCATGGAAAGCACCACTGTTCATACACGTGTTACAAAAATCGCGTTATATATATACGTGTACGAACTAATACGAACCAACGATGAAAATTCAATTTCTTGATCCATCTAGTAATGAGTAACTGATTTGAATACCTCTGAGTTACACCAAGCTGTTTTCTTTTAGTTCAATTAATTTTAATTTGTGCCAGCTGAATATAGTTTGGCTTCAACTAAACAGATTCTTTTTTTCAATGTATAATTCTCGTAATTAAGGATACATACAATGTGTGTTTTGTATACATGTGCGGCAGGAATAAGTACATGTGCATATGAAACTTTCGTACCAGAGGATTGCTTACGCTGTCATACCAATGCAAATGCATTGGTATGAGTGTCAGTTTGAGTAGTTTTTTTTTTCAAGTATATTTGTAGCGAATATCGTCTAAAACATTACAAATGAATTGTCAGTTTGAGTAGTTTTTTTTTCAAGTATATTTTTAGCGAATATTGTCTAACACATTGCAAATGAATTGTCAGTTTGAGTAGTTTTTTTTCAAGTATATTTTTAGCGAATATTGTCTAACACATTGCAAATGAATTGTCAGTTTGAGTAGTTTTTTTTCAAGTATATTTTTAGCGAATATTGTCTAAAACAACACAAATGAATGGTCAGTTTTTTTTTTCAAGTATATTTTTAGCGAATATTGTCTAAAACATTACAAATGAATTGTCAGTTTGAGTAATTTTTTTTTCAAGTATATTTTTAGCGAATATTGTCTAAAACATTACAAATGAATTGTCAGTTTGAGTAGTTTTTTTTCAAGAAAATTTTTAGCGAATATTGTCTAAAACATTACAA
This sequence comes from Ephialtes manifestator, assembly GCA_963970395.1. Classification (NCBI taxonomy): domain Eukaryota; kingdom Metazoa; phylum Arthropoda; class Insecta; order Hymenoptera; family Ichneumonidae; genus Ephialtes; species Ephialtes manifestator. Next base: position 26,221,705 of record OZ019975.1, on the reverse strand, counting down.
ATGAATTGTCAGTTTGAGTAGTTTTTTTGTCCAAGTATTTTTTTAGCGAATATTGTCTAAAACAATACAAATGAATCGTCAGTTTTTTTTTTCAAGTATATTTCTAGCGAGTATTGTCCAAAAAATTACGAATGAATTGTCAGTTTGAGTAGTTTTTTTTCAAGTATATTTTTAGCGAATATTGTCTAAAACATTACAAATGAATTGTCAGTTTGAGTAGTTGTTTTTTCAAGTATATTTTTAGCGAATATTGTCTAAAACAATACAAATGAATTGTCAGTTTTTTTTCAAGTATATTTTTAGCGAATATTGTCTAAAACATTACAAATGAATTGTCAGTTTGAGTAGTTTTTCTTTTCAAGTATATTTTTAGCGAATATTGTCTAAAACATTACAAATGAATTGTCAGTTTGAGTAGTTTTTTTTTCAAGTATATTTTTAGCGAATATTGTCTAAAACATTACAAATGAATTGTCAGTTTGAGTAGTTTTTTTTTTCAAGTATATTTTTAGCGAATATTGTCTAAAACACTACAAATGTATCGAAAAATAGAGAAATCTCGTTATATATGTGTAACGAACTAATGATGAAAATTCACTTTCTTGATTCATCTAGTAATGAGTAACAGGTTTGAACATCGCTTAGCTACACCAAGGCGTTTTCTTTTAGTTCAATTAATTTTAATTTGAGCCAACTGAATATAGTTTAGCTTCAACTAAACAGATTTTTTTCCAATGTATAATTCTTGTAATTACGGATACATACAATGTGTGTTTTATATGTATGTTCGTCGGGGATAAGTACATGAACATATGGAACTTTCGTACCAGAAGACTGCTTATGCTGACACACCAATGCATGTGCCAGCTTAAGTAGTCGTGAGCTCAATCACTGTGCGCGAGTGAGAGGAACGGCTCTCCTCGGAAATTAATGTAATTTTATAATTATCCTCATCCAGAGTCCTTCGCTTGAATGTGTATACAACCTGCGCGACTGAGCTCACTGGACTACTTACCACGAGGTGTTTTCATCTGCCTTCAGAAATGATTACAAGTCAGCCATGTGCGTTGAAAAAATTAACACGTAATTTGCTACATTGTATATCCACATGAATATTATTTTATAATGAATGTAACTACGTCTCTTTCTCATATTTTTGATATGCCCGTTGATTATTATTTTCTGACGAAAGAAAATGAAGTTTGCAAATTTGGGAAAAGCTGCCACAGTTTTTATGTAAAATCAAACAGATTTATTTTTTAAAAAACACATTTTCGAAGGTACCATTAAATACTCTACCAAAAAAAAAATGTGTATAAGTAATTGTCTATATGTGAACGAAAAAAAATTAACACACAATTTGCTACATTTTATATCTACATGAATATGATTGCCTTATAATTAATGTAACTACGGTGTTATTTATAATTCAACCCTTTTTACATATTTCTGATACGCGCGTTGATTATTATTTTCTGACAATATAAAATGAAATATGGAACATTGGACAAAGTTGCCACAGATTTTATGTGAAATCGAAAAGTTTTACAAAAAAAATAAGCAGATTTTTTACCACACCATTTAATTACTGTACCAGAACGTGACTCTACTCAGATTTGATTATGGGAACGATATGCGACATCACTGCTGATGATCAAAAGTCTCATGATAAAGAACGTATATTATTTTCACATGGTCTCAAAATAAAGTTATTATTATTATTTTGACCCAAGTCAAGATTATGCAAGGTATTCGAATTGTCAATAATTAAACACGAAAAATCTTTTGATTTTAGTGCAGAATGAATACGGTGCAGAAAAAGTACGTTGGAAAAATTAACACGTAATTTGCTACATTGTACATCCGCATGAATGTTACTTTATAATTGATTATTATTTTCTGATGAAAGAAAATGAAGTTTGCAAATTTGGGAAAAGATGCCACAGTTTTTATGTAAAATCAAAGAGATTTATTTTTTAAAAAACACATTTTCGAAGGTACCATTAAATACTCTACCAAAAAAAAAAACTTCAATCAGATTTGATTCCGGGAATACGACAACTGTACTACTTACCACGAAGAGTAATTGTCTATATGTGAACGAAAAAAAATTAACACACAATTTACTACATTTTACATCTACATGAATATGATTGCCTTATAATTAATGTAACTACGGCGTTATTTATAATTCAAATCTTTTTACATATTTCTGATACGCGCGTCGATTATTATTTTCTGACAATATGAAATGAATCATGGAACGTTGGACAAAGTTGCCACAGATTTTATGTAAAATCGAAGAGTTTTACAAAAAAATAAGCAGATTTTTTACCACACCATTTAATTACTGTACCAAAACGTGACTCTACTGATCAAAAGCCTCATGATAAAGAAAGGATATTATTTTCACATGGTCTCAAAATAAAGTTATTATTATTATTTTGACCCAAGTCAAGATTATGCAAGGTATTCGAATTGTCAATAATTAAACACGAAAAATCTTTTGATTTTAGTGCAGAATGAATACGGAGCAGAAAAAGCACGTTGAAAAAATTAACACGTAATTTGCTACATTGTATATCCACATGAATATTACTTTATAATTAATGTAACTACGTATCTTTTCCATATTTTTGATATGCCCGTTGATTATTATTTTCTGACGAAAGAAAATGATGTTTGCAAATTTGGGAAAAGATGCCACAGTTTTTATGTAAAATCAAAGAGATTTATTTTTTTAAAAACACATTTTCGAAGGTACCATTAAATACTCTACCAAAAAAAAAAAAAAAACTTCAATCAGATTTGATTCCGGGAATACCACAACTGTACTACTTAGCACGAAGAGTAATTGTCTATATGTGAACGAAAAAAAATTAACACACAATTTGCTACATTTTATATCTACATGAATATGATTGCCTTATAATTAATGTAACTACAGCGTTATTTATAATTCAACCCTTTTTACATATTTCTGATAAGCGCGTTGATTATTATTTTCTGACAATATAAAATGAAACATGGAACGTTGGACAAAGTTGCCACAGATTTTATGTGAAATCGAAGATTTTTACAAACAAATAAGCAGATTTTTTACCACACCATTTAATTACTGTACCAGAACGTGACTCTACTCAGATTTGATTCTGGGAACGATATGCGACATCACTGCTGATGATCAAAAGTCTCATGATAAAGAACGTATATTATTTTCACATGGTCTCAAAATAAAGTTATTATTATTGTTCTTACACAAGTCAAGATTATGCAAGGTATATTCGAATTGTCAATAATTAAACACGAAAAATCTTTTGATTTTAGTGCAGAACGAATATGGAGCAGAAAAAGTACGTTGAAAAAATTAAAACGTAATTTGCTACATTGTACATCCACATGAATGTTACTTTATAATTGATTATTATTTTCTGACGAAAGAAAATGAAGTTTGCAAATTTGGGAAAAGATGCCACAGTTTTTATGTAAAATCAAAGAGATTTATTTAAAAAAAACACATTTTCGAAGGTACCATTAAATACTCTACCAAAAAAAAAAACTTCAATCAGATTTGATTCCGGGAATACCACAACTGTACTACTTACCACGAAGAGTAATTGTCTATATGTGAACGAAAAAAAATTAACACACAATTTGCTACATTTTACATCTACATGAATATGATTGCCTTATAATTAATGTAACTACGGCGTTATTTATAATTCAGCCCTTTTTACATATTTCTGATAAGCGCGTTGATTATTATTTTCTGACAATATAAAATGAAACATGGAACGTTGGACAAAGTTGCCACAGATTTGATGTAAAATCGAAGAGTTTTACAAAAAAATAAGCAGATTTTTTACCACACCATTTAATTACTGTACCAAAACGTGACTCTACTGATGATCAAAAGTCTCATGATAAAGAAAGGATATTATTTTCACATGGTCTCAAAATAAAGTTATTATTATTACTTTGACCCAAGTCAAGATTATGCAAGGTATTCGAATTGTCAATAATTAAACACGAAAAATCTTTTGATTTTAGTGCAGAATGAATACGGAGCAGAAAAAGTACGTTGAAAAAATTAACACGTAATTTGCTACATTGTACATCCACATGAATATTACTTTATAATTAATGTAGCTACGTATCTTTTTCATATTTTTGATATGCCCGTTGATTATAATTTTTTGACGAAAAAAAATAAAGTTTGCAAATTTGGGAAAAGATGCCACAGTTTTTATGTAAAATCAAAGAGAATCATTTTTTAAAAAACACATTTTCGAAGGTACCATTAAATACTCTACCAAAAAAAAATTCAATCAGATTTGATTCCGGGAATACCACAACTGTACTACTTACCACGAAGAGTAATTGTCTATATGTGAACGAAAAAAAATTAACACACAATTTGCTACATTTTACATCTACATGAATATGATTGCCTTATAATTAATGTAACTACGGCGTTATTTATAGTTCAGCCCTTTTTATATATTTCTGATAAGCGCGTTGATTATTATTTTCTGACAATATAAAATGAAACATGGAACGTTGGACAAAGTTGCCACAGATTTGATGTAAAATCGAAGAGTTTTACAAAAAAATAAGCAGATTTTTTACCACACCATTTAATTACTGTACCAAAACGTGACTCTACTGATGATCAAAAGTCTCATGATAAAGAAAGGATATTATTTTCACATGGTCTCAAAATAAAGTTATTATTATTATTTTTACACAAGTCAAGATTATGCAAGGTATATTCGAATTGTCAATAATTAAACACGAAAAATCTTTTGATTTAAGTGCAGAATGAATACGGAGCAGAAAAAGTACGTTGAAAAAATTAACACGTAATTTGCTACATTGTATATCCACATGAATATTACTTTATAATTAATGTAACTACGTATCTTTTCCATATTTTTGATACGCCCATTGATTATTATTTTCTGACGAAAGAAAATAAAGTTTGCAAATTTGGGAAAAGATGCCACAGTTTTTATGTAAAATCAAAGAGATTTATTTTTTAAAAAACACATTTTCGAAGGTACCATTAAATACTCTACCAAAAAAAAAAAACTTCAATCAGATTTGATTCCGGGAATACCACAACTGTACTGCTTACCACGAAGAGTAATTGTCTATATGTGAACGAAAAAAAATTAACACACAATTTGCTACATTTTATATCTACATGAATATGATTGCCTTATAATTAATGTAACTACAGCGTTATTTATAATTCCACCCTTTTTACATATTTCTGATACGCGCGTTGATTATTATTTTCTGACAATATAAAATGAAACATGGAACGTTGGACAAAGTTGCCACAGATTTGATGTAAAATCGAAGAGTTTTACAAAAAAATAAGCAGATTTTTTACCACACCATTTAATGACTGTACCAAAACGTGACTCTACTGATGATCAAAAGTCTCATGATAAAGAACGGATATTATTTTCACATGATCTCAAAATAAAGTTATTATTATTATTTTTACACAAGTCAAGATTATGCAAGGGATATTCGAATTGTCAATAATTAAACACGAAAAATCTTTTGATTTTAGTGCAGAATGAATACCGATCAGAAAAAAATGGCAATTAACCGTTTTAAGAGTCCAATTAAAAGTTAACGTAGTATTTCACATTCATCGATAGCTGTATGCTGTAGTCTTTGGTTTTTTTGCTTTCCTCAGGGCATAAAACGTCTCGCGCACCCATAAGGGCGGCACAGATCGCGTGGTAGCCGGCGGCTGGCCAGAGGCCGTCTCGTCGCGAATTATTGCCGAAAATAGCGGTATATCGCTCGCTCCCGTACGGCAGCTGATCACCGGAACCGCGTTTTAAGTACGTAACGAGCATGCTAATGCTCGCGTTTTGCCACTCGTTACCGATCGTATACCCTACGCGTTGGTATTTATATATGCTTGGGCGCCACGCGCCGCTTCAGCTCACGATCTTTCTTAAGCGGTCTCGTAGGGGCGCGCGCGAGCACGCGAATTATATATTTCCTAAGGAGATTCTCGGAGCAGTTATTGTGCGTACGTGTTGGGCACCGGTATTTCCTCGTCGGACAGCCCCGCCTGCGTGTTCGCTGCTCGTTGATTTTCTCCGCCACCTGCGCAACTTCTGACGCAAGACGGTGGTGGTTCTCCTCCTCATCTCGTCCTTTCTCCCTTCGACTCCCTGTCTTCCCTCTTCTTCCGTCTGCTTTCCATTCTAACGACGTAAGAATTTATAGATCTTCACTTCCTGGATGAATGCGTTGGTATATTAACCACCGAGAATTATGAAGGGTGCAAAAACCGACAATAAAGACGAAGCACTTCATTACACGTTGTAAATTGCTACATTTTCTTCATCTTCTTATTCACAAACAAGAAGGCCTCGAAACGCACCTGCACCTCGCACAAATATCCCAGCCTGACACACTTAACGGGTATGAACTGTTTTAATAGAGTTGTTAAGTCGAAACGGACAACGAAGTTGATTTTTCACTGGCATTAATACCTCGACAATTAATTTCGTGTCACAATAATATATCGCTCGATCTAACAAAATATTCATCTTCATTACTCATTCATTAAATTAAAATGTATTTGAAATGTTTTTATCACGCAAAGATTAGCGATTATTAAGCCAATTAAAAGTTATTATATATTAAAAAATAATAATTAAGCGTAATTATTCAAAATTATTGAAGGAATATGGGAATTTCAAGTTTTGCATAATAATTAATCATAATTATTTGTTACGAAAAATATTCAAAATACACGTTCATTGAATGAATCCCATTCCTGCATTAGATTAATTTGATTGTTTTTTCAATTTGTGAAATATTTAACCAAAACTTTAGCATGAGCGTGTAGTACCACCCGATGATTATGGTAAATTGAATTAAAATCAAAAGTCATTCAAGTTCCATGACACGGAATTTTTTTTTTTTTCAAAAAATAAAAAGAGGCATAAACTCTCAATCCATTACAACATTTCATAGCCAAAATTTATACATAGTTTAAGTTATAAATCAGGTGTGTATGTATTAATTTAGTCTCGGAGTGATGATGAATGCCAAAAGCTATAGAATTATATTCCAGATTTCACGAAGTTTCCTCTGTGATGAATCCAAAAGTGATCAACATAGTTTCATATAGAGGTAGTTTTGTGAAACTTGGATAATAATGCAGATGCACCGAGAGAAAAGATTTCATTGACGCTAAAGAAATGGGTAGATAGATTTTTTTCTATTGATTTCATCGAATATTTCTTTGATGTCAGTGAAATAGTGCATTTGAATTTCAAAGAAAACATTTCATTGCCTGTAAATAAACATTTACTTAGTGAGCATGTAATAAAGAAACAGTTTCATTGTTTTAAAGAGACGTTTTCATTGGTTCAATGAAACGTTTTCATTAATCTCTCTCTCGCACCTAACCTCACTTTTTTGTTTTCCGGTTCTTCCGAACGAACGGCTTCGAATTTCGAGGCCTCAGAAGCTTAACCTATTTCTGCCGTACTTCCTTACATTCTCTCAAAATTTAAACTTTATCTGCCGTGTACTTCAGAAAAAAATAGGTTTCGAAATTTTGAGCTGGTAAGAAGAAGGTTTCATTGCACCGAGAGAAAAGATTTCATTGACACCAAAGAAATGGGTGGATAGATTTTTTTCCATTGATTTCAACGAATATTTCTTTGATGTCAGTGAAATAGTGCATTTGAATTTCAAAGAGAACATTTCATTGCCTGTAAATAAAGATTTACTTAGTGAGCATATAATAAAGAAACAGTTTCATTGTTTTAAAGAGACGTTTTCATTGGTTCAAAGAAACGTTTTCATTAATCTCTCTCTCGCACCAACCTCACTTTTTTGTTTTCCGGTTCTTCCGAACGAACGGCTTCGAGTTTCGAGGAGCCAGAAGCTTAGCCTATTCCTGCCGTACTTCCTTACACACTCACAATATTTGAGCTTTATCTGCAGTGTACTTCAGAAAAAAAATGGTTTCGAAATTTTGAGCTGGTAAGAAGAAGGTTTCATTGCACCGAGAGAAAAGATTTCATTGACACCAAAGAAATGGGTGGATTGATTTTTTTTTTTCATTGATTTCAACGAAATATTTCTTTGATTTCAATGAAATAATGCATTTGAATTTCGAAGAGAACATTTCATTGCCTGTAAATAAACATTTACTTAGTGAGCACATAATAATGAAACAATTTTATTGTTTTAAAGAGAAGTTTTCATTGGTTCAAAGAAACGTTTTCATTAATCTCTCTCTCGCACCTAACCTCACTTTTTTGTTTTCCGGTTCTTCCGAACGAACGGCTTCGAGTTTCGAGGCCCCAGAAGCTTAGCCTATTTCTGCCGTACTTCCTTACATTCTCACAAAATTTGAGCTTTATCTGCTTCGGACTTCAGGAAAAAATAGGTTTCGAAATTTTGAGCTGGTAAGAAGAAGGTTTCATTGAATCAAAGACGATATCTTTGAAATCAATGAAAAAGGTTAATTGGTTTAAAGAAATGTTTCTTTGAATCAATGTGACTACTTTTCATTGAGTTTGAGATCATTCAAAGAAAAGATATTATTGAAACTCAATTATTTCATTTTATTGGCAAAGATTTCTATGAATCAGAGACAATTTCTTTGAAATCAATGAAAAAGGTTCTTTTAGGTTTAAAGAAATGTTTCTTTGAATCAATTTCACTACTTTTAATTGAGTTTGAGATAATTCAAAGAAAAGGTATTATTGAAACTCAAGTGTTTCATGACATTGGCAAAGATTTCCGTGAATCAATATGAAACATTTTCTCTCTATGTGAAAGACCAAACTTACAGCAGCTTTTTGTTACAGTACTAAAAATATTTATTACGTCTTCGAAATGCTATTCACTGCGCAGCAATAATATAAGCCCGTACAATACTTCGTAGATACTACATTACACGATTCACGCGTACTCGTTGCAATCCAGTATACAGTACAAAGTAACGCGTGTGGATGATAGCCCAGCGGCTGTGTACGATGGAATGGGCGTTGCATAAAATGCTTTTCAATTCCGTCGAGTGGAAAGCCCCATTGAGCCGGAGATACGCATGCAAAACAGAGAGTACGAGAGCGTCCAGCGTCGAGAAAGGCCCGAGCTCGATGTCCATACACATATACACAGGTTATACGTACTTCTGGTGAGAGTAAAGTACAGAGACAGATAAACCAGCGGGAACGTAACGAAAACGCATGGAAGCATTCATGTACACATTGCAGATATACACCTGTACACAGATACACACACAATGCCTGTATATTCCGCGATTACCAATACAAAACAGTGTAAAACACTGCGAATCCACACGTGCTGTGAATCTACGTGACTTCAACACACTCGCGTCTCCCGTGTTAAAGCAGTAAAAGTAATACGTGAGCGCTTTGGAAACTGCGAAGCTCTCTGTCGCAAGCGAAAACGCTTCGAATCACGCACACGAATCCATGCATTATCGCTCGGGGATACAAAACGCGTGTTGCGTACACCAGTAGTCTCTTTCGTATGCATATATACACCTACTATCTGAATATACGCAAGGGAGATCGGGGCTAGTTGGATAATTTTCATTCCATTATTAGTATTTCTTAGAATATGTAAATCCTCATTATTCAATTTAGCTTCGTGGGATTTTCTATTATTTATAATTAAATGTAAAGATTCCGAGTCTGTCATAAAAAAAAAGAAGTAGACGCGAAAAAAAAGAAATTACAAATATCTAAGTATAATCTTGATGCTGGTTATATATTTTACATACAATATTTAATTCACAGGAAAATTAATCCGATGTACTTGAATATATATGAAATTTATCAATTTTTTCGTAAAAAATTATAGTGTATTCTTCATGTTCGGTGTTGAAGAGCTTTTAGCGACTGCATATTTTTGACTCGATCCAACTAGCCCCGTCATAAGCTCTGGACTCACTAACAGATAATACGAACCACGCTATACATCCGCAGTCAGATATCAGTGCAGTTTGTACCAGAGTCAAAAGTACGCTCGAGCGCGGTATTCTTTGTGTAAACGTAGGAATGTATTTACACACATGGATCGGTGCAACGGGGGTGGAAATATCTCGCTGGAGCCTCCCACTCCCTTGCATTGTGTCACGCGTTGATAATTTTAAAACAAAAGAGCGCTCGGCCGAGTACATTGTGCAAAAATCACGTTTGGAATCCGGTGAGAAGGGAAAAGGACGACTGGATTCGACGCGCCACATCGGGCGCACCACCAGGATCACCGGCAACACGGAAAAGGATATCCTACCCTCCCGATCGTCTGCTACACTGTATATAGGTGTTTATTGCAACGTAGCACTGATGCGAGCATCGCCGGGCCACCACAATCCCCATCGCTGGATTGGAAGCTGAAAACACTGAAACATTTTCCGTCCCTCTCTTTATGTTGGCCCTTGTCACATTCACAAACGGTAATGGTAAAATCTGCAAAAGTGGCAAAGAACAGTAACACACCCCCATGTATGTATACCATCGAACTGATGCTGCTATGTTCGCCTGCTTTCGACTAGTCCTCGCGATGTGTATTGATATGTTTTCTCGTCTGTTTTTATCCCTCTGTGAATATGCTGGATGACATTCGTCGGCTGATTGTTTTCGACTCGTTATTGGGAGAACAACGTGTTAGTGTGTTTCATTAGGAAGTGCAATGTGTGTGTATGGTTATATGCGTGGTTGCAGTCTGGGAAAAACGATCAGGGCCTAATCGTGCGTGTCCGCTGATTTTGCGTGCAAAGGAATTTTCACTCTCATTTTGGTCATCAAGTTTTGTACGAATATTTCTTGATATAGCTACAATGTTATATTTTAGTTGTGTATATGGAATACTTTCATATTATTTATATTTATTATAAATAATAGTATATATTTATATATAGTACAGATATATAAATAGTATATATTTAATTTGGTTTTTTTCGTCGAAAATACGTTTCATTAGTTGCAGGAAAATCATTTGCTGAATTTCCGTGTAATGAACTCCAGTTATTATTTTGATCATGGAGTTTTAGCCAAATATTTCTTATTGACGCATAGTAATTCCTAATTGCGTGGAATATTTTTTGCAGAATGCGTGAAAAATAACGAACATTGGATATGCGTTTGGTAAAAAAAAATTTGAGTGGAATGGATGATTTTATGCCAAACGCATATCCAAAGTTCATTATTTATCGCGCATTTTTCAAAATTCAAGACAAAGAACAACTACTGAAAAAATTCATATCTATTCGGAAAAATTGGCAAATCATCTTCATTCGAAAAAAAACCGTCAGAAACGAATTTTTTATTCATCAATTTGTTAATACCATTTTGGAATTATTATTATGCGAAATCGATCTTTTCAGCACCTTTTACATGCTTGATTTTTTTCCGATTTTTAACCTAGCAGGAAGTGATCGAAATTTTCTCTGAAACTCACATTTGGCGCAACTGTAAATATCAGACATCCTTAATGTGTTCGGTGAGAAGGTACGATGTGTGGATGCACTCTGGTTATATCGGTCGGGCTTTAATCGTGCGTGTTCGCACCCTTTGCGTGCAAAGGAAGTCCAACTCTCATTTTTGTCATAAAATATTATTAGGATTTTTTTTTGGTGTACTGTAATTTGTCCATAGAATGTTATGGTAAGAATAAAATTTCAGTTGTGTGCATGAAATTCTTACAGCTGTCTATATTTTATTTGTCCACCCCTAATAAGTTCATGAGTAACGATATTGTATCGAATCCATTGTTGTCGTTTTATTCGTCCTGTGATTGGCTGCTAGGAAAGTCCGTGGTAAACAAGTTCAGTTTGGTGTCAAATTTGACACAAGAGGACGGGCGCTGCAGTGCCCGTATCCTTTTAAAGCTTCACTGTTAGAAATTTTTATATGAAAATTAATATAAAGTATTGGAAGTTTTTTTGCGGATACGCATACTTTAAATTTAATACACAAATGTTAATTAATATACAAAAAAATTGTTGTAAAATTAATGTACAGTATACTAAATACTTCATAAAAGTTGTGTTTATAATATAATTATTGGAATTTTACAACATATCTGTTTATTAAGTGAAATTTAATATATATGTTTTATAAACTGCACAAAAATCATTTTCACAACTCCAGTTCTCATTTCGTTCACGAAGTTTGATCCAAATACTTCTTATTGATGCGTGCCAATTCCTTGATATATGATTAATGATCTTGAAGAAATAATTAAATTTTAGCTTAATGCATTACATATACATCAATGAATATTTAACTCAATAGTTTACACATGATGCATTTTTTAAGCTGCGCGTTACACAATTACCCGTTTCGCGTGTAAACAAATTCCAAGTCTCATATTGTGAGACAAATTTATTTTACACGTAGATTTCTTATTGCCTGGTAATTTCTTGATGTTGTTTCATATTTCTTGATAAATGGTCTGAAACGTCGAGAAAAAGGGTTTAGAAAAATTGTCCGGATGTATGTATGTGTGTGCGTGTGATGAAGGGCCAAAAATTCATATAATTGTAACTTATAAAGTATTCGACTGAATCAGCTAAAATTTAAACAACATGTAGGGTACTGGCTAATCTTCAATTGGTATAAATTTTACAAAAATCGCTTAATGCATTTCGTTTTCATAAAAATTTTGAAATTTTGAAAAAAGTACGTAAATGCTCTAGCTTGAACGAATTTTTAGCTATCGGGCTGAAACTGCGTATTAAAATTGTTCAAAGTGATATGACCTTTGATATTGAATTTGGGCCAAATCGGTAAAGCGGTTCGATTTTTCTGAGATTTTGAATTTTTCGAAAAATGTTCGTTTTGCTCTAATTCAGATAAAATTTCAACAAATCGACTAAAATTTTTAACACACAAAAAATAACATTCAGCCCTGCTACGTACCAAATTTAGTAATGATCGGTAAAGCGGTTCGGATTTTACGTGATTTTGAATTTTTTAAAAATTTATTCGTGTCGCTCTGGATTTTGTAAAACGTCAGAAATCATCAACTTCGTCAATCATTTTCGTCTTTCGCAAAGCTTCCTTCTATGAGGAAGCAAAAAATAAAATTAAAAAACTTCCTCATAGAGGCGGCTTTGTAAAAAGCGAAAAAGAATGAGGAAGCAATGTGCAAGGTTCTACTTTGCACCCTTTTTTTAAATATTATTTTGTGATACATATTTGGTGTGATTTTTTTCAAAACATGAACATTTCGGACAAAATGGTAAACAGACACAGCTCATTCACCTTTTAAGCGGATATCCTGAGACATCCGTTGAAAAAATAAATAAAATATCTTATTTTGATCTTATACTGTACAACATATTTATTTTTTTCTTCTTCAAATGATTAATGTTTAACCGTCACGTGCCCTAGAAGCTATCACATTTCGCGCGAATGCATCACATGGCACGGTACAGTCGCGTTTTGAGCGGATATCCTGAGAAACGCTTGGACACTCAATTACTCGAGTATGAGAGGTTTATGGTGTCGGTGTGGGCGACACAAAGAATGAAGGATGGTTTATACACAACGTACATGTTTTGCAGTATGCATATGTTGTTATATTATTCTACATCTGTGTTTAAGCGCGTGAATTGTACGTGGATATATATACGGATCACCAACACGGACAAACACCAGCGGGACAGTGCGTTCTGCAACGAAAGAGCGCAAATCACAGTGCGCGTACAGCGATGCATGTCATAATGAACGCCGACCAACTTTTTGTTTTAATTCCTTCGAGCGGAAATATCGGCCATTTTGAATTTTCAATTTTCAACGCTCTAGTAAACCTTCCGCGCCCGCGCCCGCCCTGCGCGTCGTTCACCGCTGCTGCCCCCCTCTCCGCGTGCCCTTCTTCCCTCTGGTTCCCTGTCCTTTGCCTCGAGACGGGCGTTCGCTTGGTGCAACCCTCGCGCACCCACCAAATGCACCCGTCGCATATGCGGCCAACGAGAAACTCGAAAGTACATGCCGTACCCATATGTATTGATGCATTCTCGTAGGCCAATGACCTTTAGCTTTCTTCATTCGGACATTGCAAATTTTTTAAAAATATATAAACATTTACTACCACAGAAAGTATAGTACAGAAATTGCATGTATTAAAATTTAAACTGTCTTTCCTACTTTATATATATGTATATTTTTCCTCGCCTCTTTTTTCTGTATACCACTAAGAAAATAGTAAAAATGGTCTTTATGAAAAATAATACCTTAGGGTAAAAAAAAGACGATGAAGCAAAGGACGTCTATTTTGAATACTAAAATGCCAAAAGGTAGTTAATGGATAATAACAAAAAAACGTTATTAAACTTCAAATTGTTGACTTTTCGGAATACATGTGATTTTTAAAGGTTTATTTTAACGTTGTAATTTTTTTTTTTTTAGAAATTTTTCACAAGTTTTGACTGTGAAGTAAAAGCGAAGTATTTTAGCGAAAATGTCCATATTCGACATAAGAAGTTTACGTATAATTGATGCATACATATCACATAAAACTTCATTTAAAAAATCCTCAAAAACGGGATTCCAAAATCACTAAACAAATTTTGAAAAAAAATGTATTTGAAAAACAGTGAATTTATTTTGAAAGTAAACAAATTAAGTATTTTGGAAATTTATGAAAGTTTTTTTTTTCAACTTTATAGCATTGATATATATATATTTCTTGAATGTTCATATTAGCTTCAACAATGTGGTTTTATTCAAATTTGCTTCCTGCCATAAAGTACTCGAGCCCTAATCAAATCGCTTTTGTGTAACACGTGCATGAACAGCGTTGCTTTCTATGACAGTTTTGCGGGACGAAAGTGGCTAGTTGAAACGCTAGGTTGGTGCATGCACAGTTCGTGATTCCCTAGAGACGAAAGTTTGCAAAGTCACTTTTTACTGTTCGTCCCGTAAACCTACCATTCAAAGCACCGCTATTCATGCACTTGATGCAAAAAATATAATGTGCACCACCGGCCAAAATTGGCGTTTGCGACACGTGTGATTGCAGTCCTCACTGCAATCATTCCCCCGTTTTCCGAAATTTCCACACGAATAATTTTTTTTAATACCGTAAGCTCGATCCGTACCACTCTGATGATTTTTTTGCAATATCTACAGTCATGCAAGAATACTCTGTAATTTTATTAGCCAAAAAAGTAAACTTTTTTTTACCAAAAAAATAATAATGCCCCCGTTTTTCGGAACTTTCACACAAATGCATTTTTTAATACCAGAAGATCGATCGGTGCCACTCTGGCGATTTTTTTGTGATATCAACAGTCATGCAGCAATACTCTGTAATTTTTTCAGTAAAAAAAAAATATCCTTTTTTTAATTAAACAATAATTCCTCCATTTTTCGGAAAAAAATCATACTCACAGGAACGTGACAATTATTTGGAATATTCCGCTCGAAAGCTAACAATAAACGACAACTTTTATGTGCTGACATTTTTTTTCAGTAACTTCAAAATTCTGAGATATTTGCATTTGAATAAAAAAAGCCATTTTCTAAAAAATTATTTTTAAAAATCTGAAAGAATTCACATAGAGTGTCTTTTTGTGGTATATTCATATAACCAATTACAGGACAAATCGGAGAGGGTCGAAAAAAAAGTGGCTGAATTGACAGAGAATGCTTCATATAAAGCTCGGATACATATACCGTTATATTAATTTTCAGATGCATTCGTCATTGACAAATACGATATTTGTACATTAAAATAAATACTCACGGACTGTAATTTTCAAATACCAGTATCGGAGAATTCTTATACTATTCTTAAATTTACTATAAAAGTATATTGATATAGAATTCATATACCCGTTTCGTAAATCTCATATCGTTTGGTATATTACATTGACTTGCATTTTGAACAGTGTAAAACTTTTGTTTTTAAATTAATATACCGTATATGAAGCTCGGATACATATACCGTTATATTAATTTTCAGACGCATTCGTCATTGACAAATACGATATTTGTATATTAATATACTCACTGTGATTTTCAAATACCAGTATCGGATAATTCTTATACTATTCTTAAATTTACTATAAAAGTATATTAATATAGAATTCATATACCCGTTTCGTAAATCTCATATCGTTTGGTATATTAAATTCACTTGCATTTTGAACAGTGTAAAACATTTTTTAAAAATTAATATACCGTATTTAAAGCTCGGCTACATATACCGTTATATTAATTTTCAGATGCATTCGTCATTGACAAATACGATATTTGTATATTAATATACTCACTGTGATTTTCAAATATCAGTATCGGAGAATTCTTATACTATTCTTAAACTTACTATAAAAGTATATTAATATAGAATTGATATACCCGTTTTGTAAATTTCATATCGTTTGTTATATTAAATTCACTTGCATTTTGAACAGTGTAAAACATTTTTTTTAAATTAATATACCGTATATAAATTTTCAGATGCATTCGTCATTGACAAATACAATATTTGTATATTAAAATGAAGATTACAATAATCACGTACTGTAATTTTCAAATACCAGTATCGAAGAATTCTCATACTATTCTTAAATTTACAATAAAAGTATATTAATATGGAATTCATATACCCGTTTCGTAAATCTCATATCGTTTTGTGTATTAAATTCACTTGCATTTTTAACATTGTAGGTTTTTAATCTTCTAAATATTTTAGACAACAATACATTTCTTCAGAGTGCATTGTGCTTCTTTCGTGATATGTTTTTGTGATACGAAAAAGGCGGATCAACAAACTTAAATGAATAATCTTGTAAGATTTCGATTGGTGGTAATTAGTCATTGGATAATGATTTGATTAGCATATGAACGCGTTGATCGATCAGAGTCAAAGTTACACATTTCCCACGCTATATTATACGAGACATGATAAATGATACATACGTTCTCACTTCCGTGAAGCGTAGACGCATATATGTATAAATAATTATCATAACGGGCGTAAGAGCTGTCTCGCTGTTCGAGATAGACGTTGCGAGACGGCAGACAGAAGTACCAAGGAGGCAATGTCTTTATTTCCTTTTTATTCTCTCCGACACCCCGGGAAAATCTAGATACCAGTTGGTTGCACACAATATTATGATAGCATATGCAGCTACGTTAGCCCTTGAGTTAAACGGAGGTTCACGAGGAAGTTGATTGATGGAATAAAAAGTGCAATGTCAACCTGTGTATTAACGGATGAATCAATTATGGTTGCCATTGCAGTGTCAATGAGTCAACGAACCGTACAGAATATTCCGCGGATTGTTGAGTGTACTTAAAGCGTGTGTCGTGAACTGAGTATATGTAGTATAGACACAGTACAGACGATTTAATAACCGGCCGGATTGGTATCGCGAATCGATCGCTCTCACAGAAGCAGCAACGGCGTTACGGTGGCAGCAACGAACGAGTTATTACCGATCGCGATTGACAGACATCGACCAGACGCTCGTTATACCAACGTACAAAACTCGGGTGCGTGTAAATACGTCCTTTGAGAATTCTCGTCAATCGCTCTTGCATACCTGTGTATGTATATTGCTATGTGATAACTGGATGGCATTCAATTTATAGTATAGTATGTATACGTCTTTAGGCTACGACTGATCTCGTGGTTCGATGATTCTTTAGCAATCACAACACGCGTGAAGGCGTCTTGGAATAAATGAAATTACTAATCGGTTTCGTGTTATTCACTTTTTTTTTCATGATTAGCTGTTCGTGGGACTGGATACATCGTCGCATTTATTTTTGTTGATAACAAATTGATTAATCATTATCTTAAGACATATGGATGGTTTTATTGCGATACATGGGTAGAAAATTTGTAGCGTTATATCCGGCGCCAATCAGGGCCTGTATTGTGCCATATCTGCTGTTACGTCTCGCGTAAATATAAGTATACGTACTGCCGTTAAGAAAGATTGCTGTCAACACAGGTGCGAGCACCTCATCAAATGTCGCATGCTACTAGCAAGATTCCCAGTACAAGTAAGGATCTCTCACGGACCACACGGAAAAAAAAGATTAGTTGACACAACCAATCGATTGTTCTATTTCCCTAGGAACTCAAATGGTAATACCAACAATTCGAATGGTAATACCGACGATTCGAATGATAATACCGACGATTCGAATGATAGTCCCAACTATTCGAGTGGTAGTCCCAACGATTGGATTAGTTAATCTAACTAATCCAATCGTTGGGACTTGAGGTTACTATTGCCATAACCAAGAAATGAGTTGACACAAGCAATCGATTATTGTATTTTCCTAGCAACTCAAATGGTAATACCAACGATTCGAATGGTAATACCGACGATTCGAATGGTAATACCGACGATTCGAATGATAATACCGACGATTCGAATGATAGTCCCAACTATTCGAGTGGTAGTCCCAACGATTGGATTAGTTAACCTAACTAATCTCGCGAGAACTAATCGTGAATAGTTGAGGTTACTATTCGATATGGTTGAGGCAACTAATTTTTTAGACATTGTGTACAGCAAATCGAAAACGTAGTTGCCACAACCAAACATTCTTTTCCGTGCACATGTTGAACTGTAGAGAATACACGCGCCGCGAACCCTTCAAACGAAATCCCGCGATTACGTATCGAAATGTATCTCAAATTTATATAAACCCTTATGACACTTATTTTCCCATACATCTCGCACCATGAATCTGGACCCTAATTATCGGGTATCCCCACCACTTTATCTAAAAATCATTAGGGCGACAATAGTATATAAGCAGCGTACAATTACCTAAATTCAGTTATTCTTCACACAACCGTCTTGCTGCTACGAGAGCGCGCAGAGCTCTGCAACGAAACTCTGTACCTTAGCCCTGCGAGGCTAAGACTTCGTAAACGTCTGTAAGAAATTGTACTCCAGCAACCAACAGCATCGAAATAAAGTTCAATCATTTTGAGTACGTATCGTTTCACGAATAAATCGTTTACTCTACACGCTGGTCAACTTTACCTCAGTCTATCGTTGAATCTCCGTCGCATTCATAAGTCTACGGTAGTACATAGCGAGGTCTCCGTCCCTGATGTAAAGGACCAACGACTTGACTCGAAAGAAAGACCGCCGATACGACTTCCAATCGGGCAACGCAAGAGAGTCTGCCACCCGGATGTAACATTGCCCTGGCAGGGCCTTAACTGTGCCAAATACGCGCCGGATGTAACGCTACAGATTTTCCACTAGGGTACCGCAAAACCGTGTTTCTTTAGTTTACTAACAAAGAAGGTTATCATCAAGAGAAATTATGATTCTAATACTAGAGGGCATACGATATACTAAAACCTCCAAGAACCGTAATTTGTAAAATTGGTATGGGCGCGAGTATATTCACGGAGAGAAATTTCTGTGTCGTGACAACATAAAACGGTGACAACAAAAATCGTTTTGCTAGGCTAACAAAAAGATTGGTCAACCCAGCAAAAAGTTTTGTTAGCCGAACAAAAGATTTGTCAGCATAGCAAAACAGATTTGTCAGCCGAACAAAAGATTTGCCAGCCTAACGTAACGATTTTTGTTGTCCTCGTTTTATATTGTCACAACACAGAAATTTCTCTCCGTATTTCTATAACTCAATATAGGCTTTATCAATCCAGCTAAAGTTTGGCATGCAAGTAGACAGTTACTCTTTTTTCTTTATTATACAATTTCCGTAATAATTTATAGACTCGGTTGAATCGTTATTAAGATTAAATTCTTTTTGTATTTCCCAAAGTGAAAATTTGTAATCTAGTTCTCAAATGTCCAACTGTTGGGCTAAGTTTTTCCACACAAGTAAATTAATATTGAACAGTCTCCGGTATTGAATTTGGTGAGAATTGATTGAAAAGTTTCAATTTCATGTCGATTAATTTTAATCTTTCCGATTTTTAAAAGAATATCAAGACACCGAAAGCCAAAGCCGACAATTTATTCTGGCACATTCTTTGGCAATGTTTTTTTTTTATTTTCAAAGTGTTTAATCAAAAAAATGTAAATAAATTGGGTTCGGTGTCTCTTTGAATGCGAAAAACCTGCAAAGTAGAACTTTGTACCTTACCATCGTTCATTTTGCACTCCATCCTGAATTGCTCAGAATCCATTTTGGACTGCCGAGACTCCATCCTGGACCCTCCATCTTTTTTACGTGAAATATGTCTCGATGTTTCCATGCAAATTTCAGAAAGCTAAAAACATACATAAAACCCGTCTGGCTTGTCTCTGATAACAACAAAATAGTATGGGGATTAAAATGTCTGTCTAACGAAAAAATCAATCAAATAGCTAATTGCTATCCAGTGAACATTCTATTAAATGCATTGGATTCTCCATGGAAAATGTAATTTCCACCGTCATCAACAATATCTTACCAATCAATCAAAACTTTCATTTTCTATAATGATCAACCCTATTTTCCCATACGGAACTTTCTTTATACTTGTTTCCCGAAGAAAATAACTCGTTTTACGTTGTAGGAGAATGGACATCTGGCTCTGATCCGATTTAACGCCTTTTACGAGAATACCAAACTCATTCGAATACATTGCCGAGTATTCCCCTGTCTTCCGGCTGAATTAATGGAATTTCGTCGGTGCATGGACTTCTCCTCACCCTCTCAATGTTCAAGCTTGCGTACGAAGGGGGATGAGAGAGATTCAAGATACTTTTGAGGGCGGCACGTCTCGGTCTCTCGTTTCAGCACGGAGAGGGTTTTGCCGTCGCCTTTTGCATGTCGTTCGTTCGCGGTCGTTTTGCCGCATCACACAGGAAAGCGCGGGACCACGTCTGAAAAGAGACGACGGGCGTCGCGCAACGTAGACACGGTCTGCTCGGCCTTGTCAATTAACAGAGACGACGTCGACGAGTAATCTTTCGAGTATCCATTACCGCAACGAAAGCAAACGACAAGAGTGAGCTCTAGCTGATAGACGAGACGTAGCAGCAGCAGCAGCGAGTAGCGAGATGCAGCTGAGAGAATTCTGTATACGCGTGTGAGTCCATGCGAAATGAAGTGTTATCAGCAGTCGCTTCCATTCCACTAGACCTCGTATTTCGTCTCATCGTTGTTCTTCCCAATTCCGGCGTCTATCTAAACGATAATTCCATTTACGGCAGTTGACAATATAGTATTGATGACGATTGGATTTGAAAAAAACCACCAGGCAATTCTCTGTGCAACGTATAATGAAGAGAGCTCGATGGCTTTCGACTTTTCCCGATGAAATCTCCAAAGCGAATGCGAGCGTCACACGCGCTCTGTTCCTGACGTTATCGGAACACGGTTTTTTATTCTGTTCTCGCAGAACAAAACTGCATGTATACCCGCTTTTGAAAACAGTAGGATACGCGTCTATCTTTGCGTTTGACATTTACGCAATGCGGCTTTTACAGAGGAGGATTCGATTTTTGTTGTTATTTCGTTTCCGGTTGTGCGATTAATTAATCTTTTTACGTTCGCTTGAAAAAAGACATTTATTCGCTTGGAAATTTCAATTGGGAAAAAATGAGGTAATCAGTATGAAGATCCTGCTATCCCAGACAATAAATCCACAAAATGGCAGTTTACATAAACGCTGACAACTTATCATCATTCTTGACCGATTATCAACCAACTCATTAATGCCGAAGGTATTTAGATGAAACTTTGACGACGAAATCATAACTGATTAACCGTTTTATGTCCAAGATCCTTTTCCGTTCGAAAAAGATACATGTTTCTCAAATAATAAACACTTTCGGGAATCAATTTTTAAATATGTGCACCCAAGTGCATTTTTTTCATGAAACAAAAATGTAGGATGCATACCTAATAGCGTTAATCTTTTTGCCATATTTTCCAAAATTATTGTTTCCAAGTTTGAAAAAGCTGTTTAAATAAATCGCTATATTTTTAATGTAGCTAATAATTAACAGATAAAAGGTTAAAAATCAAGGGTCGAAAAAGAGTTATTAAGTATTAACAATATTTCTTAACTCATCTTTTGTAATCTTGTAGGTTAATAGGCTAATTGTAACCTTGCTGGGTTATATGTACTATCTAAAGTACTTAAACCAAATTTTCCGGTCCGACCGATAGTTTCTTCAATTAACAGCCCTACGCATTGCCCAGCTGATTTTATTCAACGAAAATTATCGAAAATCATACCTCCATGCAAATCATTCATTAAAGATATCTTTGCACTAAAACAACTTATCTCGAACATCAGATTACCTGACAACTATTGTTTGTTTTCCTTCCATGTGGTTTCATTGTATCCGAATGTACCTTTGGTATTAGTCAGGTTGGTTTCCTTCGATGTGGTTTCATTGTATACCAATGTACCTTTGGAATTAGTCATTAAAAGTTTGCGGAAAAGATCTCGATTTTTTCCAAGAATTTTTCCTCTCGAAGAGGTGTTATCTGCCATAGAACTCATAATGTCCTCGACTTTCATCACGTTCCAAAATGAGATTTACCAACAACTTTTCGGCTTATATATACGACCGCATAACTTCAATCCACTAATATTTCTTAACGTTTATAAGGTAACAACGTGAAATAAAATATTGTTCCAACTATTCAAAAATGAAGTTAGCCTTACGTGATTTCAACTTGCACGCAACTTATATCAGCTATAAAGGCCAATCCTACACGGAAAAAAAAGATTAGTTGCCATAACCAAGAAATGAGTTGACACAGCCAATCGATTATTCTATTTCCCTAGCAACTCAAATGGTAATACCATAGATTCGAATGGTAATACCGACTATTTAAATGGTAGTCCCAACTTATAACTTAACTCATCTTTTGTAACCGTGTAGGTTAATAGGCTAATTGTAATCTTGCTGGGTTATATGCACTACCTAAAGTACTTAAACCAAATTTTCCGGTCCGACCGATAGTTTCTTCGATTAACAGCCCTACGCATTGCTCAGCTGATTTTATTCAACGAAAATTATCGAAAATCATACCTCCATGCAAATGATTCATTAAAGATATCTTTGCACTAAAACAACTTATCTCGAATATCAGATTACCTGACAACTATTGTTTGTTTTCCTTCCATGTGGTTTCATTGTATACGAATGTACCTTTGGAATTAGTCATTAAAAGTTTGCGGAAAAGATCTCGATTTTTTCCAAGAAGTTTTCCTCTCAGTGTTATCTGCCATAGAACTCATAATGTCCTCGACTTTCGTCACATTCCAAAATGAGATTTACCAACAACTTTTCGGCTTATATATACGACCGCATAACTTCAATCCACTAATATTTCTTAGAGTTTATAAGGTAACAACGTGAAATAAAACATTGTTCCAACTATTCAAAAATGAAGTTAGCCTTACGTGATTTCAACTTGCACGCAACTTATTATATCAGCTATAAAGGCCAATCCTACACGGAAAAAAAAGATTAGTTGCCATAACCAATAGATTATTCTATTTCCCTAGCAACTCAAATGGCAATATCAACGATTCGAATGGTAATACGGACGATTCGAATGATAATACCGACCATTTGAATGGTAGTCCCAACTTATAACTCAACTCATCTTTTGTAACCTTGTAGGTTAATAGGCTAATTGTAATCTTGCTGGGTTATATGCACTACCTAAAGTACATAAACCAAATTTTCCGGTCCGACCGATAGTTTCTTCAATTAACAGCCCAACGCATTGCCCAGCTTATTTTATTCAACGAAAGTTATCGACAATCATACCTTCATGCAAATTACCATTCATTAAAGATAGCTTTGCACTAAAACAACTTATCTCGAATATCAGCTTACCTGACAACTATTGTTTGGTTTCCGTCGATATGGTTTCATTGTATACCAATGTACCTTTGGAATTAGTCATTAAAAGTTTGCGGAAAAGATCTCGATTTTTTCCAAGAAGTTTTCCTCTCAGTATTATCTGCCATAGAACTCATAATGTCCTCGACTTTCTTCACATTCCAAAATGAGATTTACCAACAACTTTTCGGCTTATATATACGGCCGCATAACTTCAATCCACTAATATTTCTTAATGTTTATAAGGTAACAACGTGAAATAAAACATTGTTCCAACTATTCAAAAATGAAGTTAGCCTTACGTGATTTCAACTTGCACGCAACTTATATCAGCTATAAAGCCCAATCCTACACGGAAAAAAAAGATTAGTTGCCATAACCAAGAAATGAGTTGACACAACCAATCGATTATGCTATTTCCCTAGCAACTGAAATGATAATACCAACGATTCGAATGGTAATACCGACGATTCGAATGATAATACCGCCGATTCGAATGATAATACCGCCGATTCGAATGATAATACCGACGATTCGAATTGTAGTCCCAACTTATAACTTAACTCATATTTTGTAACCTTGTAGGTTAATAGGCTAATTGTAATCTTGCTGGGTTATATGCACTACTTCAAGTACACAAACCAAACTTTTCGGTCCGGCCGATAGTTTCCTCAATCAACAGCCCTCCCTGGTTAAACGATCCGATTAGAACCAATAAAACGGACAAAAATCCGATTGAAACCTATCAGAACCGATTAATTTTCAATCGGAATTTTGTCCATTTGATCGGTTTCTATCAGTTTCAATTACGAAGCAGAGCTACGCATTGCCCAGCTGATTTTATTCAACGAAAATTATCGAAAATCATACCTCCATGCAAATCATTCATTAAAGATATCTTTGCACTAAAACAACTTATCTCGAATATCAGATTACCTGACAACTATTGTTTGTTTTCCTTCCATGTGGTTTCATTGTATACCAATGTACCTTTGGAATTAGTCATTAAAAGTTTGCGGAAAAGATCTCGATTTTTTCCAAGAAGTTTTCCTCTCAGTATTATCTGCCATAGAACTCATAATGTCCTCGACTTTCTTCACATTCCAAAATGAGATTTACCAACAACTTTTCGGCTTATATATACGACCGCATAACTTCAATCCACTAATATTTCTTAATGTTTATAAGGTAACAACGTGAAATAAAACATTGTTCCAACTATTCAAAAATGAAGTTAGCCTTACGTGATTTCAACTTGCACGCAATTTATATAAACTATAAAGACCAATCCTAAGGTTCCAAAACTTTAAGAAGACAATATCTGCTGGCGATTCAGAGAAGAGTCACGGTTGCAAGTTTGTTAGTAGCACCTCTTAGTTTCGCACAGAAGTCATATATCGTTCCAGTAGTGGATCTAAGGTTATCTTTCGTTGCTCCAGATAACACAGATAAATCGTATTAACGACTAAGCGGATCGCGTGAGGTTTAACAGCGAGGCTGGTGCTCTTTGCTCCTGTTTTAAATGTGTGCGCCCGGGCCAGGCGCACGAGGCACACGCGCTTGCCGAGTAGTTATATCTAGATCGTAATCTCGCTGGTTTATCGGTCATTTATCTGGGCAGGCATTAGTTTTTGCTTGACCGCGCACGACGATGGCGTGCACGGGCTGGCCCGTCGACTGGAAGGCTCTCGATCGTTCGCAACCTAAATTATTCATTATATGGAACGATCCTTCGCGGTGCAACCATCAGGTTAGCAGCGGCGTGGTTGATGATGAACTCTTCGCGTGAATAAGTGCCTCTTGAACAAAGTAATACATTCATAATGCAATAAACCTCATGCCGATTTTCTTCTAATGCATGAATGAATATTGAAAAATAATAATATATTGAATGAAACTGATGAAAAAGTGTTCTTTTACTTAGGCACTGTAATGATTTTAATTGTTTAATTTTTTTATTTTATTTTTTATTATACCACAGTTGTTTTATTAGACGTGAGAAATTTATCAAAATCCGTAAATGATATTTTAGACTCAGTTAACAAAATTAATGGGCATAAGTCATGTTTAAATGCAAGTCTAAATCACAAAGCATGGAAAAGGTTAATTAAAAGAATATAGTTTATGTTATAAATAAAATAATAATTATGGGCACGTTCATATTGATGGAAATATATCAATCACTATAAATAAATAAGCACACACATAA
Source organism: Ephialtes manifestator (assembly GCA_963970395.1). Classification (NCBI taxonomy): domain Eukaryota; kingdom Metazoa; phylum Arthropoda; class Insecta; order Hymenoptera; family Ichneumonidae; genus Ephialtes; species Ephialtes manifestator. The sequence goes on along the minus strand of OZ019975.1, from coordinate 26,195,654 downwards.
GTTTTAGCCCAAAAGATTTTAAGAAACTATTTATTTCACAAAACTACTTGGAATAGAATAGGTTGTCATAAATTCAAGGTAGAAATTACTAAGAAGACTTTACAAAATAGATTTGAATAAAATTACAATACAAACACAGACACACATTCATACATAAGTCAGAAATTATTTAACATACACGGAGAGAAATTTCTGTGTTGTGATAACATAAAACGAGGACAACAAAAATCGTTACGGTAGGCTTACAAAAAAATTGCTCAGCCGAACAAAAGATTTGTCAGCATAGCAAAACTGATTTGTCAGCCTAACAAAAGATTTGCCAGCCTAACGTAACGATTTTTGTTGTCCTCCTTTTATGTTGTCACAACACAGAAATTTCTCTTCGTGTATTCTTCCATTACTTTCACATTTATTCTATTAGTACATTTTTTTTTCATAGTTCATTCAATATTCATTTGTATATTCTACTATATTGATAGAAACTATATTGGTATGTGTCAACATTACAAAAAAATAAATGAAAAAGTTTTTTGTATACATTTATGGTTCCACAAAAAATAATACAAAAATCAACGTAAAGGAGGAAGTAACTAGTCATTATTTTTGTTCCTATTAAAATGCTTACACATTATAAAAAATTATAATCGTAAAATATTTCTGAAAAAAAAATCTGCTTGTTTATGAAATAAACAAGTTGAGTTTGTTCGATAATAATACGACGTTTATCATTCTACTCATAGAGTAAATCATGCAAGTCATGCAGAAAAGTATAGTATGACCGATTTATATCTACAACATTAACTTTTTTATGGAAAGATAATAACAAGGATTTTTTTCCTAAAACTATTTATATTACATTAAACTTTTATTATATATGCAGTGGAATCCGATTGTAACTATAACTGGATACCGCTTTTTTTACGATCAAGAGTTTAGCCATCATAATACGATAAAGTTGCATTATTTATTTATTTATTAGTATGGATATTCCGGCTTGGCTGTACACATTAGGTTTCATCCATCACAGTGGTTCTGTCGATGGTAGTTCTCTAAAAAGCACCAAGTGGAGTCTTGTGCATGCAACGTTATGCAATATAATTATGATATACTAGACAAGTAGTTTATTGGCAAATTAATTATTGACAGATTGGCACCTTTCAAACACTTTGAGTGCAATTTCTTCGAAATAAGGAGTATTTCGAAACTGATCTAATATTTCTTTATTAGGACAAATCATAACACAATTACACTCAGAGAAATCGTAGTAGTACAGTCAACTATAAAATGACAACTATTAATTTTTAGTCCAGGCAACTATTTTCATAGTTACAGTAACTATGAAAATAGTTATGGTAACTATTAAAAAATAAACAGTTGTCACTTTATAGTTGCTAATACCGTAATTTTCTCTCAGTGTAATAGTACATTGACTTACATCATATTACATGTTAGCTAATTTTTCTTTATGTGATTCTGACGTTTTAAAAAAGTTTTTAGATATTTACTCTGCAGTGAAAATGTGTATTTACAAATAGAACAACCGACAAATGATGGCTTCTTTCTTCTGACCTTTGCGTCCATCATTTTGTACTATATTATCTCGTTAAAGAAAATACGGAGGGTGGTCAGACGTTTAGGTGTGTACAGTTATATATATATATATATATGCATACCTATTCACATACCAACGTAGAAGACGTTATCTTTCACGTACGATCGCATTTCACCTGACGGACACCACGTAGGAGATAATTATTCGCATTTAGATAAAGAAGAGCTCTCGCGACCTCGAGAATATCGAACGCTCGAATGGACGTACGCCCGCGTTGGCGTCCATTAGTATGGCGAGGAGAAGGACGATATCTTTTGATCGGTCGACTAGAGAACGGGCGGTATAGTGATGGTAGCTGTAGTGTCCACCGTTTATATCGGGAAAACTCGACAATGTGTACCACCTTACCTCAACCTTACTACCTTATCATTGTTTGTCCTAATCGTTTGCGTGTTCACACGACGCGTCGTTCCTTCTTCTCAACCCCTTGACGATATCAACTTGGTCGTTTGTGAACCTTACACCCATTTATTACTCCGATTAGTGTCTCAATGCCAAAATCCTTTCCTCGCATCGTTTCCAATCCACCTCCGCAAAAATTCCGTCAAGTACAATATAACAGAGTGTGTTGACATTTATTTTGAACTAAAATATTTACAATGTTATAAAAAATTGGAAGTTTTTATTCATAAAATCGTCATCGAAATTTAATATACAATTGTGGTTAAAATTCATGTACTTTTCCAGTAAAATTGAAGCAAATTATTGAAATTTAAGTACTTTTAGTGTAAAATTAAAGTACAATTAAATTATTGAATGTGCTGTAACGGACATTAATTTTACATTACACTTGTATACTAAATTTAATATACTTGTTTATGAATAAAAACTTCCAGTAAAAGTACACAAAATTTCAAGTAGATTTTTTTTACAGTGTAAAATAACTCTGCCACGAGTTGATTTTAGAAAATATTTCGAGAAATTACAAACAGGTACCATAAGATTACTCGAAACAGTTGCTGAAAGTAAACAAATTGTGGAAATGATTTGTTTCTTGTTAGAGAATTTCTGGTAAAGTTATAGACGAGTCATAAATTAAAACAGAAAAGTTGCTTCTGAAATTTAAGTATTATTGAGAAAGTTTCCACTCATTATTGATTCCCACACGCTCAAATCCGGATCTACATACAACATTAAGTCATCAAGTTAGTGAACTGTAATTTTGCTTCCTCATAGAGGAAGCTTTGTTTTCGTGAAAATTTTTTTTTTTCGAGATTTTCATGTCAGTACACTCAGAATGGTCCAAAACATCGAGAAAAGTGATCTAGAAAAAATGTCTGTATGTGTGTGCGTGTGTGTCTATGTTACACAATCGGAAAATGTAAACCTTTATAACTCGAGAAGGCCTTGAGATATCAAGCTAAAATTTGGACCATAGATAGAGGGATCAAGCCTCATCGTTCATACAAATTTTTGTTAAAATCCACTTCATCGTTAAATTATTACGCGTTTTTTAATTTTTTGAAAAATGTCTGTTTACGCGATAACTCTTTCAATTTTCGAGATATTGATCTAAAAATTGGTATGAATTTGAGCTTTCATATGCCGGTGATCGCTATTGAATTTGGTTAAGATCGGTTGAGCCGTAAAAATTTTATGATGTTTTGAATTTTTCAAAAAATTGACATTATCGCTCTATTGTGACTTGTGCAAAACTTAAGATAGCGAGCTCAAATTTTGTATATAAATGAAACAATATTCAGCCATTATATATGTATAATTTAGTGACGAACGGTATGACATTTTTGATTTTATGGAATGTTGAATTATTTTAAAAAATATACATTATCACATTCACTTCGGAAACGCTCTAATAATCACGAAATAACGCAATAACGAAATAGAAAAAGCGAATCCACAACATGTATATTTATCTAATTAAAACAAGGATGCAAAGTAGAACCTTGCACATTGCTTCCTCATTATTTTTCGCGTTTTATAAAGCTTTCTCTATGAGGAAGCCAAAAATTGAATAACATACTTCCTCATAGAGGTAGCTTTATAAAACGTGAAAAATAATGAGGAAGCAATGTGCAAGGTTCTACTTTGCATCCTTGTTTCCTACTCAGTTACTTCGCGATTGCTTACCAACTTTTGTGCTGAAATTGAATTCCGAAATATATGTATTTTTCATGACTCTCTATGGAGAATCGATTATTAATACATTTTATATAATACAGATTAGATAATTGGAGAAAATTGAATGCTACCATAAGGACTTCAAATTTGTTATAAAGAAGTGGGCGAAGTAGCTGGACTTTGCGTTAACGGTTTAATTTTTTGTGTTCAAATGTTCGACTGTAATTTCTCTTCGATCCAACGATTCTTCCCTCTTATATTAAGTAGTAAGCTTCATTTGACACCCAAACGAACATTCTACAGTTATATCGGATAATCTGAATGTCCAGTTCATCAATAAATGTTACACTGTTAAAAATGTTAGTAAAATTAATATACAAAAATAGGAAGCTCCGATGCATAGACTCATATTTTAAATGTACGCTACAAATGTTAGGTAATATTTATTCTTTCCATGGTATGGCTTCAATCGCCTTTTACCGCCCATACCACCCTTCCTCCTATCACTCCCTACCCGCACTTCGCTAAGCTAACCTAACTTTCCATGCGGCCGCAGCCGACTTAGCTACACTGTACCGCATTCGCCATGAACACGGGGAAACTGCGGAAAACCCGTGCTGGTACAGACGGCCATATATTCTTCTGATCTCCCGGTGTATATACGAAAGTAAAGTACTTAAGTGTAGACACCGAGGTCTCAGAAAAACTGACCTCCCGCTCACTGATTGATATGCCAGCCGGTGCATGGCTAAACGGTCACCCATCCAAGTCATGGCCGCAAACAATGCTGCTTAACTCGTGGGACCGCCAGAGCCGTACACCGACCGCACAACCATCAGTGTCGGTTTTTCAAATGTTAGGTAATATTAAACTACTTGTATATTAAATATGATTAAACACGACTTGTGTTTAATATAAAAGTAAATTAATATTACTACCGTTAATTATATTTTTATCATATTTGTATATGAAATTTAATATACCAGTGTATCCATCTGTGTTTCCTACACAAGTATATCAATTTCCATAAAGAAATTTTTTACAGTGTAATATCTAATAATATTCAGAAATGCCAATACAATTTTTGTGAATTCCTTTATTAGTCTACTTCATTAGATAATTAAAATGCAAATCACATAATATGAAAATAGTAACAAGCCGAATGTGAATTTCTATCCAGCTGTCACTAGTTGGTTGTGATTTGGAAAAAGTTAAAACAAACTACAGATGCTGGTTGATAAGTCTCATTGAATATTGGCGCCACGGAGTACCACAAAGTGTCTCAAAGTGTTTGAATAAAAGGGCTGCGCTAAAACTAAGGGAAACTGCGACTTTCAGCGACGAATCGGAGGGAAACAAGTTTTTGACAATAGACACCGCAATCCGGCTCGCCTGGGGGTTGATTTAAGGGCTAACCCTAAACCCATCGTAAGAGCAAAGAAGCGGTCTGTTCTTTTTTTTTTCTTGGTTCATCGCGCCCCTTTTTTTTTCTTCTTCTTTATTGCACCCTTGACTCCGCGACACGAAGACAATAGCTGCACCTTGTTGTTCGTCGCTTCTCGGTTTCAGTCCAATTTCCCTGGACAAGCGCCCCGACAACCTTACGACTCTTCCTTCGAGGCTGTAAACTCGAGATGCGCCAGAGTCTCGTGGTAACCATGGGGTCGAGGGTTGTTTTACAACGAGCAAGACCGCCGCACAATCCGGATCTATGTCTGACCCATTGTTTCTTTGATTTTAGGACCTTTTTTTTCCACGTCCTTCCTCGTTCTCCCGTGTTCTTTAATTGTCCTTCACGCGGGACTTCCACTGCAGGTATATAACCGTGACAAATTTAAAAGAATAGCCATAGCCAGAGTACAGAGGTCAACCGAGGGTCTCGTTAAGGCATTGCGTAAATTCGAAAGTTACCTTCGTTAAGCTGAAGAAGGATTGTGAAAAAAAGAAGAAAAAAAAAACGGGACGTAGACCAACAATGATCTTTTTTTTTATAAAGCCCCCTTTTTTTACACGTGTAAATATACGTACACGGAGAGAAAAGCATATCGTTGATTTAACGATTTCCCATGATAAAACGAATATAGGAAGGCTTGCAATGTTTTATGGTTGAAGCGACGATAATATAGTTCAATAAACGATACTTGCAAAGTTATTGGAAACAAACGTTGAAATCGTATATGCAAAAAAAACATCATATTTGAAACTATAATTATTTTGATGATTGCTACTATAATTATTTTTGCTATAACCATAAAATAAAGACGTTCCTCCTGGAAATTATATTTATGGTTCATTCAATTATTGTCTTATATTTGCTATAACCATAAAATAGAGACGTCCCTCCTGGGAATTATAGTTTATAATTAGATTGTTGTCGGACTAACTATATTTTTTATTAAATTACTATATTTTTCTCTCAGTGTACACTTTGTTTTTCCTAATGATAGATATTTCTTGATAATAGTGACAGAAAAATCAATTTTTTAGAGACATTTTGTAAAGCTATCGAATAAAAATAAAATAATAATAAAAATAATTTATCCTGTAAATTTCAGCTTCGAGAAATAATTTTTTTAAAAGCTATTGAACTTTGGAATTTTTAGTTTGAGAGTGCGTTTTTGTTGTGATTCGGAGACCGAATAAATTAATTTCGACAAACGGCGTTGCACCGCATGCAACTGGCGCCAATTTCCTCTGTAGAGTTGACAGCATTTTTTTAAGTCCCAAACCATCAAACTTTGCCATCGCCTCTTGTATATTATCTGCGTTATTTCGCTGAAAAATTATACTTGTTATTTTTCCTTTTTTTGTATTTTGGCAAGATTTCTTATTCACTAAAGATTAATATTTTATTCATCACCTAATTTTCTGTATTTATCAGTTTCTGCCCTGTTTTACCTCCCGCTTGTTTTCGATACCTATTGTATACCTCAAGTCGAAATCAACTCTTGCTGTTTGTTATTTACATAACCGTTCGACGGATAATCTCAGAGACGAATTGTATTGAGTGAGTATAACGTTTCCGATCTAACTGACGACGTGTCCGGGAAAAATGTCAGCAGTTAAAAGACATATAGTAGAATTTCAATCATCATAAACAATTATGAATGTTCCTTTTGTATTACATTTTCACAATTGCATATTTTTGACACGCATATCCTTAACACCGATATCACCAATATTTAAAAAAAAATTAACTATATAGTACTGATCCGATCAAGTTCGAAAAAATATATGATTTTCATCAGTACTTGGGTATTTTATGGAAAAAAAATGAGACTGTGCTGAAGATGGATTTAGGATGGATTATGGAGTTTTTTTCTAAATCTTCTTGTCAACGACATTGATTTCCAATTTTTTTTTCCAAGCACTCTCAATCGACCCGTCAACATATTTTTTTTTTTCTGAAAATCAGCCGAGTAGATTCGAAGATAAAGATAATTACCATTTTTTTATTTTTTCAATAACTTTTGAACATTTTTTTTTTCGAAGCTGAAATTCATAGGATGTAACTGTAATAGTAGTAGTAAGTTACTGCTAAAAAATGGGCTGAATAGGCGTAAAGGCAACCCATCCATGCTTACTCTGCTACGGCTTATTTGAAAAGGTCTCTTATCAAAGTTGAAACGTCAATTTAAATTAAGACCTATCATCAGTGCAGACCGTATGATGACAGACTGCCCAGATTATGACCGAAGCACCCATTTATACTAGTAATAGTACTACTTAAATACATACAGTCATTAACATGTATGTCTAAATGACATATTTCCATTTATAATTTATCATGACTTTACCTTTCGCTTACATGTTGCATGCTTACACGTTACATGCCAATATGCTAACTGAGCGCACGATAGTTGCAAGCCATATCAGTCTGTGGAAAATCGTGTTTGTACCTCATATTTTGCGTTAATATCGGTGCTTCGACTTCCACAGGGCTACATTGTTTTTTAGTAGGTCACGAACTAAGTATATAGGAAAAAAGATTAAATTCAAAGGTTTCTTGAAATTGTATGTGTGTAACAAAGGGTTAAAGCATTGCATAAATTCACCCTGTCTTCGTGAGGGTAAAAAGGCTTCTGAAAAAAAACGCGACGAGGGCCAACAATAATTATTTATATTACTGTCAAGATATAAAAACTCTTATATATGTAAAAATATATGTAGACGTGGTACATTCCCTACTTTATTTCTCTTAATGAAGTGAAATTTATCGCGAACGGCTAGCTTCCTGAGCGTGGCAACACGAATCCTTGGTATGTATAAGAAAGTCCGGTGGCAGGGGCATGAGGAAGTGGTCTGCTTCCGATTAAGCATGTGCATACCTCGCGATCGCATATGTCTAAGCGACATATTTCCATACATATTTTAACATTATTTTAACTCATATTATGCGTTAATTAGCTTCCCCGAGGTTATAATAATTGTTTTTTTTTAGTAGGCCACGAATTAACAATACATGCACGGAAAAAAAAAGATTTGTTGCCATAACCAAGAAATGAGTTGACATAACCAATTGATTATTCTATTTTCCTTACAGCTCAAATGGTAATACCAACGATTCGAATGGTAGTCCCAACGATTGGATTAGTTAACCTAACTAATCGCGCGATTAATTAGGTTACTAATAACGACGATGTCTTACGTTCGTCCAAAGGGATGATACAGAGCTCAAACACAAGAATTTCCGTCTGTCACAGAAGCACTGTAACTAAAAAGATCGTCATGCTCGGATAGATTGGCCGACCGGATTGCATTGTTGTTGAAAAACCGAATATGATACATTTCTTCATGACGATATGTTGCTTTAATATTGAATGTTTAAGAACGGTTGCCGAGAGCTGTTTCTAATACTTTCCAACAGGCAATTCGATATATAAATCGACATTAGCTAATGTATTTTGCAGACAATGCGACATATAGTACGCAGATGTGAGTTTTCCAACTGATATCTACAGTAGGAATAATAAGTTCATAATCACTTTGATAAATTATAGCAATAAGTATATGACATATATTCATTTAGAATATACATCGACGTGAAAAGAATGTTGACGTTACTATTCGATATGGTTGAGGCAACTAATTTTTTAGACATTGTGTACAGCAAATCGAAAACGTAGTTGCCACAATTTTAAGTTAATATTTAAATATCCCTAATTTAAGTTACTATTTAAAGCTTACTTAATTAAGTTTACCCCTTGCGACTTTACCCCCCACTAGTTTACTCCCTTTATTATAGGGTTTTTTGTTTTATATTATTCCCTGCCTAAAAATCTTAGGCGACTTCTTAGTTAAAAGCCCGTCCAGACTACCTATTATTATTAGCAATTTAGAGCCCAAAAGGGCAGGTGGTTGCTCACATATCTATGACCGTCATTAAATAAATGTATACGAATTAATGTAAATAAATGTTTTTGAATGGTAATATTAACATAAAGCAAAAATGATCGGATTCGAAGGTATCTTGAAATTTTCCCCTGCAAATGGTTAAGGCGTTGCATATATTCACCCTGTCTTGATTAGGATAAAAAAAGGATTCTAAAAAAATGCGACGGAGAACAATAATAATTGTTTATATATTATTGGTTATACTGTCAAGATCTCTCCCCAATATATGCAAAAATATATGTAGAGTTTGTCCATTCTCCACTTTATTTCTCTTAATGAAGTGAAATTTATCGAGAACAGCTAGTTTCCTGAGTGTGGAAACACGAAATGGACGAAAATTAATTTTATCATTTATCAAAGTTAGAGATACCGCAAATTGATTGAATCGTAAACGCTCTTTTCCATATTCGTCCATTGTTATTTATAAATGATGACATTATCAAAATTTAGTCGCTCGCTTGACATTCTGCTACCGCCAATTTTTGTCAGATTATGCATACGTTTCGTTTAGATCCTGCCCTTCGATGCTATCTTATTGCAATACTTTACGATGTATCAGCCAAGATTTTCGACATTATCTTTTTAAATGATTATTGCCGCAAATGTATAGTTTAGAATTCGTTTATATACCGAAAGAAAAATATAGTTAAGACATCTAAAATAGTTTGGTAATAAAATCCAGACAACATAGTAAATGGGATCGATCTTGGAAGTTTGGAAATGTTTACTTATACCGTGAACAGAAACGCGATGCACACGGAGGGGCGCTTGCGAAACGTCTGGGCATTTTCGGACAACTTTGAGGTTATGACGGCAAATGTTAAACGATCCACGCTACACGGGAGCTGTATCTCTTTCGTAAATCTTATGCCGTCGCTTTGCAGGCTGTCAATAGATTTTGCGTTATTTTTCGTAACGTGAATTGCTTTACCCTGTATGCGTATGAAGATTATTCCGAACATTTGTGGACGCAAAATATAGAGAAGTATGAGATGCGTTGTATAGCATTGTACAGCAGCGTAAATAGTACAGCGGTCGACGCCTAGTAAATCTTTATATGCGTCTGGAAAAAAATGCCATTTTTCCACTTTGGCTGTCGTTTACTATACGAATCTGGGAATGAGTACTATATTTTTCTCTCGGTGTATAATTTGAAAGTCAGAAGTTTTCAAAGGCAGAACGCTGCAGGAGCTACGTTTCCTATACCTGCCATGTCAAGCGAACAATGTTTACGGCAATGTATTTCCAAAACTGTACGGTTAAACCGTTTCAAACTTTACAGACATTTTCTAGTAATATTCATCTTTCCTTTCTCCGAATTGTCGTCGACAATACTTGATTTTATGTTGCTGCAAGAACTACCTTAAGGCGTTCCATATATTCACCCTGTCTTGATTAGGGTAAAAAAGGATTCTAAAAGGAAAAAAATGCGACCAACAATATTTTTTTATATTACTGTCAAGATCTCTCTCTAATATATGCAAAAATATATGTAGAGTTTGTACATTCTCCACTTTATTTCTCTTAATGAAGTGAAATTTATCGAGAACAGCTAGCTTCCTGAGTGTGGCAACACGAATCCTTGGTACGTACAGGAAAGTCCGGTGGCAGGAGGTACGAGGAGGTGGTCCGCTCCCGATTAAGCACGTACCTCGCGGCCGCGTTGGTTATAAGTGTGCGCGCTCGCGAGTTCGAGAATCAGAGCTACCCATTTAAAGCGAAGTCGGTGAGCTTCGAACGCTCTGGTCTGCATATACTATACGTCAGTCCAGCGGCGTAGTCCTCCTTTCTCGCACCGCGAGAATCGAGCTCACGCCAACCCCTCGTTAAGTCATAACTTACCCCCGACCCGAGAGCACAGGGGCTTACACACTCCCCTCTGCGCTCCTCCGCCCTCGAGGTAAGAGAGCAAAGAGCTGTACTCACCCGCCGGCACGAAGCCACTCGCGTTAGGACTGTACAACCCGCGCCCTGGCCACCATCTTATTTATGTTCAACTGTACTAGTTCGAGACACGAATAACGAGCTGCTACTTCCACCTATTAAAGACAGTAATAATGAGTTTAACAATAAACTTGAAATTTCTTTATTTGACCAGAAAGACGAATTTCATATTTTACTTTCAGATTCCATTTACACCGAGAGAAAAGATTTCATTGACGTCAAAGAAACGGGTGGTTTGATTTTTTTTTTTCAATGATTTCAACGAAATATTTCTTTGATTTCAATGAAATAGTGCATTTGAATTTCAAAGAGAACATTTCATTGCCTGTAAATAAAGATTTACTTAGTAAGCATATAATAAAGAAACAGTTTGTTTTAAAGAGACGTTTTCATTGGTTCAAAGAAACGTTTTCATTGATCTCTCTCTCGCACCTAACCTCACTTTTTTATTTTCCGGTTCTCCCGAACGAACGGCTTCGAGTTTCGAGGAGACACAAGCTTAGCCTATTTTTGCCGTACTTCCTTACATGCTCACAAAATTTGAGCTTTATCTGCCGCGTACTTCAGGAAAAAATAGGTTTCGAAATCTTGAGCTGGTAAGATGAAGGTTTCATTGAATCAGAGACGATATCTTTGAAATCAATGAAAAAGGTTAATTGGTTGAAAGAAATGTTTCTTCGAATCAATGTCACTACTTTTCATTGAGTTTGAGAACATTCAAAGAAAATATAGTATTGAAATTCAAGTATTTCATTTCACTGGCAAAGATTTCCATGAATCAATGAAACTTTTTCTCTCAGTGTATACACACGGAAAAACAGGTTAGTTTGGATAATCAAGTTACTGGTTAAATATGTGCCAGTTGATTAATTAATTGGACCAACCATGAATTTGGTAGTCGTAACCAATATCTTGGTTGATCGAACTAATTAAGCATCTGGTACACTTTTAACCAATAAATTGATTGCCCTCCTTGTAGATTGCTTCGTTATTTTACACATTTCTCACAGAGAAAAATCATTTGCTAGCACAAGGACAGCAAACTTTATTTGTCGGCCTAGAAAATGTATTTACTGGCCTAACAAATAATTTTGCTGGTCTAGCAAATCTTGTTGCTTGTCTAGAAAATTTGTTGACAAGCCTAGCAAATAATTTTTGTTAGGCTAAGAAATAAGGCTTTGCTGTCACTGTATTAGCAACTGATTTGTTGATGCAACAAAAGTTCTCTCTGTGCTTAAAGCTGTCTCTTCGCGAAAGTATGTTGACCGTTTGGTCACCATAATGCGTTTAACAATAGACTTGAAATTCCTTTATTTTACGAAAAGGACGAATTTTGTATTTTACCTTCAGTTTCTGTTTTCTATACGTTAACGAAAAAAAGTTGCAAAGTCGGTCATTGCTCATTGCTTCCTTATTTTATACCTTTCTGAGAGCGGCCATCGAGAGAAAAAAGTTTTTAAAAAATGTCACTAAAAACTCAGCCTATAAAACATTTCATTGATTTGTTGTACCAAATTACAGCTCGATTAATATTAAAATATATAGAATCGCACTCTGCCAGTTGACTACACACACATACGCACACATATCCATGTATATATTTTTTTAAAACCTCTTGTCTCAATATTTTAGATCATTTTCAGTATCCTGACCTGAAATTCTCGAAAAAAAAATATATCCATATATATTCCTCTTATTATATCTATGTTGATAGCAAATTTCTGAACTTTTTTCAGGCCCCTAAAGTTGGTTCAGAAATCAACAAATCATTTTGTTCAATATAATAATTCAAGAATAAATTTACTTATGCAGTATCAAATAAATTCCATTGCAATATAAACCAACTGTAACGCTTTTTTTTATAGAAAAAAAATTTTGAACACTTTTATGATAATCGTTTTTTTTTAAATTATTAAGACGATGATCGTCTCAACCGATGTAAGGAACCATCGATTTCTGTTCACGCTTGTCTCTCGATTTCCCGGAGCCGTTACCTTTACGGAGTATTAAATCCAAGCTGGTGCGTTATAGTATTTCCGGTGCAATTAGAGGTCTTGAAGTTTCCGCCGCTCACTATTTAAAAACGCGCGGGGTGTCGAGCTATGCAAACTATGCGAGCGCCGGGCCAAGAATACTGCGAGAAACGTTCAACAAGCCAAGAAGTCTTCAGTTTATACTGCGCTATCCATAGGCTTGGGCACAAGTTGCAATTTAAATATGAATTACATAATTACCCTACGCATTGTTTGGTTTCCATTATTCTTCGCTGGCCTGTAGCAGCTTCTATCATCGCTTATATCTATTTCACGCATTGCAACGCGCATGCATTGGGGCACTGCGCGCGATGCAACTCGGCGCCGTATGTAAATGAGGCGCACGGCCAGTGCGAGTTACTCGTAGTGAACTGCGAGCTCGTATTTTAACGACGAACGCGCGGATGGGGTGCGCGTTGGGCAAATTGCGCGCGTTGAACCAGAATATGGGTATAGTATGCCATTATACTGCAGTTCGGCGCACGTTCTACTGACGAACGAGAAGAATGAAGACGAGTTAAACCTACTGCAACAGATAATTGACAAAGGGAAAGTAAAAAAAGAAATTGCAATAAATCGACGACCACGGAAATATTCAACAACAAAACTATCGTTGGAAAGTCTATGGCAATTTGCGCTCATTGAACCTGAACATAGATACAGCATGCTATTGCACTGCACTTCAGCGTACACTGTTAAAAATCTGTGGAGTAAACTGGCACAGTGCGAGTGGTAGAAAAAAACGGTGCTGAAATTTACATCATTATGGTGTTTAAAGTACGTCGGCCATGTGGTATACTGGTAATTCGAAATTGACACCATTATGATTGCACAGCAGAGTTGGGCAAAATTGTAATGGAAAATTACAAAATACAAATTACTGGAAGTAATTGTATTTAATTTGAAATCCAATACAATTACAAAATATAATTGTATTTAATTTGGAATCCAATACAATTACAAAATGTAATTGTATTTAATTTGAAATCCAATACAATTACAAAATGTAATTGTATTTAATTTGAAATCCAATACAATTACAAAATATAATTGTATTTAATTTGAAATCCAATACAATTACTGAAAGTAATTGTATTTAATTTGAAATCCAATACAATTACTGAAGGTAATTGTAATTAAAGCAGTAATTTCTGAACTAAGTAATTTTTGCTGCCCAACTCTGTTGCACAGTACACCATTGCGGTGTTTAAAGTACACTGGCCATGTAGTACACTGCGGTGCACCGAGAGAAAAAGTTTCATTGATTCACGGAAATCTTTGCCAATGAAATGAAATACTTGAATTTCAATACAATCTTTTCTTTGAATGATCTCAAACTCAATGAAAAGTAGTGACATTGATTCGAAGAAATATTTCTTTAAACCAATTAACCTTTTTCATTGATTTCAAAGATATCGTCTCTGATTTAATGAAACCTTCTTCTTACCACCTCAAAATTTCGAAACCTATTTTTTCCTGAAGTACGCGGCAGATAAACCTCAAATTTTGTGAGTATGTAAGGAAGTACGGCAGAAATAGGCTAACCTTCTGGCTCCTCGAAACTCGAGCCGGGAGTTCGGGAGAACCGGAAAACAAAAAAGTGAGGTTAGGTGCGAGAGAGAGTTCAATGAAAACGTTTCTTTGAACCAATGAAAACGTCTCTTTAAAACAATGAAACTGTTTCTTTATTATATGCTCACTAAGTAAATCTTTATTTACAGTCAATGAAATGTTCTCTTTGAAATTCAACTGTACTAATTCATTGAAATCACAGAAATCTTTCGTTGAAATCAATGAAAAAAAAAATCAGTCCACTCATTTCTTTGGCGTCAATGAAATCTTCTCACTCGGTGTGAAGACTCTCTTACGCTAGTCAACTCGTTTAAGCCGTTTTCCAGCGGCTCAATCTTCGCATATGGATGAATTTCGACCGTTTTGAGCATTTTTTATAATATCAATAACGAGTACTCGAACTGCGCACGAGTACTCGTTATTGGTCGAAAATCAGCAACTTTCCTCCCGCGTTGCACGCAAGGAATCGGCTGATTTCAGTTAAGACGGGGAAAACAAATTACAATGAATCGACGGGCACAGAAAAATTCAAATAACTCACAAAACTATCGGTGGAAAGTCTATGGCAAATTCGTCGTCAAAATTGCGTGGTCAGCCAGAATATGGGTATAGCATGTTATTATACTGCAATATTACATCTTGTTACATTTACCGCAACAGATAATCCACGAAACGAATGTAGAAATTTCGTAAATTATTTTCAATTGAATAGATTTAATATCTTCGACCCTTTTCAATTATTAATTGCAGCTTCTTTGTGTATCCAAGCGTTTACGGAAATCAATTATGATTGGGATCTATTCGTAACACTATTCAAACAAACATAAAAAAATTGTAAAGAAAATAGTATCAAACTGTGCCCCGTTCTCACCTACATTAAAAAAAATTCTATTGCCGACTGCCAAAAAGAAGTATTTTTTAATTAACTCTAGTTCTTATTCGTTCAATTCCATTTAACATTGAAATAATAAAATATCATTCTGCTTATTTTAGAGTTATTGTTTCGATCTCGCATAGAATTGGAGGAATTAGAATTCAAGTTAATTTGATAACGCTTGTTTTTGGCAGCAAACGATGGATTTATTGAATCAATGACATTTTTTTTTCAGTGTACATTTGTAGTCCATAAAGTTTTTATAATTTTATTGTAGAAAATAAAAGTTTAATCTTTAAATGAGTTCTAAAGAGCAAACAGGATATCTATAATAATTCATACGTAATATTCGTTATTAAAAAAAATTCTATTGCCGACTGCCAAAAAGAAGTATTTTTTAATTAACTCTAGTTCTTATTCGTTCAATTCCATTTAACATTGAAATAATAAAATATCATTCTGCTTATTTTAGAGTTATTGTTTCGATCTCGCATAGAATTGGAGGAATTAGAATTCAAGTTAATTTGATAACGCTTGTTTTTGGCAGCAAACGATGGATTTATTGAATCAATGACATTTTTTTTTCAGTGTACATTTGTAGTCCATAAAGTTTTTATAATTTTATTGTAGAAAATAAAAGTTTAATCTTTAAATGAGTTCTAAAGAGCAAACAGGATATCTATAATAATTCATACGTAATATTCGTTATTATGTAAAGTCGCGTTCTCAGTTTATCCTTTAATTTAGAAGTATCATCGATAAGAGTGTTGTATGCTGTTGACTAAAAAAGCTTGGAGGGATAAGCGAAACGTAAAAGATTCCGAGGGGGTTAAGAAAATTGCGCGTAAAAGAATGGGGTCGTGAGTAAACATGTCGTGGAGGATTAAAGAAACGGGCGAGGTGCATCGCTCGCATAGCGTGACCTTCTTAAGGGGCTGTGAATGTATCGAGGATGAGAGTTCATGCACAAGGGGTACGTGAACCATTGTCGTCGTAGTGGCTGAGATTGCCACGACTTTACGTCGTACCGAGCGATTTTAAAAGCTACGGTAAATATCGTAATCGAGGCGAAATAGCGCTGGAGCGTGCCGACGAGAGTTAACCAACTAATTTTTGTATCATCCCGCGCTATTATACTATATTCGTGTTCTCACTTCGCCATCACGGAAAATAGTCTTTAAGAAATTGCACCGCATTTTCTCGGTATACTTTGAAACTCTAGATTCAAATTATAAGAGTAAAGATTTTTCTTCTATGATTTTTCTTCGTTCGGTATAATAATTAGAGGTTTGTATGCATAAGAGGATAAAGTATAGAGTCGATGTGATATCTATGACTTCATAAATAATGTAGCTGTCAATACATTCAATTACGATTGAATCATGTAACTAGAAATGATGAATTATTAATTCTGAAACTTTTTTTATGATACTATTAATATATAATTATGTTAATGAAACATGTACACGCAGCGAAATCGTAATAGTACAGTCAACTATAACGTGATAACTATTAATTTTTAGTCCATGCAACTATTTTTATAATTATGGTAACTATTTGGTAGTTACAGTAATTATTCGATGATTGCGGCAAAAAAAAAATTAGTTGGAGGAACTAAAAATGAATAGTTGTCACTTTATAGTTACTAATACCATAATTTTCTCTCAGTATAGTTGCACTTTTATAAGTCTTTAATCAATTTCTCAAACACGATTTTATTTCGAAAAATATCTCCATTGCATTAAAATTCTGTCAGAGTTGTAACCATCTTATTAATGTCGACCTAACTTTATTTCTTTGTTTTTATTTTCAGAAATGAGTAAACATAGTTTTTTTTTTCTAACTTATCCCTCTATGTTTGTAAAGAAATGTATAAGCATATGATTAAAAACCCAAAAATATATCGCTCTATAAAAGAAATGTACTTTTATTTCACTCGGTGCGAGAAACGCGGTTTTATGCATAAATCTCCATTTTTACACCTTCTGAAATAAAATTTCGTACGATAATCGTATGATAAACCTTTTCTTAACTCGTAGGAGTTAAGCCACACTCACCTTCAGCTCGCACTCGTCAGAAAAAGTTTTATCGCATTAATATCGTAAAGTACTATTTTTATTATTTCTTTTGAATTAAATGTATAGAAGTTTTCTTACCAAAAAGGTAAACTATACTTACACTCAGAGAAATCGTAGTAGTACAGTCAACTATAAAGTGACAACTATTAATCTTTAGTCCATGCAAATATTTTCATAGTTACCCCAACTTTGAAAATAGTTATGGTAATTATTTTGTAGTTATAGTAACTATTTGATAGTTGTGGCAACTATTAAAAAATTGGTCGTACGTACTAAAAATGAATAGTTGCCACTCTATAGTTATTAACACCATAATTTTCTCGCAGTGTAAAAAATAATGAATATCTATGTTTAAAATAAAAGAAGCAAAATACTGAATACGAAAATCATAAAGCACTGTCAGATTACGTCTTCTGATCGAAAGCGAATAATTTTTCAATAAACATGCACGAAAAAAAAAATTAAACAGTGTTGGTACGTTCAATATACATAAATGCCACCAAAATCGCTTCTTGACAATTGACAACAAAAAATAGTCTTTTTTACGTGGCAATAATAATTCCAAAACCATACGCAACTAGAATAACTCGACTATATAACTTCTGTAAAAGGCCTCTCTAAAAATGTTGTCAAAAACGATGAAAAGTTGAACTTTGCACATTGCTTCCTCATTAATTTTCATCTTTCGCAACGCCGCCTCTATGAGGAAGTTTCTTTATTTTATTTTTGGCTTCCTCGTAGAGGAAGTTTTGCGAAAGATGAAAATTATTGGCGAAGCAATGTGCAAAGTTCAACTTTGCATCCTTATTTTAAATACAAATTAAAGAAGTACGAAAACAAAAATTTTCATTAATTAAAAATTCTATAAAATCTAAACCGCTTTATGTATTTCGCTTAAATTCAATGCCGATCGTCATTTTTCATTGCTCTATTCGTCAAAAACTGTTTAAGCTCATTATCTAAAAAATTGTGGCAGCTAGAGAAATACCGAGAATTTTCGAAAAATTCAATGTCTTATAAAATCTGAACCACTTTACCAATCGTCACCAAATTCGATATCTACTACAACTGGATGTTAATTTTACCTTGCAAAAGAATTGAGCAGGTTTGATCGAACTTAACTTGAATAAGAACGGAAACAATTTTTTTTCGAAAATTCAAAATTTTATAAAATCTAAACCGCTTAATGGATTTCGCTCAAATTCAATACCGACCTTCATTTTTCATTTATCTTTTTGTCCAGAACTATCTAGCTCATTAGTTGAAAAATTGCGGAAGCTAGAGTACAAACAGACATTTTTCGAAAAATTGAAAGGCTTATAAAATTTGAATTTCTTTTTACATTTTTTCGAAAATGTATATATAGGAAGGGGCGTTGCTCCTATATCAGCGTGCCAAATTTCAGCTTGATTGTTAAAGCCGTTTTCGAGATACAGCGGTTTGAATTTTGCAAGCGTGCCACACACACACACACACACATTAGGGCTGTTCAAAAAAATATAATTTTCTTATAATCGGTTGCTTCTGAAATGCTGTATTGATTATCACAAAAAAAATGTTTTCGCGAAAGCTGGCAGTTGTGCGATGATATTAAGTACTGCCGCATCAAGGCCAAAATTCATGAAAAGCGGCGATTTTTATAAATTTTTTTTTTTACGTGGTGGAGCGCTCATGGAGATTGTGGTTGCTTTCGTTAGACTATGAAATTGTGTAAAGGCAGAAACATGTTCGATAATGTTTAGTACTGCCGCATGGACATTGAAGTTACCAAAATCAAAAAATTAAATCCTTTAAAACATTGAAATATTCGTCTGTTCATCGACTATTTCGTGCGATATCAAATGAAAAAATGGCTCTTGAAACGGGAGTCATGTATGATCATAATCATGATGATGACAAGCGATTTTCGAATTTTGGGAAACTGCGATATCGATGCGGCAGTACTAAATTTGATCATACAGGACGCCCGTTTCATGAGCCATTTTGTCATTTGAAAACGCGCGAAATAGTCGATGAGCAGATGAATATTTCAATGTTTTAAAGGATTTCATTTTTTATTTTGTTAACTTCAATGTCGATGCGGCAGTACTAAACATTATCGAACATGTTTCTGCCTTTACACAATTTCATAGTCTATCGAAAGCAACCACAATCTCCATGAGCGCTTCCCAAGTAAAAAAAAAATTCTAAAAATCGCCGTTTTTTATGAATTTTGGCCTTGATGCGGCAGTACTTAATATCATCGCACAACTCCCAGCTTTCGCGAAAACATTTTTTTTTGTGATAATCAATACAGCATTTCAGGAGCAACCGATTATAAAGAAATTAAGTTTTTTTGAACAGCCCTAACACACATACATACATACATACATCCGGACATTTTTTCTAAATCACTTTTCTCGGCGTTTTAAACCATTCTGAGTGTCCTGACATGAACATCTCGAAAAAAATTTTTTTTACGAAAACAAAGCTTTCTCTATGAGGAAGCAAAAACTGTAAACATTGCGAAGATGATAATAAACAATCACTTATTACTGACTACAACTTATCGTAAGTAGCGTTGGTGATATTGTTTCAAGGTGACTACAATCCAATAATGTATTTCAATGAAACTTATATCATGAGAAAAAGAAAAACAAAACATTTCTTATCCTCCCCTTTTTGCAACTTTGTAATCTCTCGACTCAGCTCTCTTGAATAACAAGAGGTCCCGCGCCCGGTTTCTCGCGCCCTCCCACACTCTTAATCTGATTAGAAGATTCCGCGCGAGGTTGCGCTCCTTTTTTCCCTGTTCTCGCTTCCCATCGGCGGGGTGAAACATAAACATTATGATCGAGCCAACATAAATATCGCGCATTCGCAATAGCGCAAGGAGGGTGAGAGGAGGGTATGTATATGCATCGGCGAGCCCGTAGGCATGGATCCTTCGATGCACACAAAGTGCAGATCGCGGTGCGCACACCAACTGCATATATCGACAGAGAATGCGGGTATAGAACTGGGGGGCGCGAAAAATATTTCGCTCTCTGCGCACGCGGGGAACGACGACGAAGGGAAGCAAAGGGAGAGTCGATAGGACCGGCGCCGATGAGCAAAAGGGCGAGAGAGAGAGAAAAAAAAAAGGAAAAAAAAGAGGGAAAGAGAGACTTGGCCTCGTACATGGTGAGCGGCGTTTTAATATAATATTATTGGCTATTGATAAATTGTCGATAATGATGGGTTAGGAGAGAGAGGGTTGTCTCGTACCTGGCGAGGAGAAAGAGGAACGAGAGAAGACATATAGTCCCGTCCTACTTTCTCTTCCCGTATGCAACGTCAGCGAGAGGATCCTCTTTCTTTATTTCTCCACCACCTTTCTCTCACACTCGGGCCGCTCGAAATTCTTGTTAAAGTTGCCGAACGATTTGATGCAGCCTCCGGAACCCGGGCGTTCGAACGGTCCACGTTGAGGAGGAGTGAACAAAAGGGATCGAACGCTCGCGGTGTGTCGGAGATGCATATATGTATATACATATCGGATGGTGCATCGTCCGGTTCGATCCCCCCATCCTATCCTGTCTCATCTCTCTCGCGAATAATCATCTGAGAATAAAACAGCTGCGTCATTCAAACAATATAGTATTCTAATGAATTAGCCTTGTGTACTATCAATCTTATTGCCACGACAAAAGATTGAATTCATAAATATTTTACACTCTTTCGGATCCTCGCCCGCTTCGAAGAGAGCCAATAATTACGTCAGAAATAAATTGACTTTTGCGATTGAGAAATTAACTTCAACGGAATACATTGTAATATTCGGTCAAAATTTTCTGGTGTTATTACGGAATTTAAGATTATTTTAGGTATTGATATTTGGGCTTATCAGATTATTATTTTTATTACTCGTGGCAAAATTATTGGCTTGGTAATTGATTAATTTTGAATGGTTGTTTGACAACGGTTTATCTTAATTCGTGGTGAAAAGATGTATTACACATACATTATCAAACAAAGCGACATTGAATGTACTTAGAATAATAATTTTACATAGTAATAATTGTAAAATCTATTGACAAATTAGTAGAAATACAAGGTATTCAACAAATCTTGAAACTTGTAAGAACTCGTTTTTTTATGAAATTGGTTCGCTGTTTTTTCCGGAAACATACAATTTTTAAATAATTTTTTCACGAGTTTGAAAAAGACAATTAGTATTGAAGAATAATCACATAGGCGCGAATTCCCGTTTTTTTAAAGAAAAGTTCCATATCATTGATAAAAAATTGCAGAATAATTGAACGTATAATTTTATAAAAGCAGCTTAAAAATCGTTCGCAAAAAAAAATTCGAAATCATAAAATCATTCTGAAAAATTAAGCAGTGATTGCATTTCTTTGAAAAATAAGTTTTATAAAATTTTGTTCGGCTTTGAATTTTTTAAATATATTAATAACTTCTGAACTTTCTATTGTTATGGATTATTTTTTGCTACCACAACGATACAAAAATTCATGAGTATTTCATTATTTTATTAAAGGTAAAAAAAGGTATTTTCGCAAACATGAATGTAAAAAATCCACGAAATTCGAGATAATAACGGGGGAAATGGGAATTCAAAACCCCTGTAGTCATTATCTTTTTTATCGCATTATTCTATCTAAATCATGAGAAAAAGGCAACTCGATCACTTGAAAGATTCTTGACTTGTAAGCGATTAAATTTTCGAAGCCGGATGTATGTACATACGGAATTTTTTTCTAGACCACTTTTCTCAACGATTTGGTCAATTTTTACATTAAAATATTTTTTTAAAAGTGCTTCTTGTCTACTTGTTCCATAAAAATGTTATAAACTTCGTTTACTAGGATCAAAAACATACTAAAAAAAGGAAAAATGGAAACATAATAAAAAATAAAATAAAATAAAGAAACTTCCTCATAGAGGAAGTTCCTTTATTTATTTTATTTTATTTATTTTATTTATTTTATTTATTTTACTTTATTTTATTTTTGGCTTCCTCATAGAGCAAGTTTTGCGAAAATGAAAATTATTAACGAAGCAATGTGTAAAGTTCTACTTTGCATCCTTATTTTAAATACAAATTAAAGAAGTACGAAAACAACAATTTTCATAAATTCAAAATTCTATAAAATCTAAACCGCTTTATGTATTTCGCTTAAATTCAATACCGATCGTCATTTTTCATTGCTTTATTCGTCAAAAGCTGTTTAAGCTCATTATCTAAAAAATGGTGGCAGTTACAGACCATACAGAGATTTTTTGAAAAAATTGAATGTCTTATAAAATCTGAACCACTTTACCAATCGTCACCAAATTCGATATCTACAACAACTGGATGTTAATTTCACCTTGCAAAAGATGTGAGCAGGTTTTGTCGAACTTAAGTTGAATAAGAACGAAAACAACATTTTTTCGAAAATTCAAAATTTTATAAAATCTGAACCGCTTTAAGGATTTCGCTCAAATTTAATACCGAACTTCATTTTCCATTTCTTTATTTGTCCAGAACTATTTAACTCATTAGCTAAAAAATTGCGGAAGCTAGAGAACATACAGACATTTTTCGAAAAATTGAAAGGCTTATAAAATCTGATTTTTTTTTTCAATTTTTTCAAAAATGTTTACATAGGAAGGGGCATTGCTCCTCTATCAGCGTGTCAAATTTCAGCTTGATTGTTAAAACCGTTTTCGAGATACAGCGGTTTGAATTTTGCAAGCGTGCCACACACATACATATATCCGGACATTTTTTCTAAACAACTTTTCTCGCCGTTTTGGACAATTCTGAGTGTTCTGACATGAAAATTGCGAAAAAATTTTTTTCCCGAAAACAAAGCTTTTTCTACGAGGAAGCAAAAAAACGATTTCTTGTTTTTTACGACATAAATAAACAGAATAATTTTGTAACTAATGAGATGATTATAACTCTGATCCAAGTGATAAAAATTTCATTCAATAAATCAAATATTTATTCTGCCAATCGTAAATTCAAAAGATTCGAGCTATTTTTTTGTTCTCATCGTAAAGACTGCACGTTCGAAACCTTAGGTAGCAGTTGACCACTTGAGTGCTGTGCACGACTTCCGGTATCAGGAGGAGAGAAGGATCGGAAGAACCCGTGAGTGAGAGTGAAAGAACGAGAAAGACCCGCCACAGAGGAGAGCTATCGTTGCCTTAATTTACAAGAGCGATCGCGATCGCGGAGATAAAGCCGCGGCTCGCGCGCGCTCGCGCGCACGTTGGGATATAATTTAGCGGTAGTCGCACGGCCGCTCTACGATCTCCAATCAACCACTTAACCGACGATGTATTTACGAGGTGTTCTGTAATTTTCTCTAATTCGACGCGACTCACGCTCTCTCGATCTCTCCTGCGGAAGCAGAGAGTTGCACAGCCTCATGCTCCACGTATGTACCATAGAGGTAACCACGTATATGTATATACTATAGGCACGTCGAACGGAGATGTATCACGTTGCGGTACGCGAAGTATAGCAGCTTGTATAGTAGGCGACGTGTGTATACTCCTGCTGGCTGCTGCTGCTGCTGCTCCTCCACTGGACCCTGGGCACACTTATGCTAATGTTCACCGCGTGCCGTTCTCACTCGTACGATCCTTTGCCCAGCTTACGGAGCAGCCGATGTACTACCTTAAGTCCTTTATCGTGATTTATGATCTCCTAACCTGGATACGATGCTTTACGCTGTATTACAGGATATGAGATATCCTGCACTTCCTCGCGCGGTGGAATCTTAAAATGTTGGGAGAAGGATTTCAAGTTCCTGTGGATAGAAGTGCAGCTGCTTTTGTTTATAATGGGTATTGGAATCATTATTGAGCAATAAAAATGCAGATCGCATATTCATGCATTTTTTTAATCTTTATTATTAATTAAGCAATTTTTATTGGGTTATTGCTATAGCTATTGCTACATACTTGGAAATAATGGGGGATAATAAGTAAGAATAGCATCTTACTCATACTTTTGATGTACAGTCTGGTGAGATTGTGTTTAATCATGGTACATTTTATTTATAACTAGTACTTATCTACACTGTTAAAAAAACTGGAAGTTTTTATGCATGAGATCGTCATCGAAAATTAATATGCAATTATGGTATAAAATTCATGTACTTTTCGAATAAAATTAAAATTCAAGTACTTTTGCTGTAAAATTAAAGTAAATTATTGAATGTGATGTACCATACATTAATTTGACATGACACTTGTATATTAAATTTAATATACTCGTTTATGCATAAAAACTTCCAGTAAAAGTACATTAAATTTTAAAGAGATTTTTTTTACAGTGTACATACTTAATGACACACATCTACGTGGGTCATTTTAAGATACTAATGCGTAAATATCGTGTACACGCTATTTCATGTGAAAATATCTGTCAAATGGAGTTTTGGAATAGTAGGATCGTAGTGTGAAGGCAACATTAATTTCTTTTTTAACTTGGCGTCGAGTCGCTACCGCGACTCTTGATAAGCAGTTTGGAAATTTTTCAGAAGGGCCATCACGCTATTTAAGGATATTTTGTTACATTTTTCCGATCGTCCGGAACATCGTTTTGACGCCTTTCGAGGACATTTCGGCCATTTTATAAAATTTTTAATTAAGCTATTTTTGAGGTCGTGTTTCTCTATTTTTCGAATTTTTCAGAAGGGCCGTTTCCCTTTTTGGAAATATTTGGCTGTATTTCACAAACGTTCCACATGAGTTATTACACCTTTCGATGACATTTTACTCCATTTAAAAAATTTTCCGGCATTGCCATTACGCTTTTTGGAGTACATTTTTCTCCATCTTAAAAATATTCTAATGTGTCTCTCAAAGATATTTTCATATCACGTTTCATAAAAAATTACTTTTTGCGTAACAGGTGTAAATAAAAATACAAAAAAGAACCAGAATAAATGATTGTAAGGAATAAAAAAAAGGAAAAAAATATTTTCACTCTTGAACTAAATTATAAGCAAAATTATTTTCGTTCACAGCTTTAAAAATTATGTTTTTTTTTCCCTATAAATAGAGACGTATTTTTTTATCAAAAAGCAAAATATCATATCTGTAATTGCGATATAATTTAATGATCCAAATTTTCAAGTGTCTCGAACGCCTAAAAATGATTATTTTATTTGTGATGCCAAGCCCAAATTTAATATGGGAACAAAATAATATTTAACCATAATAGATATATAACTTAGTGACGAACGGTAAAAAATGTTGATCCAATGAAATTTGGAATTAGGGACCGTCAATAAATGACGTCACCACGGATTTGATGTTTTTGGATCCCCCCCCCTCCCCCATAAACTTAGAATAATTTCAATTTTTGTATTATCAAAAAACGGTTTATATATATATATATATATCATACATAGTCGAACGATAATAAATATTTTTATATTATTAATGAATAGTAGGAACAATAATCTAACTTTTCATACACCGGTTTAACAAAAACACGAATACTCTGTTCGTTGTCCAAAAATGCTCCAAGACTAGTGAAAACGAAGATTACAAATGAAATAATCGAAAGAGATAATTTCGTTATAGTGAAATCGAAATTAAAAAAATTTCCCCAAAAGATTGCGAAATTTTGCGTGAGGTTAAAAAAAAATGCGTGACGTCACAATTGTGACTCCCCCCTCTCCTATATCGTCACAAAACGTCACTTTTTTCGGGACCCCCCCCCCTTGTGTGGTGACGTCATTTATGAACGGCCCCTCATTTAAAAAAGAAAAATATATAGTAGAATGGTAGAGCCGACTATACTGATATAGTTCCCAGGAGACCCGATCATATTGATTTTAATTTTTATTTTAAGCAGCAAACATAATTATGTTTGCTATTATTTTTGTCATTGTCATTACTATAAAATATAATCGGCGCTCCTGGGAATTATATTGTATGGTAATAGGAAACTATTATATGGTAAAACTATAGTATTATTGCTTTAACCATGTATTTTTCTCTCAGTGCAATTTTTTTTTTTTTTTTTCAATTGAAGAATAAAAAAAGTTGCAAAGTTGAACTTTGCACATTGCTTCCTCATTATTTTTTTTTTTTTTTCACAAAGCGATCTCTATGAAGCTTATTTACTAATTTCGGCTTCCTCATAGCGGAAGCTTTGTGAAAAATGTAAATTAATGACAAAGGAATGTACGAAGTTCAACTTTGCAACTTATTTCGTTACTTTTCATTTTTTCAAAATTTCAAAATCACGTAAAATCATAATCGCTTTACCGATCATTACCAAATTTTGTACGTAGCAGCGCTGAGTATTATTTATTGTCTGTATAAAATTTCAGCTGATTTGTTAATGTTTAACGTGAGTTAGAGCAAAACATAAATTTTTCAAAAAATTCAAAATCCTATATAATCCGAACCCCTTTACCGATCATCACCAAATTTGGTACATAGCAGCATTGCATGTTATTCTTCATCTGTAGAAAATATCAGTTGATTTTGTGAGATTTTACAGGAGTTAGAGCAAAACGTAAATTTTTTGAAAAAAAAAACGGAACCTATTTGTAGATTCGCCCCCAATTCAATACCGATCCTTCTTTAAGGCTGCTTTATTACTCCCGACTGCCCGCCGGGCAAAAAGACGGGTGTTATGCGTTTCACGGTGATCAGCTGATCGATTCGGATTTCTTTGTCGCCAGTTTTCTCCGAAACCACAACAAATGGCTTGACCAAATTTGGCACATGGATTCTGACAGTGATAAAGATGGTTCTAAGACATATTTCGGTACGATAAATTATTAATTCGCTGAATTACAAGTATTTTTTGAAAAACCTGTTTGAAAATATTGATTTTACCGCCATTAGTCATCTCAAGCAAATCCATCGTCTGCTGTGTACTATTAATGTATTTCGCCACTTTTCTCCGAATTCACAATAAATGGCTTAACCAAATTTGGTACATCAATTCTGACAGTGAATAAGATGGTTATTAAACATATTTCGGTACAATAAGTTACTAACTCGCTGAGGTAAGAGTGTTTTTTCAAAAAGCCCGTTTGAAAATATTTTTTTATTACCGCCATTAGTCATTCCCAATAAATCCATCGTCTGCAGTGTACTAACCTTACACAAACAATTCGATGAAGCGTAGTGTACGACGATACTAATAAATAAATAATCTGTGTATTGTTTACTTTTTTTTTTATATCTTACACGTCTAGCCATTACCTCATTCCTGGTCTGCTGTCATGTAAATGTACATATTCACCTAAGGATGAACTTTAAAAAGTATGAAATAAAAATAAAATTAAAAATTTAAAAAAAACTCCCGACTTAAAAAAAAACTATATAAAAAAAATTTGATTTTATAAATTCAATATTCATAAAAATTAATCTGAAAAGGATAAAATAATTTCCGGTATCGTTTTAGTGAACAAATCATTTGAATAATAATAATTTATTTACTGCTGTCAATACTGTCGGGAGACGTCCCTCAAATATCGTAATCATCTATTGCCTATCAAGAGACGCGCTGGCGTCTGGACACTTATAGAAAAGAATCATTATATACAATAAGGACATTTGCCAACCCAGAAGAAGACGTCTCCGGACTGTATTGACAGCAGTAAATAAATTATTATTATTCAAATGATTTGTTCACTAAAACGATACCGGAAATTATTTTATCCTTTTCAGATTAATTTTTATGAATATTGAATTTATAAAATCAAATTTTTTTTATATAGTTTTTTTTTAAGTCGGGAGTTTTTTTTAAATTTTTAATTTTATTTTTGTATAAAAAATTATTTAGCTCTATAGCTAAAAATTTGCGGGAGCTACAGCGCGTATAAACATTTTTCGAAAATTGCAAAGTTAAATAAAATTTGAACATATTTTTGAATTTTTTTTTAAATTATCACAAGCAATGGCGTATACCTGCCGCACATGCGTGCCAAATTTTAGACCGAATGTTAAAGCCGTTCTTGAGATATGCAAGTTTGAATTTTGAATGCCGTTCACACACACACATACACACACACACACACACACACACATCCATACATACATTTTTTCTAAATCACTTTTCTCGACGTTTTAGACAATTTTAAGCATATTGACATGAAAATCTCGAAAAAAAAAATTTTCACGAAAACAAAGTTTCCTCTATGAGGAAGCAAAAAATACAAAATAGAGATTTTCGCGTAACTTATTCGATCTAAAATAATGTGAAAGATATCTTTCAAGATATTCCATGGGAATACTTCATGTCCGGCTAGGGGTACCACGGATACTGCTACTCTCCAGGTGGCGAGAGTTATCGAGAGTCTCTCGATATTACCGTGTTGTGTATCTGTGTACAGGTAAGCTGGTAGACGGCGTGTCCGAGTGGACGCTAACTAGATGTTCTTGGGATGCTGTGCTGCCGATGGAAGTATCAGGAGGCAGCCCCGCGAGGAGAGTGCGGGATCCTCGTATACGCGAGCTCGCAGCATCTTCCACAGTCGCTCTGTGTACCACTCTACGGCGGAGTCTTCGACTGAGTTCCCCGCCTTGCGAGCTGAGCTCACCGCAAGTTGCCCCTCTCATACCCGCTTGGCTCTCGCAGAGATTAAAAAGTTAATGGGGGGCGGTCTGTGGGGGCGTGCAAGTGTACGTGGTGCCGGGATTTATGTCTGCACCACTGAGATATCGTTTCGCTCGCGCGCTTCTTTCCTTTCCGCGGCGAGCAAACGAATAACGCCAATAGGCATTGCGCTATTTTAAATCTTTCGCGCCCTGTTCGTCGGTCTGTATGAAGAGAGACAAACGAATGAGTGTGAAATAAATAAGACTGAGAATAAAACAGCAAAGTGTTAACTAGGCTTTATGTTCCGAAAGATCGTGATGAGAAAAATTGAATAATAAAACAAAATCTTCAAGTAAATTTAGATGAAATCTATACTTGGTACCAGTGTTGTAAGTCCCCATTACTTTGTAATATAAAGTTAACAGGACAGTTTGTCTTGTAGTTACGAATTTGTAATAATAACCTGTAGTGATTATAAAATTACCCATACAGAAATTGCGGCAGGGATCCAGCTGGATCCTGCCTGGTATTCCCATCTTCCGGTCGGATTCCAGTCGGTCATCGGATCGGATTTCAGACATGGGATGTAACGCGCGGAAACTGGATTCCGATCGGGATCTCGAACTGGGATCCGATCCGATGGCTGACTGGATTTCAGCGATTAGATGGGCGTACTAGGCTGGATCCACCTGGATCCTTGTCGAAAGATGGGAATCCCAAGCTGATTCCAGCTGGATCCCTGTCGAAATTTCTGCATGGGCAGCGACGAGAACGCGTCTGGGGCACATGAACCGCACACGTTGTTACAATTACGCGAGTTAAGGAAACGTTTTTCGTACGTGTATTCTACAATATTTTACTGCATAAAGGGTGAAGGAAAATTAGTTCCGGAAAAATCGTGGAGTAATGGGAAGACGATCCGGATTCTATTCAGAATCCAAATAGAACCCCTCTTAGGGTAACCCTAACAAATCCCGATGCACGGTAATTCAGCGCGTCGTTCAGAATTGGGTCCCGATCCGGAATCCATCCCGATTCTAAATAGGACGGCTCTCTTAGGGTAACCCTAGCAAATCCTAATCGATGATAAACTGTCATCGAGTGCGTAACCGGAAATCTATTTGGGATCTATTCGGGTTCCAAGTTGGATAACCCATTTATGGAAACCCGAGCCAATCCCGACCAGGATTGAGTTTCAAACTGGGATGTCCAGACTGATTTCTACATGGGTATATGTGAACTTTTTAATAGCTTTAAGAAAAATCGAATTTTTTATTAAATTTTCGGAGAAATTGTGAGAATAATAGACAACCACAGGCCGCCATTACTTTAGCAATGCATTAACAATATTTCTCCATTTTTTCAATAAGTTTATAATGAAATTTTATGGGGAATTTATATTTTTTGCCTCTATTCAAAAGTTTACCCATCATATTATAATCACTGCAAATCATTATTATAAAAACATAATTACAAAGCCAAATGTAGCATCAACTTGGTTTCAAAAATAATTAGGTTTGCACAACTCTGCTTAGTACTAAATGCAATAGCGTCTTGATACCAAATAATTTTTAAAAATTTCATCGCTATTTTTTTTGATAATGCTTTTTTTAAACGCATTTATATTTTCATTTTGCGATATTTTGACGGTTATATGTGACTATATGAGTTATATATTTTGAACATGATTTTTTTTGTCGATTTATATTGAAAGTACATAATTTAATTACATTATTTTTTTAAACGCACTGTAGAATATCTGACGAAAAAATTAGATGCATTTCCATAAGCACTTTCATTGAGTATACACTGAAAAAAAATGTCATTGATTCAATAAATCCATCGTTAGCGGGCTGCCAAAAACAAGAGATATCAACTTAATTTTAAATCTAATCCCTCCAATTTCATACGAGATCGAAACAATAACTCTAGAATAAGCAAAATAATATTTTATTATTTAAATATTAAATTGTATTGAACGAATAAGAACTGGAGTTAATTAAAAAATACTTCTTTTTGGCAGCCCGCAATAGAATTTTTTTTCAGTGTCCTATACCGAAAAGTGGCATGTATAGATGCATTATAAATTATAACACCACATCCGGACGAATGATGAGAAGGCGAGAGTCGTCTGGAGAACTCGGGGTCAATAAAAACATGCATATCCATGAGAGCCCCATAACCCCAACCCATGAAGGTCGTTTGAAAAAAAAATCTCATAAGCTTAGAACGTCTAACCCTTAATCCTGTGCGACCCAATTTAACGGAGCGCATAGCCAGCATCCTTCGTAGATTATTCCAGTTTTCCCGTTGTTTTTTATTCCCTTACCAATTTAATTGCCGATAATTTATATGGGAAACGTTAGATTCGTGCGAAACCGTATTAAAAGAATCGTGGCGTAGCCCTATGCGCCCTCTTATGTTTTACTCCTTTTAAAATATATTCCTTCTATAGTGCGCGAGGGCGACGAAGGGGCGGTGGAGGGGGTGGGATGTGCTCGTTCGAAGAGCTCTCGAGATCGTACGGAATGGATCACGGATCGATGCCGAAGGCTGTAATTATAGCCAAATATGAAAAGCGAGCCGTAAGATTAATTTTTTCGCGAGATTGATGCCGGGATCCCGTAGGGTACGTGTATAGGAAGGAAAGAGAAGCGAGAGAGAGTGAGAGAAGCTGAGTTTGGGTGGGGGGTACACTGCATGGACCGATCGACCGGCCAAGCCGGACGGGAATATCGATTCCGCCTCTCTTAACGAGATTCCATCCTTCCGTCACTCAAATTAAGAATAATAATATGCCAATAATGCCAAATTACGGTGCACCGGAGGCCGCCCTTGCCGCTATACGTTCTTCTCACTCACTCGCGCAACTGTTACGTCCACTATACGTCTCGAGAACCGCGGATAAATCGCTCGTTCGCACCGTGTGCAGTATATTTTTATTCGTTTACTTTTTTGCTCCTATTTCTGTGATGCATAATACGTGGATAGTAGTTACAGTCTATCTACACCCTCACGTATATACGTACTGTAATTAAACTTGTCAATTAACGTAGCCGGTACCATCGATCAATCTACGGGTACTTTACCGATCTCTGTAGGCAGTAAATATATTTTTGATGTTATTATTATACTAGCACAAGTATAAAAATTATATATACTCTGAGATATGCAATTGGGCATATATAGTCTGTATAGTCTGTATATGTATACTCTATATAGGTAATATATAGAGTTTATACAAACTATATAGGCTCAATTCTATGTTTAAAACTATATATATTTTTGATATACGCTATATATATTTTTTTACTTGGTAAATACTACGCTCTGCTCAATTCGCTCGCCATTGGTAAAAGAAGTCACACAATTTCAGTGCCGTATTTGACATTTTGTTTTAATTTCAATTTAGTTAATTGTTCGGTTAAAAATTGAAAATAATGCAATACATTTTTTGACACAAATGACGTTTTCGAATGATTTACGAATTTATATAATATAATATATATAATTTAATATTATATACTTTTTTTAAACATTTACGAATGAGTGAATAGATATGAGATATTAGAATTAGATATGAAAAGTTGCAGGTGGAGCAAATGGGACAGGCATAGGCCTAAACCATACAATTTGATACCAGGAATCCGCAGCATCGAACGAAAATTACAATTCAAATCGTTTTCTACTTGAAAAAGTACTTAAATCGTAATTCAAATGCTTTTTCGAATGGAACACCATTTGGAAAAGTGTTCAATTCGTGCTTTTACATTCTTTATCAAGTTAAAAACCATTTGATTTATAATGTTTATATGATATTGCCCATCCCTGCTGGATACAATACATTTTTACAACAAAACTACACCGCAATGCAATAATATATTTGGATATACCAAATTAATTTACTTGAAAACTGATAATTGATTGAAGTATCTAGTACTTGAAGTAAGCATGCACAGAGTGCATGCTTACTTCAACAGAGAAGGGACAGTTGTGTCAACCAAATCCACCGATCATCGGCTGTAAAATAAACATTTAGTTACAGCAACGAAATGTTTTGTTTCTTCAACAGTTTCTCGGTTCAGCAGACCAAGAGATGTTTAAGGTGAGAAAATTTTTTTTTGAGCTGACTAAACAATCTATTTGACACCGGGTGACCGCTTGCTTTGTTGAACCAACAAATTTTTTTCCCAGTGTATGTTGGGTCAAATCAAAAGATATATTGCATTGGATTAATTATTAAAAGGAAATTAAATATATGATTGATTCAAATACATATTGCATTAAAATAATTAAAATGTTTCCAAGTAAATAATTTCCTTCAAAGATTCGTTGGTCGGAAAATCCAACCCAACGAATCTAAATTTTTTTTCGTCAAAAGATCGAATTTTGGCCTTCACTATCGTTCTCAAGTCGCATATTGTACCTCAGAAAGTACCGGTTACATGCCTTTTTACGATGATTTTTGAAAAAGTCACTTTTGGTCGCTTCTGATTTCAGAATTCACAAATCCGACTTTTGGTCGGAAAATCCAACCCAAAGAACCTAATTTTTTAAAATTAAAAATATCGAATTTTGGCTTTCACTATCGTTCTCAAGTCGCATATTGTACCTCAGAAAGTACCGGTTACATGCCTTTTTACGATGATTTTTGAAAAAGTCACTTTTGGTCGCTTCTGATTTCAGAATTCACAAATCCGACTTTTGGTCGGAAAATCCAACCCAAAGAACCTAATTTTTTAAAATTAAAAATATCGAATTTTGGCTTTCACTATCGTTCTCAAGTCGCATATTGTACCTCAGAAAGTACCGGTTACATGCCTTTTTACCATGATTTTTGAAAAAAGTCACTTTTGGTCGCTTCTGATTTCAGAATTCACAGATCCGACTTTTGGTTGGAAAATCCAACCTAAAGAGCCTAATTTTTTATTTCTTCAAAATATCGAATTTTGGCCTTCACTATCGTTCTCAAGTCGCATATTGTACATCAGAAAGTACCGATTACATGCCTTTTTACGATGATTTTTGAAAAAGTCACTTTTGGTCGGTTCTGATTTCAGAATTCACAGATCCAACTTTTGGTCGGAAAATCCAACCCAAAGAGCCTAATTTTTTTTTTCTTAAAAATATCGAATTTTGGCCTTCACTATCGTTCTCAAGTCGCATATTGTACCTCAGAAAGTACCGGTTACATGCCTTTTTACGATGATTTTTGAAAAAGTCACTTTTGGTCGGTTCTGATTTCAGAATTCACAGATCCGATTTTGGTCGGAAAATCCAACCCAAAGAGCCTAATTTTTTTTTCTTCAAGATATCGAATTTTGGCCTTCACTGTCGTTCTCAAGTCGCATATTGTACCTCAGAAAGTACCGGTTACATGCCTTTTTACCATGATTTGTAAAAAAGTCACTTTTGGTCGGTTCTGATTTCAGAATTCAGAGATCCGACTTTTGATCGGAAAATCCAACCCAAAGAGCCTAATTTTTTTTTTTTTTTTAATATCCAATTTTGGCCTTCACTATCGTTCTCAAGTCGCATATTGTACCTCAGAAAGTACCGGTTACATGCCTTTTTACGATGATTTTTTAAAAAGTCACTTTTGGTCGGTGCTGATTTCAGAATTCACAGATCCGACTTTTGGTCGGAAA
Source organism: Ephialtes manifestator (assembly GCA_963970395.1). Classification (NCBI taxonomy): domain Eukaryota; kingdom Metazoa; phylum Arthropoda; class Insecta; order Hymenoptera; family Ichneumonidae; genus Ephialtes; species Ephialtes manifestator. Next base: position 26,160,869 of record OZ019975.1, on the reverse strand, counting down.
ATCCAACCCAAAGAACCTAATTTGTTTTTTCTTAAAAATATCCAATTTTGGCCTTCACTATCGTTCTCAAGTCGCATATTGTACCTCAGAAAGTACCGGTTACATGCCTTTTTACGATGATTTTTGAAAAAGTCACTTTTGGTCGGTGCTGATTTCAGAATTCACAGATCCGACTTTTGGTCGGAAAATCCAACCCAAAGAGCCTAATTTTTTTTTCTTCAAGATATCGAATTTTGGCCTTCACTGTCGTTCTCAAGTCGCATATTGTACCTCAGAAAGTAGCGGTTACATGCCTTTTTACCATGATTTTTAAAAAAGTAACTTTTGGTCGGTTCTGATTTCAGAATTCAGAGATCCGACTTTTGGTCGGAAAATCCAACCCAAAGAACCTAATTTTTTTTTTCTTAATAATATCGAATTTTGGCCTTCACTATCGTTCTCAAGTCGCATATTGTACCTCAGAAAGTACCGGTTACATGCCTTTTTACAATGATTTTTGAAAAAGTCACTTTTGGTCGGTTCTGATTTCAGAATTCAGAGATCCGACTTTTGATCGGAAAATCCAACCCAAAGAGCCTAATTTTTTTTTTCTTAAAAATATCCAATTTTGGCCTTCACTATCGTTCTCAAGTCGCATATTGTACCTCAGAAAGTACCGGTTACATGCCTTTTTACGATGATTTTTGAAAAAGTCACTTTTGGTCGGTTCTGATTTCAGAATTCACAGATCCGACTTTTGGTCGGAAAATCCAACCCAAAGAGCCTAATTTTTTTTTCTTCAAAATATCTAATTTTGGCCTTCACTATCGTTCTCAAGTCGCATATTGTACCTCAGAAAGTACCGGTTACATGCCTTTTTACGATGATTTTTGAAAAAGTCACTTTTGGTCGGTTCTGATTTTAGAATTCACAGATCCGACTTTTGGTCGGAAAATCCAACCCAAAGAGCCTAATTTTTTTTTCGTCAAAAGATCGAATTTTGGCCTTCACTATCGTTCTCAAGTCGCATATTGTACCTCAGAAAGTACCGGTTACATGCCTTTTTACGATGATTTTTGAAAAAGTCACTTTTGGTCGCTTCTGATTTCAGAATTCACAAATCCGACTTTTGGTCGGAAAATCCAACCCAAAGAACCTAATTTTTTTTTTCTTAATAATATCGAATTTTGGCCTTCACTATCGTTCTCAAGTCGCATATTATACCTCAGAAAGTACCGTTCACATGCCTTTTTACGATGATTTTTGGAAAAGTCACTTTTGGTCGGTTCTGATTTCAGAATTCAGAGATCCGACTTTTGGTCGGAAAATCCAACCCAAAGAACCTAATTTTTTTTTTCTTAATAATATCGAATTTTGGCCTTCACTATCGTTCTCAAGTCGCATATTGTACCTCAGAAAGTACCGGTTACATGCCTTTTTACCATGATTTTTGAAAAAGTCACTTTTGGTCGGTTCTGATTTCAGAATTCAGAGATCCGACTTTTGATCGGAAAATCCAACCCAAAGAGCCTAATTTTTTTTTTCTTAAAAATATCCAATTTTGGCCTTCACTATCGTTCTCAAGTCGCACATTGTACCTCAGAAAGTACCGGTTACATGCCTTTTTACGATGATTTTTGAAAAAGTCACTTTTGGTCGGTGCGGATTTCAGAATTCACAGATCCGACTTTTGGTCGGAAAATCGAACCCAAAGAACCTAATTTGTTTTTTCTTCAAAATATCTAATTTTGGCCTTCACTATTGTTCTCAAGTCGCATATTGTACCTCAGAAAGTACCGGTTACATGCCTTTTTACGATGATTTTTGAAAAAGTCACTTTTGGTCGGTGCTGATTTCAGAATTCACAGATCCGACTTTTGGTCGGAAAATCGAACCCAAAGAACCTAATTTGTTTTTTCTTCAAAATATCTAATTTTGGCCTTCACTATTGTTCTCAAGTCGCATATTGTACCTCAGAAAGTACCGGTTACATGCCTTTTTACGATGATTTTTGAAAAAGTCACTTTTGGTCGGTGCTGATTTCAGAATTCACAGATCCGACTTTTGGTCGGAAAATCCAACCCAAAGAACCTAATTTGTTTTTTCTTAAAAATATCGAATTTTGGCCTTCACTATCGTTCTCAAGTCGCATATTGTACCTCAAAAAGTACCGGTTACATGCCTTTTTACGATGATTTTTGAAAAAGTCACTTTTTGTCGGTTCTGATTTCCGAATTCACAGATCCGACTTTTGGTCGGAAAATCCAACCCAAAGAACCTAATTTTTTTTTTTTCTTCAAAATATCGAATTTTGGCCTTCGCTATCGTTCTTAAGTCGTATATTGTACCTCAAAAAGTACCGTTTACATGCCTTTTTAACATGATTTAAAAAACCGAGCCTTTTTTCTGTTTCTGATTTCAGAATTCACAAAACTAATAAAATCTCATGAGTTCTTATATCGAAAATGCAAGTTATTTCAGCCACGATAAACTATAAAAGTCACAGTACACTAATAAAAATTTTAATACCGAGGTTCGACTCGGTATAACAAAAAAAAAATCAATCCACCTATTTCTTTAGCGTCCATATTCCATATCGAATAGGACTATTTTTGCTATATAACACTTTTATTTGTTCATCAATCGTCACGTCTAAAGAACCATGGCATAGCCAACGTAGTACACAAAAAGATCCAGCGACCAATTAAATCGATCTCTTCCGTGCTGGAGACAAAAACAAAAAAGTGTCGAAGCAGAGGAAAGAATTGTTGGCGACGGAGAGAAAAGAAATAGCCATAGTCGGAGCTCAGGTGCAAGAGTGGATAAATTTCATGCCGGGGGTGCTGCAGAGTGAGAACCACGAGATATCCGCGCGGTCGGTTTATCAGGCATCTCGTGCGCTGGTTCCTTTTTGCCGATTTATTTGGCGAAGAATAAGGACCTGCGTGCTGCCTTCTCAGTGCAATGTTCGTTTCTGTACCTAAAGTTCCCCTTACGTTCTCCCTTTTCTCGCGAGTCTCTCATCGAGCGTAGGAAACGAAAGGAAAGAGAAATAAGAGTTCAGCACCTTTAGCCGCGCTCGCGCGCCAATGAGTGCAGAAGTGGCCGATCCGCGCGCCGATTCCCGTGGCCGATTGGCCGTGTCTCTTTTTCGCCTCTTCTTAATTATTCCTTTTCGTTTGAACCCTTTGGAATTTTCTTGTTTTATTTACTGGCATCTTTACCTTCGATTCCATTCTCGAAATTCCCATCGGCTGGATTTACAAAAAAAAGAAGCTCACTAAGCTGCAATTAATCGGTTAAAATTCCATTAAAGACGACGTGTAATACGAGTTAAATATATCGTTGAATCGCTTCGAGGGTTCGTTGACTAATTAAATTTCTTCATTTACGGGGAACAACGTGGTCCAAACTTATTATACCATATCCGAAGCTTGGGACGAAGTTGAATGAAGGTGAGAGGTGCGCTCTGCGAAGGATCGAGCGATCGATAACCGGGGCCGAAGACCGAAGAGAAAAAGGCATGACGAGCGTAACGTTCCGCCGATATTCTTCGCTCGTTAGAGACTCTCGATGAGCCAACTCGCACTCATCTCATCTTCGCTCGATTCCATCGAGACAGAGATCGGTTATACCTACACATACATACTTATACGCGATAATCGATTGGGAAGAGAGATCGACAAGCGATTACAAGGCCGAGCCGAATCTTCAACGAGCGGAAATAAAAAAATCTTCGTCATAGTTCAATCTTCCCCGAGTCAATCACAGTGAGAATGTAATGAAACGGATGTGTGGATAATTTACTTTGAGAACAAATAAGATGGTGCACATGTGGTGAGTCGGAAAATCATGAGAGGAAGAAACATCCAAGGGCACTACAAGCAACGCACGCAACACACATACCACGCAGTGACAGCCACAGGATTTACCGGGTTGACCATTAAGACAAAACCCGACGTTGCAATAACTCTACATAGATTTATAGCGAGCGGGCGCGTGGAACGCGCGAGTTCACCGTGCAGACAGTGCGAAAGAACGAGAGAGAGAAGGAATTATGTAGAGAAATAAAGGGAAAGGAAAGAGAGAAAACTGAGAGTCGCTGCTGGCGGATAATGTCCTGGAGCCCGGTTAACCGGGTATCTAAGGTCCTCGGTTCGTATCCTGCACCTCTCGAACCATGTGCCCTCTGAATGCTCCACTCCAAGACGACAGTTTTAGGTACGTGTATACTAAATGTGTATATGTGTGTGTTTACCCTTTCGATACACCTAAGAGCTCTTGAGAAGACCGCACCTTTTATACTGTATGTTTAGGTGCGAAACAACGAAGCGGTGGATTTTGTTGAAAGTATATCTATGATGAAATATATAAGTACTTGTTGTTTTAACATAACGAGTTCAAGATGTTTATAATGAGGTGTTTTATGGTAATCGGTTTGTTTATCTTTGTGGTTGACCTCGTAGATGTTTCTAAAAATGGTAATCTTTTCAAATTTAAACCGTTAATGACACTAGTTAATATGAGTTTTTGTGATTTAGTTAAGATTTTTCAATCCCACTTTACGTATATGCATATTAAATGTGTGCGGCATACATTTTTTTTTTTAGTAAAACGAAAAATCGGTATTTGATATTGAAAAATTGGTTTAAACTATTTAAAACGTTTAATAAAAATACATTTTGTAAATCTAAAATAAGACGTATTTCGTTAACAATTTTATGAAGACGTTGCACACAGAGTGAACAAAATAGGAATCATATGTCGATTCTTATACACTGGGAAAAAAAAAATCGGTCAGACCTACGAAATGTGCATTTGCGGATGACGGAATAATACTTTGTTGTTCGAACGAAATAACGTTTATTGTAAATAAACGAAAACTCTATTCGACTATCTATTGATTTACTCAACCAAGCATTCATTTCAAACGACCAAATATTTTTTTCACCACCCGCAAACGCACATTCGGTAGGTAGGGTAGAAGTACCGGTTGTGGCCACTTCAAGAATTTTCCCATTTTCAAGTACTTGTGATTGGGACCAAATATCATAAACCTGTTTTGGACCTATACTTTTCATATCTGAGAAGAATATAATTTCCGATTTCTAGCATTATAATCTTCATATGTGTCGAAAAAACACAGGAAAATAGAAAACAATAGGAGCATAACCATTTCACCAGTTCTGGCCACCTATGCACCGGTTTTGGTCATGCTTAAAATTAGAATAACTCAATATTCATTGCACTTGAAACATTTTTTAAGGATTGTTTAATAAATCAAAATCGTATTCTTATGAAAGCATCCAATTCCTCTACACAAAAATGTCTTTAAAGCACAGATGCCATCTGTGAACCTAACTAACCTTTTTTTGACATTCGTCTCCTTCGTTTTGCACTTTTTCGTAGCAGCTTTCTTTGTCACAAATAGTCATACATTATATCAATGTTTTACTCTTTACACTTTTATTTTTATTTTTACTAGAGTTCTTTCCGAAAGTAGATTTTCGCATTGCATAATGATGGGAATCTTCAATATGAAACGTGTTCCACCGCTTTACCTTCTTTTTTACTATACATTTCTAAGGATATATTTTTCTTAGCGTTTTTTGGCTTTTTTGTTTCTTCTTTACGAATTTATGAATTGATTGTGTAATAATTAACGAAAAATTAATGATTATATTATCATGACCATATCCGGGGCAACATGCTTATTCCATGTACCAGTTGTGGCCATCGTATTTTTTATAAATGTATAGCTTTATTTCAAACTTTTAGTACATCAACATTTGCAGTGATGACTCTTAAGATTGATATGTGCAAAGTTGCATGCGATTCGCCAACTATATAATCCGAATATGTATCTACAGCTTTCGTCAAAATCTTGTCGAATTCCGTAAGGAGTTGAGAATTTGATGAATCAGCTGATGATACTTTAATTACTGATACAATACTTTTTGTAATCGAGACGAACGGACGTCAAAATGACGATAAATGTTTCCAAAATACACAACGTTATGAAAAATTATGATTAAATACAGGTACAGAATTAAAATAGCCACGAAAATCGTATTTAAGTGTGGGAGTGGTCACAATCGGTACTTCTACCCTATAATTTTTTTTTCTAAGTGCAATAACCGAAGCGTTGTTTTCCTAGTTTCAGCTCGACAGACTACGTAAACGCGGCATTACTTCAATAGTCTAGGACTGATTTCCAGACTGCGCATAAGTCTCTCGATTACTAATGTGAATTGAAAAATGATTCTTATTTTTTTTCTCTGAGCAAAACCATTTCCATGAACGATACAGACTCCACGAAATCGTTTAAACTTTTAGAATTAACCATGATTTCAATTTTCTTACTTCTCTAATATTGTTGATATTCTTCTCTACATTCGGGCGTGTTCGTTTGTCAGCCCGTGTCTAAACGTGAGTACGTGTGCGCTGACACAATTACTGAACGCAAACGAATTCTTATCCTCTAAGTTACACTTTTGCCCAGAGTTGTAAGTCTCCATTAATTCATGAGATATAGTTTACAGTACAATTTGTTTTGTAATTATGATTTCATAATAATAATATGTAGTGATTATAAAATAGAGTGTAAACATTTGAATAGCTGAAACAATACTAATTTTCGCTTTAATATTGCAAGAAGTAGTGGAAAAAATGGAAGAAATAAGTGATGCATTACTTATTTTTTTCCATTTTTTCAAAAGGATTACCGTGAATTTTTATTGAAAAATAATAATTTTTGCAGCCATTCCAAAGTGTAATCATCGTATTACAATCGCTACATGATATTATTATACAATCATAATTATAAAGCTGATCGTGTCATCATCATTATTTCTATAAGTATTAGGCATTTACAACTCTGCTCTTGCCTATCTCTTCGTGTAAAAATTATTAATTCATCATGGAGGTCTCATGGATCCATCAACAATATTCAGATAAAATTCAGTTTATGAGGCGATGCTGTATCTATAAAACTCACATCAACTGCAAAAGTATCAGTCGTTTCTTTTTCCCTAAAATGCACCTTTCAGTGACGATAAAATAATGACTGCGACATTATTGGACAATGAACACAATATAAAATACTGCATTATTACGAAAATTATTCTAAAACTATTGCATATATTAATAAATATTTGTGAGGCATCCGGTGATCTAGATGCATCCTCTTTTATATTACTTTTTCATAAATATGGATTACTAAGCTCTTTGAGTACGAGTACACGAAAAAACGTAGTACAACGAACAGGCAAATAAAAAAGCATTCGAAAGATCGTCGGTAAAGTGTGGCTCAGTTAATTAAAAAATGCTTCATATACCGTTTATTATATTTACATCATACTTCTATAGTAACTTTGATAAACCCGTTTCCCACATGAAAATAGAAATATATGCACGATATATTCGACATATAGAACTTTTTGGCGCTAAACGTATATGAAATATATTTTACATATTGTCCATATATATGTCTCATATATTTTGCATATATTTTTGCACACATATATGCAGAATATATGCAGCATATAGAACTTTTTGGCGCCATATATTTAACATATATGTTACATATATATTTTTCTATATGGGTTACGCATATATCTCCGTACCTGATACACTCAGAGAAACCGTAGTAGTACAGTCAACTATAAAGTGACAACTATTAAGTTTTAGTTCATCCAACTATTTTCATAATTACGATAGCTGTGAAAATAGTTATGGCAACTATTTGGTAGTTATAGCAACTATTTGATATTTGTGGCAACTATTAAAAAATTGCTTGTATGAACTAAAAATGAATAGTTGTCACTTTATAGTTACAAATACCACAATTTTCTCTCAGTGTACGTTTTCTTATAAATAAAACGTGTGCAGTACATTTGACGTTGAATATAAACGTATAATCGTGAATTGTATTAAGAAAGTAGAAAACTACGAACAGCTATAACTAACAGTGGACTATACTAGATAATATTCAAGTAGAATGTTAGAAAAATGAAATTAATTGTCACATATGTTAGCGTTCTAGCTGGACGAGCATATTCCAGGAATATCCAACAAGGAATTCGTGAGTAGTTAGTCCTGGGCTGGTGACACTGACAGGCATACATATAGATATACCAGACGTGCGGTATCGTTACACACTGGAATACTAGCATCACACGCGTAAAAAGGCGTGTCTCTCGTCGCATTCGTGGTTGTTATACAGGTATAGCCATACGGTACGGCAGTGGCTATACAGACTCGGAGCAACACGCGAACGAACCAGGGGCATAAAATATAAAAGCCAGCTCAGCCCTCAGCGAGCGAGCGAGAAGTCGTCCCGGCTATAAATATCGGCTTATTTACGGATACAACGGACACCTGACCCGCTCAGGGATAAATTCAGCAAAATGCCCATTTAATTAACACCTTATTTATTGAGACGTCGGTTTGCCTCGGCTGCAGCCCCTCGTCTCGTTGGGCACACGTGAGGACCATACCTCGCAGCATCCCGATCCTTGGGCGCGTGCATATAGGCACCACAGCAGCTTATACGATGGACCTCGCGTGGGTGGGATTCCTCGACGAAGTCGAGGGCAATACTTGAAAAAGGTGACATCGTTCTTCGCTGCATAAGAAATTTTATCCAACCTCGTCGCAAACACCCGGTGCATAAATCACCGAGAATGAAATAAATTGAAAGTAACAGATTGATTAAGTTTGGTAGGGGGAAGAAAAAATGAGAAGAGAAACGTTGTTATTTTAATGACAGTTGGTTTGCAGCTCGAAACGGCTACCGAGTTGATCGGAGGAAGATTGTACAGGGATGATGATTTCGAGAACTCCTGTCTGTTGTGAACAGTCGCGTTCCATCGCTATGCCACAATGATCGTGGGGGTTCCTCGAATAAGACGCTATCTCGAGTAAGCCAACTAACCCACTTGTCTCCGTGGCGAGAGATCGAGACGACCTCGAACACAAGGGAACCAGCAGCACCCCAGAAACATCAGGGACGGGTTTATCGATAAGCAGGATCGCACGGGACACACATACACATACCGAGTCTCGATCCTCTCGTCTATGTTAGAAGTCGTCGTTAATGAATTGAGTGTGCGACGGGAAACGAAAGCAGAAGCGGAGGGAGAAAGGCAGGGGTCACGTATTGGAGAGAGGAGAAAGAGAGAAAGATGAGGGAACGGAGAAGAAGAGCTTGTTAAACCGCCACTAACAAATGCTACGTGGGCCTCGACTGTAAAACAAAACTATCTTGACGATACAAAAGATCGCATCGAGAGAAATGGTTGTGGGATGGAATTGAAGTCAAAGGAAAGATTCAGCAACGAATGTAACACGTAATCATCAAATAAGAAAATGGAAAATTATTGTTACACGCATGTCCACGCTAATGATTTGATCTTCCATCCCTGAAAACGCATGTTTTTGGTGCTTAGTGATTATTAGTGATACCCTCAAGAAAGTCGAGACAAGTCGAGGGGCATGAAGTCAATAAACTTCGTATTGAACAATTGAATTTCAGTCCATCTCGACATGTCTGATTGCGATCACGAAATACGAGATATTAAGATTGCATCGTCGAATGTGTCAAGATCTTGGGTGACATCACGAGAATTTAACAGTATCGATACAATACAAGATTAGGTACTTGAGAAATTCGATAATGAAGGAAAACAAAAAACACAACGACGGCACTCAAAAACCATCTTACAAGTGAAAAAAAAGTAAAATTATGATTTTTACTTAGATGAAAACTCAGGAAAAACCTGTTTGCAAAACGTCCTTCGAAGAATCGAAGACTCAAAAAATAATAGAAATAAAGAACAGCAACACGACCGCAGTGAGAGATCATGTGCAAAAAGCGCATCCTCAACATTTTGAAGAACTCAGTGTAACAAACGCGAGCAACTCCTTTCAGAATCCCCGATTTCAAGTAAAAATAAACTTTGATACTTTGCAAGCTTGTTTATATATTGTATACATCAGCTATATGATGGACACGCAATACATTCGCGTGACATTAACCATGGCACTATATTCACAACTGATTTGGTGGTCGAGCAACATTTTTTTTCCGTGAAGTATCTTGACTGCACTGGAAGAAAAATTGGTTGACCTAACCAAGTGCCATGGTTAAATAACCATGGCACTTGGAGCGTATTTACGCTCCAAGCAACAAAATTGTTTGGGAGAACCAACTATTGGATGTCACAACCAACCAATCGGGCATCACAATCAATCCATTGGACATCACAAACTATACCGATTGGGTGTGACATCCCATGGATTGGTTGTAACACCCAATAGTTGGTTGATCCAACCATTTTGTCGCTTGGAGCGTATTTAACCATGGCACTTGGTTAGGACTATCAATTATTTCTGTCCGTGGGAGTTCTGTCAAACAAGGAAGCGAGAATCTCAACCGCGCGCGGCATCACTAGTGAATATTAAACGGATGCTAAAAAAAACGAGAAAACTACTGGTAAAGTGTATTTTTCTTGAAGGGATAAAGTTCATTCATCTTTTATTATCATCAGATATACATGTGTTTTGTTTATGATCGCAGATCAGAACAGATCGCAGTAATGAAGAAATCCTATGTACGTCAATAAATTATCATTTTAATTAATATTATTATGTATATGTATGTATGTATGTGTATATGTATGTATTATGACTTATAAACATTACCAGTATGATTTACAATTTTGAACTTCTCATCATTCCCCAACTTTCTTAATTGGGGTTTAATGAGGATTTGGCAAGCTTGTCGAAATTAAACCTGGCCCAGATTTGGCTAATATCCACCAAGCCCAATCCGATATTACCTTACTGATATCTGATTCCGGATCAAGTTGACATTAGGCAAGCCTGATAAATACGTTATGAATTCCTGATCGGGCCCGGATGAAACATCAAGCTGTCTGATTATATTTCCGCTTAGGTAGTGTGCCAAATTTCGATCCAATAGTTTACGCGATTCTCGCGGATGTTCTCAAGTTAGGTCAAAGGCAGTAACTCTAAGCCGCACACAAAATCAACGGAGAATTTTTCAAGACCACTTTTCTTGATGTTTCAGAGAATTTTAAATATATGGTGTTTGAAATTTTGAGAAAATGTTTCTGATAAAAAAAGTCTTCTTTGGAAAGAAAGGAAATTATTGAACACTTGAAATCAACTATTTAGTTATAATACATGCAGGGAAACTTGCAACAAACCGCCGATTCATTTTGAAGCTCGGGGGATATTTGCTGGATTATTTTTTGTATCCCAATTTCGACCAACAGAATGGTAGTATTTAAAATTTCGTTATCGATTGTAACCTGAGAATATTCTACAATTTAATTCATTTTGAAATGTATTTTCATGCTTGTAAGTGGATTTGATAGTGTCACAATGTTCAGAAGTTACTTTCTATTTATTATTGTTCATTACGTAGCGAATGTGACATTATCAAAATCCCATCGATGTAGTATCGTGTTAGTTGCACTAAATTACGTCAAATAACGATGATTCTACTGGCCGAAATTCGAATGAAAAAAATAATCAGCAGACATTTCCGACCATTAAGAGAAAAAGTTTCATTGATTCACGGAAATCTTTGCCAATGAAATGAAATACTTGAATTTCAATACTATCTTTTCTTTGAATGATCTCAAATTCAATGAAAAGTAGTGACATTGATTCGAAGAAACATTTCTTTAAACCAATGAACCTTTTTCATTGATTTCAAAGATATCGTCTCTGATTCAATGAAACCTTCTTCGTACCAGCTCAAAATTTCGAAACCTACACGGAAAGAAAAGCTTGGTTCAAACAACCAAGTGCTATGGTTATATATGCGCCAGACAATTAATTGGTTAGACCGACCAATTTCTTGGTTAGGCTACCAATGTCTTGGTTAGGCTACCAATGTCTTGGTTAGACTAACCAAGTGACTTGGTAAGCTAACCAAGTGACTTGGTTAGACCAACCAAGAAATTGGTCGCCTAACAAATTACTTAGTTGGTCTAACCAATTAATTGTCTGACGCATATATAACCTACCATAACTTGGTAGTTCCAACCAAGCTTTTTTTCCGTGTATTGTTTCCTGAAGTACGCGGCAGATGAAGCTCAAATTTTGTGAGTATGTAAGGAAGTACGGCAGAAATAGGCTAACCTTCTGGCTCCTCGAAACTCGAAGCCGTTCGTTCGGCAGAACCGGAAAACAAAAAAGTGAGGTTAGATGCGAGAGAGAGTTCAATGAAAAAGTTTCTTTGAACCAATCAAAACGTATCTTTAAAACAATGAAACTGTTTCTTCATTATATGCTCACTAAGTAAATCTTTATTTACAGGCAATAAAATGTTCTTTTTGAAATTCAAATGCACTATTTCATTGAAATCAAAGAAATATTTCTTTGAAATCAATGAAAAAACAAATCAATCCACCCATTTCTTTGGCATCAATGAAATCTTTGATCTCGGTGCAAAAATACTAATTAATTAGTTGATTCAAGTGACAGACTAAAAAATTTCTCACAGATTTGATTGAAAGCGAATCACCTTCCGTCCCTAATCAAGATCTCCTCTAATAGAGTATTATATGTGTCTTTATTTTTCAGGTCCGGTCTTAAGGCAACCTCAGGTGCCACTTTCCTCGAAGATTCAGCTGCCGCGAAGTCGAACGAGGTTCCTCGCGTCCCTTCGCCTCTCTGTCTTTCACTTCGCGCAGCTTGTAGCAGTGCAGACACAGCAGCACCAGCAACGGCCGAACCAACTGGGTGCTCGACTCGACGAAGACACGAATAGAGAATCTAAGGACTACCGGGTAGCGAAGGCACACACACCGCGCAACTTTGCCCACGGCCACACGGCTACTCTGCCCGCGAGAAAGATCCCTTACACCTGCTTTACAAGGCACCCACCTTACACGCGCTCACGTCTTTCGCTGTTGCATGGACTCGATCATTCCATCTTCTTTCTTCTTCTGCTGCTGCTGGTGCTGCTACCTCTTTGACTTTCGGTTTGTCTCACTCGGACTTTTGCTAAACGTTCGGGGAACTCAACGGAGAGGCCGACGCTCGCGATTCGGTGCCTCGTTGAATATGCATCGAAACGCAGTCGCTTGCTGTCTCCTCGCGAACTCCTTGATTCTCCTTGGCTGTTGGGACTCTGGAATGATTTTGCCCTAGCCCTGCGACTGTACAGTGTACCTTCGCTATCTCACTGATTTGGTCGAGACGATTGCGGAAATGTGCTCCTACCACACAGTAAAATAAAAAAAAAATGAAAACTAATATACCGGTATATGAAGCTCACACGGAGAAAAATCATTTGCTAGCATAGTGACAGCAAACTTTATTTATTGGTCTAGAAAATCTATTTGGTGGCCTAACAAATAATTTTGCTGGTCTAGCAAATTTTTGGACAAGCCTAGCAAATAATTTTGCTGGTCTAGCAAATTTTTGGACAAGCCTAGTAAATAATTTTGCTGGTCTAGCAAATTTTTGGGCAAGTCTAGCAAATAATTTTTGTTAGGCTGAGAAATAAGGCTTTGCTGTCACTATATTAGCAACTGATTTGTTGATGCAACAAAAGTTTTGTTTCCGTGCAGATGCATACACCGTATATTAAGGTGTTCCTACACGGCAAGAATTGTTTGGTTGTGACCACTACGTTTTCAATTTGCTGTATATAAGTCCTAAAAAATTAGTTGTCCCAATCATATCGAATAGTCATATCTACTATCTACGATAACACGGAAGAACGGCTTCATTGGGCCAACTAACTATTTATTAGTTGAGTGAAAATTTGTTGCCACAACCATCCGGTTGGTCGGTGTAACGACATGGTATTAGTCACATTTACCATTCCGACTTAGTTGACTTAAATCGATCACACAACGAATTTTATTCGTGTTCCAACTAAGTAAGATAGTTGGGGCCAAAATAGTAGTTGGTCCAACTAACTATTTAGTTCGAGCAACGATCAGAGCCAACCAACTGAAAATAGTTGACCTAACTAAGAAATCGTCTGTCTCTCAGAGCACTAAGTCGCTTGGTTGAGTCCAACTACTTTTTTCATTAACTTAACAAAGTCGTTTTTTCCTTGGAGATTAAACCGATTATTCGCTAAAATATTAGCTGCACCGAGAAAAAATTTGGTAAGATCAACCGAATGTGCGGTGCGGGTGCCGAAATAAACATTTGGTTAATTGGACATGTATATTTGGTTGAACGAACCAACGCATAGTTGAATCAACTTTCCTTAATTCATAATAACTATTATTTCGTTCACGGAATAAAATATTTCTTTCGCCACCCGCAACCGATTGGTTTTTTTCTCAGTGCGTAACATTTGCTGAAAGAGGTTTTGGCGAAATACAATAACTCAATTTCGCCAATTTATTACACTTTTAACAGTTCTTCAAGGTACTTATTAATTCATCCCATGCAGCGTTCACACAACCGAGGCTGTTCAACATGCATTACTGTATGTGTATTATACTAAACGCCCCACACTGAAAACAGTATAATCGGCGTCACCACTATGCAGATATTTCCCTGAGGTGACAACAATGCTTTTATAATTATTGAAACAATAAATAATGGTCTGCCTCCATGAACTTTTTGTATAGCATAAGTGAATACATTCTCATTGTTTTCACATTAATTATTCTCAATGTACAGGAAGTTCCGCCCGTAAAAAATTGTGGCACGCTCATAGCAATACAAGCTTAGTTTTTCAATTGTGAGATCCCGTGAAGAAATCTTATCAGGGTTCTTCCAAGGCCCCGATTAATATTCCCTAATTCTCTTAGGGGCCTTATGTGGAAGCCTCATCGGGCTTCGCAAATGATGGTCACGCTTTTTTCTTCGGGGCCTTTAAAGGCAAAATAATGAGGGCCTTTTAAGGCTGCCCTATTAAGGCCTTACTAAAATAATAAAGAAATTTAATTTAAAAATATATATTTGTTATTATTTAGTTGAGTAATGCTGCACTTTTAATTAGATATTTCGTCTTTCTCTACCCGATGGTACATATTAATCGCTGAAAAAACATATTACATTTTTTTTTGACATTGACGGGAATCGAACCCAGAACCCTCCGGATGGTGTAGTTGCGTTGCGCCTTAGCTCTCTTGGCCATTCAGATGATATGAATATGCAATTTTTTTGTCTATTTGAATGACTGTAATATGAAATATGAAATAAAATTAATGTAATATAGTCAGAACTTGATAGATTTACATGACTGCGTCTGATATGTAAAAATAAAAGCACATTCAGTTATTTTTTTACAGAAATTGGTTATATCGAATAGGGTACATTGTATCGTTGTTGTCATCTATAATTATATTCCAAAAAATTGCTTGTTTTATCGTTTGCGCGAAATAGTTCGTTTGTATCTAGGTGTGTGACTGTCTGACTGACCTGAGGGCCACTATTAGAATGGGTGACCACCTGGCTGACTTTGACGGTCATTAGTTGGATAGGTGTCCACCAATTTTGCCACGGAAACCTCGGATTGCCATATAAGATCCTCATCTGACAAATTTATTATTGATTTGTTTAATTTATGCCACGATTACGCCTGACTGGGCCCTTAAGTGATTACCCTATCAAGCCCTTATTAAATTTCGACATGGGAACCTAGAATTGCCTAAAGAGACCCTTATCTGGCAAAATTATTATTGATTTGTTCATTTGATGCCATGATTAAGCCTGACTGGGCCCTTAAGTGATTACCCTATGATGCCCTTATTAAACTTGGCCGTGGCAACCTAGAATTGCCTTATGAGGCCCTTACGTGGCGAAATTATTATTGATTTATTTACTTGGTGCCATGATTAAGCCTGACTGGGCCCTTAATTAATTGCCCTAATATAGCCCTATTAAATATCGGCATGAAACCCTACAGTTTCCTTAGTAGGTCCCTAATTGGGAGTGATATGGAACTCCCTTTTATGGTGTCCACATTAAAGCCCGATAGGGCCCTAAGTTATCTTAGGGCAACCCTAATATTTTTCTTCACGGGATCGTGCATGGAGCAAATACTCGACTGAACAACAAAACGAAGTGTTTCGCATTTGATTTTAAAGTATAGTTATCATTTTGTCATTTTTGCACTGAGAGAAAATTGTAGTATTTGTAACTATAAAGTGACAACTATTTATTTTTAGTTCATACAAGCAATTTTTAATAGTTGCCACAACTATCAATTAGTTGCTATAACTACCAAATAGTTGCCATAACTATTTTCATAGCTACCGTAATTATGAAAATAGTTGGATGAAATGAAAGTAGAAAAAAAATTTAAAAATAATATAATTTACAGAAGAAGAAATATACAGAACATATTTCTGAGTAATCATAATCTTACTGTTCGTTGATTCGTTTAGCCGTTGGGTCATAAAGCTTCGTTCAGTCACGGTGCACGATAAACAGAAAGTGACTAACGGCTCTCCACGTTCGAATCCTACACTGAAAGAAAAGATTAGTTGCCATAATAAAAAATGGGCCAATCGATTATTCTATTTTCCTTACAACTCAAATGATAATACCGACAATTCGAATGGTAGTCCCAACTATTCGAGTCCCAACTATTGGATTGGTTAACCTCATTAATCTCGCGACAACTAATCGTGAATAGTTGAGGTTACAATTCGATATGGTTGAGGCAACTAATTTTTTAGACATTGTGTACAGCAAATTGGAAACGTAGTTGTCACAACCAAACATTTCTTTCCGTGTACGTAATGTCCGTTGCATCTCGTTGTACTAGTCGGAGTTGATAGGATATTTAAATAAGCTGTCTGAGAACCAGGCTTAATAGATATTCACGGCGATAAATGGTAATCAAATAAAAAACGGTGTATCAAATCGTAAATACCGTGCAAAGAATCCCTAAAAAAACAATGTTTGTTTACAACCAGAACACAATAACGTTACGAAATCGAAAAAGTATACGCTGTAACTGTTGAATTCGTGTACTTGCTTTCCCACCTGCAACTGCACCTGACGTTTTTTCCGTAGTTGATACAATTGATGCTTTTTGTAGATTTTCAGTTTTTCAGGGTTTTTTGCAACACTTTAATCATTTACAATGTTGTAAATTTATATATCGAAATAATCCAATTTCTTTTCTATTGTTGGAATCAAAACGCTACCGCATCTCTTGATACACATGAAGACTTATTGAAACTGAAAACGGTTTTATATATTTGCCATAAATTGACATTCACCTAATTTATAAACAAAAGTTTTTACTGTTAGAAGGTAAACTCAACTAATCAGCAATTGAACCATTCATTTTGACTATGAAATTCCAATCTATAACAAGAGTCTAAATCTCTTTATATTGTGAGTATCTATACTGATCTGAATTCCGGTCAACATTGTACAAATTCGGGAAAATTTATACTCCGTTCGAAGAATAAAGATAAATAGGTAATAAATACAAAAAAAAACTTAAAATCAATACGAATATCAGTATTGAATATCTGCGATGAACAATTAACCAACAATGTTGTAGATGCATGATCGAAACACTTGTTTATGTAAAAAAAATCCCGTGTACATAAGGGCACGAAATTTCCCCTTGTACGGCGCTAATTCTATTATTGTCTTGGTAACGGCCGACATTACCTAAAGCGTTTTACAACACAGACGAATTAGTGAGTTACGGTATTCTACTGCAAATTTATTTGATGATGAAGAACGTAAACTCAACTTATTAGCAATGGAAACGTTCATTTTGACTATGGAATTCCAATCTGCAACAAGTGTCTAAATCTCTTTATATTGTGAGTATCCCCGCGCAAAAATGGAAGTATGAAAACAGTATTTCCCAAATATTAAAAGTATCTTGAACAATAGTATGCCAAGGCTGGCGTAGTGGAATAAGACATACGGAATAATATTTCGCCCAAATAAAGAAGGTATTAAAACTGTATTGAAAATCTTTCCAAAAGTGAAAAGTCTTAAGTATGATCTATTCGACTGAATAATAGTAAAGAATATTGCACCGTTTTATTAGTTTTTACGGTCCAAGTCGATATCTACATAGCTTCCGGTGTCCCGGTGGATATTTCCATGGCTTTCGGTGTCCAGGTCGATAACTCGATGGCTTTCGGTGTCCAGGTAGGTATTTCCATGGCTTTCGGTGTCCAGGTCGATATCTCCATGGCTTTCGGTGTCCAGGTCGATATCTCCATGGCTTGCACTGTCCCGGTTAATTTCCCCATGGTTTTAAGTGCCCAGTTCGATATCTCCATAGCTTGCTGTGTCCAGCTGTCAAAACTGTTGAAAAATATAACCAGACATCGGAAACTATGGAGATATCGAACTGGTCACTGGAATCCGTGTAGATATCCACCTGGATACAAGAAACCATGGAGATATCTACCTTGTCCCCGCAAGCCATCAAGATATCGACCTGGGCACTGAAAGCCATGGAGATATCGACCTGGGCACTGAAAGCCATGGAGATATCGACCTGGGCACTGAAAGCCATGGAGATATCGACCTGGACACCGAAAGCCATGGAGATATCGACGTGGACACCGAAAGCCATGGAGATATCAATCTGGACACCGAAAGCCATGGAAATATCGATCTGGACACCAGAAGCCATGTAGATATCGACCTGGACCATAAAAACTAACAAAACGGTGCAATATTCTTTACTATTATTCAGTTCAATAGATCACACTTAAGACTTTTCACTTTTGGAAAGATTTTGCTTCCTCATAGAGGAAGCTTTGTTTTCATGAAATTTTTTTTTTCGAGATTTTCATGTCAGTATGCTTAGAATCACCTAAAACGTCGAGAAAAGTGGTTTAGAAAAAATGTCCGTATGTATGTATGTGTGTGTGTGTGTGTGTGTGTGTGTGCTGGGCTTCGAAAATTCAATCTCCTCTCACTCGGTAACCGTTCGAGCGATCCGGCTCAAATTTGGCACGCAAGTAGAGTAGCTGCCCCTCTTTGAATGTTGTGATTTTTGCCAAAATATGTGAAGTCATTAAGATTTTATGTTGATTTTAATTTGTTGAAAAAAGGGCGTGGTCGCTCTAACTTTCGTAAAAGTTCGCCGATTTGGCTAAATAGTTCTTCATAACTGAAGATACGTTCAATGTTGTATGGTATTGAATTTCGACGAAATCGGTAAAGCGGTTCGGATTTTATAGAATTTTGAATTTTTCGAAAAAAATAGATTTTGATCTAAATTACGTCAAATTTCAACAAATGAACAGAAATTTTGTACAGACGAAAAATAACATTCAGAAATGCCATGTACCAAATTTGGTGATGATCGGTAAAGTCGTTCGGATTTTACACCATTTTTCATTTAAAAAAAAATGTAGATTTTCGCTATAACTTCCGGAAAAGTTGAGAAAGTACGACAAAAATTTGTATCTAATCAAAATTAGATATAACGGTGTTTGCAGAGGTGATTTATAGCTGTATAAAACACCTTTGCAAAAGAGACACAAGGTATAAAAAAAAAGATGCAAAGTAGAACCTTGCACATTGCTTCCTCATTATTTTTCGCTTTTTACAAAGCTTCCTCTATGAGGAAGCCAAAATTGAATAACATACTGCTTCCTCACAGAGGGAGCTTTGTAAAAAGCGAAAAATAATGAGGAAGCAATGTGCAAGGTTCTACTTTGCATCTTTTTAATACTGTTTTAATACCTTCTTTATTTGAGCAAAATATTATTCCGTATGTCTTATTCCACTACGCCATCCTTGGCATACTATTATTCAAGACACTTTTAATATTTGGGAAATACTGTTTTCATACTTCCATTTTTGCGCGGGTCCATACTAATCTGAATTCCGGTCAACATCGTACAAACTCGGAAAAATGTATACTTCATTCGAAGAATAAGGATAAATAGGCAATAAATAAATAAAAAACTTAAACTGAATACGAATATTAGTATTGAATATCTACGATAAACAATTAACCAACAATGTTGTAAATGCATAATCGAAACACTTGTTTATGTAAAAAAAATCCCGTGTATATAAGGGCACGACGTTTCCCCTTGTACGGCGCTAATTCTATTATTGTCTTGGTAACGGTCGACATTACCTAAAGCGTTTTACAACACAGACGAATTAGTGAGTTCCGGTATCCTACTGTAAATTCATTTGTTGGATTATATTGCCTGTTTTGTCGGTACACAGCGAGTCATAGCTTTTTCTTGTACACACACGGCAAACTCGTCAGTACATATTCAGTAGTCTTCGTATACATATACAGTATTGAGTCTCCGAGAAGAAGAGAGATAGAGAGATAAGCGGCACGTACGATCGTCCACAAAACCAAGTGAATTACACCTGCGCAGCTGCCCGCATGAGCAGGTGAATCTTCGTCGGCTCACCTGATCCCGAGTGAACGAGCGCCCCGCGCACAAACACCACCGCAATCTTTCGCTCCCGCTCTACTCGCTCGCCTTCTCGTTCTTCAGCGCTGGAACTTCTTTACCTATACAGTACGTAACGCGTACGCAACGAACCGTGCGGCAACGCCCGAGACGCTCAGCACGATCCGTGCAAAACGCAGGGAAAAGTGTCTTCCGCGAGGGTGAAACACACGGCCCATGGGCAGGTGATATCAATCGTACGAATTATATGGGCACGCGCGATCGAAACGCACAAGACGCGTCTTTCTACCGTCATCTCAAGCTCGTACCGCCGACACACCTGAAACGGTTTGATCGACAAAGTATTTTGAACGAATTAAAGCGACAGATGAGCATTCAATCTTTTTTTTTT
Source organism: Ephialtes manifestator (assembly GCA_963970395.1). NCBI lineage: Eukaryota > Metazoa > Arthropoda > Insecta > Hymenoptera > Ichneumonidae > Ephialtes > Ephialtes manifestator. The sequence goes on along the minus strand of OZ019975.1, from coordinate 26,140,109 downwards.
TTTTTTTTTTAGGAATAAACGAAGTAGAATCTTGTAAACTGCTTTCTCGTTATTTTTAGTTTTTTTTACAATATGATAGAGGAATTATGTTAATCAATTATGACTTCATCATAGAGGAAGGTTTGTAAAAAAAACTAAAAATAATGAGGAAGCAATGTGGAAGGTTCTACTTTGTATCCTTGTTTTAAACAGATAAATAATAAATGTTGTGATTTCGTTACTGCTATTTCGATATTTCGTTATTAGTTGTCCTAAATATTCGAAAATTCACAAAATCAAAAGTTTCCTACCGTTCTTCAATAAATTATATATCTATCATGAATGAATGTTGTTTCATTTACATACAAAATTTGGGCTCGATATCTCAAGTTTTGCAAAAGTTAGAGCGATAATGTAAATTTTTTGAGAAATTCAGAATTTCATAAGATCTGAACCCCTTTACCGATTTCAGCCCAATTCAGTACCAAACAATATTGAGTGCACCTGCTCTTATAAAGAATTATTTAGTAAAATAGACAAAATTTTACGAATGTTAGACAATTTAATAAAAATTGCAACAATCAAAGAGAGGATGGTGCTTTACTTGTGTACCAAATTTTAGGTCCATATCTAAAATCATTCTTGAGTTATAGGCGATTGAATTTTCGAAGTTGTATACATACACGTGCACAGGGATATTTTTTTCTAGACCACTTTTTTGTGTACTTTGTGAAGTTTTCTAACAACAGAATATTGCAATCAATAATTGACTTATATTCACGGAGAGAAATTTCTGTGTTGTGACAACATAAAACGAGGACAACAAAAATCGTTACGTTAGGCTGGCAAATCTTTTGTTTGGCTGACAAATTAGTTTTACTATGCTGACAAATCTTTTGTTCAGCTTACAAATCTTTTTCCTGGGCTGAGCAATTTTTTTGTGAGCCTAACGTAACGATTTTTGTTGTCCTCGTTTTATGTTGTCACAACACAGAAATTTCTCTCCGTGTTTTAACATGCTGAGAGACATCATTTTCTGTTATACTATTCATAAAACATGTTTCAGTTCTTTTAGTTGTTTTTTGTACTTTCAATTAGAGTAATTAATTTGTCGGATTTGATCTGTTAACTGACAACATATTTGCTATATTGGAAGCATAACTATTTTTCGAAACATGTTTTGTAATTACCATCCGAATATTCTGTATAAATTTCAGAAGTAATGGGTTTCCATTGCGCATGCAGTACACATTTTCATTTTTTGAAAGAAAAACGCAGTTACACGGTAAAACTTAAAAAAAGTTTTTTTCACAATTTTGCTTTTCCACGATTTTTGATCAGATAAGTGTGCACTATTTTGTTTTCAATTCAACGGGAAAGGTTCATATCCATCGAGTGGTTAATTCTATAAAGAACCGTGAAAGTCGATAAGATGAAGCTGGAGAAATGAGCAAAAGAGGTTGATTTGTGTTTTTTGTTTTCTTTTCACAAATTTAATACACAAAAATGAGAAAAAACTGATCGTTTCACGATCTCAAAACAGCCATAAGAATACATTTGTTGTTTTAAACATTTTTCAAACTACACTTTACCACAGATTCTCAGGGGATTAATACATTTATAAGTACGACCAGTAAAATTAATAGTTTCAAGATTCACTCAAAACTTGAAATTTTTATTTATTTTTGAGTTCTTACAGAAATACAGAAATATTAGATTAGAAACTTAGAATAACGATCTCCTAATTGATTATGATTATTATTATCAATAAGAATTACTTTTGAGCAGCTTTCTTTACAGTGACGTTTTCTGCAGAGTTGTAAAATTGGAATTACACAATTTCTCATTATCCCGAAGAGAAAGAGATTGCTAAAGAGAATGTGCGTTGAAAGCCGATTCAGCAGAAGCAGCAGCAGCAGCAGCAGCTTATCGCGTTAACAGGTCCGAGTTGCCTGGATTCTCAAATAAAAAGTGTGATCGATCTAATCGTCGTTGTTATTCGCAAGAGAGAGAAAAAGCTTGACTTCTTCGTTCTGATGCCGGGTTCTCGCGTGCACCACAGCGTTCGCCAGTAGGGAGACCCTTTCTCAAGTGCGTCCAGTTCATATCCACGTATAGAGTTGCGATGGTTTGGCGCGCGGGGCAATCTTTGTAATTATAGAGTGGGACCGCGTGGGCCATTAGGTAGGTACTTCTACTTCGTTGGAACGATTACCAAGAGAGCCACTGCAACGCGAGCAGTGGATATGTATACACACTCTAAAGTTATATTCGGGTGTGTAGGTATAACCGATCGATGATCGGTAATAATAAATAAAAGAAAAATGGTAAAAGAAAGAAAAGAAAGAAAAGAAGTGAATGCAAGTATTAAACTGACCAGCGCAAAAGAGCGACTCGCGAAATCTGTAAGGACAGCAATTGCTCGTTGCATTGTTGGTCCAAAGTGCGATTATCGTCGGACAATCGCACCGTCACCTTCGTGGCGCGCGTGGGCCCCTTGCACAAACCTGTTGGCTGTGTGCTTCTTCCCTCTTCCTCGCCGCATCGACTCGACATCATGCACGCCTAATCAACTCCGAGTCATGCAAATTGCCGACGCGTGATTCGTTTGTTACACTGTGCTCTCGGCCTCGGCCTTGCTTGACCTTGACCCCCCTTAAGTCGCAGCCACTTCCTATTTTCCCTCTTCAAACGCTTCCTGCAAGACTCTTTGTCAGGGAGACCGGGGCTGGTTGCCTCAGTTTTCGTTCTACGATTTTTAGACATTTTCTGAATTATTTCACGATAAAGATAGTCAGGAGATTTTTTTGCGGCATTAGTCGGCTTTATATATCGGGTATTCCTGGCCGACTCAGCAAGTGTTCAACCCTGACGCCTTCCAACTCGCTCCATCATTTTTGCTTCCTTATAGAGGAAGCTTTGTTTTCATGAAATTTTTTTTTTCGAGATTTTCATGTCAAAACGTTTAAAATGGTCTGAAACGTCGAGAAAAGTGGTTTAGAAAAATTGACCCGATGTATGTATGTGTGTGTGTGATGAAAGGCGAAAAATTCATTTGTATCTTATAAAGTATTCGACCGGATCAACTAAAATTTAAACAACATGTACGATACTGGCTAATCTTCAATTGATATAAATTTTACAAAAATCGCTTAACGCATTTCATTTTTATAAGAATTTTGAAATTTTGAAAAAAGCACGTAAATGCTCTAGCTCGAACGAATTTTTAGCTATCGGACTGAAACTTCGTATAAAAATTCAACCAAGTGATATGACCTTTGGTATTGAATTTAGACCGAATCGGTAAAGCGGTTCAGTTTTTATGAGATTTTGAATTTTTCGAAAAATTTTCGTTTTACTCTATTTCAGGTAAAATTTCAACTAATCGACTGAAATGTTCTACACAGAAAAAAATAACATTCAGCCCTGCTACGTATCAAATTTGGTGATGATCGGTAAAGAGATTCGGATTTTACGTGATTTTTAATTTTTTTTAAATTTATTGGTGTCGCTCTGGATTTCGTAAAACGTAAAAAATCATCAACTTCGTCAATAATTTTCATCTTTCGCAAATAACGCCATTCTTTATCAACCTGTTCCATTCTTTTAAATTTCAAACTCGGCAAGACTATGCATTGAATGTGGAGAAAATCCTGACCTCATCATCCCAATACTCTTAACAGAAGAAAATATTGACGATCACTCGTCTTTTAGGTATTAAACTCATGCAGATGAAAGCAATTCTGTTTTTTTCGGACAAGAGATAAAAAGAATAACAAATAAATAAAAAATCGAAGTACGCTTGTAAAAATGTAAAAAAATAAATAAACCTTAAGATGTAAAATCTTGCGACTCTCACCCACGGCATCCACAATCATTGAATTTTATGTCGGTTTCATTGAACCTGTTCGTGATCCGAAAAGCCCCGGCCACCTCTGTTTACAATGCGCATGATGAAAAAAGAAGATAAATTGTCATACCAGTCTTTCCTATTTCCAGCTAACGGGTTCTAAGTTCTAACATAACAAGTACACTAACATAACAGAAAACAAAAAAAGTGAGATTCGAGACTATTTCCAGCTACTCACTATACATTCTATCTTTTTGTCGACCTTACATCTGGATCAACCAGTTGCATATATGTCACTGGCATAAGCTCGTAATTCTAAAATCTCAGTGGAATCGGCTGCTTTTTCCAGCCGACCCTATTTTACACATCAACGCACACACACACACTCTCAATTTGACTACGAGTTCCTCTCTACTGCCTTTTTTTCTATTCTCTTTGAGGAATAAACCCTTTAACTCAGTTCACCGTCGAGCCCGGGTCAACCAACCAGTATGCGAGAGTGCGAGTGCGTCACTACATTCTATCTTTTTGTCGACCTTGCATCTGGATCAACCAGTTGCATATATGTCACTGGCATAAGATCGTAATTCTAAAATCTCTGTGGCATCGCCGGATTTTTCCAGCCGACCCTATTTTACCCATCAACACACACACACACACACACACACACACACTTTCAATTTGCCTACCAGTTCCTCTCTTTTGCCTTTTTTTCTATTCTCCTTGAGGAGTAAACTCTCGACCGGAAGTCCGTTGGAAATTCTCTCTAACTCAGTTCACCGTCGGGTCCGGGTTAACCAACCAGTATGCGAGAGTGCGAGTGCGTCCCTACATTCTATCTTTTTGTCGACCTTGCACCTGGATCAACCAGTTGCATATATGTCACTGGCATAAGATCGTAATTCTAAAATCTCTGTAAAATCGGCAGATTTTTCCAACCGACCCTATTTTACCCATCAACACACACACACCCTCAATTTGCCTACCAGTTCCTCTCTTTTGCCTTTTTTTCTATTCTCCTTGAGGAATAAACTCTCGACCGGAAGTCGGTTGCAAATTCCCTCTAACTCAGTTCACCGTCGGGTCTGGGTTAACCAACCAGTACGCGAGAGTGCGAGTGAGTCACTACATTCTATCTTTTTGTCGACCTTGCATCTGGATCAACCAGTTGCATATATGTCACTGGCATAAGTTCGTAATTCTGTGGAATCGGCTGATTTTTCCAACCGACCCTATTTTACACATCAACACACACACACTCTCCATTTGCCTATCAGTTCCTCTCTCTTGCCTTTTTTTCTATTCTCCTCGAGGAGTAAACTCTCGACCGGAAGTCGGTTGTAAATTCTCTCTAACTCAGTTCACTGTCGGGTCCGGGTTAACCAACCAGTACGCGAGAGTGCGAGTGAGTCCCGACTGGTTTATCGCGCTTACTCCGTTCATAGGCTTTATTCTTAAGCGAGGCACAGAGTCGAGTAGGATAGAGAAGAGCGAATTGCTAGCAGGATGGAACATAGCGCGTATTGCGCGTCCATAGCCGCACTGTAGCCTAACGTTATACCTACAATACTCACACTAACGTATACCGAACAAGTTTGTAGTCGAACGAACAACCGAGCCACACCGGATTGCATGGAACGAGACGATCCTTTTTCCGCGGCGCAGGAAGCTGTCACGACGGCTCGGTGCGTGCAGACGTCTGCTGAACTCCTGCTGTTGCCGCTTTTGCTTCTGAGCAACGGCGCGCGCGATTTCCACCTCGTAGCTATGAAACTCTTTGAGTTCTGAGTCCTGAACTCCTCACTAGCCTCATATGCATGCCCCCGGTTGCGGATACGCCCAACGCACGTCTCCGCTAATCTAATTTACTTCGGGCCAGATAAAGGGCTCGTTCACCGTGACCGGTACACGATTTCTTGTGCCAAGAGCTCGCGGCTCTACTGTACACTGTATAATATACTGTAAGTGCGTGTAGTACCTGCGTATAGGCACTATGGGAAAAGCCTGCTGAATACCGGCATATAGCCCGGGGACGTGGTTTCTTCAAAACGGAAACGACGTTCTCGCCTCTCCCGCACTTTGCTAGACGCCTCGGAGCTTAAGCCAACGGAATGCATTTATTATTTAATGAGATTCACAGGATGTGTTTCCCGGATTTTCCGATTGATTTACCGAGTTTTTTTCTTCAACCTTGTTGACTTCATCGGTTCTGGGGAATCTCACCAACATGGAAACATTTATGGATTTATTATATCGTGTATATCTGCTTGCATACTTTAAAATCGCCATTCATACCTGAAAATAAATATTAATTAACTATTAATTATTATTTAATTACTAAAGTTATTAATTAACGATACATGAACCGAACTTTAAAAATTTAGAAGGCCCGCGTGATCTGAGAAAAATAAATGCGACAACTTGCAAAATATAGTGAGGTCTACTATAAAAATAATGAAACGTGCCGTAATTTAGTTGCTGGATACATTATTTATTGTTACAGCAACCATAAAAACATAGTTGTCGTCTCAGGGAAATATGTGTATAGTGGAATTCACCATAAATTTTTTTGGGTGTACACGGAAAAAACGACTCTGTTAGGTTAACGAAAAAAGTAGTTGGACCGAACAAAGCGACTTAGCGCTCTGAGGGACAGACGATTTCTTGGTTAGGTCTACTATTTTCAGTTGGTTGGCTCTGATCGTTGCTCGAACTAAATAGTTAGTTGGGCCAACTACTATTTTGGCCCCAAATATCTTACTTAGTTGGAACGCGAATAAAATTCATTTTGTGACTTATTTACGTCAACTAAGTCGGAATGGTAAATGTGATCAATACCAGATCGTTACACCGACCAACCGGATGGTTATGGCAACAAATTTTCACTCAACTAATAAATAGTTAGTTGGCCCAACGAAGCCGTTTTTTCTGTGTAAGCAGTAAGAAGCAGAAATGGAAATAAAATCGGTATTGCTCGGGTTACTGCTTATTATCGCACTTTTTCCGGGTCTTCATGGCTTAATTTCGAGGGGTTAACTTAACAATCGACTGGGTCAAAAGAATTCGTTGACTAATAATATTTAGACGTGGCTCAATCGCAATCTTCTTATCTTCAACATATTCCTAATTTAAAAAAAAAACATAAAGAAATTAGGCTCGAATTTCGTATAGAAGGTGGATATTGAGATCAGTATACATACTTTGGAAGTAAAAAATAAAAAGTAAAAAATTCTCATAAAATTTTTCTTTTGTCAATTTCTGCTTCTTACTGCTTATTATCACACTTTTTTTGGTCTTCATGGCTTAAACCCGAGAGGCTTACCTAACAGTCGACTGTGCCAAAGGAATTCGCTGGCAAACAATATTTAGAGGTGTCTCAATCGCAATATTCGTTTTTCAACAAATTTCGAATTTAAAAAATCATTTAAAAAATACATACTTTTGCAGTAAAAAAATAAATAAATAAAAATAATTTTTTTTACTTCCCCTAGTATATACTGTTAGGATTTAATTGTGCAAGGATATCTTATGATTTTATGTATTTTTTCCAAAATATTTTTGCCCTTTGTTGTTGAGATGACTATATTATAACTATAAGGGTGTATTTCTGTGTTAACATACACTTAAAATTTAATCAATTGTGAAGTTAGTGTTGCACGAACTGCGCATTAATTGAGGTAAGTCCTCAGATCGTCCATAAGTTGAAATTGTGTAGAAACAAGGGTTTTTGAACGGTGCATGCTGACGAACCATTAGTTCCTTATTTTCTTTATCAGAATTCTATTATGTGATTCAGTAGACAGCGCTGTTACCATGCTACATGGTCAGTATATAATTCGATGTAGTTTCGTAGCAAGGCAGGTGCTCCAAAACCTTCGGAACATCGGTCACTGATGCCTCGGCGGCTGCTGGACACACAAGAAAACCGTCGAATTGCAATTTTATGGACTTTCAGGGGGATGAGAACCGGCTTCACATTTGATTATCTATGCTCGACTAGCCAACCGGTGGAGACAGCGTATAGAATTTGAAATTTAGTCGTCAACTTATCACCTGCAGTCGCTAGCGAGTAAATTTTTCAAATCAATGTTAAAAGTTTTTAACAAAATTCCTATTTAACAGAAATGAATTCATCCTTTTCGGGTTAAGTTGACTTTGCTTTCGATACAAGAATTATTTTGAATAAGAATATTTTAGTAGGTAGTACGCCACAAGCATAACGGGAACTGCATTTCCTGTCTAACGACTATTCGTCTAATGTCTTTCCGTCTCACAATAATTAGTCTAAGGGTACAGTTGGTTTTACTGACAATTAGTCTAATGCAACAATTCGTGCAACAATTTTATATCTTACTGCATCTAATTAGATAATCCTCTTTTAAATTCTCTTAGTAAAGTGCCAACAAAATTTATTCTTTGCTGTTGTATTAGTCAGATGATGTTTTTAAATTGCTTCATGAATCTGTACGTGCATAAAGAGAAATGGAGATTTCATTCCGGGAAAAATTTCCGCCACTTTACAACAGGCAATGCTATCAGACTGCAATTCTATTATGAGACAATTCTTCAGTGCTGTAGGTGGAGTTTTGCACATACGCATTTCAAAGCTTCCATTATAAAGAAATATTTGTAAAATGCAATAAAGAATTCTATACTCTCTTTTCTTGTATATTATTATTTCTGAGTGCTGGTATAATCTAGTTATATTATAATATATGGTAGAGTTGTTTTCTGATAGAGAAATTATTGATAGATATCTTGTTGACGCAATTTGGGTAATTAAAATATAACCTATAATTTTCAGCTGGTGCAAACATCAAATTGTACAAATTGAATGATTCAGCGTACTGAACGGCGACGCGAGCGCTGCCCAGACATCAGACTTTGTTTTACCATAAGAGTGTATAAAATAAATCGATTGCGTTCATGGTAAAAGATTGTCATATCTTATTCCGCTGACGTTTCGTCTCTTATCGGCTTTATGCGCGTAATCGAGGTAAGGTAAACGCCCCGGTACCCAACCATGTACCAGTCTCCAACCACTGACACAAATATTGACTAAAATTAAGAAATTATGAATATGAAATAAATAAATATCTAGTGCTACCATTTTTGCAATTCTTTATGTCTGCATAGGCCAATAATAAAAATAGTCATTAATTTTTTTGTTGACGTTTTTTAAAGATATTGTGCACTGCAAACGCCGCTCAGAGGATCGGCGCATATCTTTTAGCCAGTTCGTTAAGAATTGGCGTAACGTTGTTAAGCTTATGACGCTGTTATTTTCACGATTTCCACAATAATTCGTGGCTTGTGGTAATCGCGAATAAATAGACTTTATAAATCTTCCATTAAAATTTGCGAAAAACCACTGCTAAGCCGTCAATTTCCATGGTTGGCTATTGGGACGCATCCGCAGTATGCTGTGCCGATATCCAACCGCGGCCTATTTCCGGCCAACACAAACTCAGCGAACATAACCTCTATGGCAAGTTGATGCCGGTTGCACGTTACGGTGAGCCTTTTTATTAGTTATTATTTATCATAAATTATCCCAAACGTTGCGTGTAATTTAAGAAATAAAATGAAGTTTCAACGAATCGTATAGCCTCGTATCGGCGGGTGGTTGCGTATAGGGGCATGCTTGGTCGGGTATTTAGACATTACCTGAAATCGGTGGTCGGGTACTAGTCCATTGACTTTCTCAATTGTTTCCTAACTTTAACAAAAAACTATAACCCTGACATGAATTAATGGATACGTTTCGAAAAGTAGAAAAGCTAAGTTTTGCATTAGTTATGGTTACAATTATAGAAAGGTCATTTTAGTATAAGAAATTTAATTTTACAGTTTCCTGTTCTCTAAGATGGCCGGCTATTGGGGCGTTTATCTTAAGCCTGATGGGGTAAAAAGGTAAGTCTAATAAAAGGTAAAAAAATGTACAACTGTACACGTTGTTAAAAAAGATTTCCAATCGTTTTTATGCACACTGAGAAAAAACTATGGTATTAGGAATTATAAAGTGACAACTATTCATTTTTGGTTCGTACGTCCAATTTTTTAATAGTTGCCACAATTATCAAATCCTTTCTATAACTACCAAATAATTACCATAATTATTTTACAGTTATCGTAACTATGAAAATAGTTGCACGAACTAAAAATTAATAGTTGTCACTTTATAGTTGACTATACTACTACGATTTTTCTAGTCCTTACACTCGTAAATTTAATTTAGTCTACAATTGTAATATTAAATTAAAGTACTTTTAATATAAAATTAATAAAAATGATTTAAAGTACTGTACTATACAGTAATTTTAAATCGCATTTGCGTATAAAATTTATTGTACCAGTTTATGCATAAGAACTTCCAGTACCTTTAAATGAAATTTCTAAGTAGGGGTGATGGGGGCAAAACGGAGATCTCCATTAAAAATCGGAATTGGGGCAAAACGGGCACCGTCTCAACTTTCGTAAAAACGATTTGTCTCAATTTTTTACCTTCCTTAGATAAGGAAAGTGCGGAAAATACGTCAAATTGGTGATGAAAAAAAATCGATAATCTTCATCAGATCAGAATTTTTTTAACCATCCGTTCAGAACTTTTTTTCGATACTTTGTTGAGCAAATTACTTTTTCGGAAAATTTGTTACCACATTATTTTTCCGAAAAAAATGTAGTCAAATGAATTTTTCAAAAAATTTGTAATCAAATTAATTCTTTGAAAAAAAAAACGTCGGTATGTCATAAAGAAATCAATTAGAACGAAATTCTCATTTTATGATTTGGTGCCAATTTTGACCCCAATACTTATATTTAGTCGAGATGCTTGTTTTGCCTCCCCGTTTTATTGATATCACCAACTAACGAAATTTTCAAGTAAGAAATGTCAGGAAATTGAAAAAAGTCGTTTTCGAAAAAGTTAAAACGGTACCCGTTTTGACCCCAATTATCATTTTCAGTCCTGATGTCCGTTTTACCCCCTACCCGTTTTGCCCCCAATTGTCATTTTCAGCCGTGATGCCCGTTTTGCCCCCATCTCCCCAACATTTTTTACAGTACAGTATATATATTAACTCCAAAAAATTCCGATTTATCAAAATTTCCAATGAAAATTGGTATTTTGACTTTTTCTTCTTTTCAAAGTCTGTAATAATAAGTACAAATCTACGATTAAAATACAACAGGGAGAAAACTTGATTTTAACACATGATGAAAAAGTTTGCCTTTATGCCTCAACTTGGCCAATTCCAGTTCCCCACTCACCAGTTATTATGACGGATAATCTTACAATACAACAAAACATACAAAATGAGGCAATCAACCAACAACTCTATTTATATCATCTGTCCTTCTAACAAATATAACGACACCATTTACCTACCGCACGTTCACTGAATACCTATATATCGAAGTCATCAGCCTGTTGAGCATGTTCTGTAGCGAAGAATATGATGCCGACGTGAGTGTCCAGTACACCTTTCACTGCTGTCTGCGGCGACCGCTGTATCCACCGTCCTGGCAGCCCTGCGCCGTTTTGCTTGCATAAATAAACAAATTAAATGTCCATAACGGGAGCCAAGTCGTCGTAGTCGTGAGACAGGAGCATCAGAGAGAAGCCACGAGTGAAGAAACGAAGAAGGCGCAGCTACAAAAAAGGATGAAGAACCATGGAGAAGAAGAAGAAGAAGACGATGAAGAACCACAAGAAGAAAAAGCTACGAAAGAGAACGGTAGAGAAATAACCACGTATTACCTACCTATGGAAGTGAAGACGCAGGTGGATCTCCTCCTCCTCTTCTCCCTCAAGCGTCGCACACGCTCAGCGTCGACTGATTAGGTAATAAATGCGAGGTTCCCCTGTACCGGTGCATGAACACCCGGGATACTGGGGTGAATAGTTTCGTGGCAGGTGAGTCCTGCGTGAGAGGTACAAATGCGGTTAACAGGTTCAAGGAAGCTTCATCTTAGCCTGTCTATAAACAGGGTAGGCGAAGGAGCATCAAAGAGGGCCCTTAATGGTCATTGATAAAAGTTGACGCTACAATGTAGTGTATCTAGTGGCGCGTGCGGTTAACCTTGTTCCCTGTGGCTGTCCCAGGTAAATACCCAGTGACAAGTTAATAGAACCACCATGATGACTTTTCCCTTCTCCTATTCTAGCAGATGGACTTTGCCGTGTTTGTTCTTTCCTCGTATAATCACAAAGTATATATTGTCGGCAATCGTCTCCATCAAATGGAATTATCTATCCCTCTACGATTGGTGACACCATCGCATTGACAGGTTTATGTGGCCTCCAGTCTCAATGAATATTCCTCAAGTTTTGTTCCCTACACACGTTTACGATATCTTGTAATGAACATAACGGCAAAGCTGTAGTGGAGTTGTAATTGAAAACGGAAGTCTCGCTTGGAATTTTATCTTCTTATCGTAACCTCGCGATAAAACTTCTCTGGGACGACGAGGAAGGAGACATCTTCATCGTAATGTGAGGGTATCGTGCGGTGCTGTACGACTGCTGCACTCGACGATAGGTATGCACGATACTACTCCTCGGCTCTTGCATATTGTCGAGTATATAGCTTTCCACTCACGTGAAACACTCATCGTTATTTCGCGAATAGCACTATTAACTCGCCATCTCAATTAACGCGCTCGCGACACGCTACAATTATCTGTATCTTTTTGCCGGTTTCACCATTTTGCTCTTTTGCGAGTCTCGAACATGCATGTCTCAGCTGTTGCTACTGTACACTCGATACTTTGTGCCAAATTTGCTCGCACGCTTGGAGCACGAGAGGGACGATGTCGGATGGGAGAGGAATGAGTTAAAAAACGTTCAACGACCAGCAGTATCTTTTGCACAGCAGTAGTAAGGAAAGAAGCCGAAGAAGAGGAAGAAGGAGAAAATAAAGAGAGTGAGAGGGAGATCAGTGTGCTCTTCGTGATCTCTCGCACGCGCAATGCTGCCGACGAAAAACAAAAAATACGACGTCGGAGTGAAAAATATAAAAAAAACGAGAAGAGAGAAGAGATGAGGACCGAGACTTAAATCATACTTAGCGCCCCAGCATCGTATACTTAGGGACGGCTCGCGCGAGCCAGCCAGCTCTTCCGTTAATAGCTGCTTTTTATCGCGGCTCTGTGATGTCCCTCGCTCGCTCATCCGTGCATACGCTGCTAAACCCGTAGCCAAGACTTGGAACCACCGGCCAAGAGTTCTGTACAACGCATTTCCGGACTTGTTGATGCTTCGAGTATTTGCAGACGCGTGCTTAATCGCACAAGTTGCCGACGATTTTACCCACATATGTAATGCATCGGTGGTGAAGAAAACGACATGGAATATATGCGACTTGCGAGGAACGAAGCCGCGACGTACTGAAGGGACAGGTGCGAACGTTCGGCACGCGCCTGCATCTCAGTGGTACAATTGTTGGCCGGTTATCAGACATTGGCCTATGCAATATTTTGGCCATAAAGGAATTATCAATTTTACATTTATTTATCATTTAGTGATTCTTAAAAAATCGTGATTAAAAACGATTGTAAATTTACTGTAACAATTGATATGATATTTACAAAACTGGTATGTGAAATAATGACTCGTGCAACATTCACTGTAAAATTTATAATAGTAAAGTAAAGTATGCTATGATTAATTTTTTAAATATTTTTGTGAAAATTTCAAAACTTTTGTAGTAATTTAGTTATTACATGCACTCTTAGAAATTTTTATATGAAAATTAATATAAAGTATTGGAAGTTTTTTTGCGGATACACGTATATGAAATTTAACATACAAATATTAATTATTATACAAAAATAATGTTGGGAAATTAATATACACTATACTTAAACCCTTCATAAAAGTTGTATTTGTAATATAATTATTGGAATTTTACAACATATCTGTACATTGAAAGAAATTTAATATACCGTATCTGCAAACAAACTTCCAATACGTATATTAATTTTCAAAATATTTTTAACAGTGTGACCAAAATTGTAAAATTTCAGTTAAGTTCTTAAAATTATTTGTCAGGTTTGTAAAATCATATGCAAGACTTTTGTATCTGTATTAAAATTACAAGTTCATTTTAGTTTATGCGTATATTCATTTTCATGCGTCTTGGAATAAAAAATATTGTATTGAAAAAATAAGAAATATTATGGATAATAAGTTTTCAGTCGACCACGACTGTAATTTTAGAAATTTAAGCTTTGTTAGTAGGTGGTTTTTGAATTTATAATATACATGTGCACGAAATTTACAATCTATATGCAATAAAAAAAGTACAGAATGTAAATTCGTAATATTTTGAAATAGTAAATTTACGAATTACACAATTTTTTTTCAGTATTGTTACTTTAGATATCTAATACACAGATGAACAAGAAATTTATGGCACAGATTTCGCATAAAAATGTTCAGTCCGGTGCTGTAATTTTCTAGCAAATTTTTTAACAGTGTATATAAAATACATGTGAATTAAAATTAATTATGAACAATTTATTCATTCGACGTTTTTGCAAAAATGTGGACAACAAATTGATGAGGTAAATGGTAAATAATTGACTCTGACCTCTTACCATTCATCTTGCAATATTTTATTATTATTATTATTATTATTATAGAGTTCTTGTTGTATTGAACTACAATCGGTATAATAATAGGTATGATTATGAAATAATAATATTTTTTTTATGTGATTGGAAAAAGTACATAAAAGCAATGATACATATTGTGACCATATGATAGGTAGAAAACTGTGAAAAAAAACGTTTCAAAAAGTAGTAAAATATAAAAAAATATAAATATTTTCAGGGTGGTGTCTTTGGCGAATTGTTTTAGTAGGTTGTTTGTGAGTGTTTGTTTAGATTATATCGGTTACGTTTTGTGATACGTTGACTTTTTAGAACAAAAAACATTTTATTTTTATTTTTCAAAGATTGTTCCGAATTTTGAAAAACGGAAAAAAAGTATTGCATTACAAAAAGTTCAAGTCAAATTCAAGTCAAATATTTATTTTTCAGATTCTAGAAGATTTGTAATTGTTTAATATAGTTTAACTCGACCAATCTTCGAGCTAATAAAACAGGAATATATTCAAAAATAAACTATCAGGAAACACTGAGTGTTGTTAAATGTTAATTTTTATTCGTATGAATAAAATTAGTATTAACTTTGCAAAATATTGCCTGTTATCGTACCTGTTCCATTTTCTTACAATGTATTGACGGAGTAGAATAATCAGGAATTCTAAAATATGGGTATGGTGAGCGCACCGGTCTCACATCTGTCCGAAAAATCTGAGAAGCGCAAATTTTGAAGCAACAGATAGGTGGGCACTTCCTCTGTTTCTTCTTTCGTGCAGTCTCGTAGGCCAAACAGAAAATTATAACCTGGCCCGTCGTAATTTTCGATGCCGTTCACCCAATTTTTTTGTGTCCTGTCCATTTAAAACGGAGCGCGAGTCTCAGCAGCAGAAGCAGAGAAGCCCGGTGTGCTGCTTGTTCTCGCGTGCGTTCCTCTTCTTAGGATCGAGCGTGCATCAGCACACACAGCCACGCGTCCGGTCGGCGCTACCATATCGGCAGGTGCTCATGCTCACTTCTCCACGCCACGTCCTTGTCTCATGTCTTGGTAGCCTCCGTCGTCTTCGTCGTCGTCGTCGTCATCATCGGCACCGTTGGAATCAAGCGCAGAGAGCACCTCAATCCTGTCTTCCATCGCAGCTCGTGCTGTGCCGGGACTACCACTGACTTTACACCTTGGCACCTTGCAGCGACGTCCGTTGTGCCTCGGCGAGTGAAAAAGAGAAAGAGAGAGAGAGAGAGAGAAACCACAAAAAGAAAATAACAGCAACGGTGGTCAGAAAAATTGGGACATCTTATGATATAGAAGGTCTTTACAACATGAGGTTTAAGATTTCTGCATATTCATAATAAAATTTTGGCAAGCTATATCTTTCGAATTACGATATCAAGAAAAAAACTAAAAAGTAGAAAATGTTCGTTTTCGTATTCTCTGGTGGACGATTTTTTTTATATTTTTTTAAGTCCAAAATTAAGGGAGTTGTTCTTGATTTAGTACTTTGGCAAGCTATATCTTTCGAACTATGATATCAAGAAAAAACCTAAAAAGTAGAAAATGTTCGTTTTCGTATTCTCTGATGGACGATTTTTTCATTTTTTTTTAAATATAAAATTAAGGGAGTTGTTCTTGATTTAGTACTTTGGCAAACCATATCTTTCGAGTTATGATATCGAGAAAAAAACTGAAACGTAGTAAATTTTTGTCTTCGTATTCTCTGATGGACAATTTTTTTATTTTTTTTAAGTCCAAAATTAAGGGAGTTGTTCTTGATTTAGTACTTTGGCAAGCTATATCTTTCGAACTATGATATCGAGAAAAAGACTAAAAAGTAGGAAATGTTCGTTCTCGTATTGTCTGGTGGACAATTTTTTCATTTTTTTTAAGCCCAAAAGTAAGGGAGTTGTTCTTGATTTAGTACTTTGGCAAGACATATCTTTCGAGCTATGATATCGAGAAAAAAACTAAAAAGTAGAAAATGTTCGTTTTCGTATTCTCTAGTGGACGATTTTTTCATTCGAAGTAGTTTACTTCGCGGATAAAAAACTCCCTTAATTTTGGACTTAATTTTTTTTAAATCGTCCATCAGAGAATCCGACAACAAACATATTCTTTTCAGTTTCTTCCGCGGAGCTTTAACTTAAAAGTTATAGCTTGCTAAAATATAAAAACCACATCAACACCCTTAATTTTGGACAAAAAAAAATTTAATCGTCTGTTAGAGAATACGACAACGAACATTTACTACTATTCAGTTTTTTCCGCGGAGCTTTTAAGAGTTGTAGCTTGCCAAAATACTAAATCAAAAACAATTTTCTTAATTCTGGACTTAAAAAGAAATAAAAAAATTGTCCATCAGAGAATAGGAAAACGAACATTTTCTACTTTTTAGTTTTTTTCTCGATATTATAGTTCGAAATATATAGCTTGCCCAAGTACTGAATCAAGAACAACTCCCTTAATTTTGGACTTAAAAAAAAATAAAAAAATTGTCCACCAGAGAATACGAAAACGAACATTTTCTACTTTTTAGTTGTTTTCTCGATATCGTAATTTGAAAGATATAGCTTGCCAAAGTTTTATTTTGAATATGCAGAAATCTTAAACCTCATCTTTACAACCAGCTGATTGAAAACACTGCTCAACAAAAATATAAAGAGAAGAAAACGAAAAGAAACAAGGATGCAAAATAGAACCTTGCACATTGCTTCCTCATTATTTTTCGCTTTTTACAATGTTATGAGGAAGTATCTTATTCAATTTTGGCTTCCTCATAGAGGAAGCTTTGTAAAAAGCGAAATATAATAAGGAAGCAATGTGCAAGGTTCTACTTTGCATCCTTGCTTTAAGGAGGGTCTTCTGTTACTTGTGGTGGGGAGGCCGAAGAGCCGTGAGACGTGAGACGGAGGTAGCTAGCCTTGCAACAATGTTGCGACAGAGGCGGCAAACTCGTGTAACACGAGTTATACTTATCACTTTAATTTCAACAAAACGGTACAGACGAATGTTTCGAAAATTCGATATGTAGTTCTGGAAAGTACGTCGGTTCAAGCGGTATACGTTTCCAAAAGATGACATCACTCCTTCTATTTATTTTACACGATCGAAAATGCACTATTTTCCATAAGCCCAATGTTAAATCTCTTAACTTTGAGAATTAATATCTTTAAAACGGTGCAGACAACCTCAAGAAAACTCCACAGTTTGATAAGAGGATTACTCGTGAATATGCTGTCCAAATTTCCAAAAGCTGGCATCACTTCGAGATAACAGAAGACCCTCCTTAAGGGATCTTTCCAGTGTGACGGTCCGCAAAATAGCCTAACGATTTTTTTTCGGACGGTTACTGTACGCCGATCAATCTGAAAGTTTTATGACATATTAAGGTAATCATGAATGACAGAAAATGATTTTTTATAAGACGATTTTTTATTGTTTAAATATATATTTTTTATTTTTGAAAATAATGTTGATAAAAAAGTTAGCCTCATGGTGGACATCCTAGGGATCGCAAATTTGATCTAAAAAAAACCCAAAGGATTATTAATTAGTATGCGATTGGTTATCGCGCTATGGAGGCGTTTTTAAAATCAAAATTGACAAAATGGCGGCGGTTTGAACAAAAAGTACCGATTTTAGCCGTTTTTTCGATAGTTTTTCTTTTAAAAAAAAATGGGAAGATTTAAAACAAAAAAGCTTCCATAGCACGATGGAGAGTAGCGTGAAGAATGTTCTCCTAAAATTTGAAAACGGTTCCCTGGAGAATGTCCACCGTTTTGAAAAATGTCGTTTCGAGAAAAACGCGCTTAAAGTTTCGAGTGTAAAAATTTCATGTACCTAAATTGTGTACTTACGACTAATCTGCGATGCCAGGTCCATAAAGTATGCCAGCGAAGTATTTCGAATTTCGCTTTAAAAATTTGAGAGGATGTTTTTGACCGTATATACTAATGGATAAGACGAAGAAAAAAAATCAATTTTTTTTTCACACTGGAAAGGTCTCTTAAATAGATAAATAAACATGTTGTGAATTCGCTTTTTCTCTTTCGTTATTCCGTTGTTTCGTTATTATTAGAGCATTTCCAAAAGTAAATGTGATAACGTATATTTTTAAAAATAATTCAACATTTCATAAAATCAAAAAATTCATACCGTTCGTCACTAAGTTATACATATATAATGGCTGAATATTGTTTTATTTATATACAAAATTTGAGCTTACTATCTCAAGTTTTGCAAAACTCACAATAGATCGATAATGTCAATTTTTTGAAAAATTCAAAATTCCATAAAATCTGAACCACTTTACCGATTCGAGCCAAATTCAATACCAAACAACATTGACTGCACCTGCTCTTATAATCAACTATTTAGCAAAATAGACTAAATTTTACGAAAGTTAGAGCGCGCACCTCCTTTTTTCAAAAGCTTCAAAACGGCATAAATTCAAAATTTTCGCAAACAATTTGCCGAAAATTGCTACAGTTGACGAGGCTCTGCAGCTACACTTGTGTGCCAAATTTGAGCTCGATATACAAAACGGTTCTTGAGTTATCGGCGTTTGAATTTTCGGAGTTGTATAGATACACAACACATACGGACATTTTTTCTGGATCACTTTTCTGGACGTTTTGGACAATTCTAAGTGTCCTGACATAAAAATTTCGAAAATTTTTATTTTTCATGAAAACAAAGCTCCCTCTATGAGGAAGCAACAGCAAGAATACATCAATACTGAAAGAACACATTTTTCGGACGTTTTTGTGGCTATAGCCACAACGTATATATACGTACAGTGACGATCACCAAAGCAGGAGCAACTTGGCGTCGATCCTACAACGAATAAATAACGCTTCCACTATCGTTTCTCAAGTCTCAAGCCCTTTTTCAGTGAGATTCTACTTTACTGTAGTACTGGTGTATAATTCAACATATCATAAAATCAAAAATTTCATACCGTTCGTCACTAAATTATACATATATAATGACTGAATATTGTTTTATTTATATACAAAATTTGAGCTGACTATCTCAAGTATTGCAAAAGTTACAATAGATCGATAATGTAAATTTTTTGAAAAATTCAAAATTCCATAAAATCTGAACCACTTTACCGATTCAAGCCAAATTCAATATTAAACAACATTGAGTGCACCTGCTCTTATAATCAACTATTTAGCAAAATAGACTAAAATTTACGAAAGCTAGAGCGCGCACATGCTTTTTTCAAAAACTTCAAAACGGCATAAAATCGAAAATTTCACACCTATTTTTGTCGAAAATTGCTACAGTTGAAGAGGCTCTGCAGCTACACTTGTGTGCCAGATTTGAGCTCGATATACAAAACGGTTCTTGAGTTATCGACGTTTGAATTTTCGGAGTTGTATACATACACACACATACGGACATTTTTTCTAGATCACTTTTCTGGACGTTTTGGACAATTCTAAGTGTCCTGACATAAAAATCTCGAAAAATTTTTTATTCATGAAAACAAAGCTTCCTCTATGAGGAAGCAACAGCAAGAATACATGAATACTGAAAGAACACATTTTTCGGACGTTTTTGTGGCTATAGCCACAACGTATATATACGTACAGTGACGATCACCAAAGCAGGAGGAACTTGGCGTCGATCCTACAACGAATAAATAACGCTTCCACTATCGTTTCTCAAGTCTCAAACCCTTTTTCAGTGAGATTCTGCTTTACTGTAGTACTGGTGTATAATTCAACATATCATAAAATCAAAAATTTCATACCGTTCGTCACTAAATTGTACATATATAATGGCTGAATATTTTTTTATTTATATACAAAATTTGAGCTCACTATCTCAAGTTTCTTATTCTTTCTTATTCTCAAGCAAAACTCACAATAGATCGATAATGTCAATTTTTTGAAAAATTCAAAATTCGATAAAATCTGAACCACTTTACCGATTCGAGCCAAATTCAATATCAAACAACATTGAGTGCACCTGCTCTTATAATCAACTATTTAGCAAAATAGACTAAAATTTACGAAAGATAGAGCGCGCACCTCCTTTTTTCAAAAACTTCAAAACGGCATAAAATCGAAAATTTCACACCTATTTTTGTCGAAAATTGCTACAGTTGAAGAGGCTCTGCAGCTACACTTGTGTGCCAGATTTGAGCTCGATATACAAAACGGTTATTGAGTTATCGGCGTTTGAATTTTCGCAGTTGTATACATACATACATACATACACACACACACACACACACACACACACACATCTATACGGCCCTTTTTTCTAGATCACTTTTCTGGACGTTTTGGACAATTCTAAGTGTCCTGACATAAAAATCTCTAAAATTTTTATTTTTCATGAAAACAAAGCTTCCTCTATGAGGAAGCAACAGCAAGAATACATGGGTACTGAAAGAACACATTTTTCGGACGTTTTTGTGGCTATAGCCACAACGTATATATACGTACAGTGACGATCACCAAAGCAGGAGGAACTTGGCGTCGATCCTACAACGAATAAATAACGCTTCCACTATCGTTTCTCAAGTCTCAAACCCTTTTTCAGTGAGATTCTGCTTTACTGTAGTACTGGTGTATATCTGCTTGAGGTGGACAGCGAAGAAGAGTGGGCTGGACTCTAGTGGATCGCTCCCACTGTCCAGGCATCCAGCAGCTCGTTCGAACATCCAGAAAGCAAGTCCCACACTCATATATCTGTATGTATTGCTCGAGTCTCGTGTCTCGGGTTTAACGATTATTGCGCAGTAAATATCCACAGTCCACCTGTGCTTCTTTTGGTCGAGGAGCGAGAAGGAAAGAGAAACGCGACCGGGCGCGAGTAGCTCGCGCTGTTCTCTCCGCGGACTCGTCCTTCTGACTCTAGCACGAGGTATAAACTCGGAAGAGGTCTCTCTGTTGCACAAGCGTCAGCCAACGAAGAGTATTTCCACATTGCATCCCCTGTTCATACATGCATACAGGGGAACACGCGAACGAGCTATCTTCTTCCCGAGTGGGACCGTAACTGTTTCGGTTAAACTTACAGAACGCCCTATTGTCTTACAACGGCCGTAAAGGCTGCCGAATAAAATTTAGTGCGCCTGAGGGCTCGTGCCCTCGCTATCTCCGAGTCTTCTTTGTCTCTTCTTCGTGACTTGGTGATGGAGAAGTTCGGACTTCTTCATGTTATATTAAATCCTCCTTTGAGCTATAACTCTGTGTCCGACTTGAGTCGTGATGGTAATTTTTTCACAAACGGTGGGTCTTATTATTAATTAACTCTTTACGAATGCGTTTACTGAATGAAAATAAAAAATTACCATCTGCTGGAGTCTTGGTCTAAATTCTAATAGTGGATAAATGAAATTTGATAAAAGTCTTTTATAAATATTCATACCGAACTACATTTTATTAGTGGACTTGAAATTTGGATTTCGTGATTTCTGAATTCTAATACTCGTCCAATTGTACCAATTGTTCGAAAGCAATAGTTGGTGGAAAAATTGTTGATGGAACCGTTTAGGTTTGTGGATAATGCATATTTTCACTTTCAACAAAAATATGAAACAAGCTATCAAATATAGGCTGTCAAATATATATTTAGTAAGCATAACAACTTTTCCAGTCCTCCGTTCAGAAAGGTGCATTTTCCGTGTGTGTTGCTCGTGATAAACGCATTTTTTCCCGACTGAAATATTTCATTTAACCTTCGAGAGAAAAACTTTATTTTGGCTTGCTAGTCAAAGTTTTTTTTCTCCCCAATACTGAAATGTCATATTTAATCATCTCAATGTGTTGCTCTGCAGAATCAAATGTCGTTTGCAGAGACAAAAAAATGTCGTTGCTACATCTGAACATTTATTTGATGCCCTGTGTCCAGTGAATTTTGTTGAACACATCAGTGTATTTTGTCGGTATATCTCAGATTATTAAAAAGATTGAAAATCAATGTAGTAGCGATAAGGTGATCCTGTAATACGGGTGACCGAGTTTGTCGCTCTACTACTGCGCGAGCAGGACGATCGAAGATTTGCCTCGCCTGCCGTATGCAGTTGCCAGAGAATAACTATGCCTCCGTTCTGCGCTCCCCATTCATGCAACGTATACGAAAACACGCGTTTTCCATATAATTTTCCACCCGTTGGCCGCAGCTTTCGGGGATCAATGGATCACCATTGGTCACCAGTTCGTTGTTGTCCTGCTCACCCTCGAATTGTGCCGGACGAAACTCTATAATTAAAACGATGAACACAATGGTGGACATAAGTATCTGATTTTCCACGAATCAACCGGGAAATATACAATACTATAGGCACATAAAATTATACTATACATGGAGAGAAATTTCTGTGTCATGAGAACAAAAAACGGTGACGACAACAATAGTTTTGTTAGGCTAACAAAAAACAAGGATGCAAAGTAGAACCTTGCACATTGCTTCCTCATTATTTTTCGCTTTTTACAAAGCTACCTCTATGAGGAAGTATGTTAATCAATTTTGGCTTCCTCATAGAGGAAGCTTTGTAAAAAGCGAAAAATAATGAGGAAGCAATGTGCAAGGTTCTACTTTGCATCCTTGTTTTATTTTATTCTTATTTTCTGATGTTTTACGAAATGCAGAGCGAAACCAGTCAATTTTTTTAAAATTCAAATTAACGTAAAATCCGAACCGCTTTACCGATCATCACCAAATTTGGTACGTAACAGGGCTGAATATTATTTTTCCTGTGTAGAAAATTTCAGTCGATTATATGAAATTTTACCTGAATTAGAGCAAAACGAAAATTTTTCGAAAAATTCAAAATCTCATAAAAACTGAACCGCTTTACCGATTTGGCCCAAATTCAATACCAAAGGTCGCATCACTTTGTTGAATTTTAATACGAAGTTTCAGCCCGGTAGTTGAAAATTCGTTCGAGCTAGAGCATTTACGTACTTTTTTCAAAATTTAAAAATTCTTATAAAAATGAAATGTGTAAGTCGATTTTCCCGCAATTTATACCAATTGAAGATTAGGTAGAACTGCATATGTTGTTTAAATTTGAGCTGATTCGGTCGAATAGTTTAAAAGTTGCAGTTAAATGAATTTTTGGCCTTTCATCACACACACAAACACATACATACATCCGGACAATTTTTCTAAAATACTTTTCTCGATGTTTTAGATCATTCTGAGTAATCTGACATAAAAATCTCGAAATTTTTTTTTTTTCATGAAAACAAAGCTTCCTCTATGAGGAAGCAAAAATTGGTCAGCCCAGCAAAAAGATTTGTCAGCCAAACAAAAGATTAATCAGCACAGCAAAACTGATTTGTCAGCCTAACGTTACGATTTTTGTTGTCACCGTTTTATGTTGTCATGACACATAAATTTCTCTCTGTGTATAGAAATTTATTTTGCAGAGAAATATTGGTGTGTTAATACTAACTGGGACGCCGGAAAATGAATAATAGTTGGGTGGAATGACAGGCTGAATAGTATGAATAATAATAAATTAGGCCACCCAATTAGTTTTCTGGCGCGAAAATTAATTTTGGCAATTCACGATTGATTGTCGCGTGTGCTGTCGTATCTTCAATTCTAGCCCCAAGGGTTTTAAGACTATTTTATCTTGCACAGCCATAAGGAAAACCATGGATAATTCATTCGGTGAATTGAATGAAGGGTACTAGGGTCTCTTGATTATAGCTTCAATTATTGATTGATTATTCTTCAATTTCACGTTGAATATTAGGAAACACTGAAATTCTAAGATCAACAGCCTCTATTGTAACTTTTCTGAAAAATAAATAAATGTTCGATTTTTACTTTTACTAACAAGATGTTAATTTCAGTATATATAAAATTGTCTGAAATATCGAGAAAAGTTGTGTAGAATAAAACGAAAAATTGGTACAACTAAAAAGATTGAATTCATTTTTTTTAAATTTACTTCAACGTTGCATCACTAATTTCTGATCATCAATTTCACAAACAAACTTCACAACACTAACATAACGTCAGTACCTATCGGAATGAGAAAGTCACATGTTTCGTTACACCAGTAGCAATTTTTTAACTTAGATATCAGATTTTTTTTCATGGAAATTTCCAATACCCTTTTATTTAACGAATCATATATTAAATAAATAAAAATACTAAGTAACAAATATACTTAGTCAAATTAAGAATGTAATTTTAATTTCGCCTTTAAGCAATAGCAAATTGTTTTTCAGAAAAATAATCAAATTACGTATTTTAGCTCCATGCACCGTTTTTAATTTTATTTCAAATTTCAGAGAATTTACAGCTGCGAAGAATCTACACAAAAATCGGCAACTTGAATATTTAAGCATTAAATAAAAATGTTTTCGGCCCAAAGTCGACTGGTTAAATATTGGATTGCTACAATGGCGATTTTTTTCATGAATTGTTGAATCCATAAACCTTTATAATATATTTTCTGATTCAAAATGTTGATTCCAAGATCAGAGAAAGCTATAGAGAGGCAGAAGGTCGTAGTGTATCGTAATCGACGATAGAAGCCGTGCCCGCGTTATCAGGAAATCCCTGCAGCATCGATCAGAGCGAGGGAGAGAAAGAGAAACATAGAGAGCGGGAGAAAGACAGAGAGGACAGAGAGGAGGTATCCCATTCCCGCGTCGGGCACTAAATCCTCGAAGCGGCGAGCGTGCGCCACCCCCGCGCGCATTTCTCCAGAGGCAGTTCCTGGACGTGTCGTGCTGGACAAATGCCCGGATACCAGCGGTGGAAGTAATGCGTCTTAGCATTCGCGCTCGCGCGCACTTAGTTCTGGACGCGATCGTAGCTGCACGCGGGGGCAGTGCTCGTTGTAGGGCCAACTCTAATACCACAACTGCCAGTATATATAGTGTGTACATAGGTACCTATATACAAGTAACGTCCGGCGAACGCCAACAGCAGCAGCACCGATTCGGTCAGGGTGCTTAATGCCCACGACGTTACGAGCAAATACCTAGAACGGTTTACGAGGAGCGGTCTCGATCTCTTGCTCGTCTTCTCCAGCTTCCCAAACCCTGATTCACTCGCGTCAACATCATATACGCTGGACCAACTCCAACCATAACGACTGACGATGAATTAAATACAAATTTCATTCAGTTTTTAGTACAGTCAAGTTTATAATAAAACACTAAGTCAATTAGCCAAATTAAGGAAGTTGAAGCCACACTAGTCAAATCAGTGCTAAATTTTTAAAGGCGTTTATACAATTTCATATGGTTTAATAATCAGTTCCAAGGTGTTAATCACATAGCAGCATTAGTTTTTGATATTTAAATACATTCACAGCTGTCATATGAATAGTAAATCGATCAATATCTCCAAATTTCCAATGTCATGTTTTTTCATCCAGTTTTGTAAAAGGGTAAACCGTAATATCAGTCCGATTATGACGAAACATAGCTCATTTTGATCAGTGGAAGATCCTTCATCGATTGACCGTCCGGATTTTCTATAGTATCAGGCGTTCAAAAGTTACAGCCATTTGTATACTTGGTGTTAGGTTATGATAGGATAAACAAACGGTTGTATCTTTTGAAGTACTAATACGATTAAAAAAAAGAGACGGCCAATCGATAGTATATCTTTTAGTAAACAAAATGAGCTATTGGTCGTCATAATCGGACTGATATTACGGTTTACCCTTTTAAAAAACTGGATGAAAAAACATAACATCGGAAATTTGCAAATATTGATCGATTTACTGTTGATAACACAGCTGCGAATGTATTTGAATATCAAGAACTAATGCTGATATGTGATTAACACCTTGGAACAGATTATTAAACCATATCAAATTGTAGAAACGCTTTTAAAAATTTAGCACTGATTTGACTAGTGCGGAGCGCTCCAATCTCCTTAATTGAACGAAAATTTGAAACATGCACTCAGGGATATCGTAATAATACAGTCCACTATAATGTGACAACTATTCATTTTGTTTTGTTAACAGTTTGGTAGTTGCGGCTACTATCGAATAATTAGTTGCAAGAACTAAAAATGAATAGTTGTCACTTTATAGCTACGAATAGCATAATTTTCTCTCAGTGTATGGTAGATGTCTCAGTCATCAGCCATGAACCAGGAATTGTCAATTGTGTGCTTTGATTATCGATTTTTACACATTCAAAGCACATACGTCTATTATCGGCATATGTTTTTCTTTCGCGTGAAGTTAGTCTCAGTACGGTACACGGAAAAAAAGGTTTGGTTGTGGCAACTACGTTTTCGATTTGCTGTACACAATGTCTAAAAAATTAGTTGCCTCAACCATATCGAATAGTAACCTCAACTATTCACGATTAGTTCTCGCTAGATTAGTTAGGTTAACTAATCCAATCGTTGGGACTACCATTCGAATCGTCGGTATTACCATTCGAATCGTTGGTATTACCATTTGAGTTGTAAGATAAATAGAATAATCGATTGGTTGTGTCAACTCATTTCTTGGTTATGGCAACTAATCTTTTTTTTCCGTGTACACGGAGGAAAGGGTGTAGTTGTAGGAACCACGGAATTGATAGTGCTAACCAACAGGCATGGTAGAATATGGCATAGCAGGTTATTGAGTGTCAGAACCAACCGATTGGCACGCCAAACAAAAGTTTTTGATTTTTTGCTCCAGGTCTTATACTTTACGAGAAAAAAAGATGATTTTCAAGATAGGCTCTGTCTCCGCCATGTTGTATCAAAATCGTAATAAAAAATGTTTGTCGTGCACTCCAGTATATGTTAAATAAACCCTCTGAAAAGAAATCCGATACCTTTTTTCATACCCCCAAAATAAATCGTCAAAGTTCCGCCTTTTTTGCCAGTTTTTATGTTATGATCCATATGCACGGAGAGAATCTGGTTCTGATAAAATTTATCAAACGCTATGGTAAAAATAATCCAACTCGCCTGGTATTGGGAAGCCATGGCCGCCACCTGACAAAAAGTACGAAAACTATGAGAATTTCTACCACATACATAGAATTTTTTACCATATTTCGTGGTAAAAATTCTCGTAGTTCTCGTATTTCTTGACAGGTGGCGTCACGACACCCCTGTCCAGAAATTTACAATACTTTTTACTAGAAACATGGTAAAAAATATCAGATTCGTCCCTCCGTATGGACATTGCGTAGATTGACTTTTTTTTCTTGTACCGCCTCTTTAATAAAATTTAAAACAGCTTGCATCCTTTTTTTAACACATTAGTGTCGTAACACTTTGACTCTCCCTATTCCTCGATTTTTCACAATTAACCCGAAGTGAGTTTTGGAATGTGATTCAGGCTCAATTTCCAAGACTGGAGGTATCAAAATAGCCTTTATTTATTATTTTTTCACTGTCAGTATTCCATTTAAAAAAATGACTTTAAAGTGTTAATTCACAGGTCTTAACTGGTTATTCAATGTTGCCTTCACTTCACGATTGGTTTTTACCTTTCTCACCGTGCATACATCGACTTATTAATGCCTGTACGCGTAAGCAGAGTGTGTGAAGCTGGTACAAAAGATAAAGAAGGAGAGACGAAAAAAAGTAGAATAAAATAAGCGATGCTGGGCACCATGGGTGGCACGGTTAGCAGCCCATCCATTTTTCTGACTGCTCGTTGTTTCGCGCCAGGGGTCCGAGAGCTCCCTCAATCCACGGCAGCGAAGGAGCCCAGAGTCTTGGCTTCTACTCGCCGGGTGCGTGTATCAAAGTAGTAGTATATATATATATATATATACATGTATATATGCCGCACAAAAGTATAGCGCACGTAGATAACTCTGAGAGCAAGTTTTATTCTCTTGGTCTTTCTCTTCGCTCAACCCTGTCACTCATGCCCAAAGTCGAAATTCTTCGTGCCTCATCTTATTGCATTACTTTATTTAATATCCTTCCGCAAAGAATTCCGGCGCTATCGGACGAATTCCGGACGATCGCTCGAAGCCGAAATCTGATTGGGACGCCTGCTCGTCATGCTTCAACGTTCTTTAACAAACCTGATGAAAAAAAGGGGGATTAATGGCCTCGATGATCGGCTGCGTTTCGTGGGGGGCTCGTCAAATCGAGATCGGAGTCTTTGCACGCGTGTATAGGTATTTAATTGTCCATAAAATAACGATGTTCCGCTTGTCAGTCCGCGGGCGTGCTTCAATTCTGCATTATAGCTGCAGTTCATTTTCAATCGAAAAATCCACAGACCCTATATGTCGCTAGTATATAAGTATTATAATACTTTTAAATTTATAGATTTTTTTTGTCGTAACATATTAATTCCGGGAAATACGTTAAAACAGATTTACAAAAAATATTGACATTTGCAATATTTTTTTTTAGATATTTTGGTGGGTTTCGGACTTTTTTTAACCTTAAATGCATAAAAATGAAAAAAAAAATAATACAGTCACTAATCTCTTAATGGCATTAGAAAAAAATCAGAGGCTTAAAAGCTGCATGGAGAAAAATCATTTGTTAGGATAGTGACAGCAAACTTTATTTG
This sequence comes from Ephialtes manifestator, assembly GCA_963970395.1. NCBI lineage: Eukaryota > Metazoa > Arthropoda > Insecta > Hymenoptera > Ichneumonidae > Ephialtes > Ephialtes manifestator. The sequence goes on along the minus strand of OZ019975.1, from coordinate 26,111,186 downwards.
TTGGCTTAGAAAATATATTTGCTGGCCTAACAAATAATTTTGCTGGCCTAACAAATAATTTTGCTGACCTAGCAAATCTTTTTGCTGGTCTAACAAATTTTTTGACAAGCCTAGCAAATAATTTATGTTAGGCTAAGAAATAAGACTTTGCTGCCACTATATTAGCAACTGATTTGTTGGATCAACAAATCAGTTGCTAATATAGTGGCAGCAAAGTCTTATTTTTTTGCCTCTCCGTGTGTGGAGTAGTTTTTTACCTAAGTGTGGCGTTCATGGGTGTAGCTGGGTCTCATTAGAGGTCTAAAAATATTTCTCAATTTTTGTACAAGTCGGACAATTTAGAAGAACAAAAAATTTATCGGACATTATTGAGTATTAAGGACCCCTATAGTGGATAAATAACCGCCATTTTAAATCTTTATTAAAAGTGGTAATTATAGTTACTCCAGTATATTCTTCACCACTTCACAGAGAATTAGTGCTATTATAGGGTTACGAATATTTATTATTTTTTGCACGAGTTAGACTATCAGAAGAATTTTGGAAAATACGTCAAACATATTCGATTGATGCCATGTAATGTATACATGACGTCCACTTTAATTACTACATTCTAAAACCACGTACCAGGACACAAAGTACTTACATACTTTACCGATAAGCCGTGAGCCTAAAATTCGGAGCGCAGCATAGTTAAGAGTCCGAGTCTGTCTATAATACAGTTCAGTGAAGGACCGCGGAGTGCTCGCACCGATTCTTGCGGCGCGTTCCTTGGCGTTAGCCTGTCGAGGAACACGCCAGTCACGCCGCCCTCATCAATCTTGTTCGATTATTCCGTGATGGGCGAAAAAAAGGCCTGGCGAAGCGAAACAAAAGCCGAGCGAGAGTAACCGGGCGTACAGCCCAACGAGAAAGAGAAGCAGAAGGATGGAGAACGAGAACACGAAGGAGGAAGAGATGCCGAGAAGGGCGAGCGAGAAAGCTTTCACGTTGGAATACGCATATGGTATAGTAATATCGATATTGGAAGAAGAGCGTATAGGGAAGAGAAAGAGTCGCGCTCGCGCTCGCCCTGTTATAAATGGTGAAGCGATTTGATTTCTATTAGAAGACTCATTGTTCCCTCTTTGCGGGATATCTCGTTCTCTCAACTAGCACTGTGGTGTGCACACGTTTCGCTCTTTGATTCTATGTATACATATATTGTGACTCTGCCCTCGATACGTACAAATTCAATTTAATGAATTTATATCACCGATTGATTTTCAATGTTGAACAAAGACTCAATCGTTTCTGTCATTCTTAATTCTCTTTGCAGTCTGTATCATTTCTCAAGAGTCATCACAACCACTGATTAAGGAACTGATACTAAGTAATTTTATAAAAATTAAAATAACTCTTGACTGAAAAAATGAGTGTAATTAACTTAAAAATTGGGTGATTGAAAAATGGTTAAACAAGAATCATTCGCAGTATCATAGTCGGGAGATTAATTCGGCAAGGGTGTGGTAATCTCCCGACTATAATGTGCGAATGATTCTTGTTTAACCATTTTTCATTTACCCAATTTGTTTATTTATGACACTCATTTTTTTAGTCGGGGGTTTTTTAATTTTTATAAAATTATTTTTATTTTATGATTTTTAAAGTAATTGTAATACTTCGCCATAAGGGCTGTGAAGGGAGTTACAGAATACGTGATATTAGTGGCCATATTGTAGCAGTTCGATATATTCAAACACGCAAACAGGCTCTTTGTTTAAGGGATTTTTCCAGTGTGACGGCTCCAAAAATAGCCTATTTTCACAATTTTTTTTCGGACGGTTACTATACGCCGATCAATCTGAAATTTTTATGACATATTAAGGTAATCGTGAATGACAGAAAATGATTTTTTATAAGACCATTTTTAGTGTTACAATTTTTTTTTTAATTGTTGAAAATAATGTTGATAAAAAAGATAGCCTCATGGAGGACATCCTTGGGGTCGCAAATTTTATCTGAAAAAAAACCCAAAGGATTATTAATTAGTATGCGATTGGCTATCACGCTATGGAGACTTTTTTTAAAATAAAAATTGACAAAATGGCGGCGGTTTGAACAAAAAGTACCGAATTTAGCCGTTTTCTTCCACAGATTTTCTTTAAAAAAAATGGGAAGATTTAAAAAACACCTCCATAGCACGATAGAGAGTAGCGTGAAGAATGTTCTCCTAAAATTTGAAAACGATTGCTTGAAAACTGTTCGATAGATACTCTACCAACGAGGTTATAGTTTCTTTAACCTACCGAAAAATCTAAATTGTTGCGTCCGGTCGTGTGAAAGTGGTACACCGAGAGAAAAAGTTTCATTGATTTACGGAAATCTTTGCCAATGAAATGAAATACTTGAATTTCATTACTATCTTTTCCTTGAATGATCTCAAAATCAATGAAAAGTAGTGACATTGATTCGAAGAAACATTTCCTTAAACCAAATAACAAATTTTCATTGATTTCAAAGATATCGTCTCTGATTCAATGAAACCTTCTTCTTACCAGCTCAAAATTTCGAACCCTATTTTTTCCTGAAGTACGCGGCAGATAAAGCTCAAATTTTGTGAGTATGTAAGGAAGTACGGCAGAAATAGGCTAAGCTTCTGGCTCCTCGAAATTCGAAGCCGATCGTTCGGGAGAACCAGAAAACAAAAAAGTGAGGTTAGGTGCGAGAGAGAGATCAATGAAAACGTTTCTTTGAACCAATGAAAACGTCTCTTTAAAACAATGAAACTGTTTCTTTATTATATGCTCACTAAGTAAATCTTTATTTACAGGCAATTAAATGTTCTCTTTGAAATTCAAATGCACTATTTCATTGAAATCAAAGAAATATTGCGTTGAAATCAATGAAAAAAAAATCAATCCATCCATTTCTTTGGCGTCAATGAAATCTTTTCTCTCGGTGTAAAAGATATGTTCGAAAATTAAATAATTTCCTAGAACTGACTATAAATCCAAGCGGCGACAAATGTGGATACACTCGATCTAGAAAACGAGATTGAAGTTATATCAAAATATATTTGAATTACAAGGCTCATTCTTTTAAAAAATTCAGACACACAAAAATTCAGAAACGGAAATCACATGAAATTACTATTTTTCAATAATTTTGCATTCCATAAGCAAGGTATGAGGATGAAACCTATGATTGGTTCAACTGATGTATTTACACGTGTATACAATATAAACAGCATTTAATTCCTGATACGCGAAAACCAATCGTTGTCCCTTTCACTCATCTGACGGTAACCGACAGTTCAAATTGTTTGATATATTTCTAGGTTCATGCAGTTTCAAGACTTCAATCGAAATGACGAAATATGCCGACCAAATCGCTTTGAAAACTGCAGGTTTAAATGACTGTGTTCATTTACTCCGATATTTATCTATTTTCGGTCAATTACGGTCTTGAGAAATCTCTTACTTTTTACTTAACTTGTTGTCTGTTCACAGTTTCCCTATAGGCACTTTTCGAGCGCCCAACAGCCGAGTAGCAAACTGAGAGAAGAGTTTGTTAACAGTTAACAAATCTTGATTAAATATGGCGAAATGAACCATGTAGTTATTCTTATTGAATCTCACTTGAGCCAAATAAGATTTGTTAACTATTAACAAATATCAACGAGCTTCATTTGCGACAAGCAAATTTTATTTAGCTCAAGTGAGATTCGATAAGAATAACTAAATTGTTCATTTCGCCATATTTAACCAAGATTTGTTATCTGTTAACAAATGTTAACAACCTTTTTTCTCAGTGCAATCAGCCTTGTGTCGCCGACCGCCGTTAGGCGGCGATACTTATTAGCGTACAATCCTCAAGTCCGAAATAAGAACATTGTTGTGGCACGTGCCGTCGTCAGATGGCGATAGCCAAAAAAGGAGAAGAAGAAGAAGAAGAAGAAGAAGAACAACATTGTTACATCCAAAATTTTAACTCGAGATTGCGGCAAATCTGGATTAATCTCAAACTGGTGAATCTTCAGCAATACCCATTTTATTTAGTCGCGATACCATATATTCCCTGCATACAATTTATTATGAAAATAAAATGTCCAATAAATTAAGCATTTTCCGTAAAGCTGCCGCCTATCCGACTTTTCCTGAATTGGTGTACACGTGACTAGAAGAACGAAGAAAGAGGACTGCGGGCTTGTGTCGAGAGTCTTGTAACTTTGATTTATGCAGAGACCCACTGTATATGCAACACACAGTGTAAGGTAAAGAATGAGAGTTTCTCGTGCGTTTGAGAGAGACGCGTCGTTAGCTCCGGGGCGGTTCCCGTCATGGCGAGCACGACGTTAATACGTTTTTCGTTTGGCGTCTCAATAAACAATATTTACCGAGTGCAGGTGCCCTTTCGCGATCACGTGAAGCGGATCACGCCCATTTCTCCGCACTCGTGAGCGTCTTTTTCAAACCAACACAGAGCGAGCTCGTATCGTAGACCCGCGTACACTTGATGCCCCTGCAAAATGAGTGGAGGTAAAGACGAGACGAAAGAAGATGACTGAAGTAGATGGGAATGAGAGGACGAAGAAAAAGATGTTGTTGAAGAGAGACGAAGAGAATAAGAGTCGAAAAAAGGCTCGCGAGGGCGTTGACGGGAGGTGGACCATCGCAAACACTCCCCGATGCATATATGCCGCGGCGAGAGTCGAGTTGAGAGTCGAGCTCGCGAGAGTTGGTATACTACAGCCAAAGCGAGCCGGTGCTCGCTCGTGGATAATTTATGTCGCGGCTTTATGAGAGTCTAACGAGCGGGTAGCCGCAGCAGCACACGGCACAGAATTCTCTCGCTGTTTTGCTGCTAACTCCAACGACGTACATTCGAACTCTCGTTTACCCTCTCGTTCCCGACAACGCCTACGCTGCGTTCCCTTTTCGACCCCGACGACGTCTTCATACCCTCTGCGCTGCTGATAGCCTCGGCTTTGCTCTGCTGACACGTACCGAGCAAGTATCTCACCAACATATGTCTTCGTTTTCGTTTCTGTATATGCTAGAGGCACTCGTCGATTTTTTGCAAATTGATTTTCTTTCTATCTGTTAGCAACAACTACAATAATAATAATAATAATAATAATCGTTATGGGAATTTTCAAAGTTGAAACTTTCATATTGCTTCCTTATTATTCTCCACCGTTCACATAGCTATTTCCATGCGAAATTATGTAGATCAACGTTAACTTCCTCATGCAGGAAGGTATATGAATGGTGAAAAGTAATGAGGAAACAGTGCTTAAGATTTTATTTTCTATGCTCGTTTAATTACACTAGTTTATCTGCTATAATTTCGAAAAAGTTTGTAAATCAATTTTTATCAAACTTGTAGTCCTCTTAGTCTATTGAATATTTGGTCAAAACTTCAGATCGATCGATCAATGTTTGGAACATAGAATTTTTTTTAAAGACTTAGATCGAATAAAAGGGATGCGCTTTTTATGAACTTCGATTCTAGGATTCCCTTCACTCTGCTAAAGATTCATATCAATTATCAGCACTATCGTTTAAGTTTTATTGACCTGGAAACGTTATAATCAGTATGTAAAAAAAGATGCAAAGTAGAATCTTGCACATTGCTTCCTCATTCTTTTTCGCTTTTTACAAACCACCTCGGCTTCCTCATGCAGGAAGCTTTGCGAAAGATGAAAATTATTGACGAAGTTGATGATTTTTAACGTTTTACGAAATCCAGAGCGACACAAAGAAATTTTTGAAAAAATTCAAAATCACATAAAATCCGAACCGCTTTACCAATCATCACCAAATTTGGTACGTAGCAGGGCTGAATGTTATTTTTCCGGTGTAGAAAATTTTAGTCGATTAGTTAAAATTTTACCTGAATTAAAGCAAAACGAAAATTTTTCGAAAAATTCAAAATCTCATAAAAACCGAACCATTTTAACGATTTGGCCAAAATTCAATACCAAAGGTCGTATCACTTTGATCAATTTTAATACGAAGTTTCAGCCCGATAGCTAAAAATTTGTTCGAGCTAGAGCATTTACGTACTTTTTTCAAAATTTCGAAATTCTTATAAAAATGAAATGCGTTAAGCAATTTTTGTAAAATTTATACCAATTGAAGATTAGACAGTACTGCACGTGTTGTTTAAATTTTAGCTGAGTCGGTCGAATACTTTATAAGTTACAGTTATATGAATTTTTGGCCTTCCATCACACACACACACATACATACACCCGGACAATTATTCTAAACCACTTTTCTCGACGTTCCAGACCATTTTAAACGTTTTGACATGAAAGTCTCGAAAAAAAAAAATTTCATGAAAACAAAGCTTTCTCTATGAGGAAGCAAAATAAAAACATAAAAATATAAACAGCTCCACCTATTCTTACCAAATGTAATACCGATTATCTGTCTATACTAACTGATTTGTATAGATCAAATTAGCCCGACAGCTAAAAAAAAGTACGTACAGGCATTTTCGACAAACTTAAAAAACACGTTGTACTTGACGATTGCTAGCATCACGTTGAAGTGCAGAATTTCTCATTCTGATACATACGCACATACACACACATGCAGGTATTTTGAACTGTATTTTTAGGTCGTTTTAATACAATTCCAACACATTTTCATATTAGTCTGTCAAAGAAAATCTTCAAGATAACAAAGTTGCGTCAAAGATAAAGTAAAATAAAAATAATTAATAGCGTCAGACAAGCACATCACGTATTTTACGTGTTTTTAGTCTTTCGACAATTCCGGGATTCAAAAGGGTTCATTTTGCTTCCTCATAGAGGAAGCTTTGTTTTCGTGAAAAAATTTTTTTTCGAGATTTTCATGTCAGGACACTCAGAATGGTCTAAAACGTCGCGAAAAGTGGTTTAGAAAAATTGTCTGTATGTGTGTGTGTGTGTGCACAATTTTTTCTTAGCACGATCGCCGTCGCAATTTATAAGATATCGGGCTCAAATTCGAACCATGCGTACTTTTTCGTTAAACAAGGTACGGGATTGAATTTGGAGTTAATCCATCAAGGTTTTCAAAATTTATGGCATTTTGAATTTTTTGGAGAATGTCAGATCGGGATCTAACTCACGCAATTTTTATGATATCCGGCTCGAACTTGGACCAGAAGTGGACTGTTATCAAATAGTGTTTGGGATTAAATTTGGTGTCAATTCGTAGAAGGGTTCACAATTTATGGCATTTTTAAATTTTTTGACATTTTTGTGTTCGTGCTCTAACTTTCGCAATTTTTAAGATATCGAGCTCAAATTTAGTTCACAAGTAGACTGTTATTAAATAAAGTTTGGGAGTGAATCTGACGTCAATCCGTTAAGGAGTTTAAAATTTATGGCATTTTTTAATTTTTTGTTCGTGCTCTAACTTCCGCAATTTTTAAGATATCGGGCTCAAATTTGGTCCACAAGTAGAGTGTGGGTAAACTAAGCATCAGTTCGAATCTGGCGAGAATCTGTCAAGGGGTTCAAAACTAATGCCATTTAGAATTTTTTAAAACAAGGCTGCAAAGTAGAACTTTGCAAATTGCTTCCTCATTATTGTTGGATTTTTACAAAGCTTCCTCTATGAGAAAGCCAAAAAAGATTAACATGCTTCCTCATACAGATTTGTAAAAATCCAACAATAATGAGGAAACAATTTGCAAAGTTCTACTTTGCAGCCTTTTTTTGAAATACGCTGATGGCGAAATGAACAACACATTTTTAAAAATTATAAATTGCTACGAAGCATAGTATAAGTTGAGAGAAAAAAAAACAACTTTTCATCAATCATGTACCTGAAATAGCTCAGCGAGTAGCTGAATCTCTAAGTCACCAACAGTTAATCAGGGTCCTAAGAAAACAGCTTAAACTCTCGATAGAATTGAGCCGCGGATTTTTTAGGTAAGGATAGGTATAGGATTCCAATATATTGCATCGACTGTGAAAATCCTACGAATCGAAACCACCCGTGTCCAATCCACCGCAAAATCTTATTTGCAAACTAGTTCACCGGTGGTGTGTCATACAGAAAGTAGCCCTACTCGAAAAACTGTTACACGATTAAGGTTTCCTGATCCCTGCTGGTTGAGAAGACACTTAGAATCGCGGCCAGTAGCTTTTCAATAGGTCAAACCACTTCAGCCAGGATGACAGTCGATGGTAAACTCACCCCCGGTGTATATTTGAAATGCGATTTCCTGCATGGTTTGACTCGATCAAATAGCCGAGGGGCGTCTCTACTCTCTTCCTGTTTGCGCTCTCGAGATTTTCAGCACCTATAATTTTCCTCGTCCTCACCGCTTTTCTCTTTTTTTTCACTTTCGTGTACGACAATTCACTGTATTGCGTGAATGCGATTCAACGCAGGTGGGGCCCCTTTGAGGGTCCACCGTAATCTTTTTTTCATTGTCGAGGGGGCTCGAAACAGTTTTCCTTAGATCGTTTGTGTCCCTTTAGAGTTTCGAAGTCTTGCTTTGAGACACGATCAAGTACGACCGTCTGCTACCAATAAAAGATTTGAAGAGCCATCAATCGTATTTCTGTTTATAATTTACTGTATATAAACATCCACTTAATTAATTTCTCGTTAATGCAGTTGAGCAGCAAACTCCTGGTAACTTGACTGTGCTATATCTTACTTATTATCCTAAAAATACATTTTTCGACGGTGACCAATAAAATTGTTGCTATCGTTGACGATTTTAATATAGGCCTTACAGCAAAAGAAGTTCAAACATACAAATGAACGAAGTTTGGCTCTGAATCTACCGACTTGCGGCCATAATAATAATATACATACACTGAAAAAAAAAATGTCATTGATTCAATAAATCCATCGTTTGCGGGCTGCCAAAAACAAGCGTTATCAACTTAATTTGAATTCTAATTCCTCCAATTCCGTACGAGATCGAAGCAATAACTCTAAAATAAGCAAAATAATATTTTATTATTAGAACGTTAAATAAGATTGAATGAATAAGAATTAGAGTTAATTCAAAAATCTTTTGGCAGCCATTAAACGATGGATTTAATGAATCAATGACATTTTTTTTTCAGTGTATGCTTCTAATAGAGCCTGTAATCGAATAGAATGACCCAGCTACAAAATATCCACTCAAACATCCGACAATAGAATAGCCGATATAAAAATACTCCAGAAAGAAAATTATTCATGCCAAAACATCCCCAGAAAAAAGTCTCCCGGAAGACTCTGATTTTTTAGAATCGTTATCTTAGGTTCTGTTAGGTTAGTTCGGTTCCTTATCCACCATTCCTAAGGCTGCTTGATGCCCTTTAAAAAAATATTATACTTTTATATAAGGTAAAATGTTAATCTTACTATATTTTGTCGTGGATTGTTTTCTTTTTGAACATTTCGTTGTGGGATATTTTATCGCTGAGGTATTACTATTATCGAACCGGTAATAAAACGTATGGTTTTTGCGCTAATTACTTTTTATCTTATTTTAATTAATGATTAAGTTTTATCGTCGGTTTCTCCTGCGCTCGATGGGTCTCTTATACTTGATAACGTAATTTCTCTCTTGGATACATTGTTTAAAATATTTAAGGTAAAATTACTACACAGTGCAGAAAGCTCTTTTACATATACGGGTATAGAAAATTGACTACACGAGTGTAACGTAATAAAATTGATGTACAATTCTCTTAAATTTGTTACAAGAGTCGTATTAATTGATGAGCAGTATACTAAAATTGATGTACAGTTCCTAAATTTATTACAAAGGTTGTCTTTTTAATATATGCTAAATTCAATTTTACCACACATAAGTTCAATTTTTATTTTCTTTCAGTAAAAATACAACACATTAAATGACTACAGTACAGTATGTGAATTTACCAAATATTTTTTACAGTGTACTAACATAAATCAGCGCTGATTCCAGGAGTCTTCAATTATAGCATAATTCTGAAGAAAAAAAAATATATATATTTCTCATGTTCTGTTATAGTCAGATTTTCTAAATGTGTATCGCTTAGGGATTTATACATATATGCAACATTTTTTCTTTCCGAAAACAATTTCTGTTTCAGATATCTTTGCTGTGAAGTAGTAAATGAAAAGAGCAATGTAAATAAGAGTTTTTTTATATGCTACCTATGAATTAGAATTTTTATATGTCAGATTTTTGAAAACTGTAAAACTTTTACTATTTTCTTGGCTGGGACTAATTATAGCTCAACTGCCTTAAATTTCGTCAACTCTGCAAGATTCTCCTCTAGACGTTATAATTTATCATATCCCCAAATAGCGAAGGTTTCTTCCATCGTGGAGTTATACAGCACTGAACAGAAAATGGACCGTGTCGAAAACAAATTACGATAAATCGACGAACGATTAGTTGGATCGTTGTGAGGGCCGTGATCACTTCGGGTTTCCAGAGGGCTATATAGCCATGACTTAGCATATCTTTCGAGTTTTTACACTGGTATGTCGATGTTTCTTCGTCTTCTCATTTTCTCATCATCTTTCTCGTCGAGTTATTTACACAATAGGCAAAACTGCTGTCAAACCGGACAAAATGATGCAATGTACTTTGTAAAATGAAATATTAGCCCCCATACGTTTATCATTAACACGCAGAGATTAATTTTCAATTGTTACAAATAGCCAATACCTATTTGGAATCAACCTGAAAGAAAAATGGCGGCAGCATTCAAGTCGATCAAACTTTTGCAGGCCTTAGAACTGACCAATGCATAGTATTAATTAATGTTTTTTTTTTGTTAGCCTAACAAAACGATGGATTTATTGAATCAATGACATTTTTTTTCAATGTATGATTCAGATAGAGCCTATAATCGGATAGAATGTCCCAGCTACAAAATATCCACTGAAACATCCGATAATAGAATACCCGATATAAAAAAAATAGCCGATACCTATTTGGAATCCAATAAAAATAGCCAATACCTATTTGGAATCAACCTGAAAGAAAAATGGCGGCAGCATTCAAGTCGATCAAACTTTTGCAGGCCTTAAAATTCACCAATGCATAGTATTAATTAATGTTTCTTTTTTTGTTAGCCTAACAAAACGATTTTTGTTAGGCTAACAAAAAAAATTGGTTAGCCCAACAAAAAGATTTATCAGCATAGCAAAACTGATTCGTCAGCCTAACGTAACGATTTTTGTTGTCACCGTTTTATGTTGTCATGACACATAAATTTATCTCCGTGCAAGCTGAATTGAACGCGAAGAACCACGTGAATTAATTTTTGCAACCAAGTGAATTTGCTTTTCCAGCTAAGAAAATTGGTTATTCTAGACTAGTACATTAGTTACGCAGTCAAGTAAATTGGTTAAACCAGTTTAGTGAAATGATTCCTCCAACCAAGTAAGTTGGTTGTTCGAATTATTTAATCGTAGTTAACCCGATAAATAACTTGGTTCCTTTAATTAATCTAATCTTACCAAGTCGTTTTTTTCGTGGGCTTTGAAAAATGTTGACTTCCTCATAGAGGAAACTTTCAGTACTGTGATTCAAAAGTATAAGCCAGTAAACAATGTACGAGATTCTGTTTCACATCCTTTCTTTGAACACTTCAAGAAATTGAAGATATGGCACTTGATATGACATTAACTGTCCGAATGCTCACTTACCCATGTAAAAATCAGTCTGGGTATCCCAGTTTGAAACTCGATCCTGGTCGGGATTGGCTCGGGTTTCCATAAATGGGTTATCCAACTTGGAATCCGAACAGATCCCCAATAGATTGCCGGTTACGCACTCGATGACAGTTTATCATCGATTAGGATTTGCTAGGGTTACCCTAAGAGAGCCGTCCTATTTAGAATCGGGATGGATTCCGGATCGGGACCCAATTCTGAACGACGAGCTGTATTACCGTGCATCGGGATTTGTTAGGGTTACCCTAAGAGGGGTTCTATTTGAATTCTGAATAGAATCCTGATCGTCTTCCCATTACTCAACGATTTGTCCGGAACTAATTTTACTTCACCCTTAATGCAGTAAAATGTTGTAGAATACACGTACGAAAAACTTTTCCTTAACTCGCGTGATTGTAACAACGTGTGCAGTTCATGTTCCCCAGACGCGTTCTCGTCGCTGCCCATGCAGAAATTTCGACAGGGTTCCAGCGGGAATCAGCTTGGTATTCCCATCTTTCGATAAGGATCCAGGTGGATCCAGCCTAATATGCCCATTAGGGCTGTTCAAAAAAACATAATTTTCTTATAATCGGCTGCTCCTGAAATGCTGTATTGTTTATCACAAAAAAAAAAATGTTTTCGCGAAAGCTAGCAGTTGTACGATGATATTAAGTACTGCCGCATCAAGGCCAAAATTCATGAAAAGCGGCGATTTTTATAACTTCTTTTTACGCGGTGAAGCGCTCATAGAGATTGTAGTTGCTTTCGATAGACTATGAAATTGTGTAAAGGCAGAAACATGTTCGATAATGTTTAGTATTGCCGTATCGACATTGAAGTTACCAAAATCAAAAAATTAAATCCTTTAAAACATTGAAATATTCGTCTGTTCATCGACTATTTCGTGCGATTTCAAATGAAAAAATGGCTCTTCAAACGGGAGTCATGTATGATCATAATCATGATGATGATAAGCGATTTTCGAATTTTGAGAAACTGCGATATCGATGCGGCAGTACTAAATTTGATCATACAGGACTCCCGTTTCATCAGCCATTTTGTCATTTGAAAACGCGCGAAACAGTCGATGAGCAGATGAATATTTCAATGTGTTAAAGGATTTCATTTTTTATTTTGTTAACTTCAATGTCGATACGGCAGTACTAAACATTATCGAACATGTTTCTGCCTTTACACAATTTCATAGTCTATCGAAAGCAACCACAATCTCAATGAGCACTTCACCAAGTAAAAAAAAAATTTCTAAAAATCGCCGTTTTTAATGAATTTTGGCCTTGATGCGTCAGTACTTAATAACATCGCACAACTGCCAGCTTTCGCGAAAATATTTTTTTTGTGATAATCAATACATCATTTCTGGAGCAACCGATTATAAGAAAATTATGTTTTTTTGAACAGCCCTAATGCGCATCTAATGGCTGAAATCCAGTCAGTCATCAGAGAGGATCCCAGTTCGAGATCTCGATCGGAATCCAGTTTCCGCGCGTTACATCCCATGTCTCGAATCCGATCCGTTGACCGACTGGAATTGGACCGGAAGATGGGAATACCAGGCAGGATCCAGCTGGATCCCTGTCGAAATTTCTGCATGGGTAGGATCAAATTTGAAAAAAATTTGAGTTCTTGTAAAATCTGAATCAAAGTGCTAATACAACCAAGTATTAGTCTCCAAACGATTGGGATTTGTTGTGCAAAGATTTATTTTCTTCTCATCGTCACGTTCTCTCTTTCTGCTTCTTATTCCTCTTCTTCTTGTTGGTTTATATACTATATAGTATATTGCATCGGAGGTGGAATTAGATTAGCCTGGCGCACGATCCGATCAGCCGCGGTGATGTGATTAATCCCATCTCTCGCTTGGTATCGGCAGCGTATCGAGAATATACACTACTACTGCCTGGATTGTAGTAGTATCCTTTCTCGCTGCTTCTCTATAAACGAGAGAGGGTAAACGGGCTCTCCACTTCGTTCAGCAGCTTCTCGGCTCCTCGGATCGACCCAGAAAACCATCGCGAACACGCCCCAGAGTCCCGGTGAGGGTTGCATGCGAGAGAGCGAGCGGATCCGTGAGACGTGGCTCGCGGGATAAGCCTACGCTACGTTTCTTCGATAAATCGATTCTTGAATCACGATCATCCGGCAGCTTTGACCTGAACCGCTACTAATATTAACGGCATCCTGTATATACCTCGGCGTAGAATCTGTATTGCGATTAGTCGATCAATAAATATATATATATACTTTTATTTTTACACCAAGTACCACGAATATCTAACCCCAATTGGTCCATGGGATAATTGCACAATTTAATAGGACCGATCTAATTTTTTACTTAATTTATTAAATATTTCTTTCAGTAGAATCTGTATTGCGATTAGTCGATCAATAAATATATATATATTTTTTATTTTTACACCAAGTACCACAAATATCTAACCCCAATTGGTCCATGGGATAATTGCACAATTTAATAAGACCGATCTAATGTTTTACTTAATTTATTAAATATTTCTTTCAGTAGAATCTGTATTGCGATTAGTGATCAATAAATATATATATACTTTTATTTTTACACCAAGTACCACGAATATCTAACCCTAATTGGTCCAGGAGATAATTGCACAATTTAATAGGACCGATCTAATTTTTTACTTAATTTATTAAACATTTATATCAGTAGAATCTGTATTGCGATTAGTCGATCAATAAATATATATATACTTTTATTTTTACACCAAGTACCACGAATATCTAACCCCAATTGGCCCATGGGATAATTGCACAATTTAATAGGACCGATCTAACTTTTAACTTAATTTATTAAATATTTATTTCAGTAGAATCTGTATTGCGATTAGTCGATCAATAAATATATATATATATACTTTTATTTTTACACCAAGTACCACAAATATCTAACCCCAATTGGTCCATGGGATAATTGCACAATTTAATAGGACCGATCTAATTTTTTACTTAATTTATTAAATATTTATTTCAGTAGAATCTGTATTGCGATTAGTCGATCAATAAATATATATATATATTTTATTTTTACACCAAGTACCACGAATATCTAACCCCAATTGGTCCATGGGGTAATTGCACAATTTAATAGGACCGATCTAATTTTTTACTTAATTTATTAAATATTTCTTTCAGTAGAATCTGTATTGCGATTAGTCGATCAATAAATATATATATATTTTTTTTTATTTTTACACCAAGTACCACAAATATCTAACCCCAATTGGTCCATGGGATAATTACACAATTTAATAGGACCGATCTAATTTTTTACTTAATTTATTAAATATTTATTTCAGTAGAATCTGTATTGCGATTAGTCGATCAATAAATATATATATATTTTTTATTTTTACACCAAGTACCACGAATATCTAACCCCAATTGGTCCATGGGATAATTGCACAATTTAATAAGACCGATCTAATTTTTTACTTAATTTATTAAATATTTCTTTCAGTAGAATCTGTATTGCGATTAGTCGATCAATAAATATATATATACTTTTATTTTTACACCAAGTACCACAAATATCTAACCCTAATTGGTCCATGGGATAATTGCACAATTTAATAGGACCGATCTAATTTTTTACTTAATTTATTAAATATTTATTTCAGTAGAATCTGTATTGCGATTAGTCGATCAATAAATATATATATATTTTTTTTATTTTTACACCAAGTACCACAAATATCTAACCCCAATTGGTCCATGGGATAATTACACAATTTAATAGGACCGATCTAATTTTTTACTTAATTTATTAAATATTTATTTCAGTACATTGTGATCGTTCGTTAATGTTGAATAAAAAGATTATTTCAAAATGAAGCAATTATCATAACCAAATAAACTGTTATTCGATATTTTATTTATTTATAATTATGGGGTAAATAAAAATAAAAAACAAACACAAAACCTTTAGGAAAGAAAAACTATTTTGTTTGGCTAAATCAGAATTATTTTTACAAAAAGCATGTTTTTTCATATTTACTTGATGAAACTCTTCAAAGAATCTGATTTTTATTTTAAATATCTGAAATCATGGTTGAACCTTTCATGCAAATACATCCAGTTTCGTAATCAGCGAAAAAAATTAAATCAGAAAAACAATCAGAAGATCAGAAATTCATAGGAGTTCGATTCCAGGCTTAAAAACATATTTTAACTGGAAACACTATGAACAATTATTGTATCCCGATTACGCTATTTTTTTGTTCTGCAGTGTAAGGAGAGCGAAAAGAAGGCAACGCATCTCAAAAGAAAAAAGATCCGAGTTTCGAAAAGAGACGAGAGAAACAAAAAAGACCAACAAGACTTATTGTTTCTGTGGGAGGATCGCATGCATAACTCGAAGAAGCCGCCGCCGAAGCGTCTGTGCAGGTGTTAAAGGAACACTATGCTGCGGTGTGCGGTTGTTCGGAGCCGAATGTTGCTGGACCCGGAGGTGATGGAGGCGGAGGCTTCGATTTGCTGCCCAGGAGGCGAAGTAGAACCTCGCAAGGATATACACGCGCGAAAAGCAGAGAAAGAGAGAGAGGTCGAAAAAAACTCTCTACACAAAGGCGCAAGTTTCGCCAAGTAATCGTACCCATTAATAACGCCAAGTTGATCCACCTACTCCTCTGCAGAGCTGCAGATCCTCCTCGGCGACCCGCGATGCACCTCTTTGCGCGGTGAACGCCTGGACACCTTTCGAACCTCGTTATTATTATTTTTTTCTTGTTTTTCTGCACCTCAAGATGATCCCTTCGACATCCTTTTATTTTAATTGTTCGCGTTCAGCAACGCTTGTTAATATTATTTTCTTTATCTAGATGAAACTTTATCAAATAATTACTTCTTCTTTTCGTCGGTGTTGGATCAACGCCAAGAATTTTCATGGTAAATCGCCGAATAAGTTGATCATTTCTTCGGACTCCGGTGTTATTTTTTTCCTGGTTTTCTGAACCTTAAGCTGATTTCTTCCACATCCACTTATTTTAATTATTCGTGTTTACCAGGCGTTGTGATATTCATACCTTTTTAAACCGTTGTAAATTTTTTTTCTCATCTAGATAAATCTTTATTAAATAATTACGCCCTTTCTATAATACCTTTCTTTAGAATTGGATTAATACCAAGAATTTTCCTGGTAAATGGCCGAATAAGTTGATCACTTCTTCGGACTCCGGTATTATTTTTTTCCTGGTTTTCTGAACCTTAAGCTGATTTCTTCCACATCCACTTATTTTAATTATTCATGTTTACCAGTCGTTGTGATATTCATTCTGTTTTAAACCCTTGTCAATACTTTTTTCTCGTCTAGATAAAACTTTATCAACTAATTACGCCTTCCTTTCTTTAGAATTGGATTAACACCACGAATTTTCCTGGTAAATGGCCGAATAAGTTGATCACTTCCTCGGATCCCGGTATTATATTTTTTTCCTGGTTATCTGTACCACAAGATGATCCCTTCCACATCCTTTTCTTTTAATTGTTCGCGTTCACCATCGCTTGTTAATTTTTTTTTCTTTATCTAGATGAAACTTTATCAAATAATTACTTCTTCTTTTCGTCGATGTTGGATCAACACCAAGAATTTTCCTGGTTAATCGCCGAATAAGTTGATCACATCTTCGGACTCCGGTATTATTTTTTTCCTGGTTTTCTGAACCTTAAGCTGATTTCTTCCACATCCACTTATTTTAATTATTCATGTTTACCAGTCGTTGTGATATTCACTCCGTTTTAAAGATAACCCCTTATAAAATAATGCCTCATTAATTTTCTTCGACAAAGAAGTCGATCATTTCCTTGGCGACTATTATGAATATTTCTCTCCTGTTTTTCCGAATCCAAAATGATCCCTTCTGCATCTTTTTATTTTTATTGTTCGCGTTCAGCAATGCTTGTTAATATTATTTTCTTTATCTAGATGAAACTTTATCAAATAATTACTTCTTCTTTTCGTCGGTGTTGGATAAACACCAAGAATTTTCCTGGTAAATCGCCGAATAAGTTGATCACTTCTTCGGACTCCGGTATTATTTTTTCCCTGGTTTTCTGAACCTTAAGCCGATTTCTTCCACATCCACTTATTTTTATTATTCATATTTACCAGTCGTTCTTTCCGTTTTAAAGATAAGCCCTTATAAAATAATGCCTCCTTATTTTTCTTCGTCGAAGAAGTCGATTATTTCCTTGGCGACTATTATGATTATTTCTCTCCTGTTTTTCCGAATACAAAATGATCCATTCGACATCTTTTTATTTTAATTGTTCGCGTTCAGCAACGCTTGTTAATATTATTTTCTTTACCTAGATGAAACTTCATCAAATAATTACTTCTTCTTTTCGTCGGTGTTGGATGAACACCAAGAATTTTCCTGGTTAATCGCCGAATAAGTTGATCACATCTTCGGACTCCGGTATTATTTTTTTCCTGGTTTTCTGAACCTTAAGCTGATTTATTCCACATCCACTTATTTTAATTATTCATGTTTGCCAGTCGTTGTGATATTCAGTCCGTTTTAAAGATAACCCCTTATAAAATAATGCCTCATTAATTTTCTTCGACAAAGAAGTCGATCATTTCCTTGGCGACTATTATGATTATTTCTCTCCTGTTTTTCCGAATCCGAAATTATCCCTACCGCATCCTCTTTTTTTAATTGTTCGCGTTCACCAACGCTTGTAAATGTTTTTTTCTCATCTAGATAAAACTTTATTAACTAATTACGCCTTCCTTTCTTTAGAATTGTATTAACACCAAGAATTTTCCTGGTAAATGGCCGAATAAGTTGATCACTTCCTCGGATCCCGGTATTATTTTTTTTTTCCTGGTTATCTGTACCTCAAGATGATCCCTTCCACATCTTTTTATTTTAATTATTCGCGTTCAGCAACGCTTGTACATTTTTTTTTCTTTATCAAGATGAAACTTTATCAAATAATTACTTCTTCTTTTCGTCGGTGTTGGATCAACACCAAGAATTTTCCTGGTTAATCGCCGAATAAGTTGATCACATCTTCGGACTCCGGTATTATTTTTTTCCTGGTTTTCTGAACCTTAAGCTGATTTCTTTCACATCCACTCATTTTTATTATTCATGTTTACCAGTCGTTGTGATATTCATTCCGTTTTAAAGATAAGCCTGTATTATTTTTTTGTCTTTGTTCTCTTTCTTTTAGCTGTGCCAAATTAAACTCACAAAAATATTAACGGAATTCATTGGATTGAATTCGATTATTCAGTATGTAATTGTAAATAATTTGAATATTAATGACTCAATGTAAATAATGTGGTTGTAAATAATTTAACTGTAAATAATTTAAATGCAAAGGATTCAATTGTAAATAATTTAACTATCAAAAATTATCACATCTTCTCTTGAACCATTTTTCTTCGCTATTAGATCAATCTGGGGAACCTTCAAGGGTAATGGTGCGTTAAATAATGAAGTTCAAAGGCCAGTGTGTGCGATCAGTCATAATCTATTGCATGAACCCATTTAGGATGCAAATAGTAAAACAATTAGCTTTTGACAATTATCTTTCAGTAACACGAGGCTCAGGCCACTTCGAATTCCACCTCACAGTCACAAATAAATATCATTTCATCACATTCCAATAATTCATTATCATCAATAGACTCACGAACGATTCCTAATGTATGGTTTTCATCATTTCATTACGATTACATAAATCCAATTTACATTATAATTGCATGACCATTTCATTATAATTTTATCAGTAATTTTCATTATCATTTCATTATAATTTCATAAATAATTTTAATTATCTTTGCATGATCATTTCATTATAATTTCATAAATAATTTTAATTATCTTTGCATGACCATTTCATTATAATTTCATAAATAATTTTAATTATCTTTGCATGACCATTTCATTATAATTTCATAAATAATTTTAATTATCTTTGCATGATCATTTTATTATAATCTCATAAATAATTTTCATTCATTCTCCTATTTCATAAATAAATAATCCGCAATAAACAATTTCCATTAATAATTCTTCATGAATAATTTCTATTAATCATTCTCATCCGTCAATAACTTCCAACAATAACTCTCCAACATAATTCCCATACACACAGGCACACTTTATAATCGGTAAATAAACGGTGACTTAGCTGAGCGTTTGACATTGAGTCGGCGCGAAGACGTTGCGTCCTATAGGCTCAGCATGTGGAGCGCGGCGTGCGGAGAGTAAACAGAGTCTGCCCCAACGGACTCTACGGCCAATTTGAATCTCGCCCGTCGAACGGTATTTCTCTCAATAAGTCCTTAGATTGTTTTAAGAAGGCTCAAAATTCCCGTATTAGAGCAATTTCCCCATAATGACTCCCGTAGAATGTGTAGGTGGAAATTGGAGCGCAGCGCGCGTGCAAATCGTATATCTTGAATTATTTTTATGGCCAATTCGGGGCCTATCCTCTTAATTTCTCTTATTTTTCGAGAAAATATATATAATTTTAAAATAGAGGTAGAGACCAAAAAAAAAACCCAGCCACCGGTCGTCCTGTGTAAAAGTAAAAGAAGACCGATGTAAAGGACGGCCATGTGGCTGCTACCAATTGCCAATAGCAACGTTAAGAAAAATGCGTTTGTTTTTAAAAAAGTAAAGCACCAAAAATACCTGCTTTTAATCCAGGAGGCAGATTCACTTCAAATAAAGTGCTATTTTATTGGATTACTTCCAAAAAATGAATAAATCACAAAAGATGAGCGTTTCGATTGTCGAGCACATGCGCTCGACTCTCTGGTGAACCGGTGACTGGGATGAGGCAATCGCGAATTTTCGGCAGATCGCCGTTACCTTAGGGCGTACCGGTAGCACGCGACAGGTGTTAAGGCTAACGCGCGCGGTCAACGGAGTAACGAGAGCCGCTGGATGCCGAAAATTAGAGCACTTGCGGGCGAGCGCGAGTGGACAAATTACGCTCCGCGCGCTACCATACCGGCTATCGTGTGACGCATAAGCGATCCGCTACAAGCCCTTATAAAATAATGCCTCATTAATTTTCTTCGATGAAGAAGTCGATCATTTCCTTGGCGACGATTTATTTATTTTTTTATTTTTTTTATTCATTATATACGGGCGTACCCATTATAATTATTTCTCTCCTGTTTTTCCGAATCCAAAATGATCCCTTTTGCATTCTCTTATTATAATTATTCGCGTTCACCAAGGCTTGTAAATTTTTTTTTTTCATCTAGATAAAACTTTATTAACTAATTACGCCTTCCTTTCTTTAGAGTTGGATTAACACCAAGAATTTTCCTGGTAAATGGCCGAATAAGTTGATCACTTCCTCGAACCCCAGTATTATATTTTTTTCCTGGTTTTCTGTACCTCCAACTGATTTTCTCTACTTCCATTTATTTTAATTATTCATATTTACCAGTCTATGTGATATATATTCCTTTTTTAAGATAAGGCCTTCTGTAATAATACCTCGAAGCTGGATAAACACACTGAGAAGAATAACCAACAACTTTCCTTATAAATCGTCGGAGAAGTCGATCACTTCTTTGGCGATTATTATGATTATTTCTCTTCTATTTTTCCGAACCCAACCTGATCCCGTTCACATTCTCTCATTTTAATTGCTCGTGATCGATAGCCATTTTATTTACTTATTTTTTCTTTTTCTAGATGGGAATTTATAAAATAATGCCTCGTTTATTTCCTCGGAGCTGAATCGACACACTCTGAAGTATGAAAAGGACACCCAGGAACTTTCCTCGTAAATCGTCGAAGAAGTCGATCACTTCCTCGACGAACCGTAACATCGACGATCGAAAGCCGAGATGGAAAGTTTTTCCTGGCTGGAGAGGATCACCCCGCCCTGAGGACATATATACGATCGATCGGATCGATTCCGATAGTATGGCTCTTCGCTCTTCGAAAACGAGATTACTATAGGGCACGGTAAATATCTGCTGAACGAGATCGCTTGGCACGCCTCGACGCTCGTTTCCTCCGAGAGTTAAGTGTATCGTCGTTCCGGGGGTTTTGCCGATAGGATCTGAGGAGAAATACCATGCGAGTGGACAGTAGCCAAGAGAAAGTGCCTGATGGCCTCGTTGTCTTCTGTATTATTTGAAGAATGAAAAATGCACTCGGTGTGGCCTAAGCGTTGCTTCAAAATCCGTCGGTGTCTAAAGCACTGACTAATTAGAAGAATCGACCGCGAAGAAGAAACGCGAGCCGCTTGGTCAATCTCGAGAGCGAGCCAAGAAGCCAACAATAACGAGTATATCGCACAGTGCGGAACACGATTCGTGCGTGTCAGTCTCAATGAACGTGCGTGCTCGCATTAATCCACTACTTCAAATAGGAATCAACGAGCTGCTGACACACGCTCTGACAACAGATGCGTCGCGAGGATGTGAAGGAATCTAGGCTTTTCACTGTGACGTGATCCACAGAGGTTAATTATTATTGCGATTACTGTAGTCTGACTTTGTCGTGATAAAAATATACTTTTTGGTTTCGTTTAATCTGTGAAAAATTGCTGTTTCTATCTTGATTTCAGTATTTGCGTTTGGAGATAAGCGTTTTGTTCTGATATGCAATAGAGTTGTATTTTTTAATGGGTAATTTGTAAACGTTGCGCCATCAATATTTAACGTGTTGAGGAAAAGACTCGAAGTTTTTATGCAGAAACTCATAATCGAAATTTAATATACAATTCTTTTTCAGAAAATCAGTGGATAAAATATGCGAGATATTTTATCCACTGATTTTCTTATATTTTCGATATAAATATTGTTGTCATTTTATTCATTCCGTAAATGGCTGTCGTACCAATGTGAAGATGATATTCGTCGACGAACAACTTCAGGCATTTTGACAGTTCTAAAATGATTTTTAAAAAAATCGTGACTTTTTCCCTTTCTGATTTCAGAATTTATAGATCCGACTTTTGGTCGGAAAATTCAACCTAAAGAACCTAAATATTTTTTTCTTCAAGTTATCGAATTTTGGTCTTCACTATCGATCTCAAGTCGCATATTGTTCCTCGGAAAATACTGGTTACATGCCTTTTTACAATGATTTAAAAAAAAAGTGACTTTTTTCCGTTTCTGGTTTCAGAATTCACAGATCCTACTTCCGGTCGGAAAATCCGAACTAATTTTAAAAAAATGATATTGTAATGGTAGTATAATTTCCAACCATGTACTACTTCTAATAGCAATTCAAGAAACTAATAAAATGACACGTGTTCGAATTGAAATTACAAGTTATTTAATCAACGATCTTCTCTTAAAAATGTAATCTGTAAAAGTCACAGTACGCTAATAAAAATTTTAATACCGAGATACTTTTCCAGTAAATTTAAAGCAAATTATTAAAATTCAAGTACTTCTACTGTAAAATTGAAGTAAATTATTGAATGTGCCATACATAATTGTACATTATACTTATATATTAAATTTAATATACTAGTTTATACATAAAAACTTCCAGTAAAAGGACATTGAATTTAAAGTAGAATTTTTTTACAGTGCTGTATTGTACTTAATTTTTGGGCACTGGAATTATATGAAAAAAAAAGTGCTGTTGAACCGTTAATCCGATCATTTTTTGATAGGCATTTTGATAATGTTTTGAAAAGCAACTGGCTACTCTGGGTTGTTTAAGTTTTTTTCTTTTATTGTTATATTATCATTTGATATTGTTATATTATCATATTATCATATGATATATCCTCCCAGTATAGTTAGACGTTCTTTCTATTCGAAAAATCGATGATCTCATAATTTACTCAAGAATTTTTTAATCACTATTCAAATTAATGACACTCGGTCACTGGCGAGGGTTGATTCCTAAAACCAAATTTTTAATTCTTCTCTAAATTCTGAAAAATCTTCTCTAAAAGTTTTCATTTTTGAGAAAACCAAAATATAATTAGATTTTTTCAAAACTGAAAAAATATTTTCTGCCTAATATGATGAAAAATCAATGTCTGATTTTTCTCATAGGTAAAAACCTGTGTTATACGGTTCAATAGAAAAAATGTGGAACCAATGATTTTACTTTACAATCTTTACTTAAAAATTTCAAGAAATCAAACAGTTTTTTGTAAATTAGCGGTGTTAATGGTAATAATTGCTAATATAAAAAATGCGTTTGTGGAAAAAAAGTGAACCCAATATCACAAAAATAGAAATACCAGAAAAACTGCAGCTTCTTCATCGATTTTCGTCACATGTAATCCCAAATTTTATTTAATGATAATCCAAGTACTATGAGTCACTTATGTAAGCTAGTTGTTATCAAATAAATTGTTGGACAAACACAAAAAGAATGTTTATTCATAAATCGACAGAGAAGTTCATTTTTTATCGTCACTGTTAGAAAAAACTAGAAGTTTTTATGCATAAACTCGTAATCGAAATTTAATATACAATTGTGGTATAAAATTCATGTACTTTTCCAGTAAAATTAAAACAAATTATTAAAATTCACGTTCTTTTACTATAAAATTGAAGTAAATTAATGAATGTCCCATACCATACATATTACATTACACTTGTATATTAAATTTAATATGCAAGTTTATGCATAAAAACTTCCAGTAAAACTGCATTAAATTTCAAGTAAATTTTTGTCACAGTGTTAGACATCAAGATAGCCATTGATCGTTTTCTTATTTATTTTGTAGGCTCCGTGACCGATTTCCGAAAATACGTGTGATATCGATTGAGATGCATGGTGTGCATCGTCAAGAAATCGTTTGTCTCTTATCCAGGGTGGATATAGATGGAGAAACGAGTGATTTTCCTTGTAGAATAAAAATAAGAGGACCCTCGTGCAATGTTCCCCGTCGAAAGTCTTGCGTCCACTCATCCCTGACACTCTTCTTCTGTCGGGATGCTCAAATCCTTCCATCGATTCCTGATTTATTCCCAGGGGGTCCAGCAAGGAATCAAGTATGGGATACCGTCGGTGTATGTAGCTTCGTCCAAATCCCCATTTTCACACTCGACGTGACGCGCTGACCCCTAAGGCTCGCGTTTGACCCCCCTTGGATCGTCCGGCTAGCGAGATACCCGCCGAGCTTATATACACGTTATACTTTCGCCTAACTCGCACTCGATCCCGTGATGGAGTGTCGTTCGACTTGGACCCTTCCTGCGAATTCGTGTTTCGAAGAATCACTTCCGTCCCGTCGACTCGAAATCTTTCCTGAAATGTCCTGTGATCACCGGTCACAGATTAATGGCCCTTGAAATGATCACTGCTAGTGTATTTATACTACCTAATAGAGAAAACTGTAAAAAATTGAAGGAATTGTTATATCCCATAGTATATATTAAATTTACAAACTCCGTATAAAAGAGGGTGGGGTTCAAGAAAGCGAATGATCAAAATAGCGAATGGCTAAAATAGGGAATTCCATAATAATGGATATTCTAAATTCAGACGTTCATTATATTTAAATTCGCTATTACAGCCATTCGCTATTTCAGCCATTCGCTACTTCAGCCATTCGCTATTTCAGCCATTCGCTATGTCAGCCATTCGCTATTTCAGCCATTCGCTATTTCAGATATTCGCTATTTCAGCCATTCGCTTTTTCAGCCATTCGCTATGTCAGCTATTCGCTATTTCAGCCATTCGCTATTTCAGCCATTCGCTATTTCAGCCATTCGCTATTTCAGCCATTCGCTATTTCAGCTATTCGCTATTTCAGCCATTCGCTATTTCAGCCATTCGCTATTTCAGATATTCGCTATTTCAGCCATTCGCTATTTGAGCCATTCGCTATTTCAGCCATTCGCTATGTCAGCCATTTGCTATTTCAGCCATTCGCTATTTCAGATATTCGCTATTTCAGCCATTCGCTTTTTCAGCCATTCGCTATGTCAGCCATTCGCTATTTCAGCCATTCGCTATTTCAGCCATTCGCTATTTCAGCCATTCGCTATTTCACCCATTCGCTATTTCTGCCATTCGCTATTTCAGATATTCGCTATGTCAGCCATTCGCTATTTCAGCCATTCGCTATTTCAGATATTCGCCATTTCAGATATTCGCTATTTCAGCCATTCGCTATTTCAGGAATTCGTTATTTCAGCCATTCGCTATTTCAGCCATTCGCTATTTCAGCCATTCGCTATTTCAGCCATTCGCTATTTCAGCCATTCGCTATTTCATCCATTAGCTATTTCAGCCATTCGCTATTTCAGCCATTCGCTATTTCAGATATTCACTATGTCAGCCATTCGCTATTTCAGCCATTCGCTATTTCAGATATTCGCTATTTCAGCCATTCGCTATTTCAGCAATTCGCTATTTCAGCTATTCGCTATTTCAGCCATTCGCTATTTCAGCCATTCGCTATTTCAGCCATTCGCTATTTCAGCCATTCGCTATTTCAGCCATTCGCTATTTCAGCCATTCGCTATTTCAGCCATTCGCTATTTCAGCCATTCGCTATTTCAGCCATTCGCTATTTCAGCCATTCGCTATTTCAGCCATTCGCTATTTCAGCCATTCGCTATTTCAGCCATTTGCTATTTTGGTCATTCTCTATTTTGACCCCCATCCGTATAAGAAATAGAAAGTAATATCAGTTATGTAATAAATTTACTATACATATCGGAAATTTAAAAAATACAAAGGAATATTCATAAACGCGACGTTCAAAATGACAATAATTGTATATTAATGAGGCGATTCGTAAGGAGGCGCTTTAAAACTAATATACATGTTTGTGAAAATAATGTCCGATTATAAAATCAGTATATGTTTTTATATAAAAATTAGTCCTTTCTTATAACTTAAATTTTGAGAACTCGCATTGATAGTTAAAACGTTAGAAACTTCGAAGTTTCGTCCGCAATTATCTTTAAAATAATATACGTTGCGAATATCAAAAGACTTGTTTGAAAATTGAAATACGGCCATTGAAAATTAACAAGTTTGTTCTTCTACATATTCGACTAAAATTAAGTGTGTAGATCCAAAGGTATATTTTTGACAAATCGTCATGAAATAAATCATTAATCCGACATATGTAAATATAGATATAAATGTTTTTCGAGTACCATTTAACAGATTTTATAATCACTTAAGAGCAAGTTTATTCCGATTTTTTTTTCAGATGAAAAAATTTCATTTATTAAAACTATTTGAATTTTAGAAGATGAAAATACTAGGAGGTGTTTATTAGTTTTTTTATGTAAGATTAAGTTTACGTTCCTTTTTTAAATAAACAAAGTCGTTTCGTTAGAGCAAGATAATTAAATTTATTTTGTTTTGATAAAATTGGACTTTTTTCTATTTTACTTAAAATTGCACAGCCTTTACAAGGATGTGTATGTAATTCGCACAACATTCGACAATGTCTAAAAATATTAAATCAATTTAAAAAAATGGACTTATCAACGAAATTGTGTGAAAATTGTCTAATTATCTGAAATAGATAAAAACGGTTATTTCGAATTTTGTTAACGTGTCATCGACTTTTCTGTGGACTCCATACTCACTCCTGTAAACTCTGTCAAATTTTAAACGAAGCAAATGTCCGATTAGGCGCATACAAAACAAATTTTATCATTTTCCTAAACAAATTCAAACTTGTTCAGTTAAAAAAAAATGTTAAAGGTTTATCACTATTTCATACAAGACACCATTAAAAATGAATACAGACCTTTCCAATTGCACGGAGAAAAATGCTTGATTGGGCTTACTAAGATTTTGGTTAAAAATTTTACCAAGAAAAATTTGGTAGGCGCAACCAAGTTATTGATTAGGCGTACTAAATACTTGGTTGTCTTACCAAATCCTTCATGGTTATGTTAGATAGTAACTTCACTGTTAGAAAAGCCTGGAAGTTTTTATGCATAAACTCGCCATTGAAATTTATTACAGAATTGTGGTATAAAATTCATGTACTTTTCTAGTTAAATTAAAGCAAATTATTAAAATTCAAGTATTTCTACTGTAAAATTAAAGTAAATTATTGAATGTGCTGTACCATACATTAATTTTCCATTACACTTGCGTATTAAATGTAATATACTAGTTTATGCATAAAAACTTCCAGTAAAGTACATTAAATTTCAAATAGATTTTTTTACAGTGTTGGTTGTGCCTACCAGCTTTCTTGATAACATTTTAACCAATTTTTTGGTAATTCTAACTAAGCTTTTTTTGAGTGTGGGTGAAAACAAAGGGAAATTGATTTTGCTGCTAGAAATATGAATGTCTAAGTCTCAAGCTAAAAGTTAAAATGTGGGAGTGATGGCGGGGAGATAATACGCAGTGCAAGATCGTGAGAAGCTTTCTCCAGAAATGGAACAAGTTTTGGCCGATGGTTCGTGATCCTCAAACGGGATTACGCAAATCCCGGTCACTTTTATAGGAAAGCCATCTACTGTATTCTCGTAGTGGGTAGGGGAGTTCTCTACTTCACCGCCTCGTTTTCCGTTCTCCCTCACAGACACACAGTCTTCACTGTATACTTTTTATTTATTTCTTCCCTCTCACGTTTTCTATCTCTACTGACTGGTGGCCGTATCGCAGCGCAAAGGGTCACCCCCGACTTACGGCAGCTGGCCCCAGGACTTAACTTCGCATCGAAATTAAATTCACCGTGAAATGAAACCGACTTGTACTACAAACGACAATAGACTCGCGGGGATTTACGTGGACGGATTTGCGGGGATCATGCCGCGTTTTTGACATGAACGGATCGCGCGCCAAGGAGTCGCACGGAAATTCCAGAGGAAAGATCACCTCTGGTCTACCGAAATGATCGACTTTCAGGGATGCACCTGGTTTTATTAAATCTCGACTGTTAGCCAACCAAAAGTTGCAAAGTAGAACTTTGCACATTGCTTCTTCATTAATTTTGCTTCCTCATAGAGGAAGCTGTTTTCGTGAAAATTTTTTTTTTCGAGATTTTCATGTTAATACACTCAGAATGGTCCAAAACATCGAGAAAAGTGATTTAGAAAAAATGTCTGTATGTGTGTGTGTGTGTGTGTATGTGTGTGTGTGTGTGTGTGTATGTGTGTGTGTATGTTACACAATCGAAAAATGTAAACCTTTATAACTCGGGAATGCCTTGAGATATCAAGCTGAAATTTGGACCATAGATAGAGGGATCAAGTCTCATCGTCCATGCAAATTTTTGTTAAAATCCACTTCATCGTTAAATTATTACGCGTTTTTTAATTTTTTGAAAAATGTCTGTTTACGCGATAACTCTTTCAATTTTCGAGATATTGATCTAAAAATTGGTATGAATTTGAGCTTTCATATGCCGGTGATCGCTATTGAATTTGGTTAAGATCGGTTGAGCCGTAAAAATTTTATGATGTTTTGAATTTTTCAAAAAATTGACATTATCGCTCTATTGTAACTTTTGCAAAACTTAAGATAGCGAGCTCAAGTTTTGTATATAAATAAAACAATGTTCAGCCATTATATATGTATAATTTAGTGACGAACGGTATGAAATTTTTGATTTTATGGAATGTTGAATTATTTTTAAAAATATACATTATCACATTCACTTCGGAAACGCTCTAATAATCACGAAATAACGCAATAACGAAATAGAAAAAGCGAATCCACAACATGTATATTTATCTAATTAAAACAAGGATGCAAAGTAGAACCTTGCACATTGCTTCATCATTATTTTTCGCGTTTTACAAAGCTTCCTCTATGAGGAAGCCAAAAATTGAATAACATACTTCCTCATAGAGGTAGCTTTGTAAGAAGCGAAAAATAATGAGGAAGCAATGTGCAAGGTTCTACTTTGCATCCTTTTTTATTTTTCACAAAGTCGCCTCTATGAGTAAGCTTATTTATTATTTTTGGCTTTGAGCCATAGAGGAAGCTTTGTAAAAAATGAAAATGACTGAGGAAACAACGTAGAAAGTTCTACTTTGCACTTTGAAAAATTCAAAGTCACATAAAATTCAAACTGCTTTGCCAATCGAGACCAAATTTTGTAGGTAACAGCACTGATTGTTATTTTTCATCTGTAGAAAATTTCAATTGATTTGGTGAGATTTGATGTGAGTTAGAACAAAACGAATATTTTTACAAAAATTCAAAATCCCATAAAAACTGAAATTTTTTTGCAGATTCATTCCAAATTCAATATCGATCCTCCGTTAATATAGCTTTGTTTATAAAAAATTATTTAGCGCAATAGCTAAAAATTTGCGGATACTAGAGAGCGTACAGACATTTTTCGAAAGGTGCAGTCAAATAAAATTTGAACGTATTTTTGAATTTTTTTTTCATTACCACAAAAAAAGCTATCGACCTGCTTCACATGTTTGCTAAATTTCAGTTCGATTGTTAAAGCTGTTTTTGAGATATATAAGTTTGAATTTTGAGTGACGATCACAACGCACATCCATCCTTTTTTTCTAAATCTCTTGTCTCGACGTTTCAGACCATTTTGAGTGCACTGACATAAAAAACTCGAAAAAAATATTCGAAAAGAAAGCGGAAATTATGCGTTTCGCCGGTTTGACGTGAATTGGCGCTTTTTCGATGTCAAATATTTTGGTCAATTATTATTTTTTATTTATACACTCGCTAACTGCCAATATGGCATATTTTCTACATCGAATGCACAGCTATTTTTCACAAATTAAAAAAAATTGTAATTCAAATATTATGGACAAAAAGTAAATTTTACTTAATAATGCATCCTACATTTTGATTTCACAAACAAAACTCGATTAATACGTAAAATTAAAAAAATTAACTTTTCTTAAATTGAAAGTGTCATTTTCCATTTCTCTGATTCAGAATAGTGTCCAACATTTGAGGAATCAATTTTTTTGTTGGTTTTGGCTGGTAA
Source organism: Ephialtes manifestator (assembly GCA_963970395.1). NCBI lineage: Eukaryota > Metazoa > Arthropoda > Insecta > Hymenoptera > Ichneumonidae > Ephialtes > Ephialtes manifestator. The sequence goes on along the minus strand of OZ019975.1, from coordinate 26,080,632 downwards.
AAGATTCAACATGTTCAAATAAAAAATAAAATAATTTATATATTTTTGTGACTATATATATGAATAATTACGTTAGCAAAAGATAATCTTTGATTGAGAAAAAAAAACATTACTTTAAGCTATTAATAATTATTAAAATAAGAAAAATATATCTGATAAATAATTGGTCATAATTATTAATTTTGCAAAACATTTTCAACCCATTTCCATTCAACTGGTATCCACTATTAAAAATGGGCAGTATTCAACATAAACGTTAGTACAATTATTATTCTGTCAAAAAAATAAAGAATACATATTCTAAACAAGAATAAAAAAAATAATAATTTAGAATAATCTGTTCCAATGTATGTTGAGATTTTATAAAAACTCCACACAACTATTTCATCAGAATAGTAAGTCCAGTAATTTTTCATACGTTTTCCTCTCTGATTGAAGATGATAAAATATTCATTTCTTACTTACTATAATTAATTTCAAACAGACTTTAATACCAGGAAACGAATGTTACATTATATGCGGTAATAGCAGAATATATGTCGAATCATTATTGAGAAATATCTAAATACCAGCAAGAAAATAATTCCTATTCTCGGTGCCTCAAAGAGATTCAACATGTTCAAATAAAAAATAAAAGAATTTATATACTTTTGTGACTATATATATGAATAATTACGTTAGCAAAAGATAATCTTTGATTGAGAAAAAAAACATTACTTTAAGCTATTAATAATTATTAAAATAAGATAAATATATCTGATAAATAATTGGTCATAATTATTAATTTTGCAAAACATTTTCAACCCATTTCCATTCAACTGGTATCCACTATTAAAAATGGGCAGTATTCGACATAAACGTTAGTACAATTATTATTCTGTCAAAAAAATAAAGAATACATATTCTAAACAAGAATAAAAAAAATAATAATTTAGAATAATCTGTTCCAATGTATGTTGAGATTTTATAAAAACTCCACACAACTATTTCATCAGAATAGTAAGTCCAGTAATTTTTCATACGTGTTCCTCTCTGGTCGAAGATGATAAAATATTCATTTCTTACTTACTATAATTAATTTCAAACCGATTTGAATACCAGGAAACGAATGTTACATTATATGCGGTAATAGCAGAATATATGTCGAATCATTATTGAGAAATATCTAAATACCAGCAAGAAAATAATTCCTATTCTCGGTGTCTCAAAGAGATTCAACATGTTCAAATAAAAAATAAAATAATTTATATACTTTTGTGACTATATATATGAATAATTACGTTAGCAAAAGATAATCTTTGATTGAGAAAAAAAACATTACTTTAAGCTATTAATAATTATTAAAATAAGAAAAATATATCTGATAAATAATTGGGCATAATTATTAATTTTGCAAAACATTTTCAACCCATTTCCATTCAACTGGTATCCACTATTAAAAATGGGCAGTATTCGACATAAACGTTAGTACAATTATTATTCTGTCAAAAAATAAAGAATACATATTCTAAACAAGAATAAAAAAAATAATAATTTAGAATAATCTGTTCCAATGTATGTTGAGATTTTATAAAAACTCCACACAACTATTTCATCAGAATAGTAAGTCCAGTAATTTTTCATACGTGTTCCTCTCTGGTCGAAGATGATAAAATATTAATTTCTTACTTACTACAATTAATTTCAAACAGACTTGAATACCAGGAAACGAATGTTCCATTATATGCGGTAATAGCAGAATATATGTCGAATCATTATTGAGAAATATCTAAATACCAGCAAGAAAATAATTCCTATTCTCGGTGCCTCAAAGAGATTCAACATGTTCAAATAAAAAATAAAATAATTTATATACTTTTGTGACTATATATATGAATAATTACGTTAGCAAAAGATAATCTTTGATTGAGAAAAAAAACATTACTTTAAGCTATTAATAATTATTAAAATAAGAAAAATATATCTGATAAATAATTGGTCATAATTATTAATTTTGCAAAACATTTTCAACCCATTTCCATTCAACTGGTATCCACTATTAAAAATGGGCAGTATTCGACATAAACGTTAGTACAATTATTATTCTGTCAAAAAAATAAAGAATACATATTCTAAACAAGAATTTAAAAAATAATAATTTAGAACAATCTGATCCAATATATGTCAAGATTTTTTTAAAAACTCCACACAACTATTTCATCAGAATAATAAGTCCAGTGATTTTTCATACGTTTTCCTCTCTGATTGAAGATGATAAAATATTCATTTCTTACTTACTATAGTTAATTTCAAACAGACTTGAATACCAGGAAACGAATGTTACATTATATGCGGTAATAGCAGAATATATGTCGAATCATTATTGAGAAATATCTAAATACCAGCAAGAAAATAATTCCTATTGTCGGTGCCTCAAAGAGATTCAACATGTTCAAATAAAAAATAAAATAATTTATATACTTTTGTGACTATGTATATGAATAATTACGTTAGCAAAAGATAATCTTTGATTGAGGAAAAAAACATTACTTTAAGCTATTAATAATTATTGAAATAAGAAAAATATATCTGATAAATAATTGGTCATAATTATTAATTTTGCAAAACATTTTCAACCCATTTCCATTCAACTGGTATCCACTATTAAAAATGGGCAGTATTCGACATAAACGTTAGTACAATTATTATTCTGTCAAAAAAATAAAAAATACATATTCTAAACAAGAATAAAAAAAATAATAATTTAGAATAATCTGTTCCAATGTATGTTGAGATTTTATAAAAACTCCACACAACTATTTCATCAGAATAATAAGTCCAGTGATTTTTCATGCGTTTTCCTCTCTGATTGAAGATGATAAAATATTTATTTCTTACTTACTATAATTAATTTCAAACAGACTTGAATACCAGGAAACGAATGTTACATTATATGCGGTAATAGCAGAATATATGTCGAATAATTATTGAGAAATATCTAAATACCAGCAAGAAAATAATTCCTATTCTCGGTGCCCGATGAAAGAATTATTATTTGATATCGTATTGCATATGCAACGGTTATATTATGTGAGGTATTATGATTTAAGACTACTTATTCAACCGGTGTGTCTACAACTGGCAAAACTCGATTCGTAAGATCGTTAAACGCGGTGTGAGAGAACCAAACGTTCGAGATCGCACTGCTCTCCCGATTATTATCGTATCGGCGCAACTTTATTCGTAACCACGCGTCATAATTACGTTCTCTCGCGATCTCGAAGCGCTCGCGCGCGGGTGAGCGAACCTCTGTATGCCAGGCCGTTATCGGGAACGGTCCGCTTTTGATTTGCATGTAAACACTTTCGTATCGGTCGATAAGCCTTAATTAAGTTACACACCGGCTAATTAATATACCGAGCGCCCAGTGAATCGATACGATCGCTGGCTGGCTCGTTGCTGTTGCAACTCGCGACCACTTTGTTTTCGCACATCGTCGATCAACGAGAGACGCGCGCGAGTTGGCTCGCGCCATCAAAGAAAGATAGTACATCGGGTACAACAGATATGCTATAGTAAATCGTCGATGGAATGTGCAAGAGGAGATGCAGAAAACGGCGAGGAAAGTTAAACTGATTTACTGTCCAAGATACGTGAAAGCCTCGCAGTAATCTCGAGTTTGCTCTTCGGTATATCGCATCCATATGTTATTTATTGTCCGAAATAAATGCCAAGACAAAATATATCGACGTGGAGCCGAAAGAATGAAAAATCTCTGACAGTAAAATCCGATAAAAATTACTGTTGAATGAAATATAGGGAGAAAAAAAAGCGCATGAACCGGTAATTAAGAATATTAACAAGAGACATTTTAAAAGCAACATTCAACATTTTATCCCTGCAAACTACTCCGAACAAGTTCCCTCGTGTTTTTCAACATTAATAGCGCTTTAATTGCATACATCGTGACTGTCACGGTCATCACCTCGACCCTCGCGACGCCTTTCGTTCTATTTACAGGATTCATCAAGGTCTGGGATGGTAGGATTTTAAAGAGAATGAAAAAAATAAAATAAATAAATGAATAAAATTATCGAACGTTTATTTATCATTTAATTTATTTTAAGTTAAAACTTTTTTTACAATAATATCTTACATTCATTTTTTACACCGTCACATCGCCACGGGGTTCGCGCGCACGCGCTCGTCTCGACTTCATTTTGTTTTTCTCTTCACATTATTCGTAAACCCTCGGCATCTACAATTATCATCCTCTAAATCCATCGAATCATTCGCGCACACGTCGCTTTCTTTTTTAAAAATCATATTTTACAATCTACGATCTACTTCCCTAGTAATACTATATAGATACCTCTTTCTCTTTCTCTTCCTTTCGCTTTCTTTTGCTTCAGCTTCCTATGTATAAAGACTCATGCAGAGTCGAGAAATTTGCGATTTTCCGAAGAGATATTGCAAAACGTGAGCTTTGTGGATCATTCGAAAAATCGCAAAGTCTCGATCTGTCCGACGCTCGCGCGCGATCGACGTGCCGTCGGGACGGCGTTGCGATGATCTTGCCTCCGGCAGCACCGTACGCCTCGCAATCTACCTACAACACCTTCGAATAGGCGAAAACTCTCGTCGCGAGTCCCCCGATCGCACGGTAATTCATAATTACGCTAGAACGAGTAACGTCTATAATCAAAAAATCACAATGTGGTCTCTCATCTCTTTCTCTCTCGTTAAAATCGACGATTTCACGTTGCGAGATCATAAACGTGGACCTCACGACGTAAATCGTCGCGTACACACACATCCGTGTTTCACGTATTGATTTTTTTCTTTTTTTTTAAACATTTTCTCAAGACTTTTGACTATCTAGGGGATAAATGTATATCATCTTGATTAGCCACTAAAAATTATGCACAATTACGTTTTGTTGTTGTTTTTTTTTTAATTTTATTTATTTACTTATCTTCAACGGGTTATTTACCATGTATACGATAATAATCCATCGTTACAATATAATATTTTTATATATATAGATTTTTTTTCGTTTACCTATTACTTCAATGTACGATACACAATCTCGAAGATACAAAATTTACACGTGGTTTTTTTTATTCAATTATTTTACGTGGCTATAGTATTGTGCTCGCTATGGTATGCGAGGGTGTGTGTTGGTGTTTGTGTGTGTATGTGTGTGTGTGTATGATTCTTTATCTCGTGTGTATATTGTAGAGTCTCTCGTGTGTCCCGACTAAATGTATCGTAAAAGCTAGAATATCCCAGCGATCACGGATTGCTATGCGATCTCCAATAAATCGAGGGATCGTCATTGATCCGTGATCCCTGGGAATATCGATATAATTTATACGCTTTACTCTCTATCGCTAACCGGTAAAACACACGAAGGGGGGACACGGCCGAGCGAATGTTGCGAGTCTCTCGTGCGACGAATGCGACTCCCGTAAATATTTTTTTCTTTTCTTTTTCTTTTTCTTTTCTTCTTTCTTTCTTTTTTCTATACTACAGCTACTCCGTTTCTCACGTCCTACTCTCTATTTTTTTTTTCTTCGTAAAAAGACACAACGTTCGTCGCTCTGTCGACCGAGAGTCTCGCAGACTCGGTCACACCGGGTCCGCGATAAAATCTTTGCTCGTTACCTTAAATTGCACGATATCTTCGATAAGGGGAAAATGGGGGCGGGGAACGTTTCTATCTTTTTCCCGGGCGATAAGCGCGTATTTGTATACGCGCTAACGCCCGATCTTATAAATCTACGTTGTGGCTGTGACTCGAGGTGAGGAAAAAGAATGACAACATTAAAAATATTTAAAAAAAAAAACGCTGTGAAGAAAAGCTTTTTTTTGGGAAGAATCTTCCGTCCGACGCGTTTCAGCCGGGGTTTCATACCCTCGGACGGTGAATATCAATAAACTTCCTTCTGCTTTAAACTTGAAACACGTTTTTTTTTTCTTCGAATTTCCTTTGCGCAGAGGGCGAGAGTAGTTTGACGACAGTCTCGCAGCCTCGGAATCTTGGCTAATTCTGCGAAGCATCCTCTTTACAAATCCGAGCTAGGCTTTACTGGGGTTAAAAGGGGGACTTCGGGAAGAGACCTGTACCACTTATTTACAATAAACGTAAGACTCGATAAAGTAGCTGACTTCGTTTGTACTTGGGGCCGGGGGCGCGTTTCCACCCTATGGTATACATATATAATATTTTACATATTTACAAAAAAATCTCTCTCACTTTCTCGCGATTACGCACGATAATTTATGTAGTATCAATAGTCTCCCTCTTCTTTCTCTCTCTCCTTCTCTCTCTCTGTATACACATAGTATAATCCTCTATAAAGGACGCGCGGGTGCGAGTCTCACGACGTGCAAGCGTTTTTTATTTTTCTGCACAAGTGTGGACAAGCCTCGCACACATATACCAATATATAAATATATATGTGTATGTACGCAACGATTATAATATAAATATACGATGTATGCATACGAGTACCGTGTCGATACCACTGAGCGTTCGCACACACGCGCAAACGCCTTTCCACCTCGTCGACGTTCGTTATTTTTATTTTCTTCTTATTTTTTTTTGTTTCTTTTAATTTTTTAATTTTTTTTTTTCAAGAGAGAAGAGCTTATATCAGAGCGTTTGCGTTGATGGTGTTGGTGGGCTGCGTCCTGAGCTGCTGATCACGGGTATCCATTCATGTATACTCCGATCGCCAACCGGTCTGTAACGAGACAGAGATTAAACCCTCTTACGAGGTTCTACGACAAGAAATTCTTCCTCTCTCTCTTTCTCTACCATTTTCGTTATGTATGGGTGTTTGAAAAAGCGAACACTTTGGTGATTCTTTATTCGGCTACTGACGATTTTTCAACCATTGAAGCAAAGACGGAGGAGAAAATTTAGCAATACTCCGATGGGGGGTCGTGAGATGTCATATTTCTTATATTATTACTCGATTCGAAGATAATTGCCAGCGTATTACTCACCATGGCATTCGTCGTGGCGGCCAGTTGCAGACCCTGGAGGCTCGTCATATGGTGAGAGTGAGAATGGGGATGAGAGTGAGGGTGGATCGGTGGTGGGGCTGGTGGTGCGAATCCTTGATGAAGACCACCGGCTACGCTGACTCCCGTGTGGTACATGTAATGTTGCATCGCCGGATGCATCGTATGATGATGCTGGGAAGTACCTGTTGACATAAAATTACAAACACGAATTAGATACGTTTCTTTGTCAGACATTTTTGAAAATATGTAGATTCATTTTTCTGGACTTTTTTAAATTGGAAATGTACGGTGGATATTTTGTGGTCACTCTTAGTATTTCGTAGCGTTAGTCGTTTTATAAATATACAAACTGCTAAAGATGGCAAGATTTTAGAACTTATGCGCTTTTTCTCTTCTCTTTTTTGATTAAATAGCAGTGTTGTAAAGCCCCATTACTTTAAGAAATAAAGATTAATGTACCATTCGTGTTGCAGTAATGATTTCACAATAATAACCTGTAGCTTTTATGAAATGTTGTGTGAACTTTTATATACCTGAAAAGAAATCTCATTTTCAATTGAGTCTTGGAAAAAAATGGAAGAGTACAAGCCTCCAGTATTTTCGCAATGCATTAACCGTTTTTCTCCATTTTTTCAAGAATATTACCATGAAATTGAATTGCAAATTAATATTTTTTGCAACTATTCAGAAGTTTAAACATATTATAATCGCCAAATGTTAATTTTATGGAAACGAAATCATAAACCCTCAACTATATTTCTAGAAGAATGAGAGATTTACAACTCTGTTAAATAGGAACTAAGATTATAATTATTGTGAGAATATCAATATTTTCATCGACGTAAAAACCCTTGAGTCTGGTAAAGCTAAAAAAGATCCACAATAATTTGATCTACCGCATAATGTACAAAAGACATTTTTGTTTTAGCAAACGATTTGAGAATTACAATAATAATTTAATGAAACTTACCCATTGGTGATCCAAATCCAGAGTGGAAGGGCTTGCTGTCAAGATCTAGATGTCCACTAGCCTTGATCATATCACCCATGACACCGCCTAGGCCCAGGCAAGCGCCGGCCTTCTTCTTTTTGCTCTTAGAAGAGAGTTTTCGATTTCTCGTCTGAATGCCTTCCTTCTTCATCGTCAACGGTCGGTTAACCTGTAACAGTCAGAGGCAACAATTCGTTAAGTTGACCTAGACTTTAACAACTACGGGGTGTTTGTAGACTTAAGAAAAAAAAATGAAAAGAAAAAAAAATGATAAAAATTCCCGGGCAACATATCTACGTTTTCTCAGTGTTCGATAAATTTCCCATTATCGTCAGTTGACCTGTGATAGTCAGAGGCAACAATTCGTTAAGTTGACCTAGACTTTAACAACTACGGGGTGTTTGTAGACTTACGAAAAAAAAATGAAAAGAAAAAAAAAATGATAAAAATTCCCGGGCAACATATCTACGCTTTCTCAGTGTTCGATAAATTTCCCATTATCGTCAGTTAACCTGTAATAGTCAGAGGCAACAATTCGTTAAGTTGACCTAGACTATAACAACTACGGGGTGTATGTAGAATTAAGAAAAAAAAATGAAAAGAAAAAAAAAATGATAAAAATTCCCGGGCAACATATCTACGCTTTCTCAGTGTTCGATAAATTTCCCATTATCGTCAGTTAACCTGTAATAGTCAGAGGCAACAATTCGTTAAGTTGACCTAGACTATAACAACTACGGGGTGTATGTAGAATTAAGAAAAAAAAATGAAAAGAAAAAAAAAATGATAAAAATTCCCGGGCAGCATATCTACGCTTTCTCAGTGTTCGATAAATTTCCCATTATCGTCAGTTAACCTGTAATAGTCAGAGGCAACAATTCGTTAAGTTGACCTAGACTATAACAACTACGGGGTGTTTGTAGAATTAAGAAAAAAAAATGAAAAGAAAAAAAAATGAAAAGAAAAAAAAATGATAAAAATTCCCGGGCAACATATCTACGCTTTCTCAGTGTTCGATAAATTTCCCATTATCGTCAGTTAACCTGTAATAGTCAGAGGCAACAATTCGTTAAGTTGACCTAGACTATAACAACTACGGGGTGTTTGTAGAATTAAGAAAAAAAAATGATAAAAATTCCCGGGCAACATATCTACGCTTTCTCAGTGTTCGATAAATTTCCCATTATCGTCAATTAACCTGTAATAGTCAGAGGCAACAATTCGTTAAGTTGACTTAGACTTTAACAACTACGGGGTGTTTGTAGAATTAAGAAAAAAAAATGAAAAGAAAAAAAATGATAAAAATTCCCGGGCAACATATCTACGCGTTCTCAGTGTTCGATAAATTTCCCATTATCGTCAGTTAACCTGTAATAGTCAGAGGCAACAATTCGTTAACTTGACCTAGACTTTAACAACTACGGGGTGTTTGTAGAATTAAGAAAAAAAAATGAAAAGAAAAAAAAATGATAAAAATTCCCGGGCAACATTTCTACGCTTTCTCAGTGTTCGATAAATTTCCCACTATCGTCAGTTAACCTGTAATAGTCAGAGGCAACAATTCGTTAAGTTGACCTAGACTTTAACAACTATGGGGTGTTTGTAGAATTAAGAAAAAAAAATGAAAAGAAAAAAAAATGATAAAAATTCCCGGGCAACATATCTACGCTTTCTCCGTGTTCGATAAATTTCCCATTATCGTCAGTTAACCCGTAATAGTCAGAGGCAACAATTCGTTAAGTTGACCTAGACTTTAACAACTACGGGGTGTTTGTAGAATTAAGAAAAAAAATGAAAAGAAAAAAAAAATGATAAAAATTCCCGGGCAACATATCTACGTTTTCTCAGTGTTCGATAAATTTTCCATTAACGTCAGTTAACCTGCAACAGTCAGCGGCAACGATTCGTTAAGGGGGGGAGTCAGGTAAAAAAAATTGATTTTGGAAATTCAATATCATCCAAATCCGATTGCATATAAAAATGCCCAACGCACTACATTGTTGATACTCGATGAAAGGATTTTTTACTGTCGTCTGGCTTGCATATGCTTTTCAATATTATCTGAAGCAAAGTTCTTAGGTTTTCCATTCTGCGCATGATTCAGATCAAACTACCGGGCAGATTGGAATGGTTGATGTCTCATTTTCTTCTTCATGAAAAGATACACCGCCCAAATGGAGCAAACTATTTTTTTTTCATTCTGAAAGCAAAGTTAATCACTGATTTAGAAAATAGCATAAAATTTATTTATTAATAATTACGTCACTTAAAAAACATTACTTTTTATTAACATTTGCTCCATTTAGCCGGTGTATCTTTTCATGAAGAAGAAAATGAGACCTCAACCATTCCAATCTGCCTAGTAGTTTGATCTGAATCATGCGCAGAATGGAAAACCTAAGAACTTTGCTTAAGATAATATTGAAAAAGCATATGCAAGTCAGACGACAGTGAAAAATCCTTTCATCGAGTACCAATAATATAGTGCGTTGGGCATTTTTATAAGCAACAAGATTTGGATGATATTGAATTACCAAAATCATTTTTTTTAACCTGACTCCATCCCCTTAAGTTGACCTAGAATTTAACAACTACCGGATGTGTGTAGACTTAAAAAAAAATGATAAAAATTCCCAGGCAAAATATCTACCTTTTCCTCAGTGTTCGATAAATTTCCCATTATCGTCACTCGCAGGCAAATCCAACAGATCGGTATGACGTTCTCTGCCATTGGGATTTACCGTCTTTTCGTTTACGTGTAGTACACACATAGTATATACAAAGTATAACGTAACGATCGTGACACGCGAGAGTGAATGCGCGAAAATAAAAAGTCACCGCCAAGGATAGAGCTGGAATTATCCATGGAACAATGAGGAGGTACATACTGATGTAACTGGCGGAGAGGGCTGTGCGAGTTTGCAAAGCGGACGCGCCGAGCATCCGAGCGTTATACCGGCAAAAGCAGCGGACACGAGAACGGCCGATCGTCGGGAACGTTATTCACGGTGGAATTGCGGGGGGAGAGAAGAGCTTAGAGCTCATGCTATAAACCCGCTGAGAGTACAATACAAACACGTACGCTCCGTATGCACTTGCAATCGCGTATAAATCGATCGTCGAGATCGATGAAACTCCGGTTGTGACTATGCGACTTCTCCAACGTTCGACGACAAACTAATCACTCGTTCCGACATTACGATTTAACTATTTTTAATGCCGTACTCACGAGCGACTTGGAATAATTTTCATTGTGTGTGTGTGTTTGTCTCTGGTTGTCGTTGGTTCGTGCATTCGTTTACATAGTTGTAAAACCGCTGCGCCTGCGAACGTTTGATTTATTTAACATCCTGCAGTGGCTATAATGGGAATATTATTGTCTCTTGAATGTGCAGTCTGTCTTAATGTAAATTGTCTCACAGCGAGGGAATTCGACGGAAGCGAAGAGAGGAGAGCGAGAGATGTATAATATACACGAAGAGAAGAAGAGTTCGCTGTGCTTATGACGAGCGGTGTAGCGTTACAGCAGTGGTGCACTTCATGCGACGACCACCAGACGTGCGCAATTAAGAAATCCCTCAGATTCTCGGTAGTCACTGCAATAGGAGGCATGAGAGACGGTGCAATTAGCGAATCGACAGCCCTCGCGCAATTCGTCGGGATGAACTACGTCATCGCAATCGCGCGACTCCAAACGACTCGGCACCGACGCTCCTATAAGAGAACGCCTCGGCTCGGTGTGAGCGTACGCGGAATTGCCAGTAGAATACTTGGGATTCTTCGCACTATTTTCTAGTACCTCAGTGAAATATTACAAAAGAAATTATGTATTTAGCTACAGCCAACTGAATTTTATTTTAGCCAACTGAACTCGCGGAATTGCGAGTAGAATACTTGGAATACTTCGCACTATTTTCTAGTACCTCAGTGAAATATTATAAAAAATAAAAAATAAAATTTAGCTGCAGCCAACTGAATTTTATTTGAGCCAACTGAAATCGCGGAATTGAGAGTAAAATACTTGGGATTCTTCGCACTATTGCCTAGTATCTCAGTGAAATATTATAAAAATTTAGAAAAATAATTAGCTACAGCCAACTGAATTTTATTTGAGCGAACTGAACTCGCGGAGTTGCAAGTAAAATACTTGGGATTCTTCGCACTATTTTCTAGTACCTCAGTGAAATATTACAAAAGAAATTAAATATTTAGCTACAGCCAACTGAATTTTATTTGAGCCAACTGAACGCGCGGAATTGCGAGTAAAATATTTAGGATTATTTGCACTATTTTCTAGTACCTCAGTGCAATATTATAAAAATTTAAAAAAATATTTAGCAACAGCCAACTGAATTTTATTTGAGACAACTGAACTCGCGGACTTGCAAGTAAAATACTTGGGATTCTTCGCACTATTTTCTAGTATCTCAGTGAAATATTATAAAAATTTTGAAAAATATTTAGCTACAGCCAACTGAATTTTATTTGAGCCAACTGAACTCGCGGACTTGTGAGTAAAATACTTAGGAGTCTTCGCATTATTTTCTAGTACCTCAGTGAAATATTACAAAAGAAATAAAATATTTAGCTACAGCCAACTGAATTTTATTTGAGCCAACTGAACTCGCGGAATTGCGAGTAGAATACTTGGAATTCTTTGCACTATTTCCTAGTCCCTCAGTGAAAAGAAATAAAATATTTAGCTATAGCCAACTGAATTTTATTTGAGCCAACTGAACTCGCGAACTTGCGAGTAAAATACTTGGGCTTCTTCGCACTATTTTCTAGTAACTGAATTTCATTTGAGCGAACTAGATAGACTTTTGCATACAGTTTTTTTGGACAACACCCGTAAAAAAAGCAAAAGCGCTTTCTATAGAAAAAGTGAAAAAGTAAAAAGCCTATCCATTTTGTTCATAGTAGATTTATTCAGATGGTTTAGCAAATTGTATTCAGTCGGCTTAATTAAATTTATTTCAAGCTAAATGAATATAATGTTAATGAACCAAATTAAATCCACGCAATTAAATCTATTTCCAGACATCAGTATTCAGTTACATCCAAATATTTCTTTTTACTACATGCGCGAATAAAAATCTCCAAGATTTACCGTGACAAAGACATATAATTTCCATTCATTGGAATGTAACTATGATGATATAGTTAATTATATCATCATCAATCCGTCTGTATAATCACAGTAAACTATAATAAAAAACGACTTCATCGATTTACTCCAACGACTCTTTAATGCTATACTTATTTATACCCTTTTTTTGCGTGTAAAATAATTATGTCATTGGTAACAACGCATCGTAGAATAAATTACTAATGCCTTAGCTCTTCCTCACGAAAGGAAGTAGCGATCACGCGCGTCGAGCGCATCTGCATTTATCATTTATTATCGCATCCTTTGTCGAAGTCATCGAAGCCGGCTTCTCGTCGCCATAAATGGATCATTGGAATATAATAACGTGCGCATTAGCGCCAATACAGCGCAGTAACACCGTTCGTTCGGTATATATCGCATAGACAACTCGTTATAGGGTGGCCAACGACTGTGTGTAAATTTTTAACGACTCATACATCGCGCACAAAGTGAGAATCATTGAAAGTAGTGTTGCGACGTACGCGATAATCGCGCGCTCTCGTCGTACGTGCATAGCGGAGCGGGCGTGCAATACCAAAGTACGAAATAAAGTAGGTATGCAATTGTTGATGTGCGGTGTATCATATACCCTCCTCGTATGATTCTCGTACGACGAGGAGAGCAAGACGAGGGGTGTAGAAGAGAGCGAGAATCCGCGTCGGGACTTTGTAGTTGCCGCGACGTGACGCAACTGCCAACTTGGGGTAAAGGTTCCTGGTATTATAAAGAGTAGATGGCAGAGAGGAGTGGAAGACATATAGCTAAGAAGAGGACGACAAGTAGAGGACAAGGGAATGCATCTTTCTCTCATTCTTTCCCTTTTCCACCGCTGTTTAAACCACTCTTTTCCCTCACTTTATTTTTCTCTCTCGCACAATGCATGTAACCAACACGATTTCAACAACACGAATTCACGTAGCCACGAAAGCGAACACGGTGAGACAGGGAAAGAGAGAAAGCTGGAGAAGAGGAGCCAGACGGTCAACGACTCTTTTTGGAATTATGCAATTGGCCGAATTTGTCGAATTAGCGGCACGTTGCAAGAAACTCTCTCTCTCTCTTCTTTACTCTCGTCGCGCCAGCGTGCACACACGATGCGGATGCTCAAGAGCCAAGCCGAAAAGGGACTACCAGTATATTCATGCGATAAGGGCCACCACGAAGGGCCACGATTGTATTAGAGGAACGAAATTCTTGCATCCGGAGGACAAGTTCATTCTTTATTGTCTCGCGTTTTTTTTTCTTGCTACTATTTCGTGGGAGAGTTTTCGCGATTTTTTTTTTAATGCTTTAGCACTCAGAGAAAGGCTTGGTTAGAATTAGCAAAAAATTGGTTAGAAATGTTATCAAGAAAATTTGGTGGGCACAACTACGTTGATGACTAACATAACCAAGTTATTAGCTAACATGATCAAGGATTTGGTAAGACAACCAAGTATTTAGTACGCCTAAGGTAAACGACCCTGTTTGTGACCCTGCCTCGGTTTGTGACCCCCGATACACGGAAAAAAGGCTTGGTTGGAACAACCAAGTGCCTTGGTTATATATGTGCCAGACAATTAATTGGTTAGACCAACCAAGTTATTTGTTAGGCTACCAATTTCTTGGTTGGTCTAACCTAGTCACTTGGTTAGCTTACCAAGTGACTTGGTTAAACCAACCAACCAAGAAATTGGTAGCCTAACAAATAACTTGGTAAGCTAACCAAGTGACTTGGTTAGACCAACCAAGTTATTTGTTCGGCTACCAATTTCTTGGTTGGTCTAACCAAGTCACTTGGTAAGCTAACCAATAATCACAATAATTATCTTCATCGACAAGAAATAGAATACTTAAGCTATTGATTAGTTTTTCCCGTAAACTCGCAGGGTCAATAACTCCCAACGTAATTGTGGTTTTTGACGTGGTTGCTGACCCTCCCAATATTTACGATTTTGGCTTGTTGCTGAAAATTAGGTTAGGATTGAATACTGTATAAATTTTAACATTTATCCTTATTATGGTTTCGTTTTCATTTAATTATCGATATTTTAAATAAATTTAATTAAATAAATCAAATAATTAAAGAATTAAATAAATTTTAATTAAATTTTAAATAAATTTTAAATAAATTTTAAATAAATTTTAAATAAATTTTAAATAAATTTTAAATAAATTTTTAAACCAAAATCTTAGTAAGCCCAACCAAGCGTTTTTCTCCGTGAGTGGGAAATACTTTCTCACGATGAGAGAAAATCGGAGGACCGAGGATATATATATATATATAGTTACGAGTTTATGTAGGTACTTGTATACTTTGAGGAGTCGATACTGAAGAGCCTTTTTCGCCTGGTCGATTGGCGGCAATGCGAACGGCAGAACTTCTAACCACGATTTGAATACAATGAGAAAGACGGACTTTAATGGGGAACGCGAGAGTTCGCAAATGCGCGCACGGCCAGTTTGCGAGGAGTCCGTCTCCTCTCCTGGCGGGTGTCCGAAAGTGCGAAGTGCACACGCAAAAGGGTCTGGAAGAGGGACCAGAGAAGCTAGACAGCGGTGAGACAGAGGGAATGAGAAAAGGAAAAGTAAAGTGAAGAAGTATGGAGAGACGGAGGAGTGATTCGAACGGGCGATTGATGTGGTCGCACACGATGCAGCCGCACGCCTCTCGCATACGCGATTCGGGATGAGAGTACAACAGCGAGTTTACTCGGTGCTTTGAAATGGCCGAGGGAAAATCCGAAGGGTCAGCGAGATGCAACGTGAACAATAGTAAAAATAAAATTGAGACTTTTTTTTATTGTCAAAATTATTGCATTATCGTTATTAATTATTTTTATCGTTAGTAAAAATAAAAATGAGGCTTTTATTTATTGTCAAAAATATTGCATTATCGTTATTAAATATTATCATTTTATAGCAGGTATTTATAGGAATATTTTACTTGGTTGTCTGCAATTTCATTAAATTAATTTTTAATTAACGAAAAAACTTTTAAAAAATGGAATATCAATATTTCCATCAATAATGGATTTGCTCTTGATTTTGCAAATATATGTCGAACAATTTTTTGTCACTGAAAATTAATCCAATAATGTATATTAACATCAATGCCCCGAATATACTCACGTAAAACAGTTAATTAAATCTGAATATTCCCTTTTTGTTACGTTTGTGAGATTCTTTCGATTCCATAATTCGGCAGTCCGATGTTACACACAATTATGGGGAATGCAGTCGTGATTTTCGCAGAATTATTAAATCGGTTTGGATTAGAATTGGATGCTATGTAGTTACGAGAGAAAATGAAGAATAAGAGTATCTCGTCAAGGAGTTGGGTTATATTGGAAAGAATCGTGGGACTTTCACCCATTTGATTGCTCTAATCAAATATTTCGTGGTAGGAATTTAAAAAAATATTTTACTTATTTAATGTATTTTGAGATATAAAGCCATATCGACCTTGTTTTTGTTTTCTATAATTCTACGTACGAATAATTATATAACGCATACAAATTTTCTTTTAATACTTGGCGTCGAGACGCTTGATATACTTTTGCAAATACATGTGGAATAATTTTTTGTCAATGAAAATTAATCCAATAATATATATTAACATCAATGCCCGAACATATTCACGTAAAACAGTTAATTAAATCTCAATATTCCCTTTTTGTTACGTTTGTGAGATTCTTTCGTTTCCATAATTCGGCAGTCCGATGTTACAAACAATTATGGGGAATGCAGTCGTGATTTTCGCAGAATTATTAAATCGGTTTGGATTGGAATTGGATGCTATGTAGTTACGAGAGAAAATGAAGAATAAGAGTATCTCGTCAAGGAGTTGGGTTATATTGGGAAGAATCGTGGGACTTTCGACCGTCGGCAATGAGGAGTAGCTTGGTTCGATGGGATCACGAGGAGCGCGCGAGCGGAATATCACGGCCGGCGAATGTCCTCGTCGCGAATACCAATTCGAATGGTGCATCGAGTGCATATAGGGAGGTGGGGATCGCACGCTCGTATACTCGTCATCCTGCGGCGGCAGCGGCGACGGTAGTTTCATCGTGGCTTTAACGTTTCTTCTGGGTAACGCGATTTTACAACTTCCTCGCGAAGGAATTTACTTCTGCCGGTGTCTCTTCGCTGCCAAGCGAATCAAAACCCAGAAGGAGAGAGTTGTGGTGTATTACTCGTATGTACACGCACATCGCACAGTAGTTACGATCAGAGTGAGAGACTAAAAGAACAGCGGCCATCATCGATATTCGTCTGTGCACCGAGAAAAACAGACGAAGACAGTGAAAGTCCATTCAACCGCGAAAAATTTGTCTCTCGTTTTAACGGCATGAACGCAGGCTGAATTTCAAAGGACCGGAAGTCAGAAGCCGCGCCTGGATGTGGAGTCTCCAGCGCGCGACTCATATAAATTCATCGTATACTCGTCCATCGTTTCCTAACGAGACTCTCTTTCGTATATATATCCTCTCTTCTTCCAACGAGACTTTGATGCGAATACATTTTGGCATACAAACTGGATCGATTCCCTAAAATTCATGTCTCATCGTTTCCATCACCAATTCGTCCAACTCAATAGGCAATTAATTATAATGCATCTATACGAACGTTCGCAAAAATACCGCAAATCGATCGTGGATTGAATTAAGGGTCGCGTGCAGTTTGGAGGAGAAACAAATCTTTTACTACACTGAGAAAAAAATGTCATTGATTCAATAAATCCATCGTTTGCGGACTCCCAAATACAAGCGTTATCAACTTAATTTGAATTCTAATTCCTCCAATTCCAATAAGAGATCGAAATGGTAATTCTGAAATAAGGAAAATAATATTTTGTTGTTTCAATGTTTAATGGAATTGATCGAATAAGAACTAGAGTTAATTCAATAATACTTCTTTTTGGCAGCCCGCAATAGAATTTTTTTCCAGACACAAATTTCCCATACACACCATATTCAAAATTATGGGAAAATTGTACAACGAAAATATATAGGAAAAACTGTTTACTATCTGAAATATCGAAAATCTCTCCACACAATTGCGCTAACTCATATTTTATCTAAAGAAAATCATGAGTTGAAGGACTCCGGTCGATGGCTCGTTGGCAATTTGTTATGTTATAGGAATTATAATTTATAATAGACAGACAAAATTTATTATGTATATATCGACAATAAATTACGATTACTATACGTACTACTACTTTTGCTAATATAATTTTACAGTATTGCGGTATTTGCTAGCACAGCAAAAATATTTGTTAGTTTATCAAAAAGAATTTTCATTCCTTAAATTTATGAATCATAGATTCACGGTTAGAAATTTTTGTATGAAAATTAATATAAAGTATTGGAAGTTCTTTTGCGATTACGCGTATATTAAATTTAATATACAAATATTAATTAATATATACAAAAATTAATATACAGTATACTAAACATTTCATAAAAGTTGTGTTTATAATATAATTATTGGAACTTTACAATATATCTGTAGATTAAATGAAATTTAATATTTCGTATCTGGAAAAGAACTTCCAATACATATATTAATTTTCAAAATATTCTTAACAGTGTTCAATCACCAATTCGTCCATCACAATACACAATTAATTATAATGCATCTATAGTTTTGCCAAAATACCGAATAACGATTTTGGTCGTAATTAAGGGTCGCGTGCAGTCGAATCTTAAGAAACACGTACGAGAATATGGCGAGGAGAAGGAGGAAGAAGAAACTCTGGATGCTGCTGGTGCACCGGCTGTGATCTGACCAACGAGATCTCTCGAAGTGCAGAAAGTCCTAAAATTATGCGGCTTATCGGGCAATCGGTTGTGTATACGGTTCCCGGTAGCGTTATATTTACCGCGGGCGCGCGATGATAGAGAGGAAGATAGAAGAGATGAGGAAACAGAAGATGAGGAGGAGAACTACTCGCGAATGAGCATATATATGTATATATATATATATATATATATACCTCGTAATAGCAGCAGCAGAATAGCAGTAACAGTTTGTGTTAGCTATATACAGATACGTACTAAGGGAGTATATAAGGAAAGATGTGAGAGAAGCTTCGCGATTGAGATCATATCAGGGAACACGCGCGGACAGCACGGCTCTCTCTGATCCAACGAGATGTCCCACCTGAGCAAAGTATATTATCATCTTATCTTTTCACTCTGAACCTGGAACTCTGCGACTGAGAGTCTCGCAAGTTCGTTAATCACCGCTTTTATTCGACACCGCGAATTCTAATCATTGTTTGATTGGAATCTCGGAAAAAGTCCACCGAGAAAAATACTAAAGCTCGGAGGACAAATCTATCTATTTATTAATAAAAATTGTAACTTGTTCTCGGTCATATTTTGATTTTCGACAAATACCTCCTTCGAAGATATTTTTTTGGTTTAGAATTGTTAAGTTTGCTATTGGAAAAAATATACTGTAAAAAAAGAATTATTTATTATTAAATAAAAAAAAGAAAATCATTCCCAATTGGCAAAATATAATGTAAGTCAATAAGAATTATAATTACAAATTGCAGTATTCGAACGAAAATAATTATGTATGTTTTGTCAATACATCATGATTACTGCTACTAATAACTTATTTTTTTAATTTATTAAATTTTTGGTTATGATACTAAAAAATACTAAAGCTCGGAGGACAAGTCTATCTATTTACTGATAAAAATTGTAACTTGTTCTCGTTCATATTTTGATTTTCGACAAATACCTACTTCGAAGATATTTTTTTGGTTTAGAATTGTGAATTTTGCTATTGAAAAAAATATACTGTAAGAAAAGAATTATTTATTATTAGATAAAAAAAAGAAAAACATTCCCAATTGGCAAAGTATAAAGTAAGTCAATAAGAATTATAATTACAAATTGCAGTATTCGAACGAAAATAATTATGTATGTTTTGTCAATACATTACGATTACTGCTACTAATAACTTATTTTTTTAATTTATTAAATTTTTGGTTATGATACTAAAAAATACTAAAGCTCGGAGGACAAATCTATCTATTTACTGATAAAAATTGTAACTTGTTCTCGTTCATATTTTGATTTTCGACAAATACCTACTTCGAAGATATTTTTTTTTGGTTTAGAATTGTGAATTTTGCTATCGGAAAAAATATACTGTAAGAAAAGAATTATTTATTATTAGATAAAAAAAAAGAAAAACATTCCCAATTGGCAAAGTATAAAGTAAGTCAATAAGAATTATAATTACAAATTGCAGTATTCGAACGAAAATAATTATGTAATGTTTTGTCAATACATCACGATTACTGCTACTAATAACTTATTTTTTAAATTTATTAAATTTTTAGTTATGATACTCTTTGGTAAATAAATTGGGTACATTATGATTTTGGTTTTTGTAATTTTGAATTTTTCTTATTAGTTAGTTTCGAGGTAAGATTCTGACCAGGCCGAATAATTATAAATTGCAGTATTCGAACGAAAATAATTATGTATGTTTTGTCAATACATCACAATTACTGCTACCAATAACTTATTTTTTTTATTTTAAAAATTTTTGTTTATGATACTCTTTGGTAAATAAATTGGGTACATTATGATTTTGCTTTTTGAAATTTTGAATTTTTCTTATTAGTCAGTTTCGAGGTAAGATTCTGGCCAGGCGAATGTTTCCCTCGCCAAATGTCTCGACTTGAATTTCGGCACGTGTTTGCATTTTGGTTTCGTCTTGGTATCGCTCAGCTCTATCTTAACGACCCCAGATCCGTCGTACTACTCTCTTGCTCGTTGCACACCACCCCTCGACGCAGATTCATTCTATGTATCTTTCTTTCGAGGCTGTAGCGCCCTCCATGGTATTTCTCCTCCCGAGCGAAGCGCACACACAGCATCTATCTAAGATCTCGCGAGACGCGGTCCTCGCGTCTCGCGGCGAAGAGGTCGACACTGCGGGCACCCGGGTGGAGACTGCTGGATACCGAATGCGCACAGAGATCGCAAGGAACGAGCGAGGAAAGAGAAACAACAAGTTCAACAAGACGAAGAAAAGCGAAAGAGGGACTGAATACGGACGAAGAAGAGTCTCGACTTCGAAGGTAGCCCTTTCGTTTCTCTATCTACCCTCGAATATCTTCCACACCACAATTCCACGAAGTCATTATGCTCATTTTTCGTTCTTCCACTTTTTGCCGTCCGAAAGTCGTCAATACAACAGATCCAATTTAAGAAAATTTCAGCATCATTATTCGCAATTTATATTTCATTCAAATCATTGCCGAGAAAATTTGACTTTATGCCATGTATTACGCAAACTTATTTCAAATTAATATTTATTAAAAATATTATTAAATATTTATCGTATTATCGTATTATAAAATCGTATTAATACGATTAATACGATAAATATTTAATAATATTTATAATAAATATTTATTTGAAATAATATCGTATTAATATTAATTAATAAATCGTATTAATTGTATTATTAAATATTTATTTATTATAAATATTATTAAATATTTATCGTTTGGCAGGCAAGTAATATTTTAGCGCTACGCATAATTTTTTTTTACTCATTCAACGTATACAAGAAAAACTTGGTAAAGTCAATGAAATCAACGGCTGCGAGTGGCAAATAAAATAAATAAATAAATAAAAAATAAAATATTTAGTTGATTGAATAAGAATTTAATTCAATTAATTGGATATTTTATTCGTTATCCGTATTTACAGGTTTGGTAAATTTAGCTGAGTCTTTCTATCAGTGCAACTCAATGATCCTTAGCGGGTTAACAAAAAATAAAGTTTACGTGGAAATTCAGTAAGGCTGTGAGACTATATCGAGGAAGAAAGGTTTACGAGTGGTGTTGCTCGTATATTTTCCACGTCAGCATCGACGTGGTGCCATTTCTGCAAGTCAAACTCAGCTCGGCGAATGCGATATATAATATGTACAGTGCTTGAGTGTAGCACAACCGAAGGAACGGACCCGCGTCACGACATCCGGTAGCGCGCCAAAGTCCGCGAGGCGTGGCGTTAAATTTGTTGGCAGTCTAGTGTTGATTTTTTTTCTTCCCTTCTTCCATTCTTTGCACTGCTACATTGTAAGCATAAATATATCCTTTCGTCCTTGCTTCTGCCATTTTTCCATCCATTTCCGAGGGAACGAACTCCGAGCACGACATTCGTTCTTCGAGAGCTGATATCAGTGAGTCGTACGCGGATTTTTAGAAAGCTTTTTTTCATTAACAAGAACACGCTCTCTGCTTTGACTCCTATGTATGTACATGAGGTATAAGGAAGTGTCGCGACGTTGAATTTATTGGGACGGAAAGACATTAAGGGTGGAATGAAAGAAAAAAAAAATACAGCGCTGCTAAGTCTCTATGTGTAAAAAAGAATTGAATAAACGAGAGAGAAGTGGAAGGAGGAAGAGGGGAAAAAATTAAAATAAAAATAAAAACGAAGGGTGAGAGTTCGTTGACACTTGAGAATTTTTTTTTCTCGTTATTTTTGCAAATCAAGCGGTTTGAGGAACGAGGAAAAGGGAACGAACTCTCGTCACGATACAGAGTATAGTTAAGGTAGTTTCGAATAGTATCGAGTTCGCATAAGTTTTCGAAAAATGAGAGGGAATTGCAAACACTTCTCGATAATACAAAAATCTAAAAAAAATCATGCATATTAAAGGTATGGAAAAGATTAATTTTGCATAATAATAATTCCAAAATGTTATTAACAAATTGATGAAAAGTAAAATTGTTATTAATTATTAAATTGTTGCTGATTTTTTTTTCGGTCAAAATAAGTCCTTTATTTTTCTGAATACGCATATATTTTTTCAAATTTTTTAATTCACTTCGAATTTTGGGATTTTCATCGCGTAAAAAAACGAAAAATTGAAAGTGAATTAAAAAATTTGAAAAAATTCATGCGTATTTTAAAAAAATAAAAAATAGATTGTCGAAAGATTTGTTGAACAATTTTATTTTTCATCAATTTGTTAATAACATTTTGGAATTATTATTATGCAAAATTAATCTTTTTCAAATCTTCAATATGCATGATTTTTTTTTCAGATTTTTGTATAGGTAATATTCAATAAGAATAACTAAATGGTTCATTTCTCCATATTTAACCAAGATTTGTTAACTGTTAACAAATGTTAACAAACTTTTCTCCCAGTGTACCTTAAGGTAGTTCTGTCGTGAATGCAACCCAAACTCATATGCATGAATTTTTGACACGTTGTAATTTAGCTATTCAATTTTACTTGCACAAAATCTTGAAGGCTATTACCGAGTATTTGAATGAACAATTAAAACTTGAAAACCGATCGTTTTACATGGAGCTCACGGGAGGGCTGGAAAAATTGATCTTTAAATCGAAAAATAACATACTTAGATCAAAGATAGAGAAAAAATAAAAAGTACTACGGATTCGCAAATCATTCAGGTATTGATGCATCATGAAAAAAGGTGAAGTCTCCGGAATAATGTTTAATTGAACCAATGTCAAAGTGCACGATACCGGGCCAAATGACATTTCCTAACCTAATTACCGTAAAAATGAAGTCAAATCCGCACTAAACATACTAACTATTTACAAATAATCGTTTTTATTTGATTACGACAATTTCGAAGGATAATCGATTATTTTTGATATTATTATTGAGGGAGTCAAAGTGATGCGTATGATTATTTTTTAATGTCATATAGACTCCGAGATTTATGACTCCGGCGCACCGACAGAACTACCTTAAGGTAGTTCTGTCGTGAAGGCAATCCAAACTCATATGCATGAATTTTTGACATGTTGTAATTTAGCTATTCAATTTTACTTGCACAAAATCTTGAAGGCTATTACCGAGTATTTGAATGAACAATTAAAACTTGAAAACCGATCGTTTTACATGGAGCTCACGGGAGGGCTGGAAAAATTGATCTTTAAATCGAAAAATAACATACTTAGATCAAAGATAGAGAAAAAATAAAAAGTACTACGGATTCGCAAATCATTCAGGTATTGATGCATCATGAACAAAAGTGAAGTCTCCGGAATAATGTTTAATTGAACCAATGTCAAAGTGTACGATACCGGGCCAAATGACATTTCCTAACCTAATTACCGTAAAAATGAAGTCAAATCCGCACTAAACATACTAACTATTTACAAATAATCGTTTTAATTTGATTACGACAATTTCGAAGGATAATCGATTATTTTTGATATTATTATTGAGGGAGTCAAAGTGATGCGTATGATTATTTTTTAATGTCATATAGACTCTGAGATTTATGACTCCGGCGTACCGACAGAAGTACCTTAAGTCGGGGGATCGACATTAGCGCCGCAATGGCAAGCAGAAGCAGCAATAAGGGCGGGCTCGAAGTAAGTACGCGTCAGGAGTGTGCGAGGACTATATGTATATACGGGAGTGGCTTTGGACATTCGCTCGCGTCCGTTCGAAAGCTCTCCCCGGTTACAATTTATTCCTCGTCGCGGCGCGTCTCCGTGTCGCGGGTATTTAGCGACGCGCGACCGAGAAAGAGCGAGAGAGAAGAGAGTTTCTCGCTTAATTAATGATTACCGGGAAACGTGTCTGGGACTGGCCTTTGCGCGCGATCCAACCTCGTCCCCATGGAGTCCTTGTGTACTGCTATACTCGCTATCCAAGTTATATACACTGGACGAATTAAACGTGTAGTGGTGTACGTACGTCATGCCCTTAGCTCTTTTTCATTTCTTCGCTTCGCTGTTTTTTCATTAGAAACTCCTCGTTCACTCATCGCAGTCTCGTCGATCAATTTGACCGACAAGAAAACCAACAAATGTAAGTACAGGGGTTTTCTTTTACTTTCCCTTGCAGAATACACAAACAAAAAAGGGTTGATTTGACCAATTAACAACGTAATTATAAATTCAACCAATAATAATTTTGTTATCCTCACTAAGTCGTTGGTTGTGTTACCAATAATTTGATTGGACTTATCAAATATTTTGTGGTAGCATTTTATTAATCCAAGTCTTTGGATCTTCCAACCAAACTATTTTTTCGGTGTAGGAATTTAAAAAAACGTTTTACTTATTTAATGTATTTTGTCTAACAAATGTAAGTACAAGGGTTTTTTACTTTCCCTTGCAGAATACACGAACAAAAAAGGCTTGATTTGACCAATTAACAAGTAAATTGTAAATTCAACCAACAATAATTTTGTTATCCTCACTAAGTCATAGGTTGTATTACCAATAATTTGATTGGTCTTATCAAATATTTCGTGGTAGCATTTTATCAATCCAAGTCTTTAGATCTTCCAACCAAACTATTTTTTCGGTGTAGGAATTAAAAAAAACGTTTTACTTATTTAATGTATTTTGTCCAACAAATGTAAGTACAAGGATTTTTTTACTTACCCTTGCAGAATACACGAACAAAAAAGGCTTGATTTGACCAATTAACAACTTAATTGTAAATTCAACCAACAATAATTTTGTTATCCTCACTAAGTCATAGGTTGTATTATCAATAATTTGATTGGTCTTATCAAATATTTCGTGGTAGCATTTTATTAATCCAAGTCTTTGGATCTTCCAACCAAACTATTTTTTCGGTGTAGGAATTTAAAAAAACGTTTTACTTATTTAATGTATTTTGTCTAACAAATGTAAGTACAAGGGTTTTTTACTTTCCCTTGCAGAATACACGAACAAAAAAGGCTTGATTTGACCAATTAACAACTTAATTGTAAATTCAACCAACAATAATTTTGTTACCCTCACTAAGTCATAGGTTGTATTATCAATAATTTGATTGGTCTTATCAAATATTTCGTGGTAGCATTTTATCAATCCAAGGCTTTAGATCTTCCAAACAAATTATTTTTTGGGTGTAGGAATTTAAAAAAACGTTTTACTTATTTATTGTATTTTGTCCAACAAATGTAAGTACAAGGATTTTTTACTTTCCCTTGCAGAATACACGAACAAAAAAGGCTTGATTTGACCAATTAACAACTTAATTGTAAATTCAACCAACAATAATTTTGTTATCCTCACTAAGTCATAGGTTGTATTATCAATAATTTGATTGGTCTTATCAAATATTTCGTGGTAACATTTTATCAATCCAAGGCTTTAGATCTTCCAAACAAATTATTTTTTCGGTGTAGGAATTTAAAAAAACGTTTTACTTATTTAATATATTTTGAGATATAAAGCCATATAATTCTACATACGAATAGTTATATTGAGTCGTCGAAAATGAGGTCTAGAGAAGTAATAAGAAGGACGTAAGGTCGACGTCCGTAGGAGTGTATAGAGAACGAACTCTCGACCATCTCGTCAGTGGTTTGCTGAGTGAGAGAAAGATCGCACGGTGGATAAGAATTTACGGCGAAGCGATAAAGAGGGTAGACACGGAAAATTATGAGGGAGGGCAAATTCGGACGGGCGATTTGCGCAGCGATTAGAGAAGCTCTCGCTACCCGCTCGCTCGTTCGTTCGTTCGTTCGTTCCTTCGTTGAGTGAGCAGTACTGGAGCACGGAGTTAAATACAGAGACCGTCACTGTTCTCTCGACGGTAGCGAGCACCATCAGACAGAAAGTCTTTCTGCTGCTACCGGAATGGCGGCTACCGTCGAGGACGCTTGACGAATGTCTTGACTCGATCCGTGCACTGTGCTGAGAAGCCTCGAGCCAATTAGCGCTCGCCGATAATGAATACTCCGATGCCTGCGCGAGCGAAAGAGAAGAAGAAGAAGAAGAAGAAGAAGAAGAAGGAAGAATAGAAAGAAACAGCCATATCTTCCCACTGTTCTTACATAGAATCCCATCAACTACTACCCTTCGTAATACAAATTAATATATCAGGACAGATTTATAAATAAATCACTTATTAAATCCAATACTAATTCGGAATAAAACAAAAATGTATTTAGTCTGCAGTTTTTTTTACATCGAATTTATTTTTGATTGTATGAATGATAATAAATTGCTGAGAGCATTGTACCCTTAAGATACTAACATGAAAAATGCATTTATATTTATATTCATTTATTAAAAATTATTTTTTTTATTAATGATATTTCTCAATATTTTATTTCTTGTCTATTTGCAATTTTTTTTTTTACATCGAATTCATTTTTACTAACCTCAAGAGCTGAGAGTACCCTCAAGATACTAACATGAAAAACGCATTTATATTTATATTGATTTATTGAAAAAAAAAATTATTAATAATATTTTTCAATATTTTATTTCTTGTCTATTTCTCAGGTAAGAATTAAGACGTAAACGTTGTGTAAAAATGTGAAAGAATGTTTGATGGTTAATTTACGATGTAATGTAATTGAAATTGTATATCCGAACTTCCTTTATACCCAGGAAATAGAACGATCGCTCAACAATACAAACGTTTATACGAGGCCATTGAATGAATAAACGTTTGGAGGGAACAGAGTGCATAACACACAGAGAAGAGTAACCTACTGTACTGTAATGGATACAGTTACGCCCATAAAGTCGCGGCGGGGCTTTTTCCGATACAAAGTTGAAGAGCGGCGAGATGACAAAAAGCCCTGTCATTACAGTAGAGCGAAACGAGTCGTGGGCTAGGAGACGGGGCGTTTTATATACAATGATACGTGGGGTACGTACAGTGCTTTTTCTCTCTTTCTCTTTCTGCTGGCTACTGTGTATTATTGCCGTCGGTAAAACGTCGAGCGTCGAGGTACACACCGGTAAAGGTAAGCGAGAGGTGAAGTGAATATTTTCTCTCTCTCTCTTTCTCCACATCTCTCCCTACTCTTCTTCGTCCTCTGTGACGGGCTTGGTAACGAAATATCGGGTTGCCATTGTCGTTGGAAACTCTCGAGGTCCCGTACTTCCCATTGTCGTTTCCACTGATGGGAACCTAATTCCCGGTGGCGCTATAGCCTTCTCTCTGCCAGCGTTTTTCTCCTTCTACTCTGCCTTTCCTCCTATGGCCACTCTTCGTAAAAAGTACAAATAATAAATCAGAACACTCGCTGAGAAAATTAAAAAATAACTTTGACATTTTTATAGTCAATTACGAGGACCGCATGATTTTTTTTTGCAAAATTTTATTAATATTTTCTAATAATTTATTGTATGAAAATCATTTATTTCATTTTTTATTCATGACTATTATACAATCGCAGTAAACTGTTTTTCGCTCAGAAAATAAAAAAATAAGTTTGACATTTTTATAGTCAATTTCGAGGACCGCACAATTTTTTGCAAAATTTTATTAATATTTTCTAATAATTTATTGTATGAAAATCATTTATTTCATTTTTTATTCATGACTATTATACAACAGCAGTAAACTGTTTTTCGCTCAGAAAATAAAAAAATAAGTTTGACATTTTTATAGTCGTTTACGAGGATCGCACGATTTTTTTTGCAAAATTTTATTAATATTTTCTAATAATTTATTATATGAAAATCATTTATTTCATTTTTTATTCCTGATTATTATACAACAGCAGTAAACTGTTTTTCGCTCAGAAAATAAAAAAAATAAGTTTGACATTTTTATAGTCAATTATGAGGACCGCACGATTTTTTTGCAAAATTTTATTAATATTTTCTAATAATTTATTGTATGAAAATCATTTATTTCATTTTTTTCATTTTTTATTGATGACTATTATACAACAGCAGTAAACTGTTGCAGTAGTAGTAGTAAACTGTTTCTCGCTGAGAAAATAAAAAAATAAGTTTGACATTTTTATAGTCAATTATGAGGACCGCACGATTTTTTTTTGCAAAATTTTATTAATATTTTCTAATAACTTATTGTATGAAAATCATTTATTTCATTTTTTATTCATGACTATTATACAACAGCAGTAAACTGTTTTTTGCTCAGAAAATAAAAAAATAAGTTTGACATTTTTATAGTCGTTTACGAGGATCGCACGATTTTTTTGCAAAATTTTATTAATTTTTTCTAATAACTTATTATATATGAAAATCATTTATTTCATTTTTTATTCATGACTATTATACAACAGCAGTAAACTATTTTAAAAAGCTGTGAAACAACACAACATGTAGCTTCAAAGCATTTAGTTGAATGAAGGAATTTTTTTTTATTGTGTCAATGACATTAACATAAACGTTTTTTTGTTATTGAGTTTGATGACCTCGTAAAATGCGACAGGAGACAATTTTACTCGGTACGAAAATCGACGGACCAAATCGTTTCTAGTTCCGCGAGAGAAGAGCAAAGAGTGCGCTAAGCGGAATATAATGGACCCTGTATGGTCAAAGGAAAGCAAGACGATGTATAGCCGGTGCGTTTGGTAATAGACGCTCGAGAAAAAAAAATGGAGATAATAAAGCTAGAGCAGAAGAAAAAAAAACCATCGGACTCGAGAGGACCTCTTCTTAGCGCGGAACTCACTTCCGGCACTTCCTGTGTCACACGCCGTTGAGCACGCTCCACCCTAGACGAGGGAACGTATGTGCAAGGAAACAGTACAGGATTGCTTCGCTTGCACACGTCCGGCCTCAGAGGACGTAGCTCGCGACTCCTAATTGTTTATACGACACACACACTGTACACAGAGAATAACCCTCGAGTGGCAGAATGAACGAGAGGGACCCTCCTCGATATTTCGCATCAAGTCCCCTTCATTGTTGTGTTATGTTGTCGAGACCCGAACAACCCCATGTAACGTTACGGAAACATTGTCGAGGCTCTTTTCATCGAACACTGAGAATCACTAAATTGCTTCTCGTGATCTATAAATCACTAATAAAATGTTTCAACCAATCTACACGGAAATAAATGTTTGGTTGTGGCAACTACGTTTTCGATTTGCTGTACACAATGTCTAAAAAATTAGTTGCCTCAAACATATCGAATAGTAACCTCAACTATTCACGATTAGTTCTCGCGAAATTAGTTAGGTTAACTAATCCAATCGTTGGGACTATCACTCGAATAGTTGGGACTACCATTCAAATCGTCGGTATTACCATTCGAATCATTGGTATTACCATTTGAGTTGTAAGGGAAATAGAATAATCGACACTGAGAGAAAATTACGGTACACGGAAAAAATGGGTTGGTTGGAACAACTAAGTGCCTTGGTTATATATGCGCCAGACAATTAGTTGGTTAGACCAACCAAGTTATTTGTTAGGCTACCAACTTCTTGGTTAGACTAATCAAGTCACTTGGTAAGCTAACAAAGCGACTTGGTTAGACCAACCAAGTTATTTGTTAGGCTACCAATTTCTTGGTTAGCCTAACCAAGTCACTTGGTAAGCTAACAAAGTGACTTGGTTAGACCAACCAAGTTATTTGTTAGGCTACCAATTTCTTGGTTAGACTAACCAAGTCACTTGGTAAGCTAACAAAGTGACTTGGTTAGACCAACCAAGTTATTTGTTAGGCTACCAATTTCTTGGTTAGACTAACCAAGTCACTTGGTAAGCTAACAAAGTGACTTGGTTAGACCAACCAAGTTATTTGTTAGGCTACCAATTTCTTGGTTAGACTAACCAAGTCACTTGGTAAGCTAACAAAGTGACTTGGTTAGACCAACCAAGAAATTGGTAGCCTAACAAAGAACTTGGTTGGTCTAACCAATTAATTGTCTGGCGCATATATAACCAAGGCACTTGGTTGTTCCAACCAAGCCTTTTTTCCGTATATTAGCAACTATAAAGTGACAACTGTTTATTTTTAGTTCGCTCGAGCAAATTTTTAATAGTTGCCACAACTATCAAATAGTTACTGCAACTACCAAATAGTTACCATAACTAATTTCATAGTTACTGTAACTACGAAAATGGTTGCATGGACTAAAAATGAATAGTTGTCATTATATAGTTGACTGTACTACTACGATTTCTCTGAGTCGATTGGTTGTGTCAACTCATTTCTTGGTTATGGCGACTAATCTTTTTTGTCCGTGTAGCTATCTTATTATGTAATGATTTGAGTATAAAACTGTTTACTTACGTTGTGGAGTTTGTAGTAGAGTCCGCATGCGTTGCAAACTGGTTCGCCCGCTTGATTCCTTCGCCAAAGTGTCGTGGTTGCAGTTTTGCAGTTGGCACAGCTCGTGCCTGCTCTCCTCGCTGCGCTCTGCAGTGACTGAAAAAATAGTAGAAAAAACGGCACATTGTAGAGTTTCGAAAGAGAGACGCCAATTAAATACAATGGAAAAAAAAGGGAAAGAACAAATGAAGGGCCAATTGGCCTGGACAATAGTGCTCCTCTTTTTATGCTCGCTGTCCCTCGACAGGTTCGAGAGGGCGCATACAGCTCTTAAAAAGAAAATAAATCAATCATCGGTAGAAAACAAACTGAGAGTTTGAGGAGGATGAGAAGAGAGAGAAGGCAATCGGTCAAGCGGATCGTGACTCTCGTGACCGAAGGTAGAAATCAAGATGACGTATCACTGACACACGGTGCCTCGAAGTCTCTTCTGCTTAATCCCCTCGCGTAGAAGAACAGGAAAAAAAAAGAATGCAAGAACGAAGAACAAGAAACCGTGAAGCGGGTCTTGGAGATAGAAAAAAAAAGAAAAGGAGAAGACAGAATCAAAGAAGGAGCTGTGATGGCGTACGGGGTCCTACGGTTGCCACTCTGGAAGCCCAGAACGCTCGAGGGACTCGAAATACTCCTGACACCTGTGCCTTCGATCCCAGAGTGGCAAACACTTAACTAAAAAGGCCTATTATCCCTCGATAGCCAACTATAGCTTATTTAGCTTCTCCCATACGTGTACTCCGCCCTGGAACACCTTTCCAGCTTCCATTCCGTACCTCCTATGACCTTTCATGTGAGTGTGGAAGCATTTTTCACATATTCGTGAGTGGAGTACGAAACTGTAAGGAAAAGGACCAACAGACGCCACAGGGGAGCTTCTTTCCAGTCGCGCGACCATTCCCCCCTTAAAATTGCATCCATAAGTGTAGATGCTGTATACCTGCTTCCTTTTCTCAGTACAGAGGAGAAGAATCGAAGCAAAAGTTGGAGAGACGATCATCAGAAGGAGAAGGAGGAGAAAAGCTGGTCTCTTCCTTCAGCCCCTGAAACCACTTAACCCCGAAGATGACACGGTACATTCGAGACGACCCGAAACATTCCGGTACCCAGAATGTGAATGACAGAGACGGAGTTATATACTAAGCTCAGAATCACCGCGTGCCTCGAAGGCAACGAGGGGATCTATCCGCTGTTCCAAAACTCTCCGCTAGTCTCTAGCCCATCGTTCTCCTAACTCTCTGACCACGTGTAACTGTCTACCTGGGCCATTGTGGGCGACCTTCGCGAGGGCAGACTCAATCTTTCTCAGTCCATAACAATCCTGTCCTGAGGCACCTCGTAACGGATGAGTTATTGGTATTTTATAGAGTGTCACTCTGGCGTTACACTCCATATATCCCACACAGTCAGCAGTCTCCTTGATTTGATGAATGAACCAAGATTGTCAGAATCCTTCGATAAACTTTCCCGCGGTGGCTGCTAATCTACATGCGTCTTTGAAAAGGGAGTTGGGGATGTTCTTGTGTAAGGTTCACGTGTGTGTATAGCAGAGCCAAGAGGACCAAGGGTTGGAAGGTGAACGAGGGTGTGAAACCCCTGCGTGTTTCGGCCGGGGAGACGAGCGTGGCCAAAAGCTTGGAAAGCCCTGAGAGGATTGGCTGAACGGGAGAAGCTTTGCTGGGTGTAGACCTCTGTGAGTATACGATTGAGAGGAACGAGGGTGGACAAGCGGGAATGAAGGGGTGTATAGGGTGTGTGTAATCATGCCCTATCGGTGGGATCTTATCGCGAGGCGACGCGTAGCAAAGGGGTCTGAAGGACAGTAGCCAGTGGCTGGGTGGTAGAGGTGGTGCTAGTGGCAATAGCAGCAATGAAGCAAAGCACAAACCGCCATCCATGGCAGTGGTTCGATCCGACTAAGGTGAGAGAGAGAGAGAAAGAGCTTGTCGAATCAATACGCGCGAAGCCACCTCATCAATACACCCGCGCTTCTAGCTGCTTTTGTGGGGACCCTGGCTCTTTCGCCTCTCTATCTGCTCTAGATCTTTGACACCCTGAAAATCATCGACCCCCGGCTGTGCGCACCGGCAACCTCCTTTTCTGACTGTAACACACGTTCTTGCAGAGAGACTCACGGGGTCGGTGGCCTAATGGTTATTAAATCCCGAGGCCGCCGTCGCCTATATACACACCGGTCACGACTACGCGTATATTATGGAAATAAATAATGTACGAATTCATTGTAAATACACACTTATGTTGGACTGGTGTAATTTACGTCATAACGGAGTCTGCGGCATTAGTAATATGGATATTCGCGATAAATGTCAGGGTTCGATTAAACGATCGTTACTTATATATTACCGCGGAGAAGAAATATACAAGCGTGCGGTATAATGTTTAGGAGGGAGGAAAGTGTTGTTGATCTATTGAGACTGCGACTCCGGGATTAGTCATTATCTATACCCGGTGAAACTGCGTGAGTAGGTGAACGACGAGATGAACGAGGTCGAGCATTTACTATGTGTTATATTGTGTACTTTGGAGAGCGGTCAAGCTGAGCGATCAACCAGGTTATTGTGCACGCATTGCTAAGCGATTAATATCCTTGAGATCAGCAAGGAGCGAATCCTTTCTCCGCCTCCCTCAACGTCTAATATACCTCCAGAGACTCTCCTTCGCATCTCGCGTCACTAATCACAACTTCAGCAGCAATAATTATAATTCGTGAATACTTTTGTGAATTCACTAATAAATTATAGGTCGTATTGATCGATTCCGCAAATAAATTTCTACCGATAAATATTACAGAATGTCGATGTTTTTTAATAGGTCAAACATGCGGGCACTTAACCGGTCATTTAGCTGCCATAACTATTTTAGTGATGACTGGTTTTGTAATAATTGTTGAGGTGTCTAAGCTAATTAGGGCCGGAAAAAAATCAAGCGTATGGTTGTCGAGTTTTCTTCGACGATTCGTAGTGGACTCAATTCAACTCGGTAATCTTCGCGTTAAAGGATTAAAAGAGAAAAAAAAGGGAATGAACGACAGGAAAAGAATACAAGCTAATAGATGCTTATATCGTCACGCGGTGCGCGGTGGCTGAGGAAACGCGCGCGCGAGATAGCGACGATTTATAATAATATATTCGTATTATTCGTAATATATGTAATAATTATATTCGTGAATACTTTTGTGAATTCACTAATAAATTATAGGTGGTATTGATCTATTCCGCAAATAAATTTCTACCGATAAATATTACAGAATGTCGATGTTTTTTAATAGGTCAAACATGCGGGCACTTAACCGGTCATTTAGCTGCCATAACTATTTTAGTGATGACTGGTTTTGTTATAATTGTTGAGGTGTCTAAGCTAATTAGGGCCGAAAAAAAATCAAGAGTATGGCTGTCGACTTTTCTTCGACGATTCGTAGTGGACTCAATTCAACTCGATAATCTTCGCGTTAAAGGATTAAAAGAGAAAAAAGGGAATGAACGACAGGAAAAGAATACAAAACGCGCGCGCGAGATAGCGATGATTTATAATAATATATTCGTATTATTCGTAATATATGTAATAATTATATTCGTGAATACTTTTGTGAATTCACTAATAAATTATAGGTGGTATTGATCGATTCCGCAAATAAATTTCTACCGATAAATATTACAGAATGTCGATGTTTTTTAATAGGTCAAACATGCGGGCACTTAACCGGTCATTTAGCTGCCACAACTATTTTAGTGATGACCGGTTGTGTAATAATTATTGAGGTGTCTAAGCAAATTAGGGCCGAAAAAAAATCAAGAGTATGGCTGTCGAGTTTTCTTCGACGATTCGTAGTGGACTCAATTCAACTCGGTAATCTTCGCGTTAAAGGATTAAAAGAGAAAAAAAGGGAATGAACGACAGGAAAAGAATACAAGCTAATAGATGCTTATATCGTCGCGCGGTGCGCGGTGGCTGAGGAAACGCGCGCGCGAGAGAGCGACGATTTATTATGCAGATCGTCCGCGCTATTTACAGGGCTCGGGGATCGGGTGCAATCAGGAGGCCGGTAATTGCTCCTGGTATACTCGTAGCATCGCTCGTTCGCTCGCTATACAACTCGCTTCCTATATATATACGAAAAGGGATCTCTCGCGCAGCCAATACTCTCTCTCGTACTCGCTATACACTCAGAGTCCGAAGCCTCTGCCGGGATATGTGCGCTGCTTGGAACCGGTTGCCAGGATCTCTCGATCTCGAAGCAAAGCACACGCGCTTCTGCTGCTACTCTTCTTGGTTTCTGCCTTCTCCTTCTGTGCTCGTTCCTCGACACTGACGGATATGACATTTGTGAAGTTGGTCGTGTCGCCTCTTCGTCGTTTCTTTTTTCATTTTCTTTTAACCTCCACAGTCTCGTCTATCCATCGAGCTCTTCGATTTTTCCTTAGCTCCGTTTTTTTTTCTCCCCTTTCTCGTCGTACCCTATTAACTTCTTTTTACATGATTTTATTGTAACGCCCGCTGCCGTTACATGTTACATACTGCGAGAGAGTTTGGTGTCGCTCAATGTCTCTCTGCGTTAGAGATATAATGCTGTATGTAATAAATGTGCAGGTGTGTGTAGCTCAGAGGCGAGAGGACCAATAGATACCAATGTATACACGTACAGCCATACGTTACTTTTACTTCGTATCAGTTTTATATTGATCAGTGCCTCTATAGCGGGAGTTCAATGCGCAGTGACCAGCCTCTGTCTGTCTGTCCGTCCGTCTATCTCACGGGCTCCGAGTGTCACTTTCGAATTCGAGAACTGGATTATACAGTATGTAGACTCCTGCACGATGGAGTGCCCGATTTCCGTCGGCCAATCGACGTCGAATATAACGGATCGACACTTCTAAGTTAGACTGGCGTGAAGAATAAATAAATGAATAAATAAAATAAGAGAATTCGAGAGGTTAAGGGATAAACGTCAGGAAACATTTTATTCTCCCTCTCATTGAGAAAACTATGTTCATATTAATAATCATACTCAGAGAAACTGGCAACTATAGAGTGACAGTTATTAAGTTCTAATCGATGCAGTTATTATTGTATAGGTAACTTTACAATAATTAAAACTGTGTTAAATAATAATCGCATTGATTTAACTAGAATAAAAGATTTTACTCTGATTGCAGAAGGGTTGAGTGATTAATAGGCGAATCTGCACGGAATGAAATGTTTGGTTGTGGCAACTACGTTTTCGATTTGCTGTACACAATGTCTAAAAAATTAGTTGCCTCAACAATATCGAATAGTAACCTCAACTATTCACGATTAGTTTTCGCGAGATTAAGTTACACGGAAAAAAGGCTTGATTGGAACAACCAAGTGGCTTGGTTATATGTGCGCCAGACAATTAATTGGTTAGACCAACTAAGTTATTTGTTAGGCTACCAATTTCTTGGTTGGACTAACCAAGTGACTTGGTTAGCTTACCAAGTCACTTATTTGGCTTGGCTTGGTTGGAACAACCAAGTGCCTTGGTTATACATGCGCCAGACAATTAATTGGTTAGACCAACCAAGTTATTTGTTAGGCTACCAATTTCTTGGTTGGACTAACCAAGTCACTTGGTTAGCTTACCAAGTCACTTGGTTAGCTTACCAAGTCACTTGGTTAGTCCAACCAAGAAATTGGTAGCCTAACAAATAACTTGGTTGGTCTAACCATTTAATTGTCTGGCGCAAAGTCACTTGGTTAGCTTACCAAGTCACTTGGTTAGTCCAACCAAGAAATTGGTAACCTAACAAATAACTTGGTTGGTCTAACCAATTAATTGTGTGGCGCATATATAACTAAGACACTTGGTTGTTCCAACCAAGCCTTTTTTTCCGTGTAGGTTAACTAATCCAATCGTTGGGTCTACCACTCGAATAGTTGAGACTACCATTCGAATCGTCGGTATTATCATTCGAATTGTCGGTATTACCATTCGAATCGTTGGTATTACCATTTGAGTTGTAAGATAAATAGAATAATCGATTGGTTGTGTCAACTCATTTCTTGGTTATGGCAACTAATCTTTTTTTTTCCGTGTGAGGTAAAAGGAATTTCGATTTTGACCACCAGCACAGTATGGCTACTGAAATTAGAAAAACGAGAAAACAAACGGCATTTCAATACAAATAATAGATGCATTGTGTCGATTTAATGACCGATCTAGTGTGGCTGGTTCGATGGATCAGAAATCCTGAGGATCGAGTGGCGTATGCTGTACAGTGAGCTGCCAGTCAATATCAATGAGAAGCAAGCGGTGTGCCGGTAGGGCGCACGGTTCGTTCGACATAATTACTCGCAATGACTCTTGATTATCGGTTATAATCTAACGGTCCGCACTAACGAAGTATAACATCGAATTAAGTCGATCTCCGAGTACCTTCTCTCGCTCTTTCGATCCAATGACTACTCTCACTCTCTCTCTCTCTCTCTCTCTCTTTCTCTCAGGTGTTCCACGTCGGTTCATCGGCAAATGAATCGATTTGTAACGTCGAAACATTTGGGTCGTAAAGAAGCAATTATTATTGTGATTAAATACGAATCACGTGGACAGTGAAAATATATATAAGAAAGTATATAGGAGAGTGCGATTGGAGACGAGAAATGCAATTAAAAATAACCGAGGGAAAGGCAATAATTGATCGTTACGTATAATTGTGTTTCCCCTTTTCTCTCCTGCGGGTTAATCGAGGATTCACTGCTGCGGTTCATCACAAGGGGCCAAACGAGTACAGTGAGTACATACATATTATCACTGTAAACTGACCGGTCGAACGGGGCGCTCTCGCACTCTTCGAGAGTTGGTGTAATGCACGCGCCGAGTTAAACGAGCGCTTACGAGCGAGGCCGTAAGAGATAAGTATCTCTCTATCCTTGACTAAATCGTGACTAGAAGCCCGCTGCTGCTGCTGTTGCTGCCCCCGCGAGCTTGTTCGCTTCGCCGATTTTATATAGTGGGAGTAGAGAGTGCAGTTGAGTGCATTATCGCAAATATACACTGAGCAACATTGTTCCAATCGTGATACAAATTGCTGCGATTTCCACAAGAGAGACTTGGAGGACAGGGAAGAGCGAAATCGGTTGAGGAAACTGACGAACAATGAAGAAACCGATTTCCGTGCCTTTCTTTCCATCGCGCGTTAACCCAACCAGCAAATCAATCGAAAGACATTTTGTTGCGCAGCAGGTTCGACATTTATCGCTTATTGCGTACATGACTTGGACAATTCTGATGTTAAGACGCATTTAATATCCGCTGCGTAGCTGATTATTTTTTTTATTACATTGTACGACATTCTTGGAGTCCGGGTTTCTGCAGATAACGAATACGCCTACTATAATTTTTGTAACAATGTAGATACGGCTAGTAGGTCAGTGAGCAACGATTCTGCATCTCGTTACACGTATGGCGCACGCTTACACTCTGAATTTTCTTTTAATAGTTGCGTATTCGCATTAATATGCGCGGGCAAAAACGTTCATATCAATTTCTGCCTCGTAATTAACACCAGGATTTCTTTTTTTCTCTTTACTTCGTATATATAATTTTATACAATGTTACAAAGTGTTCAGGTGCATTAATAGACGCATTAATTACCTTAATAGTAAATTTACACTGTAAAAGAAATCTACTTAAAATTTAGTGTACTTTTACTGGAAGTTTTTATTCATAAACTAGTATATTAAATTTAGTGTACATGTGTAATGTAAAATTAATGTAGGGTACAGCATAGTCAATGATTTACTTTAATTTTACAGTAAAACTACGGAAATTTTAATAATTTACTTTAATTTTACAGTAAAAGTACGGAAATTTAAATAATTTACTTTAATTTTACAGTAAAAATACTTAAATTTTAATAATTTACTTTAATTTTACAGTAAAAGTACTTAAATTTTTATAATTTGCTTTAATTTTACAGTAAAAGTACTTAAATTTTAATAATTTACTTTAATTTTACAGTAAAAGTATTTAAATTTTAATAATTTACTTTAATTTTACAGTAAAAGTATTTAAATTTTAATAATTTGCTTTAATTTTACTGGAAAAGTACATGAATTTTATATCACAATTGTATGAAATTTCGATGACGAGTTTATGAATAAAATCTTCCAATCCTCTTTAACAGTGTAAATTGACTGAGAGGAAACGATATGTCAAGCTTGAAGTACTCTGATTTTCTGTATAAAACCACAAACTGTGTTTACTCACATGAATTTATAGCTATGTTCATATTAAGAGTATCAAAGTGTGTGACGTTGCAGTGTAATGTGGGAGTTTGTGTGCATGTGTGTGACTGTGACAAGCGGCGATACCACATTCCTAACACTAGCTCGGTCGCTCGATGCACACGCATCGGTCAGAAGCACCAGCAGGAAATCTCTTCTGCTATTCTACCCTTCGCAAGGATTTCAATCTCTCGTGAAAAATAAAATTCGATAAATTACTGAAGCAAATACTTGATAAATTCTGTCCAATGGTAAGGATCAAAATTAATTTATTCAATTCAAATAACGTATGCGGTATATAATTGGCTTAATAAGTTATTATTTTACAACAGTTAGTGCAAGTTACTCGAAAGTGTTAACAAATTTTAACATCGCAGAGAAAAATGTCAAAATTATACGCGATGTTTCCCAGAAAAAAAATAGGCTCTACTAAAAATATGTCTACATTTTACTCGAATATTTTTCGTAAATAAATTTTCTTCGTACACTGATCGAAAATTATGATATTAGTAACTATAAAGCAGGGTTCGGAACGTTACTTATTAAAAGTAATGCGTTACCGTTACCGTTACTGCTTGTGAAAAAGAAACGCGTTACCGTTACTCCTTGTGAAAAAATAATGCGTTACCGTTACCGTTACTGAAAATGTAACGCTTCCGTTACTTTTCGTTACTTTGAAACATATTAATCATATAATAAATTTAGACGTATATAATTATTAACGTGTAGAGTGAAGGTTAATACCGA
Organism: Ephialtes manifestator; assembly: GCA_963970395.1. Lineage (NCBI taxonomy): Eukaryota > Metazoa > Arthropoda > Insecta > Hymenoptera > Ichneumonidae > Ephialtes > Ephialtes manifestator. The sequence continues at coordinate 26,040,439 of OZ019975.1, read as the reverse complement.
AAAAACGAATAATTCAGAGGAAGCGTTTATTAACGTTGAGAAAAGGTAGCTGTTCGAATGTTGAGTCGTTCAGATTCCCTCTAAGAGGCGAGATACCAACGAAAATGAACGAAAGTTACTTGTTAACAAACATTTCGTATCTCAAAAAATAACGAAAAAGTAACGGCAATTTCGTTACTTTTCCGTTTATTATCTTAGAATTACTCTTTTGGTGGTAACGACGTTACCGACCGTTACCACCAAAAAGTAACGAATTCACTAACGACGTTGCTAGTAACGCGTTACTTCACTATTCATTTTTAGTTCGTACGATTAATTTTTTAATAGTTACCACAACAATCAAATAATTACTAAAACTACCAAATAGTTACCATAACTATTTTCATGATTACCGTAACTATGAAAATAGTTGTATGGACTAAAAATTAACAGTTGTCACTTTACAGTTGACTGTACTATTACGATTTCTCTGATTGTAGTTAGAAGTTTAAACATTTTTCTTTAATACCTGCATTTTAAACCCTACCATAATTATTTAAATAATTATGCCATATGGTATCTCGGCTTGCTTGCAGAAAGTACCATTAAGAGTAGCAGTTCGCAAGGATTACAAAAAAGAAGCTGAAGAAGAGGAAGCAAAATAAGCGGAAGAGATCAGCCCAATGATGTGAGCAACCGCATGAGGCCCACAGGCCAATCTATATGATAAACAGTCTAGTTATAGAGCGCGTATATAATCCGTCGAATCCGTGTCACTTAACCGTTGTGAATTCAACATCACAGTAAAAAAATAAATAAAATTTAAAAAAAAAAAACATCAACCGGTCAATCTGTGCAAAGAAAGATCCACTAAATAAATATCAATTTCTCGGTTCTTTTTCCTTATCTCTCATTTCAAACGGTATAAAGAGAATAGCTGTTTGGTTATAACCAGTGCCACGAGTAGTTATCTCGTGTAACGCATGTACTAAAGTCTCGAAAAAAATGGCGTAGCCTCTTTCCAGTTATCTCTTTCTTTCTCTCTCTTTCTCTCACTTTTTAAAGAGGGCTGCACTTTCTACTGGCACGTTGGTGCCCCTGTTGCTGTTCCTGCTGCTGGGTGTATCTGAATTTATTTAAATTGCAAGCAATGTTCTGCTCGTGTTCGGCAGCTTCTTCTTCTTTCCCTCTTCCCCGCCTCGCTATCCTTCTCTTTCAAGCTTTCTGTGATTTCTTTTTTTTATTATCTTCCTCTTCCCTTTCTTCTTCACTTACTTTGCTTCTGCTGCTGGGAGAGTGAAAAATCGAACAAGAGCCAGCAGCAAGTTGGCTTTTGCTGCACAGGGTGCGGAGAGTCAGAACTAAGAGCCAACAGCAGCAGCAGCAGCAGCAACCTCGTGTGGGACTCCGTTCTCATGTCTTTGCCAGCGCTGTGCACTCCTGGACCCTTCTTCTCCTTTTGCTGCCTCCTTTATTTTGCCTTCGCGTCTCCGAGCTGCCTTCCCTACGCCCGTTTTGTTTAAATGATCGGCCTCGCGCGTTTCGCTCCGTGAGAATCGTGACTCACACGATGTCTGCATGGAAACTCTGTCCGCAAAGACACGCTGAGAATATAACGAGACGTCCGATGATTCTCGGACATTTTCTTCCTAACAATTATTCCGTCTTTTCTGCTGCATCGCACTCTTCGCGTCATTAACTTACAATGTAACATGCATTTCCCGAATGTTTTTCAAAAAAACTTATTTCCATTTTCATAATAAAATTTAAGTCATTTAATTTTATGATGAGAAAAAATCAATAACTCAATAAGACAAAAAAAATTGATTTTTAGGTAAGAATTTAAATGAAGATAGAATTTTTTTTTTGAGGAAAATGGAAAAAGTTTTGGAAAATATTATTTTTTCATTAAAAAATTTATTTTCAAGTAATTAACAAGCAATAGAATTTTTTTTTAGGAAAATGGTAAATTGTTTTGGAAAATATTAATTTTCATAAAAAATTGATTTTTAAGTAATTAACAAGCAATAGAATTTTTTTTTAAGAAAATGGTAAATTGTTTTGGAAAATATTATTTTTTCATAAAAAATGGATTTTTAAGTAATTAACAAGCAATAGAATTTTTTTTAGGAAAATGGTAAAATGTTTTGGAAAATATAATTTTTTCATAAAAAAATTGATTTTTAAGTAATTAACAAGCAATAGAATGTTATGATGACAAAAAACCAACAATTTAATGCGACGAAAAACAAAATTGATTTTTAACTGAGAATTAATAAAGTTTATTTATGCACGACTACGATTTACAATAAATATTGCAGAATTTGAGGAAATGAAGATCGTTTTAACAGGAAAGAAATTTGGCGGTTAAAGGGTTAAAAACGATGATAATTGAATAGAATTGTGACATGAACATCAAACGCGAAATGCATTGCGTGCTGATATTTAAGTGCATATGTATTGATATGTTCTTGCGACGAAGAAGTAGATGACAAAAAAAATATATTGACTTGATGTTCTCGAGCACGTCCGGTTTCATTAACGGAGAAGATCTTGCACGCGATCGATCCAAACTATATTATATCCGTGCATATATGCACAATACACTTCGGTGAATCGATGCGTAAGAATTTCGTATCGTTATATTGAATAGAACTGCTGATACATCGCCGAATAATAACAAGAGCAACGAATATACGCTCATATATGCAAAGGGTGATAAGAGTGCGTGAAGAATTATATAAAAAAGAAAAAAAAGAAAAAAAAGAACGTGCCAAACTCGTTCAGCTCCCTAAGCAAATACAAAGGTGTCGTTGTTGGCGGTACTCTCAGCAACGTGCTCGCAATTATTCCCTCACAGGAAGTTGTTTGCTCGTGCGCTCGGCTAGTAAGCGTTGCACAGACTGCAGCAGCAGCAGCAGCAGCAGCAGCGGCGGGTCGATCGAAACGACGTAACTCCTTGTGTATCACAATGGAGCAACGCACTGCTATAAAACAACCGCAGGGCATGTAAGTACCGCTAAAAAAAAGAGGAAAAAGAAGAAAAAAAAGACTGTCATATCTGCAGCCTTTTTTCCAGAACGCATCCTCGGTCAATTTTCCCATGGCAAGTTGCGGGTGGGGGTCAAAATAGCGAATGACCAAAATATAGAATCTCTAAAATAGCGAATTTCAAAATATGGAACGTCTAAATATAGAATAACCATCATTATGAAATTGGCTATTTTAGCCATTCGCTATTTTCATCATTCGCTATTTCGACCCCCAGTCTTATTAAAATGCAATCAAAATGGCGAATGGTCAAAATAGCGAATGGCTAAAATAGCAAATTTCATAATGATGGCGATTCTATATTTAGACGCTCCTTATTTTGAAATTCGCTATTTTAGACATTCGTTATTTTGGTCATTCGTTATTTTGATCCCCACCCGTTGTTGCAACTATTAAAAAAATGGTCGTTCGAAATGAATAGTTACTAATACCGCAATTGTCTCCCACAATCAATGTATAATGTGTTAATATTGCAGATTTACACCTAAAATCTACGCATCGGAAATAAAATTTCTTATTTCGATGCCGACCTACTAGACTTCTATTCACCTCAAATACATTTTTTTATTAGTAATTAATATACTTATTGAATAGTAAATATATTCAAATCTAAGAAATATTCATTTGGGTCGGCAGTTATATAAATGGTGATTTAAAAAAAAAAAATTTATTGGGATATTCCTCATTTTATCCCTTAGAAGCGCAGAAACTGCCTCCCGCTTAGCAATTGGCGCGCAAATCAGTGCGCGGCTAAGCGGTCACCTATCCAAGTTATGACCGCAAATAATGTTGCTTAACTCTGGGGACCGTCGAAGCGACACACCAACCGCGCGTCCACTTTTGCCGATTTAAAGAATATATAATTTTCATATAAATATACGACAAGAATTAAATCAAATCGATAAATGTTGCATGTTGATAATAATAAACTCCAATGATGAAAGGAAATAAATATATATTGGATTATAAGATAGTTCTAATTGATTTTATTTAAAAATATCTATTACATGTATTTGGTCGTTTTAACTAGATCTTTTTTCCGGACTACGAAAGTATTTAGTAGCAATAAATAATATATTTTTTTAGTATCCGCTGAACAGTGAAAGTTCATTCAAATAAATAAATTTGTTGGAAATAAAAAAACTGAAAAATTGAATGAAATACATATTTGTTGGAGGGAAAGTAAATTTTCATTGTTTGAAACAATTAAATGTTGAATAGATAATTTTAGTTAATATTACCAAATCTTTTTTTTGGGTGTAATATATTCACTCGGAATTATTTGTAATACTTTTAGTATTTAAAAATGATATCAATTCAGATGTTGGATCTATTTAAGGGGAGGGAGTCAGGTCAAAAAAATTGATTTTGGAAATTCAATATCATCCAAATCCTATTGCATATAAAAATGCCCAATGCACTATATTGTTGGTGCTCGATGAAAGGATTTTTTACTGTCGTCTGACTTGCATATGCTTTTCAATATTATCTTAAGCAAAGTTCTTAGGTTTTCCATTCTGCGCATGATTCAGATCAAACTACTAGGCAGATTGGAATGGTTGACGTCTCATTTTCTTCTTCACGAAAAGATACACCGGCTAAATGGAGCAAATGTTAATAAAATGTAATATTTTTTAAGTGACATAATTATTAATAAATAAATTTTATGCTATTCTCTAAATCAATGATTAACTTTGCTTTCAGAACGAAAAAAAATAGTTTGCTCCATTTAGTCGGTGTATCTTTTCACGAAGAAGAAAATGAGACGTCAACCATTCCAATCTGCCTAGTAGTTTGATCTGAATCATGCGCAGAATGGAAAACCTAAGAACTTTGCTTAAGATAATATTGAAAAGCATATGCAAGTCAGATGACAGTAAAAAATTCTTTCATCGAGCGCCAACAATATAGTGCGTTGGGCATTTTTATATGCAATAGGATTTGGATGATATTGAATTTCCAAAATCCATTTTTTTTTACGTGACTCCCTCCCCTTAAGGCATATAATGTTATCGAAACGACGTAACACCTTGTGTATCACAATGGAGCAACGCACTGGTATAAAACAACCGCAGGGCGTGTAAGTACCGCTAAAAAAAGAGAAAAAAGAGAAAAAAGAAAGAAAAAATACTGTCATATCTGCCGTCTTTTTTCCAGAACGCATCCTCGGTCAATTTTTCCATAGCAAGTTGCGTTTCATTACACCAACTGTCAGCTACTGTGTACAACGCAAATCGATTAACCGAGCGATCAATCATCGATATAGCAGTACTCTGTCACGCATACTCGTTTCAATGGGGTCTCCGGAGCACGTTAAAGAGAAAAGAAAGTAAAAAAAAAAAAAGAAAAGAATAATTTAATTTTCTCTCGTTTTGCCTACCGTTCGAGAAGCAGGGCGCGCAGGTCCCTTCCTCCCACGCCGTTCCACTACGCGTGGGCAGTGAATTACGAGGTGCACCCCCGGGCGCTTTAGCAAGGAGGAGGAGGGCGAGATGAGGAGCGAGCGAAGAATTAAAAAAAAAGAAAAAGAAAAAAAAACGAAGCGAAACGGATGAACGGAGAATCTCTTTCGCTCCTCGTTTCAATGGAATATAAATAAAATTTATTCCGTCGGGCTACCGAAATCGGGGGCTCCCCGCTGCCTTCACCTGTCCCTTCCCCTTACCAATTCTGCTCTTCCTTCCTCTTTTCCCTTTTCGCTTCCTTATCGCTCCACGCTTCGCGCATCGTTTCAACCGCCAGCAGCATCAGCTTCTTCTTTACTTTATCCAACACGCAGCAACTTATATTCCGGTACTTTCGTGCAGGCGTGGAAGGCGGCACGCGCACGTTCAAGACCGCCGTCGTGATCGAGAGCGTGCAACAGCAGAGACTTTGCTGCTGCTGCTGTTTTACTCGCTCCTGATCGGCCTGACGCGTTCTCCTCTCTGCGGGACGGATCCGCTTCTGGTGCTCTTACCTCGCGTGTCCTTCACCCACGCGCCATCGCATAACTTGGCTGCTTTTAGTTTCCATATCATTTTAATAATCACGTCAGTGTTAACACGAGATTTGGCCTGCTGCTCGATATTTCAAGACCTGCTGAGCGAACGGCTTTTTATATACACGCACTGTTTCATGGACGGAGTTTTACACGATATTATGTTGTCACGTTATCAAGAGTGATTGATAATTTCATTTAATTTATTATTATTTCGGTATAAATAACAAAATTATAATTAAAAATTACAATGTGATTGTTGTATTTCTTTCTTTAAATTTTCTTTAAATATGGACTGGAACTTTTTTTATTATTTGCAGAAAAAATTCTTTCAATTTCTAGTTTTATAAGTCAAATTAATTAATGGACAAGAAATTCAGGATAAATTTTGACTGGATTAAATATTGACTGGAACTTTTAAATTATTTGCAGAAAAATTTCTTTCAATTTCTTGTTTTATAAGCTAAATTATTTGATGGACAAGAAATTCAGGATAAATTTTGACTGGATTAAATATTGACTGGAACTTTTTAATTATTTGCAGAAAAATTTCTTTCAATTTCTAGTTTTATAAGCTAAATTATTTAATGGACAAGAAATTCAGGATAAATTTTGACTGGATTAAATATTGACTGAAACTTTTTAATTATTTGCAGAAAAATTTCTTTCAATTTCTAGTTTTATAAGCTAAATTATTTAATGGACAAGAAATTCAGGATAAATTTTGACTGGATGAAATATTGACTGAAACTTTTTAATTATTTGCAGAAAAATTTCTTTCAATTTCTAGTTTTATAAGCTAAATTATTTAATGGACAAGAAATTCAGGATAAATTTTGACTGGATTAAATATTGACTGGAACTTTTTAATTATTTGCCGAAAAATTTCGTTCAATTTCTAGTTTTATAAGCTAAATTATTTGATGAACAATTCAGAATAAATTTTCTGCGAAATATTTCTATAGATATTTGTGGATAAAATATATAACTATTTTATAAGATGTCTATTTTATAGTTATCGTGGCAATAAAACGTTTTAAGCACAGATTAAAAATGAATAGTTGTCACTTAAAAGTTGCGTATACCAGATTTTTGTCAGTGTATTAATCTTAGATTAAACTGTCGTCACACGATCGATAAATAATGGCAGGAGTTGCATGAATGGGGGAATTATCATTATTAGAATCAATCGACGAAGCGCCATTAGATTTTCTATCAAACGGTTTACAATCGTACAATATAATCGTCGCGATATTGCCACGTACGATCGTTTATCGTATAATAATAGAGAGTCGTGCATTTGAGCACAGATTTGCAAGCCGTTTGCGAGTACTTAGCTCGACGCACCCACTTGGCTCACTACACACATATATAGTTACTATATGGTTGGCTGTACGTGCATTTACTGTAATACACGCCGCGCGGCAACTTCATTTTCCATGGCGCATTGTTGTTTATATATGCGACCGGCAAACAGTCACTGGGATCTCTGAATGTGCGCACGTATAACGAATAAAACTGTAGACACATATCGAGAAAAAAAATGATGGTGTGTTCGTACATTGCCATACATTGCACACGCGGTGACTGCCTCACGTACATAGAGAAACATAGAGAAGCCGGCATCACCGGCTTCGTTTTCTTCGCGCGATATAAGCGATCGGACCGGCGAGGATTGCGATCTATAATTCAAGGCGTTACAAGCTAGCGAGAGCGACGGAGCATAAATCCTAGAATCCCGTGAGGATCTTTCAATATACTTAACCCCCTCTTTTTTAAAGACTATTAGTTTCCGCAATGATACGATTTCTTTTTTTTTTTTTTAAATTCATTCACGATGCACGATTTTTCAATGAGTCACAAATCTAGCGGGGACTTTTCCTTATTTCATGGATTTTTCGCGTTAAGATGAAAATTGAAGTGAAAGAAATCCGAATTCAATATTATTACCAGTAAATATAATTTTATTAAAATGAAGTCGAAGACTTCAAAAATATTTGGGGGAAAAAAAATCACGTAGCGTGAAAATTGTGAAATTTGAGTTAAAAAGAATAATCATATTAATATATGATTGTTCTTTTTAACTCAAATTTCAGAATTTTCACGCTTCGTGATTTTTTTTCCCCCAAATATTTTTGAAGTCTTCGACTTCATTTTAATAAAATTATATTTACTGGTAATAATATTGAATTCGGATTTTTTTTTCACTTTAATTTTTATCTTGACGCGGAAAATCCATGAAATAAGGAAAAGTCCACGCTAGATTTGTGACTCATTGAAAAATCGTGCAATTTGAGTTAAAAAGAACAATCATATTAATATATGATTGTTCTTTTTAATTCAAACACTTTCTTTATTTAATAATAATAAAAAATAGTTTTCATCAATATTTGTGATATTGTAACGTTAATTGATCAGGAAGTGTTAGTCGAAAGTCAAAAATTGAATATCGCTACTTCTGAGAATGGAAGAATATTTTATAAGTCGAAGACGTTGGGGAAAAAAATCACGCAGCGTGAAAACACGAAGAAATAAGTCGGAATGTTGCGGGGGAGGTAAAATTTTGAGTTAAAAAGAAGAATCATATATTAAATAATTTAAAATAATTTTCATCAATACTTCTCAGAATGGAAGAATATTTTAGAAGTCGAAGACGTTGGAAAAAAATCACGCAGCGTGAAAAGACGAAGAAATAAGTCGGCATGTTGCGGGGGAGGTAAAAAATGAGTTCAAAAGAACAATCGTATATATTAAATAATTTAAAACAGTTTTGATCAATATTTATGATATTACAACGATAATTGATCAGGAAGTGTTACCGGAAGGTCAAAAATTGAAAACCACTACTTCTGAGAATGGAAGAATATTTTATAAGTCAAAGACGTTGGGGAAAAAAATCACGCAGCGTGAAAAGACGAAGAAATAAGTCGGCGTGTTGCGGGAGAGGTAAAATTTGAATAGAGACCGTTTCTCAGTTTAGAATGGGATTACAATATTGAGATTAGCCGCTGCTACGGAGACTGGGGTGTGCGAGAACGCACCCAGTATCCGACAGTGACTTCGTGTATATATATCTCAAAGTGTATAGGATATGCGAAACGATTTTAAAGTGAAATGACCGCGGATCACTGTCCTCGCTCTCTTGCTCGAGCTACCGAACGCGCGAGCCACCGCCGCGGCAGTGATAGAGCTGAAGGAACAACCCAAGCTGAGAAAAGAAATGTCTGACGTTTTGCCTTTACAGTAGAATCCATTCTGTCACTCTTTGGTCCCTCTTTCTCCTTCCGATTCTCTCTGTTCCTAACTTCTCCATGCTCACCATCTTCGTCTTCTTTTCAAAAGCGAGATTTGTTCTTTCACTCCACCACGATGCCCCGAACGTCACTCACCGATTTCAAGCGACCCATGCACGTCAAACTTACACAATGAACTTTTTTTTTTAAATCCTTTTTACATTGGAAAAAAAAACATGATATCAGTCAAGACGTAGAATCCATTAGTGCATTTAATGTCATTCTGTGTCTCAATGTTTTTTCATTCAAAGATTACGATTTTGTTCCTTTTTTTTTCTTTACTAAGTGGAACGAAAGTTTTTTTTTTGTCAATTGTACACTTCAATTTTTGATAATTATACACTGAGAAAAATCCTAGTAGTACAGTCAACTATAAAGTGACAACTATTAATTTTTAGTTCATGGTAACTATTTGGTAGTTATAGCAACTATTAAAAAAATGGTCGTTCGAATTGAATAATTACTAATACCATAATTGTCTCCCACAATTAATGTATAATGTGTTAATATTGCAGATTTAAAATATTGACTCGAAATAATTTGTAATACTTTTAGTATTTAAAAATGATATCAATTAAGATGTTGGATCTATTTAAGGCATGTAATGTTATTTAGTATGCCAACGTTTTTCAATTTAAAGAGTATTTTCTTAATCGAGAATAGCAATTACTTTGAATATTATTGAAAAATTACAAAGATTAAGATTTTGTTCCTTTTTTTTCTTTACTAAGTGGCACGAAAATTTTTTTTTTCAATTGTGCACTTCAATTTTTGATAATTATACACTGAGAAAAATCCTAGTAGTACAGTTAACTATAAAGTGACAACTATTAATTTTTAGTCCATGGTAACTATTTGGTAGTTATAGCAACTATTAAAAAAATGGTCGTTCGAAATGAATAATTACCATAATTGGATAATTTACCATATCTAATACCATAATTGTCTCTCACAATTAATGTATAATGTGTTAATATTGCAGATTTAATATCTTGACTCGAAATAATTTGTAATACTTTTAGTATTTAAAAATGATATCAATTAAGATGTTGAATCTATTTACGGCATATGTTATTTAGTATGCCAACGTTTTTCAATTTAAAGAGTATTTTCTTTATTCTAATTTTTCTTTGCTAAGTGGCGTAAAAGTTGATTACATTACACGCATTAATTTTTAATAACTTGACTGTGTTAATGTGACAAATTTAATATATTTACTTAGTATCATATCTGTACGGTGCGCTTGAACCTATACTTTAATAATTTCATTCACTAAGTGTCTGGCAAGTATATTATTAGATATTATCAGGATATAATGCGAATGTTAGATGCCGATGCAGGAGGAATCGAGCTCGTTCGCAGACGGGCGCGCGCGTATCGTTTGCGAACACGACTATAAGACGCGTCGCTTACTCCTCGACACGCACGACTGACTAATAAGGGAACAATATGCGCGGGCCGTCGCCTAAGCACGCTAATTATCGGAAAATCGTGCGGCGTGGCTATGCCTCATTGAAAAGCGTTAAATTACGTCGCTCGCGCGCGCGCGTATCTAACCAAGCGATGCGTTCAGACGGATAATTGCATTTTGTATGTAGCTGCGCTTCGTACTATTATCTACTCTCGACTTTGTGTCTTTGCCAATGGATTACGATAGTACTACAGGCAAATTAGTATACGAACATGGAAAACCAGTTTTGCAAAACACTAAAACGTCAATTATTTTAATGGCTAAAATGATTGCAACATCTGATCGCCGTTTTGATTGAAATTTTATGTTATATAAATACCAAGAACAAATTTTCTCGACACCAAAAACTGCGATACATATGTCATTTTTGTATACGAATTTATTTTATTTTTTGCAATTAAATATCCATGGATTAATTAATTAGAATTACCAAAAACTGGGTTAATATTACTAAAAAAAAATTGGTAGGCACTATTAAGTTATACAGTGTTAAAAATATTTTTAGAATTAATATATATAGTGGAAGTTCTTTTGCAGATATGGGATATTATATTTCATTTAATTATATTATATTCATTAATATATAGATATATTGTCAAATTCCAATAATTATATCATAAACACAACTTTTATGAAGTGTTTTTCACTTTGAATGTTTCGTTTTTTTACATGGGGAAAATCCCAAAATTCAAAGTGAATTAAAAAATTTGAAAATATTCATGCGTATTCAGAAAAATAAAGGAGTTATTTTTACCGAACAAAAAAAATTAGGTTGTCGAAAGATTTGTTGAACAATTTTATTTTTCATCAATTTGTTAATAATATTTTGGAATTATTATTGTGTAAAATTAATCTTTTCCACACCTTTAATATGCATTTTCATATGCATGAAAACTTATGCGAACTCGATACTATTCGAAAGGACTACCTTAACAAATCCATGGATTTGGTAAGTCAACCAAGTATTTAGTTCCACTAACCAATAACTTGATTGGGCCGACTAAATTTTTGCTGGTAAAATTTTTAATCAATATTTAAGTAAGCCAAAATAATCCTTTTTCTCAATGCATATTATTAATCCTTTTAACTATCAACGTAGCATATTTGCTATTTTGAAGGAATAGCAATTACTTTGAATATTATTGGAAAATTACAATGCTAAAATTCTGTCAGCAGTTAGTGATGACTGAACTTTCCTCTGGTTCCATATACAAAATTGTATTTTTTTTCAGCGTAGCAAGAGAGTGATCGAGACATGACTAGTAAAAAAAATCAGGTGCTCGACGGCAATTCTGCAGGATTAATAATCGAGAATAGCAATTACTTTGAATATTATAATATTCCAATATATTGGAAAATGACAATGCAAAAATTCTGTCAGCACTTAGCGATGACAGAAATTTTCTCTGGTTCCATATACAAAATTGTATTTTTTTGGTTCAGCGTAGCAAGAGAGTGATCGAAACGTGACTAGTAAAAAAAATCAGACGTTTGAAGGCAATTCTTCAGGATCAATAATCGAGAATAGCAATTACTTTGAATATTATTGGAAAATTACAATGCAAAAATTCTGTCAGCAGTTAGTGATGACTGAACTAAAGTTTCCTCTGGTTCCATATACAAAATTGTATTTTTTGTTTCAGCGTAACAAGACAGTGATCGAGGCGTGACTAGTAAAAAAAAATCAGGTGTTCGAAGGCAATTCTTCAGGATCAATAATCGAGAATAGCAATTACTTTGAATATTATTGGAAAATTACAATGCAAAAATTCTGTCAGCAGTTAGCAATGACTGAACTGAAGTTTCTTCTGGTTCCATATACAAAATTGTATTTTTTGTTTCAGCATAGCAAGAGAGTGATCGAGACATGACTAGTAAAAAAAAATCAGGTGCTCGAAGGCAATTCAGCAGGATTAATAATCGAGAGTGCCTGTCCGGCAAACGCGCGCAGATCGGCGTGTGCTCCAGTGAACTTTTAGTCACGGCCACACCCATCGAGTGTAGCACACAAGAACAGCCTCGATCAGTCGTCAGAGTGCAGCATGCGCGGTGCAAGGCTGCTGGACCTCTTACGCACACCCACACCTAACGCTCAGCAACATCTAAATATGTATAAACTCTAACCAGACATGAAATATCAAAGTTATTTGCAAATTAAAATAAAAAAGAATCGAGAAGTTAAGAAAAATGAATAAACAATGGGTGAAGGAAAGGATCAAATTGAACAACACATTTGCTGGCATTAAAACTACGAGTACCTGTGCGATTCTCGCACGGGTGTATGAATCATGTCGAGATATTCACCAGAGAGTCATTACAAAATAATGCATAGCAGATCTGTAGTGAGGTGGAGTAGAGCCGGTTATCAACAACGAAGAGCGAGGGGAGTGCAATTAGTTCCAGCACCTATTCTCTATCTCCCTCGATCAATCGTTTACTTCCCTCGTCTCTCCCTTTGTCTCTCTCTCTCTCTCTTTCTCTCTCATGCATATATTCGCTTTGGACAGCAGCAGGGGCAGCGGCATTCTACGGCAAATCGGCACGATCTCCGTATAGACTCTATAACGTGTCAATGCATGCGCATGTGCAACGACGACGTTGCGGATTCTGATAGCCGAGCGCGTACGAGAGCCACACGTATATATCTCGACAACCTTGTCGTCGTGTGTGTGTGCACCTCCTCTGATTTATTTACAATCACGCATCCGAGAGTCCATTAATTACGGCGGATTGTATATCGACTCGAAACTGCAAATTCGCGGTCGTCTCCTTCAATAAGCCTTTTTTGCATTCACTATTCCAATTGATAGAATAAGAAACATAAAGGCTGTCACGGAATTATAAGTACGATGTATCTTATATTTTTTTTTAGTCTCACAATAATCAAATTATTCATATGAAATAAATGGAGCATTTTTAGGGTTATTGAAATTTAGTTTTTGATGAACTGTAGTGTGTGATTTTAATAATATAATTGTAAAATTGATTATTATTTTGAGTAGAATGTTTATTTATTTTTTTAATTATTCTAACTATTCCTATCGAGATGAAAAATCATCGCAATAATCAAGTAATTCATATAAAATAAATGGAGCATTTTTTAGTGTTATTGAAATTTAATTTTTGCTGAATTGAAGTGTGTGATTTTAATAATATAATTGTCAAATTGATTATTAGAATGTTTATTTATTATTAAATTATTTAACTATTCCTATGAACTTAAAAAGTCATCACAATAATCAAATAATTCATATGAAATGAATGGAGCATTTTTTAGTGTTATTGAAATTCAGTTTTCGCTGAATTGAAGTGTGTGATTTTAATAATATAATCGTAAGATTGATTATTAGAATGTTTATTTTTTTTTAATTATTTAACTATTCCTATCAAGATAAAAAGTCATCACAATAATCAAATAATTCATATGAAATAAATTGCGCATTTTTTAGTATTAATTGAAATTTCGTTTTCGCTGAATTGAAGTGTGCGATTTAAATAATATAATTGTAAAATTGATTATTATTTTGAGTAGAATGTTTATTTATGTTTTAAGTTATCGACAGCTCGGAATTTCTTTCACTATTCAATTTAGAATGTAAAATATGGTATAAGGTACCTAAAGCAGGCCTATTGGTATCAATGCACAGATTGTTGTGCAACGAACTACGTCTCGCTGGTATATTACGTATTAAAGATATGATACGCCTGTTAGGTGAGTTGGAGTCGATCAGCCAGTCAAAAGCGAGAAACAATGAGCGTATACGTTATTCAATCGAACCTGCGTTCTTACATTCTTTCCTCTGTATCACAATTGCTTTTAGTATCGAAAGCAACTTTGACGGAGTGGGAAAATCAGTAGAAAAATTATTCAACCACGAAGTTAGTTGCGATTCGACGAGCATTAAAGCAATGTACATAATAGTGCACATAGCCACTCATCCGCACGGCTGTATTTACAGTTTATAGAGCCAGAAGCCAGCGCGAACTGGCGGCAATAGCTCACCCGGCGATAGCGTAATTCATGTTAATGCCGGCTATAACTCGCGCGGTATAAATTATCGTTCGACTGTGGGGATCGTGCGCTCGAGAGCTCGAGCTCGCGAGCCGTCAAATTCGTCGTTGTCTGGCATAGTGGTATATATCGCAAAGGGTCGCGTGGCTGTTCCTGAAGCACTAAAAAGGATCGATACACTCACATTTCTTCATTTACTTCATTGCTGATTGAATGAACGAGAAATCTTCATATACTTTACCGTAAATAAATGTAAATATCTCAATAACGGAGCACACAACTACACTGTTAAAAAAGACTGGAAGTTTTTATGCATAAACTCGTAATTTAAAATTAATGTACAATTGTGGTATAAAATTAATGTAATATTGCGATAAAATTAAAACAAATTATTAATATTTAAATACTTTTACTGTAAAATTAATGTAAATTATTGATTTTGCTAATTTTACATCACCCTTGTATATTAAATTTAATTTATTTAATTTCAATTAATTTAATTAATTAAATTTACTTGTAACTTAAATTTCAAGTTAATTCTTTTACAGTGTATAGAAGATCGAATTTATAGTCTCAAGTTTAAGCTGAAGCTGGAATTACATTTTATTACAGCTGAAATTTATCTCTTTAATGGCCGGACCTTTTTTTTCGTTGAAAAATGTATATCTTTATACTAGACAGTTCTTTAAATTAGAATAGTGAAAAATGACCGTAAAAAATTTTGTTAATAATTTTTTACTAATAATTTTATTAATAGTATTAATTTTTCAATTTCTACGTCTAAACACCTTTTTCATCTATGAAATAAAAATGCAAGCTGCATTTCTAAAGGAATTTTATTTTTTGTAAATATTTTTCAGAATTCTTGTATCAGAATTTTTTAAAAATTATGCTGCGTTTGCAATTAAAGAATTAAGTATGTGAAAAGTAACTGCAATGTAAAAAAAAAAGGGAAACAACACATTTAGCAACTTGCTTAGTTTGCTTAGTACAATTTCATAACCTATTACATTTTTTTACAATTTGTATGTAAATGCACATAACAATCAACTATTGTAATCGGATGATACATATATCACAAATTATCGCGTAGCTGTCGCCAGATCACAAAAAAAAAAAGAAAAATTATCACCAACAGTTACTCGCGTTTCTCCACAATCTTCCGATATCACAGATTGAATGATCGAGAGATCTTTATATACTCTCGAGTACATAAATGCAAACTACAAAAGATCGAATTTATAGTCTCAAGTTTAAGCTGAAGCTGGAATTACATTTTATTACAGCTCGAATTTATCTCTTTAACAGCCAGGCCTTTTTTTTCGTTGAAAAATATATATTTTTTGAAACTCGACAGTTCTTTAAATTAGAATAGTGAAAAATTACCGTAAAAAATATTATTAATAATTTTTTACTAATAATTTTATTAGTAGTATTAATTTTTCAATTTCTACGTCTAAATACCTTTTGCATCTACGAAATAAAAATGCAAGCTGCATTTCTAAAGGAATTTTTCTAGTAAACATTTTTTTAGAATTAAAAAAAAATATGCTGCGTTTGCAGTTAAAGAATTAAGTATGTGAAAAGTAACTACAATGTAAAAAAAAAAACAAGAAACAACACATTTAGCAACTTGCTTAGTTTGCTTATTACAATTACATAACCTATTACATTTTTTAAATAACAATCAACTATTGTAACCGGATGATACATATATCACAAATTATCGCGTGGCTGTCACCGGATCACGAAAAAAAAAGAAAAAAAATGATCACCAACAGTTACTCGCGTTTCTGCACAATCTTCCGATACCACAGATTGAATGATCGAGAGATCTTTATATACTCTCGAGTACATAAATGCAAATATCTCGATTTCATAGTAAAGGACCTTGCCAGTGTCAGCCAACGCTCGGTTAAGAACATGTAAGCTTGTAAATTTATTATTGCCTATCAAGTCGTGGTCGTCGTGAGTCCTTGCCAATTGCTGGAGAGTCGTTAATAGTGGACGAATTCCTGGTAAGTATTGTAGGAAAATAAGATGACGCAAGTCGAAGATATACCGCGCACTCTTGTCGACCACGTGTGTACACCGTAAAACGGTGTATAAATGTAATATCAAAACGTGTACGTATGTGCATGTACGTTATGCGTGTGAATGTAAGTAGACAAGTAGTTATACTGTTGGTAACGTGTCCGACGAGTATAGCTGCATGGTATACAGTCCGAGTACACCGTAGGCAACACTGGCATTATTATTTATTTATAGCGTCATTATGTTGTCTCTATTGTTGCTAGGCGCGAGAGAGCTTGCCGTTGGGATAGTAAATGTTGACCGTCGAGTTGTACACGCCGGTAGTTTCATCCTCCTTCCATGCTATGTATATTCGTCTCTCTTTTCATTACAATCGTTCTTGCATGCAAGAATTCGCAACTGTCTCTTTCTATCGTCGTCCACGCTGATATCTCTCACTCCGAAGTTTTATTTCTCTCTTTGGTACTACGTTTTGTAGTAACTGTATAGATATATATATAGATATATATATATATATATATATGGGTATTTAATACTAGTTTGCTTTAATCGGGACTACGCGTAATTGCTGGACTACCGACGCACATGTTACCCAGGAATAGTTACGACTAAGAATCCAAGTGTAATTTGTTTATGGAGCACATTGAGCTTCATTGTTAGAAAAGACTGGAAGTTTTTCTCCTTCGTTATCGAAATATTATATACAATTGTGGTGTAATATTCACGGACTTTTGCAGTGAATGAAATTATTACAATTACTTTTACAAGTTACTTTACAAGCACTTTTTGTACCTTCAATAATTTATTTCAAATTATTAAAATTCAAGTACTTTTTTTACTTTCAATAATTTGAAGTAGATTGTTAAATAGTAAATAGTAAATTTAATAATTTCAAATTATTGAAAGTAAAAAAAGTACTTGAATTTTAATAATTTCATTTATTTTTACTATTTAGTTACTATTACATATTTACTATTTAATAATTTACTTCAAATTATTGAAAGTAAAAAAATACTTGAATTTTAATAATTTAAAGTAAATTATTGAAGGAAAATTCAAGTACTTTTTTTACTTTCAATAATTTGAAGTAAATCATTGAAGGTAAAAAAAGTACTTGAATTTTAATAATTTGATTTATTTTTACTGGAAAAGAAAATAATATGAAGTAAAAAATATGAAAAAAAATAATAAACAAAAAAGTAAAATAAGTAAATAATAGGAAAAAAAAAATAATTTGAAGTAAATTATTGAAGGTGCTGTACTATACATTAATTTTACATTAATCTTGTGTATTAAATTTAATATACTAGTTGGAGCATAAAAACTTCCCGTACAAGTACATTAAATTTCAAATAGATTTTTTTTTTTACAATGTAGCTCGCAGGATGTGGGAAGTACGAGCTCGATAATGAGAATACATAAAGAAGAAATGAAGAGGTAAGAACGACGAAGAGTGGAAAAATCTAGTGAATCTAGCTACTCTGAAATTGACATTCTTTGATTTATTTTTCATGATTAGATTAGTGTTATCTATTTTACGAGACACTTTTATGACTCCCTGTGTTTATTTAATTTTTTTTTAATTGAATTTATTGCAGGAATAATTCTACTAGATATTGAATAAAAAATTGAAAGGATGGATAATTGCATGCCAATGTATTCCAATTTTATATTCTTGCATGTTAAATGAATTGTAGGTTCAAATTTGCGGGAAAGATGCATATCTCTCAGGATTCTAACTATCCATTAATTTTGAACTCTTGTTCATTTTGTTCGTTCCATGAATAATACGATGTTCACTAGCTTTCAGAATATATAATCATGTTGGTGAGAAAATATATAGACACTTTATTGAAAAGAAAAAAGTTGAAATATTAAATAGATTCGATTGAAAATGTCAGAAAATAAACATTTTGGCCCTTTAGGAAATGAAAATTGTCGAGGAACGACAATTTTCATTTCCTAATTCATTAAAAATAATAAATTATATAATTAAATAAAACTAATAAATTAATTTAAAAAATGGCAAGGAAATGAAAATTGTCGAGGAACGACAATTTTCATTTTCTTGCAATTTTTTAATGAATTTCTATTTTTTTCATTGTGTTTATGAAACTGGTTTACTATTGCATTAGGATATTATTGAAAACGATGATAATAAATTTAATTTCCGAATAAATAAACGAATAAAGTGTAGTCGAAAATAATGGGTCATTACAACCCAAACATCTCTACTGTCTTGTCATCTTTAAATCACTTTATAGACATTAGGCCTATATATGAATGTATAAAGCAGATTCTATGAAATAGCTACTCGATAATCCATTCGCCCTACGCGAGGAAGAATCTCGCAGCATTCTACGGTAACCCGCAGCAAACAAATCGTCGTCGCGTTTCGAGAATCTGCCTCGTGCGAAGACCACCCCACGCCTCTTCGTCTCGATATATATTCAACGTTCGAGCTCCCCGAGATTTATACTCGTACGAATGAGAGCGAGGAATAAGGACGGAAGAAAAGAGACGACGAGAGAAGTAAAAGAAGAAGCAGAAGAAGAAGTAGAAGAAGAAGAAGAAGAAGAAGTCCCTCGTTTGAATCTTAATCGACCGCAGCACGACGACGTGTATAAAAGCTGCTGTGTACCTCGATCGTTTCGACTCGCACGGAATGTCATCCTCTTACATTTATCTATAGCCCTATATGTAGTACCTCTACATGCTATACGCAGAAATATACACGCACAGTGTGCAAAGCAATCGAGACTCGACGAAACGTTACGTCGCTTTTCAGCCCCATGAAATCGTTACGTGCAAACTCTCGTTACGTGCGAACGAATTAGATCGAGATTTAGGAGTCCTCGAGAGCGTTTGAGACGGCGTTTAGTCGGGCGCGACTAATCGGCCAACTGTCTCGTGGGCGTTTAAGTGACACGCGAAATTGCACGTTCACGCGAGTCTACATATCGCTCTCGACTCTCCCGCGACAAGCAGCAGCAGCAGCAGCAACAGCAGCAATAAGCTTCGGAGTCGCTCTCCGTTCTTACTGGCTCGCGCGACAAAACCTGACGATAAATAACTTCACGGCGGCCATTACTTGTCACTCACCCCATTTTGGCTCTGCGCTTTACGCGCGAGAACCACCCGCACCCCCTTCGTGATGGCGAGTCCATCGCATCGCTTCGTATATATCACTGTTAAAAATATTTAAGGTAAAATTACTACACAGTGTGGAGAGTTGTAAGTCCCCATTAATTCATGAGATATAGTTTACGGTAAAATTTGTTTTGTAATTATGATTTCATAATAATAATATGTGGTGATTGTAAAATAGAGAGTAAATATTTGAATAGCTGAAAAAAATACTAATTTTCGCTTTAATATTGCAAGAAATAGTGGAAAAAATGGAAGAAATAAATAATGCACTTTTTTCCCATTTTTTCGAAAGGATTACCGTGAATTTTTATTGAAAAATAATAATTTTTGCAGCCATTTCAAAGTTTAATCATCGTATTACAATCGCTACATGTTATTATTATAAAATTATAATTATAGAGCTGATCGTATCATCATCATTTTTTCTATAAGTATTAGGCATTTACAATTCTGCCACACAATGCAGGAAAGCTCTTTTGCAGAAACGAGTATATAAATTTACTACACAAGTATAATGTAAAATTGATGTACAGTTTCCTAAATTTGTTACTAAAGTCGTCTTTTTAATATGAGTTTATTTTTTATTTATTTTATTTATTTTACAGTGAACGGGACAAGTCGCTTGAAAAAAAAACCATAATAATGATGGCACATTAAACAAAAAAAATTTGTTTTTACACATTATTGCATATAACACCTAGAAGTCCGCACTTAGATCCAATACACAAATTAGGTTCCCCTGAACTGACTACATGGAGTCTCTAATTATAATAAATTGCTTTAAAGCATACATAAAAACCGAAAGTGGAGAAACGAAGAAATCTATGAACACATGAGATAAATTCAATTTTACCACACGTACATCGAATTTTCATTTTCTTTCGTATATTAAATTGAAAAAGTAACAATACAGTAAATTACTATACAGTATATGAATTTTTCAAACATTTTTACAGTGTACCTTCTGCGTCTTAAATTTTCTCGCTACGACACTTTCTTCACTCCCCTTTTTAATAATACCTTAAAATAATATCTCAACATCTACTAATTAGAAAATGTAAGAAAAAAAATTATTATTTATTCAACAATTTGTCTTTTTTTTGCACGATGAGAATGAAGGCTTGAGTTTATTTGTGCTAAAAATATATAGTTATAATAATAATTTGTGTAAAAAAAAATATATTATTTATTCAACAATTTGTCGTTTTTTTGCACGATGAGAATGAAGGCTTGAGTTTATTTGTGCTAAAAATATATAGTTATAATAATAATTTGTGTTAAAAAAAAATTATTATTTATTCAACAATTTGTATTTTTTTTGCACGGTGAGAATGAAGGCTTGAGTTTATTTGTGCTAAAAATATATAGTTATAATAATAATTTGTGCAAAAAAAAAAAATTATTATTTATTCAACAATTTGTCTTTTTTTGCACGATGAGAATGAAGGCTTGAGTTTATTTGTGCTAAAAATATATAGTTATAATAATAATTAGTGTAAAAAAAAATTATTTATTCAACAATTTGTCTTTTTTTGCACGAGGAAAATGAAGGCTTAAGTTTATTTGTGCTAAAAATATATAGTTATAATAATAATTTGTGTAAAAAAAAAAAATTATTATTTATTCAACAATTTGTCTTTTTTTTTTGCACGATGAGATTGAAGGCTTGAGTTTATTTGTGCTAAAAATATATAGTTATAATAATAATTTGTGTAAAAAAAATAGTATTTATTCATCAATTTGTCGTTTTTTTTTGCACGGTGAGAATGAAGGTCTGAGTTTATTTGTGCTGTAGTATTGAATGGAAAAATTTGTCGGTTTTATCGGAGTTTATGTCGGGCGTGAGCGTCGTGGGCGCGCGCACATGCATCCCCACAACGATGTCGGCGACGACGACGACGACAACTCCCTCGTAGAGAAGTATTGAGAGGGTAACGCGCCTTGTGCCATGCGCGAAACCACCGAGTTACATTGGCAGCGCTCGGCGTTTGCGCGGCTACACGACCGTATTGACTTTACTCATCTCTCTCCCCGCCAGAAGGCTACGTTTACTACTACAACACTCGAACGTGAAGCAGAAGCGTCGGAGATTCTCGTGAAGGCGAAGGCATCAAAGAGGATACAATATTTTAACAAAAAATTAAGCATGTACACAATTATGAAAATCAATTAATGAAATTATGAAATTTATTTTATGCAATTTTTCAATTTTACCAGTAACTATGAAACAATTGAATATATTATTGTGGCAACGATGTTAGATTTTGTAGCTAGAAAATTAATTGCTGTCATATATTTCAGCCATACATTTTTCGTTTCCAAAATGAAAAAACTCACTAATTATTGTCAGAAATTAGTTAAAAATATTTGAATCTAAGCGAAAATAGTCACTTAGTGACCCACTGTGATGCAAAGGGATGCACTAGACATCATTTTTGCTTCCTCATAGAGGAAGCTTTGTTTTAAAATCTGCTATTATTGATTTAAGGGGAGGGAGTCAGGTAAAAAAAATTGATTTTGGAAATTCAATATCATCCAAATTCTATTGCATATAAAAATGCCCAACGCACTATATTATTCGTGCTCGATGAAAGGATTTTTTACTGTCGTCTGACTTGCATGTGCTTTTCAATATTATCTTAAGCAAAGTTCTTAGGTTTTCCATTCTGCGCATGATTCAGATCAAACTACTAGGCAGATTGGAATGGTTGACGTCTCATTTTCTTCTTCATGAAAAGATACACCGGCTAAATGGAGCAAACTATTTTTTTTCATTCTGAAAGCAAAGTTAATCACTGATTTAGAAAATAGCATAAAATTTATTTATTAATAATTATGTCACTTAAAAAATACTACATTTTATTAACATTTGCTTCATTTAGCCGGTGTATCTTTTCATGAAGAAGAAAATGAGATGTCAACCATCCCAATCTGCCTAGTAGTTTGATCTGAATCATGCGCAGAATGGAAAACCTAAGAACTTTGCTTAAGATAATATTGAAAAGCATATGCAAGTCAGACAACAGTAAAAAATCCTTTAATCTAGTGCCAACAATATAGTGCGTTGGTCATTTTTATATGCAATATTATTTGGATGATATTGAATTTCCAAAATCAATTTTTTTTACCTGTCTCCCTCCCCTTAAATAAACTTCAGCAAGATTAAACAACCATTTGCTATTATGGAGAGCGAAGGTTCGAAAAAATGTCAAATAATTTTCCAAGAATTTTTAGTAAATTTCCTCCATACCCGTCGTTGACTCTCTCCTATCATCCAGATATGATAATTTCTCCGAGTTTCTGTTCTCCGTGTATCATTCAATTTAATCTTTATTCCCATAGCAAGAATTTCCCTTCGTCAACCACCGAAATTTCTCACGAAACTCTCTCAGAGTAAAGTTGGCGATAAATCAGGATTCAGGAATTATACATAATCCACCCTCGGTTAGATCTTTCTTTCTCATTTTGTTAGTTCACATTACGTGCGCGTTTTCGTAGCGTAAAAACGTGAATCCGCCATACAGACGCTTGTGGAGGGTTGCGCAAAGTACCAAAGCACATACGTGCTCTACATAGAGCTATGTATATATCTATAAATACATATATATATCTATATATATGCGTAGGGAGGAAAAGGGCGAGCGAACGCTGCGTCAGGGCAACCGAACAGCGGGATATACTGTCGAGCTCCCTTCTCGGATATAGACGGATAGGATTGGTCCTTGATTACTGAGAAGGGTGTTGTTTCCCGGAGTCGGGTGTGCAGGGATGCCAAGATCGTAGCCAATGATAGCCACGAGCGCAGCTGCCCTCGAGCAAAAGCAGAAGCAGAAGCCCCTACGTACAACCCCTGTGTTCCACGACCCGCCACTGGGGTGGTTGTACATATATATATGTATATATATAAACCTAGTACCACCAGCCACTATTCCTAATGTCCTGGGCTCCATCTCTGTCCTTTCTACTCCTTCTACATAGCTTCGTAGAGCTTTGAGCATGAGAATCACAGATAGAAGGAACAAGATGGAGAGGGAATGCCAGAGCAATCGCATCTCCGAATGCTCTGAAGCTATATGGGATCTGCCAACCCCACACGAGGTACCTCATTCTCTGGAGACTACGAGAGCCAATGCCTTCGGCCATCTCCGATAGGATATTGCGGGGAGGGTGCCTTTGCTCTTGGGAAAGGGTTCTATGTGCACTACTCAATGTATAACTGCGGATATATGGATGTGTACATATATATGTACATGTTATGACCACTTGGAGATAGGCGTACGCTTTGTAGGCACTACAATCGGAGATGAAGATTTAAAATAATCAAAATTTAAGCAAAATGATGGCGATTACGATCTATCTAAGTGTGTCACGAAGAATGTAGTTTCTCGTTTTTTTATTTTTAATATTGCAACACGTTTCGACAATTTTTAGGGGTGTAGAAAAATGAATTGTAAATTCAAAAAATCACACGGAGAAAAATCATTTGCTGATGTGGTGATAGCAAACTCTATTTGCTAACCTAATAAGTATTTTTGCTGGACTAACAGAATATGCATTGATTCTGAAAATTTCGTTTTGTTGCATCAACAAATCAGTTGCTAATATAGTGACAGCAAAGCCTTATTTGTTAGGCTTGTCAAAAAATTTGCTAGACCAGCAAAATTATTTGTTAGGCCAGCAAATAAAATTTGCTGTCACTATGCTAGCAAATGATTTTTCTCCGTGCAAATATTTTTGTGAGGAGAGAAAATAAGGCTTGCTGTCACTATATTAGCATCTGATTTGGTGGTCGAGCAACATTTTTTTTCCGTGCAGATTTACAATAAGCTAAATCGAGTTTTAATGAAAATTTTATTGAATCGAAATACAAATACAACGCTGGCAAGTAATTCAATGCCATCACTGTATTTGCCAAAAATTTGATGGCCCAACAAAAACGTCTTACGTGTATTGATTTCGTGAACAAAATAGTTGGTACAACTACTTATAAATGAGTTGTGACAGCCATTTATTCATTTACGGGAATTTAATAGACACGGAAAAAAAACTTGGTTGGAACAACCAAGTGCCTTGGTTATATATGCGCCAGACAATTAATTGGTTAGACCAACCAAGTTATTTGTTAGGCTACCAATTTCTTGGTTGGACTAACCAAGTCACTTAGTAAGCTAACCAAGTTAGGCTACCAATTTCTTGGTTGGACTAACCAAGTCACTTAGTAAGCTAACCAAGTTAGGCTACCAATTTCGTGGTTGGACTAACCAAGTCACTTAGTAAGCTAACCAAGTTAGGCTACCAATTTCTTGGTTGGACTAACCAAGTCACTTAGTAAGCTAACCAAGTTAGGCTACCAATTTCTTGGTTGGACTAACCAAGTCACTTAGTAAGCTAACCAAGTTAGGCTACCAATTTCTTGGTTGGACTAACCAAGTCACTTAGTAAGCTAACCAAGTTAGGCTACCAATTTCTTGGTTGGACTAACCAAGTCACTTAGTAAGCTAACCAAGTTAGACTACCAATTTCTTGGTTGGACTAACCAAGTCACTTAGTAAGCTAACCAAGTTAGGCTACCAATTTCTTGGTTGGACTAACCAAGTCACTTAGTAAGCTAACCAAGTTAGACTACCAATTTCTTGGTTGGACTAACCAAGTCACTTAGTAAGCTAACCAAGTTAGGCTACCAATTTCTTGGTTGGACTAACCAAGTCACTTAGTAAGCTAATCAAGTTAGGCTACCAATTTCTTGGTTGGACTAACCAAGTCACTTAGTAAGCTAACCAAGTTAGGCTACCAATTTCTTGGTTGGACTAACCAAGTCACTTAGTAAGCTAACCCAGTTAGGCTACCAATTTCTTGGTTGGACTAACCAAGTCACTTAGTAAGCTAACCAAGTTGGGCTACCAATTTCTTGATTGGACTAACCAAGTCACTTAGTAAGCTAACCAAGTTAGGCTACCAATTTCTTGGTTGGACTAACCAAGTCACTTAGTAAGCTAACCAAGTGACTTGGTTAGACCAACCAAGAAATTGGTAGCCTAACAAATAACTTGGTTGGTCTAACCAATTAATTGTCTGTCGCATATGTAACCAAGGCACTTGGTTGTTAAAACCAAGCCTTTTTTTCTGTGGATGATGGTACTTTTTTTTCTCTGTGTGTACAATTTCCATGAGGTAACATTTTTCATATAAATTTGAGAAATGTTAAAATGTTAGAGAAGCATAAAGTAGGACTAATAATTGAAAGGTTAATATCACTGCCCTTCTTACATTCCATACAGCATCCAACCTTATATATGTGGAACGGCATATAAAAGCGTGTGAAGAGATTAAGAATGAGAGAAAGAGAGAAAGAGAGAGAAGTATTACCATTATTATTCCGGGATTGCGATTAGAGCTCAGAAGCGGTTTATATTCTGTCAGATTGTGCTGCCACCACTGCCAACTCCCACTCTCTCGCCCCCTTCTAGTCGTCACCATTTCACTCGTTCTATTATCCGGATTGCACGCTCACTCGTCCGCGTCCTGTGTCCATTGTTCCGTCCGGCAGAGACGAATAAGAGATTGGCGAACCGGAGAGGCTGCTCTCGCATATGGACAAAGAGAACCCGGCGTCACGAGAGAGCTGAAGAAGGGTTGCTTTTTACCCCTTTCTTTCGCAAATTCTTTCGCCGTTTCTTTAGATTTTTATTCACCAATCAACGCCGTGTGCAAATTCATTTCGGGATTATACAATTTTTTGTTTATTCCATTATAATTACTTAGCATGAAAATAGAATTTTTTTTTCATCAATCGGAGATTTAAGATTTCTTGTTACGGGATTATACAATTTTTTGTTTATTTCATTATAATTACTTAGCATGAAAATAGAATTTTTTTTTCTTCAATCGGAGATTTAAGATTTCTTGTTACGGGATTATACAATTTTTTGTTTATTTCATTATAATTACTCAGCATGAAAATAGAATTTTTTCTTCTTCTTCTTCTATCGGAGATTTGAGATTTCTTGTTACGTCGTTATATTCTTTGGCTACTGTCGAATTATCCGATTTCTTTGCAGCTCTTATTCTTATCTTTCTCTCTGTCTCTGAGCTACCAGAGCGCGCCCTTTATATTTCTCAAATTTATGCGCTGCTATCCTCGCGCGCGCATCGCCCACAGTCGGAAGCAATTTACAAGTTAATAGGTTTACCACGATTCGTTCCGTGCCTTCTCACGTCGTTTCGTTCCGTGCCTTCGTCGTCTATCCCTCGCGGGCCCGGGCAACCCGCGGGATTTATTTCGGCAACATCGACCGCCAACACCCCTCTTCGTATAGGTAACTCGCGAGACCGTGTATACGCCCATCTAATTGGCTCGCGCAGAGTCACTTCTCGGCTTTTTACATCGCGAACTCAGCAACGAGAGAAAATTATCCCAATGCTCAACAACTATTTGCAAAATAAAAAATCAATTTCAAGCTATTTTTTTCAATCCGGGTTAACTCGATTTCTTCGCATTAACTCGATTTTTAATTAAATATATTATAATTAAATTATAATAAATATTGTAATATTTATAAGTCAATATTTTTGACTTATAAATATTTGTTATTACTATAAACTTTTATAGTGTCAAATATTATAAATATTGTAATATTTGTAACATTTATAATATCATATAACTCAGCAACGAGAGAAAATTATCCCAATGCTCAAAAGCTATTTGCAAAATAAAAAATGAATTACAAGCTATTTTTTCAATCCGGGTTAACTCGATTTCTTCGCATTAACTCGATTTTTAATTAAAGATATTATAATTAAATTATAATAAATATTATAAATATTGTAATATTTATAAGTCAATATTTTTGACTTATAAATGTTTGTTATTACTATAAACTTTTATAGTGTCAAATATTCTAAATATTGTAATATTTACAATATAATATGATACCCCTAAATATTTATAATATTTCGGGGTATCAATAATTTATTATAATTTCAATATTTATCATAAATTCATGAAAAATTGATAAAAATATTCAAGAGTTATTAAATAAATTGAGAATTAATTTCCAGCAATATTTTCAATAACTGCAATTTTAATAGACTATAAGATGAATGGATTTTTTTTCGAATATCAAACTATTTTTTCAATACATTTTAACTCGATTTTTAAATGAAGATATTATAATTGAATTAGACGAATATTTAGAAGCATCGATAATTGATTACAATTTGAATATTTATCATAAATTCATGATAAAAGTGAAAAAAATATTCAAGAGAATATTAGATAAATTGAGAATTAATTTCCAACAATATTTTCAATAACTGCAATATTAATAAACTATCAGATGAATAGATTTTTTTTTCGAATGTCAAGCTATTTTTTCAATACATTTTAACTCGATTTTTAAATGAAGATATTATAATTGAATTAGACGAATATTTAGAAGCATCAATAATTGATTACAATTTGAATATTTATCATAAATTCATGATAAAAGTGAAAAAAATATTCAAGAGAATATTAGATAAATTGAGAATTAATTTCCAACAATATTTTCAATAACTGCAATTTTAATAGACTATCAGATGAATAGATTTTTTTTCGAATGTCAAGCTATTTTTTCAATACATTTTAACTCTATAAATGAAGATATTATAATTGAATTAAACGAATATTTAGAAGTATCAATAATTAATGATAATTCATGAAAAAAGTGATAAAAATATTCAAGAGTTACTAGATAAATTGAGAATTAACTTCCAACAATATTTTCAACAACTATAAGATTAATGAATTTTTTTCGAATTAATTAAATC
Source organism: Ephialtes manifestator (assembly GCA_963970395.1). NCBI lineage: Eukaryota > Metazoa > Arthropoda > Insecta > Hymenoptera > Ichneumonidae > Ephialtes > Ephialtes manifestator. The sequence goes on along the minus strand of OZ019975.1, from coordinate 26,011,661 downwards.
CTGTTTATTACATTTTTATTGACGTTTCAGAGGGTAAAAAAAGTGACAATTTTTGTGTCAATTAACGAAATACTCCGAACAGCACAAAATTTTCTGAGTCACTGAGTGTCGGAATTTACAAGAAAAAATGGCCTGACTATCATCGCGCGATAGAGTAACTAGCCATAGGTCGGTTAGCCAGTAGCCTCGGACAATACCGCGAGGCTATTTGCATGGTACATAATTCAGTCGCGTCTCGCGCTCTCTTTTGCCTTCCAGCGATCGCGACGGGGTTCTCTCGCGAATTCGTCGACTCTGGCACGAGAGAAGCTCAGATAGTGGACAGACACTGCATGTCTCTGGCAGGAACGAAGGACAGACTGTGAATCTCGATGTAAAGAGTGTTTGCGCGTGTGCGTTTCATCTCTCTCTCTCTCTCTCTCTCTTTCTGTATGTCTCGTAAATTATGTCGAGACGGTCTTGTCGCTGAAGCCTCCGCTGCTGCTCTCGCTGGATTTCACTGGAGCCAAGCGAAATGGCCAACTCACGTAGTGGGCGTTTACGAATTTCTTTCTCTTCTCTTTTTCCGCGCTTCTTCGCGATGAATCGATTATCGAGTGCTCGCCGCATGAAAAATAAAATATATAAAAATAAGAAAAAAATTTTAAAAAACGCCGCAGTGAAAAAAAAAAAATGGAGAACGCGCGAGAAAGCCAGAGGCCACGATACAACACACTGGATCCGTATATACAAGCTCTCCATACTTCTTGGCATGTATATGAAGCCTTTAGCGCCTCGGACAATGCGAGCGAGACTCTATACAGCACACTGGGAGCCCGAGCTTGGCTGCCACGCTGGGCACCATCGCCGGACAATGCCTTCGAGAGCTCGCGGGTAGCAACTATTCATTTTCCGGAACCGCGCCGCCACCGATGTCGAAGATAACCCCGCGCGCGAACCTCTCGCCACGCGGCTACCTGAACCGCCTTATAGTCCCGCATGATAATATCTGTTTTCTCGCGAGTTTGCTCTATTTATATACTTCTCACTCTTTCACAAAGACTTTGCATGCCGAGAGCAACATTTTATTTTTTTATTTTTTTTTTTTTTTGCGTTTCTAATAACAAATGTCGACAACTCATATTCTTTCAATTTTCATTTTTACGATTGACATTATTTACAATATAAAATGTATGGTAATATTATTTTGGTAATAACAACCAATATTCGTTATTAAAAATAGATGTTTAATATTTTTTATAAATAAAAAATCGTTTTACGTATTTTTTAAACAATATGTGTTGATTTTATTTTATTTTTTTTCGCGTTTCTAATAACATATGTCGACAACTCACATTCTTTCAATTTTCATTTTTACGATTGACATTATTTATAATGCAAAATGTATGGTAGTATTAATACGATAATAACAACCAACATTCTTTATTAAAAATAGATGTTTAATATTTTTTGTAAATAAAAAAATCGTTTTCCATATGTTTCAAACAATGTGTAATTTTTTTTTTTTTTTTTTTTGTATGATTTAAACATTGGTAACGCTTTTCAGAAAAGCTGAAAATAATTGTAGCAAATTAATAACTATAATTTCAGTTGTTAGGGAAATGATAATGGAATTAAATGATGGAGGTTTACAGTTCTTTTTTACTTCTCACTCCTTTACAAAGCCTTTGCATGTCGAGAGCAAAATTTTTTTTTTTCACGTTAAATATATGGTAATATTATTTCGATAATAACAACCAATATTCGTTATTAAAAAATAGATGTTTAATAATTGTTATAAATAAAAGAATTGTTTTCCGTATTTTTCGAATGTGTTAATTTTTTTTTTTTTTTTTAATGATTAAATTATTGGTACAGCCTTTCAGAAAAGCTGAAAATAATTGTAGCAAAATAATAACTATAATTTCAGTTGTAAGTGAAATAATAATTGAATTAAATGATTGCGGTTTACAATTCATTTTTACTTCTCACTCCTTCACAAAGCCTTTGCATGCCGAGAGCAACATTTTATTTATTTTTTTTCGCGTTTCCAATAACAAATGTCGACAACTCATATTCTTTCAATTTTCATTTTTACGATTGACATTATTTACAATACAAAATATATGGTAATATTATTTCGATAATAACAACCAATATTCGTTATTAAAAATAGATGTACCAATGTTTTAATCATAAAAAAAATTAATACTTATTGTTAAATATTAATATTTTTAATAAATAAAAAAATCATTTTCGGTATTTTTCAAACAATAAGTATTAATTTTTTTTAATGATTAAAACATTGGTTCAGCCTTTCAGAAAAGCTGAAAATAATTGTAGCAAAATAATAAAAATTTCAGTTGTAAGTGAAATGACAATCGAATTAAATGATGGAGGTTTACAGCTTTTCGAAACATAGAAGAATAAATATGATCATATTAAGACGAAATACTGTCAATGCTAACGAATTTCTTGCGAATGTTTAGTTTCAAGTTTTGCGGCCTAGAGGCAAGTGGTTGATTGTCACAAAGAGTCCTTGCGAATTTATTCGCGAGCATTACGATCGGTCGTGTTATATATTAAAAGCTACTATATGCCCAGAAGCATACGAGAGGAGAGTAAGGGGACGTAGTACGCGCGAGCAAAGCCGGGCAGCAGGGCTCTCACTTTTATTCCTCCCGTATATTTGAATATTTCAGGCCACGTACCGGTGCTACGTGTGTTATAAATTTCAACGCGTTGCCGGTGACCGGGCGGCGCGAGCGATTCGCAAAATGGTCTCGCCAGGCTGCCTCAACGGGAATAAAACTCTATATACCTATATATATATGTATATACACATCGTGACATAAAAATACGAAGGTATTACACACCACCTATGTACGTGTATGCAAAATGTAATAAAAATAATGCGTACAGCTGGTGCGAGCATTTATGCATAATACAAGCGACTGTATATGATACTGCGGTTGTAGGAAGATCTTCACAGACGGTCAGAAGCCGTATGTACACTTCGTATACTTAGTCGGATGTATTCGACCGAGTGAGTATTATTTTTCGGTGTAACCATCCAAGGTATACTATTCTACGCGTTATACACACGACTGAGCATACATATATAACGTTTTCTCCAGAAGTATCTCTCGCGGGGCCGACAGCCTCGCGAATGGCCGCGTCGCGAGATAATATGTCACGGTCGAGACCTTTCCTTCTCTCCTATACACGCTCTCACTCTGCTACGAACAGCGAACACCGTACCAAAGAGAGAACTAACGTTGCTCGGTGAATCTGCCGCTGGAATCCTCGGAGAAGAGAAACACAGTCGGACGCACCCGCGGGACGAGTATCATCAGCTAGGATTTCTATTACCTCTATTTATAGAAGCAGAAACGAAGAGAAACGTAAAAAATATATTTCTATTTCTCTTTTTTCAAACTACACAAATTTGCAGACTATGATTGATCGGAAAATTGAAAAATCGGTAGGATAAAAATTATATGAGAAGCATGTTAATTTAAAAAAATTTAAAGTCGATACAAAAAGGAAATACGAGGCTTATATAATGTTTAAAAAATTTAAAGTCGATACAAAAAGAAAATACGAAAAGCATATGTTATTGTTAAAAATTGAAAAATCGATATAAAAAGAAAATACGAGAAGCATATATTATTTTTAAAAATTGAATAATCGAGACAAAAAGAAAATACGAGAAGCATATATTATTTTTAAAAATTGAAAAATCGATACAAAAATAAAATACGAGAAGCATACATTATTTTTAAAAATTGAAAAATCGATACAGAAAGAAAATACGAGAAGCATATATCATTTTGAAAAATTGAAAAATCGATACAAAAAGAAAATACGAGAAGCATATATTATTTTTAAAAATTGAATAATCGATACAACAAGAAAATACGAGAAGCATATATTATTGTGAAAAATTGAATAATCGATACAAAAACAAAATACGAGAAGCATATATTATTTTTTTAAATTGAAAAATCGATACAAAAAGAAAGTACGAGAAGTATATATTATTTTTAAAAATTGAAAAATCGATATAAAAAGAAAATACGAGAAGCATATATTATTTTTAAAAATTGAAAAATCTATACAAAGAGAATATACGAGAAGCATATATTATTTTTTTTAATTGAAAAATCGATACGCAAAGAAAATACGAGAAGCATATATTATTTTTTAAAAATGAAAAATCGACACAAAAAGAAAGTACGAGAAGCATATGTTATTTAAAAAAATTTTAAAGTCGGTACAAAAATAAAATACGAGGCATATATTATTTTTTAAAAATGAAAAATCGATACAAAAAGAAAGTACAAGAAGTATATATTATTTTTAAAAATTGAAAAATCGATATAAAAAGAAAATACGAGAAGCATATATTATTTTTAAAAATTGAAAAATCGATATAAAAAGAAAATACGAGAAGCATATATTATTTTTAAAAATTGAAAAATCGATACAAAAAGAAAATACGAGAAGCATATATTAATTTAAAAAATTGAATAATCAATATAAAAATAAAATACGAGAAGCATATATTATTTTTTAAAAATGAAAAATCGACACAGAAATAAAATACGAGAAGTATATATTATTTTTTAAAAATGAAAAATCGATACAAAAAGAAAATACGAGAAGCATATATTATTTTTAAAAATTGAAAAATCTATACAAAAAGAAAATACAAGAAGCATATATTATTTTTAAAAATTGAATAATCGATATAAAAAGAAAATACGAGAAGCATATATTATTTTTTTAAAAAGCTAGCGCTTGCGAATCGAGAGTAAGTGAAATTGGGGAATTACATTTTAATTGCTCTTCTTTCAAAGTGCAAAAATTGACAGCGATTGATTAATTTTCAAAATTGAGAAATCGATACTGGTAATAATAATACGCAAAGCATATATTATGAGATACAGGGGGTCGTTGCTCACTAACGATGCGAATCGGGAGGACGAAGAAGCGCGGGAGAGATCGAACTGCATTACGATGGGCGACTATATAACGGTGCCACAAGCTCACGAGAAGAAGAAGCGAAAGAGAGAAAGAGAGAGAGAGAAGTGAACGGAATGCCCGGTACGCGTTCCTGAGGACCGTAACTTGCAAGAGTATCGATAAGGATCGGAAGCCGATGGTAGAGGAGGGTCGAATGGTCTGTAGGTCGAATCTTAGGGCCTGAGAGACGCAGGACTTAAGGCGAACGAGGGAAAATCCCTAAAATGAAAATAATGACTACCGAAAAAAAAAAAAAAAAAATCTTTTCATATATTTCTCGTCATGAATCAAGTTCTACTTTGCAACTTTATTTAATCAAACCGTAACTTTCCAATATAACAATATTATAACTCAATGTCGAATAAGCTTATAATATTAATATATTGGAAAGTTAGTTGCCAAAGTAAGTTTGTCAAGTTCTGCTTTGCAACTTTATTTAATCAAACCATAACTTTGCAATATAACAATATTATAACTCAATGTCGAATATTTTTATAATCTTTATCTATATGCATTGGGTTTTTAGCCATAATTGTTTATTACAAAATATTGATAATATAAATATTTAATTCCCCATAATATTGTAAAATTTTGCAAATATAAAAATTACGCGTGATGTAGAGAAGGAAAAAGTCGTAAAAATGAAATAAACGTTGCAACCAAAAAAAAATATTTTGTTTTTTATATTTCTAGATATGAATTAATGCAAAATGTTTAATTACTTTTTGAAAACAAATATGGTTGTTTTTTGTTTTCGTTATCCGATCTCAACGAGCTTCCAGTCTCGACATTTGTGGTTGTAATAAAAAAAAATAGAGAGATAAAAAAGCGTGAAACGCGTAACGGCTCTATGGCGGAGCTGCTAGTCGTGTGGGCCGGCGCCGAAAGCTGCATGGGAGGGTTTTACGGTATGTATAGGTACAACAGTAGAGTATTCATATGGAAGGGAGGTCTAAAAAAGGGAATGATCGAAAATTTCCCAGCTGTTGGCCGTTATCTGCGCATTGAATCAAAAATGGCGGACGATGTGTGTTGCCGTTGTATATCTATATCTAGACGTGTGTGTGAACGGTGGACTGCACACAGCGGAGCTGCTGCTGCTGCTACGTTGAACTCGCTTTTCAACCCTTGCTATCTCCACCATCAAGGGGTGGTGCGGACGGCCACCGGTTCATTCGGCGAGCGCAGGTAACAAAAAAAAAAAAAAAAAAAAAAATGACGCGTTCACCAAACTCTGCTCGCACCAGAAAGCTGGTAACCGCCCACGAGAGTAGTTTTTTCGCACCAGGCAGCGAGAGAATAAATGAAGGACGAATAAAAAGTGCTCGCGTTCGAGTACCCCAAGAAAAAAAAAACTCCCTCCTTTTCAATATTATAATATCTGTAGGATTTGGCAGAAAAGAATTCTTTAAATATTCAGAGTATTTTATTATACGCTTTGAGAAGCTGAATAAATGAATTAATAAAAATTCTCATTCTCTTTGAATGAAAAAGAATCGAGACAAAAAATATCTATAGGATTTGGCAGAAAACAATTTTTTTAATATTCAGACAATTTTATTATACACTTTGAGAAGTTGGATAAATAAATGAATAATTTAATAAATTAATCAAAATTCTCAGTCCCTTTGAATGAAAAAGAATCGAGACAAAAAAATATCTATAGGATTTGGCAGAAAACAATTCTTTAAATATTCAGACTATTTTATTATACATTTTGAGAAGTTGAATAAATTAAATATTTAATGAAATAATAAAAATTCTCAATCCCTTTGAATGAAAAAGAATCGTGACAAAAAATATCTATAGGATTTGGCAGAAAACAATTATTTAAATATTCAGATTATTTGATTATACACTTTGAGAAGTTGGATAAATAAATGAATAATTTAATAAATTAATCAAAATTCTCAGTCTCTTTGAATGAACAAGAATCGAGACAAAAAAATATCTATAGGATTTGTCAGAAAACAATTCTTTAAATATTCAGACTATTTTATTAAATAAATGAATAATTTAATAAATTATTCAAAATTCTCATTCCCGTTGAATAAAAAAGAATACAAAAAACATCTATAAAAAACAAGATCACAAAAAAATATCTATAGGATTTGGCAGAAAACAATTCTTTAAATATTCAGACTATTTTATTATACACTTTGAGAAGTTGGATAAATAAATGAATAATTTAATAAATTAATCAAAATTCTCATTCTCTTTGAATGAAAAAGAATCGAGACAAAAAAATATAGGATTTGGCAGAAAGAATTTTTTAAATATTCAAACAATTTCATTATACACTTTAAGAAGTTGGATAAATAAATGAATAATTTAATAAATTAATAAAAATTGTCATTCCTTTTGAATGAAAAAGAATCGATTTTTTTTTAATACCAAAAATATTTCACTTGGACTTTGTTAAATAAATGTTATTTTAGCACATTAATATTTTAGATGTACAAATAGATGTAGCTTTTTTTAGAAACCAAATGAATGCTTGTATATTTTTTTAATCGGTTACAATCTGGTCGACATGAATTGTGTTCGCGATGTCAATTTATGCTGAAGGGAGAATCATTAAGACATAAAATGTCCCACGTGACGTTATTATGCCAGGATGACCCGCAGGCTGGCCCCGAGACATTTATCAAATTTTCGTGTGTGAGAGTGTCGTGTACATATTGGATATAAAAAAAAAAGAGGCAGCCCCATTATATATTACAACAAGTAGAGTACTATGTATGACTGACGATGCGAACAACTCCTCGATGAACGAAGTGCTGATGTGGGGTGTGAGTATGTGTCTACTAGCTTCATATTCTGTACCCGATGACGGCGGTAGCTTTGTTTCCCAGATCGCTATCGACTCTCTTTTTAGGCGACCCATCTGTGACCAACTCGTTCGGCTCTCATGCCCACATCACCTAATACCAACAATTTCTGTCTACAGGAGGCTCAAACTACCCTGAATAACGCAACATGTGCCAAAAGCATATGTCTTTAGAAACGCCATGATCCAGTACAGAGATAAACGATAAAAAAAATGATACACGCAAAAAATGAAAAAATACAATTATTAAAAAAAATATTTTTTACAAAAAATATAATTTTATCGGATCTGCAGTCTCGTTGATCCGATAATCTATTACGATTTTATCAAAAAACAAATTTGTCTTAATCCTCTAACCACCATATTTGCTGTAACCTATTTTTTTTCAAATATCTTTTTTTAATTCGATAAAAAAAATCTCGAAGTAATTTACAATTATTGCAATACTATTAAGAATATACCCTATATTTTGATTTCATTAAAAGGGAAGCGAATTTGCATATAAAAATAACAAGACTATAATTTCTCAATTATTTTGATTCAGAAAAATATTCAACACGTGACAATTTTGTTATCAAGTGTATTGGTCAATATATTAATTTAATGACTCAATATTTCCGAGGTGTGCAGTATCGTAAAAAAAAAAAGGAAACTCTGATCAATCCACTTAATAGGTGTCCAAATAATACTTCGCACTGCCCCAAATATCCAGGTACGAGTAATCCAAATTTTGACAACCATCAATAATCTCGTCTGCTCAGGCGCTTCCATATAGTAGTAACACTGTAATTGAGCCTGCATTATTAAATCGTTGCGTAGGTGCGAGTGTAGTGGAAGGAGGGATAGGAACCCTCTTCTTGTGTATCAACGAAATACAAATTCGATGATGATAAACGAGAGGGCGTCGAACGCGGGGGAGTTGAACAATGAAATCGTCGTCGTGGAAGCCACGCGGTAGACCACGTTGGCCCTTTTGCCAGCACCCCGGGACCGTCCGAGGTGCTGACGAAAATTATAGACCTCGTTCTTCTGTATATAGCCGCATATACACATATACTCCTATAACCTGGCCGCATGACGCGTCCATCGTGCGACAACCGCCACTTTAAACCGATACATATTTTATTAGCTCTACTGTGTGCGCAGCCACACACATACACACATATACACATATATGCGCACATAGAAAACCTCCGGGACTTTTTTTCTTTTTTTTCTTTTTTTTTTCTTTTTTTGTGGCAGTGAGCACACGCACTGTCATACTCGTACAAGGGCTTTTAACGGTGGTAGTATAATTGCGAGCTCGACGAAAGAGTACGAGTATAGCGGGTCCGAGGAGTGACTGATGGGTGGGCGGGTCACTTCGTCACAACGTCACAATATTTGTGCTACGCTGGCGCTATATGAACCCCGTACCGCGAATGGAGTATATTATAATGTATATGTGCGACAGCGCCGCGCTTCTCGCTGTGGAAAATGTTGGTGCATTAATTTAATGTCGAATTGTATACAGTAAAAGCGAGAATGTGACTGCGATAATAACAGTGAGAGTCCGCAGGGAAAATAGTATGTATTAGGTCGGCTACTAACGTCGAATGATTGATACAGCCGGAAGAGGCAAATTCCTACCAGTCATTCAGAGATTCATAGAGTTGTACAGTGTTAAAAATATTTTGAAAATTAATTTATGTATTGGAAGTTTTTTTTCGGATACGAAAAAAAATCTGTATATTAAATGACATTTAATATACAGATATGTTGTAAGATTTCAAGAATTATATTGTAAACACAACTTTTAGGAAATTTTTAGTATACTGTATATTAATTATGCAACAATTTTTTTGTACATTAATTAATATTTGTTTATTAAATTCAATATACGCGTATCCGAAAAAAAACTTCCAATACTTTATATTAATTTTCATACAAAAATTTCTAACTGTGTATATATTTTAAGAAATAAGAAAATTGGGGCAAATAATGGAATTTTAAATTGTGATTTTTATAAAAGATTGTTGTAAGATTTCAATAATTATATGGTAAACAAAATTTTATGAAATTTTTAGTATACTGTATATTAATTATACAACAATTTTTTTGTATATTAATTAATATTTGTTTATTAAATTTAATATACGCGTATCCGAAAAAAAACTTCCAATACTTTATATTAATTTTCATACAAAAATATCTAACAGTGTATATATTTCAAGAAATAAGAAAATTGGGGAAAATAATGGAATTTTAAATTGTGATTTTTATAAAAGATTGTTGTAAGCTTTCAATAATTATATTGTAAACACAACTTTTATGAAATTTTTAGTATACTGTATATTAATTGTACAACAATTTTTTTGTATATTAATTAATATTTGTTTATTAAATTTAATATAAGCGTATCCGAAAAAAAAACTTCCAATACTTTATATTAATTTTCATACAAAAATTTCTACCAGTGTATATATTTTAAGAAATAAGAAAATTGGGGCAAATAATGGAATTTTAAATTGTGATTTTTATAAAAGATTGTTGTAAGATTTCAATAATTATATTGTAAACACAACTTTTATGAAATTTTTAGTATACTGTATATTAATTATGCAACAATTTTTTTGTACATTAATTAATATTTGTTTATTAAATTCAATATACGCGTAACCGAAAAAAAACTTCCAATACTTTATATTAATTTTCATACAAAAATGTTGTAAGATTTCAATAATTATATTGTAAACACAACTTTTATGAAATGTTTAGTATACTGTATATTAATTATACAACCATTTTTTTGTATATTAATTAATATTTGTTTATTAAATTTAATATACGCGTATCCGAAAAAAAACTTCCAATACTTTATATTAATTTTCATACGAAAATTTCTAACTGTGTATATATTTTAAGAAATAAGAAAATTGGGGGGAATAATGGAATTTTAAATTGTGATTTTTATAAAAGATTGTTGTAAGATTTCAATAATTATATGGTAAACACAACTTTTATGAAATTTTTAGTATACTGTATATTAATTATACAACAATTTTTTTGTATATTTATTAATATTTGTTTATTAAATTTAATATACGCGTATGCGAAAAAAAAACTTTCAATACTTTATATTAATTTTCTTACGAAAATTTCTATGTATATATTTTAAGAAATAAGAAAATTGGGACAAATAATGGAATTTTAAATTGTGATTTTTATAAAAGATTGTTGAAACGCTGAGATCGATTTCTGTGATGAATACACGAGGAAGTTGAGATTTGCTGCAGGTAAAAAAATCAAATAGGTGCTGCAGAGTGTCGAATTTCCACGCAGCATTTCCGACGCTCCTGCAAATCGTTCTATCACCGGGGAGAGAGAACCAGAGTGACTACGAGGCAGCGAAATATATGTACGTCGGGTATTGAGGCGCACTGGGAAATAAATCGAATTCGCGCGATTCTACGAGCGCCTTGCACGAAAGGAGGGAACTGTGAGAGGGAAGGAGGACTTGAGAATTGTGCATGCACCTTCCAGGGCATCGCGAATATATCGAGCCGTCTCGTGACGCTTCCACAGCTTATAACTATCTCTACTTCTGCTACGAGTGCTTCGAGAATAATGTAATAAAATTGATAGAATTATATTATTCATACTTTGGCGTGTAATATGATGCATATTCATCGTAATATTTTTATTGTAATGCGGGAATGTTTAAATTCAAATTGTATTCAACCCTTTAACTTTTCTTAAATGTTGGTTCTTAGAAAAAATGACACTTTTGAAAAAATCATTTTTTAAAATTGGCGCGCAAATGTTTATTTTTATAATGTCATGGAATAAAAAATTTTATTTACATTTTTAAACACTTTCTATACTTTGTTACTTTAATTAAGATAGTGAATTATTTTTTTAATTCGTTGAATTAATTACACTGGAGCTGGAAAAAACATCAGGTTAATCTACTTAATAAGTAGTTTGAGTGTCCAACAGAATATATTGCTAATGAATAGTTTACCTTTTTTTTTAGAATGATTTCGTTCAACCAACGAAAATTTAGCCCATAACCGCTAATTCGGTAGATACAAGCAATTTTTTCCTCGTTTTAGAAGCAGCATTTACATTGTCTCAAATTTCGACGACGATATAAAACACGAGGTCCTTAATCGTTTTTAAATTTTATATATTTCTTGTAAAGTGCGAATAACGTTGATATAATTTCGCGATAAAAATTACCAAGTGCCTGTCGTGAGTTTTAAGGGGTAACAGACGATTATCGATCGTTGAACTTGCCCCTAAAAACGTAATAGCACATATTTTAACACGAAAAAAAAAAATATGCTGGATTTTAATTGCACAGAAGGGCGATCGCTCGAGTGGTCGACCTTCTCGAGAGCCACGAGACACGAGTCTACACGGTATACATACACCGTAACTCCTGGTGCTCCCGCGTTCCAGGAATAATAATAAGTACGTGTACCGTGCCATGATACAGGTATGTATTACTATATAGCGCCTATGCTGCAGGATCTCTGTCGATGAGCGGACGAGAAAACGTCCCTAATCGACCGATAATCGTCCCCTCTGCTTCGCCGCGACTTAATACCCGGGTACGTGACCACTCGGTACATACGGTTATACGCATACTCCTCGACTTGTGTAGCACATTGTCGGTCAGCGATGAACGAAGATGCAATCAGGACGAGATCGATGAGGAGAGGAGAGCGACGCGTTTCGCGCGTCACGATTATTCACATTTCTTTTTTACCTAATTTCGTGGTATCAAGATAAATAAGAGATAGATTGAATGAATGATCGAAGGGTGCGAGGGCACTCGAGCATAATGAGCGAGACCAGTGTATACACAATTTGGGTGATGTGTATTGGCCTTGTTTAAAGTACTACGAGGATTAATTTATACGGAAAAAAAGGCTTAGATCAACCAAGACGCTTGGTTATATTTCGCTCCGTGCAAACCTTTGAAGGGGATAAACGAATCGACGTGGCGAAAATGAGAATCAAATTTAGAAACTTCGATGCATGAGAATCGCATTTTTTAATAAAAATGAGACATTCTTCTTGTTGGTCATCGAATTGTTAAAATAATAGTGTAAATAGCGAATGCAAATTCTACCAGTTTTCAATAGCGAAATACATACGTAACCTCAAAATGCATCGAACAATCATGCAAATATGCGGAATGATTATAATTTACTTGAGTGTTTCATTAGATTGTATTCTAAAAAAAATTCTGTACACAATTATGTGAAGTTCATCCCGAAATATGTCTTTAATTTTATTTTATCATATTTTTAAATGCTTTTCCACACCCATTTACAGCCATAGTGTACAAGTTTTTCGCATTTTCGAGCCAACAGATGGCGCCGCGGCTGACTTGCACGAAGCGAATATGCGCCAACTAAGTTGTTGGTTAGACCAACCAAGTTATTGTTTGATCAACCAAGTTATTGTTTGATCAACCAAGTTATTGTTTGACCAACCAAGTTATTGTTTGACCAACCAAGTTATTGTTTAACCAACCAAGTTATTGTTTGACCAACCAAGTTATTATTTGACCAACCAAGTTAATGTTTGACCAACCAAGTTATTATTTGACCAACCAAGTTATTGTTTGACCAACCAAGTTATTGTTTGACCAACCAAGTTATTGTTTGACCAACCGAATTATTGTTTGACCAACCAAGTTATTGTTTGACCAACCAAGTTATTGTTTGACCAACCAAGTTATTGTTTGACCAACCAAGTTATTGTTTGACCAACCAAGTTATTGTTTGACCAACCAAATTATTGTTTGTCCAACCGAGTTATTGTTTGAACAACCAAGTTATTGTTTGACTAATCAAGTTATTGTTTGACCAACCAAGTTATTGTTTGATCAACCAAGTTATTGTTTGACCAACCGAGTTATTGTTTGACCAACCAAGTTATTGTTTGACCAACCAAGTTATTGTTTGACCAACCAAGTTATTGTTTGACCAACCAAGTTATTGTTTGACCAACCAAGTTATTGTTTGACCAACCAAGTTATTGTTTGACCAACCAAGTTATTTTTTGACCAACCAAGCTATTGTTTGACCAACCAAGTTATTGTTTGACCAACCAAGTTATTGTTTGACCAACCAAGTTATTGTTTGACCAACCAAGTTATTGTTTGACCAACCAAGTTATTGGTTACACCAACCAAGTTATTGGTTACACCAACCAAGTTATTGGTTACACCAACTAAATCATCTTGGCAACTAAATCATCTTGGTGACACCAACTAAATCATCTTGGTTAGTCAATTAATAACTTAGTTGGTTAACCAATAACTTGATTGGTGTAACCAATAACTTAGTTGGCGCATATATAACCAAGCGCCTTGGTTGTTCTAACCAAGCCTTTTTTTGCGTGTATACCGTCGTGAAAAAATTTATACTAAAATGGAAGAAAAACAAAATGGAAATAAATGAAAAAAATAATAGTGTACTTACCAGGCGTCTCTTGGGTTTGATGAGCGGTCTGTTTTGTCCGTTCATCTTGTAGTAGAGTCCACAAGCATTGCAGAGGTAGTGACCGGTGCCGTCTCGTCGCCAAAGGGGTGTCGACGTCGCTCCGCAGTTGACGCACTCGCGACCCTCTAAAAATTGAGTTTTCAACCCCGAAGAGAGGTTTCATTGATTAATAACAAGATTGTAGTTTGTTAAATTTTTTTGATTTTTTGTTTTGATCTAAACCATCCGACAAAATCCTCCAAAGTTAATTATTTGCTTTTTTAAATATATTGCAAAATAAATTGTTGTAAATTTTATTTATTTTGTCGAGTATTTTGCGGAAGGGTTTTGAACGAAAGCTTCAGGAGTTATCGGAAAAGCTCTTCGAGAATTTATCGACTTATTCCGTTGAACATTGAATTTTATTCTCAAACAACTTTACCGATTTTCCTGCAGAGACAACGACTATTGAGAACTCGCATGCATTGCCGACATACCAATAAGCGATTACCAGAGCAAAAGCAGAATTTCGTTAGTTTTCGAATATTTTTCATACTCTTTTTTTTAATTTTACGTATTGATAGAATTTTTTTTAGTATGCATTGCTGGGTGGACTGGTTACAGGAGTGAGATTAGAGTCAGTAGGGTACGAAGAGACTCCAAATTTTGCGACTGTGGATCGGACTGGATTTTGGTAGAGGGTAGTTTCAGAATAGATGAGTACAATTGGATAATAAAAAGAAAGAGTTGCGGTCAGTCAACTCTTTGTCGCGTCATTATTTTCCGCCTTAGAAAATTTTGTTCTGTCAAACCGTGATCTGCATTTGGTCCTCGTTGCACGGAGGTCCCATCCTCGTTGATACAAAGCGGCACACCCCCGAGATTGCTTTCTCGTTCAAGCTGATTAATCATTTGATCTCATTTATCCGATCTACCCGCTCGCGGTTTGAGAATCTCGACTCTATGTGTGCGTAACTCTATGTATATGTGTGTGTGTGTATATATATGTATTCATACACGTGTTACTAATTGACGTTGCGGTCCTCGACGCTAGACACGAGTCTAATCGAGAGAACTGGTTCCGCTGCCCCAATCTCAGCCACGTAGGGGCTTAATTCGATTTAGAGATTTTATCCGACAAGATTCAAGGGTGATAACCGCAAGCTTCCGCGGATCAAGTCTAGCAATAATCTTTTGGCAACGCGTGCGGCGAAATTTTGTGGAAAATTTCTGCAATTTGTTTATTAATATTAAATGTATTTATTAACAAATATGACGTAACGAATTGTGAAGAAATACATGGATTAATTCGTTTCTCCTGGCGAGTTTTATTTTGATGCGAGAGGAGCGATAAATTAGGAGTCACGCATCGTGGGAAGCGCGAGGCAATTATATTATTTCGCAATCGAGTTGGGCCGCTGTACTTGCATGTACATAGTCGACGGTCGATCTTTTCGCGAGAGTCTCACGGGACGAGAACACCCGAGAATTCTTTTAATTTTCCATACACTGGCAGCCCTTCTCTCCGCCACGCTGCGCGGAATCCTCGCGTCTCTTCAACTTGCTCTACGGGGGTTCGCGCACGCACGCCACACGTGTCGATGTGTCGCAAGAAAATTTAATTAGCTTATTATACTGTAAGTCGTGGCTTTGTGTATACCTGTCGCAATAAAAGTCGTGGCTATTGTTCCTAAAAATTCGGATTTTTCATTATTCCTTTTTGTTTTCAAGTTCTATTTATCTCTCTTGTCGCGTTACTAATTTTTCGATTCGATACGCCGCATGTATTTAGAAGCGTTTGACCTACTGCCGAGTTGTCATATTTTTTGGCAACGAGGAAAAAATATTCGTAGCTTATAGTTGAAAATTTAACGATAAAAATGAAGAAAAAAAAAAACAGAGACCACACAGATCGTACGCCGTGGATGATATATTGCTTGTGAGAAAATTGTAGCCACACCACATCGAAAAAACGTGCTAGTGTAGTTAAATCTCTTTTTTTTATTATTATCATGAAGTGTGTGATCGTTATTCATGTTGTCGTATCTCTTAAGGAGGTGCTCGCGCTCATGTTTGGTGCCACTCAAAAAACGTCAGTGAGGCAAAATACAAAAATCTGTGTCCTTTTCCCCTTTTCCCATTAAACCGGCCGAATAATCATCGAAAGAAATAAACAAAAATTCATAATAAAACCAGGAAAAGAAAGCAAGAGAAACCAAAGAAAATAATGAAGAAAATTCATTTGACGAGAGGCGTTTAGCCACCACCAGAAGCCAAAACCATAATAAAAGAAAAACCGCGTGTGAGTAAAACAAAGCAGAAAGTAACCAAAGACTGATGATGAATGGACAGTAAAAATATGTTTAGAAGAAAAATGGTATAAAATAAAAGTAAAAGAATTCCCGAAACCAAAAATAAACTCAAATAATAAATGCCGCTTACCGGCGGACGTTCTGGACTTGTTCCTCGGCTTTTGCTGCTGCTGTTGTTGGGAACTGGGCGAATTGGGTGTGTTGCCGTGTGAGGAACCGAGGAGTTTTGATTCGGGACTAACGCCAGTGACGCCAGTGGTAGCATGATGTGACCCAGAGAATAGGGAGGATCCGTTGTGAGGGTTGTGAGAGTGATGGGTGGGATATTGTAGGTGTTGGTACATGTTGTAAGCGGTCGCGGTAGGATCATACTGGGATCCCGAGGTTGCGTGATGATGGTGGTGATGATGGGATGCCGGATGATAGGAATCCCTGCACGAGGGCGAAGTAGCGCCACCCGGATTCTGGTAATCCTGCTGCTGTTGCTGGGTGGCGTTCGCTTGCTGGCTCGACTGACCACCACCGCCGTTGACAGAGTTGTTTCCGGCGCCACCGGAGGCTCCGTTCCCCGTGCCAGTTTGGTTATTACCTTCGCGTTGCTTCACCTGACCGCCAGAGCCTCCATTCCCGCCGTTGTGTTGATGCGGCGGTGAAGGTGCCCCATGATGATGTCCCAACATCACCGAGGGTTTAACATCGCAGGATCCTCCCGAAGTCGCTCCCAAAGCGTCCTGATGATGCATGAAAGCTCCCATTACAGCGACAGCCGCTTGATACTCGCTGCTACCACCTCCTAGGCTCATTCCATTCGAGCTGTTATTGTTGTTGTTGCTGGCTGAACTATTGTTGTTGTTGTTGTTTGCGCTGGAGGACGTGCTTGTCGTTATGCTATCCGGCGTCGCGTCCTTCGGTGGCGTTGGTGGAAAGGAGAATAGATGATGACCACCGGCAGCACCGGCACCACCGTGACTCGACAGACTTCCCGACGTTGGCGGAAGCGACGAACCCAATGGACTCTGGGGTTTGTCCTCGCCACCTGCGCCACCTCCCGTCGACGCTGTCGTTGCTGGAAAACCCCAGGGCTTCGACGCATCTCCACTCGTGCCCGATAACCACGGATGCAACACCGAGCCGTGAAAGTGTGGACGACATACTTGACTCACTGGTGCACTCGTCACACCGCTACTGGACATTCTACCTGTTAACAGAAAAGCAATAGAAAACTGTCAGTAATTATGACACATAGCCGCTCGGCTGATGTTTAATACAGTGTAGAGAATGGATATTACAAGACGAGAGGAATGTTGATCGATAAGTGATCAAGCGATTTCAAGATGGGAATCTAAATCCGCGTTTGCTGTCGTGAAACCGCTTTACGAAGCGCCGCTCGTTCGCTATACCGAAGTAGTCACACCGCTAAGACGGATCTCGAGCGTGCTCGGAATAATTGAACTTTTTGTAAGCCCGCGAGAGACAGAGGCATAAGGGAGCCTAATTGCTGAGCACGTCTTAATTAAGTGGACCGCGTGTGAGAGAGAAACGCATCCAGGCTTATATACGACGAGGAATTACCGATTACTGTTTGTTTCGAATAATATACGAGCGAACTCACTGGGTGCAGTGAGATATAGATGCAGGCTCGACTCAAATGCCTTGATGTGCAACATTCATACTCGAGACACTACGTTTAGAAATAATACCAGAGGTTCGTACATTCTGCGGTGAAACGTAAAAGAGTGCAGGAATCTTAGCGCTTCCCTCGCAATTCTGCCTTATAAGTATTTAGCTGCCATGCGCGTTTACGCGGGTAATTAAACGCGTTCGTTAACCCTATTTGTCGGCTCTCTGGTGGTGTAGTTGAATTTACAACAAGCTATGAATCGGAGAATACAAGTGCCAAAAGAAAACAAGCAAAAACAATCGCAATCCATAAAAATGACAATTTTAACTATATAATTGGAATAATTTATCTAAAACTAAACAGCGAATAAAATACCCAAAAAAACAATTATACCACATTAAGTCAAATTATTAGAATTGGAATATTTGATCTTTTAGAAAGCAAACCTTTTTTAAATCACTTAAATTTTATAATGACTTTCTTGGAATAACCATTTTTGCTCTGGTTCAACTTTGATGGACATTTTGATGCACATTTTGAAAGAGGAGCAGCTTCGAATAGTGAATCGTTTACTTGACGCGAGGAATCGCACGGGGGTTTACCCGAGGACTACAGGATCGATATATCGAGCGAGTTTCTTGCCAGGTTAAGCGACAATGGTTTAAGTGTGTAAGAGAGAACCTGTGCACCACCTTTGCAGAGCTCGCTGAACGCGGCATACGCTGATAACGTTCCGCCTTGTTTTGCAGAGTTACGTTTGTATGTGCTACTACAGTACGTACTCTCGGCTCCGCCATCGCCAAGGCGCGCGCGAGTTACGAGCATTAATTTTCGAGGCTCTCCTTTTGCCTCGCGAAGCTTCCTGACGCGCCACGCTCTCTACCATCACCAACCCCGTTCTTCGTAGCGACGCCTTCAGTCCACTAGGTTTCTGCCCTAAAGCACCACCCTCCCCCGCTCTATATACATATATATGCCACACAATATATACTTCTGTATTTCCAACTACTCTCTTCGCTCTCGGGTGCAACGCTCGGTCGAAAAACAGCCAGCAAAATTTATTGCGGCGTTCACTCAGCTCGCACGAACGCCGTATAGACGTCGAGTATAAGTTCTACGGCGCCGTTGTAAACCGTGTAAGCATACATAGCTCGTTAAAACCTCGAGGGAAGCGAAAAAGTTGCGAACTTTGGAAATCGTCCGAGGGACAGTGAAAGCGATAGTGGAAATTGTGCGAAACAGAGATCCCCTCATTTTCCTCATTTTTGTTTCACGAGAAATACAAAAAATAACGGCGAAGTGAATGATGATGATTGAGGAGTCGAGGGTGAGAAGTCCGAGGAGTAATACCTCTGGAAGAGAAATTGAACGCGTGCGAAAGAGGGAGAGATGAGAAAGAAGAAAAAAAAAGTGCGAAAAGACCGTGCGGGAGTTGGACGCACGCGCAGAGCTCTAGCGAAGAAAAAACTCGCATGGCCGCGTTATTTATCGCGCCGACGCTTCGCTGGCCTTCCGTTTCCCCTTGCCCTCCCATCGCCCTCGCAATGTCCAGTGGGAGCTCACGTTTTTACGCAATTTCACGAAAGTTTTTGTTCAACCAGTGGCGTGTGTGTGTATATATATATTTATATCCATATAGGATCTACACGTTCATCCCTAACGCGCCATCTCTGTCCCGACGGAGAAACCGCCCAAGCTGACATAACTCTCGAGTCTTTATCTCGGTGATATTTCTGTCGGCTTGGCTATTTTATCTCCGTTGGACGATCGGACCATCTCCACCATGGTATTGTAGCTATGTCTGGCTGGATACATAGGATGGACCAGTGGAGAAGACAAACGAAAAAGCATCAAGAGCTTGCGCGGGAATCGTGAGCGGCTTGAAAACATGGCCGCCATCGGTCAGCTGATGCAGTTACCTTTCACCTCGGGCCTTCTTGCCTTCGCCACGAGGCTCGTCGATGGAATTTTCGAGTGGAATTTTGCCAGGTCGCTTTACCACGACGGAGTCATCGTTCAAAAGACTCGTGAAGCGGCTGGGCTATCATTTTAATCTTCTGTCACGGGTTCCATCTGGACGTTTACGAAAGACACCATTACGCGTCTCATCAGCTACAAATCAAAATGGTCGTGACATCAAACTTCTTTGCCAAATGATTATTATACTTTTTTTTTGACACGATTAATGATGTGCGCTGACTGGAAAGTTTGATATTCAACGGGATATTCAATGACGACTGTAAAACGCACAGTACAGATTTCTTGTTTACGCGGGAGAATATAACTCAAGCAGTTAGTCTCGGCTGTTGGATATAATGAATGAACCCGATTGGCTCACGAAGACTGGAGACACGCGCTGAGCACACGAGCGAATTGTCGCGTCTTCACGGGTGACAAATGTCGCCGGATTCCACGAGAATCGTTCTCGACTACCCACCGCGACGTATACGTACGCACGTACCACAGAACCGACGGGTTATATTCCGCAGAGTCCGCGTATATAGCATACAAACGGGGGGAGAATCGATCTCGTTTACAGAACCGCCGTAGCGTGTAAAAAGCAAAGCGGTTCAGAGGAGAAGATACTCGCCGCTGTGCTCGCACGCCATATTAGAAACTGCTGCGTGGTCGCGGCGTCGGATACGGCGCCGCTTTTCCGCCGCGGTAAACCGGAGACTTCTTTTTTATCTCGCGTCGTCTCGGGACGAAGAACTGAAGAGATATAGAAGGCACAACTACTGTCAGCTAGAAGACGTTTAAAATATTCCAAGTTCTCTGCGTTTCTCTCTCGCTCTCTATTTGCCAGTGGAAAATAACAATAATTTTAGACATACAATATATTAAGCCGTAATAATTCAAGACCTCGAGTGGATCAGATTACATATTAGGAAACAGCTTACTGCCGCTAATTAGTAAGACAATGTTTCCTATATACGAGACGAGAATTTATAATTCCCTGGGAGTTGGCAAATTTTTCGTAACGCCAATGAACGTGCGCTATGGTGATGTTATAGTGGCGAACTCTTGCGATTCTACTGGCACCCAACGGCATGCTTTCCGGCTCTTCTAAGCTAATGTTCCTCTTCTCAAGATATAGCTAGCCGAATATCTTCGCGCACGAGGGAGCACATAAGAGAGCCCAGCGAGAGGGAATGAGTGGGCTGACGGTCTCTCGATGAATATTCATGAAAAACTGTAGATAGTCGCGCGCCATATCACGTACGAGCGATCAAGATGGCGCTGGATAACGCATCCGTTCTATCCTCCTCTCTTTTTCCCTAACCACCCGTTTTTTTTTCTTTTTTTCTTTTTTCATTTTATGCTCTCTGTGCGATATACTCTACTCTCGTTAAATCTCGACTCTCATAGGACCTTGTGTCAATTCCTTTTTTGTTATCTTTCTTCGTTTCTCTTTGTCGCAATTCTCTTCGGGTCGGCAAAAGGCAAACCGTAACACCGGCGTTCCTGACCTTTCGATCCCGATCTCTTTCATTCACTCTTGCGGGCGCCGTTCTTTCTGTTCCTTTCTTTCGCGATTCATTCCAGCGCGAATAAAGTTGTCCTTACACGTGTATTATCAGCGAAGCGAGCCCATAAAGTTGAGTCGATTACATCGACTCTCTTCGAGGCTGCGCTCTCGTTCGTCGACTTTACGAACGCGGCGTTCCGACGTGTCCAACGCGACAATTCGGTATGTTAATCGAGTTCGAGCGAGAAAACGAGAGGCAGACACAGGAAGGGAACCTGAGAGACCGGTGTCACTAGTTATATCCTTGGTCCAGTTATTCGAGTTCCAGTTCCAGTATACGAGTTGATTTTAACAAAGTAATAAAATACATAACGTCAAAATAAAACAATCATTTATCCTGTTCAGGTGAGGGTCAAGGTTTCCGATTAGTCAGCGTGACGACAGAATCAAGAAATCAGTCCTATCGAAAATTTCTACTCGATGGATATCTGAGAAAGGTGAGGGCGCAATCAATGTTATCCATCATCGATCATCTCACAATTCCATTAATCAATCAATCGAACATCCAAAAATATTATCTTATTAAATATGATTGAGTGATCCACGACATGCGCCGCAAATTTCACAAGTAAAATGCATTTCATTAAACTCAATTTTTCCATCTCCTATTTTTCTATTTTTTTTATTTTTTAAATCAACCTTTTTTTATTCTCTTTACCACGAAACTCTTAACTGCAACATTAACAGGTGTTCTATGATGTGAACGAGCGTGCGATGCCTTCGAACAGAAAACGAATCTGGCGCAAGTTCGCCATCGCAGCATGTAGTATATATATATGTGTATATATATGTAGTATAACGATTCTAAACTCTCTCCCTCGCGATTTTCCGCTCGGCGAGCGAGCAGAGAATCCGCACGAGGCGACCGCCCGGGCGAATATATAAAATCCAAGGCGAATAATGAATTGCACGCGAGCTCCGGTACGTTGCACGCGCGCTTCTACTCTCTCGTATATACTACTGCCTATAGTCTTCGCTAATAGTGTATCGCGCCCAAGCTTAACGAGAGCTGCAACCGCCACCACATTCCACGCCACTATAATGCCGATCCTTCGCCCTCGAAGTCACCACGTAGCATTTTACCTTCGCCTTCGCAGTGACTTAGGTGCGTGTTCACAAAACTCCAGTCTTTGGTTGATGTGACCTCACTCAAATGTGCCTGAGCTTGGTATTCCTGATGGTATTTTTTAGGGGAAATTTAATAGCGATAATAAATCTTACTTTGCATGAAAACATTTTTTACCTTCAAGCTCTTGGATTAATTTAGTTAAACTAAAAAAAAAAGGAAAATCGGTTTGTGGTAGATTTGTTATTTGTTTAAATAAAACAGTTCTAATTTTCGACTTTACAATCAGTACACCGAGAGAAAAGATTTCATTGACGCCAAAGAAATCGGTGGTTTGATTTTTTTTTTCATTGATTTCAACGAAATATTTATTTGATTTCAATGAAATAGTGCATTTCAATTTCAAAGAGAACATTTCATTGCCTGTAAATAAAGATTTACTTAGTGAGCATATAATAAAGAAACAGTTTCATTGTTTTAAAGAGACGTTTCCATTGGTTCAAAGAAACGTTTTCATTGATCTCTCTCGCACCTAACCTCACTTTTTTGTTATCCGGTTCTCCCGAACGAACGACTTTGAGTTTCGAGGAGTCAGAAGCTTAGCCTATTTCTGCCGTACTTCCTTACATACTCACAAAATTTGAGCTTTATCTGCCGCGTACTTCAGGAAAAAATAGGTTTCGAAATTTTGAGGTGGTAAGAAGAAGGTTTCATTGAATCAGAGACGATATCTTTGAAATCAATGAAAAAGGTTCATTGGTTTAAAGAAATGTTTTTTCGAATCAATGTCACTACTTTTCATTGAGTTTGAGATCATTCAAAGAAAAGAAAGTATTGAAATTCAAGTATTTCATTTCATTGGCAAAGATTTCCGTGAATCTATGAAATTTTTTCTCTCGGTGTAAATAGAATGCCACAATTCATTTATTTAAAAATAATTAATAAAAAGAGATGTATTAAGTTTTATAAAGCAAAACATTCTTTTTCCAATTTTGTACACACCAAGTGAATTAAATTGGATTTCACTGAATGCATCAAATGAAAGTGTTTCCAACCAGCGTTTCTGTTAGGATTGATGATCCAGATTCTAAATTCTTTTCGCAATCCAAACGGCAAATTATAGAGATGGACGATTAATTAGAATTTATCCAAGAATGAAATATCTATGTTACAAAAGGTTCGGAATACTGATGTAGAAGACGATGATCGGAGTGGATCGGTGTTGTCCAGTGATGCGTGCACTGGGGGGACCGTTGAAGGCAAAAGAAAGAGAAATTTGCCATCACAGCAGCGTCAGAAGTAAGTACTTAGCCATACAGAAGAAGAGGAGAAAGAAGAAGAGGACTGGCAAGACACAGCAGCAGCAACGGTGCGAGAAACGCGTCCAATACCTACGCGAGAGCGTTTGAACCGCCTTGAACCTGTTTGGAAGCGTGCGCGCCTCCGTTTCCTCAGCTTCGAGTATCTTGTGTGTTGTACTTCGCGAACGAAAGCACCAAACTCGTAATAAAAAAAATCCTGGGAGCTCCGACAAGAGCGATGGGTGCGCATCAGTCTGATATAAAAATTCCCCGAGAAAATAACGTCTCATTTGGCTGGGCGCGAGCCCGAGTGTTCGATGCCCCCCGCAGCGGTTTTTTCACGTAATAACATGCAATTTGTCGAGAAATCGGGATCGTGGAGTTGCGCCAGTGCCCTTTATCCCTATATATATATTTACAACTATAGTGTACGAATATAGGTAACCTTAACTCCTTAAGCCCGAAGGGTTAAAGAGTTCCCTGTTGGAAAAAGGTTTTTTTTACTCAGCTTTATACTTTTCTGTATTTAAATATTTTGGAAACATGACTTTTGAATGATTCTCACCCGGCAAAAAGATTTGGTAATATTAACTAAAATTATCTTTTCACCATTTCATTATTTCAATCAACACAAATTTATTTTCCCTGCAACAAATATGTATTTCATTCAGTTTTTCAGTTTTTTTTATTTCCAACATATATTTAGTTATTTGAATCAACTTTCACTGCAGTGGATAGTAAACAAATATTTTATTTATTGCTACTAAATACTTTCTTAATCCGGAAAAAATATCTAGTTAAAACGACCAAATATATGTATTAGATATTTTTAAATAAAATCAATTAAAACTATCTTATAATCCAATATATATTTATTTCCTTTCATTATTGTTGATTATCATCAACATGCAACATTTATCTTTTTTTTCATCAATATTTATATACTTTATATAATTTTTTTAATAAATCAATATTTATATAACTGCCGACCCAAATAAATATTTCTTAGATTTGAATATATTTACTATTCAATAAGTATATTAATTACAAATAAAAAAATTCATTTAAGGTGAATGGAAGTAGGTTGGCAAGGAAGTAGTTGCCAAATAAGAAATTTTATTTCCAATGCGTAGATTTAACTCCCGTTAACAAGATCTTTTTTCTGGGTGCTTATTTCTCATTTTTACAACTAAATAAAAAAATCTCACGTACAATTTTTGCCAATCAAAATTGAAGAACATTTTTTTCCGATATATATATTTTTTTACCAACGCACTGATTACGGTATTCTGGACATTAAAGGGGTAAAAAGAGCGTTATTTTTTTTTCAGTCGATCAACCGTTCGACGATTGACAATGAGGTTGAAGGAAATCTCTGAATTTCCTTATAAAGTCTTCAATGTCTTTAAGGAACGTTGGAAATCGCTTTTCTACAGGGTAGAATAGGTACCGGAGATCACAGGGACATTTAAGTTGGCATAAAAATCAGTGAGAGGAAGAAAA
The DNA here is from genome assembly GCA_963970395.1 of Ephialtes manifestator. Lineage (NCBI taxonomy): Eukaryota > Metazoa > Arthropoda > Insecta > Hymenoptera > Ichneumonidae > Ephialtes > Ephialtes manifestator. Next base: position 25,986,013 of record OZ019975.1, on the reverse strand, counting down.
GACACAAGTACGACAAGAGTAAGGGACAGATATATCGAAAGATGCGCGAGAGAAGAGAGAAAATCCGCGGGAACCCTTCGGGAGTCTCTTCTTGGCTCCGCCTTCGGTTCGCGGTGTGCATTTGCGCAAGATGGCGTCGTACTCGTCGCGAGCCGCCGGGTATACATACTGCAGGTATCTATACGTACGTACATAAACGTACCATGTACAGACAAGACCATGTATAGCAAACTTCTCGCACACTGTCGCCACAAATATACATATTATACATATTATACTGCACGTAGAATATCACAGACCGAGCGAAGAGTACGCTACTTAAGTGCAACTAACATTCCGTCCAACATAATGCATTTTAAAGACCATTACGTTCTTATAAGGTAAACTGGCCACTGCCAGTAGGCTTCCAATCTCTGCAATTTCATATCCTTTATATCAGAGATGCTCATTTCTTCCTTTCATGACTATACATTTCAGCTTCATACGAAAATTATATAAAAAATAATTATTGTACTGAATTCCATCTGAATATTTTTTAAAGTGCGTCCAAGAAAAAATAATTATTGTACTGAATTCCATCTGAATATTTTTTATAGTGCGTCGAAGAAAAAATAATTATTGTACTGAATTCCATCTGAATATTTTTTATAGTGCGTCCAAGAAAAAATAATTAGTGTACTGAATTCCATCTGAATATTTTTTATAGTGCGTCCAAGAAAAAATAATTATTGTACTGAATTCCATCTGAATATTTTTTATAGTGCGTTCAAGAAAAAATAATTATTGTACTGAATTCCATCTGAATATTTTTTATAGTGCGTCCAAGAAAAAAATAATTATTGTACTGAATTCCGTCTGAATATTTTTTATAGTGCGTCCAAGAAAAAATAATTATTGTACTGAATTCCATCTGAATATTTTTTATAGTGCGTCCAAGAAAAAATAATTATTGTACTGAATTCCATCTGAATATTTTTTATAGTACGTCCAAGAAAAAATAATTATTGTACTGAATTCCATTTGAATATTTTTTATAGAGCGTCCAAGAAAAAATAATTATTGTACTGAATTCCATTTGAATCTTTTTTATAGTGCGTCCAAGAAAAAATAATTATTGTACTGAATTCCATCTGAATATTTTTTCTAGTGCGTCCAAGAAAAAATAATTATTGTACTGAATTCCATCTGAATATTTTTTATAGTGCGTCCAAGAAAAAATAATTATTGTACTGAATTCCATCTGAATATTTTTTATAGTGCGTCCAAGAAAAAATAATTATTGTACTGAATTCCATCTGAATATTTTTTATAGTGCGTCCAAGAAAAAATAATTATTGTACTGAATTCCATCTGAATATTTTTTATAGTGCGTCCAAGAAAAAATAATTATTGCACTGAATTCCATCTGAATATTTTTTATAGTGCGTTCAAGAAAAAATAATTATTGTACTGAATTCCATCTGAATATTTTTTAAAGTGCGTCCAAGAAAAAACAATTATTGTACTGAATTCCATCTGAATATTTTTTATAGTTCGTCCAAGAAAAAATAATTATTGTACTGAATTCCATCTGAATATTTTTTATAGTGCGTCCAAGAAAAAAATAATTATTGTACTGAATTCCATCTGAATATTTTTTATAGTGCGTCCAAGAAAAAATAATTATTGTACTGAATTCCATCTGAATATTTTTTATAGTGCGTCCAAGAAAAAATAATTATTGTACTGAATTCCATCTGAATATTTTTTATAGTGCGTCCAAGAAAAAATAATTATTGTACTGAATTCCATCTGAATATTTTTTATAGTGCGTCCAAGAAAAAATAATTATTGTACTGAATTCCATCTGAATATTTTTTATAGTGCGTCCAAGAAAAAATAATTATTGTACTGAATTCCATCTGTATATTTTTTATAGTGCGTTCAAGAAAAAATGATTATTCTGCCGAATTCGAATGAATCTGAAGCAATTTTTTTTCTGAATAGAAAATTATTTTTCTACCGAATTCCGATCGATGGAATTAAAAATATTTTTGAGGACGTTGGATCAAATTATTATTTATAAGCATGATTTATTTTTTTTAATTTTTAAATAAGTTGGGCCAATCTTTGTTACGTGTGCGTGACTTGGAGGAAGTTGAGGAAAAATAGAGCGAAACTTCTCTCGAACGAAGTTCTGAGTATGCGCGTGCAAGTAAAGCCCATAGGTACAAAGCAAGCTTATAATAACCTACATCACGCGGGGTCTCTCTATAAAAGCCAGTATGTCCTCCTTCATCGCTGCTGCTGCAGTGGAGTAACAGAGTACGAAGCATAAAACAGCAGAAGCAGCAGCACCAGTATAGAGGCCTCCCCGCGTGGCCTGCAATTACGTATGCACCTCTCTCGCAGACCCCGTGGCTTCTCGGTTGGCTGCGCTTCCTTCCTGTCTGCCGCAACCACTGCGCTCCTGTCTCTCACTCTCGCACGCACGTCTCTCTTCCCTCGTTTCTCTCGCTATTTCTCTTCGTCTCTCCGCCCCCATCGTACATACTGCTGTGCCACCGCCGCGCGACTTTTTTTTTCCTCTCCACCACCATTTCATTCCCACCTCTTCAGTCTTTTTCTACTTATTCCACCGACATCTCCACTTGTCCGTTTCTCATCTGTCCAGAAATTCCAGCTTTGTTAAATAGTTACTAAAACTTTTAAAAATGTGTCGGAAATTTCCCTTTCCACCATTTCATTTCCATAAAAAAAAAAATTCAATTTTTATTTGACGGATTTCTTATTGACTTTTTTAATAGATTTTAGTTAATCTATACATTAACTTTATTTCATTTAAGTATATAGATTTTTTTTTTAAATCACACGAGCCTCCCCACATAGAAGAATATATATGTAACATATACGTTAAATATATGGCGCCAAAAAGTTCTATATGCTGCATATATTCTCCATATATGTGTGCAAAAATATATTCAAAATATATGGGATATATGTATGGAATATATGTAAAATATATTTCATATACGTTTAGCGCCAAAAATTTCTATACGTCGAATATATCGTGCATATATTTCTATTTCCATGTGGGTCTTATTCATACCTTAAGATTAATTTCAATTTTTATTTTAATTTACAATATTCTTAAGGGGAGGGAGTCAGGTAATAAAAATTGATTTTGTAAATTGAATATCATGCAAATCCTATTGCATATAAAAATGCGCAACTCACTATATTGTTGGTACTCGATGAAAGGATTTTTTTACTGTCGTCTGACTTGGATATGCTTTTCAATATTATCTTAAGCAAAGTTCTTAGGTTTTCCATTCTGCGCATGATTCAGATCAAACTACTAGGCAGATTGGAATGGTTGACATCTCATTTTCTTCTTCATGAAAAGATACACCGGCTAAATGGAGCAAATGTTAATAAAAGGTAATATTTTTTAAGTGACATAATTATTAATAAATAAATCTTATGCTATTTTCTAAATCAGTGACTAACTTTGCTTTCAGAATGAAAAAAAATAGTTTGCTCCATTTAGCCGGTGTATCTTTTCATGAAGAAGAAAATGAGACGTCAACCATTCCAATCTGCCTAGTAGTTTGATCTGAATCATGCGCAGAATGGAAAACCTAAGAACTTTGCTTAAGATAATATTGAAAAGCATATCCAACTCAGACGACAGTAAAAAATCCTTTCATCGAGTACCAACAATATAGTGAGGTGGGCATTTTTATATGCAATACGATTTGGATGATATTGAATTTCCAAAATCAATTTTATTTACCTGACTCCCTCCCCTTAATCTTTCTATTTGTCATATTTAATTTTTCTCTTCTCCAACATTTTTCTTTCCCACTTTTGCTATTCGCATTTGCCCAAAAATTCTAACAATTTTGCAAGACGTTAAAATTTTTTGTCACTACTTAAAAAAAAAAACTGTAAAAAAAATTGTTCTCACGTTAAATTAAGGAATCGTCATCTGGATCTTGACACTTGAAGAGATATCCTATAACGTTACTGAGTAAATATTAACCCGAGAGCACCAAGTTTTTTCGTCTATAAAACACACAGTGATGCGGATGCCCTTGAGTGTTTGATCAGAGTGCGACAAGTCGCAAGAAATAATACGGTATCATATATGACCGTAAAGCAACCCCTTTAGTCTTGTGTATAAGGGATAAGATTTGATTCCGATTAGGCGTATAGTGTGTTTGTTAGCCTAACTCTCTTTCTCTCTCTTTCTCTTTTGCTCCTCTTCTTCTGATCGTTTTTTATTTCGGTAGGGCCGAAGAGAGGCAACAGAGGCTCGAGGTATGATCCACGCACGTCGGCACGAATCAGGGATATCGCGTTCCAGTGTGGCCCGCGCGTTGTGCTGTGTTGGATCAAGACAGAGAGAGAAAAATCGAAACGCAGAGGGGTTTTCGTCTCTAGATCGAGTTTCGTGGTGCCCGGTTCGTTTATACACCGTCGCAACTTTTTGGTAACGTCTTTCGTCGCGGTTTCTCCGCATTTCTCTCGTTCCCTCTCGGCAACTTATGCGCACTAATACAACACGGTGTATACACATCGAGGATCATACATTAAACATACACATGAATAGTCCATTTAACTTGTTGGCTTCCCCGATCTCGAAGAAGGAAAGGATGTTGAAGAGACGAGAGGAGTGCCAAGATTCAAACTTCTCGAAACTCGGCAAGATCGCCTCTATTTTTGCTTATTTATAATACCCCCGGTGCCCCGTTTTTTTTTTAACTCATTTTTTTTTTTTACGCTCGACCTAAAACACTAAACGCGTTCACCGCGAGAACGGGAGAATCGTTTGCCTTTTCACGTGTAAAAATTTGCGGTCAGTGAATAACCAGCCAAGAATACGTATAGCGAATGAAAAATGTGTGTGGAGTAAAGCAAGGTCTCTTCTTCTGATGAAGTCTTCTTGGAATCAAGGTAACAAACAGAGAGACAGAGATTCCGGCTTAATTCCGGCAATGAAGCTCGAGGGTATAAATCCCTCAATGATATATGTATACGCCGAAGAGCTTTTGCCGAGAGTGACCGAGATGGAAAAGAGAGAAAGAGAGAGAAAAAAAAGAGAGTGAGAGAGAGAAGAGAAAGATATAGAATGCCGACGCAATATGTGCAGTCCAGAAGCCCGCGGATGTTAAGCGGCGATAACATTCACGCTGTTCTCGTTACGGCGAAGCGTGTTAAATAGTTGGCACATGCTGGCTATGCGCGCTCGCCGACAAATGGCTCTACAGAAATCGGGTGATCGACCCCTGCGCATATACTCGCTATATAAACCCGCGTTCTCGCTTCTTCTTTATAAAATCCCCCTCTTACCCCTTTCGTTTGCCTTATTCAACTGCATCCTACACCCTAAATACATTGCATAGGTTCCAGACTTGTCTCTACGGACACTTAAATGACTCGAACGGGATTGAATAGCGGACACTGCTGTGTATAGATATATATATATAGAGAGAAAAGGCTCGACGAGAGCTCATCACTACTGCACTGTATTATCACTGTATATTACTACCTACAGACACCAACACCGACGGTGTTTAGTACTAGCAAAACAAAAAAAAATTATTACCTACAATTTTCAACCATACACTAATAAAAATATATAATTGATTCAGTGACATTCTGCTACAAGCGTATATTGTGTATTTTTTTGCTCCTTTAATATAGGCATTGCAAATCCATATCTATTTTGTATTGAATATTTTATTGTACACGGAACAAAAGGCTTGGTTGGAATTACCAAGTGCTGTGGTTATATATGCGCCAGACAATTAATTGGTTAGGCTACCAATTTTTTGGTTGGTCTAACCAAGTCACTTGGTTAGCGTACCAAGTCACTTGGTTAGCTTACCAAGTCACTTGGTTAGCTTACCAAGTCACTTGGTTAGCTTACCAAGTCACTTGGTTAGCTTACCAAGTCACTTGGTTAGCTTACTAAGTCACTTGGTTAGCTTACCAAGTCGCTTGGTTAGCTTACTAAGTCACTTGGTTAGCTTACCAAGTCACTTGGTTGGTCTAACCAAGTCACTTGATTGGTCTAACCAAGTCACTTGGTTGGTCTAACCAAGTCACTTGATTGGTCTAACCAAGTCACTTGGTTGGTCTAACCAAGTCACTTGGTAGCCTAACCAAGAAATTGGTAGCCTAACCAAGAAATTGGTAGCCTAACCAAGAAATTGGTAGCCTAACCAAGAAATTGGTAGCCTAACCAAGAAATTGATAGCCTAACCAAGAAATTGATAGCCTAACCAAGAAATTGGTCGGTCTAACCAAGAAATTGGTCGGTCTAACCAATTAATTGTCTGGCGCATATATAACCATAGCACTTGGTTGTTTCAACCAAGCCTTTCTTTCCGTGTAGGCAATTAGATGCATTTGGATAACCGAACAATGTGATGTCAAAATATGAAAAATAAAAACTCAAAATATATACTTTATTTATTTTTCTATCTATTGCAGAAATATAAGACCTTTTTGAATCAATGTGTAAGCGTACAGCGAGCTTTTATACAAATTATACAATAATAAATAATAATGAGCGCCTAATACCCGAGTGAAAAAAATTAGATTTTTTTTTCGGGGTTGTTAAAATTATAGGTATTTTCAAAACAGGGATGGACAATATTCGGATAAAAATGGATTCAGAATAATTTTCCAATTGAATAACAGTCAATAATTCGTAACTAATACCAATAATCGATATTTTTTTATCATGAATTAATTTAATTTACTTTTTGTCATTTAAGAAGAATATAATGGTCATATAATTTTCTCACAATTACTCATAGTTATTCAGAAATGTATTTTGAATGCTATTTTATTCGAATATTGTCCATCCCTGATTCGATATTACAATTTACTTTTAAGGCAAATGGTGATGGAATTGTTTAAACTTTTTGGATCAATTTATATTTTGTTTATGATTTTTTTCCATCATGATTTATATGGAAGATACTTAATGCTATGGAGTACGAAAAAGTTGAACATTAGATGTTTTTTTTTTCTTTTCGTTAACGAGCATGAGACTACGCTGGTGTCTTTATGTGATAGTCGCGGATTAATAGTGGAATAGCGAGAGAAAAAATGTTTACTCACTGTGGGCGTAGTGGGCGGCTACTGAGGGGTGATGAGGCGCGGGTCCGGCATGAGGGTAGTAACCCCTGTAGTCGGGGTTGCCGACAACCCCGGCGGCACCGGCCCCCGACGGTGGTTCGAGGCCTGTCCTCGGTGACTCGTACCACCTCGCCGCGCTCGATTCGCTGCTCATGTCCATTATGTCGAGAATTTTTGTAGCGTTTTAACGTGCGCTCGCTCGGCGCCTCACGTTTTCAGAGGAAAAAAAAAAGCGAAATATCAAGATGGAACCAAAGAAAAAAAAGTAATTTATCCCCGAGAATCGAGGATTAAGAGTCTCGCAATTTTTCTACAGACAATAATAACGATCCCGACAAAGTTTTAGTGATACAAAGAAAGGGGGAACGTTTTTTTTAAGGGTTCGATCAAAATCCCTGAGGATTCTTGCACCCCCTTGACAGATGATTTCATAAGGTCCTCTTTTCTTCACACTTGGTCGAAACACGAGAAAACCTGAAATCATACAAATACACAAATTATTATTTATTATTTAATATTTCAGGGTTGAATAAATTGTATTAATGTTGGAATACCGAAGTTTAGTTATTGGGAAATTGTAAAATTATGCCGTGTTACTATAATAGGAATTAGTCAAAGATAAGACAAGACACTGAGTATCATACACGTTCAACGGTAGAGAATGAACGTGTCGATCGCTCAAGAGAACACCGAGATTATATCGTGCGAACGCAAGAAGCCGGTATTGTTGGTCTCATAGCCGAAAGTGAAATATAATCCGATGCGGCGGTCCGCGATAACGCGACCGATCGTCACGATCTTTGGCAATTGGGTGTCGAACTTCGATTCAGAGGGGGGTTAAACACTACAGCGATATATTATCTATCTCGATCTTTCGTATACATTCCGAATCGACGCAATCACAAATAATATTTATCAACAAAATTTATACTTCTTCAGGTGGCAGTTAGGGACACTTCAAGGTCATCGCCATATGTTAAATGAAACAATGTAAAGATAAATCTGACAAGTGGAATTGTTGTATTAATCAGCCAAATGGCAAAGTCTGAATTTATTCTACGAATCAGAGAAACATTAAAGAATTTTTATATACACTTTATTTTTGAGAAAAGCACAAATTTTATATCGCTCAATTAATACGACATGATATTGTTGTAATTGAATAAATTCCTTTGTAAAGACAAAGACATAAAAAATTTCTTATTTTTCCACATAGGAAAGACGTTTTGGCAAATAAAATACTCGAAAACAATGTTTGATAAGATATCCAAAAAGTGAGAAGCGATAAGATTAAGCCGACAGAGAATTGATCAGGAAAGTTAATGATTGATACAGTCATCGATGAAAATTCATATTTTTGTTTCATTCTAGAGCGATCAAAATATTTTTTCTTAATCGGTTATATTTTCGTTGACTGCTAGACGACAAGTGAATATTCAAGGACTCGGAGAGAGGCGGATTGTATGTTAATAGAATTTTCGAGGTTGCGATGCATCACGATTGAGGACTGGGATAACAATCGCTCGGTGGTCGTTAATAGAAATCGTTGCTCCCGGCCGTGAAAGTAAAATGTCCCTAACGATCGAATGCAACGATTTTCAGAATTCTCTTCAAGGTTCCTCACAGAAAACCGCAGCAATGTCAACGTTGTCGTTAATCAAGGGGAGGGAGTCAGATGAAAAAAATTGATTTTGAAAATTCAATATCATCCAAATCCTAATGCATATAAAAATGGCCAACACACTATATTGTTGGTACTCGATGAAAGGATTTTTTACTGTCGTCTGACTTGCATATGCTTTTCAATATTATCTTAAGCAAAGTTCTTAGGTTTTCCATTCTGCGCATAATTCAGATCAAACTACTAGGCAGATTGGAATGGTTGACGTCTCATTTTCTTCTTCATGAAAAGATACACCGGCTAAATGGAGCAAATGTTAATAAAAGGTTATATTTTTTAAGTGACATAATTATTAATAAATAAATTTCATGCTATTTTCTAAATCAGTGATTAACTTTGCTTTCGGAATGAAAAAAAAATAGTTTGCTCCATTTAGCCGGTGTATCTTTTCGTGAAGAAGAAAATGAGACCTCAACCATTTCAATCTGCCTAGTAGTTTGATCTGAATCATGCGCAGAATGGAAAATTGGATGATATTGAATTTCCAAAATCAATATCATCCAAATCCTATTGCATATAAAAATGGCCAACACACTATATTGTTGGTACTCGATGAAAGGATTATTTACTGTCGTCTGACTTGCATATGCTTTTCAATATTATCTTAAGCAAAGTTCTTAGGTTTTCCATTCTGCGCATAATTCAGATCAAACTACTAGGCAGATTGGAATGGTTGACGTCTCATTTTCTTCTTCATGAAAAGATACACCGGCTGAATGGAGCAAATGTTAATAAAAGGTTATATTTTTTAAGTGACATAATTATTAATAAATAAATTTCATGCTATTTTCTAAATCAGTGATTAACTTTGCTTTCGGAATGAAAAAAAAATAGTTTGCTCCATTTAACCGGTGTATCTTTTCATGAAGAAGAAAATGAGACATCAACCATTCCAATCTGCCTAGTAGTTTGATCTGAATCATGCGCAGAATGGAAAATTGGATGATATTGAATTTCCAAAATCAATATCATCCAAATCCTATTGCATATAAAAATGGCTAACACACTATATTGTTGGTACTCGATGAAAGGATTTTTTACTGTCGTCTGACTTGCATATGCTTTTCAATATTATCTTAAGCAAAGTTCTTAGGTTTTCCATTCTGCGCATAATTCAGATCAAACTACTAGGCAGATTGGAATGGTTGACGTCTCATTTTCTTCTTCATGAAAAGATACACCGGCTAAATGGAGCAAATGTTAATAAAAGGTTATATTTTTTAAGTGACATAATTATTAATAAATAAATTTCATGCTATTTTCTAAATCAGTGATTAACTTTGCTTTCGGAATGAAAAAAAAATAGTTTGCTCCATTTAGCCGGTGTATCTTTTCATGAAGAAGAAAATGAGACGTCAACCATTTCAATCTGCCTAGTAGTTTGATCTGAATCATCCGCTGAATGGAAAACCTAAGAACTTCGCTTAAGATAATATTAAAAAGCATATGCAATTCAGACGACTGTAAAAAATCCTTTCATCGAGTACCAACAATATAGTGCGGTGGGCATTTTTATATGCAATAGGATTTGGATGATATTGAATTTTCAAAATCAATTTTTTTGACCTGACTCCCTCCCCTTAAATGATAACGCGCGACCAACTAATATTCATTGATCACGCCCGGGACTTTGATTCTAAAAAAATGATCATTAAGTTATGTAGAACGATAAAATGGAGACAAGAAAAAAATAAGTAGAAGGAAAAAACACACCGAATAAAATGTACACAGTGGTTTAATATATAAAGCATCAAGACGATTTTTTATCGCCCAAGATATCGATGTAACACGTTGGACGTGATGTGTAGAAGACACGAGCGTATCAATCCCGCGAGAATAAACCGACTACGAACTCTCTCTGGCGTATCTGTGCTTTGAGCTCGTTCGTCATCTCTCTTCGCCTCATCTCCATTGCGATAATTAACGGATCGATCAATTCTCACGTATCTCTGTGTGATCCGTTCGATCATCGTTGTCGTGAGTGTCTAGTCGCGTAATTGCGGCGACATCACATATATATATAATACATAAATGAGTATGTTAAATGAGCTAATAATTTTTTTTATACACAAATTTTAATTGCGTCTGTTATATCATTAATATTTTTAAGTATCTGTAGTAGAAATAACTGAAACAACATTTTCCCTTCTATCAAAAATGAATATAAAATATGACGATAACAAATGATTGAAATATCATTTTGTTTTTCGAAGAATAAAGATAATTGATGAGACAACGAATTGGATTCATAAATCACGAAAAATTGTCACAAAATTCGTTGCAGATTTCAATTGGCACTGTCATCTGTCTTTTGATGTAGGAAACAAGACAGATGGACGAAGAGTCCGAAGAAAGCATCAAAACGTCGCATAATTGCGGCGACATCACATATATATAATACATAAATGAGTATATTAAATGTGCTAATAATTTTTTTGTTACTTACACAAATTTTAATTGCGCTTGTTATATCATTAACTTTTTTAAGTATCTGTAGTAGAAATAACTGAAACAACATTTTCCCTTCTATCAAAAATGAAAATCAAATATGACGATAACAAATGATTGAAATATCATGTTTTTCGGAGAGTAAAGATAATTGATGAGGCAAAGAATTGGATTCATAAATCACGAAAAATTGTCACAAAATTCGTTGCAAATTTCAATTGGCACTGTCATCTGTCTTTTGGTGTAGAAAACAAAACAGATGAACGAAGAGTACGAAAAAAGCATCAAAACGTCGCGAAATTGCGGCGACATCACATATATATAATACATAAATGCGTATATTAAATGTGCTATTAATTTTTGTTTTACATACACAAATTTTAATTGCGCCTGTTATATCATTAATTTTTTTAAAGTATTTTTAAAGAATTTTTTTTAAGTATCTGTAGTACAAATAACTGAAACAACATTTTCCCCTCTTTCAAAAATGAATATAAAATATGACTAAAACAAATGATTGAAATATCATTTTTTTTCGGAGAATAAAGATAATTGATTAGACAATGAATTGGATTCATAAATCACGAAAAATTGTCACAAAATTCGTTGCAGATTTCAATCGGCACTGTCATCTGTCTTTTGATGTAGAAAACAAAACAGATGAACGAAGAGTACGAAAAAAGCATCAAAACGTCGCGTAATTGCGGCGACATCACATATATATAATACATAAATGCGTATATTAAATGTGCTAATAATTTTTTTTTACGTACACAAATTTTAATTGCGCCTGTTATATCATTAATTTTTTAAAAGTATTTTTTTTTAAGTATCTGTAGTACAAATAATTGAAACAACATTTTCCCTTTTATCAAAAATGAATATAAAATATAACAAAAACAAATGATTGAAATATCATTTTTTTCAGAGAATAAAGATAATTGATGAGGCAACGAATTGGATTCATAAATCACGAAAAATTGGCACAAAATTCGTTGCAAATTTCAATTAGCACTGTCATCTGTCTTTTGATGTAGGAAACAAGACTGATGAACGAAGAGTACGAAAAAAGCATCAAAACGTCGCGTAATTGCGGCGACATCACACATATATATATATATGTAATATATAAATGAGTATATTAAATGTGCTAATAATTTTTTTTTTACGTACACAAATTTTAATTGCGCCTGTTATATTATTAATGTTTTTTAAGTATTTTTTAAGTATCTGTAGTAGAAATAACTGAAACAACATTTTCCCTTCTATCTAAAATGAATATAAAATATGAATAAAACAAATGACTGAAATATCATTTTTTTTTTTCAGAGAATAAAGATAATTGATGAGGCAACGAATTGGATTAATAAATCACGAAAAATTGTCACAAAATTCGTTGCAAATTTCAATTGGCGCTGTCATCTGTCTTTTGATGTAGGAAACAAGACAGATGAACGAAGAGTACGAAGAAAGCATCAAAATGTCGCGTAATTGCGGCGACATCACATATATATAATACATAAATGCGTATATTAAATGTGCTAATAATTTTTCTTTACATACACAAATTTTAATTGCGCCTGTTATATCATTAATTTTTTAAAAGTATTTTTTTTTAAGTATCTGTAGTACAAATAACTGAAACAACATTTTCCCTTCTATCAAAAATGAATATAAAATATGACGATAACAAATGATTGAAATATCATTTTGTTTTTCGGAAAATAAAGATAACTCATGAGGCAACGAATTGGATTCATAAATCACGAAAAATTGTCACAAAATTCGTTGCAAATTTCAATTGGCACTGTCATCTGTCTTTTGATGTAGGAAACAAGACAGATGAACGAAGAGTACGAAGAAAGCATCAAAACGTCTTTTGCTTGATAGTATCTGAGCGGAATAGCGGAGCTAAGACACGAAACTGATTTAGGCAGCAAGAAGCACAGTGACATTGAATAGTAGCGCGGGTAGTTGATCGCCATTCTAAAAACTTTAATCTCGTCGTTTCGTCAGCGATAGACAACTACGAGAGAATCGGAACGTAGGATTGAACGCGTGATTTTATAAACGATAGTGGATCTCTTTCGACCCTCACGTATGTATTGCTATGTCCCCCGGGCGATATCCGAAAGATATCGCCAACGCGGAACAAAGCTGTCGTCGAACTCCGCGATCGATTAAATTATAATCTCTCTTTCCGAGATGTACGACACCTCAATCAGCAATTCGTCGACCTTCGATCTTGCGTTAACCACGAATCACTGAATCTACATATTTTTTCATATTCTTGTAAAATACACCAAAGATAAGAAAAAATATAAATTAATATCACAAGGAATTAACGTCGTTGCGAAAGATCCGCAATTTACGCAATTTTTCAATGACCTAATATGTTATTGACAATAAGTATGTCACTTTTATCAATTTTCACTGGAATTCTTCTTATCGAACGAGAATATACAGTAGCGAATCTCCGGTGTGTTTGTTGCAAGCATTCTGCGAAATTTAACTATATATGAGTTAATTCTCACCGGAATAAATAAATCCGCGTTATGCCGCAGAGGTCGAATATTTCGTGTAGATTTTCGTGTCCACTCTGTCTCCACTGAGAGTTTTTATTATCACTGAACGAATCGCTTCACGCCGAACGAACATATATCGCAATCTTATCGGAATATTTCGGCGGTAATCTGGTGCTTGTGGTTTCGTCGTCTTTGTACAAACGAAAAGGAAACTCTTGGACCTGTCACCAGTTTATTGATAAGCCGGGCATTATCTCTGTTCCGACAGGGAAAAAAGAAGGGGCGCTTCAAGACGTCGCAACCCGTCATAGACTCAAAAAAAAAAAAAAGAAAAAAAAAATTAATTTCCCCGACAATTTATTCCTCTCGTAAACCCTCATTAATTATCTTAATTATTAATTAGTCAAAGAACATTTAACATTGCTGAGAAGCTAAAAAAAAAAAAAAAAAAAAATTGAGAAGCGTGTAACCGAGAGGCAAATCGACTTTCCACCGTCAGCGCACACGACTCTCCGAGATTCGTGCTGACCGCAGAGACTCGCGAGAAAGCGGGACCCGTGCCACTCTCCTGCACGCATCGTCCGACGTGTGTGCATAGTGTGCACATGAGTGCGCGCAAAAGCTTGGACGACGCGAGTATACCGCGCGTTTACGAATGCCAAGTACCTCATCAACAGAGCCATAGAACTGTAATACACAACAGCAGAAGATATATACGTGTATCTATATATATATATGAACATATATACTGCGGGCTTACACGGCTTACATAAAGTACATAGGCATAAAATTCTCGTGGTCATAGAAGATAGAGAAATGCCGCCGCTAGGAAATCGACACACGGAACTTGGGAGAACCCGCGTGCTTTACATACAGATATATTTCCAGACACTTTCAGAATAATATACAAATAAGCGTAATCGCTCGAGATGATTTACACGACGAATTATTATGGTATACGAATTGATTCAGACGTTTATGAAGAGAGTTGTAGGCAACGTTTTGGGCAAAATGTCATTTCTATAGAATGTAAATCTACATTATTTCTATATTATATAGAAATAATTTCACACAGTTTATTCACTATGAAAGAAAGTAGACTCTACGAAATCTCAGCAGAATCGTTAATACACTAAACTCAATACTCTGTAATTTCTACACACACTGTGAAAAATTTCTTTATGAAAATTAATATACTTGTGTAGGAAGTACAGATGTTTAAATTGGTATATTAAATTCTATATACAAATATGATACAAATGTAATTAATGATTGTAATATTTATTTACTTTTATATTAAAGACGACTTTGTTATCATTTTTAATATACAAGTAGTTTATTATTACTTAACATCGTACATTTAAAATATCAGTTTATGTACCGGAGCTTCAAATTTTTGTATATTAATTTTACTAACATTTTTAATAGTGCAGTTAAATTGTATACGACACAGTTCTACAGAGACCAATTTTAACATCAGTTGGAGGATATAATCACGTAAAATTATGTCGTATAGATTGTAGTCTGTGTAATATTTCAGCCTTTAGACATTTTTTTCACTAATTTTGGAAAAGCGCGTGTGCTTTACACGCTGTTATAAAAAACTGTAAATTTTAATGCATAAACTCGTCATCCAAATTTAATGTACAATTGTGATACAAATTTAATGTACTTTTGCGGTAAAATAAAAGCAAGTTATTAAAATTCAAGTACTCTTGCTGTAAAAATGAAGTAAATTATTGAATTTGCTGTACCATACATTAATTTTACAACACGCTTGTGTATTAAATTCAATATACCAGTTTATGCATAAAAAGTTCAAATACTTGTGCGTAAAAATGTCAAGTAGATTTTTTTTTTACAAGACACTTGGAAAATACTCGATCAGCATAATCGCCTTAAGATTAACCGACGAATTATCCGACGATTGATTGTGATAGGCCAATTGATTGAGACGGTTAAAAAGAGAACAGTGCAAGTTTTGAATTCTTCGTGATGGTTCGTCCATACAGGAACTCTACGGTGGAACGCTGGGAGAAAAGAGTGTTGAGGATATAGTGGCACGCACAACGTCTCTCTCGATACTTGTAGCGCGTGGAACAATGATTGGAAAAACCATACATTAATTTTACATCACACTTGTATATTAAATTCAATATACCAGTTTATGCATAAAAAGTTCAAATACTTGTGCGTAAAAATGTCAAGTAGATTTTTTTTTTACAAGAATTTTTTACAAGTATCGCCTTAAGATTAACCGACGATTGATTATGATAGGCCAATTGATTGAGACGGTTAAAAAGAGAACAGTGCAAGTTTTGAATTCTTCGTGATGGTTCGTCCATACAGGAACCCTACGGTGGAACGCTGGGAGAAAAGAGTGTTGAGGATATAGTAGCACGCACAACGCCTCTCTCGATACTTGCAGCGCGTAGAACAATGATTGGAAAAACCATACATTAATTTTACATCACACTTGTATATTAAATTCAATATACCAGTTTATGCATAAAAAGTTCAAATACTTGTGTGTAAAAATGTCAAGTAGATTTTTTTTTACAAGAATTTTTTACAAGAATCGCCTTAAGATTAACCGACGAATTATCCGACGATTGATTATGATAGGCCAATTGATTGAGACGGTTAAAAAGAGAGCAGTGAAGGTTTTGTATTCTTCGTGATGGTTCGTCCATACAGGAACCCTACGGTGGAACGCTGGGAGAAAAGAGTGTTGAGGATATAGTGGCACGCACAACGCCTCTCTCGATACTTGCAGCGCGTGGAACAATGATTGGAAAAACCATACATTAATTTTACATCACACTTGTATATTAAATTCAATATACCAGTTTATGCATAAAAAGTTCAAATACTTGCGCGTAAAAATGTCAAGCAGATTTTTTTTTTTACAAGACACTTGGAAAATACTCGATCAGCACAATCGCCTTAAGATTAACCGACGAATTATCCGACGATTGATTATGATAGGCCAATTGATTGAGACGGTTAAAAAGAGAACAGTGCAAGTTTTGAATTCTTCGTGATGGTTCGTCCATTCAGGAATCCTACGGTGGAACGCTGGGAAAAAAGAGTGTTAAGGATATAGTGGCACCCACAACGCCTCTCTCGATACTTGTAGCGCGTAGAACAATGATTGGAAAAACCATACATTAATTTTACATCACACTTGTGTATTAAATTCAATATACCAGTTTATGCATAAAAAGTTCAAATACTTGTGCGTAAAAATGTCAAGTAGATTTTTTTTTTTACAAGACACTTGGAAAATACTCGATCAGCATAATCGCCTTAAGATTAACCGACGATTGATTATGATAGGCCAATTGATTGAGACGGTTAAAAAGAGAGCAGTACAAGTTTTGAATTCTTCGTGATGGTTCGTCCATACAGGAACCCTATGGTGGAACGTTGGGAGAAAAGAGTGTTGAGGATATAGTGGCACGCACAACGCCTCTCTCGATACTTGCAGCACGTGGAACAATGATTGGAAAAACCATACATTAATTGTACATCACACTTGTGTATTAAATTCAATATACCAGCTTATGCATAAAAAGTTCAAATACTTGTGCGTAAAAATGTCGAGTAGATTTTTTTTTTGCAAGACACTTGGAAAATACTCGATCAACATAATCGCCTTAAGATTAACCGACGAATTATCCGACGATTGATTATGATAGGCCAATTGATTGAGACGGTTAAAAAGAGAACAGTACAAGTTTTGAATTCTTCGTGATGGTTCGTCCATACAGGAACCCTACGGTGGAACGCTGGGAGAAAAGAGTGTTGAGGATATAGTGGCACGCACAACGCCTCTCTCGATACTTGCAGCGCGTGGAACAATGGGTCCGTTGGCCCGTGACATTCTCGAGTAAAAAAGGCAGAGAGCCCCACAGCCCACGGGACGACGATGAGCAGAGCGAGAGAAAAAAAAAGAAAAAAGGATAGCGAGGTATATGGGAACGAGCTACACGAGAAAGAAATGCTGACGATGGTAAAGAAGCCATTGCTAAGTTCCTGCGAGAAGAAAGGCTCGCAAGGTACTTTTAAAAGTTACAATGACAAAAATACAGCAATGTTAGAAACTATTTGATAATTTCCAGAAAAATAATTATCTTCAAGTCTCTTTTTCTGACAATAACGACTTCTTGCTCACTAGATTATTAAACTTACACTCCTTAAGAATGATACTTCAATGTCCATTCAATGCAAAATAAATCTATTATGTAACTCTCTTAAGCAAATCATTCTATGCCATTCAAATTTTTATTTACTTCCTTTAAGAGTAATACAATCACTGGCAATTAATCATTTTATTAACTGCAACGAACTAACTTCACGGAAAAAAAATTCTACTTGAAATTTTATGTGAAGTATTAGAAGTTTTTATGCATAAAATGGTATATTAAATTTAGTATGCAAGTGTAATGTAAAATTAATATATGGTACCAGCAAATTCAATAATTTACTTTAATTTTACAATAAAAGTACATTAAATGTATACTACAATTGTACATTAAATTTAGATGACAACTTTATGCATAAAAACTTTCCACTCTTTTCTAACACTAAATTATCAATGAAATATTTACCGCGCACTAAATGAAAGATTTATCATCAAGACAACAACTCGACATGCCGATTCCCCGTCGATTGTCTTTCACGAGTTTCTCGCAGTCTTAGAAAAAATCGCACTGACAGAAACTGAATCTTTACGTGCGTCATTTCGAATCACGCAGATTTCGTGCGTATATATAATCACGAGATAGCAGCGGTCACATTAACTAACCGTTGTCCGACGGCGCGGGAACCGAACGAGAACAATTGACCGTTGAATAGAAAAGAAGCGCGTCGGTCGAGAGATATACCGAGCAAAAGACGACGAACGATTTAAAGAGTATATAAAGATCGAGTCGAGGAAAGAGGCCGCGTTATGGAATGGGAAGAGTATAATATAGCGCGAGAAGGACGAGAATAACGCACGCCCTAAGCATCCGTTAACTCGGTTGGAAACCCAATATCCGAAAAAAGGAATCTCTTCGAGGTCGATGTAGGACGATGCCCGGGCTGTCTTCGCGATACACTCGCGACCGACAACGATGACGACGTCGTGGCTCTCACAGAGGCAAACCCCATTGCCGATAGTCGCCCGTCGCACGAGAAGAAACGATTCCACGTCTCTTCGCAGGAGCGATGAACGCGCGCGGGTGTAACACGATGATGAAGAGAACGGTCGTTGAGAAACGAGCTAGGCGCGGTCCACGTTGTTGTTTTTTTTATTTATTTTTATTTAAGGTGTATTCCTCCACATATAATATAGTATCCCACAGTGTACATGTGTCGATGGTATGCATTCATATTTCCGAAATTTGCAAGCCCGAAAAAAAAGGCGTAAGCTGTTTTGACTTGAGTTGGAACTTAAGATGTAGCTTAATACAATACTAAAGATTGATCTTGAGAGCAATCTTAAGATTGAACTTTGTTCCGAATCTGATTGGGTTCTTAAGCTCAATCTTAAGTTTAAACTTAAGTCTGAACTTAAGTTCGAACTTTCGGTTAAATTGGAGTTCATACACACAAGAAGGGAATCAGATTTGAAAACTCTGAAGTTTTAACCGCAGTTAATGGTTTTTTAATTTTTTTCTTATAAAGTCACGATATACTTGAACAATTACCCGCAGAATTCGTCTTGAGTGTAATGTGAAATGTAGCAAAGAAAACATATTTAATATTATTCGTATCGTTACATCCATTTGTATAAATACGTTTTAGAATGTAAGAAATTGCTGCTCGAACTTAAGACCGAACTTGAGATAGAACTCAAGTTCGATCTTAAGATTGATGTTAAGTGTGATTTCAAGATTGATGTTAAGTGTGATCTCAAGATCGATCTTAAATTCGCACTTAAGTGCAAACGAACTGTGCCATGTTTTGTTTTTTCGTGATTATGATTTTCGGCCATGTGAATTTCGGCGTTAGGAATGCATACCGTGTCGATGTGTCGTATGAATGTCAAAAGAAGGGTGTCCTGTTCGAGGTCTTAGCATCGAGGCCACAAACGATCTCTACTGTCGAAATCTTTCGAAAGCCTTTTAGGGATCAATCTTTTCACAATACATCAATTGTCCACCACGATTAACTCTCGCTGTGCCTTCACGAATCGAAATAACGATTTGGGGAATACAAGTGTCCACCATTTTTTTTTTTAAATAAGTAGTCTATTTTAATGACAATAATGTGAGACGCGTATTTAATCAGTCGTTTTAGTGCCTCTGTAGAAGTAAGCGGATGCGTTGCTATATATAGCTAAGCTAAACGTACACAAACGATATACATTTAAGAAGTAGTACGCGTTTATGTTTGTTTTCTGCGGCACTCGTGGCCTTAAGAAAATCCGTAATGTAACTTTGAATGGTATTACCTTAAAAGACAACTAAGTTCAGAAGACTTTTATATATATAAAACAATGATAATAAAAATACGCACTGGGTTGCGTAGCGTATTGCACGCGTGATTCTATAGAGCAGCTGTCTGTTTTCCCTGATTAACTGCTATCCGTCTCACAGCTCGTTAATTGTGTAAAAAAAAAAGCCTCAGACACGATGAATTAATCAGCATTAGAAGATTCTAATGGTGTGGTGTAATAGAGCTGGCTAGTTTCCTCAGAAGTTATCAGACGTATCTCCAGAATATCGCCAGAATAATTTTTCCATTTTCTTGCTATTCTTCCAAGTCTCTATCTTATTCGCTATTAATTGGTTCCCCGTTATCTTTCAACCATAATATATTTCATACCCATAACAAATGCCCTAAGTTCATCAGGCCGCGCAACATAGTCGAGTTATATATTTTAAATGCGTCGCTGGGCTAATAAGCGATGCCAATTCGCGGCTAATAAATGAAAACAGAAACCTTAACGCACGCTCAGACGTTGAGGCGTCGGCTGCAGCAACAGCAGAAGCAGAAGATAGAGCTTCTCTCGTAACGCGTAGTCCTCGTGATTGTGTGCGTATTATACTTGCAAATTACCAATTATACCAACGAGCCCGTAGCCTACCGCGATATATAATATCCTACAAACCATCGTACAGACACGTTTGTATCTGCCTTTGTAAATACATACGCGAGAAACAACAGCAGCGAAGCTAACGCTTGCACTGTGCGTTCCTTGATCCTCTCTAGTCGCTATCGCTGCAAATTTACAGTGCGTATAATACCGAAGAGTATATCCGACGGCCGTGCAATTGTTTTCACCAAAGTTACCTTCCAAAATACGAACGACTTTCGCTATTATTTCTTAAAACGCGTTATACACTTTTACATTGTATTACGCATCGGTAAGAAAACGAAACAGGAGGGGCACAAAAGTCTCTAACGTGTATCAAAAAGCGATAAGCGAGATTCCAACAGAGACGCAGGGGAAATCGGGAGTCGAGTCAAAGTCGACCAAAGTCGTCTGTGATATCATCGCCCCAATTTCATACGATTTCGACACGATTCTCGAAGACATTCGATAGAGAAGCTAAGTGTCACGTTGCCTATGATACGAACGTCTCGGGGTTCGTTGACTGATAATTTTCAATGAATTTTCAATCATCCAACTGTCCGACGGCGAGTTAACATTTTTTCAAAAACGATTCCTTAGAAGTTGCGTTAGGAACGAAGAGTCTTATGAAGTTTGATTGGAAAGAATTCACGCTTCGTTAGAGAGGAATACGATGTGATCGAGAGTGAGTTTGACGCGTGGGATTCGTTCTCATGCTGATATATATATAAACTATAGATTCCGATTAAAAACGCTTGCACTCAGAAAAATCGTTCTAGTAAAGTCAACTATAAAGTGACAACTATTAATTTTTAGTCCATGTAACTATTTTCATAGTTACGATAATTAGGAAAATAGTTATAGTAACTGTTAGTTGTGGTAACTATTAAAAAATTGGTTGTACGAATTGAAAATGAATAGTTGTCACTTTATAGTTACTAATACTATTATTTTATCTTAGTGTGTGGATGTACCTCGTAATCATCGAAGCCATTGCGAATATTCAGGAAATATCACTGACGTTAAATCGGCAAAGTATTTGATATAAACCACTGACGTTAATAAAGTATTCTCAGGATAAATCACGAAGAAAATTCGTAGAGATGCACAGAAAAATAAGTTTTACAGAATCGATACGTAATGCAATCGCGATCGAATTAGATTAGCCGCGGAAATCCGTAAGATCACCAAGATATTGTAGAACGCGATTCGCGACACTGCTGCCACCGAGTGTAGATTTTCGGAAGGGAATTTTGATTAAAAAATCAAACCTATATACGCTTCTAAGTATCTTTGATGATTGAGAGAGAGATCGAGGTCCTTACCTTATCTCGAGTGAACAATCCGGCAGGCGATAAGGCTTCGCGAACTCGTGTTTCCTCAATTACGAATATATATATATATATATATGTATACACACACATATATATGATAATATATATGATCGAAGTTCTTTCTCCTCGATATATACTCGTTTCTATATTATTAAGCGTATTATCACTATGTTATCACCAACACACTGCACTGTAAACACACACGACACATCGTGAAAGGTTTCGATCACTGTGGATCGCTCGCAACTGGTCCCAGCGATAAACCAAATAAAAAAACAACAACAATATAAACTAAAAAAATGGTGACGGTCTATCTCGTAGCTCGTTGCACTTTGCCAATTATTTCTTCGTTTAATCGGTTTAACGTCAGCTTCGAGGCAAACGACGCTTTCGACACTTCGGAATTAAAAAATCTCCTTCGTATAGTACCTTTCTCGTGTACAACACACAACGATCGCTCGATCCTCAGCGAAGAAAAATCGTGATGATATCAGAAATTCATTAATGCACCGTTTCGTCGATATATCACCGTACTCGAATTTAAAAAAAAAAACAACGAAAAACGAAAAACACTTGCGATTACTAAAGTTCGACAATTAATCGTAACCGTATATATTTGTTATAAATACATTTATTTATTTATTTATTTATATTATTGTTATTATTATTATATTGTATATACGGTGTTTTGATAGTGACAAACGCGGTGGGGCGCGCGCGCACGACTCGTCGATGCAACTATCGTGGCACCCGGCGCGGAACTAAAGCGCACGAAAACACGAACTCACCGAGGCCCCCACGTTCGCTCTTCGTTTGGCTTCGGTTGTTTACGGGTATAATCGTCGGGCATCGGGTCGCTACGGCAACGCCTACGACCTCCAAGGGGAAACAGGCCCAACCTCCGCGCGGGCGTTAACTCGTCTCACCCCACTGCTGGATGAAAAGCACCTTCCACTATTACTTCCACCACCACCACCAGGAGAAGCAGCAGCGGCAGCAGCAGCAGCAGCAGCAGCAGCGACGACTACGACTACGACGACGACGACCGACTGCCGCCCCTCATCTGGCACCCGAGCAGCACCTCACCCCCGCACAGAAAGACGCGGCTCTATACTCGTTTCGCTTGTGCCTTGTCAACGCTCGCTAAAAAAAAAGAAGAAAAAAAAAAAAAGAAAACGCGAAGTTATCCGAGGAGAACAAAAGCTCTATATCCCCCACCTTAGCGCAACTACCTCGAATATCATCGTTGCTTCGCTAGAGTCTGCATTGAAACGACACGCGGAATTGTTCTTGGCTCTCTTGAGCGACGATCGATAATCTCGGTTCTATAATAGTCACGTCGTATACATATACGAGCGATTTTGGAAAGTCTTATTCGAATCTTAATTTATTAAGGTAGTTCTTGCACTACTTATGGGTTATATGACACACTGAGAGAAAAGCATATCATTGATTTAACGATTTTACATTATAAAACGAATATAGGATGGCTTACAATGTTTTTTGGTTGATGAATAGAAAGACGCGGCTCTATACTCGTTTCGCTTGTGCCTTGTCAACGCTCGCTAAAAAAAAAAGAAGAAAAAGAAAAAAGAAAACGCGAAGTTATCCGAGGAGAACAAAAGCTCTATATTCCCCACCTTAGCGCAACTACCTCGAATATCATCGTTGCTTCGCTGGAGTCTGCATTGAAACGACACGCGGAATTGTTCTTGGCTCTCTTGAGCGACGATCGATAATCTCGGTTCTATAATAGTCACGTCGTATACATATACGAGCGGTTTTGGAAAGTCTTATTCGAATCTTAATTTATTTAGGTAGTTTTGAACACTTATGGGTTATATGACACACTGAGAGAAAAGCATATCATTGATTTAACGATTTTACATTATAAAACGAATATAGGATGGCTTACAATGTTTTTTGGTTGATGAATAGAAAGACGCGGCTCTATACTCGTTTCGCTTGTGCCTTGTCAACGCTCGCTAAAAAAAAAAGAAGAAAAAGAAAAAAAGAAAACGCGAAGTTATCCGAGGAGAACAAAAGCTCTATATCCCCCACCTTAGCGCAACTACCTCGAATATCATCGTTGCTCCGCTGGAGTCTGCATTGAAACGACACGCGGAATTGTTCTTGGCTCTCTTGAGCGACGATCGATAATCTCGGTTCTATAATAGTCACGTCGTATACATATACGAGCGATTTTGGAAAGTCTTATTCGAATCTTAATTTATTTAGGTAGTTTTGAACACTTATGGGTTATATGACACACTGAGAGAAAAGCATATCATTGATTTAACGATTTTACATTATAAAACGAATATAGGATGGCTTACAATGTTTTTTGGTTGATGAATAGAAAGACGCGGCTCTATACTCGTTTCGCTTGTGCCTTGTCAACGCTCGCTAAAAAAAAAAGAAGAAAAAGAAAAAAAGAAAACGCGAAGTTATCCGAGGAGAACAAAAGCTCTATATCCCCCACCTTAGCGCAACTACCTCGAATATCATCGTTGCTTCGCTGGAGTCTGCATTGAAACGACACGCGGAATTGTTCTTGGCTCTCTTGAGCGACGATCGATAATCTCGGTTCTATAATAGTCACGTCGTATACATATACGAGCGATTTTGGAAAGTCTTATTCGAATCTTAATTTATTTAGGTAGTTTTGAACACTTATGGGTTATATGATACACTGAGAGAAAAGCATATCATTGATTTAACGATTTTACATTATAAAACGAATATAGGATGGCTTACAATGTTTTTTGGTTGATGAATAGAAAGACGCGGCTCTATACTCGTTTCGGTTGTGCCTTGTCAACGCTCGCTAAAAAAAAAAGGAAAAAAAAAAAAAAGAAAACGCGAAGTTATCCGAGGAGAACAAAAGCTCTATATCCCCCACCTTAGCGCAACTACCTCGAATATCATCGTTGCTTCGCTGGAGTCTGCATTGAAACGACACGCGGAATTGTTCTTGGCTCTCTTGAGCGACGATCGATAATCTCGGTTCTATAATAGTCACGTCGTATACATATACGAGCGATTTTGGAAAGTCTTATTCGAATCTTAATTTATTAAGGTAGTTCTTAACACTACTTATGGGTTATATGACACACTGAGAGAAAAGCATATCGTTGATTTAAGTTTTGAAGATTTATTCTTGATTCTTTTTTTTGTAGAGAGAAGTACGACAATTTCTTAAATATATTACAAAATGTTTTTACCCACATGGTTGCTGAGATATAAATTAACAAAATTCAGTAATTAACATGGGCAGTATGCGATGGAGCGTGAGGACTTTCGTATAATCGGCAAAAGCGTATGTTGGCAGAGAAGTTAGAATGATAAATGCGTATTTTTCGTACACATTAAAGTCTTGGGTTCGCACAGAAAGACGCGGCTGTATACTCGTTTCGCTTGTGCCTTGTCAACGCTCGCTAAAAAAAACAAAGCGCGAAGTTATCCGAGGAGAAAAAAGCTCTATGTCCCCCACCTTAGCGCAACTACCTCGAATATCATCGTTGCTCCGCTGGAGTCTGCATTGAAACGACACACGGAATTGTTCTTGGCTCTCTTGAGCGACGATCGATAATCTCCGTTCTATAATAGTCACGTCATATACATATACGAGCGGTTTTGGAAAGTCTTATTCGAATCTTAATTTATTAAGGTAGTTCTTAACACTACTTATGAGTCTTATGACACACTTAGAGAAAAGCTCGTTATTTAACAATATCGTTGATTTAACGATTTTACATTATAAAACAAATATAGGATGGCTTACAATGTTTTATGGTTGAAGCGATGATTATATAGTTCTATAAACGATGCTTTAAAATTGCATATGCAAGGAAACGGGATATATGAAATTATTATAATTTTAATGATTACTACTATAATTATTTATGGTTAATCCAATTATTTTCTTATTTTTTGCTATAACCATAAAATAGAGATGTTCCTCCTGGAAATTATAATTTATAGTTAGATTATCGTCAGACTAACTATTTTTCTTAAATTACCATATTTTTCTCTTAGTGCAGTCTTTTCAGCTACGTTATAAGCAAATGGGCGAAAATTAATTTTATCGTTAATCAAAGTTATAGATACCTCAAATTGATCGAAAGGCAAACGCCTTTCTTTTTCATATTCGTCTGTTGTTATTTATAAATTATGACATTAGCAAAATCTAGTAGCTCGCTGGAAATGTTAATACCGCCAATTTATGTCAGGTTGTGCATACGTTACGTTTGGATTATGGGCTTCGATTCTATCTTATTGCAATACTTTACGATGAATCAGCCTAGTTTTTCAACATTATCTTCTTAAATATTCATTACCGCGTATGTATAGTTTAGTATTCATTTATTTAATTTGGAATTCAGAAGTTTTCAAAGGCAGAAATAACCCTATACCTGCCATGTTAAATAAACAATGTTTACGGAGATGTATTTTCGAAACTGTACAATTAAGGATGTTCGACTGTTTCACACTAGTGAAATCAGTGCAACATTTTTGTAATTTTTTTCATTAAAGTTTAATGCATTAAATAACAATAGTAAAGAGTAGTTTGAATTGAAGCATGTATACTTAACCCAGAGAAAGATTAATAGTGCCGGATTTGCATACAGATTAACTAATTAACGTTACTTTCCAATGGGATACATTTTCGTTTAGTTTTTTCCAAGAATAATCTACAATTTTTTGTCAATTTTGATGAATGATGTCTCATTATATTTCTTAAAAGATGCTCTACAAATTGACCGAGTGGATATTTGATATTATCGGTCGTTTAATAATTATAGCCTGTTGTTTAACAAAAATCAAAATACTTTAATAAACAAATAGCTGTAATTATTAAACGATCAATAATATCAAATATCCAGTCGGTCAATTTGTAGAGCATCTTTTAAGAAAGAAAATGAGCCAACACTCATCAAAATTGGCAAAAAATTATTAATTATTCTTGGAAATAACTGAACGAAAATGTATCCTATCGCGAAGTAACGTTAGTTAGTTAATCTTTATGCTAATTCGTCAATATTCATTTTTCTCTCGGTTAAGTGTACATTCTTCAATACAAATCAACGCTTAACTACAGTTGTTTAATGGATTAAACTTTAATGAAACAATTACAAAAATTTAACACTGATTTGACTATCTCTAATTTATTAAAGCTATATTAATAATATTAATTATCCCTTCTTCCGCATTTTTACTGACAAAACTTAATTTGATGTTGGTGCATGAACTACCTTAAGGTGGTTTTTTTTACACCAAGTTGAGGACTTTCGTTGTTTGAGCAATTAAATTGAGGATATATTTAGAAAGTTGAGGTATTGCGTAATTTATACATAAGTTTTAACACAATTGAATTGCTACACGACGTATGGGTCGGTTTTTCTCACTCTGACTTGCAATTAGGTAGGATGTTGTGATTCACGCTTGAGAGAACTAACGTTATAGCAAACAAGTACTGAGCTGTAAATTGTCGATATTTTTTTTTAAACACGCGTTATTTACATGAATAATAATCGTGTAAACATGGAGTATCTTTTGTATCTTGAATTTGGAGTACGTAGAGTTAAACACGAGCAAGGGAAAATAGGTTAATTCAATGTTTACTCGTAAGGCCTTATTTTTGAAATAAAGTTGTAATAATATTGGAGTTGCAATATTATTCAATTAGCTATTTTATTTATTCGACATTATTTAATCGTGTTGGCACGAAGTTGTATAACATTTTATAAAAACGAATAATTCTTCATGTAGATTCACTCAAAAATGCCATAAATAGAAAGTGATGTCTCATCGCAAAAATAATAGACCATTATTTTGGTTTCTGGGAAATATATAATAAAATTATATATATATATATATATATAATATTATATATATATATATATATATATATATTTTTTTTTTAAATATATAATTATATATATATATATATATCATTTTTTGTGGGAAAGTTTTTTATTTTTGATAATAATTATTATATATTTTTTTTCCCATGTCATAGGAAATAATTAAAAAATAATCTAACTGTTAATTATGCAATAAATAAATAAATAGAGTAGCTTAAAATTAATAACCTTGTTATTGTTGCAAGTTTAATTACTTAGCATCATCAATTTTCAAAAATGCAATAATAAATATACGATTTTTAACTAAATGGTATTATAAATTAGTTACTTATAAACAAAGTCAAGTTTTACTTTTTGAAACATATGAAAATAAATAATTCTAATTTGTACCTCTTGAGTATTTTAACAAAAACAATTACAGTAATCCTTCTATTACTTAAATCTCTCAATTTGTCAAGCAGCTTCTCTAAACATAACATAAAAAATTTTCTTGCCTTTAAAAAAAAAGCATCTTGTATCAAGTTATCTATTTTACTTGACATTGCGCTGCAGTTTATGATAAATTTTGCCGACGAGTCGTTAAGTAGCGTACGATAGAGTCCCTCGTTGAGCGAATCTGGCATGCAGAAGTCGTTTATCATCAGTGAGTTTCA
Organism: Ephialtes manifestator; assembly: GCA_963970395.1. Classification (NCBI taxonomy): domain Eukaryota; kingdom Metazoa; phylum Arthropoda; class Insecta; order Hymenoptera; family Ichneumonidae; genus Ephialtes; species Ephialtes manifestator. Next base: position 25,957,305 of record OZ019975.1, on the reverse strand, counting down.
CAAACGGTCCTGAACGACGCAACATCACATTTAGCTGGAAAGCGGCTTCCACAATTTATGCACTAACGCTGAGCAAAAGCTCGTATGGATGCAGTGACAGCAAAGATCGAGAAAATTCAATGTACCAATGGGAATTTATCTGCAGCACTTTGCTTCTGACATTACGATTCTTTCTCTGCCAAACTGCGTTATCGCCAGAATCCAACACCTATCCACCGAGCTTTGATAATAATAATAATAATAATAATAACAATAATAACGTGTATGAGACACGCGCTGAAATATGAGTTTCGTTTTATGTCGTCTGGCTTCTCGAATTTCTTGAATGAATTCTCGTGATGCGTAATATCGTCTTTCCCTATGTGACAATATATTATCGTAGTATAAACTCAGCGAGTGTATTTTGTGCACCGAGAAAAAAAGTTTCATTGAATCACGTCAATCTTTGTCAATTAAATGAAATACTTGAATTTCAATACTACACGGAAAGAAATGGTTGGTTGTGGCAACTACGTTTTCGATTTGCTGTACGCAATGTCTAAAATAGTATATTGTGCAACAAGGGCCGAAAGTTGGCGATTGCGACGAGTGTGAGGTTTGCCGCCCGAAGCGAGAGCTGCAAGCACACGAGTCGCAAACGCCAATTTTGGCCCGTATTGCACACCATATTTTTTGTAACAAGTGCATGAATAGTGGTGCTTTGAATGGTTGTTTTGCGGGACGAACAGTGAAAAGTGAGGTTATCAACTTTCCACCCTAGGGTCGAAAGTGAAACAGCAGGGTCAAAAGTGAAGGAATCGCGAACTGCGCATGCGCCAACCTATCGTTTCAACACTGCTATGAAACTAGCCACTTTCGGCCCGCACAACTGCCATGAAAAGCACCGCTGTTCATGCACGTGTTACAAAAAATTAGTTGCCTCAACCATATCGAATAGTAACCTCAACTATTCACGATTAGTTCTCGCGAGATTAGTTAGGTTAACTAATCCAATCGTTCAGACTAGCACTCGAATAGTTGGGACTATCATTCGAATCGTCGGTATTATCATTCGAATCGTCGGTATTACCATTCGAATCGTTGGTATTACCATTTGAGTTGTAAGATAAATAGAATAATCGATTGGTTGTGTCAACTCATTTCTTGGTTATGGCAACTAATCTTTTTTTCCGTGTATCTTTTCTTTGAATGATCTCAAACTCAATGAAAAGTAGTGACATTGATTCAAAGAAACATTTCTTTTAACCAGAGTTGTAAATCTCCATTAATTCATGAGATATAATTTACAGTACAATTTGTTTTGTAATTATCATTTCATAATAATAATATGTAGTGATTATAAAATAGAGTGTAAGCATTTGAATAGCTAAAAAAATTACTAATTTTCGCTTTAATACTGCAAGAAATAGTGGAAAAATGGAAGAAATAAGTAATGCATTACTTTCTTAATGCATTACTTATTTTTTTACATATTTTCAAAAGGATTACCGTGAATTTTTATTGAAAAATAATAATTTTGGCAGCCATTCCAAAGTTTAATCATCGTATTACAATCGCTACATGTTATTATTATAAAACCATAATTATAGAGCTGACCGTATCATCATCATTATTTCTATAAGTATTAGGCATTTACAACTCTGCTTTTAACTAATGAACCTCTTTCATTGATTTCAAAGAAATCGTCTCTGATTCAATGAAACTTTCTTCTTCTTACCACACTGAGAAAAATCGCAGTAGTTTAGGTAACTATTAAGCCATAACTGTAGATTTGTAGTCTATGCAACAATTTGAATAGTTATTTTAACTGATTATTGGTTAAATTAACTTCGTTATAGTTACTGCAACTAATTCTATAGTTGACTTAACATAATGTCCTAGTTACTTTAACAGTAAACATATAGTGAAATATAAGCTTTTTTTAATAGTTAGAGCAACTTTATTATTATGCTTTCAATGACAATTTCAAAATTGTTAAATAATTTCTCAAAGAATCCTATGTGATTATGTTTTCTATGAATAGTACATCGCATCTATCGCTAAATTTTAAAAACAATATACTTTTTGTTAAGATAACTATTATTAACTGTTGCATTGACTATAAATAATTAGTACAGGTGACTTTTTGTAAATAGCTGAGGTTGTGTTTCACTATAAATTTATAGTTATCAGTATCTTTTTTTTCTCTCAGTGCACACCTCAAAATTTCAAAAGCTATTTTTTCCTAAAGTACGCGGCAGATAAAGCTCAAATTTTGAGAGAATGTGCGGAAGTATGGCAGAAATAGGCTAAGCTTCTGGGGCCTCGAAACTCGAAGCCGTTCGTTTGGGAGAACCCGAAAACAAAAAAGTGAGGTTAGGTGCGAGAGCGAGATCAATGAAAAACGTTTCTTTCCACAAATTAAAACATCTCTTTAAAACAATGAAACTGTTTCTTTATTATATGCTCACTAAGTAAATATTTATTTCCAGGCAATGAAATGTTCTCTTTGAAATTCAAATCCACTATTTCATTACACGGAGAAAAATCATTTGGTAGCATACACTGAAAAAAAAAATGTTAGAATGAATTAAATCGTCGTTCACTCTCGTTCAAATGAATTTTTAGTTGGTATAACAAATATTTTGGTTACCGCAAATATATTTTAGTCAACTGAATCAAATAATTATTGAAGAAACTAAACATTTGGTTGTCCTAAACGAGAAGTTCGTTTGAACGAGGGCAAATGCCGATTTAGTTAATTTCTACTTTTTTTTCTCAGTGTAATGACCTCAAACTTTATTTGTTGGCCTAGAAAATATATTTGCTGGCCTAACAAATAATTTTGCTAGCCTAGTAAATCTTTTTGCTGATCTAGCAAATTTTTTGACAAGCCTAGTAAATCTTTTTGCTGATCTAGCAAATTTTTCGACAAGCCTAGCAAATAATTTTTCTTAGGCTAAAAAATGTCTTTGCTGTCACAATATTAGCAACTGATTTCTTGATGCAACAAAAATTTTCTCTCCGTGTGAAATCAAAGAAATATTTCGTTAAAATCAATGAAAAAAAAATCAAACCACCCATTTCATTGGCTTCAATGAAATCTTTTCTCTCGTTGTGATGGTATTAAAAAGCGTAATATTGAAAGAACCACGAATTCCTTTCACGACCGACGATCACCGAATTTAGATCGGATCGGAAAAATCGAGCGAGAGTGAAAGAGAAAGAGAGATAATCCAATAGTGAGCCACGTGCCACTCGCGAGAAGATTACTACCGAGATACATATATATATATATATATATATATATGTGTGCTATATGCGAGCACCGAGTTAATCTTGATACCGGCCGCGCACACTTATCTAGATGAGATACGACGCTTAAGATACGCCCAGCTCACGAAATCTGATGTCTGAAATCTGACCGAGATGCGACCGCGGAATCCCCGGCCCGAGACACACAACGTGTTCCGCTCGAGCTTCGGTTACACAGGTTGTCCTAGGTCGTGTCAAACGAATGCCAACTCGATTCGACGATTCGATTATGTCGTTCCCGCCGGCACCTTCTTCTTAATTGTCTCACGTACGCCAGAAACAGTTAAGAATCGCGATGCTCCGATATACCGGTGAGAATCCATTCGTTGTATAGAGTCTTTATTGCCATGCACTGCATTTCGAGTGTAGTCGTCACTGACAAGCATAATTATGTACCTCTTTGTTGCTTATTATGTATCGATTTTATATAACAATAGAAAAGTTGGACATACAAGATTTATTCAACATTAACTGATCATAGTTTGCATATAATCGCTATAAAGAATAAGAGAAACCGACGAATTTTCCTAAAACTGAAAATTATACTTAGTAATTAGCTGTCGATGTTAACATCATCTTAAATTAAATCACAATATTCGTCCCATTAAAGAGAATATTGAACGCATTTTGCTTTGATTATGCAGTCGGTTTTCGATATGATATGCACCCTCGCTTATTATGTATCGATTTTATAATAGCAGGGAAGTTTAAAGACCTTTTTGTTTTTGCATAAATATATTATGGTCTTTTGCATATAAGTATGATGAAATAATTGGCAGAAATACAAAAAAAAGAACGATAAAAATGTTTTTTTTAAATTGGAGTTCAGAAATTCTGGAAAAGATATAGTAAACAATACAATTGCATTAATAATACTTTGAACATTGTATATTTTGATTTCATGGCATAAAAATTTGTCTGTATATAAAAATTAATAAAGTCGATGGATTTTTATAAAGTGCTATTTGACTTACTATTTTGTTTTTGAAGTGTTCCATATTTAAGAAAAGAAAAATTCCAACGGGAAAATTCTTGGCTTTTGAAGGTGTATGATGTTGGTTTGCATAAATATATTATGGTATTTTGCATATAAGTATCATGAAATAATTGGCAGAAATACAAAAAAAAAGAAACGATAAAAATACATTTTTTAAATTGGAATCCAGATATTCTGGAAAAGATATAGTAAACAATGCAATTGCATTAATAATACTTTGAACATTGTATATTTTGATTTTATGGCATAAAAATTTGTCTGTATATAAAAATTAATAAAGTCGATGGATTTTTATAAAGTGCTATTTGACTTACTATTTTGTTTTTGAAGTGTTCCATATTTAAGAAAAGAAAAATTCCAACGGGAAAATTCTTGGCTTTTGAAGGTGTATGATGTTGGTTTGCATAAATATATTATGGTCTTTTGCATATAAGTATGATGAAATAATTGGCAGAAATACAAAAAAAAAGAAACGATAAAAATACATTTTTTAAATTGGAGTCCAGATATTCTGGAAAAGATATAGTAAACAATGCAATTGCATTGATAATACTTTGAACATTGTATATTTTGATTTCATGGCATAAAAATTTGTCTGTATATAAAAATTAATAAAGTCGATGGATTTTTATAAAGTGCTATTTGACTTACTATTTTGTTTTTGAAGTGTTCCATATTTAAGAAAAGAAAAATTCCAGCGGGAAAATTCTTGGCTTTTGAAGGTGTATGATGTTGGTTTGCATAAATATATTATGGTCTTTTGCATATAAGTATGATGCAATAATTGACAGAAATACAAAAAAAAAAAAAGAAACGATAAAAATACATTTTTTAAATTGGAGTCCAGATATTCTGGGAAAGATATAGTAAACAATGCAATTGCATTAATAATATTTTGAACATTGTATATTTTAATTTCATGGTATAAAAATTTTTTTATAGATAAAAATTAATAAAGTTGATGGATTTTTATAAAGTGCCATTTGACCTACTATTTTGTTTTATAAAGTGTTCCATATTTAAGAAAAGAAAAATTCCAACAGGAAAATTCTTGGCTTTTGAAGGTGTATGATGTTGGTTTGCATAAATATATTATGGTCTTTTGCATATAAGTATGATGAAATAATTGGCAGAAATACAAAAAAAAGGAACGATAAAAATACATTTTTTAAATTGGAGTCCAGATATTCTGGAAAAGATATAGTAAACAATGCAATTGCATTAATAACACTTTGAACATTGTATATTTTGATTTCATGGCATAAAAATTTGTCTGTATATAAAAATTAATAAAGTCGATGGATTTTTATAAAGTGCCATTTGACCTACTATTTTGTTTTATAAAGTGTTCCATATTTAAGAAAAGAAAAATTCCAACGGGAAAATTCTTGGCTTTTGAAGGTGTATGATGTTGGTTTGCATAAATATATTATGGTCTTTTGCATATAAGTATGATGAAATAATTGGCAGAAATACAACAAAAAAAAGGAACGATAAAAATACATTTTTTAAATTGGAGTCCAGAAATTATGGAAAAGATATAGTAAACAATGCAATTGCATTAATAATATTTTGAACATTGTATATTTTAATTTCATGGTATAAAATTTTTTTATAGATAAAAATTAATAAAGTTGATGGATTTTTATAAAGTGCCATTTGACCTACTATTTTGTTTTATAAAGTGTTCCATATTTAAGAAAAGAAAAATTCCAACAGGAAAATTCTTGGCTTTTGAAGGTGTATGATGTTGGTTTGCATAAATATATTATGGTCTTTTGCATATAAGTATGATGCAATAATTGACAGAAATACAAAAAAAAAAAGAAACGATAAAAATACATTTTTTAAATTGGAGTCCAGATATTCTGGAAAAGATATAGTAAACAATGCAATTGCATTAATAATACTTTGAACATTGTATATTTCGATTTCATGGCATAAAAATTTATCTATATATAAAATTTAATAAAGTCGATGGATTTTTATAAAGTGCCATTTGACCTACTATTTTGTTTTATAAAGTGTTCCATATTTAAGAAAAGAAAAAATCCAACGGGAAAATTCTTGGCTTTTGAAGGTGTATGATATTGGTTCTATTTTTTAAAAAACCATAAGCTCTGTTTTAAGAGATGCAGTCAACTGTCGATTTTTAATAATCGGATTTTATATTGGTTCAATTACAAGTAGAATTTTAAACACATTTGATTTCGATTGATGTAATCAGCTGTCGACCTAGAACGACTATATTCAATCGCCAAAATCACAATCACGATTCGATGGACACGATTAATTATCTATATTGCTTTCTATGTCTATTAAAAATTAGCAAGCCAAAGATGCAAGTATTTTGTTGGAGAAATATGAAAATTAGTTTAAAAAAAAGTACTGAATATTTGCGGAAGCAAAAAACTAAAATTAATTCTATTTGGAGTACAATTCGATATAGTGTCCACATATATCAACACATACACCATAAAAATAGTAATTGTTTATTTGATAGAATTTCACCTTTACATAATCGATCTGATGAATAATATAACAAATAACATTTAAAAAATATAAAACTATACTTATTAATAACTATATATATATATATTATATAAAACTAGAGTATAAATAAAGACAGTTTTTTTTTCATACCCAACTTGACTTTACATAGCATTAACAATAAATTTGGATTTGTCATAAATAACATATATTATCTCAATTTCTACAATCATCCTATTCAATCTTATATTTCTTAAATTTAATTACCCCGATATAACAAAAAACCTGTGTTCACTTTTTTTCCTAAAATCATAATAAAAAGTGTATAAATTTTTACGATGACATCGTTATTTACATCAAATACAAAAACTTATTCAATTTATTTAATCTCGTCAAAACGTTTCGGCAATATTTCAGAGTGACCAAAAAATATTACGTAATAGAGATGAAAAATGCGATTTCCCGGAGATTTCTCAGAGTGAAACGCACGGATTCTAGTTATATGTATGTATGGTATAGAGTTTCGCAAAGATGCGAGTGAAGCACGGAAGCGTGCGCGTGATTTAGCCGTTCGACGAAGCGTCGAGAGTGGGGACACGCGAGAAGCATAGCAGAAGCAGGAGCAGCAGTTTGCTGGGCGATGGTAGGAGGGTTAAGGGGGCTTGGGGGAAGGGGGGTACAGCGGGGGCAAGAGGATTGCGTCAGGGGAGGGGGTATAGAAGCGACTGGGTTGCCGGGTGGCTGGAGTACCGGAGGAGACAACCGAACAATCTGTAGAAGCTTGTCCTGGACGAGAGAAGTCCGTAGATCAGCCAATCAGATAGGCATACCCCCTCTCGTCCATTGTCACAAAATGGCGGCTCTAAATCAGCTTGACTCCGCCTATTGCTAACCCCCACTCCACCAGCTCGCTCGGCGCATCACGAAAAACTCCGCCTATCGATTCATTTTTACCGCTCTTGTTTCCCCTCTACTGTTGATGTGCTATGTGCGGTGTGCTTCTCCACTCGCGAGTTCGTATATATGCTTTGTCTTCTTCTCTCCTCCAACTTTTGTGTCGCCGAAGCTTTTATTTATTTTTTTTTCTTCTTTACTATCTTCTTCGGTGTCTCTTTCCCGCTTAAGCCAGCAGCTAAGAGTATCATCGTATATTGTTCTGTACAAGAAGCATCTATACTGACTTGCACGTGTACCTTATTAATTTACGATAATCGTGTTGAATGTTCTTCTGCATGCAATTCAATTCTAATACGTGTTCCATTGCAAGACATTCTGTTAAATCACTAGAATGATGACTTGTGCTGTCATTTATTAATGACAGCACAAGTCATCAAGGCAGTAGTAGAAATCGAAACGGTTGGATAAATTATCATAATGTGGAACTGCCGGAGTTAAAAGAGGATTACTGATGGAAAGTAGGGTTAACAAGTCGAGATAGTGGCTAATAGAGTATATTCACTATTGCGAAGAAACTGAGAGCTTGCAGATTTTATTTTCTGATGAAAATTTGACGTATTCGTTCAAAATACTTGAAAATGGCCTAATATTATATCTTTTAAGTAGTCTTTAAATAATACAAAAAATGTAATTCACTAGACATTTTTAAAATATTTTTTCCTCAAAATGGTTCTGACGTAAAATTTTGCGGTCAGGCCAATTTTGAGCCTGTAACGGAGTTCGAAGCAAAAGTACCAGCTAGAAATAATGATAATTAACTATTATTAGCAAGTTTATTTTTTGTATCAAAACAGTTTTTCCAATAACGATGGAGTCGAAAAATCTTCAATGTAAGTCGATTTTAATCGATGTTATAGCAGATGAATCAGTTCTACAGTGAGCCAATAACTATTCAATCAATGTTTCCCCTCTAGCGTTGATGTGATATGTGCGGTGTGTTTCTCCACTCGCAAGTTCGTATATATGCTTTGTCTTCTTCTCTCCTCCAACTTTTGTGTCGCCGAAGCTTTTATTTATTTATTTTTCTTCTTTACTATCTTCTTCGGTGTCTCTTTCCCGCTTAAGCCAGCAGCTAAGAGTATCATCGTATATTGTTCTGTACAAGAAGCATCTATACTGACTTGCACGTGTACCTTATTAATTTACGATAATCGTGTTGAATGTTCTTCTGCATGCAATTCAATTCTAATACGTGTTCCATTGCAAGACATTCTGTTAAATCACTAGAATGATGAAACAGAATCTAGACTGATGTATTGTGCTGTCATTAATAAATTTCTGGCAGTACTAGAAATCGAAACGGTTGGAAAAATTATCATAATGTGGAACTGCCGGAGTTAAAAGAGGATTACTGATGGAAAGTAGGGTTAACAAGTCGAGATAGTGGCTAATAGAGTATATTCACTATGGCGAAGAAACTGAGAGCTTGCAGATTTTATTTTTTGATGAAAATTTGACGTATTCGTTCAAAATACTTGAAAATGGCCTAATATTATATCTTTTAGGTAGTCTTTAAATAATACAAAAAATGTAATTCACTAGACATTTTTAAAATATTTTTTTCCTCAAAATGGTTCTGACGTAAAATTTTGCGTTCATGCCAATTTTGAGCCTGTAACGGAGTTCGAAGCTAAAGTACCAGCTAGAAATAATGATAATTAACTATTATTAGCAAATTTATTTTTTGTATCAAAACAGTTTTTCCAATAACGATGGAGTCGAAAAACCACCAATGTAAGTCAATTTTAATCGATGTTGTAGCAGATGAATCAGTTCTACAGTGAGCCAATAACTATTCAATCAATGTTTCCCCTCTAGCGTTGATGTGATATGTGCGGTGTGTTTCTCCACTCGCAAGTTCGTATATATGCTTTGTCTTCTTCTCTCCTCCAACTTTTGTGTCGCCGAAGCTTTTATTTATTTTTTTTCTTCTTTACTATCTTCTTCGGTGTCTCTTTCCCGCTTAAGCCAGCAGCTAAGAGTATCGTCGTATATTGTTCTGTACAAGAAGCATCTATCCTGACTTGCACGTGTACCTTATTAATTCTGTTAAATCACTAGAATGATGAAACAGAATCTAGACTGATGTATTGTGCTGTCATTAATAAATTTCTGGCAGTACTAGAAATCGAAACGGTTGGAAAAATTATCATAATGTGGAACTGCCGGAGTTAAAAAAGGATTACAGATGGAAAGTAGGGTTAACAAGTCGAGATAGTGGCTAGTGGAGTATATTCACTATGGCGAAGAAACTAAGAGCTTGCAGATTTTATTTTCTGATGAAAATTTGACGTATTCGTTCAAAATACTTGAAAATGGCCTAATATTATATCTTTTAAGGGGACAGAGTCAGGTCAAAAAAATTGTTTTTAGAAATTCAATATCATCGAAATCCTATTGCATATAAAAATGCCCAATGCACTATATTATTGGTGCTCGATGAAAGGATTTTTTACTGTCTTCTGGCTTGCATATGCTTTTCAATATTATCTTAAGCAAAGTTCTTAGGTTTTCCATTCTGCGCATGATTCAGATCAAACTACTAGGCAGATTGGAATGCTTGACGTCTCATTTTCTTTTTCATGAAAAGATACACCGGCTAAATGGAGCAAACTATTTTTTTTCATTCTGAAAGCAAAATTAACCACTGATTTAGAAAGTAGCATAAAATTTATTTATTAATAATTATGTCACTTAAAAAATATTACTTTTTATTAACATTTGCTCCATTTAGCCGGTGTATCTTTTCATGAAGAAGAAAATGAGACATCAACCATTCCAATCTGCCTAGTAGTTTGATCTGAATCATGCGCAGAATGGAAAACCTAAGAACTTTGCTCAAGATAATATTGAAAAGCATATGCAAGTCAGACGACAGTAAAAAATCATTTCATTGAGTACCAACAATATAGTGTGTTGGACATTTTTATATGCAATAGGATTTGGATGATATTGAATTTCCAAAATCAATTTTTTTGACCTGACTCCCTCCCCTTAAGTAGTCTTTAAATAATACAAAAAATGTAATTCACTAGACATTTTTAAAATATTTTTTTCCTCAAAATGGTTCTGACGTAAAATTTTGCGTTCATGTCAATTTTGAGCCTGTAACGGAGTTCGAAGCTAAAGTACCAGCTAGAAATAATGATAATTAACTATTATTAGCAAGTTTATTTTTTATCAAAACAGTTTTTCCAATAACAATGAAGTCGAAAAACCGCCAATGTAAGTCGATTTTAATCGATGTTGTAGCAGATGAATCAGTTCTACAGTGAGCCAATAACTATTCAATCAATGTTTCCCCTCTAGCGTTGATGTGATATGTGCGGTGTGTTTCTCCACTCGCAAGTTCGTATATATGCTTTGTCTTCTTCTCTCCTCCAACTTTTGTGTCGCCGAAGCTTTTATTTATTTATTTTTCTTCTTTACTATCTTCTTCGGTGTCTCTTTCCCGCTTAAGCCAGCAGCTAAGAGTATCATCGTATATTGTTCTGTACAAGAAGCATCTATACTGACTTGCACGTGTACCTTATTAATTTACGATAATCGTGTTGAATGTTATTCTGCATGCAATTCAATTCTAATACGTGTTCCATTGCAAGACATTCTGTTAAATCACTAGAATGATGAAACAGAATCTAGACTGATGTATTGTGCTGTCATTAATAAATTTCTGGCGGTACTAGAAATCGAAACGGTTGGAAAAATTATCATAATGTGGAGCTAAAGCGCTCATGGAGATTGTGGTTGCTTTCGATAGACTATGAAATTGTGTAAAGGCAGAAACATGTTCGATAATGTTTAGTACTGCCGCATCGACATTGAAGTCACCAAAATCAAAAAGTTAAATCCTTTAAAACATTGAAATATTCGTCTGCTCATCGACTATTTCGTGCGATTTCAAATGAAAAAATGGCTCTTGAAACGGGAATCATGTATGATCATAATCATGATGATGATAAGCGATTTTCGAATTTTGGGAAACTGCGATATCGATGCGGCAGTACTAAATTTGATCATACAGGACTCCCGTTTCATGACCCATTTTGTCATTTGAAAACGCGCGAAATAGTCGATGAGCAGATGAATATTTCAATATTTTATAGGATTTCATTTTATATTTTGTTAACTTCAATGTCGATGCAGCAGTACTAAATATTATCGAACATGTTTCTGGCTTTACACAATTTGATAGTCTATCGAAATCAACCACAATCTCCTTGAGCGCTTTAAGACGAGAAAAAAAATTCCAAAAATCGCCGTTTTTAATGAATTTTGGCCTTGACGCGGCAGTACTTAATATCATCGCACAACGCCCAGTTTTCGCGAAAACATTTTTTTGTGACAATCAATACAGCATTTCAGGAGCAACCGATTATAAAGAAATTATGTTTTTTTGAACTGTATAATGTCAATAAATTCATTTTACTACAACTACTACTAAAGCAATACAATAGAAACAATTGCCCGAAATAAGCGACAAAACTACGTCAGTATATACGTTAACTCGTAGCACGCGTGCGCAAAAAGCTTAACTCTCAAGGGATCCCTTTCCTTTTCCCAGATAACACGCTTCCCTGGTGCTTTTGTCCACAGCGAAAATCGCTTCGTATCTGCACACGACGCGCAGTGGACCTTGAAATTTGTTGAGCGATAATAAAGTTACAGCTACGGCATAAGAGCATTTTTATATTCTCTGGCGGTTGGAACTTTATACGTACGAAAAAGTTGAAAATACGACGGGACAGAGAATTTCTTCGCGATAGGGTAGAAAATTTTTTTTTCGCGAAATGTATGCATTCCTTTATGGTTGTTATGCGTAACGAAAGTTACACGCAACATCACGCAACTTACGCACTGTCGACGTCGCGACGTTCGACGACGTCACAGACCTCGCCGTAAGTAATGAAATAATCAGGGAGAATCCTGGCGCGCGCCAGTTCACGTGCATGCTAACTACTATTGGCTTTACGGGGCCGGCACTTTTGTGCTCGTATAACAACGAGGTAAACGCAGCCTAATGACTCTAGTCTATGGGGACCTATTGACGTCGTACTTATACTTGTCGTTCGAGCTTATGGCTCGGGTTAATGACTGTATCGACCGTTCACTCGGCCACTAGACGAACTCCAAGCATTTATTTTGTGCCCCATTGCACTTGTTAAGCGTTCTTTCGCAAACGCTCGGTCTTAACGTTCGCGTTGAAAAATAATAAGGGTTATGATTTTTTGTCAAGATTAAGGCCTGGAAAAAACATCGTCTTGGTATTCTTTGTGAATTTTAAGAATTATTTAGAAAATAGTATAACAATTATTTTCTTTAAGTTGGAAAGTATAGAACTTTGCATATTGCTTACTCATTAATTTTTCATTTTTCACAAAGCCTCCGCTATTGAGAGATAATAATTATTTTTACTAAAAATAAGGATATTAATAAACATTAACATTTTATGAAGTCAATAATAATATCGATTTGATTATTTTCCTTTATGATTGTTCCGACTTTGTTATAGGGTTTATCTAGATTTTATAATTATCCATGCGATAAACTAAATTGACGAAAACATATACATGAGATGAATCTAAATTCGTTTTTGTTTTTGCAAAAAAAACCTGCTGGTACTACAAACGATTTGTTATCACTCTCCGATTATTTTTCTGGATATAACAACTTCTCTAGGCTCTTCGGAGAGAGAAGGCAAGTTTCTTGTATTATTTCTGTACACGGACAAAAGGGTGTACACGGAAAAAAAGGCTTGGTTAGAACAATCAAAAGCTTGGTTACATACGCGCCAGCCAATTTCTTGGTTAGAGCAATCAGATTGTTGGTTATGCCAACCAAGTTATTGGTTATATTACAATGCCGCTTGGTGGCGCTGACCAATAACTTGGTTGGTCTAACCAATTAATTGGCTAGCGTATATATAACCAAGCATTTCTTTGCGTGTAGTTGAGGAACTACGGAATTGATACATGCCAACCAACAGGCATGGCAAAATATGGCATTAGCAAGTTATTGCGTGTCGGAACCAACCGATTGGTAATTCCAACTAACCGATTGATGTCAACCAACCGATTGGTAACGCCCACAAACCGATTGGTGGTGCCAACCAACCGATTGGTGGCGCCATCCAACCGATTGGTGGCGCCAACCAACCGATTGGTGGCGCCAACCAACCGATTGGTGGTGCTAACCAATCGATTGGTGGCGCCAAACAGCCAATTGGTGGCGCCAACCAACCAATTGGTGGCGCCAACCAACCGATTGGTGGCGCTAACCAACCGATTGGTGGCGCCAACCAACCGATTGGTGGTGCCAACCAACCGATTAGTGGTGCCAACCAACCGATTGGTGGCGCCAACCAACCAATTGGTGGCGCCAACCAACTGATTGGTGGCGCCAACCAACCGATTGGTGGCGCTAACCAACCGATTGGTGGCGCCACCCAACCGATTGGTAACGCCCACCAACCGATTGGTGGTGCCAACCAACCGATTGGTGGCGCCAACCAACCGATTGGTGGCGCCAACCAACCGATTGGTGGCGCCAACCAACCGATTGGTGGCGCCAACCAACCGATTGGTGGCGCCAACCAACCGATTGGTGGCGCCAACCAACCGATTGGTGGCGCCAACCAACCGATTGGTGGCGCCAACCAACCGATTAGAGGCGCCAACCAACCGATTAGAGGCGCCAACCAACCGATTGGTGGCGCCAACCAACCGATTGATGGCGCCAACCAACCGATTAGTAATGCCAACTAAACTACATCTAACGCTCCAAGAATTTGAAGGTTAATTTTCTCATCTAACTCGTTTTCTCCGTGTACGCAATAGTGTACACTGAAAAAAAATTCTATTGCGGGCTGCCAAAAAGAAGTATTTTTGAATTAACTCTAGTTCTTATTTGTTCAATCCCATTTAACATTGAAGTAATAAAATATTATTTTGCTTATTTTAGAGTTATTATTTCGATCTCGTATGGAATTGGAAGAATTGGAATTCAAATTTGGATGGATTTATAGAATCAATGACATTTGTTTTCAGTGCACAGAAGTAAATAAAACAAATTCTATACACAGTAGTAGTCTATAGAAATAATGCAGAAGACTGCACGACCTTTTGAAACTATAAGCGCCAGGTACATTGTCCTATGTCTATAGGATATACGTCAGTCAATTACCATTTAGTACGTTGTGCAGGCGACGTCGTTGTGGTGAGTCTATATATTATATGTAGCCATGCGCCTGCCTGGTTGTCTTGGGAAATGTCGTAAATTAGCAAAAGGCTGTGTTGACTGCTGACGTCGGCTAAGTTTCCTC
The DNA here is from genome assembly GCA_963970395.1 of Ephialtes manifestator. NCBI lineage: Eukaryota > Metazoa > Arthropoda > Insecta > Hymenoptera > Ichneumonidae > Ephialtes > Ephialtes manifestator. The sequence goes on along the minus strand of OZ019975.1, from coordinate 25,942,246 downwards.
ATTTTTTGGCACAACGTTACGCAGCCTTAATTTGCTTGAGGGATTAAAGAGTGGGTCAAGTCATGTCTCTAGTTTATTTTCTGACCCCTAAATTTATGCTACCGTGTTTGATTCATTAAATAGCTTCTCTATACAAATATTCACTTGTATAATCTCCACGTTACCAAAATTCAGTAATTGTCGCCGACTAATTGAGAAATAACGATATTTTCACTTTCTTACTTCAAGTGATGACGCATCATCCTCATTAAGGTCGCCAAAAGGTAATGTAAGGCTAATAAAATGTACTAAAAATGTAGTAACAATATAAAACGACAACAGTGAACGCGCAATCGCTGTTTGGCTTCAGCTGTCACACTAAGAGAAAAATCTGGTAATTTAAAAAGAGATATAGTTAGACCCACGATAATCTAACTATAAACTATAATTCCCAGGAGGAACGTCTATATTTTATGGTTATAGCAAATATAAGAAAATTGTTGGATGAACCATTAATATAATTCCCAGGAGGAACGTCTCTATTTTATGGTTATAGCAAATATAATTATAGTAGCAATCATCAAAATGATAATAGATTCCAAAACTATTTTAATAGTTTTCATTTTTGCCGTCCGCAATTTATGTGAAATCGGAAAAGTAAGAAAGTGATTTCCTAACAATATATCACACAAACATTGTGGTATTTTTAGTACTTCGTGACAAGAGGAGAATTTGAAAAAAAATCAACGTTGTAAAAAATGCTAAGAATAATAATTTCAACGAATACTTATGCCATAAAATTATTAATGAATTAGTATACAATATAATAGAGTAATACATTTGTGCATTTTTTTTTCTTATGTAATAAATTCGTTATTTATTCCAAGTACGTGTGATTGTAATAAATAATTATAACAATTAATAAGTAATGTTAATAGTAAATATTGTATCAAGTTACATGTATTTTCCAGAAAATACAACGCAGCTCTGTAAATATAGCTTCTTTTGCGTATCAATTTTATGTAAATTTATCACAATCGTTAAGTAAGTAAAAAGTGAATAAAATGTAAAAGATCGAGAACATCGCACTTGTCAACATATTTGGTTTCTACAATGTTGCTGTAATATTAGAACCGATACAAAATCTATTTCTTCCCTGACTTTGCTAAAATAATCTCATTTCGTAACGCGGCTGCAAAATCGCACATTTTGAACCTCTTACTCGTACTCATACGTAATCTAATTTCATTACTTTGTAGGGAGGAAAACGGTTCATTTATGCCCGGCGGGAGTAATGAAAACCGTACTGCACATGCGTACTCGTTATTGCTAGTTGTAAGCTCAAAACGTGTTTATTTTTTAGCGATATCGAGAAAAATATTTGTTTCTTAATTCAACTAAATATGCTACACGTTAGGGAACGTAATTTCCACGGGAACACCGAGAAAACGGGTCAGTTGAGAAAGCTAACCTTTAAATGCTTGGAGCGTTAGATGTAGTTTGGTTGGCATTACCAATCGGTTAGTTGGCGCTACCAATCGGTTGGTTGGCATTACCAATCGGTTGGTTGGCACTACCAATCGGTTGGTTGGCGCCACCAATCGGTTGGTTGGCGCCACTAATCGGTTGGTTGGCGCCGCCAATCGGTTGGTTGGCGCCACCAATCGGTTGGTTGGCGCCACCAATCGGTTGGTTGGCGCCGCCAATCGGTTGGTTGGCGCCACCAATCGGTTGGTTGGCGCCACCAACCGGTTGGTTGGCGCCACCAATCGGTTGGTTGGCGCCACCAATCGGTTAGTTGGCATTACGAATCGGTTGTTTCTGACACGCAATAACTTGGTAATGCCATATTTTACCATGCCTGTTGGTTGGCACGTATCAATTCCGTAGTTCCTACACCTACACCCTTTTCTCCGTGAAGTGCCTCATTTAAAATCAAGCAATTATCTCCCTTGTAGCATAATATACTATTGTTTAAATCGTATGTCCGGAAAAATCTTAGTGCACGGGGAGAAATTTCTGTGTCGTGAGAACATAAAACGGTGACAACAAAAATCATTTTGTTAAGCCAACAAAAAAATTGGTCAGCCCATCAAAAAGGTTTGTCAGTCAAACAAAAGATTTATCAGCACAGCAAAACTGATTCGTCAGCCGAATAAAAGATTTGTCAGCCTAACGTAACGATTTTTGTTGTCACGACACAGAAATTTCTCTCCGTGTGACCCAAATGATTTTCTTCTAGCAACATTGTTAATTTTTGTGCCATGGTCATTCATCCAACACCCACTGATAACTTCGACTCTTGACAACGTGGGATACAAACGTCACGTCTAAAGCTTCCAAGTCAATTGAGACTTAATCCTGAAGGATCTCTACCCGCACGTATAGATTTCTCCAGATCGATTGAGAATACGCCATTCCAGAAGTAAAGCCGTTGATAATCGACTCGGATAATCGCAAAAAAAAAGTTCAGTATACCCACCGAGAAAGCAAAGATCACTTCTACCACAAGGTAACAAAAAAAGCGAGTAGGTGAAAAGCAAAGGACGTTGAGGTGAGCCGTGAATGTTTTGGGAGAAGAAAAATAAAAATTCTTGCAGAGTCAGGGTCCACTTAGGCTTGGACGCTTCGGGCGACTGTGTATATATACGCGCAGTAGCAGCAAAAGTTGAAGAGCAACGGTTGAGGAAATCTGTTCGGCCAAAAGTGGTAGGTGGTTTTATTATAGGTGGACGCGTGTCAGAAACGCGTGTTTTGGTGGAGCTCCAATTGCCGCTCGCATTGCGGTGAGCCCGGAGCGAACGAAAGCGAGAATCCCTCGAGCTATATGTATGTAGTATGTAGTAGCAAACGGGCGAGTGGGTTCAATGGTAACAGCAGCAGCAGTAGCACATCACACACGGAAAACGAATAGTCAGCGGCAGACAGGCAGGCAAGCAGTCCCGGGCTTGCGTACGCCCTCGTATAACTCTCTGTGATTACGTTAATGTACCGACGAACGAGGTGGACGAGCCGAGCTGTGTACTATGTACCGCGATATGCTTCCGACCGCTCCTCGATACGGACCTCCGATCGTCCTCGTGCCTTCCCTGATACCGTATTATGTCTCTCGCGATGGATCCAAACGATCCGTCCCCGTGGCAGCAATATATGTGCCGACATAGTTCTCTCATATCAAAGAAACTGACTGCGCCTTTTCGACCTCACCCTTGAAGGGTCCAATACAATTATTCGATTGGCCGTTGATCGTGCATTCATTAATTTTCGTTAATACTGTCTGGATTTTATACAATTGTTAATAGCTCTTGTAAGAATATCAATAAATATTGTTAACAATTCCTAACATGAATTTTCATCATCCTGTTGCAAAAGTGGCAAAATATTGGTCGTTCCGTACCAAGAGGGCTGTAGTTTGTAAGCATAACAATGGAAATTCTGTGAAATTTTGAGAAAAATCAGAATGGTCTGTCTCAACGAAAAACAATATTATTACTTTATTTTGTCAAAAAATGGCGAAATTTTTGTTTTTGTGCGGCGATGGCAAATGTTTTATTAAAAAGTACATTCAAAAACTTAAATTTTATACAGGAACGAATTTTTTATACGGTCTCTAATTTTTAATGTGCAGCGAATTGAAAAAAAAGTGGAATAAAAAATGTGGTTATTATATTTCGGGCAGACCATAGGCGCTAAAATTCTGAAATAATAATAATATTGTTCGTGATACTCTAAACAATTTTTGAAAAAATTATGAAGATTTTTTGGGACCATGCTAAATTTTGGTAGCCCACTTGGTATGGAATACCCATATATTTAATGATTAAAAAAATGAATACTGTCTAGATTTTATAGTTTTACTTCATTTGTTAATAGCTCTTATAAGAAGATAACAAAATATTGTTAATAATTTCTGAGAAAATTTGACATACTACAATAACAAAATATTTGTTGTAAAAGTAGCCTTTTCCATCTCCCTACAAATTATTTGTTTAAAGTATCATCAGCACGTATCTTTATTTATATAACTATACGATACTTTTCACCGAGAGCGAAAAGTTGCCCCCCATTCCATATAACGTAGTATACTTTTCTCCCGCTTTCGCTAAAAAATAACCACATTTCGTGTGTGCAACAAAGACGGAGAATAAGCTCATTTTTAACAAATGACGCGACGTATGCGTAGTGCGGTTTTTATTACACTCGCCGGGCAGGAATAACCTGATTACCTCCCAAGGGAGGCAAATGAGCGATTCCCGCCTGAGTTGTGGACACGAAATGGGGTTATTTTAGCGAAGCCGGGAGAAAAAACTATTTCACAATTGTTACGAAACAAATAAAATTTCCACCATGATATTTACCTGACCATTCGAAAGGTGAATGTGGTCCAAAATTTCTCGCCACATGAAATTCCTAATGCAGAAAAATCTTGAAGGAACCGAGGACCTTTTCGTTTTTATTCAATACTTCCTCAAGTTTTCGTCACCAATGCATTCTAAGAAGGCGTTCGTTTTAGCGATAGAAACCCATTCGCCTCTCTAAACTTTCTCAGCTTCGCTTGTGATCCCTTTATTCTCGTGAGTCGAGATTCTTCGAGATTGTAGTGAAGTACATACTGTGAACAATTTAACGAAAGACTGAGTGACGCCGAATTTTGCTTACACGTATAAATTGTACGAAGAGCATAGCGCAGAAGCATTGTACTTTGTATTGGCACGAAAAAAAGAGTCCTGTCGTCAGACCGTCGGTATACTCTCAGGAAACAGCTAAAAGAATCGCGCAGCATTGAAGGAGAAGAACGTCGAAGTCTGTTCGTCGCTCGACTGGCCCGCGAAGTACCCAGTGCGTCTTCGCGCTGTACCTGTGTATACCTAAAAAAAAAAAAAAGGGCACACAAAGCCAAATTCGACCGTTCCAGCTATCTTGATGAACCCTAAAGTACCGCGAGGGAGTCCTGTTCATGGATTCGATCCCAAATGTACCCACAACAATTCTGCTGCTGCTGTACTATGGGGACATACCAATACACATAAGATCGGTGAACCAGGAGACCAAATGTGTCTCTTGAGAGGAAGTATAAAAAAGAACTTGAAAGGATATGGACGAAGAGATAGAAAGCAAGAAAAAAAACTGAAGGAAGTATCATTGGGGTGGACGACGACGAAGCAGTCATGTCTTCCTGACATATTCAATAATAATAAAGCGAATGTGTGGAATATTCTTCAGCATAAAATAGACATCTTCCTGCAGTCTTCGAGAATGTTGTTCTGCCCTGTACAATGGCAAACTCTTGGAGATATATGCTGCAATGTGTACATTTATTTTCTGTGGCTTTTACGAAGTTGTGTGAGCATGCGGAATCTCGCGAGAGTGCAATGGAGTTCCTCTTTCGTGGCCGTCGCAAACTCGAGGACTTGGATCGGATGAGGACAGCGTTGGTAGTCGGCTACTACTAGGTGCCCTTGGAAAAAGTGAACATTGTTCCTTCGGCAGGCTTACAATGGATCGACAAAGCTGCACATTTGTCGGCACGACGATCCTACCGGCAGATAACCGAACGATTCTCTCTCGTGTCCCTAAAAGGGCAAAAAGATGTGGAAATCTCGGAGGATAGATAGGACGACCCATGGCGGATGGTACCTGCACGCTGTTGAGCACCGAAGAGAGAAAAGCTCTCCAATCACCGTTGCGAAGCAAGCAAGTGAAGCAACGAGGGAAGTACAGTTTTTACTGCCAGGGCGTTTGACGAAGAGACTTGTCAGATAATACACTACTGGTATCTATTACAGATTGTGTTTTCAGGTTATGTACGCGTGAGGTAACATTTGTTCGACTTTTTGTAACTCTGACCAGCTGAAGTACCCAAATTCTCATCTACCTGCGATGTCACGTGACCTGTGCTTATCGATATACAAATATTTGTACGAGAGGATTTAGTCTATAGAGCAATGGTCTATATATTTAGGTTTCTAATATTATCTCAGTTAACTTTTATGTATATCTTTATTTCACCATAAATTTTGTGGTTACATACTAATATTATTACAGTATATAGGGATCGTACCGGTAATTAATGACAAATGTTTGGACCTGCACGGAAAAAAATGTTTGGTTGTGGCAACTACGTTTTCGATTTGCTGTACACAATGTCTAAAAAATTAGTTGCCTCAACCATATCGAATAGTAACCTTAACTATTCACGACTAGTTCTCGATTGGATTAGTTAGGTTAACTAATCTAATCGTTGGGACTATCACTCGAATAGTTGGGTCTACCATTGGAATCGTCGGTATTATCATTCGAATCGTCGGTATTATCATTCGAATCATTGGTATTACCATTTGAGTTGTAAGATAAATAGAATAATCGATTGGTTGTGTCAACTCATTTCTTGGTTATGGCAACTAAACTTTTTTTCCCGTGTAGCTGTAACTTTGCCAATGTTAAGTATACCATCAGAGGAGGTCGCTTGAATTTTTTCAGATTTTTTCTCGAGTGCCAGTTTTCATGTTTCCCAAAGGGAAAAAACACTGAGAGAAAAGTTTGTTAACAGTTAACAAATCTTGATTAAATATGGCGAAATTAACCATTTAGTTATTCTTATTGAATCTCACTTGTGCCAAATAAGATTTGTTAACTATTAACAAATTTCAGCGAGCTTCATTTGCGTACAAGCAAATTTTATGTAGCTCAAGTGAGATTTAATAAGAATAACTAAATGGTTCATTTCGCCATATTTAACCAAGATTTGTTAACTGTTAACAAATGTTAACAACCTTTTCTCTCAGTGTATAGAATTATTGCGAATTTTAGGAACACCGTTTGAAATCATTTCAGTACAGAATTAATGGTTCCCTAAAAATGTAAGATTACGACGTATTCCTATGTAAAACAAAATCGCGGCTTAAAAAAAACTGTCGTTCTGTTCCAAATTTGTTAAATCTGTAAAAATCGACAAATTTGTCAAAAAAAAAAAACAATTTTTCGAGAGGATTTAGTCTATACAGCAATGGCCTACATATTTAGGTTTCTAATATTATCTTAGTTAACTTTTATGTATGTTTATGCTGAGTGTAATCATCGTATCCGACTCTGATGAAGAGAGATGTTCAAATTCAACACATTTCAATTTTATCGTTTTTGTATATTTTAAAGTGATAGGTAGATATAGTCCATAACAATTTGTTTAATTTTTCTGAAAATTCGATTGGTCCCAAATATCGAAAATGTTCATTGAAAAAAAACTACGTCGATGAGTGAAAAAAAATGCAGTTAGTTCTTTGTTGGGAACCGAAATGTGTGACAAATGTCTGCACTTACGTACTTCGACACTTTATTTGCCAAAAACTGTATTCAGTCAAATGATTTCCTTCTTACATGTGATATTTATAGGTTTTTTAATTTGGAAAATTCCGAAACCCTCTTTGCGAATAATTTGCTTAGCTAAAAGCTATATTTACGATTTCTTCTTTACATCGTACATGAGACACTAAACACCACAAGAGGATCAAATTCCAATTATTGATTGAATATTAAAAAATAAAAATTATATATTGTATAAAAATTGGAATTCCTATTCTGAATATTTGTCATTTTATTACCGATCGTCCAACTCTCACGCTCATTTTTTTAGTGGTCTCAAGATTGTTGTTTGTTAACAAAAAGATTATTGTTAAAACATAAAAAAAATTATTGGCCGCTGCTCGATGAATAATAAAAAAATTATTATTTTATTTATAATTAATATTTTCAATGTTTGTGCCCAAACAATATTCGAGAAAAGCATAAAAATTTGTGTTAAAATAGAAAACTTAATAAAGATTTTTTCAGGCGCCTAATCGTGCAGACATGATAAAACCAATTGTACTTTTACCGCCACTCTGCTAACAAGAATCATTTAGTCCCAAATTTAGTCTCTTGGGTTCCAACTATAGGTATACCTTACTGTAATTCCACCCAGAATACACACACCCAAGCCTGAACGAACTATTTTCACGTTCAAGGAGTATATAATCAAAACACATCAGATGGCTCATCACATTTTTTTTTGTTCCAAGGCTTAACCCTTCAAACGGCGAGAAAGGGCCGCAACTCTGAGATGCTCATCTGCCTGATTCTATGGCGTTCCCAAAATTCTTCGTCTATCTTTCTCTCGTGGTCTCCGAATGCCGCGGGGTAAAATTTGACGCGTACATTCATCTAGCCCCCCTTTAATTAGTCGGTACGCGCGGCTACCGCGCTCATCGAGCACCGGTAGCAGCGGCTAATAGAATTAATAAGACTAATTATCGACGCGAGTTCTACAGGAGCGCCGATCGTTCGAGGATTTATTCATAAGAGCCTATAGATACGAGCTCAAATATTTTAGGATTGAGCGGCGAAGGCAACTTTCACTATGACCTATCTTGAGTATTGACCGCAACGTGAAGAAAGAGCCGATACAGCTCTGACTTCCAATGTACCTTCTACGCCTTTGACTCCCTCGACGGCCCACGATACTCAGCTAATACGTGGAGTAGGCGGCGCGCTACTACAACCGACTAATTAGCGATCGGATGAAGGTTAAGAAGGGAAAAGGACCTCGCTACCGAGGAAAAGGGTTAGAAGCATCATGCCTCCAACTCTATGCTCTCTCGGTTAATGGGAACCAATGTTAAATCCAAACTATTTACTACTGTTGCGAAGGAAGAGCCATGAGAAAGAGAAGAAAGGAGTGGCGCCAGCGACCTCTGACTCATACATTCAGAGAAATCGTAATAGCCACAGTTAACTATAAAGTGACAACTATTCATTTGTATTACATGCAACTATTTTTATAATTACGATAACTACGAAAATAGTTATGGTAACTATTTGCTAGTTATAGTAACTATTTTATAGTTGTCCCAAGTAAAAAAATTAGATATGAAGCATTCTCTGTCAATTCAGCCATTTTTTTTTCGACCCTCTCCGATTTGCCCTGTAATTGATTATATGAATGTACCACTAAAAGACACTCTATGTGAATTTTTTCAGATTTTTAAAAATAATTTTTCAGAAAATGGCTTTTTTATTCAAGTGCAAATATCTCAGAATTTTGAAGTTACTGAAAAAAAATGTCAGCACATGAAAGTTGTCGTTTATTGTTAGCTTTCGAGCGGAATATTCCAAATAATTGTCACGTTCCTGTGAGTATGATTTTTTTCCGAAAAATGGAGGAATTATTTTTTAATTAAAAAAAGGATATTTTTTTTTACTGAAACAATTACAGAGTATTGCTACATGACTGTTGATATCACAAAAAAATCGCCAGTGTGGCACCGATCGATCTTCTGGTATTAAAAAATGCATTTGTGTGAAAGTTCCGAAAAACGGGGGCATTATTATTTTTTTTATAAAAAAAAAGGTTACTTTTTTTTGGCTAATAAAATTACAGAGTATTCTTGCATGACTGTAGATATTGCAAAAAAATCATCAGAGTGGTACGGATCGAGCTTACGGTATTAAAAAAAATTATTCGTGTGGAAGTTTCGAAAAACGGGGGAATTATTTTTTTTATACCGGAAGCTCGATCCGTACCACTCTGATGATTTTTTTTGCAATATATACACTTTACAGTTACTAATACCATAATTTTCTCTCAGTGTAGAATACCTATGAAATAGCTAATATGTTTGCCATTTTATGTTTATTTTCTGAATTTTAATAACGATCATTTTGCATATACTGAAAACCTTGATAAAAATGATTTTTTATGAACACAAAGTTTCCTCAATCAAGAAAGAAAAATCATATTTTTAACGCAAATTTGTGTTAAAAAAGCGATTCATTGCATTGAAAAAAAATAAGAATCATAGAGCTCTCATTTTTCACAATTTTATTGGACATTAATCTTGTTTGCATATGAACAGATCAAACGTCTTTTGATGAGCACTGCAAGTAATTATTGTTACATAATTGTTATCATTGTTCAATGAAAACTTGCTATCACTTTTATTTCCACAACTAAAAGTTACAACTCTTACGCAAAGAAAGTACAAAATATTCCAGATTTGAAAAAAATTCTCTTATTAATTCAAGCAACAAAAAATATCAACACTTTGTTGTTATATGTACTATAAGGAAATATTTGTTGTAAAAGTAGCCTTTTCTATCTCTCTACAAATTATTTGTTTAAAGTGTCATCAGCACGTATCTTTATTTATATAACTATACGATAAACAAGTGAGATATGCACCAATGAATATCAGTCATTTTATTTTGACTAGCCTATGAAATAGCTAATATGTTCGTCATTTTATGTTTATTTTCTGAATTTTAATAACGATCATTTTGAATATACAGAAAATCTTGATAAAAATTATTTTTTATGAACACAATGTTTCCTTAATCAGGAAAGAAAAATCATATTTTTAATGCAAATTTGTTTTAAAAAAGAGATTCATTACATTGAAAAAAAAACGAATCATAGAGCTCTCATTTTTCACAATTTTATTGAAAATTAATCTTGTTCGCATTTGAACAGATCAAACATCTTTTGATGAGCACTGCAAGTAATCATTGTTACATCATTGTTCAATGAAAACTTGCTATAACTTTTTATTTCAACAACTAAAAGTTACAACTCTTATGCAAAGAAAGTACAAACAATTCCAGATTTGAGAAAAATCCTCTTATTAATTCGCGCAATAAAAAATATCAACACTTTGTTGTTATATGGATTACATTTTGTTTGTCATTCTATCTTATCTAAAAATAATGTACTTGTAATGTATTATGCTACTAGAAAAAAATATATTCAAAAACGAATTCTTTTATTTTCTTTATGAATAATAATAGTGCATTGACTGAACAACTTTAGAGGTAAATGACTCGTTCGTTCCTTGCAGGTTGCAAGCAAGTTCCCAGGTTCTTTGCCCCACAGATGCAAGAGCAGATCGGCCCGCTGCGAGGACGAAAGGAAAGCAAAAGAAAGATATAGATGGAAGGACGAGAAGCCAAAGTCGCTGGTAGGAAGTCAGCAGGAATCCTTCTTGGACGGATGTCACCGCGAGATTACACGGTAGGAGAGAAACCCTCTCGCGACGAACGTTCGTCACGAAAACACGAAGCCCACGAGGCTCAAGACGCGAAGAGAGGCATGTATGTGCTATGCGTACGTAGGCCCCCCTGGTCGACGACGCAGGTTTGAGACGAAGGTCCCGGGGCTCATCACGAGGAGTCAAGGAAGAGAAGAGACACACACGTGGATGCGGCGAAAGACGAAAGAGAGAGACACGCCGGCTCTTCGCAAACGATTCGGCGACGTTACGCGTTAACGAAAGAAAAAGGAAGAAAAAAAAAACAACGAAGGACACTAGTCACCGGGACCTGTCGCTCACGGTATTTTTAGATAATAGAGAACACGTTTCGACATTCGTTTTGCGAAGCCTCCGAGTATAGGGACGAGCGTTTCTTCGTCTCCTTTTTGCTTCCTCATAGAGGAAGCTTTGTTTTCATGAAATAAAAAAAACAATCGAGATTTTTATGTCAGGACACTTACAATTGTCCAAAACGTCCAGAAAAGTTATCTAGAAAAAATGTTCGTATGTATGCACTGTGTGTGTGCACTGAGAGAAATTGAGACGGTCCTGATAACTATTCAATGATAATTATATTTTATTAGTCCAGGTGACTATTTTCGTAGTTACATTAATAGTAACGTAGTTAATGTAACTACGAAAGTAGTCACATTAACAATAACGTAGGCAATGTAACTACAAAAATAGTCACCTGGACTAATAAAATATAATTATCACTGATTAGTTACCAGTACCATCTTAATTTCTCTCAGTGTGTACGTATACGACTACGAAAATTCGAACGCCGATAACTCAAGATCCGTTTTGTATATCGAGCTCAAATTTGGCACACAAGTGTAGCAGCAGACCCTCTTTAAGGGGAGGGAGTCAGGTAAAAAAAATTGATTTTGGAAATTCAATATCATCCAAATCCTATTGCATATAAAAATGCCCAATGCACTCTATTGTTAGTATTCGATTACAGAATTTTTTACTTTGTTTTCATGAAATAAAAAAAATCGAGATTTTTATGTCAGGACACTTACAATTGTCCAAAACGCCCAGAAAAGTTATCTAGAAAAAATGTTCGTATGTATGCACTGTGTGTGTGCACTGAGAGAAATTGAGACGGTCCTGATAACTATTCAATGATAATTATATTTTATTAGTCCAGGTGACTATTTTCGTAGTTACATTAATAGTAACGTAGTTAATGTAACTACGAAAGTAGTCACATTAACAATAACGTAGGTAATGTAACTACAAAAATAGTCACCTGGACTAATAAAATATAATTATCACTGATTAGTTACCAGTACCATCTTAATTTCTCTCAGTGTGTACGTATACGACTACGAAAATTCGAACGCCGATAACTCAAGATCCGTTTTGTATATCGAGCTCAAATTTGGCACACAAGTGTAGCAGCAGACCCTCTTTAAGGGGAGGGAGTCAGGTAAAAAAAATTGATTTTGGAAATTCAATATCATCCAAATCCTATTGCATATAAAAATGCCCAACGCACTATATTGTTAGTACTCGATTACAGAATTTTTTACTGTCGTCTGACATGCATATACTTTTAAATATTATCTTAAGCAAAGATCTTAGGTTTTCCATTTTGCGCATGATTCAGATCAAACTGCTAGGCAGATTGGAATGGTTGACGTCTCATTTTCTTCTTCATGAACAGACACACCGGCTAAATGGAGCAAATGTTAATAAAATGTAATATTTTTTAAGTAATATAATTATTAATAAATAAATTTGATGCTATTTTCTAAATCAGTGATTAACTTTGCTTTCAGAATGAAAAAAAAAAGTTTGCTCCATTTAGCCGGTGTATCTTTTCATGAAGAAGAAAATGAGACGTCAATGATTCCAATCTGCCTAGTAGTTTGATCTGAATCATGCGCAGAATGGAAAACCTAAGAACTTTGCTTAAGATAATATTGAAAAGCATATGCAAGTCAGACGACAGTAAAAAATCCTTTCATCGAGCACCAACAATATAGTGCATTGGGCATTTTTATATGCAATAGGATTTGGATGATATTGAATTTCCAAAATCAATTTTTTTTACCTGACTCCCTCCCCTTAACTGTAGCAATTTTCGACAAAATGTGTGCGAAAATTTCGATTTTATGACGTTTTGAATTTTTTGAAAAAAGGACGTGCGCGCTCTAGGTTTTGTAAAATTTAGTCTATTTTGCTAAATAGTTGGTTATAAGAGCAGGTGCACTCAGTGTTGTTTGGTATTGAATTTGGCTCGAATCGGTAAAGTGGTACAAATTTTATGGAATTTTGAATTTTTAAACAAATTGACATTATCGCTCTATTGTAACTTTTGCAAAACTTCAGATAGCGTAGGAATACTGTATTGAAATGAGTTTGTATGAGTGTTCCTAAAATCGCGATACCTTTAAGGAACCTGTAGGATACTCGAGAAAAAATTCAAGCGACCTTCACTGAGGGTATACTAACAAAGTTACAACTAAATCTGAGAAGTCAGGTAAAAACGTTTGTCAATAATTGCCGGAACGACCGATATATTGAAATTTAGTGTCATAGGCCACTGAAATACATATTGTTACTTACAGAAATATAAAAAAATGTTATGTCTTGTAAAAAATAATTTTGTAACCAAATTGAAACCGTGAAAAATGTGGCAGCATCAGGTGTATTTTTTTATGAGTCTTTACGGCTTATAAAAATCATGGGTTTGTGATTTTTTAAATTATGCCCCTCAGCTCCTATTATGAAATAATATTAAATCGAACATAATTTATCGGGCGCATTAATCGTAGTTGTTGGTTACATGTAGAAGTTAAGTAGACAGCATTACGCGAGCTTACAATATAAACACCAGGTATTTTCCAACATTAATGTTATAGACCACCAAGATCTGAAAGTTGATGGACTGTGGCAGTCATTTTTATGCTCGTAGAACCACACTATCTACAAAACGTGCAAGTTCTCTGGTACACAGTGTATAGTCGAGCAAAGGACTCTGTATCAGTGGAAGATGATCTAAACGGCCGCTTATCTCGTATTTACCGGTGCCGACATGAGAAGGCCGCATGGTTGAGAGATAGCGAACAACGCGGCTTCCTTGTCGAGGCCTCACTCTTTGGCTTCTACTGTAGAACGGTGAGGCTGTTGCTGCTGCTGCTGCTGCTGTTCATGCTCTACACGATGTCGTGGGCGTGTCAAAGATAAAGAGCCGAGCCTTCCTCGTTTCCTCGTTTGTTGAAAATCGAAGTTTATCGAACGCATCGTTGTTCCACAAGTCGTTGAGGGCTCCTCGAGGCACTTCACCTTATCTTTTACTCGCGGTCCCAGGGCGTGTTCTGACCATCATCGCGAGTGGTCACTCGTCGTCGTTGTTGTATTCGTAATCATCGTCGCTGTGCCGCCTTATTCTTACAGTCTATAGATTTTGTCGGAAAACGATAACTCGTGGAATCAGGGATACGCCTATTATCTTCGGTTCTTGGGGGAGGATCAACGCCTACGACTTTTTATCACAGTCGGGTGTTGAGTACATGAGATTGAAGACGTTAACTTGACTTAATTGCACTGAGAGAAAATTATGATATTAGTAACTATAAAGTGACAACTATATTCATTTATGGTTGGTACAACAATTTTTTTATACACCGAGAGAAAAGATTTCATTGATGCCAAAGAAATGGGTAGATTGATTTTTTTTCATTGATTTGAATGAAATAGTGCATTTGAATTTCAAAGAGAACATTTCATTGCCTGTAAATAAAGATTTACTTAGTGAGCATATAATAAAGAAACAGTTTCATTGTTTTAAAGAGACGTTTTCATTGGTTCAAAGAAACGTTTTCATTGATCTCTCTTTCGCACCTAACCTCACTTTTTTGTTTTCCGGTTCTGTCGAACGAACGGCTTCGAGTTTTGAGGAGTCAGAAGCTTAGCCTATTTCTGCCGTACTTTCTTACATACTCACAAAATTTGAGCTTTATCTGCCGCGTACTTCAGGAAAAAATAGGTTTCGAAATTTTGAGGTGGTAAGAAGAAGGTTTCATTGAATCAGAGACGATATCTTTGAAATCAATGAAAAAGGTTAATTGGTTTAAAGAAATGTTTCTTCGAATCAATGTCACTACTTTTCATTGAGTTTGAGATCATTCAAAGAAAAGATAGTATTGAAATTCAAGTATTTCATTTCATTGGCAAAGATTTCCGTGAATCAATTAAACTTTTTCTCTCGGTGTAGTTGACACAACTATCAAATAGTTATTATAACTAGCAAATAGTTACCATAACTATTTTCGTAGTTATCGTAACTATAAAAATAGTTGCATGTAATAAAAATGAATAGTTGTCACTTTATAATTGACTGTACTATTACGATTTCTCTGAATGTGGGTGCATACACTGAGAAAAAAAATGTAGAAATTAACTAAATCGACGTTTGCCCTCGTTCAAACGAATTACTCGTTTAGGACAACCAAATGTTTAGTGTCTTCAATAATTATTTGATTCAGTTGACTAAAATATACTTGCGGTAATCAAAATATTTGTTATACCAACTAAAAATTCATTTGAACGAGGGTGAACGCCGATTTGTTCATTCTAACATATTTTTTTCTCAGTGTAAATGAAATATAAAGAATGGCATTCGATGATACACTATTAGAAAAGAGTAGAAGTTTTAATGCGGAAACTTGTCATCTAAAATTAATGGACTTTTGCACGGAGAAAAAAAAATCATTAGAACAAAAAAAAACGTGCGCTTGCGGGCAGCGAAAAGAACATTTTTTCGATTGGACAAAATATTTGGCAATGGTAATCGAATAATGTTTGAATTGATCAGCTGTTGCTTCGATCAATTATATATTTTATTCGATCACAAGAATATTCTTTTCGCTGCTCGCAAGCGCACGTTTTGTTAGTCGTAACGATTTTTTTCCTCAGTTTGCGGTAAAATTAAAGCAAATTATTAAAATTCAAGTACTTTTATTGTCAAATTAAAGTAAATTACTGAATTTTTTGTACCATACATTAATTTTACTTTACACTTGTATATTAAAATTAATATATCAGTTTATGCATAAAAACTTCCATTACTTGTACCTTAAATTGTAAATAGTTTTATGCTACAGTGTAGATAAGAAAATTGTTCACTTAAACGCAAGGAAATGGATTCATGATTAAGCCTTTTTCTTTATTTACTTGACTCCTTCAAATGTAGGATACTCTTTCATAGTAAAAGTACAATTTTGAGATTATATCAATAATACATGAACAATTTACTTTTTTTCGAATTCAAAGAAATAATACCTTGACGTCATTCTATATTTTTTTCTTCCTCCTAGAGGAAGCTTCGTTTTCATGAAACAGTTTCTTTTTTTCGAAATTTTCATGTCAGTATGTTTAAACTTATTTGTCTAAGATATTCAGACACTCGGCGAAAATTTAGAATAATACGCCTGCCAAAAGGTACACAGTAATCATTATTTGTTCACAGTGTTTTTCTGTTAATTTGACAACTAATGTTACGTTAAGTTCCAGTTTTATAACAACAAAAAAATGTACTTGTGCAAAAATAATTTGTTAAGGACTTTCAATTACCATTTAACGAAATATTGTATATCATTCCTACATAAAATAAACTTGTGTATACAACATATTCGACATATTCACTCTTTTTTTGTCCCTTTTGATTGAACAGTTTGTATTTTATACCATTGTTTTCAGTCACTTTTAATTGTACGAAAATTATATGTAAATTCATGAAAATCACGAAATACTTTTTGTTATTTTAAAAATTTAACAAAAGAAATGCGGCAAATACAAACATTTTTTATCCAAGCAAGAACACAACTTTATTAATTACGGAAACTGGCACTGCAAGTTCACAATATTATTTTTTACTGTATAACAAGTTTAAAGAAACTCTATTACAAATATTACAAATATACTGTTGCTCCAGCGATTAATATTTGTTTTCTCATGATTTGCGCTATTTGATATATCCATGCAATATAATATAAATATCATAACTAAAATATTATTGAATCGGAAAATAATTTAATATAAAATAATTTTACTCTGACATTCAAAACCAAAAAAATTGCGTTCTTAAATTTTCGAATAATGAAATGTTTGGACACTCGTTGATTTCCAAATTGAAGAAAATATAAAATACTACACTCTATGCACGTGTACAAAAACATTGTTGTATCCATAGTAAAAGTTGCTTGTATGGGTGTGTGCGTCTCAGCTGGAGCCGAGAGTTTGCTTTCAATCTACCTGAGTGTCCTTTTTCACGGGATCGGAGGGTCGAGACTGTCTGGACTCATTGTCAGGCAGGCGCCAGCTCCCGTAACCTTCTCTCTGTTACTGGACGAGCTCCTCCCGCGCCTTCACCTCACAACGTTAGCTGCACCCTCGTCTCGTCTCTCAGCCCTAGGATTCGACTTCCTTCTTGCCACAATCGAGGGGTTGTAAGTCTCTGACGCGACGTTTTTGCCTCTCCTTGAGCCTCGAATCCTTCCGCCGAATAACTGTGACTCGGTGGAAAAAAAAACGAAGCGAGGAAAAACAAAAAAAAATGCCAACTTTCCCGAACCTGAAATTTTATTGATATTATCGACGATCAAAATTTCACGCAGACCATAAGAATAGAATGAGGACAATTTGGGCGTGATGCTCGCCCACGAGGATTTAGTTACGCAGCAGGGTGCAACGAGGTAAACGAGAGCAGATTCTCTTCTTCACTGCTGACCCATAGGATGCTCAAAATGACCCAATTTCGGATAAGACCACGGTATATTTACGGCCACTCTCCGGGGGGGCAGTGGGTCGGTTCACGTAGGTTGTCTTGTCTCATCGGTCCGCGAGATCCAGGTTTCTGGATCACCTCGATCTCCGGTTTCCGCACTTGCAACTGCGTACCTGTGAAATCTCGTGAAACACTTGGCTAATCATCAAAAATTTCTACAGCTGTTCCTGAAGAAGCTTCGTTAAAGCTGACGTAAGATGCAACGAAATTGGGACAAAAGAGACTTAAAATAATCCAATCCTGATTACGTCGAAATGCCCCAATTTTGCGTTAATTCCAATCGAATCTAAAGACAAAATATAATCGACTCCAGGAAAATCAAGAGCCTGATTAACGATACGAAGAAACATTTCGTATCTACATTGAGGACTTTTCGTTCCATAGATAAGATCGTTTAAGTCGATGGAAGTGGAGCGAAATTCACCTGTTCTCGCAAAGTAGAGCGAAAGCACCTTCTTTCGCGTCATATTAGACCTTCGATATCCGTCCTAAGCGTTTCCTGATATTTCCTCTAGTTCCACCTTGTTTAGTCTCGCAACCGTGCGGACGATACGGCTTAACCTGGATTATACCATGTTGAAGAGCAAGGTGCTTGCCGTTCGTCTTTCTGCGTCTTTGCCTACTTTGCGACACAGCGGTTTTTCTCTGTCTTTCCCGTAACGAGACAATTTTTCAGGTACAAGGATTTCTCACTTCTGATGCTCCAAAATGTCGCAATGTCTTACGTGTCCGGGTTTCATTGTTCTGAACGCTGCGGGCTAGCAAAGCAGCGACCGACGGAGGAGTGAGGAAGATCCACGATGGGGAAAGCTGCCAGCAACCCCCTGCCCAGCGGGTTCTACTGGCAGTGTACAAGATCCTTGCGGCAGGTCCCCAGAACTTGGATTTCTCGCGTTGGCCTATTCGCCCTGAGAGCTACCACTATAACGTAATCCTCGTCGTCGCGCGAGCGCCGGCACGAGAGGTTTTATGGTCTCCCCTTCTCTCTCTCCTCTTCCTACTCGTACTCTGATTTATGGACGGTGAAACACCGTAAAATGCAGTAAAAAGTCCGAGCGAAAAAGGTGTGTCCCGGGTACGCGCGACGAGGGCGCGAGGTGGAAAGCCAGCAGCCTCTCATCCTCCCTTCTACCATTCTTGATTATATGGCATTCGGCTTTCCTACGAGTTCGACGTGGCTTGTATCCTCTTTCTCTATTTCTTTCGTTGCTTCTTCTGTCTTCTATCCTATTTCTCATTGATTTATTGTCAGGTGTCGCTTACACGATAACCAGCCATTTTAACAAATCATAGTACCGATTTGAGAGTTGTTTATTTTCAACATTTTTTTTGCTGATGTACTTTTGTAGATGCACAGTAAATTAAATCGATTATTTTTTCCATCGGAATTTCGGCCAATAGAAACGACGCATTTGGCCTCATGTGGGGGAACCTAGTCGATTTTATTTCGGACATTTGCTTCCTCATAGAGGAAACTTTGTTTTCATGAAAAAATTTTTTTCGCGATTTTCATGTCAGTACACTCGGAATGGGCCAAAACGTCGAGAAAAGTGATTTGGAAAAAATGTCCGTAAGGTAAACGTCCCAATAGCCGGCCATCTTAGAGAACAGGAAACTGTAAAGTTATATTTTTTATACTAAAATGACCTTTCTATAATTGTAACCATAACTAATGCAAAGCTTAGCTTTTCTACTTTTCGAAAAGCATCCATTAGTTCATGTCAGGGGTATAGATTTTTGTTAAAGTTAGGAAACAATTGAGAAAGTCGATGGACTAGAACCCGACCACCGATTTCGGGTAATGTCTAAATACCCGACCAAGCATGCCCCTATACGCAACCACCCGCCGTTACGAGGGTATGCGATTCGTTGAAACTTCATTTTATTTCTTAAATTACACGCAACGTTTGGGATAATTTATGATAAATAATAACTAATAAAAAGGCTCACCGTGACGTGCAACCGGTATCAACTTGCCATAGAGGTTATGTTCGCTGAGTTTGTGTTGGCCGGGAATAGGCCGCGGTTGGATATCGGTACAGCATACTGCGGATGCGCCCCAATAGCCAACCATGGAAATTGACGACTTAGCAGTGGTTTTTCGCAAATTTTAATGGAAGATTTATAAAATCTATTTATTCGCGAATACCACAAGCCACAAATTATTGTGGAAATCGTGAAAATAACAGCGTCATAAGCTTAACAACGTTACGCCAATTCTTAACGAACTGGCTAAAAGATATGCGCCGATCCTCTGAGCGGCGTCTGCAGTGCACAATATCTTTAAAAAACGTCAACAAAAAAATTAATGACTATTTTTATTATTGGCCTATGCAGACATAAAGAATTGCAAAAATGACAGCACTAGTTATTTATTTATTTCATATTCATAATTTCTTAATTTTAGTCAATATTTGTGTCAGTGGTTGGAGACTGGTACATGGTTGGGTACCGGGGCGTTTACCTTATGTGTGTGTGTGTGTGTGTGTGTGTGTGTGTGTATGTTACACGATCGAAAAATGTAAACCTTTATAACTCGGGAATGCTTTGAGATATCAAGCTGAAATTTGGACCATAGATAGAGGGATCAAGCCTCATCGTTCATGCAGATTTTTGTTAAAATCCACTTCATCGTTAAATTATTACGCATTTTTTAATTTTTTGAAAAATGTCTGTTTACGCGATAACTCTTTCAATTTTCGAGATATTGATCTTAAAATTGGTATGAATGTCAGCTTTCATACGCCGGTAATCGCTATTGAATTTGGTTAAGATCGGTTGAACCGTTCAAATTTTATGATGTTTTGAATTTTTCAAAAAATTGACATTATCGCTCTGTTGTAACTTTTGCAAAACTTAAGATAGCGAGCTCAAATTTTGTATATAAATGAATCAATATTCAGCCATTATATATGTATAATTTAGTCACCAACGGTATGAAATTTTTGATTTTATGGAATGCTGAATTATTTTTAAAAATATACATTATCACATTCACTGTCGAAAACGCTCTAATAATCACGAAATAACGTAATAACGAAATAGAAAAAGCGAATCCACAACATGTATATTTATCTAATTAAAACAAGGATGCAAAGTAGAACCTTGCACATTGCTTCCTCATTATTTTTCGCGTTTTACAAAGCTTTCTCTATGAGGAAGCCAAAAATTTAATAAAACGCGAAAAATAATGAGGAAGCAATGTGCAAGGTTCTACTTTGCATCCTTGTTTTTGGATATTTCCTAACAAGTTGCTAAGCAATAAAAACAATTTCTGAACAACTTTTAACCTCAGAATTCTTCCAATGGAAAAAATAATCCGACAAATACCCCTCGAGCTTCAAAATTAATCGTGTATTTCCCTCAAACTTCCCTGCATACAAACAATCGTGTTAAGTTTTGCAGAAAATTCACTCACGCAAGCGCTCGGGATTTTTTAACCGGCAAAACTTGACACTCTTGTTTGTATGCAACGAAGTTATCCGGAAATACCCGATAATTTTGAAGTTCTTGGGGTATTACTACTGATTATTTTTTTGGTTGTACTTTTCAAGTGGAGATATGTATATATAATATGTAATAAAGTATGTGTTATTTAGTGTAGAATTTCCGTCGTAAGTTCAAAATTTGATCCTTCGAGGGCGTTGTGCGAATTGCTGTGCAATATATATTCACCATTGGTTGTATAACTAGCAAAATAATGTATGCACTTACTATTTCTAGCCTTCAAATAATGTAGTTGCTTCTACGCGCACCAAATATGGGCACTATTCGAATACATTTCATAGTTTAATTAAAATGTGGCATTATTGATAACCAGTAAAAGATTATTTTTATGATGATTAATTATTAATAATCAGTGACTTATTTGACTTTAATTGTCACTATAAAAATTATTATTTTTAATTAGCACTCTCTGGAATAAAGTAGCAGAAGTAGACCTCATTTTTACAGCACATCTTATTTTTCGATTCTTATAAATGCAATTCTTATAAATTTGCGGATCCGCGATTAATTTCAAGACGTGGAGGAAGAGAGTGTTTTACAAAAATGTCGTTTTTTAAGTTTCAGTTTCAAGTTTATTATTAACAAAATATGTATAAAGTTCTATAATTTCTCTAAAAAATCAATCAATATAATATATATGATCCTTCAATATGAAAATTTAATAATTAATCTCAATTGTATAAGCGAAAAAAAGTGCTGTAACGCTGGTAACCAAGAAAGTTTACGTTTCAGTTCTTATTCTATTTTTTTAATATTTTTCTTCGCCTATTTCGCGCACTTGTCAATTTCTAAAAATTGCTCTAAAAATTGTGTTTAAAAACCTTCGAATACACGTATCTTCTTGGATATAAGTCGTATCGTAAAAAATCTTACATAAAAGTTTTTCATTTTGAAGTATACTTTTATGTAATTTTTTAATTTTTTTATTCTGTTACTCCTTCGAAGCATTGATTTTTAATTAATAAATATATAAATCGATTTTTCAAAAACTTGGACTTTTTAAAAAAAATTCTGAAAAAATTTCTGAAACACTACTCATAAAGATGAACATTTTAAGCACAGACGGGAAGTGAGACAATCATTTTTTTTTTGTTTTTTAAGAGAGTTTGAAAAATTAGAAGAAATTAAAACTCTCATAAAAGAACATAAACAAATTGTCCCACTCCCAATTTTTTGTCCTAAAGTGAAAAATTTTTTTCCGAAATTTTATGAGAGTTGTCATTTTTTATTTATCTTTTAAACTCATAAAAATTCGAAAAAAAATATTGTCCCACTTCCGGTCTAGGCTTAAAATGTTCGTCTAAAAAAATACAAAATTTCCAAGTTTTTGAAAAATCGATTTTTATGTATTTTAATTACAAATCAATGTTTCGGAGGAGTTAAAAAATTTTTAAAACAAATTTGCACAAAATTATACTTCAAAATGAAAATCTGTTATATACGTTTTTTTACGATACGACTTATAACCAAAAAGATATGTGATTCGAAATTTTTTTAAACGCAATTTTTAGAAATTGACAAGTACGCGAAATATGCGATGAAAAATTTGATAAAAAATGGAGCATGCTCCATAAATTGGGGCGAATGACTAAAAAAATAATCAACTATATCTATATATATCTAACTTGTGATAAAAGCTGGTCCGATCGGTGTA
Source organism: Ephialtes manifestator (assembly GCA_963970395.1). Classification (NCBI taxonomy): domain Eukaryota; kingdom Metazoa; phylum Arthropoda; class Insecta; order Hymenoptera; family Ichneumonidae; genus Ephialtes; species Ephialtes manifestator. The sequence goes on along the minus strand of OZ019975.1, from coordinate 25,919,250 downwards.
TAGTGACTCGTATATCGAAAATGCGAGATATTTTACGCACTGATTTTTTGAAGAGGGATATCATTTAAATGATCAATTCAAGTCCGTGTAATATGTATATTCAAAGCATGAAAATACAGCACAGGCGTTATAAATCAGAATTACAGGGTAGAGGATCCTGTGGATATTGCACCCCGGCCTCCTCGGTTTCAGTGTTCACAGTATTCTCAATAGCCTCGCTGTACAACCCTCGTTTTTCCTCCGACCGCTGAGTTTCTTTCGAGTGCCGTATTTTCATGATCGACTCACCCATCTCCGTCTCACTCTCTCGTGGGCTATCGATTTCAAAGCTCGTAAATAATGATTCCGTCCCGGGTGGACCCGTGCCCGTGCGCTCCCGAGTCCCTCGTCGCGTCGTGGCTTTATGACCGCGCTCGGTGTATAGTTCAGCCTCCGACACAACGGGGAACGGCGTGTTACCTTTCTTTTTTTTTTCTCTCTTTTTCGTCCACTTCGCTCGCTATGCAACACGAGCATACGCAATGCATCTAGAGCGATCTTCACGGCGTGCAAAGTATTCTTTCTATCTTTTCTTGGCAACGGTATCGCTTCTGCGGTTGCCCTGCAGGTCGACAAGAACCCACAAAAATTACGAATTTACAGGCTTCCCCAAAGCACAACGATAGAAAGCCAAAAAAAGTATGTGCACTAAGGCTGTTAAAAAAACATAATTTTCTTATAATCGGTTGCTCCTGAAATGCTGTATTGATTATCACAAGAAAAATGTTTTTGCGAAAGCTGGGAGTTGTGCGATGATATTAAGTACTGCCGCATCAAGGCCAAAATTCATGAAAAGCGGCGATTTTTAGAATTTTTTTTTTTGATGTGGTGAAGCGCTCATGGATATTGTGGTTCCTTTCGATAGACTATGAAATTGTGTAAAGGCAGAAACATGTTCGATAATGTTTAGTACTGCCGCATCGATATTGAAGTTAACAAAAACAAAAAATTAAATCCTTTAAAACATTGAAATATTCGTCTGCTCGTCGACTATTTCGTGCGATTTCAAATGAAAAAATGGCTCTTGAGACGGGAGTCATGTATGATCATAATCATGATGATGATAAGCGATTTTCGAATTTTGGGAAACTGCGATATCAATGCGGCAGTACTAAATTTGATCATCCAGGACTCCCGTTTCATGAGCCATTTTGCCATTTGAAAACGCGCGAAATAGTCGATGAGCAGATGATTATTTCAATGTTTTATATGATTCCATTTTTTATTTTGTTAACTTCAATGTCGATGCGGCAGTACTAAATATTATCGAACATGTTTCTGCCTTTACACAATTTCATAGTCTAACGAAAGCAACTACAATCTCCATGAGCGCTTCACCACATCAAAAAAAAAAATTCTAAAAATCGCCGTTTTTAATGAATTTTGGCCTTGATGCGGCAGTACTTAATATAATCGCACAACGCCCAGCTTTCGCGAAAACATTTTTTTTGTGATAGTCAATAGAGCATTTCAGGAGCAACCGATTATAAAGAAATTATGTTTTTTTGAACAGCCCTAATGTGCACTTGTTTTTCGCGTGTCTGTTTTTTTATGGAATTATAAGGATCATAACGCGTTACTTTTTTTTCTCTTTATTTCTTTTACTTTGCTCGCTATGCAACATAAGCATACACGCACTGTCCCCACACGGAGAGAAATTTCTGTGTCGTGACAACATAAAACAGTGACAACAAAAATCGTTACATTAGGCTGGCAAATCAGTTTTGCTATGCTGATAAATCTTTTGTTCGGCTGACAAATCTTTTTGCGGGGCTGACCAATTTTTTTGTTAGCCTAACAAAACGATTTTTGTTGGCACCGTTTTATGTTGTCACGACACAGAAATTTCTCTCCGTGCAGCGAACATCATGGCGTACAAAGTATTCTTCTATTTTTTCTTAGCAACGGTATCACTTCTGCGGTTGCCCTGCAATTTGACAAGAACCCACAAAAATTAGGAATTTCCAGGCTTCCCCAAAGCACAATGATAGAAAGCTGAAAAAAGTATGTGTACTTGTTTTTTGCGCGTTTGTTTTTTATGGAATTATGAGGATCATAACGCGTTACTTTTTTCTCTCTCTATTTCTTTTACTTTGCTCGCTATGCAACATAAGCATACACGCTCTGTCCCCACACGGAGAGAAATTTCTGTGTCGTGACAAAATGAAACAGTGACAACAAAAATCGTTACATTAGGCTGGCAAATCAGTTTTGCTATGCTGATAAATCTTTTGTTCGGCTGACAAATCTTTTTGCGGGGCTGACCAATTTTTTTGTTAGCCTAACAAAAGGATTTTTGTTGTCACCGTTTTATGTTGTCACGACACAGAAATTTCTCTCCGTGCAGCGAACATCACGACGTACAAAGTATTCTTCTATTTTTTTTTAGCAACGGTATCACTTCTGCGGTTGCTCTGCAATTTGACAAGAACCCACAAAAATTACGAATTTCCAGGCTTCCCCAAAGCACAATGATAGAAAGCCGAAAAAAGTATGTGCACTTGTTTTTCGCGCGTCTGTTTTTTATGGAATTATGAGGATCATAACGCGTTACTTTTTTTCTCTCTATTTCTTTCACTTTGCACGCTGTGCAACGTAAACATACACGCACTGTCCCCAGCGAACATCACGGCGTACAAAGTATTCTTCTATCTTGTCTTGGCAACGGTGTCGCTTCTGTGGTAAACCAGGGTGACAATAACCCACAGAAATTGAGAATTTCAAAGCTTGTCTAAAGTAGAAGAAATAGAAAGCATAAGCAGTTGTTTTTCGTAAGTCTAACGTTTATTGAGTCGTGCACTGTGAAAAAAAAATTTGATTGCATGGCACAAATTTGTCGTTTGGTTCGATAAAAAATTTAGTTGATTCAACAATTATGCACGTCAGTCGACCAAAATATGCTTTGCACAGGCACATTTTTTAATTGTCCTAACGAAATATTGGTTTCAATGTATTTGACCTCCAGCGTTAGGCATCTAACCAAATCTCTTTTTTAGCACTACTTTGCTGGCAACCCACATAGAAAAATATATATGTAACATATACGTTAAATATATGGCGCCAAAAAGTTCTATATGCTGCATATATTCTGCATATATGTGTGCAAAAATATATTCAAAATATATGGGATATATGTATGGAATATATGTAAAATATATTTCATATACGTTTAGCGCCAAAAAGTCCTATACGTCGAATATATCGTGCATATATTTCTATTTCCATGTGGGAATGCACTGGTAATATGCACAATGTAAGTAATATGACAATGCATATATGCATTGCGCCTCGGGATCGATAAGTACCCACGAAAATGACTAATTTACAAGCTTCTACAAAGCACAATGACAAAAAGATGAAAAAAAAACACTTGTTTTACGTGAGTTTAAATTTTATGAAATTGTGATCAACGCATCACGGTAGATTTTTCTCTCTCTTTTTCTTCCACTTCATTTACTATGCAACGTAAGCATACACGCACTGCACCTAGCGCACATCCCGGCCTACAAAGTATTCTTCTATCTTTTCTTGGCAACGGTATAGCTTCTGTGGTAAATCTGCAGGTCGACAAGAACCCACAAAAAAGCACACGCATTTGTTTTTCGTAAATCTAATCTTTACGGAATCGTAAGGAATGCAACACGCTGTTGTTTCTCTCTATTCCTTTCACTTTGCTAGCTTACGCTGAAAAAAAATTTGATTGATTCAATAAATCCATCGTTTGCGGTCTGCGAAAAACAAGCGTTATCAACTTAATTTGAATTCCAATTCCTCCAATTCCATACGAGATCGAAACAATAACTCTAAAATAAGCAAAATACTATTTTATTATTTCAATGTTAAACGGCATTGAATGAATAAGAACTAGAGTTAATTTAAAACTACTTCTCTTTGACAGCTCGCAATAGAATTTTTCTCACCTCCGGGCCGAAAGCGACAACTTTCGTTGCGCTGCGCGGAACGAAGTTCCCGGTTTTCGGCTCCGTCGATGAGAAAAATCGTATACACTCCTCGGGCAGTAAATAAGAAAGCCTCAGATCACATGTTAGTCGACCTCGGCTTCGCCTCGGCCGACAATTACATGTGATCTGAGACATTTCTTACTTTACTGCCCTAGTAGTAGTAAAATTATGGTATTTAGTAACTATAAAGTGACAACTATTCATTTTCAGTTCCTACGATAAATTTTTTAATAGTTGCCACAACTATCAAATAATTACTAAAACTACCAAATAGTTACCATAACTATTTTCATGATTACCATAACTATGAAAACAGTTGCATGGACTAAAAATTAATAGTTGTCACTTTATAGTTGACTGTATTACTACAATTTCTCTGAGCGTGTGCCTAACGATCGACAAGGACCACAAGAACCCCCAAAAAATATGAATTTACAAGTTTCTCTAAAGCACAACGATAAAAAGTAAAAAAGACATGCGCAAGGAATGCAACGCGGTTTTTTTCGGTCTTTTACTTCTACTTCCGCCTAGCGATGTCCATTACGTACAAAGTATTCTTCACTCTTCTCTTGATAACGGTGTCGCTCTGCAATGGATTTGCAGCTTGGCAAGAACCCACCAAAATGATGAATTTACAAGCTTCTCCAAAGTACAATGATAGAAAACGTTAAAATAAGCATAAGCACTTGTTTTTCACGAGTCTAATCTTTATGGAATTTCGAGGAATGCAACGCAGCTGTGTTACACAACTTCCGAAATTCCGAAAGAATATAATGATCGTGAAACGAGCACGTGCGAGGTCGAAGAAGGAAACGCCGCGAAACGTGAAAGAATCCCGTGGGAAAGGTCCGGTCTTGGGCCATTTCTCTCGTGGAATGAGGACCAAGCAATGAGCGTCAAACAACTGGCAGTGATGTTCACAGAAGAGTTGAGCTTTTACTCTACCTGCAAATCTTCAACTGTATAAATGATACAATCACGGTGATTCTGCAGTTTTTTAAATGTGAAGTAGTACAATGAAAACTGGCTTGCTTTTCATGCGACAAAATTCAAGATGATAAAAATGGGTCGTTAAGAGAATAAACTTTTAAGGAACTCCTGTCGAAACTACATATTTGGATTTTCACAATACAAAATTTAATCGTTTAGTTTTTGAGAAAATCTGAATGAAATTTAAAAAATTTCAAGATCAGTCATCGACTAAACTGCCAAGAAATTTTATATAAAAATACAAAGTGATACATTGCGTATAGTTTTATGTAGAAAAGGAAGCGTATGTTGACGTCGGCTGAAAGATTATCGTAATAATTGCAAATTCCATCAAACCAATTTGTCCGACCCATCACGAAGTGTTATTTGTACCAATAAAAATAACCATAAATAGAAGTTAAATGAGCGGATATATTCAAACTATTTCTATAAATAAGCTAATTTCGTATAAAAAAGGCAACTATATAAATATATATATATTCTTCGTATAAATAAGTGCATTAGTTTAATGTTAAATCTAGTTAGTTTTTATCAATCAACTGAATTTTTATGTCAGATAGTCGGTTGACAGCATCCGTGTTAATTGCGGTACACATCAAATTTATTATTGCAGCTACCTTTGATTGATTGCCTCAACTATTCTCACTTAGTTGCCATCACCAATTAGTCCGTTACTAATGATTTGGTTGGTTTATCAATCGACTTAGTATATCCAAAGAAATGGCTCTGATTAGTTTATTTGAATCAGAAAAAATGTATTTAATCAAACAGATGTTGTATTGTACACAAATAAAATTTATTATAAAAAATCCTTTTTACTCAATTTCATTGAACTCTACACTCAGAGAAATCGTAATAGTACAGTCAACTATAAAGTGGCAACTATTCATTTTTATTACATGCAACTATTTTTATAGTTACGATAACTACGAAAATAGTTATGGTAACTATGTGATAGTTTTGTCAACTATAAAAAAATTGTTGTACCAACCATAAATGAATAGTTGTCACATTATAGTTACTAATACCATAATTTTCTCTTAGTGTATTTGATCAATATAAAATCGAAATAAAAACCTATTAGCCTGGAGTTTGAAAAAATAAACATTTAATTTTTTCGGTTAAAGTCATTTGAAACGAATAAATCAATCAAAATAAAATCATAATAAATTCCTGTTAGCCTGTAATTTGAAAAAATAAACTTTGACATTTTTTCGGATAAAGCCATTTGAAACGAATTCGGTGCAATTATGTTAGTATAAAGCGCTCCAACCTCCTTGAATGGGAAAAAGCACTAAATGCACGAGAACCTTCTTGATAAGTCGGAAATCATGCCCTCCGAGGATAGATGAACACGTAGAGCTCTGAGGTTCCTCATATCCACTTCTACGAGCATGAACCTACTACACCGTTAGTAAAGATGGCGATAGGGCAGATCACCGTAGCAGCGAGCCCTTCTCGATTCTCTTCGGGAACTATAGAATAGTGAGAGGGTCAAAGTGGCTTGATGGATATGCACGTGACGAGTAGAGTACAGCTCAAGTCCCCGTGCATCTTCCGTCGCGCCGAACAACAAGTCCTCAAGCACCCGATACATGTAAAGAGTCTTTCGCATTGCCACATCAACGACTTTCAGCGTTTTCTCATTGTCGAGTCACGAAGATCGAGAGTACAGCGGAGAAGTTGCTGCTGCTGCTCCTGCAGCTGATGATGATGCACCTAGAAAAAAAATCTTGTTAACGGGACTAGAATCTACGCATCGGAAATAAAATTTCTTATTTCGATGCCGAGCTACTAGACTTTTATTCACCTCAAATAAATGTTTTTATTTGTAATTAATATACTTATTGAATAGTAAATATATTCAAATCTAAGAAATATTTATTTGGGTCGGCAGTTATATAAATGGTGATTAAAAAAAGGATGCAAAGTAGAACCTTGCACATTGCTTCCGCATTATTTATCGCGTTTTACAAAGCTACCTCTATGAGGATGTATGTTACTCAATTTTTGGCTTCCTCATAGAGGAATCTTTGTAAAACGCGAAAAATAATGAAGAAGCAATGTGCAAGGTTCTACTTTGCATCCTCGTTTTAATTAGATAAATATACATGTTGTGGATTCGCTTTTTCTATTTCGTTATTACGTTATTTCGTGATTAATTAGAGCGTTTCCGAAAGTGAATGTGATAATGTATATTTTAAAAAATAATTCAACATTCCATAAAATCAAAAATTTTATACCGTTAGTCACTAAATTATACATATATAATGGCTGAATATTGTTTCATTTATATACTAAATTTGAGCTCGCTATCTTAAGTTTTGCAAAAGTTACAATAGAGCGATAATGTCAATTTTTTGAAAAATTCAAAACATCATAAAATTTGAACGGTTCAACCGATCTTAACCAAATTCAATAGCGATCACCGGCGTACGAAAGCTCACATTCATACCAATTTTAAGATCAATATCTCGAAAATTGAAAGAGTTATCGCGTAAACAGACATTTTTCAAAAAATTTAGGAACGCGTAATAATTTAACGATGAAGTGGATTTTAACAAAAATCTGTATGAACGATCTGCAGCTGATGATGATGCACCTAGAAAAAAAATCTTGTTAACGGGACTAGAATCTACGCATCGGAAATAAAATTTCTTATTTCGATGCCGACCTACTAGACTTCTATTCACATCAAATAAATTGTTTTATTTGTAATTAATGTACTTTTTGAATAGTAAATATTCTCAAATCTAAGAAATATTTATTTGGGTCGGTAGTTATATAAATGGTGATTAAAAAAAGGATGCAAAGTAGAACCTTGCACATTGCTTCCGCATTATTTATCGCGTTTTACAAAGCTACCTCTATGAGGATGTATGTTACTCAATTTTTGGCTTCCTCATAAAGGAATCTTTGTAAAACGCAAAAAATAATGAGGAAGCAATGTGCAAGGTTCTACTTTGCATCCTTGTTTTAATTAGATAAATATACATGTTGTGGATTCGCTTTTTCTATTTCGTTATTACGTTATCTCGTGATTATTAGAGCGTTTCCGAAAGTGAATGTGATAATGTATATTTTTAAAAATAATTCAACATTCCACAAAATGAAAAATGTCATACCGTTCGTCACTAAATTATACATATATAATGGCTGAATATTGTTTCATTTATATACAAAATTTGAGCTCGCTATCTTAAGTTTTGCAAAAGTTACAATAGAGCGATAATTACAATTTTTTGAAAAATTCAAAACATCATAAAATTTTAACGGTTCAACCGATCTTAACCAAATTCAATAGCGATCACCGGCGTATGAAAGCTCACATTCATACCAATTTTAAGATCAATATCTCGAAAATTGAAAGAGTTATCGCGTAAACAGACATTTTTCAAAAAATTAAAAAACGCGTAATAATTTAACGATGAAGTGGATTTTAACAAAAATCTGTATGAACGATGAGGCTTGATCCTTCTATCTATGGTTCAAATTTCAGCTTGATATCTCAAGGCATTCCCGAGTTATAAAGGTTTATATTTTTCGATCGTGTAACATACACACATACACACACACACACACACATACAGACATTTTTTCTAAATAACTTTTCTCGACGTTTTGGCCCATTCTGAGTGTACTAACATGAAAAACTCGAAAAAAATTTTTTTTCATGAAAACAAAACTTCCTCTATGAGGAAGCAAAAAAAAAATTATTGGGATATTCCTCACTATCCCTTAGAAGCTCAAAAACTACCTCCCACTTAGCAGTTGGCGCGCAAACCAGTACGCGGCAAAGCGGTCACCCATCCAAGTTATGACCGCAAATAATGCTGCTTAACTCTGGGGACCGTCGAAGCCACACTCCGACCGAGCGTCCACTGTTGCCGATTTAAAGAATATATAATATTTATATAAATATACGACAAGAATTAAATCAAATCTATAAATGTTGCATGTTGATAATAATAAACTCCAATGATGAAAGGAAATAAATATATATTGGATTATAAGATAGTTCTCATTAATTTTATTTAAAAATATCTATTACATATATTTGGTCGTTTTAACTAGATCTTTTTTTCGGATTAAGAAAGTATTTAGTAGCAATAAATAAAATACTTTTTATTGCTATTGAAAATTCATTCAAATAAATAAATATGTTAGAAATAAAAAAAAACTCAAAAATTGAATGAAATACATATTTGCTGGAGGGAAAGTAAATTTTCGTTGATTGAAATAATTAAATGTTGAATAGATAATTTTAGTTAATATTACCAAATCTTCTTTCTGTCATTCTTTCTGACATTCTGTCATTTGTTAAAAATGAGCTTATTCTCCGTCCTTGTTGCGCACACGAAATCTGGTTATTTTTTTAGCGAAATCGGGAGAAAAATATAGTACGTTACATGGAAGGGGTGAAAAGCTGCACTTCCCTCCCTTGTAACTTAATGTACTATTTCAGTATCCGCTGCACAATGAAAATTGATTCAAATAAATAAATATGTTGGAAATTTAAAAAAACTGAAAAATCGAATGAAATACATATTTGTTCCAGGGAAAGTAAATTTCCGTTGATTGAAATAATAAAATGTTGAATAGATAATTGTAGTTAATATTATTAAATCTTTATTCTGGGTGTGATGACGTGGTTACGATGTATACTCGATGCAATCCATCGCATGATTATTCAGTTATATAGACGTTGAGAAATTATGATTTCTAAACAATAATCAATAATTACGATTGCTAAATCCTCTTTGATATCGGTGATTTGATCGCTGCAACATTTTTACGACAATCGAATGGTCAGGGACTGACGTATCGGTTGTATTATATTGTACTGAATAGTTCATTCATCCCGCGAAGAGCGGCAGCTCCGCAGTCACGCATGTGTATACACAACAGAGCAATACGTTGTGCGATGCGCGAGAAACGCGCTGCATGGATTTGCACCTGACGAGCATTGTAATCGATCAGATATAATCGAAGCTTGCGCAATCTCGCGCGGCAAATCTCGCTCTCGCATCCGGCGACGGGTACACGCATATATGAGGTATTCCCTGTCAGTTCAGCCACTTTTTCTACCCGTTTATAAATTTTCTATAAATAGATAGATTTTGTTACTTCTTAAGGGTAGTTTGTATAATATTTTGGGTTTTTTTTCACACGATATTTGGGAATTTTTTTTTTATATATATAGTTGGTGTACAACAGTCGTCTTCGATGAAGTTTCAAATGTATCTTTTTGTATGTGAGGTAAATTAATTTCTTAAGCAAAATAATAAAATGTATTAAATTTTTTTCTGCATGGACATTTTTTATCGAGCTTAACATGATAAAAAAATGTATAGCGATATGTATGTATAGAATTCAGGAAATATCTAATCGTGTAATAATGTGGACGTCGAATCTTTTTAAGCAGATGAAAATATTCGCAATATATATTTTTATCCAAAATTGGACAATATCGTCATTGAATCAATTTTTTGTCATTTTTGATATTCGGTCACGTTGTTCATTTGTCTAGGTACTCGACACACTTCCGTCTAAAATCCGTAAAATCTTCAGTAAAATACCAGATGCCCGTTTCGGCGAAAACAACATTAATGAAAGGCAATATATAAAGGTATATTTTTGAAAATTTCACTCGTAAACAACATTATGTAAAAAATGACAGATAGTGAAATTCTATTAAGGAAAATACCTACATTTTTATTTATAAAAAAAAACACATACACGTAAAAATAAAAAATGAGAATCTTAAAAAAGATTCATTTTTCCATTTTCATTGTGAAAAAAACTCTGTGTTCACATTCACAACAAAAGATAAAGTTCAAATAGCATAAAATGTTCAACACTTAATTTTTCCCCGCGTAAAAATAATTATTCTCTTAATGTCAAATTGTGATCATAAATTGACATATCTCAAAAATTGCATTTTTTGAGACGCGTTATAATGAAAAATCTTAGAAAACTTCAAAGCGATTTTGAGATCGATTTCATACCAAGTTTTTTTTTACTAATTTGAGCGCAATTATTGCGCTGAAATTCAATTGTATATTTGATAGATCAAAATCAATTGTACATATCACCGTTACTGATATCAAATTGTAATTTTATATTTAATATGTTTTTTAGTTGATACGTAATATGTAATTAAAAATTGCTTTGAAATTTTCTAAGATGTTTCGTCTTAACGCATCTGAAAAATGGCACTTTTTGGCATAGGTCGATTTGTGATTTCAATTTGTCATAATAATTTTTATGCCGGTCACTTTGCATTTATTTTTTAGTATTTTCTCTTGACCAAACTGATAGAGAATGCCTGATTTACACATATATATGAGGCATTCCATATGAAGCGGGCCACCCTGATTTTCAACGTTCGTAGAGTGGGTTCATAATTTTTTTCCAGAGTATTTAGAGTTCCCCGAATACATACGAGTTATTTCAGATTTTTGATCCTCATAGTTTTTCCACAATAAAATACGCTTTTCTTATTTTTATTTTTTTTCCTTTCGCTGCCGATTTAAAACTATTTATGACACAATAAAATTGTTCCGGGATAAAATGTAGGGTTTCGCGTATACTTTTTGATAAAAATGTTTCCAAATTAGCCTAGATACATTTTCAATCACTTTTTGGCAATCATTTTTTTCGTTGGGAAGGACCATTTTGATTTTACTCAAAATTTGACAGAATTTCCGTTATTATGTCCACTAACTATACCAAAATTTGCGCGATGATCAATTCATACCTTCATAATGTGAAAATGTGAATTGTGTATGATTCAGCAAATAACCGAGCCGTACATAGTGAAGATATCAATTTGCCATCGTCTTGATTTTTTCGTCGTTTTTTAACATTATGACGGAAATTCTATGAAATTTTGAGTAAAACAAAAATGGTCCCTCTCAACGAAAAAAATGATATGGCATTATTTTGCCAAAAAATGCTTGAAAATGTATCTAGGTTAATTTGGAAAAATTTTCATCAAAAAGTATACACGAAAACCTACATTTTATCCCGCAACAATTTTGTTGTGTCATAGACAGTTTTAAATCGGCAGCGAAAGGAAAAAATAAAATAAAAATAAGAAAAGCGTATTTTATTGTGGGAAAACTATGGGGATCAAAATTTTTTAATAAATCATATGTATTCGGGGAACTCTAAATACTTTGGAAAAAAATTATCAACCCACTTTACGAACATTGAAAAACAGGGTGGCCCGCTTCATATGGAATGTTTCATATGAGGCATTCTCTGTCAGTTCAGCCACTTTTTTTTTTCGACCCTCTCAGATCTATCCCATAATTAGCCACATTTTAGTACCACTTAAAAGCCCTCTTTGTGAATTTTTTCAGATTTATTAATCCATCCAATTAGGAAATGTATATTTTTTTTGTTATTCATATAATTTCGATGGAGTAAATCTGACAAAAAAATCACACATACAAAAAAATGTTGTTTTTCAATTAACTTTGCATTGCAATATGTCTTATATTTTTATTCGTGTTGCAAAAGCTATTTACAGCAAAAAAAAATGTTACACAATTTTTTTTATTCATTCGGACACCTTCGATATCATTGCCAATTTTATTCAAGTTACAGGGTTATGTCAAAAGCATACCAAAAAATTGGCATAGTGGGCATCGACTATTTCAAGGAGGAAAAAAATATTTTCCAAAATTTTCGATCCAATAAATGGCTATAAGCACGAATAACTGTATGTAAACCCTGAAGGCCGTGTCGTCGTTACGCGTCAAGTAGCTCAGTGGATCGATTATTTGAAGGAATAACAAAAAATAAGTGAAATAAAAAAATATAAAAATAAAAAAACAATTAAATAAATTTAATTAATTTTCATTCTTTTTTGAATCCTTCAAGTAGTCGATGCCCACTGCACCAATTTTTTTGTAGGTTCTATACATGTCCCTACACTTTATAAAAAAGGATGCAAAGTAGAACCTTGCACATTGCTTCCTCATTATGTTTCGCGATTTACCAAGCTACTTCTATGAGGAAGTATGTTATTCAATTTTTGGCTTCCTCATAGAGGAAGCTTTGTAAATCGCGAAAAATAATGAGGAAGCAATGTGCAAGGTTCTACTTTGCATCCTTGTTTTAATTAGATAAATATACATGTTGTGGATTCGCTTTTTCTATTTCGTTATTACGTTATTTCGTGATTATTAGAGCGTTTCCGAAAGTGAATGTGAAAATGTATATTTTAAAAAATAATTCAACATTCCATAAAATCAAAAATTTCATACCGTTTGTCACTAAATTATACATATATAATGGCTGAATATTGTTTCATTTATATACAAAATTTGAGCTCGCCATCTTAAGTTTTGCAAAAGTTACAATAGAGCGATAATGTCAATTTTTTGAAAAATTCAAAACATCATAAAATTTGAACGGTTCAACCGATCTTAACCAAATTCAATAGCGATCACCGGCGTATGAAAGCTCACATTCACACCAATTTTAAGATCAATATCTCGAAAATTGAAAGAGTTATCGCGTAAACGGACATTTTTCAAAAAATTAAAAAACGCGTAATAATTTAACGATGAAGTGGATTTTAACAAAAATCTGTATGAACGATGAGGCTTAATCCCTCTATCTATGGTCCAAATTTCAGCTTGATATCTCAAGGCATTCCCGAGTTATAAAGATTTACATTTTTCGATCGTGTAACATACACACACACACACACACACACACACACACACACACACACACACACACACACACACACACACACACACACACACATACAGACATTTTTTCTAAATCACTTTTCTCGACGTTTTGGCCCATTCTGAGTGTACTGACATGAAAATCTCGAAAAAAAAAAATTTCATGAAAACAAAGCTTCCTCTATGAGGAAGCAAGAATACATTTCCCAAATGGATTGTTTAAAAAATCTGAAAAAATTCACAAAGAGTGCTTTCAAGTGGTACTCAAATTTGTCCAATTATGGGAAAGATCTGAGAAGTTTGAAAAAAAAGTGGCTGAACTCACAGAGAATGCCTTATATACTACAGACTAGTGGCTAGCGAGTATTACATAGGCCTATAGCTTCGTTAGATACATATAGATAGAGGTACAGAGTACATTCGAGGCAATATACGCTATGCCTACGTCTATACAACTGTGCTATATCTATATATATATATATCCACGTTGTTAGAGAGAGAGAGAGTGAGGGAGAGGCCAGCCAAATTAATTTGCGCTTGACGTACGCGAGGGCATCGTAATATCGTCTCATAACTCTCGACAATCGGTGTGGCTTATCTGCCGCTGTTGGTGCGCGCGGCGCGTCCGACGTTGCGGCGTTTCAATTAGGTCTCTCGCGCCCGCACTTGCGCGAGGAAAAGTCTTATCCACCACAAGTCGCGAGAGCTATACTCTAACCCGCGCGCGCATAAATACGCTTCAATTAATTCGCCGACGACGATCGGACGTGGGCGTGTTACGCGCCTCGTGTGCGATACGTTCCCAGCTCGACGCTAATATACAGTATACGCAGCTTCTCCTGCTGTACTACACTCGCCACATTGTGTACAACCAGCAGTCGCCTGCGTATGATTATGCACGAACATCAGCCAGCATACGGTGATGCATCTTCCATTTGCTTTTGGATGCACACTCTATACTCTCTGATTGTACAGTCACACACAGGTCATATGATGTATTTGCACACGCTAAATTGTGGAACGTCAAATTTGTGTGGATGAACGTTTTAACTTCGTGTATCAGGCGACATTTGAGAATTACATGACATAATATGTATTGGATATTACAGAATATTTAATGTTACCGAATATAGCATAAATTATTAATCTTAACAAGTAATTTTTTTGAAACCTTGTAATGAAAATAGGGTGAAGACTGTTAAATAGATTTAACGAAATAAAACTAGCAATTTTAATTTGTGTGTGTTTTTTTTTTAAGTAAAGCTTCACGTTATCACTGACGGGCGATAGATTCATCTTTTAATTTTCTTGAAATAATTCGTTCAAGTGCAAATGACGGCAATACGTCAGTTCTACAGAACCCATCTCTACACAGACCCATCTGTACACGAGCATCTGTACACCATTTTTTTTACACGCGTTTAATTGAGCACAACGAAATTGTACATAACACGAACTTGACAAAGCGGAATTTAAAACGAATAACCTTGTCACGACGAAACATTGCGGAAATTTAGTTCGACACGGAAAAATTGATCACGTCAGTAATCGTTATGACAAAACTTTGCACAGCATACTCTGGGCACCATCAATCTGCTCGCAGCACTAGTTCGACACAACAAATTTCTTCGTAGCACAAGATCGAAATGGTAAATCTCGACACGGCACCATTTTGTAACGACAAATCTCTACACAACATGAGTACGGCCCGGTAAAGTTTGCCACGACGAACCTTCGACACGACACAAGTTGTACACGACGATGTTCTACACAGACCCATCTCTACACAGACCCATCTCTACACAGACACATCTCTACACAGACCCATCTCGACACCGACGCTAATCTTCCGATTTAAATCGGATAATAATTTTGCGTTGAGCCTATTTTGCCGGCTCAACGCAAAATTGCCAGTCGGTAAATATATTATCCGATGTGTAGAGATGGGTCTGTGTAGAACATCGTCGTGTACAACTTGTGTCGTGTCGAAAGTTCGTCGTGGCAAACTTTACCGGGCCGTAATCGCGTTGTTTAGAGATTCGTCGTTACAAAATGGTGTCGTGTCGAGATTTACCATTTCGATCTTGTGCTACGAAGAAATTTGTTGTGTCGAACTAGTGCTGTGAGCAGATTGATGGTGCCCAGAGTATGCTATGCAAAGTTTTCTCATAACGATTACTGACGTGATCAATTTTTCCGTGTCGAACTAAATTTCCGCAAGGTTTCGTCGTGACAAGGTTATCCGTTTTAAATTCCGCTTTGTCAAGTTCGTGTTGTGTACAATTTCGGTGTGCTCAATTAAACGCGTGTAAAAAAAATGGTGTACAGATGCTCGTGTACAGATGGGTCTGTGTAGAGATGGGTTCTGTAGAACTGACGTATTGCCCAAATGACGACGCTTAACAAAAGTGGTGCTGGGAAATTGAGCGTTGGGTATATTTATTGGGAATATGTATTTCCGTTTACTGATTTTTTGACGTTTTCATTACACCGAGAGAAGGAATATAGTAATCATTCCCAGATTCGTATAGTAATCGGGATTCAAAGTGGAAAAATGGCATTTTTTCCCAGACACATACGAAGATTTACTAGACGTAGCCCGCTATATTATTCAATGCTATGTAAATAGTACAGTGGGCGACGCCTAGTAAATCTTTGTATGTTTCTGGAAAAAAATGTCATTTTTCCACTTTGGATTCCGATTACTATACGAATTTGGGAATGAGTGTTATATTTTTCTCTCGATGTACCTAAGATGTGCATGAACGTGGAAAGTATTTGAATCTAAAAATACTTTCATTCATTTTCATCTCCCCATGCAGAAATTTCGGCAGGGATCCAGTCGGTCATCGGATCGGATTCCAGACATGGGATGTAACGTGCGGAAACTGGAATCCGATCGGGATCTCGAACTGGAATCCGATCCGATGGCTGACTGGATTCCAGCCATTAGATGGGCATACTAGGCTGGATCCACCTGGATCCTTGTCGAAAGATGGGAATACCAAGCTGATTCCAGCTGAATTCCTGTCGAAATTTCTGCATGGGCAGCGACGAGAACGCGTCTGGGGCACATGAACCGCACACGTTGGTACAATCACGCGAGTTAAGGAAAAGTTTTTCGTACGTGTATTCTACAACATTTTACTGCATAAAGGGTGAAGTAAAATTAGTTCCGGACAAATCGTTGAGTAATGGGAAGACGATCCGGATTCTATTCAGAATCCAAATAGAACCCCTCTTAGGGTAACCCTAAGAAATCCCGATGCACGGTAATACAGCTCGTCGTTCAGAATTGGGTACCGATCCGGAATCCATCCCGATTCTAAATAGGACGGCTCTCTTAGGGTAACCCTAGCAAATCCTAATCGATGATAAACTGTCATCGAGTGCGTAACCGGAAATCTATTTGGGATCTATTCGGATTCCAAGTTGGATAACCCATTTATGGAAACCTGAGCCAATCCCGACCAGAATCGATTTTCAAACTGGGATGCCCAGACTGATTTCTACATGGGTCTCTCTCCGACTGCCTGTATCGTCCAAACAACGGCAAAAACTTTTCGAAAGGTTGCGGTTCGCTGTCACGAAGTGATTTTCTGATAGTTGCTTTGAAATGTAAAAAATAAAAAATGGTTTCAGTTTATTTATGGTTTGCCAACTGATAAAAATATTATTTTGCCTTGGTTGAAGATATACTGATAGACTTACATGCAAATAGTCATTACGTAATAGTCGTTTTTACCTTGTGTAATTAGTCTTCGAAGAGAAATATACTGATACTTATTTACATATGCTTATCTTGCAAAGTTACGCAGAAAAAAAAATAGATTTGAGGGACTGATTAGAGTTAGTAAATTCTATTCCACGCAACGCCACGTGGTTAGCACCTTTGACAAGCTTTCGTTGTGTTTTCTATTTTGTGATATGTTAACATTTTTTAGCAGTAACTAACATTGATATTAACAGGATAGTTGCAATATAAAAAAATAAGACTCTGTCTTATAGAATAATTGTTCCTAAGTTCCTGTCTATATCGTTCATAACACCACTAATTTGATGACGAGAACTACATCGTTAAATCGTAATACAAGATTCAGGTATTACGTTTATACCACTTCTTATTTTTCATTTCAAAATTCAGAACCTTTATATCGAGTAAATGGCTTCATTTTTTAGTCAAATTTGTCATCCGACAATTTTTTTCGGAAAATTAAAACATTAATACTTCCACCCAGGTTATTTTCTAAGATACATACAAAGTACAAAAAATACCATTACATTAAAAGTAAGTTAAGTTATAAACACATTTTCGCATGCAAAAACCAGGATACAATATAAAATTGCATGCAAAAATGTGTTTAGCGACAGGACGACAGGGCAGTTCAACTTTTACCCACATTTCTCAGGCAGTTAAAACTTTTTTTTCAACATATATGTTCGACGTACCATGATTGTAAAAAAAAACGAAATGTATGAATCTCGTCAATATTCTTGTTACAACGAAAGTCTATGCTAAATGCAAAACTCACTGCAATGTCACTTCGACATTAAGCGTGTACGACGATATAGAGAAATACCAGAATCCCGTGGTAGGAATGCCCATTAGCATTCGATATTGATATACAATTGGAGTGAAATTGATAAAGCGATAGTGATAGTCATTGTTACGACTGGTATTATCACACATGCCGAATGTGTACATGTATAATTGCCCGATTTCACGCGATTTGTACGCTTGTAAATCATTATACTCTGCGTTCATTACTGCGTATTGTACGTTGTTACATATATATATATACACCTCTCTCTCTCTCTCTCTCTCTCTCTACATATATATATATATATACTATATACATATATATACCAATGCTGGATGCGGTTCCTCTCTCGCAATATACGCTAATGCATCCGTTCGTGGTCCGTTTGTCCATTGTCCATGCTGTTATATTATGCGCTCTGTTTGTGGACGCATAAACATAACCGTACCATGAGTGCACGCTGAACTCTCGTTACCATGTAATATGCGCACATCGAACCGAACGACGCAGTTAAACTGATTTGTCGCTTTATTAGATCTTAGTTTGCCCGGCGAGGTTCCGAATGTTCGGTCCTGGCGATTTCGCAGATCCACATTGGAGCACCACGAATTTCTCTCTCTCTCTTGTTCCGTATTGGTCTCTCTTCCTCGAGTCCGCTCGCGAGCTTCTCGTCCTGGTGCAATTTGCGTAAATTAGACGATCGCACTACAGCGACCAATGTATATATTATTGCACGAGCGGACCTTCCTAGCACCTGCTGTTGCACCGGCTTCAATGGCACGCGTAATAGTCGATAATTCGCGATATCCGCGGTTACACTTCGACTTGGCGATACTAATGTTCTGCATTGTGCAAATTGTACTGTGCAGCGAAATACGTATCATATAGATTTTCTCCAGTGATCAGTATGGAGATAAGTTCTTGAATTTAATATCAAATATCGAACATCAGAATCTTAATTATCTCAAAGGAAAAAAGGCCTAACAAAAGAGGCAAAAAAATAATCGTATACACGATGAGAAATAAATCATAATCATTAAGCGGCTACGTGTCGGCCAACTCCGATTCATGTTTAGGAGTAATATGGGGAAAGATGATAAAAAGTCCCCTGAGCAATTTAACGTTTCGGTCCTTGATGTGGACCCTCTTCAGAATTATATTTCGTCTTTTTAAGAGTACATGAAAGAAACAAATACGAGAAAATAAACAAATAACTCAAAATCACTTAGTAAGTAACTAATACATGGAAATTTTTCTAAATATTAAATGCTATTCATTACACATTAAAGTTACTTATAATTATCATGTTAATTATGTTAAAATTTCTTAGAAAACCAGTTTAATTCTATTAACAAGAGGATTTTAAGATGGTGCAACTAACCTGTGCATAAGTTCTATTTTCCCAATATCAAGACAACAGAGAAACCATCAATCGACAAATGCGAAAAGGTCCCAGTCTCCGCAAGAGTCAGGAGGTGATTGACACTGGAGAGCGATGTATTTTAGAAAACTAGTAATCGTCATTCTCTAGTGATCGTCAACTAATAAAAGAAATCCAGAGTCCAATAAAATAAAATAAACAGAAATTCCCTCATTAAATGAATAAATAAATAAATAAATAAAATATTAATATAGAAATAAAAATAATTTGTTTGATGAGATTGTTTGTCACGATGAGAAATGATTGGCTACCATGAGAGTTGTAACAATTCCATTGCTTTTGAAGTCACACGTTTTGTTTATTTATTCCATAAGTAACTTGATATTCTTTTTTTTTTTTTAATGTTCTATCATGTTGGTAAGAAAATGCATAAACATTTTATTGAAAAATAAAAAGATACCTTTTCTCATAGTTTTGGTTAAAAATTCCGCAGGAATAAAATAATTAAAAATTACGAATGTAAAAAATAATGGCTTATTATTATTAGTATTATTTTCGTGGCAATTTGAAATGAGTTTTTATAGAATTTTGGTTTAATGGATAAAAAAAATGAATAACCAATAAAGGATTTCTTGTGTCATAGCCAAGTGCTTGTTAAGAAAAATACGATAAATTTACTTGGACGTGGCGATATGATTGTCGCAACGAAATACACTGAGAAAAATGCATAGACGGTTGCACTTTGCAGATATTTCTCTGAGATGATAAGTATATTTGTATAGTTATCATAACTATGAATAATTACACGTATAACTATTTCTGTTACAAAACCGGCTATAATTTAGTATGGAGGCCATAGATATTTTTACACTCACTGTACTAATTTCACTTATAATTAGTGCCATTGTTTTGCCGCTCATTTAACCACAATGTAAAAAAAAATTTGTTTGAAAATTAATATACAGTATATAAAGCTCGGATGCATATACCGTTATATTAATTTTCAGATGCATTCGTCATTGACAAATACTAATTTTTAGTAATTTTCAAATACCAGTATCGGAGAATTCTTATACTATTTTTAAATTTACTATAAAAGTATATTAATATCGAATTCATATACCCGTTTCGTAAATCTCATATCGTTTGGTATATTAAATTCACCTGCATTTTTAACAGTGCATGCAGTCATACACTCAGAAAAAAGCTTGGTTAGAATTACCAAAAAATTGGTTAAAAATGTTATCAAGACAACTTGGTGGGCACAATCAAGTTATTGACTAACATAACCAAGTTATTTAGCTAACATAACCAAGGATTTGGTAAGACAACCAAGTATTTGGTACGCCTAATCAATAACTTGGTTGTGCCTACCAAATTTTTCTTGGTTACATTTTTAACCAAAATCTTAGTAACCCCAACCAAGCGTTTTTCTCCGTGTATGCGGCAGCTTAAAATAATTCTGTGCATATAAATAATAAATAATTACTGAGTTAGAAAAATATATTTGTGAATACATCATAAATACATTACATTACGTTGCACCAAATGTATCAAATAAATGTTGTAGACGAATGATGCCATTATGGTGCAGTTACCCCCTCAGTTAAGGATGATAAAAATTGAGACGTTCACTTGTCATCGGATTGTTACCACCAAAACGGCAGCTATTAAGATGCTTCATGGATTCTGTGGTGGAGAGGATGTGCGGTTGACCTCGGGATCTCTCGTAGCTACGGAGATCGAGGGTGGATTTCACCCCTGCCGAGAGAGTGGGGGACCACCCGCTGCGGCCAATTGGCCAAATCAAATGTGCAATTGCCCATCTGTTCCTCTACCGTGTGTTCAAGCAGTATATCTGTTTGGAGCAGCAAGTGTGAAAGCATAAAATTTATATGTATATACACATTGTTAAAAATGCAAGAGAATTTAATATACAAAACGATATGAGATTTATGAAACGGATATATGAATTCCATATTAATATACTTTTATTGTAAATTTTTAGAATAGTATCAGAATTATTGTAAATTTATTGTAAATTTTTAAAATAGTATGCGAATGCATCTGAAAATTAATATACAGTATATGCATCCGAGCTTTATATACGGTATATTAATTTAAAAAAAACAAACGTTTTACACTGTTAAAAGTGCAAGTGAATTTAATATACCAAACGATATGAGATTTACGAAACGAGTATATGAATTCCATATTAATATATTTTTATATTAAATTTAAGAATAGTATAAGAATTCTCCGATACTGGTATTTGAAAATTACAGTACATGAGTATTGTAATCTTCATTTTAATATACAAATATTGCATTTTTCAATGACGAATACATCTGAAAATTAATATACGGTATATGCATCCGAGCTTTATATACGGTATATTAATTTTAAAAAAAAATTTACAGTGTGTATTTAAACCCTTTAACGCTCAAGACCTTTTCCCATTAAAATCTACATTCTTAAATTTTGGATTTATTTTTTAACTAACCATAGTCGAATAATGGCACTTTTGAGAATCAACTTTCTATTTTTACGTGCAAATGTGTTTTTATTTCATTCAATAAATATTTAGCATGATTTCCCCAATAAAATGTCATGGTTTGAAAAACTTCCAAAACATTTTTAAATAATATTTTTTTAAAAACAGCTCCTCAAATGTGGCAAATATGATACGTTGGTATTTAGTTAAAAGGTTATTCTTAAACGGGGAAAACGGCACAATTATTATAATCAAGAATCTGAGCAAAAGTGCTACCAAGTAGTTGAATGTGTCCACCAATAATTTTGTTGATAAATCTAATCTTTTTCGTGTATCCAACTTTTGTTTTTTAAAATTTTATGTACCGAGTTATGCATTATAAGTGTTCCATTTCTCTGCATATTAAGTTTGCGGTCTCTTTTAATAGTATATTAAATATGAGTTTGGCATATTTCTCGCCCTCATTTTGCATAGGGAATCCCATACACAGGGAATGCATTTTGCATTCCCTGTGTATGGTCATATAGAAGCCCTTTGTGTATCATATGTTCTACGTTACGCACCGCAAATGTGACGTCGACTCAATTTCTCGATACCTTCACACTTGGTGCATTTCAGCTACTCTGTGGCAACCCCTGTGTCATCGTGTTGACGATAAAATTATTTACACGTTGTCCCTGGGGTGTCGTACACAAGTTCGGTATTCGATCGCTATGGTATAAGCGTAAGGACCAGATGTGAGCGTCCATTAAACGTCGAGAGTTAGCTTGTAAATTACTCTCATTACGGAAATACAGTATGGTATTGCAGCATAATATGTATATTAAGCATTCATAGCCTTAGACACTTTTCAATTGTATGATTTAATTTTTCAATAAGAAATTCGCATATATATATTGAGTATTTTTGACTACTTCTAATTCGCTCCATAATTATGTATATTATTCTATATGCTCAAAAATTTTTTTATTTATTTTTAATTTTGCTTCCTCATAGAGGAAGCTTTGTTTTCATGAAATTTTTTTTTTTCGAGATTTTCATGTCAGTATGCTTAGAATCACCTAAAACGTCGAGAAAAGTGGTTTAGAAAAAATGTCCGTATGTATGTATGTGTGTGTGTGTGTGTGTGTGTGCTGGGCTTCGAAAATTCAATCTCCTCTCACTCGGTAACCGTTCGAGCGATCCGGCTCAAATTTGGCACGCAAATAGAGTAGCTGCCCCTCTTTGAATGTTGTGATTTTTGCCAAAATATGTGAAGTCATTAAGATTTTATGTTGATTTTAATTTGTTGAAAAAAGGGCGTGGTCGCTCTAACTTTCGTAAAAGTTCGCCGATTTGGCTAAATAGTTCTTCATAACTGAAGATACGTTCAATGTTGTATGGTATTGAATTTCGACGAAATCGGTAAAGCGGTTCGGATTTTATAGAATTTTGAATTTTTCGAAAAAAATAGATTTTGATCTAAATTACGTCGAATTTCAACAAATGAACAGAAATTTTGTACAGACGAAAAATAACATTCAGAAATGCCATGTACCAAATTTGGTGATGATCGGTAAAGTCGTTCGGATTTTACACCATTTTTCATTTAAAAAAAAATGTAGATTTTCGCTATAACTTCCGGAAAAGTTGAGAAAGTACGACAAAAATTTGTATCTAATCAAAATTAGATGTAACGGTGTTTGCAGAGGTGATTTATAGCTGTATAAAACACCTCTGCAAAAGAGACACAAGGTATTAAAAAAAAGATCAAAGTAGAACCTTGCACATTGCTTCCTCATTATTTTTCGCCTTTTACAAAGCTTCCTCTATGAGGAAGCCAAAATTGAATAACATACTGCTTCCTCACAGAGGGAGCTTTGTAAAAAGCGAAAAATAATGAGGAAGCAATGTGCAAGGTTCTACTTTGTTTTTTTACTAAAACTTAATTTTTTCATAAATTTTTTAAATGAAAATGTTGCGCCCCAATCTAAAGATTTGAAATTATTATAAAAAATCCTGTATTAAACATCAATACTTTTCAGCTATGACTCAGAGTGAGGAAACGTTTGCGTCGATTCTTAAGCCACTTTTTCGAAAAAAAAGCAAAGCCGTTAAAAATGGAAAAATATGAAACAAGATGGGCGTTCATGGTCGGTTGCTGCGTAAACAGCAGCATATTTTAGAATTTTATTGAAGCTTTTTTTATCGATATAAAAATTAGTATGTATTAAATAATGAAATGTTGGTTTACGGTTGAATAAGACAAAATAATCATAATTCCAACTCTGACCTGAGTACAACGATGGTTGGCTTTTGGTTGATTATTTTGATGATTATTTTGTCTTATTCAACCGCAAACCAACGTTTCATCATGGCCAAAAATAATTGGTTGATAGTTGGATTTGGAAATTTACAAATCAAGAGTTAAAAATTTCTCACTTAATTTTATATATCAACAATTCATTATTTAATACATGATTTTTTTATATCGATAAAAAAGCGACAGCAAAATTCTAAAATAATCTTTCGTTATGTATAAAATGTTTACGCAACAACCGATCATTAACTGCCATCTTGTTTCATTTCTTTCCATTTATAACGGCTTTTTTTTTCGAAAAAATGACTTAAAAAATTTACGCAAACGTTTGCAAATTCTGGGTTATAGCTAAAAGATTTTTATATCTAATACAAGATTTTTGAGAATAATTACAATTTTTTTTATTGGGACGCAACATTTTTAACGCAACATTAAAAAAAAATTAAAACCGTTTTTTCGAGCATATAGAATTGTATAAACTCGCCACAATGTAAAAGATAGGAAACAACACTTGCAACACTCTTGGTTTCTAGAGTGTATTTATTTTAAAATGTTACCAAGGAAATTTGGTAGGCACAATCAAGTTATTGGTTAAATTAACTAAGGATTTGGTAAGACAACCAAGTATTTACTACGTCTACCAATAACTTGGTTGCGCTTACCAAATTTTTCTTGTTACAATTTCTAACCAAGATCTTAGTAACCCCAACCCACCAATACTTTCTCAGTGTATCAATTTGTTCAACCCCCAAGTCAAAGTAAACATCTTCAAGCCCAAAATTCAGAGTAAATCGATTATATATTCATACATAATTTGATATCAGAATCATATCGAGATAGAAATTCAAAATCGTTCTCTATTCGTATGATAATACGGGACGAATGTTTCCAGAGCTTATCTAATCCCTGCCACTGAGCATGAAGACTGTATAACACACAGAAAGACTGTACAAAAATTCGCGACGTTGACCAAATCGAAACAAAGGTCCGTTCTGTCTGTGGGGAATACGAAATTCAAGCTCTGCATTCATAAAATAAAAGAATTTTGGATGGAAAAATTGGTCAAGCGTCGCGTCACGAAGAAAAAATGAAATTCGTCCTGGCCTATCCTCGCTGGGAGTACGTATAGCATGGGGATGAGACCGAGAGGGAAGTTCGATACCTCTGGTGTGTAGCAGTAAATCAGTGAGACTCGTGGGACACAGTGGTGGAAGCCACGGGTTTGGCCCCGCGTTGAATACAAAACAGAAGAAGAATCGTCTCGTCGCGAAGGATTCTTCGGGATTGGGAGGGGAAGGCGGCTCGTGCACGACTATTTTCCAATAATTTACCCCGTGGGGGTTGGTTACAGAAGTGCGCCTCGCGAGTGGTATATATGGCGAAGAAGCAGAGACAGCGAAGGCAAAGGGAGAGGGTAACTCGGGGGTACCTCGGCGCGCACACGACTGACACTATCACGGCCATAAATACCGGGAGCCTCTGACGTCACTTCGCCCAGGGCCCGATATTATACTTTATCTCGAAACTAATTCCCGCGACCAGATTTATTGCAAGAAAGGGGTGAAAAAAGTGAGCGGGCGGAAGAGCGGAGAATGAAATGAGGGTAGGAGGAGGGAGGTTGGGGGGGTGAATGGGAGTGAAGAAGAGAGAGGAGAAAGAGGCGCCACGCTCTCGACCTCCCTTGCCATACTGACGCACCCCTCTTCCACATCTATACCACGATTTTTTTTCCCTTAACTTCCTCCATCTCCTACCCTCTTACGAAAAGTCTCTCTGATGTCGCCCGGTCTTTTTTTTTTATTCCGGACTTATCTCACTAATGTAAAAGTGTCGGGGCCACAAATGCCGGCTCTCTCTCCTCTCTCACTCTTTTTTTTCTATTTGCCGTCGCTATTGCGGAGAAACCCCTCTCCAACGGAATCGCGATCAAACTTTGGCGGCGATAAAAAGGACCAGGGGCCATTCGCACGTTCTTAACGTCCAAACTTCTTCTTTTTCTCTCCCTTTTCGGTCACGACCTGGTCTGTTTTATTATTATTATTACGACGTACAACAGGGCGGTCGCGGCTTTCAGTTTCGAGCCGCACGAATCGCGGGCAGGTTTCCACCGCGAAAGCTATTAATATTCCAGTGAATTTCTTCAAATTTGCACGTCATATACTCGAACATGTAATTGTATCACACTTCATCGCTGCTTTACATTCCTTTGCAGCTAAATTCACGCAACAGTAAAACGACCATATTTTGAATGATGGATTATTTTGCTACGTACTATTATACTACTTACACTCTTACACTTACATACTTACACTCAGTAAATATGCATTATTATTATTCTTTTTTTTTAATATAAAAAATGCCTGACGGCCCTGCAGGGCTTCGACTCACCTACAGCACGAGAGGGCTAATAAAAATCATTCTGCGTAACTACTCTTTCAACCTGGAGGTAAGCAATCAAGTTAGTCCAGAATCGTGTGACCTAAGTAGACGGAGCGAACCCAGAATGATCGCACTCAGAAAAAAGCTTGGTTAGAATTACCAAAAAATCGGTTAAAAATGTTATCAAGAAAACTTGGTGGGTACAACCCAGTTATTGACTAACATAACCAAGGATTTGGTAAGACAACCAAGTATGTAGTACGCCTAATCAATAACTTGGTTGCGCCTACCAAATTTTTTTCGGTGAAATTTTTAACCAAAATCTTAGTAAGTCCAACCAAGCGTTTTCTTCCTGCGCCTTCTGCATTCGACCCGCAAGTGAGTCGGCTTTCTGCTGACACACTGAGAGAAAAAGACATGGTTAAAGCAACAATACTATACTTTTACCATATAATATAACTCTTTTTACTACTACCATACAATATAATTCCCAGGAGCGCCGATTATATTTTATAGTAATGACAATGACAAAAATAATAGCTACAAACATAATTATAGCTCAACAAAACAAATACATAGTATCCTGTAAAAATCGATGTGATCGGGTCTCCTCCAAACTATATCAGTATAGTCGGCTCTACCATTCTACTATATATTTTTCTCAGTGCAGGCGGAGATGATCTGAATGTTCGCGGAGATGATCTGAATTCGCGTAGCCTCGGTACAGCTCGCGAAACTCGTAAAGGAGATCCTGATACTTCGTCCGCTGGTCGTCTTCTTTAGTAGCGATGTTGGATTCTCCCGGAGCCGAGAATTCAATGACAAAAATCGTGTGAATCTCGTGGTCGAAGACGACAATGTTAGGCTTATTGGTTGTTATTTGCCTGACAGTGGGAGATGAATAGTTCCAGTAAATCCGGCACTTTTCATTCCCCACGATGGACTCAATATCTCCAGGGGCGTAGGGTAGCATTGGCGTCTCGTCTACCCTGTACTCGGAAAAAAAGGTTTGGTTGGAACAACCGAGTGCCTTCGTTATATATGCGCTAACCAAGTGACTAACCGAGTCACTTGGGAAGCTAACCAAGTGACTTGGTTAGACCAACCAAGAAATTGCTAGCATACACGGAAAAAAGGCTGGGTTGGAACAACCAAGTGACTTGGTATATATGCGCCAGATAATTAATTGGTTAGACCAACTAAGTTATTTGTTAATAACTTAGTTATTACCAACCCAGCCGTTTTTTTTCGTGTAGGCTAGCAATTTTTTGGTTGGTCTAACCAAGTCACTTGGTTAGACCATCTAAGTTATTAACAAATAACTTAGACTTGGTGACCAACTAAGTTATTAACAAATAACTTAGACTTGGTGACCAACTAAGTTATTAACAAATAACTTAGACTTGGTGAACAACTAAGTTATTAACAAATAACTTAGACTTGGTGACCAACTAAGTTATTAACAAATAACTTAGACTTGGTGACCAACTAAGTTATTAACAAATAACTTAGACTTGGTGACCAACTAAGTTATTAACAAATAACTTAGTTGGTCTGACCAATTAAGTCCAACCAAGAAATTGGTAGCCTAACAAATAACTTGGTTGGTCTAACCAATTAATTGTTTGGCGCATATATAACCAAGGCACTTGGTTGTTCCAACCAAGCTTTTTTTCCGTATAACAAATTACATGGTTGGTCTAACCAATTAATCATTTGGCGCATATATAACCAAGGCACTTGGTTATTCTAACCAAGCCTTTTTTTGCGTGTACTTTGCATGCAAATGGACGAAAATTAATATTATTGTTAATCAAAGTTACAAATACCTTAACCTGATCGACAGGCAAACGATCTTTTTCATACACGGAAAAAAAAAGATTAGTTGCCATAACCAAGAAATGAGTTGACACAACCAATCGATTATTCTATTTCCCTAGCGACTGAAATGGTAATACCAACGATTCGAATGATAATACCGACGATTCGAATGGTAGTCCCAACTATTCGAGTGGTAGTCCCAACGATTGGATTAGTTAACCTAACTAATCCAATCGAGAACTAATCGTGAATAGTTGAGGTTACTATTCGATATGGGTGAGGCAACTAATTTTTTAGACATTGTGTACAGCAAATCGAAAACGTAGTTGCCACAACCAAACTTTTTTTTTCCGTGTATTCTTCGACATATTCTACCACCGCCAATTTTTGTCAGGTTATGCATACGTTTCATTTGGATTATGGCTTTTGATGCTGCTTTATTCCAATATTTTACGGTGAATCAGCCTAGTTTTTCGACATTATCTTTTTGAATGTTTATTACCGCGAATGTATAGTTTAGTATTCGTTTATCTAATTTGTAAGAAGCCTTTAGAGGCAAAACGCTGCAGGAGCTGCGTTCCCTATATCTGTCATATTACATGTACAATGTTTAAGGCGATGTATTTCCAAAACTGCAAGGTTAAACTATTTCAAACTATGGAGACATTTCCTAGTAATATTAATTTTTCCTTTCTCCGAATTTTTACCGCCAAAACTTGATTTAATATTGGTGCAATAACCACCTTAACTTGCATTGCAAAATATAATCGCATTCATTTTAATGTGGATCTCTACTTCGGCGAAACAATTGTTAATCACTTAAATTTTTCAACTAAATTTGGTCTCCATTATACCGTACACCCCATAATTATATCATACTTAATCACTACGCGTTATATCCGTCTCTACTAAATTCCCTTGGATAATGGTCGAGAGAAAGAGAGAGAAAAGAGGCCATAGATCCTTTATAATGCTCTCGCGTTTTGCTCGTGTATACTATAAAGTATAACGCGGAAACCATGTTTATTTTTCCTTTTTTCTCCTCCCGTCTGGATTCGCAGTCGAGGCAAAGAGAGAAATAAAGAGAAAGAGAAAGAGAGAGAGAGTGAGGGAGGGAGGGTTCCGCCTTTTTTTCACCACCCACCCCCGTACGCGAGATCTCGCGAGGGTGCACACACGCGAATCTGTATGTACGAAAGGAAGAGAGAGTCCCAGCAGTAGTAGCTTGCGCTGCTACTGTGCTCGCTGCTGGGTTGGGCTCAGAATTTTGCTCCTGGTGTACCATAGGCGCACGGTGGTATAACGTAACAGAGGCCACAATATATCAGAGATATCGCTGTTATCTCGGCGAGATACCGGCGCGCCGTTACTTTTATACGTATATGAGTCGCACACGCCTATATAGCTGTACATCGTGGATGAGGGGTGGCGAAGGGGGAGGACCCGAGCGAAAAGAGCATTTTTATGAGAAACGTGGCCGTAGGCGACGCGCTGCCACGCACGCGGCTTGCTCGCGCGCTCTCTGAAATCCGCGCAGCGTTCTATACCGCGTACACCATCACGTACACCCTCCATACACTAGATATATATATATCTATATACTATAATGTACTCTATACGTTACCATGTACCACGTACTGCGTTTTCACCGCTAAACAGAAAACTCTCGCGGCGTCACGATTCCACGAACTGGCCGGGACGCGAGATAAACATCTGCACCTGCTATAAATATTTATGGCTCGACAATATTTTTTTTTCTCGCTTATACACTCGCTCCCGACTAGAAAAGTCAGATGTCAGGGTACACCTCCCTTTCTTTATCGCGACAACTCGATATCCACTGTGTACTCATTGGAGAGGTATTTAAATGTTCACGATGGTTTTTTTTTGCGTAATGTAGAGACATTGGATTAAATGAGATATTTGATTACGGTTTTTTGTTGATAATAACGATGTGAACGATCCCAGAAGTAAAACAAAATATTTTGAAAAACATTCCTTCATCATGTAAAAGAAACGTGATTGCAGAATTAATCTTGAGATTTTTTCTTATGAGTGATTTTAATCTTGTATCCAGGGTTACGGCCGTTATCTGTTGAATTAGCTTTATTTTTGTACTTATTGCATTAATAATTGGATATGAATTATGGTTTTAACATATCCTATTACATAAATAGCGAAATGTACTATTATTTTTTGTTAAAAACTAAAACAAAGTCAGATGTCTGGGTATACCTCCCTTTTTTTATCGCGACAACTCGATATCCACTGTGTGCTCATTGGAGAGGTATTTAAATGTTCACGATGGTTTTTTTTTTGCGTAATGTAGAGACATTGGATTAAATGAGATATTTGATTACGGTTTTTTGTTGATAATAACGATGTGAACGATACCAGAAGTAAAACAAAATATTTTGAAAAACATTCCTTCATCATGTAAAAGAAACGTGATTGCAGAATTAATCTTGAGATTTTTTCTTATGACTGATTTTAATCTCGCATTTAGGGTTATGGCCGTTATCTGTTGAATTAGCTTTATTTTTGTACTTATTGCATTAATAATTGGATATGAATTATGGTTTTAACATATCCTATTACATAAATAGCAAAATGTACTATTATTTTTTGTTAAAAACTAAAACAAAGTCAGATGTCAGGGTATACCTCCCTTTTTTTATCGCGACAACTCGATATCCACCGTGTAATCTCATTGGAGAAGTATTTAAATGTTCACGACGGTTTTTTGAAGGGACGTTGGAATAAAAGAGATGTTTGATTATGGTATATGCGGTTTTTTGTTGATAACAATGATGTGATCGATCCTAGAAGTAAGACAAAAATGTTCGAAAAACATTCGTTCGTCATGTAAAAGAAACGTGATTGCAGAATTAATCTTGAGATTTTTTCTTACGACTGATTTTAGTTCCGCATCCAGGGTTACGAATGTCATCTGTAGAATTAGATTTATTTTTGTACATATTTTTGATCTGCAAGATACTTTCATTATTCAAAATAAACCCATTATTTGGCGATTTGTTTGAGATTATCTCAGACCTTTATATGTCAATTTGGTTAGGTAAAAAATACAACAGTAAAACTTCATTTTTAAAACTTCCACGACAATGTATGGTACCAGAATAAACTTCCAATAATTAAACTGGCGTTATACGTTTTATGTATATTGGATCTTCTCATTTTGCTTCCTCATAGAGGAAGCTTTGATTTCATGAAAAAAAAAATTTCGGGATTTTTATGTCAGGACACTTAGGATTGTCCAAAACGTCCAGAAAAGTGATCTAGAAAAAATGTCCGTGTGTATGTGTGTGTGTATGTGTGTATGTATATAACTCCGTAAATTCGAACGCCGATAACTCAAGAACCGTTTTGTATATCAAGCTCATATTTGGCACACAAGTGCAGCAGCAGACCCTCTTCAACTGTGTCAATTTTCGACAAAATGTGTGCGACAATTTCGATTTTATGCCGTTTTGAATTTTTTGAAAAAAGGAGGTACGCGCTCTAACTTTCGTAAAATTTAGTCTATTTTACTAAATATTTGGTTACTAAATATTTGGTTAGCAGGTGCACTCAATGTTGTTTGGTTTGAATTTGGCTCGAATCGGTAAAGTGGTTCAATTTTATGGAATTTTGAATTTTTCAAAAAAAATTAACATTATCGCTCTTTTGTAACTTTCGCAAAGCTTGAAATAGCGAGCTTCAATTTTGTATATAAATGAAACAATATTTACCCATTGTATATGTATAATTTAGTGACGAACTGTATGAAATTTTTGATTTTATAGAATGTTGAATTATTTTTACAAATATACGTTATCACATTCACTTTCGGAAATGCTCTAATAATAACGAAATAACAGAATAACAAAATAGAAAAAACGAATTCACAACATGGTTATTTATCTAATTAAAATAAGTAGTCTAGGCTCAAGGACTTCGGTCATGTAAATTAATGTAAGTCTCAGTGTGCGTATGTCAATAAATACATATTACTACTACTAAAACAAGTATGCAAAGTAGAATCATGCACATTGCTTCCTCATTATTTTTCGCTTTTTACAAAGCTTCCTCTATGAGCAAGCCAAAATTGAATAACATACTTCCTCATAGAGGTAGCTTTATAAATAGCGAAAAATAATGAGGAAGCAATGTGCAAGGATCTGCTTTTTTACTATGGACCAGAACAGGAATCTGCTCGTGGCCTTTTTTACTAGCCTGACCGCGTCCGGATTGGGAGCCTGATCGTGGCCAGATCAGAAATAGCGTTTCATGCCATATCAGGACCGGATAGAGTCGCCTTATCCGGGCCCGATTACTAATTAAGGAAAACCTGGTGAGGCCCGAACCTCAGCCAGAACAAATATCTGCTCGGGTCCAGTAAATTCTGACAGTTATAATAAATTAATTATTTCCATTAGAAAAGATTTTAACGCAATGGTAGTCTTTTGTAATCTCTGCCATGTGATACCCCGACAATTTACAGACCTTTCCTACCTTATACATCTAACGTCAGAAAATGGATAGCTTGTTCTCATACTTTTTAAACAAAATGTTTGAATATACACCCCCGTTTAAATGAGTTTTTTGTTGGTATACCAAATACTTTGGTTGCCGTTAATATATTTTAGCTAACTGAATATAATAATTATCAAAGAAATCAAAAATTTGGTTGTCATAATGAAAAATTCGTTCGAACGAAGGTGTATGGCGATTTAGTTAATTTAAACATTTTTTTTTCTCAGTCCAAAAGTCATTAGCACACGCATGCGCACTGAGTGCCCAAGGTGAACAAATCACAGTATAATTCTTCGCGACTGTCAATCTGCTCTTGCAGTTGTAGCTGAAGAGAAAGTATAAAAGGTCTTTAAAAAGATTTCGGAGGTCCAATTGTACAAAATTCAAAATAACAGCCTCACCCTCATCTTTGAATACCAAACTACCTCATAACGTGCAGAGTACGTCCGTTACCCTAATAAAAATAAAAGACATCATAACCCTAAAGAATAAGTTGATAGTTATCCTCTTTTAAAAAGTTGGTGGCTCGAGATATCTCGAAAATATCGCAGTCATTGTCATCGTTTTATTCGTGCTGTCATTGATCGGAGGTGTCGTCAGTCAGTCACACTGCAATCGGGACCAATATCATGCATTCATTTTTTTTGTTTATGTCAAATATCAAAACTTATATAAAGAGACTCGGGCGCTTAAGCGCGCGATTCCGCTTAACCCTAGTTGTCGTTTAAAGTTGATACTTTAAAAAAAATTGTTTAAAGTTTGTGCACTTCTCTTACGCTAATAAAAATAAAAGAAATCACAACCCTAAAGAACAAGTTGATACTTATTCATGTTTAAATGTGATACTTTAATCAAAATTCTTAAACGTTCACAAATTTGCAATGGCCGACTACTATACTCTGTCCATACATGTTGTACAATATTCAGGGGCCACGACTTCTGACTTCGACACAGTCTACACAACGGTATACTTGTACGCGTGTAGGTATCTTGGCCGAAGGCTGTACATGGCTTCAGCATGCTGTCCCAACATTATAGGTACCAGAAGAGCCACGGGTCACTGGTACATACGTATAGTTCGAGGTATATATATATCCAGATAGACAGATTCACTGGATACACTGTATGTATCTTTAGATCGAGGGTATGCGGTTGTATGTACGTCGCATGTCGCTGCCACGAGCAGCTCTACCTAAGCATCTACACAGTGAAAATGCATACAAGGCGAATACTGCGTACATACAGAAGCTGTACCTACATACAGTCTACAGTTTGAACGTGGTGAGCACGTAGTACAGAGCCCCGAGGCGAGTCGCGTTTTACGTTCACATTTTTCTACTACTCTTTTTGTTCGTCGTCGTATAGAGCCACTAGCTATAGCATAGCCGGTTGGTTGGCTGGTTGGTTGGATGGTTGGTTGGTTGGCTGGTTGGATGCTCCCCGACTCACCGACGAACGAGTGAACGAACGAGCGAGCGAGCATACAATCATCCCTCGGCTCGGAGGTTTGATATACAGGGCAAAGAGGGCCAGATGGGGTGGGCGAGAGCTGCACAAAGAGGAAAACATAGAGAGGAATGAAAATACGAGTAAAAAAAAAAAGAAAGCAAACGGAAAACGAATAAAAAGATAGTATAGGTGGGCGACGGTATTTCACATTGAAAACAACCCTATAGCAGTTTTTTGTTTTGTTTGTTTTTTAAACTTCTATGAGTGTGCACCAAAGCACAAATTCTCCTCGTGCAATGAAAAAGACCAAAACCTCGCTCGAATGTCATATCTTGCTGCAAGAAAATAAAACACAATCGCGATTCAAACCTTCGTGCTGTGTATATGGTTTTAACGGTTGTACAGAGTTCGAGCGCGGGAGATAGGCACGCATCAAAGATAGATATGCCAGGCGGATGTTTTGGTAGTTAACACAGTAAGGAAAATATACTTGATGTTGCTGGAACAAGAATATTAACACTTTCAAGGTTACGAAGACGAATGTGAGTGTACTTGTTTTTATAGTAAACTTTTACAGGAAAAATTGTAATTTTAGTTTGATTTCAGAATATCAGTATATTCAAACTGCATTTTTCTTTAATTCAATTTTAATAGAATCAAATGTTTATGATATTATCGATGTATTATCGAATGTTCAACAACGAGATTTCTGGACCTATACCAAAAGTTGATACCGACGTATTGGCTCACCATTGGTATCATTATTTTAATGTCTGCAAATGTATGGATGCAAATTTTCACTGACCTCAGCGGTTCGATGAAAGTTAATACAGAAAATCTTAACGAGACGGTTATTACAGGAAATCTTAACCACGGCACATACAAATATAAATATCAAAGATTTTTCTCTAAGCTGTTTTCTCGACGTTTCAGTCATATTTTTATTTACTTCACTCGGTGTAAAAATGGCGATTTATGCGTAAAAACTCCATTCAGCAGTAAAAATTTGTACAATACTCGTTGGAATTTTTTTTTTCCATACTTGTATCATAATATACTATTTTTTTTACCAGATACAAATGTAACTAGATGTGTGCTGTTGTAGAAATCTCTTCTATCTATATCACACCACTAGATTATAGCCTTATCAGTAGACTTTGTTGCTACGTCATCAGAATTTTTACCAGCATCGTAAGATTATTGTGCGTTCGAATTTTTATTGAAATTTTGATAGAAATGTATCCATGATTGAATGGCGGTAGCGTTATTTTTCTATAAAGAAAGTTTATTTATAAAAAAAGCCAAATATTTGGGATTTCGTCGATGAGTAGAATATTCATCTCATTTTAATTTTCGATTATCGATAAATGATTATTGAACAACGAAGTCAATGTATGACAATAATTTAGACCACGTAAAGCCTGCTACGTTTAACCACAAGATACAACACACATTTATAAGATACACGAGAACGTGACGCGTGTACCCGAAACTTGCACCTGCGTCAGACAGAATACTTGTCCACGTATCTTACCGGACGACACGAAGCTACGGCACGTGTAGGGTAGGGTAGGTAGAGGCGAGTGTCGGTTTAATTAAAAAAATAATTAAACCGCAAAATTAAACGAGACATTTTTGTGCGGACGCGGTTCGTCGTCGTGCAAGAGACCAGGGAAAGAGGTAGATAGGATGAGCGCATACCGACATAGAAAGAGAGAAATAAATGAAAAAAAGAGTTTATACACGAGACGTGGGTTAGGCATATACGGAGAAGATATATGAGTGCATTCTGAGCCAGGAGAGTTGATTGTCGTTCTCTTCCTCGTTCTCGCTCGTACGTTAACGAACTTGTATACGAATTTTCCTACCTCCGACATTCTGGAGGGCCCACATCCCTCGTTGTCCCTCCTTTCATCCCTCTACCCTCATACACACCCTGTATAACTATAATGCTCTGGCATTGTTCAAGTATTCGCGTTTGTTCTGTGTTTAATTGTTTTCTCTGGTCACGTGTAGATACGAACACGAGAACTGGACGTCAGATCCGAGGTGGAGGAAAAGTAATTGGAGGGACAAAAGGTTACCTATCCGAGCGGAAATTTAATCCGGCTGGTATGTCGCCCTGATCAGGCGTGCCTTAAATTAACATCCGGCCCATATCAGGCGATCTGATTTGGCCCATATCCGGGTTGCAATGCTATTTCAATTATGATCCTGATCTGGGTGTAATTGAGGGCCTGATCCGGTCCTGATTAGGGGCCTGATCCGGTCCTGGTTAGGGGCCCGATCCGGTCCTGATTAGGGGCCTGATCTGGTCCGGATTAGGGGCTTGATATGGTCTGAATCGTACCATGATTATGAGATTTTTTCCATTATCCAAACGAACAAAAAAATACAGAGAAAAATCGCGAAGCGCACGGAAAAACTCACTTTCCGTGCCGCAGTGACGTAAAGAAATATTTCTTTGCTTTCAATGAAATGGTGCATTGTTATTTCAAAGAAAGGGTTTTATTGATTTAAAGAAAAAAGTTTCCTTCACGGTCCGCCAACGGTTAGCGCGATCACGTCAGTCGCGAAAAGTCGACAAAAATGGATAGGCAGGTATCGGTGTATATTGAAATAAATTATTTCTATAACCTTTTTGGATCTAGTACGACATGGAAAAACATTTTTTTAAAACAATTAAAACCATGCTTTCATTCCTTTAGCGACATGTCATTTTATAGGTTACGTTTTTCTTTTAGTGTCTCGAAGACGATTTCTTTGAAAACAATGAAAAATGGTGCCTTGGTTCAAGGAAAATTTCCATTAATTCAATGTCATTTAATTTCATTGAATTTCTGATCATTCAAAAAAATGTCTCGTAGGTTTGGATTTTTATGAAATTTCTTTGAATCAATTAAATTTTTTCTCTCAATGCATATCCAGCGAATCGCATCGACATCACTTCCAGTCTGAATCGGGTTGACGATCCTGATCCGATTCTAATGAAAGATGAAGCTGCCTTATTTATATTTCGGCTTCGTATATACGTTATAAAACCGGTCAGGGAAAACTTACGTCTTCATTTCTCAGTTCTATCCTTTGATAAAATAAAAGAAATTGATAGTTCACCTCTCTTGGTCCAGTCCATACCAGCATTCATTCTAACCAGCGTAGATGTTTTATCTCAGAGTTGTAACCGTCCCAGTACTTTTGGACTCACATTATTTGTTCATCTATTCCATAACAAATTTTAATTCCATTATTTTTCAAAATATGTTTAGACCATTCCTATTATGTTTGTAACAAAATGTGTAAACCACTGATCAAGGTCCGAAAATTTTATCACATATGGTGTTTTAAAAATTCCAAATACACACAACTATCTAGATTAATGGGTAATGTAACGAAGTTTTATAGACAAATCTTTATTTTTCTTTAAACCTAGACCCCATCATTTTTTCTACCCTCCAAATCATAATGAGAGCAGATACACACACCGCTTTTCTCGTAGACAATTCCATTTAAGTTTGGTCCATGAAAAATCCATTTTAGGAACAACGTAGAATTTTTCAAATCCTATTATGTTTGTAATAAAATGTGTAAACCACTGATCAAGGACCGAAAATTCTATCACAAAGTGCTATTTAAAAAATCCCAAATACACACAACTATCTAGATAATGGGAAATGTAGCGAATTTTTATAGACAAATCTTTATTTTTCTTTAAACCTAGACCCCATCATTTTTTCGACCCTCCAAATCATAACGAAAGCAGATATACACCCCCCCCCTCCCCCCCCCCCCCGCCCCGTTTTCTCATAGACAACTCCATTTAAGCTTGGTCCACGAAAAATCTACTTTAGGAGCAACATGGAATTTTTCAAATCCTGCTTTCGGTATTCGGTGTTCGAGAAGAAAACTGTCTTATTACATTTTACATATCATTGAAAAATATACTCGTCTGAGCATATGAACATGGAAAAATACAAAAACTGTCAATGGGGTATAAGTCAATGAATATTTTTTCCTCGATGGTGGCCTGTAAATATTCATATTCATATATTAAAAATTTCTAATGAAAAACGAAAATTCTCATAACACCACGAAATAGTTACTGAATTTTCTGACTGGGGCAGATATTAGGATTAGTTGTAGCCAAGGTTACAGAGTCGTAACCATGGCTACAGCTCTGTTTTTTCCCTCCATTCCGTCGATTTCCCAGGCTCTTCTAAAACATCAAGCCCAAAAGA
Source organism: Ephialtes manifestator (assembly GCA_963970395.1). Taxonomy (NCBI): domain Eukaryota; kingdom Metazoa; phylum Arthropoda; class Insecta; order Hymenoptera; family Ichneumonidae; genus Ephialtes; species Ephialtes manifestator. The sequence goes on along the minus strand of OZ019975.1, from coordinate 25,880,419 downwards.
GACCATGAGAAAGACGCAAGAGAGGAGGATGATGAGAAAAAAATGCTTTTGATGAACCGCGGTCAGCACTCAACAGTTTTTGAGGTGAAAAATATTCGCTTTCACTCTACTCGTGAGCCCGGGTGCTTCGTCGACGGCTTAGTATCCAATAGTGGCTGTGGATATATTTTCTACTTTGGCGCTATAGCTGCTCTACATAGACACGTTATCCATTGGGTTGATCGCGAGGATAGATCCTCGAATCTGACGATCTCGGAAATCCTTCGACCGCTGGACACCTTCCACGGGTTTCATCCCGAATCCAAAGCAGCACTAGCAGCATCACAGAGCATTGCGGCTCTGCCAGGAACTAGATCCTGTTCGCAGTGGCTGTCCAGTCCATACCCAGGCATTGTCTCAACCAGTAGCATTGTCCTGTTGAGGGCTACTACTCACTACCCTCTATCTAAAACTGAAGGAACCGCAGCTAAGATCCTTCGGAGTAAGAGACGATAAATGTTCTCCACCTCCTCAGCAACCATTGCACTTTGCGCTGCTACATTTCCACTTGCGTCTCGAGCTCCGAACCTCGCCCATTGCTCCCCGCTGATTCATCCTGGATCAGCCGTTAATCCAGCCCGAACAGACAAAAAGAGTTGGCGCCGAAATAAAGAGCGCCGCGTAATGCGAGAGCATTGTTGTAGTTGAGAGTGACAATGGCTACACCTCGCTAAGCCCTGTAAACAGTAGTGCCTCCGTCATACTCCAGTTTCCTCTCAATCTCTGTGTCTCAGATCTTTGCTTTGCCAATGTCCATAGTTTCTATCGCTTTTTTGAGTTTCAACATCCTCTTCATCCGGGACGAGAGAGATCCATCTCGACACTCGATGGCCACTTCAGAACGGAGGTACCATTTCCGTGGGAGCTTCTCATGGTTGTATACGTTTTGGAGAGATGTGGAAAGGGCTCGCAGAGATTTTCCATGGAGATGAGATTGGTGCTGAGATATACATCCAGAAAGTGAGGAGCTATACATGATGTTTATTTATTTACTCGGATTATTGTTAATATTATTGTATGTGTGAACTTCTTCATTGGCGTCCACCTTAAATTTCTGGCTACACACCCAGAGAAATCGGTTTCATGGGCTTATTTTAATCAAATACAATTTTATTTCGATCAAATAAAAATTACTTGAAATCAATACATATTATTTGAATGAAATAAATTCTATTTGATCGAAATAAAATTATATTATGCTAGCATTTGAAGAAGAAATTTATTTAATGACTGGCTTATTTGAAATAGTTTCCATATTCGATTTAAATAATATTTGCGGTCATAACTTGGATAGGTGACCGCTTAGCCGCGTACTGGTTTCTGAGCTTTTAAGGGATGGTGAGGAATATGCCAATAAAAAAAAAAAATTTAATCAACATTTATATGCCTGCCGATCCAAATAAATATTTCTTAGATTTGAATATATTTACTATTCAATAAGTATATTAATTACAGATAAAAAACTTATTTGTGGTGAATGGAAGTCTAGTAGGTCGGCATCCAAATAAGAAATTTTATTTTCGATGCGTAGATTCTAGTCCCGTTAACAAGATCTTTTTTCTGGATGCACTCGGTGCAATAATGGACGTTTTACGCATGCGAAACGTGCGTAAAATCGCGTTTTCACATTTTTTAAAGTAACATTTTGTACAATACACGTTGGAAATTTCTTTTCTTAACTTGTGTGATTGTAATACTTGCCGTAGGCTCGCGATGCAAAATGACACACGTTAGAAAAAGCTTTACCGCACTTGTACTTCAATACACTATATAGTATACAATATCTATTGGGATTTGCTGTCATATGTATAGTTGAATGAGTTATTAAATTTTACTGCCGTTACAATCGTTTCATCATTAAAGCTCTTATAAAATCTATTTATTTTGACGTATAAAATGTATTAATATTTTCTGGAAGTGTTTAAAACTAGCCCAAACGGCAACAAACGTCCAGGGCTTGTGTAAAATTGTGCTAATATGATTTCTTTAATTGCATTTTTTTAAGTACAAGTTTCCTCAGTGATTGGAATTGTCAACACATGATATTTACACATACGTTTGTGAGTATTAACATTCGCTTCGAATTTTTTTAAAAGATGATATGGCAACGAATTTACGATTGCTAGAAGTTGTTTTGGGTCATCTGACGAGATCCTTGGCCAGTCGAGCACTCGCCGATCATCAGGTGTCTCTGAAGAGAACGCGCTGCAGAACACGATGCACCTGCACGTATATACGTTATCACGGCTGGCTCGAAGAGAACCTATCGCTCTTCCTCACGACCAAACAACATCGAAGCTCGTGTCTTGGCTCTGTTGCGATCGCACCTGCGATTTATAAGTCGATTCCCGGTTATTAAACGCGATAATTTCATATTTTTTAACCCGTATCGTAGCCGAGCGATCGACAAGCTGGCGTTTTTCCTGCACCATTGAACACCCGCCCTTCTTATTAGAGAGGTACGACAAGGAGCTGAGAAATGAATATATAATTCATGTGCAAGTAATATTTCACTGACCGAAATGAATATATTGTGCGATATTAAATTAGCTGATTATTATACAGAAGAGCACATTTTTCATTTCTTAAAGAAATTAAATTCATATCAGCTGCCTTTAATTTATAATTTATTTATTTATCAAATTTTGTTTGATTCCTAGTCGAAGAAAAAAAAATTCGGAAAATATGTCGTATTTTTACAACTTAATTAAGACTATTAAAGAATGATAGAATTGATACTGTAAGCATACTTTGTTAAAGTATGCTTAAAAAATCATTTAGGTCTAAAGCCAGGCTTACCATCAGAATCAAAAAATAATAAACACAATTGCAGATTGTAAGAACATTGATGTTCCATAATAACGCCAAAAAATGATTCATTTAATTTAAACAATACATATATTTATGCTTATAGTTTAAAACATATGTATCATTTAGCTTATTTGTTTAAAATGTTTATGAACTTTTTTTATAATTCCGCAATTTAAGTTGTCTAGCATTTCATTTTTATTCTGCAACAGTGCGTTCGATGATCGAAAATATCTTATCAGTAATATCATACGTTTCTACGAAAACATATTTGAAATTTTCGATCATATCACAAGACGAAAACAAACAAGGATGCAAAGTAGAACCTTGCACATTGCTTCCTCATTATTTTTCGCTTCTTACAAAGCTACCTCTATGAGGAAATATGTTATTCAATTTTTGGCTTCCTCATTACTTTTCGCTTCTTATAATGCTACCTCTATGAGGAAATATGTTATTCAATTTTTGGCTGCCTCATAGAGGAAGCTTTGTAAAACGCGAAAAATAATGAGGAAGCAATGTGCAAGGTTCTACTTTGCATCTTTCTTTTAATTAGATAAATATACATGTTGTGGATTCGCTTTTTCTAATTCGTTATTACGTTATTTCGTGATTATTAGAGCGTTTCCGAAAGTGAATGTGATAATGTATATTTTTAAAAATAATTCAACATTTTATAAAATCAAAAATTTCATACCGTTCGTCACTAAATTGTACATCTATAATGGCTGAAAATTGTTTCATTTATATACAAAATTTGAGCTCGCTATCTTAAGTTTTGCAAAAGTTTCAATAGAGCGATAATGTCAATTTTTTGAAAAATTCAAAACATCATAAAATTTTAACGGTTCAACCGATCTTAACCAAATTCAATAGCGATCACCGGCGTATGAAAGCTCACATTCATACCAATTTTAAGATCAATATCTCGAAAATTGAAAGAGTTATCGCGTAAACAGACATTTTTCAAAAAATTAAAAAACGCGTAACAATTTAACGATGAAGTGGATTTTAACAGAAATCTGTATGAACGATGAGGCTTGATCCCTCTATCTATGGTCTAAATTTCAGCTTGATATCTCAAGGCATTCCCGAGTTATAAAGGTTTACATTTTTCGATCGCGCAACATACACACAAACACACACATACAGACATTTTTTCTAAATCACTTTTCTCGACGTTTTGGCCCATTCTGAGTGTACTGACACGAAAATCTCAAAAAAAAAATGTTTTCATGAAAACAAAGCTTCCTCTATGAGGAAGCAAAATGAACCTGAAGTCGTACGAGAATTCCCTGAAAAAAACAAAAACGAAAATAAGCTTTTCAAAAAGTTTGATGAACTATTTTTTTTACTTATTTGACAAAATTACTGTTCTTAGATATCCTCAATAACGTTGATTTTTATTAGACTTGTCTCTTGTCGCAAAATACAGAATTTCTAATGAAACCAAACTTTTCATTAGGAACATGTAGATAATGTTTCCATAATTCTTCTAACAACCTTTTTTCGAACTGAAAAAAAATCTTAAATTTTGGGAATTTATTGGAATCAAGTTAGTTGGTAAAATGTACTTTTTAAAATTTGTATGCGCAAACGCGATTTTCTTTTATAGAATGAAATCTAAAATGTATTCTTTATATTATTCTACAGCTTGTAGAATTTTTTAATTCAAATAAAAAAAAGTTTTACAAAATACTCGTTCCTCCAATGCCAATAAATACGTTATGTTCGCAGTTGAAGAGTAAAAAATTCTACCAGCAAGCGATTCTTAAAAAAAATGCAAGCTGATCACTAGAATAAAATCTACTTATATTCAGTTATTAAATAGAAAAATGAATGGCTAAATTTTATTGAGTAATTAAATAAATTTAAAAAAACCTAGTTTTGAAAAATAGCAGTTCATCCAATGTAGCCAATTGTTTACATATATATATTGGCAATTACAGAGTTAAAATCTCGACCAGAAAACGCTTCAAAAAAATATGCAAGGCGATGACGTAAATTACATCAATTTAGTCTCTGATACATACTTCATACACAACTTCGCAAAAGTCCGTTAATTCTGTGAGGTCTCGTCTTACCAAATCATTTTGAAGCGCTATTGTAGCGGTCTTTCTTTATTATTCAATGTATTTTTATTTGAGAAGCAAAACGGGCGGTACGCAAGTCGTTAAGTCGATGTACAAGATGCTTAAGAGTGGTAAGCAGGGCGATGGCGAGTAAGAGTCTGAAACTAAAAAAAAAAAAAAAAAAAAAAAAAAAATTATATAAGAATATGAAGATGGAGAAGGAAGAAGGCCGACGAGTGCATCTCCCGGATGAATCTGCGAGTTTGCGAAGCGTGCTCGTAGCGCGCGCCCTGGCTGGCCCACCGTCTATAATTATTCTCGGTACGCCGGGATACACATATCTTTATAAGGAAGGGTTCACCGCGTGTGCTCGCGAGCTCGCGAGCTTCGCGAGCACATGGCCAAGGCGACGTGTTCTCTATAGTATATATGTGTATATACGTCCATGCTACGCTATCTTTATGGCTTATTGCAACGCTTTGGGCAATTTCGTGATCGCCCAGAGTACTCGCGCTCACGAAACCTTTCCTTCATCGTTTTCTTCTCATTCTTCTTATTATTCTTATATTCTCTTATCCGTGATTCCGTTGCCAAGCCGTCCAGCCGGCTGCCGTCGCCGTTCTATGTATCGACGGACTTTACGGGTATTCGAATCTTTCATAACGATCTTGCAACAGATTTTCTTTCTCACGCCGTAAATTAAAAAATATATATAATAATCGTGCAAGAATATAATTAACTAAACTTGAGAATTTTTCGATGAATTTACTGAAAATCGATACGGAAGTCTCGAGCTATAGAAATAAGTGAAAGATTGCTGGTCATTCGAGAGGTGGACTTCCGGTGGTTCCGTTAAAAGCGAACACCTCTGGATCTTCTGACAAAATCATTGAAATAGCCTAACGAGTGGAATAGGGGATGAAGTGCGATATTGCGCGGGAGTGGCGTAAAAGGGAGGAAAGAACCGCGCTGAGCGAAACGGGATAATCGATAGGCCTGCGGAAATGACCGTAAATTTTCGCCTCCGGACACCTCGTTACCCTCTCGAGAAACTCCGAGAGCGCTATATCTTTTTAGAAAACGAACTATGTACAGACTAACCATTCAAGGAAGATAATTTTGCTTGCTCACTCAATCGTTTGTTGTGGCTCGCTTGTTCTTGCAGAAAGTCGAAAGTGAAGGATATATATACGCACTAACGAGACCCCGGAAGCAGAAACTGTGCACGCCCAATATAAGGGTGCGGTAATTCGTTAAATGGGCGCCCGGACCTTAATCTCACGTTACAATAACGACTACTGAATTATATGTATCTTTTCTATTGTAAGATTTAATGAGCTAGTTTAAAAAATTGCGAGTATTTAGTAAATAACTGTGGATCTGATTTTATAAAGTACATGAATGCGAATATACGCAAGTTATAAATAAGTTTGTTATGGTAAATGTACTTAAAATGTAAATGATTATTACATTAATAGTATATAACAAAGGAATAAAAATATAAATAAGGGACTTAAAAAATGTCGACGTTTTAGCAAAATGATTTTTCAACCAAATAACGTTTGGTAATAAGTATTTCGGAAAAATGACGTATTCAATGATTTTTCGACGAATTGTTGTGCCCCTACATCACTTTGTCGAAAAATAAGTTTTCGAAATTATTGACAGGGCGGTGGCAACTAGATCTTTTTATAATATAGACAGATTGATAAAATGTAGTTTTTATTTAGAATAGGGACTTTTATGAATTGACCATTTTTTTTTTTGATCTTCTGTTATCAAAACCTGTGCTTCATCGTTATTTTGGAACATCGGAAATCAATTTTTCAATCACGTGTCATAGTTTGAATTAAAAAGTTAAATATTTATATGGAGAACATCTGCGAAATTGCTCAATGATAGGCCGTGAAGAAATGAACGTGAAAATTAAGAAAACATGAAAATTAAAAAAATTGGAGAAAATAGTTTATCGCAGCTTTGTCATACCATATGTTTCTGCAACTTCATAACCTCTGTCGCAAACAGGAAAAATACAATTCCAATTAATTAACATCTTCTGAGATAAAACTTTTTATAATAATAATCATATAAAATACAGGGTTTGAGTATAATAACTAAAGAAAAATAACAAATACTCAAATACTCAATTTATTCTACAATTTTGATTTAGCGTATCCAACACGGAGAAAAAGCCTTAGATAGATCAACCAAGCCACTTGGTTATATACGCTCCAAACAAGTTGTTGGTTAGACCAACCAAGTTATTGGTTAGACCAACCAAGTTTTTGGTTAGACCAACCAAGTTATTGGTTAGACCAACCAAGTTTTTGGTTAGACCAACCAAGTTATTGGTTAGATCAACCAAGTTATTGTTTGACCAACCAAGTTATTGTTTGAACAACCAAGTTATTGTTTGACCAACCAAGTTATTGTTTGACCAACCAAGTTATTGTTTGACCAACCAAGTTATTGTTTGACCAACCAAGTTATTGTTTGAGCAACAGAGTTATTGTTTGACCAACCAAGTTATTGTTTGACCAACCAAGTTATTGTTTGACCAACCACGTTATTGTTTGACCAACCAAGTTATTGTTTGACCTATCAAGTTATTGTTTGACCAACCAAGTTATTGTTTGACCAACCAAGTTATTGTTTGACCAACCAAGTTATGGTTTGACCAACCAAGTTATTGTTTGACCAACCAAGTTATTGTTTGACCAACCAAGTTATTGTTGGACCAACCAAGTTATTGTTTGACCAACCACGTTATTGTTTGACCAACCAAGTTATTGTTTGACCCATCAAGTTATTGTTTGACCAACCAAGTTATTGTTTGACCAACCAAGTTATTGTGTGACCAACCAAGTTATTGTTTGACCAACCAAGTTATTGTTTGACCAACCAAGTTATTGTTTGACCAACCAAGTTATTGTTTGACCAACCAAGTTATTGTTTGACCAACCAAGTTATTGTTTGACCAACGAAGTTATTGTTTGACCAACCAAGTTATTGTTTGACCAACCAAGTTATTGTTTGACCAACCAAGTTATTGTTTGACCAACCAAGTTATTGTTTGATCAACCGAGTTATTGTTTGACCAACCAAGTTATTGTTTGACCAACCAAGTTATTGTTTGACCAACCAAGTTATTGTTTGACCAACCAAGTTATTGTTTGACCAACCAAGTTATTGTTTGACCAACCAAGTTATTGTTTGACCAACCAAGTTATTGGTTACACCAACTAAATCATCTTGGTTAGTGAATCAATAACTTGGTTGGTTAACAAATAACTTGATTGGTCTAACCACTAACTTAGTTGGCGCATATATAACTAAGCGCTTAGTTGTTCTAACCAATCCTTTTCTTGCGTGAACAATTGATAAAACAATTTTTTCTACCGTCAAGGGTATTGAAATAAATAGATAATCTTTATTTAAACGCCGCAATTATATTAAATTTTGCGTGAGAACAATTGTGAGAATTAGGCGACATCTAATCTGCATACACAAATGGTTGATAGCAAATACATATGCTAGTATGTAAATGTGTGTGTATATTCTGTCGGGCCATAGGATTCCCGCATCTCTAGCCCTTCATGTTCTCGGGTGCTCGCACATTGGTTCCCGAGAGCAACAATGCGCTCATTCAAAGTCTCGTCCGCATATAGGCGCATTATTGAATTCACCGGTAGGAGGCCAAGTGGCATAGCCAAGAGAGAGAACAGAGAGAGGTACAGAGAAGCGAGTACATCGGAGTATACATACTCCGTGTACAGAGGGCGAGAGGAAGACAGAGGATTCGAGTGGAGTGAAGGGGTTGCCCGTGAATGCTATCTATATTATCCAAAGGGGGTTGGCTGGCCACGGCTCGCTGCTGTTTAGCGTAGATCGAGATAATCTCGTATCTGCGTGTCGCCGAAAAGCGAAGTGCTGCCCGGAGCAAAGGGCTAGATGCGTGTGAGATACGCTTGTGCGAGGGCATGCCGCGCGCCTCAAAATCTAATGTGACGTCTGTGTCACGTACCACTCTCCTCTCTCGCTCTTTGTCTGTTTCTCTGTCGCTATTCTCTGCGTTTCTGTGACTCGCTGTGTCCTCCTGTAATTCTCTTTGTACCGTTGCTTTCCTCTTTCTCTCTTTCTCTCTTCCTCTATTCCAACCGCGCCCTCATCCCGCCTAACGTGCAGGTCGGACGTGTAAGCTCATTGCAAACCCGGAACACTATTCAAGTTTATATATGATCATTTTGACCAGTCGACACGTAACTCCCTGCTATACTACTTGTAGATGTGTAGTACAACAATTTTCTACATCTTTGACTGTCTATATGCACCGAGAGAAAAGATTTCATTGACGCCAAAGAAATGGGTGGATTGATTCTTTTTCATTGATTTCAACGAAATATTTCTTTGATTTCAATGAAATAGTGCATTTGAATTTCAAAGAGAACATTTCATTGCCTGTAAATAAAGATTTACTCAGTGAGCATATAATAAAGAAACAGTTTTATTGTTTTAAAGAGACGTTTTCATTGGTTCAAAGAAACGTTTTCCTTAATCTCTCTCTCGCACCTAACCCCACTTTTTTGTTTTCCGGTTCTCCCGAACGAACAGCTTCGAGTTTCGAGGAGCCAGAAGCTTAGCCTATTTCTGCCGTACTTCCTTACATACTCACAAAATTTGAGCTTTATCTGCCGCGTACTTCAGGAAAAAATAGGTTTCGAAATTTTGAGCTGGTAAGAAGAAGGTTTCATTGAATCAGAGACGATATCTTTGAAATCAATTAAAAAGGTTCATTGGTTTAAAGAAATGTTTCTTCGAAACAATGTCGCTACTTTTCATTGAGTTGGAGATCATTAAAAGAAAAGATAGTATTGAAATTCAAGTATTTCATTTCATTGGCAAAGATTTCCGTGAATCAATGAAACTTTTTCTCTCGGCGTGGGCGTCACAAACCTTTTACTTTCCTGTAACTTGAATATGAAATGCGATAGTTTTTTACATAGAATGAATTACATGAGCATCTAACTTTTTTTGAGATATACGAAGCATGATTGATCTGAAAAAAAATAATTAAATTTTATAATGCACCATTAGACGGTTTTTTTTTCCTGATTCAAATGCGGGAATTATCAATTTTGCAACGTGTAACTATGATTTCTCGAGTTGAATTTAGACCCTCTTCAAAACCTAAATGTAGCAGTCCCGCGGGGTAAACGGAGGTTCTTCCATTCCTTTGACACTCGTCAAAACCTCCGAAAAATAGCAAATATTACCCGAATGGAGTAAATGGATTCTAATGTAGACTGAAATTCTTATGTTTGGACCTCCAATTAGGTTGTACAGAGTTAGATGAGGTTTTTAGAAAGAATTGTTTGGTTGTGACAACTACGTTTTAAATTTGCTGTAATTAAGCCCTTAAAAATTATTTGCCCCAACCATATTGAATAGTAATCTCTACTATTCACGATTAGTTTTCGCAAGATTATTCAGCCTAACCAATTCAATGACTACACGGAGAAAAAAAAGTAGTTGGACAAATCAATAAATGGGTTCCGACAATCACTCGAAAGAGTTGATATAGCGTCACTACTCAGTGGGTTATGACAACTACTTTGGTTATAGGAACTACAACAAAACAATTTCTTGGTTGGTCTAACCAAGTCACTTGGTTAGCTCACCAAGGCTACCAATTTCTTGGTTGGTCTAACCAAGTCACTTGGTTAGTTCACCAAGGCTACCAATTTCTTGGTTGGTCTAACCAAGTCACTTGGTTAGCTCACCAAAGCTATCAATTTCTTGGTTGGTCTAACCAAGTCACTTGGTTAGCTCACCAAGTGACTTGGTTAGTCCAACCAAGAAATTGGTAGCCTAACAAATAACTTGGTTGGTCTAACTAATTTATTGTCTGGCGCATATATAACCATGGCATTTGGTTGTTCCAACCAAGCCTTTTTTTCGTGTAGGTCTTTCATTTGAATTATTGAAACTACCATTCGAATCGTTGGCGCTATCATTCAAATCGTTGGCACTACCATTTGAGTTGTAACGGAAATAGAATGATCGATTGGTTGTGTCAATTCATTTTTTGGTTATGGCAGCTAATCTTTTCTTTCCGTGCATGTACATATTTTCTTAATATGTTTTCGCCTAACAATTATCATTTGAATAATTCGTAATTTAGAAGACGGAATTCGTAAGAATAATACTCGTAACGAAAATGCACTACAAATTGTGTTGTGTTTCAATCGAACTCGTGCACAGTGCGTAATAAGCAGGTAAACTTATAGTCAGGTGCACAGGAAATTGGAGCGAGTTCTAAATCTTCTTCCTTGAAACTCGGCTAATCTCGGTTACCGCGCAACGATGCTGCATCGGTGAAAATCCTAATCATCAGCGGAGTAGGAAATGCCTAATCTTGCCATTGTTTTCGTCTTCGGAAGCGGTCCTCTGTACTGATCGGCAATTAGGTAAGGGCTAAGTGGAGCAACTCACGACCGGAAAGATACTCTTCAAATCGTGGGAGACAAAGATGGAACGAGAGGTGCAATGATTAGCCTCTTTTAATCCAGAGCTCTTGACCTCGGTGCAGATACTTAGCGTAGATGCCGCTGTCCAATCGTCTCGTTACTCAAAATTAGAGCGGACTTACTACAAAGACGATAAGATTATTTTAGTGCATATTACACTCGAAGGATCCGTCGTCGTTGGAATAGCACAGACGTAGTTTACGTAGTGCCTAATTTTCTGTATCCAAAAATGTAAAGAGAAAACTTATTAAAGATTCAACAACGAAAATTATTATATTAATAATAATAGAATTCATTATATTATTGAAATCTCTTCATCAAGACAGAAATATTTTACACTAGTATTTTTCTTGTGACAGCTTCATAAAGTACTATACAACTAGCATAACATTTAAATTGATATGGAAATAATGATTTTTCATACTTTAATAATAATTTAGTATAACTGATTGTAGTTAACTCTCCTGCTTCGTGATTTAAAATAACTTCTAGTCTACATGTATTTACCTTTTTGTTGAAATCCACACTGTAAAAAAAATCTACTTTAAATTTAATGTACTTTTACTGGAAATTTTTATGCATAAACTAGTATATTAAATGTAGTATGTAAGTGTAATGTAAAATTAATGTATGGTACAGTAAATCCAATAATTTACTTTAATTTTACAGCAAAAGTACTTGAATTTTAATAATTTGTTTTACTTTTACCGGAGAAGTGTACGAATTTTATACCACAATTTTATATTAAATTTCGATTACGAGTTCATGCATAAAAACTTCCAGTCTTTTCTAACAGTGCATTTTACTACAATTTAAGATCGCTTCCTTATCAAACACACACTGTTAAAAATGCAAGAGAATTTAATATACAAAACGATATAAGATTTACGAAACGGGTATATGAATTCTATATATATATATATTTTTTTAAATTTTTTATTGGCATTCTACAACTGTATCCATTGTTACAATAAGCAGAGTTTTATGATGTACATTATGAACATTGACTCGGAAAAACGGGATAGAAAGGTTATATTTCTGCCTTTCTTCGCAGGAGTGGCGTGTTTAGAATTCTATATTAATATACTTTTATTGTAAATTTTTACAATAGTGTGAGAATTCTCCGATAAAAGTATTTGAAAATTACAGTACGTGAGTATTGGAATCTTCATTTTAATATACAAATATTGTATTTGTCAATGACGAATGCATCTGAAGATTAATATACGGTATATGCATTCGAGCTTTATATACAGTATATTAATTTTCAAAAACAGATGTTTTACACTGTTAAAAATGCAGGTGAATTTAATATACCAAACGAGATGAGATTTACGAAACGGGTATATGAATTCCATATTAATATACTTTTATAATAAATTTAAGAATAGTATAAGAATTCCAAAAGTATTTGAATATTACTAAAAATTAGTATTTGTCAATGACGAATGCATCTGAAAATTAATATAACGGTATATCCATCCGAGCTTTATATACTGTGTATTAATTTTCAAACAAAATTTTTTTACAGTGCAGGTAATCTAAAAATAAATGTACTGTACAAACTAATTAATTATGTTATTAGATTGGAAGTATACGCAACGTTTGTACAATGGTTTACGGTAACAAGTGAGTCATTTAGTCGACTGTGTAACAGCTACATAATGCATCTTGGTCTAATGACGTAATTAGCAAATGCGGGAAGGCCCCACAGTGCTTCTGGAAGCCATTGAAAGTCGTTTCACGGCTCTATACTCCTGCTACCACTTCAGGCTGCAGCAATATAATCCGTTTGCTAGAGACCGACGTCTCGTCAGGGAGACGCCGGGCGTTTGGACGTCGCCGGTTCGCAAAACCCAAATGACTGAGAGAAATTCGGCAAATTAACTCTTCGGCCGTAGTCGACGAGCATTCATGCAGTATATGAAAAACAGAAGGGCTAAAACGAAGAAAGCAGAACAAAACAAACTAAAAAAAAATTTCATCGATTTTTTTATCAATTTTTTTCATGGCTGTCACAACATATAATGTGATTTCAATGCGATTTTTAATTCCCATAATTCTGTGTAAACCTAAAATAAAAAATAAAAAATCACTAACAGATATATGAATTGTGTTTCGGCCTGAATTTCAAGAACGACCTATACATTTATGAATGGTTCTACATTTTAGTAAAAAAACACGTTTTCTACAAGCTTCTACAATTTTTTTTCTTTTTGGTCATTGTACCATTGAACCACAAGTTTTACCATCAAAAGTATTATAAAAAAACTCTTAACGAAAAAGAAAACAAGTTAGTGAACCAAATTTGTGAATTTTTAAAACTTTTTTTAAATATCATGTTTGCTAAATAATTTCTACGTAATGAAGCACTCTATTTTTTTCAAATTTATTTTTAAGATTATAGATATTTAAGAGCCATTAAAAAATAGTTAATTCCGATAATAAATCTGGAGAAAATAATTCATGTGAGTTAAAAATGATATCTAGGTTTTTATTCACTCCCTCCCCCCAAATTAAAGTTATATATAAACAATTCTCTCTGAATATGCTGGAAAAAAATAACGATCCAGCATTTCTTGATTTTTTTTTATATACTTATTTGTAGACATAGATTTGTAAAATATAATTTAATGCCTGTAGCAGAATGCAATGAATCAATATTACTTTCTGTACCTTCAATCTTTTCAATAAGAATTTTGATATTTATCATATTTTGAGCTTTCATTCGGACGTTCCGGTTTCCCCACATAAAGTCCTTAATAAGGATGTTGCGGTTAGAGGAACTGGCGGCACAACCGCGGATCCTGTGTCATCGGATGACGTAATCGTGTGAGAATCTAAATCCTGACTGCGCATGTATGCATACAGCACGATCATGATATTCGACCATACAAACGCACAAGCAGCGGCAACGACGTCTCTATATCTCAATGAGTGTTGGCTCGGTGAGTGCTGTGGGCTTTCCAAGCTGCTGAAGCCGGAATTGAGTCCTGCAGGGCTGCGACGACCCCGACCTTGTGGTCAACAACGTCCCTGTGAACCTAACATAAGTGCACGTATGGGATGAATATGGGCGACTACAATATTTCGACCTGACTTATCTACTCTCGAATCTTCAATTTCAGTTTTTTATTTTGTAACATTTTACAAAAAAACATTCCACTAAATCTCTGGAATGTAGATAATTTTTGTTTTTTTTTCCTATAATTTTTTTGTTGTGCCAAATAATACTTTTTAGGTAAAAGATGTCTCCATTTAATATTTAATAGTCCAGTCTAATATAATTTCTGTATAAGTTGTAAAATATACATTTTCGATTTTACACCATATGACGGTAGGAAAAATGTTTAATGACAGTTCCCAAAAAAATTATTCACTTTTTGAAACAGTGTGCAAGGACCATCAAAAAATTCTCAACTAAATAACAAGGACAAGATGAACATTTTTATTGCAGCGAATAATTGACGGAATTGTTAGTTAAGGGGACTGTGTCAACTGAACATAATTCAGGTTTAGATGAATTTGTAAAGGCACATGGGAAAATAGGCTAATTTCTGTATCTTCATATTTTGAATTTATGGCAAAGTTTAGGTTACGATAAACCAATGCAGGTTACCGCGGGGAGGATAGGCAAGGTGGCGCACGGCGGGAGACGGAGGTACTGTGCGAACGGCAAAGTCAATGTTTACTTTTAACGTAATATCTTTCTTAAAATGTGGGCACACGCGGATTTTTTAATTTTTATGTGAAGCCAAGACTTCAATGCGTACGAAAAATACACATTTATCATTCGAAGTTCTCTGCCAACATACGCTTTTGCCGATATACGACAGTCCTCACGCTCCATCGCATACTGCCCATCTTAATTACTGAATTTTGTTAATTTATATCTCAGCAACTATGAGGGTAAAAGTATATTACACTACAAGGGCAGAAAGTTTGAAATTCCTGCACTGGGCATCATGTTTCGCAGTTCAGGGGTTTCAAACTTCTGCCCGTGTGGTGTATACTATTTTTCTTTATAGCCGATCGAAAATACGATGTACTTGTCTCAAGACGCTGCCGCGGCTCTTCATAGATTCATGTTTTGATGCCTGCTCCGACATTTGGCGGCACGAGCGAAGCAAGTGCTGCTGGTCGGGGGGGGGGGGGGGGGGGGGAGGCATCAAATAAGAGAGAATAGCAAATATAATTATAGTTTAAAAAAATATATATTCACTTATACAATTTTCTGTCTGAATTATTAAGTCTGCCTCTACATCGAAATCTCGTAATACTTCTTCCTCGTCCATAGATTCGTCGGTCGAGATCATTTTGATTAATATTTTCTTTAAAATACGCTTTGAGGTTATAAGCAACTTAAACACGTATTAGTGACTAGTGACTAGTGACTGACGGCGGTGGGGGCAATCGCGGCAGTTTCCGTATCAGTGCGCATGAAACAAATTTTTGCTCCCGCTTTGACAGAGGGCGTGCGTGTAGTTCTACCAATGCGTAAATATTAGACTTTCTGCTTCGAAATTGATGCCGGAGATACGTACTTTCGATCGAGGTATAAAGAAAAAACATTTTTTAATATATTTAAAAAATTGTCGTACTTCTCTCTACAAAGAAAAAGGATCAGAAAAAATCTTCAAAACTGTTAACCTGTATAACATCCTTAATACTATTGGGATGAGTTACCATGTCATATTATAGATTTCTCCAACAAGAAAGTTGAGTATTACCACATTATGGTTCATCTTAGTGTGCTAGAACGTATTCACCATTTTTATTCTACATAGATCAGACCATACACGAGGGTGTTAGCCAGTATACACATCGGGTACACCCATAACAATTCTCGCGGGGTGGACTTCGGGGTGGCGGAGGTAGAGTACGAGTAAGAGAGAAGCTAGCTGAGGGATGCAGATGAGATCGTATCGTGGTCGCGTAATCGTCGGATCTCGGCAGGACAATACCGGGTGTTCTCCTCTCTGTTCGGGAACACTCAAACATTGCTTGACAATAGACTCGAAACGGGCGACAGCTGCCCGACGCGTTCTCTCTTCGCGCTAGCTCGTTCCCTGAGCGCGCTCTAACGAAAAACCGACGAAATGAGAGACAGAGACGGTCACATTTTCGTTTCGTCGAGAGTATTCGCGGCTCCAACAAACGTATGCTTTACCGGAGACGCGAGGCTTTACGCTCATCCGTGCGCTTCTCTTTACTCCGGACTATGGAAAATACGCGAGTGGAGGTCTTTAGATCGAATCTCTGCGTGAGATTCGAGATAAGTATAAGGAGTGAGATCACTGCCAATCGGGCAGTGTGAGTATTGGAAACTAAGTGTCCAGCTACGTCTGTCCAGTCGTGTCGTGTTTCTTTTGATACTTTTTGGCAGTTTGCTTTGACAAATGTCGATGCCTGGGAACAAGGCATTTTGTTTCCATCTTTTCTGTAATATTTTTTTAAGTGGAACATGTTTTGTATTTTTGCATATTTTTATAAGATTTACACTAGTATCGCGTATATTTGAAACCAAAATGTATTCAATCTGTTCGAGATTGAAGATTAGCAGTGAGATCACGGCTAGTTGGTCAGTGTCAATATTGGAAATGAAGTGTCCAGCTTCGCCTCTCCACACGTCTTGTGCTTATTTTGATAGTTTTTGGCAGTTTGCTTTGACAAATGTCGATGCCTGTGAACAAGGCATTTTGTTTCCATCTTTTCTGTAATATTTTTTTTAAGTGGAACATTTTTTTTTTTACATATTTTTATAAAGTTTACAATAGTATCACATATAGTTGAAACCAAAATGTATACAATATGTTCGAGATTGAAGATTACTTTGAGCAGTGAGATCACTACTACTCGGTCAGTGTCAATATTGGAAATGAAGTGTCGAGCTTCGCCTCTCCACACGTCTTGTGCTTATTTTGATCGTTTTTGGCAGTTTGCTTTGGCACATGAAATTGGCTGTGATTAAGCTTGAGACGAGAGAAAACTACGCATTTAGTTATTAAAACAGCATACAATTTAGTTGCAACTTTACAATGGAATAAATGCAGGTGATTTAAGATTCGAGATAAGTATAAGGAGTAAGATCATAGCGTATTGGCGAGTATGAGTATTGGAAACTAAATGTCCAGCTACATGTGTCCAGTCGTGTCGCGTTTCTTTTGATACTTTTTGGCAGTTTGCTTTGACAAATGTCGATGCCTGTGAACAAGGCATTTTGTTTCCATCTTTTCTGTAATATTTTTTTAAGTGGAACATATTTTTTATTCTTGCATATTTTCGTAAGGTTTACACTAGTATCGCGTATAGTTGAAACCAAAATGTATACAATCTGTTTGAGATTGAAGATTACTTTGAGCAGTGAGATCACGGCTAGTTGGTCAGTGTCAATATTGGAAATGAAGTGTCCAGCTTCGCCTGACCACACGTCTTATGCTTATTTTGATAGTTTTTGACAGTTTACTTTGGCACATGAAAATGGCTGTGATTAAGCTTGAGACGAGAGAAAACTGCGCATTTAGTTATCAAAACAGCATACAATTTGGTTGCAACTTTACAATGGAATAAATACAGTTAATTTGAGATTCGTGATAAGTATAAGGAGTAAGATCATAGCGTATCGGCGAGTATGAGTATTGGAAGCTAAATGTCTAGCTACATCTGTCCAGTTGTGTCGCGTTTCTTTTGATACTTTTTGGCAGTTTGCTTTGACAAATGTCGAGGCCTGTGAAGAAGGCATTTTGTTTCTATCTTTTCTGTAATATTTTTTTAAGTGGAACATATTTTTTATTTTTGCATATTTTTATAAGGTTTACACTAGTATCGCGTATAGTTGAAACCAAAATGTATACAATCTGTTTGAGATTGAAGATTACTATGAGCAGTGAGATCACTACTACTCGGTCAGTGTCAATATTAGAAATGAAGTGTCCAGCTTCGCCTCTCCACACGTCTTGTGCTAATTTTGATAGTTTTTGGCAGTTTGCTTTGGCACATGAAAATGGCTGTGATTAAGCTTGAGACGAGAGAAAACTACGCATTTAGTTATTAAAACAGCATACAATTTGGTTGCAACTTTACAATGGAATAAATACAGTTAATTTGAGATTCGTGATAAGTATAAGGAGTAAGATCATAGCGTATCGGCGAGTATGAGTATTGGAAACTAAATGTCCAGCTACATCTGTCCAGTTGTGTCGCGTTTCTTTTGATACTTTTTGGCAGTTTGCTTTGACAAATGTCGATGCCTGTGAACAAGGCATTTTGTTTCCATCTTTTCTGTAATATTTTTTTAAGTGGAACATATTTATTATTTTTACATACTTTTATAAGGTTTACAATAGTATCACGTATAGTTGAAACCAAAATGTATACAATCTGTTCGAGATTGAAGATTACTATGAGCAGTGAGATCACTGCTAGTTGGTCAGTGTCAATATTGGAAATGAAGTGTCCAGCTTCGCCTCTCCACACGTCTTGTGCTTATTTTGATAGTTTTTGGCAGTTTGCTTTGGCACATGAAAATGGCTGTGATTAAGCTTGAGACGAGAGAAAACTACGCATTTAGTTATTAAAACAGCATACAATTTGGTTGCAACTTTACAATGGAATAAATACAGTTAATTTGAGATTCGTGATAAGTATAAGGAGTAAGATCATAGCGTATCGGCGAGTATGAGTATTGGAAACTAAATGTCTAGCTACATCTGTCCAGTTGTGTCGCGTTTCTTTTGATACTTTTTGGCAGTTTACTTTGATAAATGTCGAGGCCTGTGAACAAGGCATTTTGTTTCCATCTTTTCTGTAATAATTTTTTATTTCGAACATATTTTTTATTTTTACATATTTTTATAAAGTTTACAATAGTATCACGTATAGATGAAACCAAAATGTATACAATGTGTTTGAGATTGAAGATTACTTTGAGCAGTGAGATCACTGCTAGTTGGTCAGTGTCAATATTGGGAACGAAGTGTCCAGATTCGCCTCTCCACACGTCTTGTACTTATTTTGATCGTTTTTGGCAGTTTGCTTTGGCACATGAAAATGACTGTGATTAAGCTTGAGACGAGGGAAAACTACACATTTAGTTATTAAAACAGCATACAATTTAGTTGCAACTTTACAATGGAATAAATACAGTTGATTTGAGATTCGATATAAGTATAAGGAGTAAGATCATAGCGTATCGGCGAGTATGAGTATTGGAAACTAAATGTCTAGCTACATCTGTCCAGTTGTGTCGCGTTTCTTTTGATACTTTTTGGCAGTTTGCTTTGACAAATGTCGATGCCTGTGAACAAGGCATTTTGTTTCCATCTTTTCTGTAATATTTTTTTAAGTGGAACATTTTTTTTTATTTTTACATATTTTTATAAAGTTTACAATAGTATCACGTATAGTTGAAACCAAAATGTATACAATCTGTTTGAGATTAAAGATTACTTTGCGCAGTGAGATCACTGCTAGTTGGTCAGTGTCAATATTGGAAACGAAGTGTCCAGATTCGCCTGTCCATACGGCTTGTGCTTCATTTCATAGTTTTTGGCAGTTTGGTTTGACACATGACGATGGCTATGAGTAAACTTGAGATAAGAGAAAGCTACACATTTAGTTATTAAAACAGAATACAATTTGGTTACGACTTTACAGTGGAAAACATAAAGTTAATTTGGGATTCGAAATAAGTATAAGCAGTAAGATCACGACGTATCGGCGAGTGTGAGTATTAGTAACTAAGTATCCAGTCGTCTCGCGTTTCTATTGATATTTTACTGGGCTTCCCTTTTATTTTAAACATTATCAGGGCCATTATTCTTTAACAAAAATTTCAGGAAATTCCTTCGTCATTGACAACAAAGCAATAACCGGGACTTTTTTCTAAAAAAAAAAAAATGATACTTTATATTGAGACATATTATGAATGTTTACACACTTCTTGCAAGGTTAAAAAAAGTCTTGAATTTAAAACAGTATGCTATTCATTTAAGACATTTTTTACCAACATTTTAAGGAAGTTCATGTACAATCGTGTCGTTAGTGTAAAAAAGACATGCAATTATTTTATGCTGTTTCTCTAAGAAAATGATTATTTAAGTTTTAATAGTATTTTGCCTCTTATTTATGCTTATCAAAATCACACATGTTATATATTTTATCCATAGCTAAATCTAAATATACAAAATCACCCGCACACTATTAAAATACGGGCTGAAGGATCTCGGTCGATGTTTCCATTAGTCTTGGAAAAACAACACCTTGAGAAGATACTTATTTATTTATATACTAAACATTGTACATTTAAGGCTACACGGAGAAAAACGCCTGGTTGGGCTTACTAAGATTTTGGTTAAAAATTTTACCAAGAAAAATTTGGTAGGCGCAACCAAGTGATTGATTAGGCGTACTAAACACTTGGTTGTCTTACCAAATCCTTGGTTATGTTAGCTAATAACTTGGTTATGTTAGTCAATAACTTGGTTGTGCCCACCAAGTTTTCTTGATTACATTTTTAATCAATTTTTTGGTAATTCTAACCAAGCTTTTTTTCTGAGTGTAATAAATCACATTTACTACTACTACTCGTGAAAATGTATTTTGCACGAATGCATTTTCACAAAAGTTCATGAATAGTAAAAAAGTACGGTACAAATTTTTATTTCCATTGTCATTTTTTTTCTTTAGCAAGCCTAGGAATCATAGATCTAGACGTAACATTTCTCGTGTTGTCCCATCATCAACGTTTGTCCTGTTCGGCACGTGGTAGTCTCACGGAAGTAACATGCGTACTTCGTCAACCAATGATAGGTGAAAGGAGGGGACAAGGGAGTGCAAGAGGCGAAGAGAAAAAAAAAGCGAGGTGAAAGCAGTAAGAGCCCCATGGGGGTCTCTTCGTGGTTCTTTCCATTTCGTTCGCTCGTTCAGCCTCGGTCTCCCCATAAAAACTGAAAATCCGCTGATCGGCGATTCACGATAACTCAAAATACAGCTGCCCCGCAGTTTGCGGTCACCCAATGTCGAGAGCTGCTGCTCCTTCGCGTTTGCTTCCCTCCACGTCATCCAGTCCTATACTCCCTCTTGCTAAACTATATGTCTCTGATTCTTGTGTTTTCTCTCTGTCTCACTCGTCTAGCTCGAACTCAAAGCTATTGCTGGCTCGTCGTCCACGTTCTCCAACAGGCACAAGACCCGCGTAGATGGCAGGCGTGATTAGAGGCCCTGCTGGGGCTCGTGGCCACGCGGACATCGTGGAGGACATATTTTGACTGGGTCGCCTGTAATTTGGCGAGCATTGTGCTCATCCATTGTTGCAACAAGCCCGACAAAATGTGCAGCATCCTGGCGACGACACGACTCTCCCTTCTTCACAATTCTCTATTTTATTTCATTTTTTTTTTCATCTTTCTTCCCTTCTATTTCTATTGCTCGACTGTTCTCTTGTCTTCTATCCTTCAACGCAGTGTCCCGTGACTATATTTGTGGTATACGTGTCTTCGACAGCAGACACGATTCCTCGAGAGACTTTTCTTCAGTCCTGGACGGTATTCATTGATTCATATTTGTTTGCGGTTATTGCGTCATTGTGATTTCTTTTTTTGTTCATGGAGAAACATTTGATATTGGCTTGTATAATTTATGACACGAATCAGGATTCGTTTCAGAGATGACTCAATGATCGATACCCGGAAAGTCCAGCTGGAAAATACGTCATCCTGGAAATGTGATGCCCGACTCGATAATTTTTCTTGACGCAACGAGCGTCGCGTGTGTCCAGGATGTAACTCATATATTACTGGGTAGGAGGTAGTGAAATACACCTAGGAAGGATACCCGCACGTTCCAGGGCAGACGCGGGAGTGGTAGCTCGAAGGTCATCGGCGGGAGGTCCTCCTACCTTCGCTCCTGGAGAACGTCCCAGGAGGGCCACGAACGGAGGAAAACGGGGCTCGTACAACGTCGAACGTGCCAACGGTGTATCAATCTCACCACCTGGCCACGAGATCTTGAAATTTATACATTTTTATATATGATGCTCAGAGTTGCGTCAGTTCATTGTCAATACAAGATTCTCCAAACGAAAAAAGCTCGATGAAGATTGTCCAATGTCCTACATGGAAAAAAACAAGTTAGTTGGGATAACCAAGTTACTGGTTATATATGTGTCAGATGATTAATTAGTTAAATCAACGAAGATATTTTTTGCGACTACCAAAATCATGTATTTACGCTAAATACTACAGCCGGCGACGCCTAGTAAATCTTTGTATATGTCTGGAAAAGAAATGCCATTTTTCCACTTTGGATCCCGATTACTATACGAATCTGAGAATGAGTACTATATTTTTCTCTCGGTGTAGAATAACAGCAGCCCTAGCAGATCTAGTCTAGCCCACTAACCATGAGAAATCATTACAAGATAAAAGAATGCTGTTCATCAGCTCGTCGTTTGGTAGGTTGGAGTTATTATCTGTCAGGATATAAGAAAAAATCCAATTCACGGTTCCATTATACCAGCTTGGTAATAAGGTTATATGCACGGAGGTGTGGACTACCCATTTCTTCTTCGTGTTTACGGAAACCGTACCACATTGCACACATTGAAATATAATATGTGACGCGCAATATATGACGGGTTTCTGGATATAGCTACACAGAAAAAAAGGCTTGGTTGGAACAACCAAGTGCCTTGGTTGGAACAACCAAGTGCCTTTGTTATATATGCGCCAGACAATTAATTGGTTAGACCAACCAAGTAATTTCTTAGGCCACCAATTTCTTGGTTAGTCTAACCAAGTCTCTTGGTTAGTCTAACCAAGTCTCTTGGTTAGTCCAACCAAGAAATTGGTAGCCTAACAAATTACTTGGTTGGTCTAACCAATTAATTGTCTAGCGCATATATAACCAAGGCACTTGGTTGGTCCAACCAAGCCTTGGTTATATATGCGCCAGACGATTAATCGGTTAGACCAACCAAGAAATTGGTAGCCTAACAAATTCTAACCAAGTCAATTGGTTAGCTTACCAAGTGACTTGGTTAGTCCAACCAAGAAATTGGTAGCATAACAAATTACTTGGTTGGTCTAACCAATTAATCATCTGGCGCATATATAACCAAGGCACTTGGTTGTTCTAGCCAAGCCTTTTTTTGCCTGTACTTCGTACCTTCCTAAATATTATATCTTATAGCGTAATCCGCATTCTAAAGCAGCTAATTGCAATAGATTAACCTGGCATTTAAGGTTAGATATCATACAATAGTCCACTAAACATGTGGTTAATAAGTTCCCATTATTTGGAAAAAGACAAATCATTATTTTATAAAAAACACTAACATTTACATTCTATACATTTGAAATGCTTCTTTTGTCACGTTGCGATCACTAACATTTCGCGACTACGTAACATGTGGACCTTCGATTTATTTGCCACCTCCCTTGATTTTGCGCTACTATTTCTGTTCCCATGTTTGTACATAATAGCCTTTTAACTGAAATTCCTCTTGTTGAAAATGAATTTATCCTGCTGTAATATAATTTGGTATTTTTCATGAAAAAGTTGTTCTCGAATGAAGTTCTCAATCCAAACTTCCCTTATTTGTAAAAATTGCATTTCCTCTTGTATCAAACGGATGCGGATGAAACGGACTAGTCTATTTGTGATAAGGGGTTCATTTTCAAATGTAAAATTTTGTAAAATCAACTAGCAAATTCTTGCATTTCACGTCATACATTGCTCGGCACCTGAAACTGACCGGTTCACCGAAATCCGACGGCACACAATAAAAACTAAATAAAAACTTTTATGCTTTTGGTCGAAAGTTCTTGTGCACAAATGTCAACTTTTAAAAATTGCATCGAAATATTTTAGTCAATTTTCAATTTATTAAGAAAGTGCAATATTCTATTTCAATATGAGGGAGAATATCAATATCATCCAAATCCTATTGCATATAAAAATTCCCAATGCACTATATTGTTGGTGCTCGATGAAAGAATTTTTTACTGTCGTCTGTCTTGCATATGCTTTTCAATATTATCTTAAGCAAAGTTCTTAGGTTTTCCATTCTGCGCATGATTCAGATCAAACTACTAGGCAGATTGGAATCATTGACGTCTCATTTTCTTCTTCATGAAAAGATACACCGGCTAAATGGAGCAAACTATTTTTTTTCATTCTGAAAGCAAAGTTAATCACTGATTTAGAAAATAGCATAAAATTTATTTATTAATAATTTGCTCCATTTAGCCGGTGTATCTTTTCATGAAGAAGAAAATGAGACGTCAACCATTCCAATCTGCCTAGTAGTTTGATCTGAATCATGCGCAGAATGGAAAACCTAAGATCTTTGCTTAAGATAATATTTAAAAGTATATGCAAGTCAGACGACAGTAAAAAATCCTTTAATCGAGTACCAACAATATAGTGCATTGGACATTTTTATATGCAATAGGATTTGGATGATATTGAATTTCCAAAATCAATTTTTTTGACCTGACTCCCTCCCCTTAATGTATGGTACCGATATTTCGGATATTCATTCATCTAATGAAGTTAGTGACATAAAATATTAATTTAGAACATTTTTACTTTTTTGTTTTACTTCCGTACAAATATAGAGCAAAACGTATAATTTTGAATTTTTTTTGCAAATTGTAGGACTTGATCGGATACGCATATCGTTGAACGCAGCCAATTCCGTCGTAGCCGACTCCTTGCCATATAGGACACAAGTTAGTTCGAAGGAGCTGGATCAAAGAGTGTCCTGTGGCAATGTATCACGCGTTCCAAGCACGCTTTGCAAACGCTGGTGATCGACCACCTCGCTGCAAGCATGAGCTGAACCACAGGCCGTTAAGTTAGTTAAGCCATTCGTTAGGATCGCCACGAATCCAAGAGATTGTTGGGGAAACTGCTGCGAGGACAAGGACAGTGTCAGTGACAAACGAGCGACTTCGCGGCAGGGCGAACCCTCGTCACAAGGAGTAGAGGGACGCAACGCGTTGCTCTACGATGGAGCGCGGGATCGTCCGGTGCATGAATGACCTGACCAATTTCGGGTATGGAATGTTTTGGCGGACGGCAACAACTTCAGTGACCAGAGAGACCACGAGACTCCAAATTGATTACCACTAGTGAAAAACGAAAGTCCATTCAAGAAAAGAAAATGATCCATTAGAAAATACAACGTATTCATATTTCTATGGAGTATCTTCTGATTAGAATTATTAATAGGTCAAGATCAGGAATTTCAGGAAGAATCATTGGTGCTGATGCCGGATAGTTGGGTTTGCAGATATACAAATTATAAAATAAGCCATATTAGGCCCAAGATTCTAGCAGGTTAGAAATAAATTCGAAATTACGGATGCCTAAAGATTTTCCTATTGATACAAGAGAGTGTAGATAAAAAAAAGAACCAATTATAAACCGGACCCCAATTATGTTTGACAACAACGATTGTTATTGGTAGCCCCGAGATGATTGGTACACCTAGTAATTGATTATCCGAGCCAATCGTGTTTTCCGTACGTCATGTAAAAAATCTAACGATGTCACATCAACCCATTTCTCAAAAAAAATCTTCGACCTCGTCGTTTACCTGAGTGAGATGATTTATAGAGGGGCAACTGTTTCGGAAATGAGGCACGCCAAGCCAGACATGATGCTAGGAGTTCCACGGAGTCCCATTCATGAAGGAAGAAATCATTCATTAAAAGCATCAGAATACGAGATGGAAAAACCTCTATGTAAAGCAGAAGAATTCAAAATCGACTGTCTAGGATCTAGAGGCAGTGTGTCATCGGGATATTCAAGAAAAATCTTCGGTAAGCCTGCCGTTGACGAAAAAAGGGTGTGGCGGGAGATAGAGATAGCGCAAGAGAGGGAAGATAGCTCCGGTAGCCAAATGGGCCAGTCGAATGAGCAACAAAAAAAAAGAATTCTCGTCGCACAGAAGCAGTTAAGTCTCGGGGTCGAGAGATGGATCCGATTTGGTTAAAGCAGCCTCTTCTCTCTGCTGCCACAGATAGTTCAGATCCGGCAAGGTTCTTAAGTATGGGTGTTTCCCGAGGGATAACAGGATGTCTGCTGATTGCCCTCTTGTCCCATAGATTAACGAGACTGAAAAAAGAGCGTTCCGGATTTTTCGATCACCTCCGTCATCATATTTGCATCTCTTATGTATTTACACATATTCGAAGAGGTACCACATCCGCGCGTTTCATGGGCACGGTAGCTTACTATGATGACACGTCTCAAATATTTGAATATATCTATTGAAACCTGCAACACTGTCGATCTGCTGGTGAATGTAATCGTAACTGATCTCAGTCATTCAAGGTAACAGCCTTTTCAATCTGATTTCCAGTGATCTCACTGGCTTAATCGAATTTTCGGTGTGACAAGTTGAAAAAAAAAAAGAATGAGGAGAAAAAGGATGAAAGTCAAGTGCACAGTGTCCACACACAGGAGGTTATTACGAGCCTTGGTTGACTCAAGATTAGGTGATGCCTATAGGGTCTTAGCTCCTCTTGAAATAAGCAAGCTCACCATCAGAAATACTCAAAAGGTTCAACTATTGAGAAGGCAAACTTAATTCACTCCAGGGACACCGTGTATGTCTATAGATACACAGAATGTCCGAGTCAGGAGATAACATTTTGTGCAAATGGAGTCTGCAGTGGAGATAGAGAGCTTTTTCACGTAGCTGCAGCTGCTTCTGCCGGGGCGTATACACAGGGAAAGAGTGAAATAGATGAGAGATGCTGGGGAGAACCTTGCTGGGGACCACTTGGACGACTGTGCTCGAGCGGATGGTGAATCTCGCGAATGGAACTTTGATCATCGCAAGTTTGTACGCGGAAAGATCTTTCTTCTTCCTTCTTACCGAGCCGGTTTTCCTTCGTGGCATTTTCCTTCTCACTCTTTGCCTCCCTGCAAGCTTTCAGCATACACACTACTAGTCCACTGCTTTGCGCCGACCCTTTTTACGCTTTTTTTTACACTCGCGTTGTGGCTGCAGTAGAAGAAGGTGGAGAAGGAAGAAGGTTGGATTAAGGTAGAGGAGAGAAAAGCTAGTTTCTAGCTAGAGAGCGGCGGACAAGCACGCGGGTCTCTCTGCTCTGCTCCCGGTCTATGGAGATACTCTGTTGAGATACGTTTCAGTCCCGCCGGCGTACAGACTCACTCACTCACTCCCTTCCTCTTTCTTTCCCTGATTCTGCATGTGCTCATGTCTCTCTTGCACACCCACACGCACACATACTCTCTCATCGCCCCCGTAGATAGAGCCGATATTATTCAGCTAGCCTCGCTCACTAATTCCATTCATTCCGTCTTGGACGCGCTCTACCGCTGCACGCTGAAGCTTCGTGCTGAGGTTCTCTCGTTTTTAGTCATCAGACGAAGGTATAATACGTCGTTGATACATATAGAGAAGGGTAATATTCCTTCAACTGTTTGCCTCTCTTCTCGCTAGAGAAAATCTAGATTATTTGCTTGAAATATGCTTAGAATTGTCTGGCAGTATAATTTTTCAACGTCTTTCGGAATTAACATGTGCTAGTCACAACAGAACTCGGGGATAACTCGGTATATGAGATTTTGATCTAGAATCATGCTTTATGCGGATCTTGAAATGTTTTGATGGCTTCATTAATCTTTTTAACAGATAATTTAATCGAATGAAATGTTGTCTTTCTTATATTCTTAAAAAAAAGATTGTTAGGCTGAAAAGATTTCACTGTAATTTGAAAATAATGAAAACTCGGAAATCAGAAAATGTATGTTATTTAAAGAGGGTCGAAAGTTGGCGATTACGCTATGTGTATGAAATCTGGTGCCTGATAATGTCACCCAGAAAAAGAAAATTATACTCAAGGACGATCGAAAGATGTACTGGCGGTATTTTTCGTAATTATCGTTTCTAAAAATGTTGTCGATTACAGGGTTGCAATGACTAATGTTCATATCGTCAAATTCAGGTAAATATAATTTGCAATATACAGATTGCAATAATGAGTACATATAATGAGGAAACATGATTCAAATAAATATATTATTTGAATCGTGTAAATAATATTATTTTATTTATATCTCCACACATTTTGGGTTTCATGGAATCACTACTACATAAAAAATAATATCAAGGAGTGAAAAAAAAAATTCTACATTTTTTGTGCGTCCAATTGATATTTTATTCAAGTTGCAAATTTTTATATTTGTTGTTTTAGTACAATTTTATTTACCGTCGACATTGCTTTGTTCCATCCTATGGTAATTGTTGAAGGTTAATTTGAATTTGATATATGATTTGAAATTTTATTTATATCTCTGCACATTTAGCGTTTTATAGAATTACTGCTACATAAAAAATAATATAAAGGGGTGCAAATAGAATTTTACATTTTTTGTGAATGTCAACTGATATTTTACTCAAGTTGCAAATTTTTCTATTTATTGTTTTAGTACAATTTTTCTTACAGGTGAATCTGCTTAATTTTATTGATATATTTAATTTGAATTTGATATATGATTTGAAATTCTGGTTTTATATTTTATTGGATCTTTATATGAGACATTCCATACCAAATCGACCAGACCGTGACCCTCGACCTCGCGGAACTGATTCATAATTTTTTATGTGATTCTTCTGACGCAAAATAACAGTCATGATTTTTTTCAAAATTTTTTAACCAAATTTGAGTACGTTATAATTTTTTTCAAACTTTTTGAGGGCCGTAATTAAAAAATCTGAAAATATTCTCAAAAATCCGACATAAAAGATGAAATTTTTGGCTCCAATTTGATGTTGTCCAGAATTTTTCTTCCCTTGAATTGGAATTTTTTCAATATCTTACTTTTCTTTTTTTTCACTACCGGGTGAAGTGCGACAATAATTGGCGATCTAGAGAGCGAAAAGAGAAAAGAAACAATAGTTCTGTAAAAAAATTAATCATTACGTGCATAATCATAAAAAGAATTTAAAAATTAAGTGTTTTTTTTACTGATTACAATTTAAAAAATGAGTTAATTTGTTGGTAAACTTTGAGGGAAACTTTCAGG
Source organism: Ephialtes manifestator (assembly GCA_963970395.1). Lineage (NCBI taxonomy): Eukaryota > Metazoa > Arthropoda > Insecta > Hymenoptera > Ichneumonidae > Ephialtes > Ephialtes manifestator. Next base: position 25,850,907 of record OZ019975.1, on the reverse strand, counting down.
TTAAAGATTAGAATTAGGAGAAAGTACACATAATAATAATGAATGTTTATGCAGTTTATTTGTTCCTCTACCATAATCGATTATTGATTGAACATTTTCGAAGTCCAGCTGGTAGTAAAAAAAATAAAATACAAATTTTTAAAAAATGTTAAAAAAGCTCCAAGCAAGAGGAAGGAAATTCTCGGACATCACCAAATTAGGGCCAAAAATTTTCATTTTGGATGCCAACTTTTTCAGATTTTTAAATTACGGCCCCAGAAATTTTTGAAAAAAAGTTATAGCATACTCAAATTTGGTTTGAAAATGTTGCAAAAAAATCATGAATGTTATTTTGAATTAGAAGAATCATATAAAAAATTTTGAAGCATATCCACGAGGTCGAGGGCCACAGCCTGGTCGGTTTGGTATGGAATGCCTCATATACATAATGCGGCGTTTAGATAGTTAACTGCGAAATAATATAAATGTTTCCAGCCTCCCCCAAACCACAGAAACAAAGAACAGTCTGTCGAGACCTTCGACCCGGTTGGGCGATCTCTCGCAGATGCCCAACGCCAATTACGTATATCGCAGCCAGTGGCTGTGATAGCAACGCCGCGGGGATTCCGCAGGAGCAGTATATAGAGAAAGGAGGTCCTGCTCGACGCGGTACAAAATTACGCCACCCTCGTTCAGTTACAACACTCGTTCCAACACTCTTAATGGCTATTCGAACCCCTCATGAATTGTTGCGGTAGGTATACAGACAATCTGCGATCGTTTACACTCGCAATTGTAGTATAGACACGGGTGAAAACAACAAGCAATCTCGCTGTGACGTAAAGTTACACGCCACCTGTCTATCTCGACATGTCGATTGAAAGGACGATATAAACTTGCCGTAAATTGTCTGCTATTGACATTGCAACCTGCTGCTATTTAAGAGTGTTGAGACGACCAAATTTCTGTCACAGATTTTCTTTCTAATGAAATATCTCCATTGTTTGGGATAAAGTTTACCAGTGAATGAACAGTTAAGTAGATTGATTTATTTATCATGTGTTGTCATAAAATACAACAATGATATATCGTCTGTGGCATTTTTAACCACACCGAAAGAAAAGATTTCATTGACGTCAAAGAAATGTGTGGATTGATTTTTTTTTCATTGATTTCAATGAAATAGTGCATTTGAATTTTAAAGAGAACATTTCATTGCCTGTAAATAAAGATTTACTTAGTGAGCATATAGTAAAGAAACAGTTTCATTGTTTTAAAGAGACGTTTTCATTGGTTCAAAGAAATGTGTTCATTGATCTCTCTCTCGCACCTAACCTCACTTTTTTGTTTTCCGGTTCTCCCGAACGAACGGCTTCGAGTTTCGAGGAGCCGGAAGCTTAGCCTATTTCTGCCGTACTTCCTCACATACTCACAAAATTTGAGCTTTATCTGCCGCGTACTTCAGGATAAAATAGGTTTTGAAGTTTTGAGCTGGTAAGAAGATGGTTTCATTGAATCAGAGACGATATCTTTGAAATCAATGAAAAAGGTTCATTAGTTTAAAGAAATGTTTCTTCGAATCAATGTCACTACTTTTCATTGAGTTTGAGATCATTCAAAGAAAATATAGTATCGAAATTCAAGTATTTCATTTCATTGACAAAGATTTCCGGGAATCAATGAAACTTTTTCTCTCGGTGCTAAGAGATAAATATAGAATCATGTGGAACAATGCTTGAAACATCAAGTTTTTATCGCACAGACTACAAAAAAAAATGATTTTGACCATAAATCGGAAATCACCAAAAAATGAACATACGAATCAAACCTAATCTCTTATTCGAAATCAGTCTCTTATGAGAAAATAATTACGATAGATAGAAAGAAAATCATCGAATTTGAAGTCTACTTTTGATGTAAATCCTAGGAGATTCTTATAAACCTGAAAATAATTTCATGCAAAACTAGGGAATGATTATCCACAGATGCATTCACACTATCACCCCAAATCTCTTCCACGTAGTAAAATATATGTGAATGATTAAAGATTATAACAAAAAAAAATAACTTCAAGTACAAGTGGAAAATAAATACTATCTATATTTCGATATAACCACTTTTTTGGCGACTACATAAGACATATATTCAAATTGCCTAAAAATATATATTTGGTTCATTTATTTCGTCTTTGGAGATACTTGTTGAATACTATTTTCATCTTCAAGGTTTAAATGAAGCTCGATGTATTTTGCTTTAAGTATGAAAAAAAAATGTTTAGAATCTTATTGTGTGATTATGTCTTAATCTTCATTATTGAATCGTATATCACACACTGAGAAAAATAAATGCGACAACTTGCTGAATATAGTGAGTTCTACTATAAAAATAATGAAATGTGCCATAATTTAGTTGCTACATACATTATTTATTGTTACAGCAACCATAAAACATTATTGTCGTCTCAGGGAAACATGTGTATAGTTGAACTCACCATCAAATTTTTTGGGTGCATTATTGTGTGATAAAGACTAATCTTATCTTGTGATTAAGTTTTATTAATAGAAAGCGGAATGATAAGCTTCGATCGATTAATTAAAAAAACATTCGTCGTATAGTTGACTTAATAGTTCGTATTCTGTAACAATTACATGCAGCTTTTGTAACAAGTTGTTATTTGTCAAAATGAAATGTTAGGAAAATTTTGTAAATAACAAAAGCGCAGGAAAATTCACTTTAAAAAGATAGGAACATGTACACTTAGTACATTGAAAAATAAATGACTGACAGTACTTTGCAATGTGTTATTTTCATTTTTCTTGAAACTCAATTGTAAATTATTATTTATTTTGATGTTAGACAAAAGTTCTAATTTATTTTTATAAATACTATTTTATAGTATTATAAAAATATACATTTATATCTAAATGTATATTTTTTAAGGAATGGGAGTTTAAAATGTTGCACAACATCAATGAAAAAATAATTTTTTATGAAAGTTCGAAAGCTTGGCAATATTCTCTTTACTTTTCTATCAGGCGTAAAGCATTGCGTACCTAATTGCTCGACTTATCGAACTCCTCTGCGAACTACGAAGTAAATTCAAAACATATTCGTGGGTTTAACCGAGCGTAAGGTATATATTTGGCCGATTTAGTCCCAGCATCCCTATGAAGGGAGCAAGGGGGTTCGATTCTAGTGAACTGGTTCCGCGTTGTATCTATCGTACATGTGCCACCGTTCGACCCCTTCGCTTCTTCGCTTCTTCGCTTTTCTCGTCGATTCCCCTTACACCAGCACCTCGTATACGACAACCACGCTCGACCCTCGATCGCTGTAACCAACCCCTAGTTTTAGTCACACCGAGTGCTAACAGTTATTTATATACGTATAGCATACTACCAGTCATCCCCCTCTATTCGTTCACTCTCTGTAGCCAACGAATACTGTATACTCGATTTGAGGCGCGTGTCCCGAATCTCGATCGTGTTCACTTCGCCATGAGGGAGAGAATCATTAAGGAAATTTCTTTAACCACAGATTTCTCGCTCGCCCTTTACCTCCATGATTATGAACACATATTCTGCGATATAGCTGTTAGTTCTCTGTAAAAAGCCTTACACGCAGAAAAAAATTTGGTAGTAGTAACTGTTTGTTTATTGACGATACGTAATTTTTTTTTTTTTTTTTTTTTCGTATAACATTTATATATGGGGCATTCCATATCGATTCGACCTGGGTCGGACCCTCGACCTCTCGGATTTGGTCGAAAATTTTTTATATGATTGGACCAACTCCAAAATGTACTGGAAAATTTTTTCAGATTTTTTCATTTATTTATTTTCCTTATGATTTTTTAAAGGTAACATATCGTTAGTCCAAATTTAAAAATCTGAAAAAATTCTCAAAAATTCTGCATGAAATAACAAAATTCTTGAGCCTAAAGCCAAAGTGGGCCGGGATTTGCTTCTATTTTTTTTCTGTAAAGAACCTAAAAACTATTTAAAAATTTAGAAACGAAAGAGGAAAAGTTATCAAATTTTTCTAAAATATTGCTTTCTTATGCAAGTGCTTTCTGTTCGTAAAAAAATATGCGATTCATAGAAAATATGTTCACTGTTAAATCAGGTCGGAATCGCAAAACAGAGTTTCTCTCTGAGGAAGCCAAATAATAAAGATATAATTTCTTGCGGAAGAATGTTTATGGAAAAAAAAGAGGAAGTGCTGTGAAAATTTTAATTTTCATGTTTTTTTTATTATTTGTAATATAGCAATTTCTAGAATTATATAACATTCTTATCGAATAGTTTTTCCTATTTCCAATAAAATACTCATGAATCAGAGTTGACAAGCCGCGCTAATCAAAGGATTCTATTGATAATATCAGATGTCAATGATGATAATTTAAAAAGCAATCGCACCTTCGAATACAGAAAAAATTCAAGATCACCGAGTGCAGCTGAGATGAACAAACAATAAAATCAAATTAGATTCTACCCCACAACAAATCTAATTTTGTTATCTCTTTTGTAATATTTGAACCCTGTACTGCACGAGGAATGTTTTTTTTTCGTAATTTTGTGCAACTCGCAGTTTAGAAAAATTTGATAACTTTTCCTCTTTCGTTTCTAAATTTTTTAATAGTTTTTTATAGAAAAAAAAATAGAAGCAAAACCCGGTCCACTTTGGCTTTAGGCTCAAAAATTTTGTTATTTCAGACGGAATTTTTGAGAATTTTTTCAGATTTTTAAATTTGGGCTAACGATATGGTACCTTTAAAAAATCGCAATAAAAATAAATAAATGAAAAAAATCTGAAAAAAATTTCGAGTACTTTTTGGAGTTGGTCCAATCATATAAAAAATTTTCGACCAAATCCGAGAGGTCGACGGTCCGACCCAGGTCGAATCGGTATGGAATGCCCCATATATACAAGTGTAAGGTACGCAATGCCAATTGGCCATTGATCGAAGTCCTTCAGCCTGGTTATTATCGTTGAGTAGGGTGTTTCGTTTATTATTTGATAATAAAATCGGGTTTACATTATTTTTTACGAAACAATTTTTACCTTTTTAAAATGTTCGTACAAAGACTAATATTACTAAGTGTATAGATATGTTACTCTGGTTTTGGTGTTATCATTATTTAGACGGATAAGGTTGTGATGATTTCGAAAAGAGATTCTGTAGGGTGTTTATATTTTCTATGAGTGTCTGGAGGAATTGTGAATAATTTGGTAATATTAACTAAAATTATCTATTCAACCTTTAATTATTTTAATCAATGAAAATTTACTTTCCCTTCAAGAAAAATGTATTTTATTCAATTTTTCATTTTTTTTTATTTCCAAGATATTTATTTATTTGAAACAACTTTCACTGTGCAGCGGATACTAAAAATATATTTTATTTATTGCTATTAAATACTTTCTTAATCCGGAAAAAAAATCTAGTTAAAATGACCAAATACATGTATTAGATATTTTTTAATAAAATCAATTCGAACTGTCTTATAATCCTATATATATTTATTTAATTTCATTATTGGAGTTTATTATTATCAACATGCAACATTTATCGATTCGATTTAATTCTTGTCGTATATTTATAGAAAAATTATATAATCTTTAAATCGGCAGCAATGGACGCGCGGTCGGTGTCTGGCTCGACGGTCCCCAGAATTAAGCTGCATTATTTGCGGTCGTAACTTGGATGGGTGACCGCACTGGTTTGCACGCCAACTGCTGAGCGGGTGGCAATTTCTGAGCTTCTAAGGGATAATAGTGAGGGGTATTGAGGAATATTAAAAAAAAAAAAATTTTATTTGTTATTATTATATTCACTGAATAGTAAATATATTCAAATCTAAGAAATATTTATTTAGGTCGGCAATTATATAAATGTCGATAAATTTTTTTTTTTTATCAACATTTATATAATTGCTGACCTAAATAAATATTTCTTAGATGTGAATATATTTACTATTCAGTGAGTATATTAATAACAAATAAAAAAATTTATTTAAGGTGAATGGAAATCTAGTAGGCAATTTCTGAGCTTCTAACGGATAATAATGAGGGGTAGTGAGGAATATCCAAAAAAAAAAAAAATTTATTTGTTATTATTATATTCACTGAATAGTAAATATATTCAAATCTAAGAAATATTTATTTAGGTCGGCAATTATATAAATGTCGATAAATTTTTTTTTTTTATCAACATTTATATAATTGCTGACCTAAATAAATATTTCTTAGATTTGAATATATTTACTATTCAGTGAGTATATTAATAACAAATAAAAAAATTTATTTAAGGTGAATGGAAATCTAGTAGGCAATTTCTGAGCTTCTAACGGGTAATAATGAGGGGTAGTGAGGAATATCCAAAAAAAAAAAAATTTTATTTGTTATTAATATATTCACTGAATAGCAAATATATTCAAATCTAAGAAATAATTATTTAGGTCGGCAATTATATAAATGTTGATAATTTTTTTTTTGTTTTTTATCAACGTTTATATAATTGTTTAAAAGTCGGCAATTATATAAATGTTGATAAATTCTTTTTTTTTTTATCAACATTTATATAATTGCCGACCTAAATGAATATTTCTTAGATTTGAATATATTTACTATTCAGTGAGTATATTAATAACAAATAAAAAAAAGATGCAAAGTAGAACCTTGCACATTGCTTCCTCATTATTTTTCGCTTTTTACAAAGCTCCCTCTGTGAGGAAGCAGTATGTTATTCAATTTTGGCTTCCTCATAGAGGAAGCTTTGTGTCCTTGTGTCTCTTTTGCAGAGGTGTTTTATACAGCTGTAAATCACCTCTGCAAACACCGTTACATCTAATTTTGATTAGATACAAATTTTTGTCGTACTTTCTCAACTTTTCCGGAAGTTATAGCGAAAATCTACATTTTTTTTTAAATGAAAAATGGTGTAAAATCCGAACGACTTTATCGATCATCACCAAATTTGGTACATGGCATTTCTGAATGTTATTTTTCGTCTGTACAAAATTTCTGTTCATTTGTTGAAATTCGACGTAATTTAGATCGAAATCTATTTTTTTCGAAAAATTCAAAATTCTATAAAATCCGAACCGCTTTACCGATTTCGTCCAAATTCAATACCATATAACATTGAACGTATCTTCAGTTATGAAGAACTATTTAGCCAAATCGGCGAACTTTTACGAAAGTTAGAGCGACCACGCCCTTTTTTCAACAAATTAAAATCAACATAAAATCTTAATGACTTCACATATTTTGGCAAAAATCACAACATTCAAAGAGGGGCAGCTACTCTACTTGCGTGCCAAATTTGAGCCGGATCGCTCGAACGGTTACCGAGTGAGAGGAGATTGAATTTTCGAAGCCCAGCACACACACACACACACACACACACACATACATACATACGGACATTTTTTCTAAACCACTTTTCTCGACGTTTTAGGTGATTCTAAGCATACTGACATGAAAATCTCGAAAAAAAAAAATTTCATGAAAACAAAGCGTCCTCTATGAGGAAGCAAAATTTATTTAACGTGAATGGAAATCTAGTAGGCAATTTCTGAGCTTCTAAGGGATAATAGTGAGGGGTGGTGAGGAATAAAAAAATAATTTTTTTTTGTTTAATCAACATTTATATAATTACCGACCTAAATAAATATTTCTTAGATTTGAATATATTTACTATTCAGTGAGTATATTAATAACAAATAAAAAAATTTATTTGAGGTGAATGGAAGTCTAGTAGGTCGGCATCCAAATAAGAAATTTTATTCACGATGCGTAGATTCTAGTCCCGTTAACTAGATCTTTTTTCTGGGTGTACTTATCTGCTAATTTATTCTTTTAACAATAACATTTAATTAATAATATATTAATATTATTCTTGGTAATTATGCGGTATCGCGTTGTTTCGAAAATTAAGACGATTTCCGCCAACGAAATAAACTTAATCAAATGTTAAATAATTATAAGCAACTGAGTGTTAAAAAAAAATTTCAAAAGGGACAAAACGTGAATAAAAGTAATTGTTTGCATGGTTTTTCTTCCCTTTCGCCGCTCAATTTTTTAGAGTGAAGACGAAATACATAAATAAAAAATGCGGAATTGCGGAATTGAGAAAAGTAAAGTGTACAAATCGATAGTTAAACTGAAGGACTTTTCTTTTCAAGTTTAACCTAAAGACCTTATCTTAAAACGAACCTACAACATTTTTCGGAAGTGCAACCTGAAGTTTTTTTTTCGATACTGCAACCAAGACTTCGTTTTTCGAAATTTTCGCAAAAAAAAAAAATAACAATACATTGATATAATTTTATTTATTTCACTCGGTGCGAGAAACGCGGTTTTACGCACGTGCATAAATTCCAATTTTCCCACCTTGTGAAATAAAATTTCGTGCGAGACTTGAGCGATAAAAATTTTCTTCAAATAAAAAATTGTATCACACTAGTATCGTAAAATACTATTTTACAATTTTATAAAGAAAAAAAACTAAAATGAAAGTTTTAAAAATATTTGTACACACACGGGGTTCAGAAAAACTGTCAGAAAACGCTACAATCTTTCTCGAAGCGTGTAGCCAATGATATATTTTATAATCCTATATAATCGAATCACGAATTTTCCATCTCGTTTAAGGATTTCCCCTAACAGTGTCACATACGTTTTGATCTCCGTTTCTTTTTTCCTTTACTAGGTCGAAGGGGAGCACTTTCAGTGTGTACTACGGGCTTCGACACTCTTTGCTTGATCGTCTCGACCCCTCTTTTCCTTCTACCCCGCTACGTTTCTCTACCCGTAAGAATACTGCTTTGGTGAGATAAGAGTTATCTGTCGAGTTCCGATACGATAGAATCCCCGGGTGTACACACTACTGGAAGGTACCATAGTGCCTATACACTATACATATACTCGGATATACTTTCGCGTCCCGGTTGCCTCAGGGTAGTGGTGGCCGCGTGCGAGAGGAATTCATCCCCCGCACCCTACTATATACACCAGTAGGATCTAGCCAGAGCCAGGGGGTGCTTTTTCTTTCGCACACGGACGCGCGTTATGAGCCATTGTTGGTCGCGTGATGCATCGTCTCGTAAATACTGTATCGCGAGACCCGCGTACTCGCGAGAACGCTCGGTGAAGTGGATCTAGCGCGAACGATAAAACACGTCGCTCTATCTCACTCCTCGCGAAGTTTAACGGGAAAATACTGTAAAAGAACTCGTCTGCCCTTCAACCATGTACAAACAGGGAATTTTTTATCCGATGATTTATAAGAGCCATGTCATTATAAACATCCAGTACACGGAAAGAAATGTTTGGTTGTGGCAACTTCGTTTTCGATTTGCTGTACACAATGTCTAAAAAATAAGTTGCCTCAACCATATCGAATAGTAACCTCAACTATTCACGATTAGTTCTCGCGAGATTAGTTAGGTTAACTAATCCAATCGTTGGGACTACCACACGGAAAAAGATGCTTGGTTAGAACAACCAAGCGCTTGGTTAAATACGCGCCAGCCAATTTCTTGGTTAGACCAATCAGATTATTGGTTATGCCAACCAAGTTATTGGTTATATTACAATGCCGCTTGGTGGCGCTGACCAATAACTTGGTTGGTCTAAACAATTAATTGGCTAGCGTATATATAGCGCTTGGTTGTTCTAACCAAGCATTTTTTTGCGTGCACTCGAATAGTTGGGACTACCATTCGAATCGTCGGTATTACCATTCAAATCGTTGGTTTTAACATTTGAGTTGCAAGGGAAATAGAATAATCGATTGGTTGTGTCAACTCATTTCTTGGTTATGGCAACTAATTTTTTTTTTCGTTTCTATATAGTGCGTTCATATTATAAACAAGCTTCTTTTTTTTTGGTTCTTCATTGTCGGTTTTTGTATCATTTTGAATTTTTCAATGCTTACATTTTCGAAATATATGACAAATGGGGTAAATCTCATTTTTATTGACAAGTTATGTGCTCATTCAATGTTGGTTGAACATCGGCATCCACGAGGAAAAAACATAGTAGTTCTGGTAACCAATTTCAGCATATACTGTATAAATCACTCAAACTAAATTGGAATCATAGACTGAAGTATTTTCGATTGTAGTGAAAGATAGACGTTTGACCAACGACTCAGATCCTGCAACTATCACAGAACTGCCAATTCCAAATGAATAATTGCAATGACCAATTGGTGAATTCGGATTGTAATGTCAGCTGGTCAGTGCCAATTTCGCTACACTATCAACGTGGTTGAGGATCCTTTAACCAACTGAGAAGTGGGCGCTATTGTGACTATTGCAGTTGGTTATCAGAAGCGATTGATTACTCTGTATAACTACTTTTTTCTTTTAGTGCAGAGCTGGACCGATAACCGTTAGTCTGCATTGACAGTAGATGTGATCAACTACGTATTGACCCATTACTTAACATTAAAAAAAAATTGTTTGCACCGTCAGTTTAAAAACAAACTGACGGTTCTGACAACAAACCGAAATAGTTAGTATAGGGCCAACTACTCAGTTGGTTAAAGGAACTACACCCTCGTTTGTAGAGTGGCGATAGTAGCCGTAAACACACTGAGAAAAAAACCAATCAAATGTGCGGTTGCTGGTGGCGAAAGAAATATTTTATTCCGTAAACGAAATAATAGTTATTGCGAATTAAGGAAAGTTGATTCAACTATGCGTTGGTTCATTCAACCAAATATCCAATCCAAGTATCCAATTAACCAAGTGTTATTCCGTCACCCGCAACCGCACATTCGGTTGGTCTTACCAATTTTTTTCTCGGTGCAGCTGATATTATGAACTAAACTTACGGGTTGGTTAATGCAACCAATCATTTTAAAGCGTTTCCGCTTATAACCGAAAATAGTTGAGATTACGATTATAATTTGGTTTCAGTGACTAATACATGCCTCAGCATATGCTGGAATTGGTTGCCACAATAGCGAATGACCAAAATAGCAAATGGCTAAAATAGCGAATTTCAAAATAAGGAACGCCTAAATATAGAATGGCCATCATTATGAAATTCGGTGTTTTAGTCATTCACTATTTTGACCATTCGCTATTTTGATTGCATTTTAATAAGATGGGGGCCAAAACAGCGAATGATCAAAATAACGAATGGCTGAAATAGCGAATTTCATAATGATGGCTATTCTATATTCAGACGTTCCTTATTTTGAAATTCGCTATTTTGACCCCCACCCCGTTTACTAATACGGGTGGGGGTGAAACGAATTCTTTTTCGCTATTTTATCTATCACAATTGTTGATTATATTTAAACGGGATTTATTGTTACCGCGTATATAATCATCGATATGCATGTAGACCTTATAAGAGAACATTGTAGCATGGCATTACAGGGACAATGCGTAACGGGTATCAAAGTACGCGTATATATCCACATTTTATGCTGCATATATATGCTCGTGCGAGTGCGTATATGTATATCGAAGTGTACGTGCTTAAGCGTGAGAGCGGGTATAGTAAGAGTACAATGGACGCCCGAGGACGGGGGTGGAGTCGAACGAGAGGAGAGCAGACGAGAAAGAGAGCACGAAGGGGGAAGGTCCTTATTTGCATATACGGAACCACCCCGTGCGTTTAGTCTCGCGTACATTATCTATCTATACGCGTATGTACGTATGCGTAAGAGCGTGTGCGTGTATTGGTATTCGTATACGAAACGACCGCTTAAATTCCAGCAGTGCACGTTTACTTTTATTACAAGTCCTGGGGTGAGTATCGTCGATGCAGGTGCCTGCGTACATACTGTGCGGTATTATACACACATATATATGTGAATGTACGAAGCTTAAGATATACGACCTGTAAAGGGCATTCAATCCGCGAAGTAAAATCTCTGCTAGCAGTTAATGTGCACTGTGAAAATGTTATTGCTATAGTTCTGTTATTTTCCTATTTCTGATACATGCTGTATACATTACAAATAAAACCAGCAAAGTGTCTGGAAACATTAAAAATTTGTACTCCCTTTCGTTGGTTAGGAAATGACGAAAAAAAGAAAAACCAAAATGAAATATAAAAGACGGAGATTGAAAGAGGAACGAAAAGGGCAGAATAGTATTCAGTTACGTTGTGGTGAGGGGTTTGCCTTATATTGTAGTCACGCGACGACGTATGCCTCTGCTTCTTTCCTTCTTTTTTCAGACACTAATCTCAATTCTCCGGGTTTTGACGTTTTCTCGACATATTTTGATGCGTCAGCTCCACACGGAGGATCTTATACCTCACTGCGCTGACCGTGAAAAATTTGAAAAGATCCGAATAGGACTTCAACCTTTTTTTTCCAACCCACTCTTCGGTGTTTTACTTCTTTCTTGATTTTTCCACGATTTTTTTTTTAGTTAGTGACAGGTTAGTGTTTAACGAGACGTGAAGAATTAGATGGCCGGGGATTATCGTGGAGGCATTTGGTGATATATAGATCCCGCCCTGAGAAGAAATTAATTTCATCTTTATAATGTGTATCTGGAAATTGGGGGCAGATAAATTATATAGCACATTTTAAAGTCTACCATCTATTACTTTACCAAAAGACAACACTATTGCACAGTTAAAAGGATACTAAAAAACGGAAAGGTGTCTGTAGGCTTATCAAAATATAGAGTTGTAGTGTAAAATATTTCCCGGACCGAATTCGTAGTATAAAGTACATAATTTCTACAGGGTCCAACTCTACACCATCGACTTAACATATGGCTTGATTTAGCACAAATACACCTCTACACATGAACAAATTCAACATAATCCCATCTCTGCACATACACCAATTCGACGGCTCCTAATGAAACTGAAGTAACTCACGGAAATTATTCAAACTGAGGTATCTCAGCATTCAACTCCAAACTGACTCATCCCACGTTGGCCTAGGAAATGTATTTGCAGGCCTAACAAATAATTTTGCTGGCCTAACAAATCTTTTTGCTGGTCTAGCAAATTTTTTGACAAGCCTAGCAAATAATTTTTATTAGGTTAAGAAACAAGGTTTTGCTGTCACTATATTAGCCACTGATTTGTTGATGCAACAAAAGTTTTCTCTCCGTGCGGTACAATTTTATGGCATCACGTCAACGCAACTTCATCCACCTTTCCCATAAAACACATACTCAATTCTACAAATTGACTAACTCATACCCAAGCAACGTGCGTCGATGAAGATTTATACGTCAAGATTAAAGTCCTGCCATTAAGGGTTGTGACTTTTCCTTTGCGAAACGTATTATCATTGACTGCATCCCTTAATAATACGAGAACCTCAAAGTGAATGAAATTAAAACACTTACCATTATCTTATCTATAAACTAACACCGAAAGTATTTCGAGTCCAACTTATGTTAAACCCAAAAATTTCAGGTGCAAACTGCATCACTGGTAGTCGATCAAATCAGCGTAGACGAGTAGACCGTGAGAAAAGTGGTCATCAGCAGCGGCAGCAGCACAAAAAAAAAGTATCGAAACGTCCGTGATGGTGATCTGTCGATCGGCAAGATGGACAGTTCTCCCATTAAAAATGTTGACTTTTCCTTTGCGAAACGTATTATCGTTGACTGCATCCCTTAATAATACGAGAACCTCAAAATGAATGAAATTAAAATACTTACCATTGTCTCATCTATAAACTAACATCGAAAATATTTCGAGTCCAACTTATGTTAAACCCAAAAATTTCAGGTGTAAACTGCATCACTAGTAGTCGATCACTGGTAGTCGTCAGCGTAGACGAGTAGACCGTCAGAGAAGTGGTCAGCAGAGTTTGCAGTGTAAGCGCATCAGCAGCGGCAGCAGCACAAAAAAAAAAGTATCGAAACGTCCGTGATGGTGGTCAATCGATCGGTAGGATGGACAGACAGACAGGAGGAGTGTGCTTGGCTTGGTTCTGCTAGCTGATGCTGTTCCAGTTGCGGGAAGCGCGGTCACGCCGGAGCCGAACGTGTCGGGAATCACTTAGGCCCCCCTCGATCTCAGTGGTTAACAATGACGCGAACGCCGAAAGCCGATCAGCCGCAGAGACACATGAAAGCAAAGCGGTGCGAGAGAAATTTCGAGAGAGATAAAACTATAGCCATGGAAAGAAGGCAAGAAAAGCGAGAACGAAAAACTCAGTTCAAAAGAGAGGCGATAGAACGCATCGAGATAACAGAATGCAGACGAGGATGCAAATCGATGCAATCCCGGAAAAAGAATTGTCCAAAGGTAGACGATGAAAGAACGGAATAATAAAAAAAAAAGATAAAAAAAGATGTAATATCATACAAAAAAAGCACGATAGTGTATAGAGAGAGAGAGAGAGAAAAGGAAAAATGGAAATGGACAGGTTCACATAGCAAATATTCTACCGTTCAATCGAGTCTCCCCACACTGAGAGAAAATTATGGTATTAGTAACTATAAAGTGACAACTATTCATTTTTAGTTCGTACGATCAATTATTTAGTAGTTCCCACAACTATCAAATAGTTACTATAGCTTCCAAACAGTTACCCTAACTATTTCCATAGTTACCGTAACTATGAAAATAGTTGTATGGACTAAAAATTAATAATTGTCACTTTATAGTTGACCGTACTACTACGATTTCTCTGAGTGCACGTTGTGAATGGACAGAGCCGTTAAATCTTACACTCGACTCTTCAAACTAGGACTGAAATAAAGGAAAAAAAGGATCTCTTCCTGGAGAGAATGAAGAACAGAGATATTGGCTGCTATTGCTGCATGTGGAGATTGACGTGGGCTACAATACAAAGACTAATCGAGACCGGCGTTATATGCACACTAAACTCTACATAACAATATAGAAATTTTAGTTTAACGAATTACACACATTACATATTTCCAACCAAACTTTCGAATGGATTAGTGTAAGAAAACTTTGCACTAACAGAAAAAGCTGAGCACTTAGATTCCATTAAATACACTAAGAAGGTTTATTTTTAATAACAATAATGCTACTAACAGTTGTTAATAAATAAGTTTTGAAAAAATTGTTCGCAAAACCAATCGTATTTATCCTTAATTCAGAGGGTTTAGTATTCGCGATACCATAACTTTAATTCTCCACCAGTAAACTTGCGATGGAGGATATATGAATAAAAGCTATTTTTACAAATATCCATGCAGCCATTTGAATTCTAAGTTCTTTTGATTGTATGAGCAACGACTACACACATATCGATTAGTGTATCGATGGGTTGGCAGTAGTAGGCTGTCTCCATGGTTCAACAATCCAATTTCTAACCACACTTTCGAATGGATTAGTGTAAGAAGACTTTGCACTAAGAGAAAAAGCTGAGCACTTAGATTCCATTAAATACACTAAGAAGATTTATTTTAAGGGGAGGGAGTCAGGCTAAAAAAATTGATTTTGGGAATTCAATATCATCTAAATCCTATGGCATATAAAAATGCTCAATGCACTATATTGGTGGTACTCGATGAAAGGATTTTTCCTGTCGTCTGACTTGCACATGCTTTTCAATATTATCTTAAGCAAAGTTCTTAGGTTTTCCATTCTGCGCATGATTCAGATCAAATCCCTAGGCAGATTGGAATGGTTGACGTCTCCTTTTCTTCTTCATGAAAAGATACACCGGCTAAATGGAGCAAACTATTTTTTTTCATTCTGAAAGCAAAGTTAATCACTGATTTAGAAAATAGCATAAAATTTATTTATTAATAATTATGTCACTTAAAAAATATTACCGTTTATTAATATTTGCTCCATTTAGCCGGTGTATCTTTTCATGAAGAAGAAAATGAGACGTCAACCATTCCAATCTGTCTAGTAGTTTGATCTGAATCATGCGCAGAATGGAAAACCTAAGAACTTCGCTTAAGATAATATTGAAAAGCATATGCAAGTCAGACGACAGTAAAAAATCCTTTCATCGAGCACCAACAATATAATGCGTTGCGTATTTTTATATGTAATAGGACTTGGATGATATTGAATTTCCAAAATCAATTTTTTTGACCTGACTCCCTCCCCTTAATAACAATAATGCTACTAACAGTTATTAATAAATTTCTTTTGGAAAAGTTGTTCGAAAAAACAATCGTATCTATCCTTAATTCAGAGGGTTTAGTATTCGCGATACCATAACTTTAACTCTCCACCAGTAAACTTTCGGTGGAGGATATATGAATAATAGCTATTTTTACAAATATCCATGCAGCCATTTGAATTCTAAGTTCTTTTGATTGTATGAGCAACGACTATACACATATCGATTAGTGTATCGATGGGTTGGCAGTAGTAGGCTGTCCCCATGGTCCAACAATCCGAATGGAGATCCTGACTGAAGAGCGAGAGGGACAGATCTCGCCTGACTCTATTGTCCTGTGACAGACATTGTGTGCTTCTGATGCCTCGTCGAGACGAAACTTCTTCTTTTTTTTTCATTTTTCTCTCGTTCAAACTCACCCCTCCGTCCTGATCTCCTTTCTCTTTCTCAGTGTGACACTTTCCTTTCACTCCTTCTCTCAGTTCGATCCGGCTATATGTATCGACGATGCACTCTCGGGATACAAACCCGCGCGGTGACATGCCACATTTCTTTTCGATGGACCGCGGCAACCACTGTTGTTCCCTTTTATTGCTTAAGTAATCCTTCCAAGTAGTTTTATATCGAGCTTCAAGTGTATCCACTATACGGCTGTCTGGCGTTTTACCGACATGCGGATTAACTTTGACGACTCTTAGAATGCATTCCGAAGCTTTAGTCAAACGTTCGTCAAGGAATGACGGTGTCAAATATCGTGTCGTTATTATAACAAAAATTTATCAAGTACATTCTTGTATGCTGTATACAAAATATAAATAATTGCCATTGAGTAATTTTGAGGAATGGCACATCTGCAAAAACATTATCTGCATATTTTCAATGAACAATATTTCGAGTTGTTTAACACTTGCAAGAAAAAGTATTTGGGTATTATTGTGCAATTCGCTGTTCTTGAAATGGGGCAACGAAAGTAACTATCACCTAATAAGAAAGGATCAACTGCACGCAGAAAAAAGATTGGATAAAACTACAAAAAACTTGGTTAACAATGTCATCAAGACAACTTGGTAGGTACAACCAAGTTATTGGTTAACGTAAACGAGTATTAAGTACGCCTAAACAATAACTTGGTTGCGCCTATCAAATTTTTTTGGTAACATTTTTAACCAATATCTTAGTAAACCTGACCAAGCCTTTTTTCTCAGTGTGAAATCAAGACTTAGGTGCCGATTGACCGTGTGCCCTTAAAATCTTATATTCATCCTCGTGGTTTGCCGAATCGCCCCAATTTCACGGTTATTCACGTGCCTTCGCACCCCCTGCGACTTCCTTTACTCGCAATCCTCAGTCTCTTCTCTGTCCGAACTATTATACGCATAGGTAAAGGTACACAAACCCACTGACCTCCACCAATTTTTCAAATCTTAGTGGCAGGTCCATTCCCATTTCATGGAGGAATATTCGAAGAGCAACGGGAGGTCCTGACTCGCTAACTCTATGCCTCCTTGAAATAGTCAAAACAGCTCCACCCCAGTGGTTCAGCCAAGGGGATAAACAGAACGAGAAAGTGCCAATGCCAGCATGAGTGCATCGCGGGAGGCCTATGAAGGATACTTTGAGAAGGTCCAGTCTCTACGGGAAAGGCGATCTAGTTGAGGTAGAAGTCAATGCAACGTCTAAATGTAATTTTCTTTACCTGAATCTTCTCCAGAGAATTGGGCACTTCTCGTTATGTCCATATTTAATATTCATAAATATGAAATAAATTGCAGGTTTTATATTTAAAAGGTGCAGACTCCAAAGTTCCAAAAAAAAACGGTGGAATATATTTCTTATACATTCGAAAAATATTTTTTATTTTTTTGTCAGAAAGTTGTGAGCATTTTTTTCTACACTTTAATCCATAGATTAAGAAGACATCTACAGATCATGCTGGTCAACCAATGTACTATTATATTAAATATTATATATACATTCTTTACAATATTATATATACATTCTTGCAATATTATACATTCTTTATATAAATAACAAAAAATGACTGTGTAGAGTGTTGACAAAAATGTAATTTCCTCATATTTTATTTTGATGAATTCCGAAATGCAAGGTCATTGATTTGACTATTGTGCAAAGTTGGCATCACCAAGATTACTTTCTGCACTTATTCAAATCAGAGTTGTAAATGCCTAATACTTATAGAAATAATGATGACGATACGATCAGCTCTATAATTATGATTTTATAATAATAACATGTAGCGATTGTAATACGATGATTAAACTTTGGAATGGCTGCAAAAATTATTATTTTTCAATAAAAATTCACGGTAATCCTTTTGAAAAAATGGAAAAAAATAAGTAATGCATTACTTATTTCTTCCATTTTTTCCACTATTTCTTGCAATATTAAAGCGAAAATTAGTATTTTTTTCAGCTATTCAAATGTTTATACTCTATTTTATAATCACTAGATATTATTATCATGAAATCATAATAACAAAACAAATTGTACTGTAAACTATATTTCATGAATTAATGGGGATCTTCAACTCTGATTCAAATCGTAACAATGTTGACATAGAACTCTGGGGGTCGTTCAACAGCAGCGATGTAAAGGAAGATTTATCACGAAACGAAAAGTAGAACGGCTTGAAAATATTTGCTAATAAATATTGAATGTCTATTTGTAAAACCCCTTTATTTCATGTTTATTTACTGACAGATTATTTACGAAGTATCGAAGTATTTACGTTGAATTTCAAAAAGTGCGAACGAGCGGCATTCCGGAATTTTTTAAGATTATAACTTCTACGAAAAAAAAATCTCCCGACCGTTATCAGTTTAACACCTTTTTGTTTGCTGTATACAGAAGGACTTCTGCGGTAATATATGATTTTTTTTAAACGTTTAATAAGAGCAACTAAATTTTCTTGTTTTAAACATTTTTTTCGATGAAAACCTCATATATATTACGGTGGCGCAAATTTCAGCTGTATTTTTTTATTTTTAGTCTCAACCAATAAAATAGTTGTTTTCGGTGAAAAAAACAAATTTCATAAAAAATGGAGATTGTGAAAAATTATTTAGAGGTCGCTCAACAATTTTCTGTTCGCTCACGACTTTTTTTCTTCATTTTTTTGCAATCTTTCACTCCTCATACTATCTTGTTATTTTACTCCTAGTTTATGGTTGAAATTTTGGAAAAAATATTAAGTTCAAAACGTAGCTGAATAACAAAAAATATTTTGGAATTTATTTTTACTTTTTCTCAACTCTCACCCTCGATTTTCTCTTGTTATCAGACGCCTAGATCATAGTTAAAAAATGATATGAAAATATTAACGTTAGGCGATCGCTGAACGAAGTAACTTATTTTTCGCGACCTTTAAGTAATTTTTGACAATCACCATTTTCCATGAGAATACTTTTTTCATCGAAAACAACTATTTTATTCATTTAAAATCATTATTTTTAATGCATCATCCCTATTAAAATATGAAATTTACCAAAACAACGAATGCTATCTACGATTGCCTATTGAGACTATGTTTAAAAAAAGCCATATTTCAATTAAAAATATTTCCGTTTGTAGACAGTCAAATCCTTTCTGAGTGTTCGAGCCTGTTTAAATTATTCCAATCCACAATATATAACAATATCGTGTTTTAATTTTCCCAATTGATACTCGAAGATGCCTCCTTAAGGGTCCATATTCGGAATCTGCATCGTACGGTGTATAGCATGAAGCATGCACTGAGAGAAAAGTTTATTAACAGTTAACAAATCTTGGTTAAATATGTCATGAACCAATTAGTTATACTTATTGAATCTCATTTGAGCTAAATAAAATTTGCTTGTCGCAAATGAAGCTCGCTGACATTTGTTAATAGTTAACAAATCTTATTTGGCTCAAGTGAGATTCAATAAGAATAACCAAATGGTTCATTTCGCCATATTTAACCAAGATTTCTTAACTGTTAAGGTAGTCTGTTCACATTAGCTAGTCAAATAAGTGCTAAATTTTTAATCGCGTTTCTACACATTTTGGTAGTTTTGCCGACTGTTCTGCAGAGTGCTTGCTCATCAGCATTAGTTCTTAATATATAAATCCATCCACAGACACGGTTTTTAATTAAAATACCCTGATACATACAAATGTCGGATGAGGTTGTTGTCATCCAGTTTTATATCATAAAAAACCATAATTTTTGTCAGACTTTGACGAACGATAGCTCATTTTGTTTATTAAAAGATGCTTCATTGATTGACCGGAGACATTTTCTTATAGTATTCTTTGTAAGAAAATTGCAACCGTTTTTTATCTACTCTAACCTATCATCAGATGTACACATGCTTGTAACTTGTGAATAACTAATACTAATACAGAATTTGTCCGGTCAATCAATGAAGCATTTTTTAACAAGCAACATAAGCTATTGCTCGTTATAACTAGATTAATATTGTGGTTTTTTCTAATATAAAACTGGATGACAACAACCTCATCCGAAATTTGTATGTATCGGGGTATTTTTATTTCAAACCGTGTCTGTGGATGGATTATATATTAAGAACTAATGCTGATGAGCAAGCCACTCTGCAGAACAGTCGGCAAAACTACCAAAATGTGTAGAAACGCGATTAAAAATTTAGCACTGATTTGACTAGCTAATGTGAACAGACTACCTTAACAAACTGTTCTCTCAGTGTGAAGACCATGAACGAGTAGGGTGTGGCTGGCCCCTGTCAATTCGAAATTCTCCAACCCCAAGGAACCGTGACACCATCAGGTTATCTTGTTTTGTACACAGATTCGACACGGCTAATATAATGGCTGTTTGCTAGCCACAGGGACGCGCGACCGCCTATTCGAAGCTGCCAATAAAATTATTCAAGGTACAACATTACGATAGGAGAACGTGAATCGACGTGGTATGGACGTACATCGAATGACAAACGCCAGTATGCGACGGGTTCCCAGTGCCCAGAAGTCACCACTCGGACTCTCGCGCCTTTTGTCACTCCTCGCACCGGATAATCGAGAATGGGCTATTTCAATTAACTTCGGGATGAGAATGGCACCAGGAGATATTAAATCCTGCTCAGGATCTCTTTGGCTACACGGATAGCACAGTGCGAGAAAGATAGAGAGTCAGAATGATATTAAGTCGAGTGATTCATGGAGTGTATCGAGAGCAACGACAAACGGGAAGGCGTGTGAACGTACGTGATACGACTTATTCTCATCGTAAAAGTGTTTTATGATGGATACGGTGGTCATACACTTTAATAAGAAGATACGGTGAGCGCGCGCCTACTCCATTTCCAGAGAAATTTATTGGCATTAATGGAAACAAGATTTCACATCACTATTCGTACCTAACTTGACCTAGATAGATGTAAGAGCTTCCCAGAAGTAGACTACAATGGGTTCATAGTTCTAGAGGTAATAAAAGACCAAGTCATATCTGAAGGGAATACCAGTTGAATGGATCTTCATGTTAATAATAATTTTTATAAAAATACACTGAAATAAGCTTTAACTAAGTACTGTGAATGCGCGAATGGCTGAACTTAAGATAAAGTTGAGTCAACTGTATATATATACATATATATAATGTAATTAAAATACAGCCTATATATGAGGCATTCCACCGGTTATCGACAGGGTCGCGACCCTCATATTTTTTTTTATTTTTCTTTCCTTTTGAGATGTTGTAGAGCAATATAAAAAAAACACTCTAGAATTTTTTTTTTTTAGATTTTTAAAAAAATTTGTGTTTTTTCATTACCTAAAATTTGATTTTCTCAAAAAGTACGTCGACGATTTAAAAATTTTTTTTACAGTAAATTCTGTGTCCAAAAATAAGATTTTTGAGCCTAGATCCAGAGTGAGGTGAGGCCTAGATTATCAGATAAAAAAAAGTTTCGTTTTTGGACAGAGAATTGACTATAAAAATTTTGAAAAAAATCATCGACGTACTTTTAGAGAGATTCAAGTTTGGGGTATTTTTAAATTTTTTTTAAATTTTGTTTTTTTTAGCTTATAATCTAGGCCTCGCCCCACTCTGGGTCCAGGCCCAAAAATTTTGTTTTTGAACACAGAATTTATTGTAAAAAATGAAAAAAAATCGTCGACGTACTTTTTGAGAAAATCGAATTTTGGGTTATTAAAAAAACACAATTTTTTTTTAATCTAAAAAAAATCTAGTGTTTCTTTTATATTGATCTACAACATCTCAAAAGGAAAAAAAAATTTTTAAATATGAGGGTCGCGACCCTGTCGATAACCGGTGGAATACCCCATATATACTTTGTGAAACTTAATAATTTTTGGTTGGTACAATCTAAGTATAGTTGGCCCACATGTTTTTCGCATAAAACTGTGCCGCTTTTGAGTCTTCAATAATTATTTTACAATGTGATTGTTCTTTTTACTTTTTAATAAAATGATTTGATCACTATAATTTCGAAAGTATTATTATTAAAGGGTTAAAATGAACAAAACAATAAAAAAATTTATGATCTTTATCCTGGTATGAAAAACAGTGCTTTTACTTATATGTAGTTTCTTAAGGGAACCCAATTACCTGAAAAGTCCATAAAAAATATTTTTTATTAATTTATCAATTTATTAAGACGATGTGAAATACGTATCCAAGAAAGATAAACTAATGACGCTCACAGGAGAGTGAGGACGAAATACTGAGAGTGTATACATAACATTGTCGGGAAAAATGTACTTTTCAGGACGGAGGACCGGAAAGGAAATTCTTCCTTCGTATGAACTGCTGCAGTTGTGTCAAATACTAAATTTTAACACTCAAAATGGAAATCTTACCACCGCTGCCACAAAAATAACTATTTTCAAAAAATTTAGTGAATTTTATATCGCAATATGAAAGTACAGCTTGATAAAGTCAGATGTGCATTTCATAATGTTCAAATGCAATCAATCTCTTTTAGAGCAATAGTTTCAACAATAAAAAAGATTTCCTGACGCCCATTTTAAATGTACCGCTTAAATTAGTATATCCTTTCACTTAGTAAATCATCTTCTCCCATTTCCCAAAATCATCGCAGCCCACAACCTAAGGCCAAGTCAATTGTACAAAGTTCTCTTATAAGAGGTAAGAAATTGGATGTGCATTGTCCAAAAAATCTGAATACACCTTACCGAGTCCCTTTTTCTGCTACATCTACCACGTCAAACAGGTGAATATGGTCGAGGTTTCACGGGACTCAAGCAGCGTTGCATACACAGTAAAAATCGAAAGAAAAGACTCACAATATACCAAAAACAACCGGGAATAGGTAGAAGTCAAGTGTATCGGTTACAAGCACGGTAACGATCTCAAGACCCCAAAAGCCATTCAGTGCATTCATGCTGGAAAAGCGCAAAATGATCCAATGCTCGTTGGGGGTCAAAGTTTTCTTAGCTTCGGCGTGTGCTCGCGTCACAGCTTCTTGCCACAACGAAATGCCTTCGAAAACGCAGCGCATACAATGCTGTAATCTATAGTTTAGACGCAACAATAAGAGTGCGAAACGCGCACCGGCAGTATTATTGTATTTTCTCGGGATTTCGCCGGTGGGGGTATTCGAGATGCACTCCATTGCTCTCCAGTCGTCGTAGGAAGAGAGCTGCGACTGCCTGCAGGAACTCCAAGACTAAAGGCCTCGAGGATCCCCGCTGTCACGAGCGACCAACGAAGGACTCTATCCATTTCGTGAGTAGAATGTCTTTGGGAATGCGAGGAGTCGCGAGGTGTGCTGCTTCTGATGCTGCTGCTGCTGCTCTCTTCTTACTTCTCTTACACAGCGAGGAAGGAAAGGTCGAAAACTGAGAGCGACGATCACAAGAGCCATGGGTGGGCCAACCTGTCCCATGGGAACCCGTGCGGCGAAGAGTCCACTGCCTTGCTCGGAGAACGACGCCTCTGGCTCTGACTACCGCATGCAACCAAACAGCTTCACACTATATACCATAAGGTATATATATATATATATAAATGTATCTATATAGAGGAAGTTCTGTGTGTGTAGCTATGATCTTACGTCTTTTGCTCGTTTGGAGAACCTTCATTTTTTTGCGACCCTTGGTTCTCCGATGCACCGACTCACTCTTACTTTATATTGATTGATTTCCTGACTAGGTTTCTTGGAAGATGGAGACGATTCTAATACATTGGCTCCCACGACACTCTATAGTATCTTAGAGTCAGGTGCCAGGGTCGATTATTCCTTTTCATGAGTTGGACAGGTGAATAGGGACTACTTGTCGGAATAAAGTAGGTATCAATGTGACGTTGCATACTCGGGATCTTGGGTCTGGGTGTATCAATGACATGGAGTGAAATGGCGAAGGCAAGTGCGTAGATTGATGTTTGATCCCGGATTATAGGGAAAAATAGACAGCCAGTGATGAAAAGTGGGGAATCCTTCAAATCATGGAGAAAACGAAATTTCTCGTTAGTAGTAAATTGTTAAATCATCTCGTATGTTATGTACATGGGAGTAGACAGTCATCGAAAAAAAGTTAAGAAAAATTTAAACCCTTTCAACACCCTTCGTTGAATAAAAATGGGTAAAATATGGCACTTTTGGAGGTTTATACAAGAGTCTAAGAACCTCATCTCACTCTGTACAACCTAATTGGAGGTCCAAACATAAGAATTTCAGTCTACATTAGACTCCGTTTACTCCATTCGGGTAATATCTGAAATTTTGGAAGGTTTTCACGAGTGTCAAAGGAAACAAATGTCAAAGGAGTTGATGGAAATAATTAAATGTTGAATAAATAATTTTAGTTAATGTTGCCAAATCTTTTTTCTAGGTGTACTTTAGTTAATTTAGTAATGGGCCGATATTACACGGAAAAAAAGATTAGTTGCCATAACCAAGAAATGAGTTGACACAACCAATCGATTATTCTATTTCCCTAGCAACTCAAATGGTAATACCAACGATTCGAATGATAATACCGACGATTCGAATGGTAGTCCCAACTATATTAGTTAACCTAACTAATCCAATCGAGAACTAATCGTGAATAGTTGAGGTTGGATTAGTTAACCTAACTAATCCAATCGGGAACTAATCGTGAATAGTTGAGGTTACGATTCGATATGGTTGAGGCAACTAATTTTTTTATACATTGTGTACAGCAAATCGAAAACGCAGTTGCCACAACCAAACTTTTTTTCCGTGTACCGTGAAACGTCAAATTACGCATGATGCGTTGGAGCTGGCAAAACATCGGAAACCAATGTTGCCAAACCTCTGGCAGCCAGCGTTAGGCCAGCTCGGGAGTCCGATTTCGAAAAAGTTATCAATTGAAGGTTCGGTCGACACTGGGCCGTAATCGAGCTCCGATTGTCGGCGGGCGACTTACTGCTGACGTACCCCGACAGTTAGGCTACCGCACCTGAAGAGATACGACGAGCCAGTGTTGAGTTGCTATACACTAACATGCAATGTAATACTGGGAAAAAGTCTCATGAAAAGCTGTGTATATGCAATAAAGTTTCATTGCACTGAAAGAAAAAAGTAGTTAGGTGAACCATCTCCAGCATATGCTGTACCGCTGAATAGTTGCAGCAACTAACTCGCTCCTGTAACTAATCGCAGTGCTGTTTTCACCAATACAATAGGTGGCGCAACCAACAGCGAGTTCCTATAACCAACCACAGCGGTTCGTATAACCAACGAGTAGTTGTCATAACCCACTGAGTAGTGGCGCTATTTCAACTCTTTCGAGTGGTTGTCGGAACCCATTTATTGGTTGGTCCAACTACTTTTTTTTCTCCGTGTGGCATAATAGGGCGGGATATGGGTATCAATGGCATAATGTTAAAATGGCAAAGTCTAGTCCAAAGATAGATGTTCAATCCTGGATTATAGAGAAAAATAGACAGCTCTTAATGTAGAATGAAGAAACCTTAAGATTACGGAGTAAACGAGATCTCGCACAAGCAGTAAATGGTTAAGTCAGGTTGAATGTCTCATACAGAAGAGTGGACAACACTCATCGAAATAAAGTGAACGAGATACTGCATGCCAGTGTCGAGTGGCTATACACTCTAGCAGACAGTGTAACACAGAGCAAAAGCATCAAGAATAGCATTGGTGGGGTAACAGTAGAGCAGTGCGAGCAGAGAGTACAAGAGGCGCAAGCCAATTAATGACCCAGAGTCCCTTAATCCGGCTATTTGGCTCCAGGAATGACTTTTCATCCCCCGCTTGCAAACGCCCAACGACAACGTTCACATTGGCGGTGGTAGTGGTGCGACGTCGGTCCCCTGTATAATTTGATCTGCCGCTCCCCGGACCCGCCGAGCTTACTTCCCCGGAGCAGCAACTAAGCGAGGGTGTTACGGCACCCCACGAGAGCATTTTAACCCTCCCCCCAACCTCCCTTTTCCAGCTCTTGGTGGGCGCTCTCGGGACACCGCGTTCGTCCTCGCAGTATCCCAACGTCATCCCCTTTCTCTCTCTTTCCTCGTTGAGCTAAGCGCCAGAAGAGGAAGAAAGGAAGATAGAAGAGAGAAGGAGCACCCTTAGCGCACCAGCAAGCAGCTACCAAGGCATCAGCCACTTATCTGGCACGCGCATCGGATTGCGTCCCTTATCGCGAAACTGCACTACTTTTACCGCACGAGAGAACGCTGGTGAACCCTCTTCTGGATTTTCCTCTTTCTCTCTCCCTCTTTCACCCACCGTACCACCCCAGTTGCCAAAGCTCCGACTGCCGCAAGTAAACGAGAATCTTCTACAGAAACATCCTAGTCTGGAGAAAAGAATACGGATGAATGAAAGGATGAACAAAAAAAATAAAATACAAACATTTTATTTTGCGAGTGCGGGAGAGAAAGTGGAAAAACTAACTTCTGGTTATTCGGAAGATTTACTACATTGGATATTTGTTACACAATGTGTTCTGACGTGGATGGAAAATGATTTATGACGGATCAACGAAAAAAAGGAAACCTCGGTGTAGAAACAAATTAAGTCTTGACAAAGTGGTCATTAGTTAAGTTTACAAATATAACTTAATTATGGATAATTGTTGACTTGATATAGACTTCGACAATCGTATTAGAAAACCCGGAAAAAACTAAATTTTAAACTTTTGTACTTATAACAAAAAGCGTTTACCTACAAAAGTTCCGAAAAACTTTGTGTTATCTTTACAAAAAAAATCTATGTCAAGTTCGAATTCAAAAAAGGAGTGCAAAGGTAATATGTTATAAATTTAGGTTTTATTTTTTCGTTTTCGAAATATTGAGTGAAATTTCGAATGTTCGAAAAATCGAAGGCTATTTTCGAAGTCTATTGAATTAAGAATCGCTGACAACAGGATATTTTCAGTAAACGGAATCAATCGATCTCTCACTCCTCAATCGTTGCCTTTACATTGATGCACGGGTTAATAGCACCATTTTAAAGTTTTGTTTTACTCATTTGAAATTAGCTTAGTTGGTTTAGTCCAATAACGATTGGTTTAACCTCTTCTTAAATTAACCATAATTAAATTACGGCTTTTTTAACGGTTATTTTTTTTAGGATTAGCAAAGATTTGCATCACTATAAAAATGAATTCGGATTTGCATTTAAAAAAAAAACAAAGCTATACTGCTATTTTAATCCCCTGGTTGACGTTTCAATATCTTTCTGGATCATTAACTATGGGTTAATTTTTTTTCGTCTGGAAAGGTTGACAAATTATTATTCGACACTGTCGATGCGATAATTGAAAATAAACGAGACGAGAAGACATGCTGGTACAGTACGAGTGTGCGCATGTGTATAAACATGTGCGTTGGAGATTATTCTCTGGTTCATAGTGTCCGTGACAGTGAGAGAGCTTGAAAATAAAATTCGATGATGATTAATATACGGTTTCTGTTGACGTCGCACCACATCCACTACTGGATCCAGACGCGAACAAGTGTGACGCGATCGAATATCGTCTATCTCCCTCCATTCCAGAGTTAATATTAATCGAGTCGTCGAAGCCGCGAGAGAGCTCGCGCAGGTTTCAGGTACATCGACGACTACGACGACGACGACGACGACGACGACGACGACGACGACGACGACTGTCTACCAAATCGTTGCGTGAGAAGAGGACCAAACCGAGTTGACTTACTCGTTCCGTTCGTGGCCGAGTCTCACCGATGATTAATCGACTAATGATCGTGTCGCTCGGGTACGATAACCCCAAGACTGTCCGATCTCGTGCTCACGTTTTTTTCACCCTATACTTTCCAACACGTGCTCAATGAATGACTCGAATAAAATGGAGTAAAAAAATGTCACAGCTCTAGCACGAGGACACAAAACTATTGTATGACAGAAAGATTAATGCATGCAGATACTAATTTTTTGAAACCAAAAAATGTATTACTTTATGGATATAATTATAATTTTATTGTACACTGAGAAAAAAAACAAAGTAGAACCTTGCACATTGCTTCCTTATTCTTTTTCGCTGTTTGCAAATCGCCTCTGTGAGGAAGTTTGTTTATTTTATTTTTGGCCTCCTCATTGAGGAAGCTTTGCGAAAGATGAAAATTATTGACGAAGTTGATGATTTTTGACGTTTTACGAAATCCAGAGCGACACAAATAAATTTTTCAAAAATTCAAAATCACATAAAATCCGAAACGTTTTACCAATCATTACCAAATTTGGTACGTAGCAGGGCTGAATGTTATTTTTCATGTGTAGAAAATTTTAGTCGATTAGTTGAAATTTTACCTGAATTAGAGTAAAACGAAAATTTTTCGAAAAATTAAAAATCTCATAAAAAGCGAACCATTTTAACGATTTGGCCCAAATTCAATACCAAAGGTCGTATCACTTTGATCAATTTTAATACGAAGTTTCAGCCCGATAGCTAAAAATTCGTTCGAGCTAGAGCATTTACGTACTTTTTTCAAAATTTCAAAATTCTTATAAAATTAAATGCGTTAAGCAATTTTTGTAAAATTTATACCAATTGAAGATTAGCCAGTACTGTACATGTTCTTCAAATTTTAGCTGATTCGTTCGAATACTTTATAAGTTACAGTTATATGAATTTTTGGCCTTTCATCACACACATACCATTTTAAACGTTTTGACATGAAAATCTCGAAATTTTTTTTTTAATGGAAACAAAGCTTCCTCTATGAGGAAGCTTACACCCTCGTTCAAAATGAATTTTTGATTGGTATAACAAATATTTTGGTTACCGCTAATCAATTTTAGACAACTGAATCTAACGATTATTGAAGAAACTAAACATTTGGTTGTCCTAACGAAAAATTCATTTGAACGCGGGTGTACGCTAAACTAGTCAATTTTTTTCTCAGTGTATAAACCATATTGAGGTTAGTTGACAATTTATTTTGACAAAATCTAGAAGACCGATTGGGGTTGAAAATTTATGACGCTTTACAAAATTAACTAAATTCCACTTTATCTATTAGAGTAAACTTTTTGAAAAAATCTTAATCGTATCGATCTCATTTTTTTTTACCTTTTACTTCCTAACACGTGCTCGATGAATAATTAAGAAAATTTCACAGCTCCCGCTCGAGAAAATAAAACTACTGTATGATAAAAAGATGAATGCATGGAGATACCAATTTTATGGGAATCTGAAAGTACTTCGTCAGCATAATTATAATAAAGGATTTTTTTCAAGATATACTAAATTCCATGGTGTTTATTATTGTACATTTTTTTCCTATAATTCTGATCAACATAATCTCGTGTGAATAACAAGCTATCAACTACAATACAATTTCACTGTGCTTATAAACAGATAAGTAACTTTTTGTTTTATTGGTAATTTGCTTAATTTCGCTAAATAAGTGTTTGACGTCAAACTATTCATATTGCTTGCACATTACACACTGTTAAAAAAATTTACTAGAAAATTACAGTACCAGAGTGGATTAACGTCTTGAAAAATTCCATGATGGTGAACAACTAATTTTTATACAAATATGAAAGTCCTGTATATGAATTTAAAAATCGGTTAACTAATATTGAGAACTTAACTGAAATGTTATAATCTTTGGTATGTAATAACTAGATTACTACAGAAGTTTTGTAATTTTCAGCAGTAATATCCCAAGACCTCCAAAATTATCGGAATATTTTCCGATTGTTTCGTTGCTGAGCAACGAGAGGAAGAAGTTTCGCATAGTAAAATCTTTTGTTATACTGGAAGAAGTTTCGCATAGTAAAATCTTTTTTAGATTTTTTTGCGAATCTTATCCCGATCGTCGCTAAGCAGGGAAACTAGAGGAAAATATTACGATTAATTTTGGAGGTCGAGGGGTATTTGTCGGATTATTTTTCGGATCTGGATTTCGGCTAAGCACAGAGCAGTATTCGAGGAAACATTAACCCAATTTTTGACAGACAAAAATGTCAATACGAATGTTACATTGGTTGAAATAAGTGAAGAGCTACTGTGGAATATCCTTGTGACATTTCCAATGAAATTTTTAACAAATGAACTCGATTACCGAGAATACCGCTCTGTGATTGGTCGAAATCCAGGCCCGAAAAATAATCATTAAAATATTTGAAAATTTAATCTTCACTTATATAAATTTACTCTACTAATGTTAATTTTACAGCGAATGTTATACTAATCACTATTTCACACACCAGTTTTGTAAGTTCCCTATTACTTGTCACAGTAAATTTACAATCTTTTTCAACAGTGCAGAAAAGATCACAGTTTCGCGACATTAGTGAAAATGAAGCATCGGCAAAGTAAACAAACAGATAACAAAACAGTATTTACAAGGCAATTTAAAAACTACATTGTAAACGAGCCTCCCCAATCATGCTTCTTGTTTTGTTCCGAAAGAAGCCATACCATCCCCATGACATCTATTCCCACGGCTGTGAAGTATGTTTCTCTTTGGCCATAAAATGGTTTCCGAAAAATATAGGTATCTCTCTACGCGGTGCCAGTATCATGAGCGAGATTGCATGGGGTCTGCGAGCAAGACGAAAAAGAGCAAGAATTGAAAGAGCCAAGAACTCGAGAATCTTTAGGCGCCACAATAATCCTTATACCAAATCCTTTTATACGACAGTCGTTATAACGTCGTATATTACATCGCTGACTTTATATACTTTATACTGTTATAGTGGCACCGGTGTATACATTGCTTTCTCACTCGTTCTTTCTGCTCTTCTGGCCATGTGTCAACGTCTTATTCTTATTCTTAAGGGGTGGTCGGCCCGCCGTTATAAAGAGAGACGAAAGAAGAAGAGTGGGGCTCCATGGGAAAATAATAAAGCGTTTTTTGGTAGCGCTCTTTTGCTTTGGGTACCCGAAGATGTATTGTTCGCCAGGCATTGCTACTGCGACACGACATTATGTTGCACTGTGTGTTGATAAATAGTTCAGAGATGAATGAATGGGTGAAGAACGTACACGGTGTATTTTGACTCGCGAGATACACTATTTCATCTTTAAGAAAACCCTTGCCGTTCAAATCCACTCGTAGGCTTTTCTAAAAGTGATCTTCTTGTGATTTTTGCCATCTGCACTGAGAGAAAATTGTGGTATTAGTAACTATAAAGTGACAACTTTATTTTTAGTTCGCGCGACCAATTTTTTAATAGTTGCCATAACTATCAAATAGTTACTATAACTACCAAATAGTTATGGTAACTATGAAAATAGTTGCATGAACTAAAAATGAATAGTTGTCACTTTATAGTTGACTGTACAACTACGATTTTTCTGAGTGTGCGTTCCACTATTAAATTTCAAAAGCAGAATAAAATAAAATTCAACTTCTAGAAGTTTGAGACCACTGAAATTACTCATCAAATAAGTAATTAATTGCTAGAGGAGTTTTCACATTTTCTGGTGGTTCAATTTACTGTTTAGAACAGTGGCGTGTGTTCGTAATATACAAAAATACTTTTACAACCATGTTTTGAAATGAAAATCGATTGATTGCTAATGTCCGATGAAGTGGTTTCATTCAGTTTTTTCGAAATAATAAACTATAATTAGTTTGACACAATAGCACATTTCGATTATTAGAATAGACTCTACGAATTTATCTACGAGTACTTTTTATAGAATTACTCGTTCGGAAAAAGGAATCAATAGCTGTAAATATTAAGTAACTAATACTATAATTATTGTAAATCGGAACACATTCACCAATAATCAAAATTTCACTTATAATCATTGGATCATTTCTAAGGTTTCGTTCGTTAAACAAGACAATGAGAATCACCGTTTTTGAAATTAATTTTAATTGGCCAATTGTATTACAACAATCAAATCGAAATAAGATTTGACTAGTTAACACCCGCTTAAAATTGGAAACATTTTTTTTAGCAAATGAAAATTCCTTTTATAAGAACCAGAAGAATATATCGTATCGTATATCCATTTTATTTTACTCTTAAAACAATCCTATTATTTTTATTATAATAGCAAATTATTGCAGTTCTCCAAACATAACAATAATGTTCTCAATTTACATAAAAGGAAGTTTTATCTCTTTTGGGATCGAGCGATAATAATAATTGTCTCTTAATATGATGAATGAATAGATAATTTAATTATCACTGATTAATATGTTGAAAATAATAATTTACTAACTTAATCTCAATTATCGATAGTATCACAGACTGACTTCTCTAATATATAAAAATTATTAAATACCTCTTTCATTGACCCTTACCATTACCGTTACCATCTTCAAACTTTAAATTAATTTGATGAAAATTGAGTACTTTCATTCATTCAAAATAACTCTGAAAAACTTTGCAAATTGCTTCCTCATTATTATCGGATTTTTACAAATCTACATATATCAGAAAGCATGTTAATCTATTTTGGCTTCCACATAGAGGAAACTTTGTAAAAATCCAATAACAATGAGGAATCAATTTGCAAAGTTCTACTTGGCAGCCGTGTTTAAAAATTTTTTAAATGGCATTAGTTTTGAACCCCTTGACAGGTTCTCGCCAGATTCGAACTGATGCTTAGTTTACCCGCACTCTACTTGTGGACCAAATTTGAGCCTGATATCTTAAAAATTGCGGAAGTTAGAGCACAAACGACAAATTAAAAATGTCATAAATTTTAAACCTCTTAACGGATTGATGTCAAATTCACTCCCAAACTTTATTTAATAACAGTCCACTTGTGGACCAAATTTGAGCCCGATATCTTAAAAATTGCGAAAGTTCGAGCACGAACAAAAAATATCAAAAAATTAAAAAATGCCATAAATTGTGAACCCCTTAACGGATTGACACCAAATTTAATCCCAAATACTATTTGATAACAGTACACTTCTGGTCCAAGTTTGAGCCGGATATCATAAAAATTGCGGGAGTTAGAGCCCGAGCTGACATTGTCCAAAAAATTCAAAATGCCGTAAATTTTGAGCACCTTGATGGATTAACTCCAAATTCAATCCCATACCTTGTTTAACTACAATTCACTCGTGGTTCAAATTCGAGCCCGATATCTTAAAAATTGCGACAGCTATCGTGCTAACAAAAAATTGTGCACACACACACACACACATACAGACATTTTTTCTAAACCACTTTTCTTGACGTCTTAGCCCATTCTGAGTGTCCTGATATGAAAGTCGAGAAACAACATTTTTT
Source organism: Ephialtes manifestator (assembly GCA_963970395.1). Lineage (NCBI taxonomy): Eukaryota > Metazoa > Arthropoda > Insecta > Hymenoptera > Ichneumonidae > Ephialtes > Ephialtes manifestator. The sequence continues at coordinate 25,817,208 of OZ019975.1, read as the reverse complement.
CACAAAAATAAAGCTTCCTCTATGAGGAAGCAATATTTCGAAAGGTTTTTAAAAAATTCTGGAATTCGAGGTGAAATGGAATGCACCAGACATTCCGTTACTTTCTCGACGGAAATGATGTTGGCAGCGGCTGAACAGGTACCGTTAGAGGAGTAATCGTCGGGGAGGCCAGAATTCATCGTGGAAGAGTATATTTCGGGGTTGAAGGAAGACGCAGGGTGTCCATGGCTGAAGCGATCTTTCTTGAGGGAGGCAAAGGTACGATATACCTACGAAAGTCTCGTGCAGCCGCGGGCGAGTGTCAGCGAGACGTCCATAAGTCACGGTCTTTACGAGGCCCGAGGTTTGTATTCGAAAATTGCCGGAAAATTATGCAGAATACGTGTCTCGTGAGGGAAAACCTCGGTCAAGCCCACCGACGATGAAAATAACGAAAGAAAGAATGGGCGCGCGCCCATCATCATCGTTCGCCTAAAACTAGAGGCCCACCGGGAACGCCTTGTTTTTCTGACTGTCAATGCGAATCGTTAATAAAGCTTAAATCGTCCCTTCCAACCCCGAAGGCATAAATACCCATTTTCAATCTGTGTAAACAGAAACCCACTGTTTTTAACACTTTTATCATCTCCACTAAATTGAAACGATGACTTTTTTCATTATCTGCTTATCTAGAAGAGATTTATATGTTTGAATGCTCGAAATGATAAAAGAAACTTGTATCGGGGTTTTTTTCTTTTTTGTGCAGTGCGAAGAGCGGAAAGATGAGTAGGTATATAATAGCATAATATAATATACTTGGAATAGAATAGAAAAGCGTGGGATACCTGGAAACAGGTGAGACATGATGATCAATGAAATGGAGCGTCCTTTTCGCGGGATCTCACCCACACGCCTGTCTTATTATATTATATTATTATGTATACAGTATGCTGAGTACGGATCTTCTCTCATATGAGAAAATACACACACGTCTGCATCTTGCTGCTTGTGGTCGCGGATGTGTATGCGCTGAGCTAAGAGGGCTCGGCCCTCTCTCGCCTTGTTGAGCGCGCACCGCGGGTCCCGTGATAATTGATTGTCTGAGACACCGGTATAATACGGTATAATTTGTCCGGCTCCACGAACACAATCAGACTTATTGCTGCGAACGGATGCATCGCATCTGTAATCTTTTATTATGTCTCTCGGTATAACCGAGCGTTTGGATGAGAGTTGTGCCGGTGGATATGCACGAACGTTCACCAATACACGAGCGAAAAAGAGTCTTGTTACCGGTAGATATTAATCCCGGCCATTAAAAACTGGACGAGTGAAAAATAGTGGCGTAAAAGGAGCAAAAGCTCACACAGCTACTGCTACCTGTGTTGGATCGGGAGGACGATGATGCCCACGCCAAAACCACCACCACTGGCCTCCTCTCCGCGGGGATTCTCACATGGTTGGTCGTATCCTTTCAAAAAACTCACTAAGATTCCACCTTGTGCTGTGTAGTTCACTATACGGCATATACGAGGTAATCATCCTGGTGGTATGTACCTTCATATTACAAGTGTTCGATATTATACTGTGTTTGGCGATATGTCTTGAAAAATTATAGCTACAATGCAACCTAGTTTTTTTTTAAAAATTATGTATAGTGGGACCAGCGGCGTTTAAGTTATACAGAAGTTTAGACCAATTAAAATATCTATTATTTTTTGGTATATTTTTTATTTTACATTTTTTGTACTATAAGTGTTTACAAAAGTAAAAATATAGAATATAGAAATGTAAAATATAACAGACAACAGCGTAAAGTATATAATATTTGAAAAAATATCAAATATAATTTATTATATGATATTTAATAATATCGACTAAAATGTCGAGTAAAAAGACAGATTTTCTAACGCGTTTTAGTACACGGAGAAAAAGGCTTAGTTAGATTAACCAAAGCGCTTGGTTATATATGCGCCAACTAGGTTATTGGTTAGACCAACCAAGTTATTAGTTAGACCAACCAAGTTATTGGTTAGACCAACCAAGTTATTAGTTAGACCAACCAAGTTATTGGTTACACCAACCAAGTTATTGGTTAGACCAACCAAGTTATTGGTTAGACCAATCAAATTATTGTTTGACCAACCAAGTTATTGTTTGACCAACCAAGTTATTGTTTGACCAACCAAGTTATTGTTTGACCAACCAAGTTATTGTTTGACCAACCAAGTTATTGTTTGACCAACCAACAAATCTTTCGACAAACTAATTTCTTTTTCGGTAAAAATAATTCCTTTACTTTTCTGAATACGCATGAATTTTTTCAAATTTTTTAATCCACTTTGAATTTTGGGATTCTCCTCATGTAAAAAACCGAAAAATTCAAAGCGAATTAAAAAATTTGAAAAAATTCATGCGTATTCAAAAAAACGAAGGAACTATTTTTGCCGAAAAAAAAATTAGTTTGTCGAAAGATTTGTTGAATAATTTTATTTTTCATCAATTTATTAATAACATTTTGTAATTATTATCATGCAAAATTAATCTTTTCCACACCTTTAATATGCATACTTTTTTTCCAGATTTTTGTATTATCGAGAAGTGTTTGCAATTTCCTCTCGTTTTTCGAAAACTTATGCGAACTCGACAAAATTCGAAAGGACTACCTTTAACCTAAGTATCGCAACTGAGACTTAAACCGTTCGAAATTGGACCCACTACCTTAATTGTTTTCGCTTAATGTCAACCAAAAATTTGGTTCATGACTGGTCTATTTATTAAACGATCGTTTCCGAAATATATTCAAAACATCGGTCAGTGAATAAGAAAGAGGTCAAATATCCGAAGGGATACAGCGGCACACAAGCTACCTGGCATCTATTCCTAAGTATATTCTAAGCAGGGGTAGACACCTAAAGCAGAGCTCGCATAATGTCCCCATCCGTCACGAAAGCGCCTGCTTCTTCCTGACTTCTTGCTTATACACCGGGATGGGCCCCCAAAGTGGCTTCGCGAGACTGTTGGGACTGTGCGACTGAGTCCGTTTGAGTTCTCCTCCAACTCCTACTCCACCTTTTTTCTTCGCTCTCGTACAGGCCAGAGCGAGGACGTTGGGGTGGTCCAAGATCCCATTCTCTCTGTCTCTCACCTTACTTCATACTTTTTTTTTTCTCTTTCCTACTCTTTCTGGCTGCTTATCCCGAGAAACAGGCACGACGCCACGCTGAGAGAGACGAGAACCTCCTAATTGAAACGTTCTCTTTCATTTATTATTCCGTATGAGCGAGATGTCATCTTGGGCTGCCATATAGCAGAGCTACAGAGCATAAACGAGAGTTCACGGGCGTACGGAAAAGGCCAACCTCTTTCTTACAGCAGCAACAGCTCGGGGAAATTGGTTCGTGGAAAGGGTGACTCTCAGTCGCACTCCTCACGAGGTGAAAAGATTTTTCTTTTCTCTACGGTGTAACTTTTGGGCGTGTATACCAATTAAGTGAAGAGCTATCAATTTTAACTGTCGCTTCAACATTGCCCTGTGGCCACTCGAAACTAATAAGTCTTTCACAGTCTCTATACTCTAAATCTGAATGAAAATAATATTTTATTGGGTTTTGATTAAGAACAACATCGAATTTTTCTGCCACATTGGATGTTCAGATTTTTTACTTTCTCGTCACATACGTGGTATGTTAAAAGAGAAAGTGTAGCAATAAAAATAAAACACAGATTTTTGTGTAAATACATGTTTTGAATGTCTCAGACTCCAAAAAAGAATTTACACATTTTTGTCTGTTTGTGTCGTACAATAACATAATAACTTTTTTAAAAGACTTTGGATCATAATGAAACTTGCTGGATGTCTTTTATGAATAAAATTTAGTTTTCGTATAGAAATTTAATCCAATATCTGAACTTCTTTCGATAATTTACCTGAAATAAGGAAATAAAATATCCGTAATTCATTTTTTAAAGAAAGAATTACTTTTGAACATTGTAAAAATCAAATGAAAATACCTATACATGTATTGATGTGTTATTCAGATTTCAGTATTCATCTATGAGCCTAAACCATTTGAGGGATGGGAAACAACCCTGTGAAAGGTCAGTTGTATGTTTATATTTTTCGTACCATGATCATATTTACAACAACAAAAAATGTAATATGATCGTAGTATGATGATAAAAATTGAACGTCTGGTCATAAATATATCTCTTTGGTCTATTAAAACAGGGTCATTCACTGTTCTCCTCGTATATCAGTTTTTTACAGACTAGTTTTGATGACCTTCTAATTTACGAAGATTAATGTGTAAAAAAATCTCTACAATATTCAAAGATATGTATTAATATACACGGAAAAAAAGATTAGTTGCCATAACCAAGAAATGAGTTGACACAATCAATCGATTATTCTATTTCCCTTACAACTCAAATGGTAATACCAACGATTCGAATGATAGTCCCAACGATTGGATTATTTAACCTAACTAATCTCCACGGAAAAAAAAGGCGTGGTTGGAACAACCAAGTGCCTTGGTTATATATGCGCCAGACAATTAATTGGTTAGACCAACCAAGTTATGTGTTAGGCTACCAATTTCTTGGCTGGACTAACCAAGTCACTTGGTTAGCTTACCAAGTGACTTGGTTAGACCAACCAAGTTATTTGTTAGGCTACCAATGTCTTGGTTAGCTTACCAAGTGACTTGGTTAGACCAACCAAGTTATTTGTTAGGCTACCAATTTCGTGGTTAGCTTACCAAGTGACTTGGTTAGACCAACCAAGTTATTTATTAGGCTACCAATTTCTTGGTTAGCTTACCAATTTCTTGGTTAGCTTACCAAGTGACTTGGTTAGACCAACCAAGTTATTTGTTAGGTTACCAATTTCTTGGTTGGACTTTTTTTCCGTGTCGCGAGAACTAATCGTGAATAGTTAAGGTTATTATTCGATATGGTTGAGGCAACTAATTTTTTATTCATTGTGTACAGCAAATCGAAAACGTAGTTGCCACAACCAAACATTTTATTTCGTGTACGTATTTCGAACACTTCATTGAAGGAAATCTAAAGATACCTTTAAGAAATTTCTAAAAATACACCTGACTCGTCCAAAAAATTAAGTCGCAAGCTTTAAATTGATAGGATGCTTAATATTCAGGAATAATTTACACTCTTTATTTTTTATTTTTTCGTCTGACCACTCGAGGATACGTGCGGTCAGAAATACCTTGTCAAATGTCATACGGAGTAGTGCGTTGATTGATACTGCAATACCACTGTGCTCTATAGCGAAGTACAGCTTCTTGTCGTCGTCAACTTTAACGTTTTGAAAGGCAATCCACTGCGCGAGTCTCGAGGATTATTTATCGGTCGTACATCGATAGCGGCATTGTGCCACTTGGACGTGACTCATGGAATAAATTCCATTGCTTCTTCTCACTTGACTTTGAACGTACCGATATTCTTTTATAGCGTACTTTAGCCAATGATGTAACGTTAACCACAAGGAAACGTAATTCAACAGGGGAAAAAATGTTCTTCAATCAAACATTTAGAAAAAAAAATCGCATAAAAAATATATTCAGTTCATATTCATGCAAAATCAATCAAATAAATGTTTTTTTAGTCTCTGTTTTTTTTCCTTGTCATTTGGTACTCATCTGCACTAAAAAATCAATGAATCTTGAAATATTTGGAATATTTTGCTTCCTCATACTGGAAGCTTTGTTATTTCGAGAAAAAAAATTTCGAGATTTTTTATGATAATACACTCAAAAGGATCTAAAACGTTGAGAAAATTGGTTTAGAAATTATGTATGGATCAGAGTTGTGAATCCTCATTAATTGATGAGATATATTTTTCAGCACAATTTGTTTTGTAATTATGATTTCATAATAATAATATGTAGTGATTATAAAATAGAGTGTAAACATTTGAATAGCTGAAAAATAGTGAAAAAAATGGAAGAAATAAGTAATGCATTACTTTTTTTTCATTTTTTCAAAAGAATTACCGTGAATTTTTATTGAAAAATAATAATTTTTGCAGCCATTCCAAAATTTAATCATCGTATTACAATCACTACATTTTATTACTATAAAATCATAATTATAGAGCTGATCGTATCATCATCATTATTTCTATAAGTATTAGGCATTTACAACTCTGGTATGGATGGATGCTCGTGTGTGTGTGTGGCCGTCACTCAAAATTCAAACTTACATATTTCAAGAACTACTTTAACAATCGGGCTGAAATTTAGCAAACATGTGAAGCAGATCGACGCCTTTGTTTGTGACAACTTTAAAAACAGATTTTAAATATGTTCATATTTTATTTACCTTTGCAATTTTCGAAAAATGTCTGTAGGCTTTCTAGCATCCGCGAATTTTTACCTGTTGAGTTAAATAATTTTTTATGAATAAAGCTATGTTAAAGGAGGATCGATATTGAATCTGGAATGAATCTGTAAAAAAGTTCGGTTTTTATGGGATTTTGAATTTTTATAAAAATATTTATTTTGCTCTAACCTACGTCAAATATCACCAAATCAACTGAAATTTTCTATAGATGAAAAATAACATTTGGCGTTGCTACCTACCAAATTTGGTCGTGATCGGTAAAGCAGGTTGGATTTTACGTAATTTTGATTTTTTCAAGAACTATATAGGTAACGAAAAAAGTTGCAAAGTAGAACTTTGCACATTGTTTCCTCATTCATTTTAATTTTTTACAAAGCTTCCTCTGTGAGGAAGCAAAAGTTAAGGGATCTTTCCTGTGTGAAAAAAATCGATTTTTTTGTTGTTTTATCCATTAGTAGATACGGTCAAAAACATCCTCTCAAATTTTCAAAGCGAAATTCGAAATACTTCGCTGGCATCGCCGATTAGTCGTAAGTGCACAATTTAGGTGTATGAAATTTCTACACACGAAACTTTAAACGCGTTTTTCTCGAAACGACACTTTTCAAAACGAGGGACATTTTCCAGGGAACAGTTTTCAAGCGATCGTTTTCAAATTTTAGGAGAACATTCTTCACGCTACTCTCTATCATGGTATGAAAGTTTTTTTTTTAAATCTTCCCATTTTTTTTAAAGAAAAACTGTCCAAAAAAACGGCTAAATTCGGTACTTTTTGTTCAAAACGCCGCCATTTTGTCAATTTTGATTTTAAAAAAAGCCTCCATAGCGCGATAGCCAATTAAATACTAATTAATAATCCTTTGGGTTTTTTTTTCAGATCAAATTTGCGACCCCTAGGATATCCACCATGAGGCTATCTTTTTTATCAACATTATTTTCAACAATAGAAAAAAAAATGTAACAATAAAAATCGTCTTATAAAAAATTCTGTCATTCATGATTACCTTAATATGTCATAAAAATTTCAGATTGATCGGCGTATAGTAACCGTTCGAAAAAAAATCTTGAAAATAGAAGGCTATTTTTCGAGCGGTGATACTGGAAAGATCCCTTAATAAATGAGCTTACTCATAGAGGGGGCTTAGTTGAAAAATGTAAATTAATGTGAAAGCAATGTGCAAAGTTCTAATTTGCAACTTAATTTTTTTAGCGAAAAATTTTTTTGTGCATCTTCAACATCTGACAATTTTCATTCTTTTTCCAGAGAGAAACTTGAGTTTTCTGCATCGTCGCTTGAGGCGTACAGTTTCTAAGCATGTGCAGGGGAATGAAAAGCATCGGGAAAATCGAGAGGGCGAATTTCCCCGAGAGTATCCCGTCGTATCCTAGCACTAGCACTTCACTCGATCCCGAAATCGAGGGAGCTCGCCAGCTTTATGTATATACCTAGTGACTCGAAGTGAGAAGATAAAGATCTGCGTTCGCATCCCTGCGCTACGATCCTCAAAGATCTCGCGCGCGCGGTTTTAACGTCGCAGTCCCATCAACCCCTACGAGCCGGACGACGTCGACGTCGTCGTTTCACGTCCTGTCTCATCTACTCTCCTACGCGGTAGCTGATGTCCTTCGCTGTAATACTCTCGCCGAGATTTTACACGCTCCCGTTTCGCTTTACTGCCGCGATATACTGCTCCTCTCGCCTTCAGGAGTAACGTTGCTTCGGTCTTCTCTCTGGAAAAACCTCCGCCAGGGTTTTTATAGTTTTCGCTTTTTCCGAGCTTAGTCTTATGTTATATGCTAAAGAAAGTCATTTTTTTTCGAAACTCTTACATCAGTAAGTAATGATAATAATTTATTGAATTTTATAGAAATTAAAAAAAAAGAATTCGTTGATATTCGTATGGTTTTAATCATTTATCCTGGAACCCTAATTCAGTAGCAATGGAATTCTCAAACTAACGCTATTTATCAACATTTTCATCTTTATAGACAGGATTTCCTTTCGACAAATTTGTGTTATCACTAAAAATTATAACATTTATTACACCAAGGCGAGAGCCTTCAGGAGTAACGCTGCTTCTCTCGCCTTGATAATAGTAATGATAATAATTTATTGAATTTTATAAAAGTAAAAAAAAAAGAATTCGTTGATATTCGTATGGTTTTGGAAAATCATTTATCCTGGAATCCTAATTCAGTAGCAATGGAATTCTCAAACTAAGGCTATTTATCAATATCTTCATTTTTATAGACAGGATTTCCTTCCGACAAATTTGTGTTATTACTAAAAATTATAACATCTATTTCACCAAAACGTGAAAGTATTAGTGTAATAAAATAGCATATCGTCAAAGATTTGTAAGTATGCTGTCTGTCAAATATTTTTGTATAATTTTTTAAATGCGATATTTAACGAGTACTGTACTAAAACATTTTTTTATGATTTGTCGTCATATAATTGTTTAAAGTCTGCATACCTACACGGAGAAAAACGCTTGGTTGGGCTTACTAAGATTTTGGTTAAAAATTTGACCAAGAATAATTTGGTAGTCGCAACCAAGTTATTGATTAGGCGTACTAAATACTTGGTTGTCTTACCAAATCCTTGGTTATGTTAGCTAATAACTTGGTTATGTTAGTCAATAACTTGGTTGTCTTACCAAATCCTTGGTTGTCTTACACTGAAAGAAATTAAGATGGTACTGGTAACTAATCAGTGATAATTATATTTTATTAGTCCAGGTGGCTATTTTTGTAGTTACATTAACTACGTTATTGTTAATGTGACTATTTTCGTAGTTACATTAACTACGTTACTATTAACGTAACTACGAAAATAGTCACCTGGACTAATAAAATATAATTATCACTGAATAGTTATCAGGACCATCTCAATTTCTCCCAGTGTACCAAATCCTTGGTTATGTTAGCTAATAACTTGGTTATGTTAGCTAATAACTTGGTTATGTTAGTCAATAACTTGGTTGTCTTACCAAATCCTTGGTTATGTTAGCTAATAACTTAGTTATGTTAGTCAATAACTTGGTCGTCTTACCAAATCCTTGGTTATGTTAGTCAATAACTTGGTTGTCTTACCAAATCCTTGGTTATGTTAGCTAATAACTTGGTTATGTTAGTCAATAACTTGATTATGTTAGCTAATAACTTGGTTATGTTAGTCAATAACTTGGTTGTCTTACCAAATCCTTGGTTATGTTAGCTAATAACTTGATTATGTTAGTCAATAACTTGGTTGCCTTACCAAATGCTTGGTTATGTTAGCTAAAACTTGGTTATGTTAGTCAATAACTTGGTTATCTTACCAAATCCTTGGTTATGTTAACTAATAACTTGGTTATGTTAGCTAATAACTTGGTTATGTTAGTCAATAACTTGGTTGTGCCCTCCAAGTTTTCTTGATAACATTTTTAACCAATGTTTTTGGGAATTCTAACTAAGCTTTTTTCTGAGTGTACAAATCTTTTACAATATTAAATTTTATTTCACTTATCAAAAAACGCGGTTGCGTCTCGTGACAAGTACGCATTTATCTACTATACCGACCGAACTGAAATTCATTTGACTTACAAAATTTGAGCTTTACTCTAAGTTGCATAACAGGTTAAAATAATGGGTTGATGTTAATAGAGGAAGAGCATTTACCACAGAAATTGCCTGCTGCTAATACTAATGGAGTTCTTATTATTCAAATTCATCCCACAGTCCGTGTGGGAAAGTCGAGGGATGATGATATAATATCGTGAGCTGGATCTATTGAAAGATGGTGAACGTTGAGTGGGATTGAACGCATCGAGAAAGGAAGCCACGAACAATTCGTTCGTTCGATGGAGAAAGAGCTCTCTAGCCTAGTACACCACGAGACGACTACGACGACGATGAGACGCGAAGCACGATCGATCGATTTCTCTTTCCCTCGACGTTCACTCAGGCTGCTCGCGATTGTCTCCGGCGCGTTTCCGCGAGAAAGCGGGGCTCTTTTCTCTCACTCTCTCGACGTGACTGCCGTGTCTTCTCAAGATGGCCGCTCGTAGCTCTCTCGCTCGTTCTTCACGCCCACAACCTATAAACCATGAAAAGTAATATAATTCTTAGCAAATTTCACTTCAACTTGAAATGACGGTGAAAAAAAAAAAAGATGAGAAAAAATAGTCTCATAATTTCTCGAGCAATTCATCAAATTCATCCAGTTTGCCTCGCACCTTCTTGCAGCCTAAGAATTTTCATTACAACGCAGCTCGACTTATTTTCATTTGTATAATAAAAACCGTGGCAATTAATTAAGAGATAAAAAACGTAGTTACACGTCTGCGGCAAAATTTATAGCTCGTGTGCCTCGAGCACGTATTAGAAGCACTCATACGATAGGGCAAAAGGTGTGCTAAAGTGAAGCGAGGGTATTATGACCAACGGCAAAAAGGGGTAGAAAAGGAAGGGGAACGCAAAAGTCGAGCGCGGTTTCTACGTGATACCGATAAAAGTAAAAGTAATGCTCTGGAAAAATGTTTCTTCTCGCGAGTGCAAGAAAGGTGGTGGACGTTTGGATACAGTAACTGCCTGACTTCCATGCATGCATGCATTGCACAAACAATTTTACAATAGTATGCTTCACCATAGTTCTATATAGCTATAAACGCTATTCACAGAGGAGTGGAGAGGTATATGCGTGCATACGCCACTGGCATATAATATCCGAGCTAGCTAGCTATATTATAGCAAGCCTAGAGAACGTTTTCCCTTGGCGTGCATGCAAAAGCGTTTCTTCTGTATGCAACGATGCACTGCGCCTCTGGGGGTGTTGGTAGAGAAGCGGACACGGCGTAGTTTACTGTTGCGAAGAGGGCGACACCGTCAGAGCTACTCTGTACTCTCGCGAACGGCATATATATGTTTATATGCACCATGCCACTACCGTATGCACTATAAAGTATAAAGTATAACGTGGTATACGGTATAAGAGCATAAAGCCCCGATAAGAGTCGCCAGATATACGGCTCTGTGTGTAACCAACCCCCGGCTATGGAATATCGCACAACGAAAAAAGACACCGGCAAAAGAAATCCCATAGAATTAGAATTTTGGGGACGATGAGAAAATTGTGCTCCAGGGAATTGCAACAAAGGTGCATTTTTGAAAAATATACTCTTGGCGAAAGTTATGCGGAAATTTTGATTATAATTATTATACGTTGGGGAAATTTTATAATTAATAATTATAATGCGCTGGAGTATTGGTGACTAGGAAATATATGCAAAATTCTGTGATAAATTTGGGCTTTATTGGTGGGGTTTATACAACACGAAACGATCAACTTTTTACTAATTTTATAAGTGTAATTAAGGGAGGACTAAAAAACAGCTCTATCATAATCGAATACAGGAAATATTCTATACTATATTACAATGCTCCTAGACTCAACCGTATATCAGTACACTCAGACAAAATTATAAATATTGGTAACTATAAAGTGACAACTATTCATTTTTAGTTCGTGCGACCAATTTTTTAATAGTTGCCATAACTATCAATAGTTACTATAACTACCAAATAGTTACCATAACTATTTTCATAGTTACCGTAACTATGAAAATAGTTGCATGAACTAAAAATTAATAGTTGTCACTTTATAGTTGACTGTACAACTACGATTTCTCTGACTGTAGACGATTTTCAGTTTTTCCCTCTGAAGGATCCAGATGCAATCTGGTCGTATTGTATTATCGAAGAGATGTTTTCCGGAATTGAATCATGATGAGGTTACTTCTGGTACAATTATTAATGCAAGTATAACAATAAATATCGTTGCATATATTTTTGTTAACCAAGTGTGATTGTAAAAAACGTGTAATACAGTTTTTATACAAGGTTCGACTATGTATTTTTCTGGCTTAATAGAAAATCGTAATATTTTGAAAAAGGTATCGAATTTTTATACGTACCGGAAATCATAACAAAACACGACGATATTGTGTCAGCGTTGGAACATTCTTATTGCTTTCAAACTCACTTATTTAACTAATTTAACTTACTACATTAATTTCTTTATTAATTCGATCGTTTACAATGAATACGTTTTTTTAAATCCCCACGATATTCGTAAAAAAGTAGCATTTTATTGAACGATGAAAGATGTTTTCTGATTGAAATGAATTTAAAAAGTCTACACAATTCAAAACAATAGAGAAAGTAATAGGGCATTAATTGTCTTATTATTAACCACTATCTTTCTTTTCATCGAATTTTTTAACTAATCTATTTGGAAAAATATAAGTTACTTGTTTTTAATTACATTTTTTATACTTTTTCTTACCGAAATGTAAAATATTTATAAAAAATTAATAATCAATTATTTATGGCACAAATGAACAAATAAAATACATCTGAAAGTAATGGAACGGTTAAAACTTTGTACTATAATCATTGTTGGTCGCATTTTATGTTGCGATCATGATCAATTTCCACTACGCATGTTTTATAATTTATACATTTATAAACATCGCTCAAATTTTTGTAGCAGTAGCTAAAGCTAGCTCGACATAAAAGTAAATAACAAAATTTCTCGATCCACTCGATGTGCACAATCTGGGCCATCGATTTATCGATTTTTATTTTCTATGTCGTATCATTATTATTACTATTTATATTACATTACATTTTATTTCATTTTATATCTCATATATGCTGTATTTTCCCTTCGTTGTCCCGTGAACGTGAATAAAAACATAAATACATACATGCATAAATAATTCAACAAATTCTATTATAATTAATTTAAGTCATTCACTGAAGTCAGAAAGGTTAAAGGGACAGGTTGAAATGAAATCACTCGTCTGGTTAGTACGGGTGGAGGACGTTTAAGAGGATCTATACTGCGGTAGCCGTTGGTGGTGCTATAAGGTGTACAGTCATCGGATGATGCGATCTGGATAACAGGCGCGTTATCGCGTCAGATATACGTCTGGCGTATATAACCAATACGACAGAGCAAGAGAGATGCATCACGGATCCGGGCTAACGTGGCTGCTGCGCACAATACGAGTATTGTCGACTGGTGACACGTGATCGACACCCCGGGGATGCGATCTCTTGATTTATTTTTTTGTCCTCGATTCTTTCATTCATTTTGTTATTACTCACTCACTCGTTTTCTCTCTGTCGTTTATTCCTTTTTTTTTTTTTGTTGTTTTCTCTTTTTGTTATTTTCGGAGCCCACTGTGGACTATCTGATGCGCACGAGTGCATTCGATTTTCGTCGCTGCATACAAACGCATCTGATGCATATATACTATGGCTACAGTAGAGCTATATACCAATTGATGCAGACGAGTGCGTATGTCCCTCGTTTCCTCATTCCACATATCGTACTCATAAAAATTGAATCAGTCATGACAATTTTTGGAGTTATTAATACAAACATTTATTTTCTTTTTAATCATTTTATAATTACGCTGGTAATTCAGGAATTTAAGTGTAATTAAATTATTATTTTTATACGTTATTATATTGTATTTTTCGACAATAAGCGCGGGAAATTATTGCATATCCACAAAAACATGTATATTGGAAAAATATGTGCCAGAAGATTAAATTTTTCATGCAATATGTTATTGAAAACGAACATAATAAGCCGGCAAAATAGAAACTTGCAAATTGCTACCTTATTATTTCATAACTTTAAAAAAATGTTTTTAGGAATGCAAAGTAGAACCTTACGAGTCGTTTCCTCTACAAAGCTTCCTCTGTGAGGAAGTATATGTATTTTGATTTGTTTATTGCCAACTTGTGCACTAAATTTGAAGGGATATATGAATAATTTCGACAGTTCTCGTGTTAACAAGGAAATCTGCACATACAAACATACGTACATACATATATATACGTACATACATATACAAAAATGTCTATATATGTATATACTAGGATTTTATTGTGGCTCGCGCGCTGCGCGCGCTCGCAATCTCCCCCAAAAAAGTGCAATCTCCCCAAAGACCTCTAGGAAGTATAGGAAAGACTCCCGGGAAGTATGGGAAAGACCCCTGGGAAGTATGGGAAAGACCTCCAGGAAGTAAGGGAAAGACTCTTGGGAAGTATGGGAAAGACCTCCAGGAAGTATGGGAAAGACTCCCGGGAAGTATGAGAAAAACCTCCAGGAAGTATGGGAAAGACTCCCTGGGATATATGGGAAAGACCTCCATGAAGTATGGGAAAGACTCCCGGGAAGTATGGGAAAGACCTCCAGGAAGTATGGGAAAGACTCCCGGGAAGTATGGGAAAGACCTCCAGGAAGTATGGGAAAGACCTCCAGGAAGTATCGGAAAGACTCCCGGGAAGTATGAGAAAGACCTCCAGGAAGTATGGGAAAGACCTCCAGGAAGTATGGGAAAGACTCCCGGGAAGTATGGGAAAGACCTCCAGGAAGTATGGAAAAGACCTCCAGTAGGTGTGGGAAAGACCCCTGAAATTTTTCTAAGTCCCTCGATTCTTGACACGGCGGCGGCGGCGGCGGCGGCGGCGGCGGCGGCGGCGGCGAGATCTTTTTATAATATAGAGAGATATATAGACATTTTTTCTAAAGTTCTTTTTTCGACATTTTGGACCATTCTGTGTATTCTGATATGAAAATGGCGAGAAAAAAAATGTTCATGAAATCAAAGCTTCCGCCATGCGGAAGCAAAATACGATAATTATTGGCATATTCCTGATATATGTTATTTATTCAACATATCTTAGTTAATTTATCCAAAAAAAATGTTAATATAATTTCCTGGTATATCCGCCAGATACATAAATTATTTAACATGTTTGTGAAAAACTATATGGGGCATTCCATACCAACTCGGTTAACGGCTGACCCTCATATTTTTTTTTTGCGGTAATTTTTTTTATGTTATTCTTCCAACTGAAAAATGCATGCAGACATTTTTCAGATTTTTTTTATCGAAATTTCTGAGTTATAAATAATTAAAGCTATCTAAAAAACGCCCTAATTTAAAAAACTCAAAAAATTCTCAAAAATTCTATGATGTGCAACAAAACGTTTGAATGATAGGCCAGAGTGAGCCGAGACCTTCTGTTATTTTTTTTCCATTTTATAGCAGTGTTCAAAGGTTTTTTAAACGTTAAATAGACAACACTTCGATTTACAAATCTCAAAAAAATCTCAAAAAATCTATCATGGCACCCTAATACATATATTTACATATTCCCAACGAAAAAAAATCAGATTCTTTTATTAAGCTTACAAAAGTTTGTGTCTGAATCTCCATATGTGCCTTTTCACATAGAAACCGCCGGCAGATTTTTTTTTCAGAATAATAATAATAAATAAATAAAGTATTTGTTAGTTTTTTTTTAGAGATTTTTAAATCGGCGTGTTTTTCTTAACGTTTGAAATACCTTAAATTAATATTATATAATGAAGAAAAAAAATTGAAAAAGGTCTTCTTTCTCATTTTCCTTATGATCAAAAATGTTGTTGTTCATCATAGTATTTTCGAGATTTTTTAATCGGGCGCTTTTCTTAACATTTGAAATACCTTTAATTAATATCACAAAATGAAAAAAATTGAAAAAAGCTCTTCTTCCTCTTTTTTCTTCTCAAAAATGTCATTGTTCATCAAAGTATTTTTGAGATTTTTTTGAGATTTTTAAATCGAAGCGTTGTTTATTTAATGTTTCAAAATTCTTTGAATAATATTACAAAATGGAAAAAAAATAGCAGGAGGTCTCAGCCCACTCAGATCTATGGTTCAAACGTTTTGTTGCACATCATAGTATTTTTGAGATTTTTTTGGGATTTTGAAATTAGCCTGTTTTTTAGATAGCTTTAATAATTTATAACTAAAAAATTTGTCAGTCGGTAGAATAACAAAAAATTGCCGCTAAAAAAAATTTGAGGATCAGCCGTTGACCGAGTTGATATGGAATGCCCCATATTCTTTCATAAAAAAATATCCATATTGCTATACACACTGACATACGAAATAAACCATAAAAAATATCAGTAATACTAATTGATATACAATAGGATTTGAAGTAGATATTTGTGAGAGTTGAAACTATAGTTGATATATAGTCTCTGAAATTTCTCGGAATGAAAATCTGTATTATGTATTATATAGCATGTAACAGGATATAGGTTGCCGATCGCGAGTACATGTAACGAGACGAAAACACCGAAGCGTCAACCGATAGATTCAAGGCAACTATAGTGTGCGCACTATAAAGTCCTATGCCTCAGCGTGACGCCGTGAGCTAATTAACAGCTTCTCAGAGAGTTAATTTGAATACAGCTCCATACATGTAGTATATACGTACACGTGCACTATACATCATGTGTTCGTTCCCGAGCATCAAGTTTATAGTCTCTTCTATCATGTATACGTTGGTATATGGAAACCAGAATCAACACAGTAGATCATATGGCAAGCTGTACACAGTACGTAGAGTTGAATCTCACAGTCAGAGAAATAGGTCTAAAGGATTTATTCGCATCAAATGCGAGATCTATTTAAGCCGAATGAAATTGTATTTTATTCAAATAACATTTATTCTAATGAAATAAATCTTGTTAGTTCGACATTTGAAGCAAGAAAAATGTTATTTCAATTAAACGAAGTTTTAGTTTAATATATTAAATTACATTGAATTAAAAATATTTTATTGAAATCTTGTCGTGTAGAATTTCATTTGCGGCCAATAAAGTTAAATATTCTATACACTGTTAGATCATTAATTGAGTTAGGATTGTATTTAGGCTAATAAGCGACAATTTTCGAATAGCTTCATCACGATTTTAATGTAAATCTCAGATTTCGCAGACGTTATGATGGCAGCAAAAATTGTTGACTTCTTTGGTAATAACAATAATAAGGACATGGGTAACTCACATTCTCTCAGCATCTAAGTTATGAAAACTTTGAGATCACAGCAAATTTTTGGTCACACTTTTCTAAAACGTCTAGATATTTAGCCAATGGTTCGAATATCGCTAAAAAATGTAAGCAGGTAAATGACTGACACAATCGCGTGAACCGTCGGCGGACAAGATATTCTCGAAGTAATCTTTATATTGTTTATTAACGGACTCCACGTTTTATAAAATTTCACATAAGTGACAAGAATAATAATATTTTGAATATACATTTGATTTAGGTTTGCACTAATAAATAACCCACATTTGACGTTATTTTAATGCTCTGTGTTTTGATTTTTTCTAGTATAGAATTTTATCGGTTGCTAACGACTGAAATACACTAAACGAACGACTTGTAAGTATTAATATATATTTAGGTATATTTGAACCCCTGACTTCATACACGGAGAAAAAAAAGTAGTTGGATAAACCAATAAATGAGTTCCGACAATCATTCGAAAGAGTTGAAATAGCGCCATTACTCAGTGGTTTATGACAACTACTCAGTGAGTTATGACAACTACTTAGTGGGTTATGACAACTACTCAGTGGGTTATGACAACTACTCAGTGGGTTATGATGACTACTCAGTGGGTTACGACAACCACTCAGTGGGTTACGACAACTACTCAGTGGGTTATGACGACTACTCAGTGGGTTATGACAACTATTGTATTGGTAAAAACAGCACAGCGATTGGTTACAGAAGCGAGTTAGTTGCTGCAACTATTCAGCGGTACAGCATATGCTGGAGATGGTTCTTCCAACTACTTTTTTCTTTCAGTGTATAATATAGTTTTGTTTGCTTTCTTTGTGCTTCAAATAAACTCATTGAAATCAAATAACTATTTATTTGATTTAATTCATTAATTAATAATATATTCTCATTTTCATTGAATCAATTGCATTTTTTCGGTAATCAAAAAGCTATTAGTTGCGCACGCTGTAAGTTTCTATATTCTAATGCAATTTATACGCATGATAACATTTTTATACATTTTATTACCGAATTGTTAAATATTTTAAAAAATTAATAATTAATTATGTATGGCACAAATAAACAAATAGAATACGTCTAAAAGTAATGGAATGTTTCAAACTTTGTATCGTAATCATTGTTTTATAAATTATAAATTTATAAACACCGCTAAAACTTTTGAGTTGCTGCTAAAAATGGCAGCTCTTTGAGCACCTTGCTGGGAATTGAAGTAGCCAAAGCTAGTTCGACTTGAAAATAAATAAAAATTTCTTGATCCGATGGGCACAATCTGCGCCATCGATTTATCGATTTATATTTCCTAGTCGTATCATCGTTATTATTATTTATATTCAAAATAAATAAATAAATAATACATTCTCATTTTCATTGAATCAATTGCATCTATTTCTTGAATAATAAAAAAGCTATTATTTGCCTATTAGTTGCCTAAGTTCCACTGTACGTTTCTATATTATTGCCTTAATTCTCTGTGTTACTCAGCCTGGTTCTAAACACTGAGAGAAAAAAAGATACTCGTAACTATACATTTATAGTAAAATACAACCTCAGTTATTTAAAAAAAGTTATCTCTACTAATTATTTATAGTCAATACAACATTTAATAATAGTTATCGTCACAAAAAGTATATTGTTTTAAAAATTTAGCAATATATACGACGTACTATTCATAGAAAACATAATCACAATCATAGTATTCTTAGAGAAATTATTTAACAATTTTGAAATGATAATTGGAACTACAATAATAAAGTTGCACTAACTATAAGAAAATAACTAAGTTTGTATTTCACTATATGTTTACTGTTGAAGTGACTAGAACATTATGTTAAGCCAGTACAGTAACTATAACGTAGTAAATTTAACCAATAAATCAGTAAAAATAACTATTCATATTATTGCATGGACTAAAAATCTTTAATTTCCTAAACTACCGCGATTTCTCTCAGTGTAGACACAGAGAGTTCCTCGCTTTGGCCTAATAGTGTTTCAGAACCAGCAGCGGCAGGAGTAGCAGCAGCAGCAACACATGCGAGGACCGAAGAGACTCGATACTGCCAACGGCGGGAGCGACTAATTTAAATACACATGTCGATGCGTGCGAAGATTGCACCTATGCTGCTGGGTCCCCGGTGCAAGCTCGCCTCTCGCCGGACCACGGTATATAAGCAAAACGTATAGCCAGAACAACGTCGATATGCCACGGCGATAGATACATACCTACGCATAATGATGCGACCGGCAGTGAAGCGAAGAGGACGAAGAGGAGGAAGAAGAAGAAGAAGCAGCGGAGAGAGAATGAAGAGAACGAGAAAGGAGGTGGAGTGAACGTAGGTACGTTGTAGCTGCACTGCACATACACACAAATATATATATACATCTATATATGTGTATATATGTACACTCGAACATCGGACCACAGTGCAGCAGCACGTATCCGACAGTAAGTACCCCCCGGCACGATAACACGCGAGATTTTCCTCGAGCTGCACACCGAGAAGCAGCAGCAGCAGCAGCAGCAGCCGAGCCACGAGCTGCGGTTGGCGCAGAAACGGCCCGCGTTACGTTCCAGTTTTTATTGTAACGAGCTTATGCCACGCCCACATAATTATCTTGGCGTATCATGGCTCGCTATGCCGCTGGTCCTGCTCGACTGAGAAACACGTATAAAGCGTTGTGTTTAACGAAGTTACCTTTGTGTACTCGCGAGCGACTCTGTGCATGCACTTGGCTTGTACTACGTATAATATAGTGCATATAGTATGTAATACTCGGATATATATATATGTATATATATATATATATATATATAGAGGTATAAGGTTTTGTTGTATGACCCTCTTCCCGCTTTCTCGACGCACGCGAAATTCGCTGTATGGTTTTTTAATTCTTTTTTTTTTCTTTTTTTTCTTTCTTTTTTTTTCATGTGTGTCTGGGTTGCTTGTAAGAGAGGACGATATGAGACTGGGAAATTTATTGCATCGAAATATACAGCATGTTATTATATTGTGTTGGTGGATTGTAGATTGTGGACACGGGCCTATCGAACACAAGACGCTGAATAATTTCGCTCGATATATTGTACGGTAGGTAAGTGTAATAAAGCGCGATCGTCCGCATGCGTCAAGACAGGTTGCTGCAGCTGTCCCGGTGCTATGCACATTTTTTTTAGAGCTCGTACGCGCAAGACGTATCTGCGATCGGATAACGACCTTAATTCTGGCGATACCAACGTACGTGTCGACCTGTACCCTAATATTCGCTTCTTGGTGACGGGTTTTATGGGCTAGAGGCATGTATCTCGATTGATGATAGATTTCGTAATTGACCCGACGTCCCCTCTTCCTTAGATTTGATATCTTCCACTAATCAAGCCGACGAACACAGGAAATTGATATTTAGAACTCGATAACGGCAATTTATAGAATTTTATCTAAAGTCCCATAATGTTTAATGAATATTTCTATTCTATGCTATGATAAATAATAATAAGAATTGTTTTATTTATCTCGAAGTATATTTAGGAGTTTTTTTTTTGTTTTCATTATGGAATTCGAGATGAATTGATGAAATACAATTTAATGAAATTTATCATTTTACTTTTGGTGCCTACATGATAGGTAGATTTTTTTATATTGGCAGAGGATATCAAGCATCATAATTTGACCTAATCCTACGGTTAAAGTTTTCAGGTTCTGCACTGAGAAAAAAAAGTAGTTGCACAAACCAATAAATGGGTTCCGACAACGATTCGAAAGAGTTGAAATAGCGTCGTTACTCAGTGGTTTATGACAACTACTCAGTAGGTTATGACAACTACTCAGTGGGTTATGACAACTACTCAGTGGGTTATGACGACTACTCAGTATGTTATGACGACTACTCAGTGGGTTATGAAAACTACTCAGTGGGTTATGACAACTACTCAATGGGTTATGACAACTACTCAGTGGGTTATGACAACTACTCAGTGGGTTACGACAACTACTCAGTGGGTTATGACAACTACTCAGTGGGTTATGACAACTACTCAGTGGGTTAAGACAACTACTCAGTGGGTTAAGACAACTACTCAGTGGGTTATGACAACTACTCAGTGGGTTATGACAGCTACTCAGTGGGTTATGACAACTATTGTATTGGTGAAAACAGCACTGCGATTGGTTACAGGAGCGAGTTAGTTGCTGCAACTATTCAGCGGTACAGCATATGCTGGAGATGGTTCTTCCAACTACTTTTTTCTTTCAGTGTGGCATCATCTCTTTTTTTAACGTTCTCACGTGCAAGACGTGCCTGTGTTTAAATAACGCCCTCAACTTTAGCGCCACGAGCGTTAGAAGCGCTTTTTATTTCAACATTGGCTTTTGATGATGAGTTTTATGCATTGAGAGAACGTTTTTCAATCGATGATATATTTTGTGTTTAAACATCAAGGAAATAAAGTATACTTGAGATATACCTCGGATATATAATTGATATAAGTATATATATATATATTAGGGTGGATCCAACATTTTTAAAAAAATACTTTTATTAAACTCGCAGAAGTATGTGTCTTAGACTCCATATGCACCTTTTCACATAAAATCGGCTGGGAAAATTTTTCAATGTATCGTTTTCTAGATATACATCGCCAAAATTAGATGTCGATTCAGCGACCTCCAAGTATAATTTGTCAGAGCTTATCTTTTACACAGTTTGTGGTCAACACATCGAGTTTAAGCTTTGAAGAACATGAAAAAATGCAATATTGAGTCAACGAAAAAAATTGCAACGAAAAGAACTGTTAAATTAAATAAATTTTAAAATATGTCTGAATTTTATTTTGAACCTGATATTTTTTTCACTATAATAGCTTAACTTATCTACCAGACTCAATCCGTCAAATATCTCATTTTTCGGACCACTGGTTCGTTTATTATTGATTTATACACGATTGAAAACATAACATTCATTTTTTTTCTCACATCTGGCTTAAATCGCTATGAATTTCATATTGCACGCTGCAAAACGATTGAGTTATGCAAGGAACAACTTACGTATATATCACTAAATGCACAGACTAGCCTAAGATCAACGAATATGATTTTTTTTCAGAATAATAATAATAAATCATATTTATTGATCTTAGAGATGATTTGTTTTAATTTTGTTCATCAACAAAAAAACTGGCTATTCATATGATTCTGACCTGCTTTAAGGGTGAAATATTTGTAGTCCTAGTATGATACTATATATTTTATCAGTTCATTTTGCAAGACGAGTCTGCGATCGGATAAAGCCTTTAATTTTAGGGATATCGGCGTACTTGATACAGTAATATTGGCTTTTTCGTTATGGATTTTTATGTACTGACGGCACCATTCTCAATTGATGAAAAATTTGTAATCGAACTGACGACATTATTTCCTTAGATTTTACAACATCGACCTTGAGAAAAAAATCTGGTGTTTATAACCATACATAGTAATTTAACGAAACACCGCAATTATCTTTTCTAGTTGCGGTAACCATTTTAGTCACAGTAACTATGTAATTATCGCCATCGCAACCGGAAAAACTATAAAAATATTTAATGGACCTATAAAAAGAGTCACACGGTCTAAAAATTAATAGTTGCGCGTATTGTTATTATTTCTATGAATGTATGGATGCAGCAGAAAATTATAGAAAATTGATGTTCATATCTCGTTCATTGTAATTTATAAACTGTGAGAAATATACTTTTGACAAGAGCATAAATTATTGTAATGAGTAAAGAGTTATATATACTGTAATGAAAAGGACTCTGTGGAAAAAAAATAATAATTTTTCTTTCCGCCAAGTATATACTTTTATTTGATGAATATACGTCTTACAGCGTAGAATTAAGTAAAAAGTGATTAAAGTGTTGCCAAGTATATCTATTGCATGGCGCTATGTATTATTAAAAAAACGTTAACCCATTAAAAAATATCTGTAACCGCCTCGCAGAGTATTTCATTGCACCAATTTTGGTTCACAACAATAGGATTCAGTATGAATCGTTGAATAAAATTGACACAAATTTATCATTTTAATTTTCATGCTGACAAAATCTTCTGTTTTTTTTTAATTCACAGAGAGAAAAAAATCAAATGGTGGTGTCGACCTGATTCTACGATGAAATTTTTCAAGTCCTTCATAATTTACTAGGATGTGAAGAACAGAGTTTGTAACCGCCTCGCAGAGTATTTCATTGCCCCAATTTGGTTCATAACAATAGGATTCAGTATGAATCATTGAATAAAATTGACACAAATTTATCATTTTAATTTTCGTGCTGACAAAATCTTCTGTTTTTTTTTTAATTCACAGAGAGAAAAAAATCAAATGGTGGTGTCGACCTGATTCTACGATGAAATTTTTCAAGTCCTTCATAATTTAGTAGGATGTGAAGAACAGAGTTTGTAACCGCCTCGCAGAGTATTTCATTGCCCCAATTTGGTTCACAACAATAGGATTCAGTATGAATCGTTGAATAAAATTGACACAAATTTATCATTTCAATTTTCGTGCTGACAAAATCTTTTTTTTAATTCACAGAGGAAAAAAAATCAAATGGTGGTGTCGACCTGATTCCACGATGAAATTTTTCAAGTCCTTCGTAATTTACTGAGATATGGAGAACAGAGTCTGTAACCGCCTCGCAGAGTATTTCATTGCACCAATTTTGGTTCACAACAATAGGCTTCAGTATGAATCGTTGAATAAAATTGACACAAATTTATCATTTTAATTTTCGTGCTGACAAAACCTTCTTTTTTTTTTAATTGACAGAGAAAAAAAATCAAATGGTGGTGTCGACCTGATTCTACGATGAAATTTTTCGAGTCCTTCGTAATTTCCTGAGATATGGAGAACAGAGTCAGTAACCGCCTCGCAGAATATTTCATTGCACCAATTTTGGTTCACAACAATAGGATTAAGTATGAATCGTTAAATAAAATTGACACAAATTTATCATTTTAATTTTCGTGCTGACAAAATCTTCTGTTTTTTTTTTAATTCACAGAGAGAAAAAAATCAAATGGTGGTGTCGACCTGATTCTACGATGAAATTTTTCAAGTCCTTCATAATTTACTAGGATGTGAAGAACAGAGTTTGTAACCGCCTCGCAGAGTATTTCATTGCCCCAATTTGGTTCACAACAATAGGATTCAGTATGAATCGTTGAATAAAATTGACACAAATTTATCATTTTAATTTTCGTGCTGACAAAATCTTCTTTTTTTTAAATTCACAGAGGAAAAAAAATCAAATGGTGGTGTCGACCTGATTCTACGATGAAATTTTTCAAGTCCTTGTAATTTACTGGGATGTGAAGAACAGAGTTTGTAACCGCCTCGCAGAGTATTTCATTGCACCAATTTTGGCTCACAACAATAGGATTCAGTATGAATCGTTGAATAAAAGTGACACAAATTTATCATTTTAATTTTCGTGCTGACAAAATCTTCTGTTTTTTTTAATTCACAGAGAGAAAAAAATCAAATGGTGGTGTCGACCTGATTCTACGATGAAATTTTTCAAGTCCTTGTAATTTACTGGGATGTGAAGAACAGAGTCTGTAACCGCCTCACAGAGTATTTCATTGCACCAATTTTGGTTCACAACAATACTATTCAGTATGAACCGTTGAATAAAATTGACACAAATTTATCATTTTAATTTTCGTGCTGACAAAATCTTCTTTTTTTTAAATTTACAGAGAAAAAAATCAAATGGTGGTGTCGACCTGATTCTACGATGAAATTTTTCAAGTCCTTCGTAATTTACCGAGTGTGGAGAACAGAGTCTGTAACCGCCTCGCAGAGTATTTCATTACACCAATTTTGGTTCATAACAATAGGATTCAGTATGAATCGTTGAATAAAATTGACACAAATTTATCATTTCAATTTTCGTGTTGACAAAATCTTCTGTTTTTTTTAATTCACAGAGGAAAAAAAATCAAATGGTAGTGTCTACCTGATTCTACGATGAAATTTTTCAACTCCTTCATAATTTACTGAGATATGGAGAACAGAGTCTGTAACCGCCTCGCAGAATATTTCATTGCACCAATTTTGGTTCACAACAACAGGATTCCGTATGAATCGTTGAATAAAATTGACACAAATTTATCATTTTAATTTTCGTGCTGACAAAATCTTCTGTTTTTTTTTAATTCACAGAGAGAAAAAAATCAAATGGTGGTGTCGACCTGATTCTACGATGAAATTTTTCAAGTCCTTCGTAATTTACTGGGATGTGGAGGAATTCATGTATCCACAATTCATGCGGGAGGGTATAAAGCAGAAGCGAGCGAGGGAATTTCACCCCCGCGGGCACGAGCTTGGGCACGGGCGGAGTAACAACCCCGTCAACAGAGGGTAGATGCTGTCTGCAGCCACGGAGATGCGATCAATATTATACTCCTCTCCTCTCTGCGCTCTGTTCGCCGGTCTCGTCCGCACCCTCCTCGTTTCCTCGCGCTCGCTCTCAGTTATATTGCATCGTATGCCTATATACTGCGTATATATATATATATATATATATATATATAGCATATATTCGCAGTGTCTCTGTCCCGCACAGCCGCCACTCCTCCGCAACCGCCGCGCTCTGCACCCCTGCCCCCGGGTGTTTCCAACCCCCTCCGTGACGTCACTATCGTGGGACGCCATCTTGCCATCAGACAACCGAGCCCTCTGTTATCGCGTATTCGCCATTCTCTCCCTCTCACTCGCTGTGCTCTTCTGACGCACCCCCGCACGAAGCCGCCATTCCAACCCCCGCGAAATCGGCTCACCAACGCCAGAACGAATTCGTCGACGAATCCATTCGTTCGACGGAGGCAAATTAAAAGCTGGATTGCTGCAAACTTCGATCGACTTTTGATCGGGGAATGCCCAAGAATTCTATGTCGGATTTTACTTTCAAACTCAATCGGTTCATACACTTTATAAAAAATATTAGTATGGATTTTTTTTAGCTTATTGGGTCATTGGTAAGAAAATGTATAAAAGTTTCATTGAAAACGATAAAAATGGGGTTTTCCATCAAAATGTTCATTTTAGAATGCTATAGAAATCAAAATCATGGACAAAACCGTAATTTATTGGTTTCTCAATTAGTTGGTATTCAGCGGTTTTGTTCGAATAACTTTTTTTTTATCCAGGAGTTATTTAGTTTTTATTTTGAAATAAAGAGTGCATAAATTTGATGACGAATGTGATATTGTTTTTCGCAAATATCAATAACTTTTAATTATTTATGGAATAAACTAACAAATAGAGAAAATTTGCGGGTAATGCGACGATTATAAAACCTATTTCCTTTGTGGAATATTGAATGCATTCACAAACTGCAACTTAAATACATTTTATTATCTCGAAGAAAATTATTTAATTTCAGCGAATATCTAATTGTAGTCCCGGACGATTTGTGTGTAAAAAAAAATGATTCCTAATTAACATATTTTGTTATGACGGCATATTAGGGATTCAAGGAGCTGGAAAATATTCTTTATTGATGATATTATTGCTTTCCAAAAACCTCTATTTAACCGTATAAAGTCCACAATCACAAACTTTAAAACTACAATTTTATACGGCCGCTTAGTATCCTAAAATGCTGTTGGCTGAAAAGTAAAACTTTCAACTTGTCGGAATTTCCAGATAAAATGTGAATGGACCTTTAGAAATTATGGAAGTTTTCGTTATTGATTACATTTTCACGACTGACTCCAGTCTTTCGGATCACGATAAAGATTATTGTTATTGTTCTTTGATTATGTGAATTACGTGCTTAATCAAAATTGTTGCAGTAACACTAAAATCGAATCTTAAAATTGCAGAATATACGAATAACTGTGAACTGCAAACAGTACAGGGATACGTTTGTATTGAAAAATTGTTTTTCTGTAAATCTGTGTGTAGAAAGACACTTCTTGTGCCAGCGAGCGCAAAACAGCCGACGCATGCGCAGATAAAAATATATACAACTTTTTCTGCACTATAGCGGTAAAGTGTCTTTTTACGCATGGATTAGAGACATAAAAAATCTACTTTTGACGCAAGCAGTATAGAAAATCGTGTATTATGGCACGGCCGTCCTAGAGAATTCATGACTCGTGTAAACGTCCACATTTCCCACTTCACACTCGTCCAAAATTCCCTCTTTTTTCGGCCTTGCCATACAAATGAATATTAGAATACTCACTAAAATATTCAATTTGAATAATTTCGAACAATGCTTAACTAACAGCACCAGTGAGATTTTAAATGATTTCTTCTCTTTAATTACTCAACTTTCTTCAAGAATAAATCAATAATTTTATAACTGTCCTATTCACATTTTTATTCGAACCGAAATAATATATATTCATCATCGCACACTCGTCAGAAAAAGTTTTACTGCACATATATCAAGGGACGATACTGACGTTTTTGGTCACTCTCAAAAACTTTTCTTGTATTCTTTAAATACGTAGAAAACCCATATATTTTTTAGGGACGCGTAAATTATGTTTTTTTACGGGCTGTTGATTGCGACCAAAATGAAATCTACAGGAAGCCGCGCATAAAAGATATCCTTCTTTCTTTTTTTTAACCACGTCAGAATAGATGTTCATTGGTCGTCGTCATCGCATGTTTACTTGTCCGTCCGTTCTACTTAGTGAATTAACTAACTAAATACATTAGCCGAATACACACGATTAACCGTTTCGTCGATTGCCAACACCAATAGCCGGGCAACAAATTTTTATAAACGTACTCATGCAATGTTGTGTTATCATGTCATAATCTTTATTACCACTAATAATAATATTTTTACTTTTGTAATTAATAATTTCATGACTTTTTTCAAGAATAGAGACAACTGTTTATGTAAATATACTTGTCTCAGATTCTTGTACACCCAAGGGTCGTAATATACTATGACTTCACAAGGTGTGAAGTCATTATCGCACTGAGTGAAGTGAAGTATTTTAAATATAATAGTAGTAATTGTGAGTTTATTGACAATACAAAACATGGGACGAGTTTACATTCATACTACATTACATAAATACATATTTCCCATTTTGCTTCCCGTACTGTCAATTGGCCATCGGCCGAAGTCCTTTAGCCTAGATTGTCTTTTTTGTTTTGCGCCGTCTATTGTTTCGGCTTAATTTAGTGCAATGTGCATTCACTGTTGGTTGTTGGCCATTTTTACTAGATGGTATTATGTCGTATATATAGGGTATGTATGTTTACGTGTTACATTTTGATCGGTTTGTATGCAGAGTGTTTGTATATTTTGTAATTGTGCGATTCCGAATTTTTTGCTCAGTTCTTGTGTTCTAGATACTATTGGTGTGATGCCTGTGGTATTGTAGAGTAATGTGTTGCAGGAGTTGAACAGCGGATTAGCGGGGTGACGAATGCGCGTCAAGCGCCGTAAAGCGCAGGTTTCAGTCGTTTTTAGTTTCTTGAGCGCCGTTTTCTTACAGTTGATGAGGATAGGGTGACCGTATTCTATTATTGGTCTACAGATGCATTTGTATATCTTCGTTAAGTGCTTTATATGTAGGCTGCGGTTTTTAAATGTGATTTTTCTGAAGTGTGATGGTCTCTGGGACATTTTATTTTTACAAGCTTTTAGGTGGCGATTGAAGTTTAGCTTGTGGTCAATATTGACTCCTATTTCGACGTTGGATAGAGAAACCTTAGGTGAATGTGGAGTTATTTCATGGTTGAATATGATGAGTTGCGATTTACGTGGATTTGGCTTAATCCGCCAGTCATTGAACCATGCTGTTGTTTGATCAGCGACGTTCTGGAGCGAGTCTACTGTTTGCTGGAGCGATTTTTTGTGTGTAATTAAAGCTGTGTCGTCCGCAAACTGTAGTATGTATTGACTTCGATCGATGTATTCTTTGTTTATTAGGTTGGCGTTGTCGTGGCAGTATACATTGTACAGTAATGGCGAGAGATTATCCTTGCGGTACTCCCTGTTCCAGTATGAATGAGGTTGAAGTAGCTGATCCTGATTTTATTATTAGTGAACGTGTTTGGAGGAAATTGTTGATGATGAGTAGTAGGTCTTGTGGGCAGCGGAACTGGTGCAATTTGAATAATAGGCCTTTGTGCCAGACACTGCCCGTGCAGAAATTAGTTCGGGCATCCGCGATTAAATAAGGGGCCTTTTTAGGTATAAACGTGGCATCCAAAATAAGGAATCTACTCTAGAACCCTACTAGGGTCAACAGAGGCGACCACGACAAACTTCGGGGCCTAATCAGGCTTAAATGTCGAACCCTCACTAGGCCCCGTACTTCAAACTTGGCTAGTCTAGTAGGGCTCCTAATAGAACTGGGGCGAACTAGAAAGGGCCAAGTCAGAGCCCCAACTATTTTTCTACACGGGTGTCAAATGCTTTCGCGATATCCAGAAAAAGTGCGGCCGTTTTCTTGTTTGACAGTTTTTTAAATATAATTTTATCCAAATACAAAAGTTCCTTCGATTTCCCGGTGCGGACAACCGCATTAGCACGTGCGGGAATTGTACAGAACGCAAGTTCCGTGGTTATAAGTGAACATTTTGTGTAGCTGCATAGGGTTTTACTTCTCAAGTTACGAGTATCACGCGTCTACCTACCGCATGTACAGCATGCAATAGTGTACAGCGAGGGGTGTTCGGTAACAGGGTGTGTCGCGATATGTACTTGAACTCGAAGAGCTCGTGAACCGGTGAGAGATCGTCGAGTCTCGGGTCGTCACGGTGGCCGTGATCCTCTTCACGTGTAGAAAGGGCGTAGGGCGTAAGGCCACACCGCGAGACACTCCGAACGGTGCATGGATGTATGCGCTACTTTACAGTAACAATTATTGTTGGAAGCCGTCGCTACAGCCTCTCGCAATCGCAACAATGTACACGAATACTAATACATATACGTACATAGCCTCCGCCATAGGTCGAGCCACTCTGTGAGTGTCTATATGTATATTCTCCTCAAAATATTATATTATGTGTATGTGTATGCTACATAAACTGCATCCGCAACCTACCGCAGCCCCTGCTCGCGTCCTGTCAGGGGGCGCGTGCCCTCACAAAGCGCACTTCGAAGATGACTCGAGTGTAGTACGTACGACGGGTACGTGGCTGGCTGCTGCAACCCCGGCGGTAGTTAAGCCTCATTGTTTCGACTCTCGAAGGCTGCTTGCGGCTCCCTGAGAGCTCCACTTTGCTCGGAGGGAATGAAGGGAATGGCTGGATGATGATGATGTCGGCGACGATGACGATGATGATGTCGATCCAGAAACGATCGTTTTTATATTCCCTTCTTCATATCCATAGCATTCCTCACTTTTCATTACTAAACATTTAAGTATAATTTAAATTCAATACACGATATAAAAATCATAATATTAAACGTACACTTATTGAATATTTTTTATTTGCACATAAATGTTTATTCAGTATATATTAACATACTACGATATGACGAATGGCTATTGTATCGCATTGAATTGTATTTACATGTTTTAAATCGTTACATAAAACCAGCAGCTCAAGATAATTATGTGCTTATGAATAAAAAAATTGAGTTGATCTGTTTTATATCTCAAACGTATAACACTGTGTGGTCTTCGTGCATTTCCGGGTGGTACTATACGTCGATTTACTCTTTTCTCTATGCTTGAGTTCGAACGGGTCGGAGGTGGCACACATGACGGAAGGTCGAACGGATAGGTTTCCTAACTGATTCGAAGCATATGCGCGAGTTCTGCTCTCGATGACTCAAGTGCGCGTCGACCGGCATCTGTAGTGCCAGCGCGTGTCGCACAATGCATACTCCGGCCTCGAGTATCACTACTCAACGAGAGTTCTCCAGTTATATTATCATTGTATATGCTACTATGGTATAGGTGCGCGGCTGCTACTGCTATTACTGAGACTTCACCGATTTTACCGCAGGTCGAGGGCTGAAGCACGTTAGCACGAGCCACTCGTTAACGAATAACCGATGTACAATATAAATCCTTTTACATATACTGGTTTAATAAGCCATCCGACTGCTAAGCAGCTACTTTGGTATGTTTTTTTCTTTTCCTTCAGAGATCATCCTGCAAGCTTTTCTCGATTTATAAACCTTCAGGGAAAAAAAGATTAGTTGCCATAACCAAGAAATGAGTTGACACAACCAATCGATTATTCTATTTCGCTTACAACTCAAATGGTAATACCAACGATTCGAATGGTAATACCGACGATTCGAATGATAAGGTAAACGTACCAATCGTGGGACAGGTCCCATTTGAGGGACACTAAAGGGATATTTGCAGATACTAAGAGTTTAATGGATAAAATATTAAAAAATAACTCTCCCAATTGTATTTGTTATATATAATTAACATACGTGAAAAGATTTCATGTTTTTCATCGCAAATTGAAAATGTAAATAATAAGTATATTAGCGGATCTATGGTGTTCAAGCTTTTTCAGCAAATCCCTAAACCAATTAGCTAAGGAGAGCCGAATAATCATTAATATGATACCCCGGAGATTATAGTTCATTCGAGACTTTCCATAGGTATTTCAAATTCAGAAATTCTTAAAGTTTAAGATTACACTGTCAAATGTTACGTACAATATCTTAAAACTCGTAATTTTTGTGTCCCGTTATTGGAGCTGACCGAATAAACGTTGGCACCACTGTCCAACGTATGTTCCGCGACTGGGGCAAGTAGTAAGCAATCTCGCTGCGACCCAGAGCCGGGACACAATCGCACGATTGACATTTTGACGCGGATGTTGGGTTATGCGGTAGCAAAAACTTCATTGATAATTTACTAAAATATATATATGTATTTTATAAACATATATGTTTTATTTATTGCATCATAGGTGTAAATATGTGTACCGCACATTTTTTGGCATTTCTTTTCAAGCAGATGCATTAAAATTTGTAGATGTCTACCGATACGCACATTTGGTGTCCCGGCTGCGGGACATGCACAAAAATACCCGTCCCGGCACTGGTACATCTGCATTTTTCAGCGTTTTAATCAATAACTATTTATCAAACAATCAGAAATATTTTTTTTGTATAGTTTTTGGAAACTAGAAACTCTAATCTTGCAATTCGTTACCACCATTTGCAAAATAATTAATATATGCATGCGGAAATTGGCATACAAAACAGACACCGCCTTAAACGTCCCGCCATTGGTACGTTTACCTTAGTCCCAACTATTCGAGTGGTAGCCCCAACGATTAGATTAGTTAATCTAACTAATCTCGCGAGAACTAATCGTGAATAGTTGAGGTTACTATTCCATATGGTTGAGGCAACTAATTTTTTAGACATTGAGTACAGCAAATCGAAAATGTAGTTGCCACAACCAAACATTTCTTTCCGTATTTACTGCCGCATTTCTAGTGTTGGCGCCTGTTATTTCAATGATTACCGATTTATACGCTTAATAAATCAGTTTTTCTTGTCGTAAATATTATTCAGCCGTCAATATTTTGTTTAAAACACTATCATCAACCGCGCACTTCGCGCGTATATCCATAACGGGAGATCAGACCAATCATTTTATAATCGCCTGGTTGCGAGCGCCAGACCCAATATAGTAGAAACGAAATAATCAAGCGATCTTTTTAGAGTGAAAAAAAAATCAATTTTTTTTCCGTCTTATCCATTAGTATAAACGATCAAAAATATTCTCTCAAGTTTTTAAAAAGAAATTCAAAATACTGCGCTGGCATCGCCGATTAGTCGTAAGTACACAATTTAAGTACATGAAATTTCTACACTCGAAACTTTAAACGCGTTTTTCTCGAATCGACATTTTTCAAAACGGTGGACATTCTCCAGGCAACAGTTTTTGAGCGATCGTTTTCAAAATTTAGGAGAACATTCTTCACGCTACTCTCTATCGTGCTATGAAAGCTTTTTTTTAATCTTCCCATTTTTTTAAAGAAACACTGTCGAAAAAACGGCTAAAATCGGTACTTTTTGTTCAAACCGCCACCATTTTGTCAATTTTGATTTAAAAAAAGCCTCCATAGCGCGATAGCCAATCGCATACTAATTAATAACCCTTAAGGTTTTTTTTTAGATCAATTTTGCGACCCCATGAGGCTATCTTTTATTTAAACATTATTTTCAACAATTGAAAAGAAATAATCACACAATAAAAATCGTCTTATAAAAAATCATTTTCTGTCATTCATGATTACCTTAATATGTCAACAATTTTTAGATTGATAGGCGTATAGTAACCGTCCGAAAAAAAATCGTGAAAATAGGCTATTTTTCAGGCCGTCACACTGGAAAGATCCCTTATATCACGAAGGAATGAGTTCCCATAATAATATTATAATATTCGATAAAATATGCGGAAATCACTACAATATATAACAATAATTATGAATAACTCAGAACATCGAGTTAGGAAATTGAAGTCGTTTAACATTATAAAATTTTATAATTTTTTTTTTTTTTTTTTTTTTCAAATCAACATTTTTAAAAACTTTTTTCTTCGCTCTCAAAATATGTAAACCCTCCACTCTGAAACGAAATTCAGTCACTCTTAGACATTTTTAATCCGAAAAACATCTTTATCTTATTCCAATTCCAACATCCTCCCTTAATAAGTTCATGAGTAACGAAATTTTATCGAAACCACAGCACCTTAAGAGGATAAAGATTTGATTAAAATTGTTATATATCCGTTAGCACGAAATAAGAAAAAAAATATTTTTTCGTCGTCTAAATTATAAATTGTCAGTCACACTTTTTTCCAACTTTCTATACAAAGCGGAAATAACAATATCCTCATCATCTACCCTGTTTCAGAAGCAAAATGCATAATCAAGTAGATGAACTCTTAGACTCTTGAATGTAATCGTTAATTTAATGCTATCGGTGCTACTGATGTACTTGTACTACTCCCAATGAAATATTTATCAATGCGGTGCTCAGATTAGGTGCTCCTAAATTGCAATATCGCGACATTATACATTCTGCAGTGTAGGCGTGATAATGTTCCTACTATACGCAACACAGGTACTATATTCGGTATGACTATAGCGTTCTCAGTAACCAATTTCAGCAATTAGGGAACGATTAGCGCGATACCTCGCGACGTCACGTGAGAGAGTGATTTGATCCCGTAACGAATCACCTGCTCCCGCGGCGTTGGCTATCTTCGCGCCATAAATCTGAGACACAATATTGCGGTGTCGGGCGTAGTGAGGTGGGCGCCACTCGCTCGAGCTCTCGTATAATACACGCGTACGTGTTTAGGCCGGAGCACAGATTTAACGTTGCCGAGGTTCTGTTCCCGCTGCTGTACAGAAGCATGACGAACCAACCAACCAGCCAGCACACCCCCGAGATTATGCAGCCCCGTGTGTCACACCACTGAGGAATTTATGCTTAGACCGATATGTATGCTCGCGCTCTCGTTTTGCATACTCTACTCGTGGTATACGTAAACAGCTATGTATATTATACCTTCGCTCTCGCTCAACATCCACCCCCAACGGCTGTAATAAGATTGCGCGACACGATTGCTCTCCTCGCAATTATAATACCTACCGAGCCAGATAAATAATCAGCTCGATTGTAGAGTTCTGACGATTATTCTTTGAGATTGCTAAAGTGACAAATCAACTTTTTGACTTCTTTTTGGAACAATTAAATAGAATGCGGTGCAATCGACTTGAAAAATGTGATAAAATTTCATGAGTTTAATTGTAATACGTCTGAAGTGTTTTATTAAAAATAAATATAATTATTAATGATACTATAAAGTGATGGCTACGAAAATATAGTTTTTAATATGTGTACATAAAAAATTCGACATTCAACTGATATATAATAGCTACAATGTCCGTATAATAATGTATAACAAACAATCGTAGATAATAGAACTATCCGGATTCATTATTATTTATATGACATAGAAATAATGTTCGTTTTCTGTAATTTCAAATGTATTTATAATTCAAAGAATTAATCGTATTGACGTTCTTCCTGTGGTCGTTATCATGATTAATTAGCGTTTTAATTTGATAAATTGCTTAAAATTTAAAACTCTGATTTAAAAGGAAAAGACAATAGTATCTTTTCACGTTCAGGTCGTCTAAGAGCGGCGCAATGGCTGCCTCTGTACAATAGTAAACATGATAAACCCCGCCCCTTCCAATAATTGTGAAACAACGATGAGGTAACTTTGGAGGGTAGTCCTTCAGTGTATTATAGAACCATGATAGCCTTGTCGTCTTTTGCATATGGAAGTAACGAATCACCTGCGAGAAACGCTCTCCGGACATTCACCACCTGGCGGCCGTACAAAGCACTAACAAGGATGCAAAGTAGAACCTTGCACATTGCTTCCTCTTTATCTTTCACTTTTTACAAAACTTTCTCTATGAGTAAGCAAAAATTGATTAACATACTTCATTATTGAGGTAGCTTTGTAAAATGCGAGAAATAATGAGGAAGCAATGTGAATGTTCTACTTTGCATCCTTGTTTTAATTTTTTACTATGGCCGTAATTAGAATCCTTAATACACGGAGACAAAGCTTCTGTTGCATCAGCAAATCAATTGCTATGGAAGTAACGAATCACCTGCGAGAAACGCTCTCCGGACATTCACTACCTGGCGGCCGTACAAAGCACTAACAAGGATGCAAAGTAGAACCTTGCACATTGCTTCCTCATTATCTTTCGCTTTTTACAAAACTTCCTCTATGAGTAAGCCAAAATTGATTAACATACTTCCTTATTGAGATAGCTTTGTAAAATGTGAGAAATAATGAGGAAGCAATGTGCAATGTTCTACTTTGCATCCTTGTTTTAATTTTTTACTATGGCCGTAATTAGAATCCTTAATACAGGGAGACAAAACTTCTGTTGCATCAGCAAATCAATTGCTAATATAATAACAGCAAGGCTTATTTCCTACACGGAAAAAACGGCTTCGTTGGCCCAACTAACTATTTATTAGTTGAGAGAAAATTTGTTGCCACAGCCATCCGGTTGGACGGTGTAACGACCTGGTATTAGTTACATTTACCATTCCGACTTAATAGTTAACTTAAATAGGTCACACAACGAATCTTATTCGTGTTCCAACTAAGTAAAATAGTTGGGGCCAAAATAGTAGTTAGCCCAGCTAACTATTTAGTTCGAGTAACGATCAGAGCCAACCACGTGAAAATAGTTTACTTAACCAAGAAATCGTCTGTCTCTCAGAGCTCTAAGTCGCTTAGTTGGGTCCAACTACTTTTTTCGTTAACCTAACAAAGTCGTTTTTTCCGTGTAGCCTAATAAAAAGGTTCTGCTAGACCAGCAAAAATATTTACTAGGTCAGAAAAAATATTTTTTGCAATAGTGTGCGTAAAATTCGATTTTACACCTCGATATTCCGGGTGTAAAGTGCTACTTTTTTCAACACTGTGCGTAAAAATCGATTTTACAACTTGCGGGCGTAAAATGAAAAACTCGGATTTTTGTGTTTAAATATCCGATTCATACAAAGAAAAAGAAAACGAGAGGGTCCTTATCATACTTCGGATGCTTCAAATTCTACCTTGCCGATTCTACCGATAATATCCGATATATAATTTTGTTAGATTTCGTTTCTTATAATTATAATTCTTATAATTATTATTATTATTATTTATATTGAACAATACTTTTGTTCCTGTATCACTTATATATTTTGATATAATCTAATATGAAATAAAAAATATATTTTTGCCGTTAAAAGCTAATATTGGTTTTTTTTTTTCAAACAAGAAAGTATTTTGTACTAGTACTAGTACCCCCCGGCGGGGGCTTCGCCCCCTGTACCCGCTCCTGCGCCTGCCTCGCACCCCACTTCAATAATTTCTTGATTTATCGCGGTATAATAAGTTATTTACATGCACGAATTTTCCGCACACTATTGCAAAAAATATCGTATGCAACGCGGGCGTACGATTTACGACCTTGTGCTGATCAGCACACGGGCGTAAAACCGTCCTTTACGCCCATGTTACATAATATACTATTCTAGGCCAACAAAAATAAGATTTGCTGTCACGATGTCAGCAAATGATTTTTCACCGTGTAGCCACGACCCGTTTAGAATAACATACGTTGAAATGACTGGTAACTGTAAAAATACAGTAATATTAAAAAAATATATTTTTCATAATCACTGATATTCTACTTTTCCGCCCATGTATACGTGACAATAAATATCGTAATGGCCATGGCTGCGAAGGACGCGAAAGAGTTAGTTGCCAGACGGGTATATAAGAAGAAGCCAGGTAAAAGAGCCGATATGCGTGCACGAGGGCGTCGTCACGCTGTTAGAACCGCGTCGCAGAGCCAATCGGCGACTGGTGAACACGGTTGCGTGACAGCATTGCTGCGGGAACGGTCTTTTTCCACGCTTTAAAGAACTCCCGGGCCCCACCTCGAGGTCCTCCCGGCGCATTGCACAGCTCGCACGCGAGTTTGACTTGTTTCTTCAGCATCGACTAGCCTCAGGAGATAGAGTAGTGGTATATACAGAAGACAGACATAATCAATGGGCGCCAGAATCCTCCGCACCACAAAATGGTCACGCGTGCGAATCCCGCCAGATAATTATTTACAGACATTGTCTTTCTTTTTTTCCATTAATTCTTTTCTTCTTCACTGGAAACGGAATGTCTGCGTCTCAAATTACATAGATATCTCTCGGTATATCTTTTCCGTCGTTTGACCGTCCGAGTGAAAGTGAAAATCATTAAAATTCAACTGAAATTCTTCGCTAACTCGATTATTGACGCAATATTGTATGGAGTAATGATAATATTGCTTCCATAATAATAGCTACGGGATATTGATTATCCCATTTTCTTCTCATTCAAAGGCATATCTTCAAGTATTCTCGAGAGCTTGATAATTATTTTAATTATATCGTGTGTTGGCTCTGTGTGTACGAGAAATTCCAGGCTCTCCAGACTGTCCTTCTCCCTCTGTATCCGTCTCTCTCTCTCTTTCCTTCTATTTTTCCTTCGCTTCGCCACCCCGTTCTCATTCTGTTCTTTCGCTATCTGGCGGGGTACACCGATCATACGTACGTCATAGATTACGCAGGTAGTTGGTACGCGCGCAACTCCATACGTTCGAATGAACGATTAATCTACAGGTATTCCGAGGCTCCTGAAGACGGCTACGATTAATATAACTCTTGGTCAGTTTTTTTTACTGCGTTTGAATCTGTATATGTGTGTATAGTCATTTGGGGTTGCAGACATACGACTAATGTTGTATCTGTCTCTGTCACATTTCTACTCGTCGCTCGCAGCCAAACTTACACCAAAACACTGCGACTCGACTATACCTTCCAAGGTATCCCTTGCTCACGCCGACAAAACTCGTCATTACGAAATCATTTATAAAACACGCGAGTGGACAGGACGACGGCTCCCTGGCACTGTCAACCGGACACCAGGACTAATGGTCAGCTCGAGCGTATACGTCCTGCCGGTCGAGATCGATCGATCGTCTCACGCTCGGGCGTCTTTCTCAGCAGCAGTAGCAGCGAAATCTATTTTCGATATAATAATGAGACCACGACGAAGTACCACGGCCGGCGCGATTAATGGCATGTTATTTTTCATGCTCTACAATTTCGATGTAAGTTATTGGACTTTATTATCGATTGATTAAAAATGATATGACAATTGCAAAAGTACTGCGAAAATATTTATTACTTCTATGTATATGGGGCATTCCACCGGTTATCGACATATATATATTCTTTTTCCTTTTGAGATTTTGTAGAGCAATATAAAAAAAACTAGGTTTAAGCGGACTCGGGCGCTTAAGCTTAAGCGTCCGAGTCTCTTTATATAAGTTTTGACATTTGACATAAACAAAAAAAATGAATGCATGATATTGGTCCCGATCGCAGTGTGATTGACTGACGATACCTCCGACCGATGACAGCACGAATAAAACGATGACAATGACTGCGATATTTTCGAGATATCTCGAGCCACCAACTTTTTAAAAGAGGACACTCTAGAATTTTTGTGAGACTTTTAAAAAAATTTGTTTTTATCTAATTACCTAAAATTTGTTTTCTCAAAAAGTACGTCGACAATTTTTTTTCTTTTTTTACAGTAAATTCTGTGCCCAATTACAAAATTTTTGAGCCTGGGCCCAGAGTGGGGCGCAGCCTAGATTAGCAGCTAAAAATAAAACGAAATTTAAAAAAAAAATTAAATAATACCCCAAACTTGAACCTCTCTAAAAGTCCGCCGATGATTTTTTAAAAATTTTTATAGTAAATTTTGTGTCCAAAAACGAAATTTTTGAGACGAAAATGGGGGTCGCGACCCTGTCGATAACCGGTGGAATGCCTCATATATAGTAATTACTATGTATTTATTACTAATTGTTCTATTTATTTGAATAATAGTATTTATCTCCGAAAGTTGCGGTCAGCTCATTTATATCTCTGCCAGATATAACTGTACCGGATCACAATTACATCCAATTTGTATGATATATTATAATATTGTATGATGTATTATACAAACAGATCCAAACAAAAGTTTTATTATTTTATTAGAAGTATGCGAAAAGAGATATTGAAATTAACCGACGTTATTGAAAATTTTTAGAATATCACTTTTTAATAATAACGTTTTTTTCAAATCATAATTAATTATTTTAATAAAAATCGGTAAAATTCTTTCAGAAAACTCTTTTTTTAATCAAATTATCACTGATATATGGATATATATGATTTAT
Organism: Ephialtes manifestator; assembly: GCA_963970395.1. Lineage (NCBI taxonomy): Eukaryota > Metazoa > Arthropoda > Insecta > Hymenoptera > Ichneumonidae > Ephialtes > Ephialtes manifestator. The sequence continues at coordinate 25,777,123 of OZ019975.1, read as the reverse complement.
TCAAATCATCAAAAAACTCTGTTAAAGGACAATGCCGAATGTCTGTAATATAGAGGCATGTATTTTGGTAGAATCGAAAAATAGTAAAATCATGTTACGCCGCTACCAAAGCCGGTACATCCGATCTGGCAGAAATATTTAGCGGTAGAGTTGAGACCATCTTTTTATTCAGGTAATTTGTAAAAAAATCTAGTATTTATTACTAGAAAAACGATGCAGAGTAGAACCTTGCACATTGCTTCCTCATTCTTTTTCGCTTTTTGCAAAGCCGCCTCTATGAGGAAGTTTCTTTATTTTATTTTTAGCTTCCTCATAGAAGAAGCTTTGCGAAAAATGAAAATTATTTACGAAGTTGATGATTTCTGACGTTTTACAAAATCCAGAGCGACACCAATAAATTTCTAAAAAATTCAAAATCACGTGAAATCCGAGCCGCTTTACCGATCATCACCAAATTTGATACGTAGTAGGGCAGAATGTTATTTTTCCTGTGTAGAAAATTTCAGTCGATTAGTTGACATTTTACCTGGATTAGAGAAAAACGAAAATTTTTCGAAAAATTCAATATCTCATAAAAACCGAACCGCTTTACCGATTTGGCCCAAATTCAATACCAAAGGTCGTATCACTTTGTTCAATTTTAATACGAAGTTTCAGCCCGATAGCTAAAAATTCGTTCGAGCTAGAGCATTTACGTACTTTTTTCAAAATTTCAAAATTCTCATAAAAATGAAATGCATTAAGCGATTTTTGTAAAATTTATGCCAATTGAAGATTAGCCAGTACTGTATATGTTGTTTAAATTTTAGCTGATTCGGTCGAATACTTTATAAGTTACAGTTATATGAATTTTTGGCCTTTCATCACACACACACATACATACATCCGGTCAATTTTTCTAAACCACTTTTCTCGAAGTTTCAGACCATTTTTAACTTTTTGGACATGAAAATCTCGAAAAAAAAAAATTCATGAAAACAAAGCTTCCTCTATGAGGAAGCAAAAAGTAAGAGAAGTGGTAGCACGTCGTGTGTTTTTGAAGCCGAGAAATTTCTTTTGTGCGAAATGAGCCTTGCAATTTATGTCGACTTTATTTTTGATAGAATTTTATTATAATCAAAGTTGCTGAGACGAAAAAATCTGAAACAGTTATCCACGTCCAAAGAAATTATTTATACTGCTCGAAAAATGTCGTTGAAAGTATTCGGATTAATACTCACATCACACCCAGAAAAAAGATCTTGTTAACGGGACTAGAATCTACGCAGCGGAAATAAAATTTCGTATTTGGATACCGACCTACTAAACTTCCATTCACCTCAAATAAATTTTATTATTTGTAATTAATATACTTATTGAATAGTAAATATATTCAAATCTAGGAAATATTTATTTGGGTCGGCAGTTATGTAAATGTTGATTAAAAAAAAATGTTTTTTTTATTGGGATATCCTCTCTTATCCCTTAGAAGTTCAGAAACTGCCTCCCGCTCAGCAATTGGCGCGTAAACCAGTGCGCGGCTAAGCGGTCACCCATCCAAGTTATGGACGCAAATAATACTGCTTAACTCTGGAGATCGTCGAGCCACGCACCGACCGCGCGTCCACTGCTGCCGATTTAAAGAAAATATAATTTTTATATAAATATACGATAAGAATTAAATTAAATCGGTAAATGTTGCATGTTGATAATAATAAACTCCAATGATGAAAGGAAATAAATGTATATTGGATTATAAGAAAGTTCTAATTGATTTTATTTAAAAATATCTAATACATGTATTTGGTCATTTTAACTAGACCTTTTTTCCGGATTAAGAAAGTATTTAGTAGCAATAAATAAAATATATTTTCAGTATCCGCTGCACAGTGAAAGTTGATTAAAAAAAATATATGATGGAAATAAAAAAAACTGAAAAATTGAATGAAATACATATTTGTTGGAGGAAAAGTAAATTTTCGTTTATTGAAATAATTAAATGTTGAATAGATAATTTTAGTTAATATTACCAAATCTTTTTTCTGGGTGCAGTGGAATAAGGGTACATAGTCAATGACTAGGACACCCAGTTTATCTATCGGTTAGATTATTTAATTAATCGATTCTGGAAAGGACTGCTGGAACGGAGTGGGTTAGTTTAACACGTGTATACCACCGCTGCCAGGTATTATAGCAGTGTACTATCGGGAATTGCAGGGTCGAGGACTACGTGGTCGTGGAACGTGCGTAGTCTCGGCTCCCATCGAGGCATAAATTTCTCTGGGTGCTCTCTTCGCCGCTTTCGTTCGGTCTCGAGGTCCTCGTTATACCCGTTAACCCCTCGCGCGAACGCGTGAGGCACGAGAGAATCTGAAGAACGAGACACGAAGAAGGTACGTCTCGGAGACAAGAGGTAAAAAACGAAAGAATTAAGCACCTGACTAAAAAAAAGCTATAAATAAAGAACAGACAAAAAAAGTCAAGGGAATTAACTCGAAACACACGATGACTAACCTAACGAACCTTGTGCTCTAATTGAAAGATGACCTTTCTTTATAAATACAGAATGCTTAATTTTCTTGTTTTTTTGAAGAAATTTTATTTTCATTAAAAAGTAGTAATTCAAAATTTTTGCAACAGAGCACTTAAAATATTCAAAAAGTCCATAAATTACATATAGAGACAAGGATGCAAAGGATTAGGAAAGTTCAGATTGCTTCCTCATTATTTTTTTACTTTTTGAGAATCTATCTCTATGAAAACGTATATGAGGTATTCCTGGCCAATTTAGTAAGCGTTCAACCCTGAATTCTCCCATTCGCTCCATAATTTTTTATACCATTCTATATGCTCGTAGAAACACTTTTGATTTTTTTTTAGATGTTTTGTTACCGAGACTTTTTTTTCATAAATTTTTTAAATAAAAATGTTGCACCCCTATTTAAAAATATGAAATTATTCTCAAAAATCCTGTATTAGATATCAAAATTTTTTAGCTATGTCCCAGAGTGGGCAAACGTTTGCGTCGATTTCTTAAATCATTTTTTCGAAAAAAAGCCGTTAAAAATGGAAAGAAATTAAACAAGGCAGTTCGTGGTCGGTTGTTGCGTTAACATTCTATACATAACGCAAGATTATTTTAGAATTCTACTGGAGCTTTTTTTATCGATATGAAAAAAATGATGTATTAAATACATAATTTATTTTAACACCACATGCGTTAAATTTTATTATAAACACAAAATCTATTTTCATTTTGTATTAAAGTTTAATTTAAGTACAAAATTTGGGTTCACTATCTCAACTTTTGCAAAAGCTAATACAATAAGGTACATTTTTCTAAAAATTCAAATTTTCATAAAATTGGAATCGCTCTACCGATTTCAGTCAAATTCAATACCAACCAAGATCGAGTGCACCTGTACTGATGAATAAAAATGTATATTCTAATTTTTACGGGGTTTCAAGCAACAACGCAATTAAAAAGAAAATTAGTAAACCATAAAAACTAAAATTCTGTATACATTTTGCCAAAAATTACAATAATTCTAAAAAAATTTGGGACTTGTGTCTCAAATTTCAGCTTGATCGAAGGAACGGTTCTCGATTTATAGGTGATTGAATTTTCGACGATGCGGACACACACATAGCTACAAACGCACATACATAAACCACATACATGCGGACATTTTTTTCAAGACCACTGTTCTCGATGTTTTGGATAACTCTGAGTATGCTGTTCTGAAATTCGGGAATTTTTTTTCTTTACTCGTGCATGCAAAATCCTCGTTTGCCCACCGTTCACAGACATGCAAAATGGCCGGTTGATGCACTAGTGCGCAAAACATTTTGCGCACTGGTTTCCTCATTTTGCACACTGATCGACGGATTTTGGTCACTGCTTGAAGTTGCAGTTCATTTTGCATTTTGCAAATATGGTTCGATACACGAGGCCAAAGGATCGTTCTGCGTACTGCTCGTGTGAAGACAGCACGAAGCCTCGGCGAAGCTCAAAACGCTCCTTTGGCCTCTTGTATCAAAATATACTATTTTTTTCACGAAAACAAAGTTTCCTCTATAATGAGAAAGTAAAAAAATCCAAAGTGCAAATTGTTTCTCCATTCTTTTGATCCGAAATAAACAAAGCTTATTTTTATTTATAATATATTTTGTACTGCGAACAAAAATAAGGATGATACAAACTACAAGGATCCACTCTGCAAAATTTAGTATTTGGCCCTACTGTCAGCCAGATAGGGTAGACGTACCATTTGTGGCCACTGCACCATTAGTGGCCACACAAAAAATGTATATATTAATTCATCGTTACTTCAATCTATTCAAATTACTAAATAAGATTATTCTGCATGAATCAAAGCAACTTCTGCATTGAAAATGCAATGCTTAGAATACCCAATTGTTTAATAAATTATGTTCAAAGCCGTTTGCATCCATTGTGGCCATCACCGTCATTTACATTAAATAGGTATGGCCACAAATGGATTAAGTTGATGGCCACATACGGTCCTAAGATGGCCACAAACGGTGCTTCTACCCTATAGTTTTTACTCTACACGGAAAAAAAGGCTTGGTTAGACAAATTAGATTGTTGGTTATGCCAACCAAATTATTGATTGTACTACAATGCGCTTGATGGCGCTGACCAACAACTTGGTAGGACTAACCAATTAACCGGCTGGCGTATATATAACCAAGCATTTTTTCAACTTCAAGGCAGATTTTTATTGCGACGTTCCAAGCACTTGTTTTTTGGAAATCTGATAAAAGTGTGATAAACATTACTTCCACTGAACGCCGATTGATGATTTCAGTGCATTGCACTCCAATGCCCCTTCGATCCTCTCCTACTCTCTGTATGTATACCTAAATCATGTTGATCGATCGATGAATCGAGAAATTGCTTATAAGGAAACGTGAGAACTCCTGCGTAACGTGAACTTTGAATCTTGTAAGTGTATCGACTTTATGATCCCAGATATCTGCGCTCTTGAGGCTACACTACTGTTTAAATCGATCTTTGTGAAGAAAGAGAACCAACTTATATCGCTAGCTCAGCATGTGCTGAGTAGATATTACGCAAAGCCGATATATACCGCACTGTGGTGCTATTAATGTTTCACAAATCGATATCTCGTTCGGTCGAGAGCCATTAGCCGCGGGACGAGAACAGAGGATAACGTTCTAGTGGTTGTTATAATATCCGCGTAACTGTAAGTATACACGGCGAGAGGCAAACCGTCTCAACGTGGTCTGCAAGTCTGCCAATATTTCCTGAGTCACTGCGCGAGGCAAGTGAAAGAACGGATACACATAAGTTCCATGGTACCTTTCTCGTTATATATGCATAAATATAAATGGTAAGGCAAAGGTGGACGAGATACCTACCGCCGAGAACCGAAAAGAAATTCCGCTCTGAGCACTAATTGGGCAAACGAGCTCTCGCCACACCCTTTGCAAAAGAAGGATGTAAGTATTTCAGCTAAATTGAGGTAGATGTCTTGTTCCTTCAGATACTCGATAAACTGTCAAATTGGAGATATATTCTTCAATGTAGATGTAAAGTTGCACTGAAAAGACTGCACGATCTTTTACCGATCAATTCAGCAAAAAATTTCGAATCCTAAAAAATGATAACATGAACTCTGCGTTTTATGAGAAGTTGAGGCAGTCGCTAAATCAACAATATACTGCGAAATGATATTTTTATATAATAAAATACATAAAAATATGACAGTTCCAATACTTACGTGAAAAACGAACCATACCGATAATTTTGAATAGGGACATCGATGTACTCATTAATAGAATGCTTAAGTTCTGCCGAAATCTGCTGAATGAAAGTTACTTTAATTACCAAAAAAAATCTCATTAAATGTGTGATAATTCGGGGACTTGATTTATTTTACCTTTCTTCAGTTTTGTCCAATATTACACGTTTCTTCAGTTTTATACGACATTTTTAAGTCAAGTTCATCTTGACTGATGACTTGACAGATTTTCGAAATAATGGTGGCGAAATTAGTTTGTTGAAAGAATGAAATCTCACTATACTTTCAAGAAACCTCCAATAATTTAAGCTCGAGAATAATGTATTGCATTTATAGGCGAGTATCGGTATTAAACCGTACCTCAAGATAAATCGACATAACTACAGGAAAAAGAATCAATATTGCAGCCAAGTTAGATAAAAAAATCTGTATATTATTAGTTGAAGATACAATTGTCTAGTCTACAATATTGAAAAACCAAAGGCATAGTTATTAGCTTTCACACAAATTGCCTTTCCTAAATTCCGGAAGTTGAAGCATACAATAACGGCTATTGAAAATTTAAAAACAGGTTGAAATTTGTTAACCTCGATAAGTTCAAATTAAAAATAAACGTGGCTATCAATTCTCTTCTAAAAAGTTGGTGGCTCGAGATATCTCGAAAATTTCGAAAATCTCGCGGGCATTGTCATCGTTTTACTCGTGATGTTATTGGTCAACGGTGTCGTTACGCGCCAACTAAGTTATTGGTTAAACCGATCAAGTTATTTGTTAACTAACCAAGTTATTGATTGACTAAACCAATATGATTTAGTTGGCGTAACCAATAACTTGTTTGGTCAAACAATAACTTGGTTGGTCAAACAATAACTTGGTTGGCGCATATATAACCAAGTGCCTTTTTCTCCGTGTGTAGCCTTTGAAAACTTCTGATTTACAAGTTAGATAAACTAATACTAAACTAGACATTCGCGGTAATGAACATTTTAAAAAATAATGTCAAAAAACTAGACTAATTCACCATCAAGTATTCCAATAAGACAGCATCGAAGGCCACAATCTAAACGAAACTTATGCATAACCTGACAAAAAAATGGCGGTGATAGAATGTCAAGTGAGCAACCAAATTTTGATAATGTCATCATTTATAATGGCGCATATATAACCAAGTGCCTTTTTCTCCGTGTGTAGCCTTTGAAAACTTCTGATTTGCTAGTTAGATAAACTAATACTAAACTATACATTCACGGTAATGAACATTTTAAAAAATAATGTCGAAAAACTAGACTAATTCACCATAAAGTATTCCAATAAGACAGCACACGGAAACAAAGGCTTGGTTGGAATAACCAAGTGCCTTGGTTGTATGCGCAAGACCATTAATTGGTTAGACCAACCAACTAATTTGTTAGGCCACCAATTTCTTGGTTAGTCTAACCAAGTTACTTAGTTAGCTTACTAAGTGACTTGGCCACCAATTTCTTGGTTAGTCTTACCAAGTTACTTAGTTAGCTTACTAAGTGACTTGGTTAGACTAACCAAGAAATTGGTGGCCTAACAAATTAGTTGGTTGGTCTAACCAATTAATTGTCTGGCGCATATATAACCAAGTCACTTGGTTGTTCCAACCAAGCCTTTTTTTCCGTGTATCGAATGCCACAATCCAAACGAAACGTATGTATAACCTGACAAAAAATGGCGGTGATAGAATGTCAAATGAGCGACTAAATTTTGATAATGTCATCATTTACAAATAACAACGGACGAATATGGAAAAGAGCGTTTGCCTTTCGATCACTTTGCGGTGTCTGTAACTTTGATTAACCATAAAATTCATTTTCGTCCATTTGCTTGTAACGTATCTGAAAATAAACTGGCGAATGAATCATAAGTAGTGCAAGAATTACCCTAATGGCTAATTTTGTAAATATAAATATCGTTAATTTTGTGACTTCTCGTGAGAATCAGGTTGCATGGACAACAAGATGAGGCTGGGTCACCGATTTATGAAATCGCAAAAATGAGAACGGAAAAAAGCAACAAGAAGAGGCGAAACGACGGCGTATTACACGTCGACGGCAATCGCAAGAGAAGAGTTTACGATCTTCGTAATTATTCCGCGCTACCGCGTGCTAACTGGGCGCGCGACTGTACTGCGGAATATTTTCCTGGCAGTATATAGCGGCGCATATACATCTATTATGCCTTCTCATAGCGCACAGTTATCGCTCCACTCATCGTCGGAAATTCTCACCCGCTTGTATTTAGCTTTTCACGCCTCAAGCAGAAGAAGAATAAAATGTGTATGCATATATACACCGCCGAAGGAGAGGAAGACGCAAAGAGATGTATTTATTATTGTATGTTAATAGCTTCGATGTAAATGTCTCTCGCGAAGAAACCGATTATGGCACGTACGTTTCGATGATTTATGAAAATAGTTTTGAGCTGGATAGTAAAAAGGGTTCTCACACGTGTTAGAATCATAATGGATAATAAAACTGGATATTTCATATGCACTGCTACTGCTTCGAAGTTTTTGCTGGAATGTTACCGAGGAAAAGCTCTAAACGTTACTAATGATCATTGATATAATTGAATTAAGCTGGGGAAGCATAACTGCTACTGTTGTTCTTCATTCTTTCCATAAAATAAACGGAGTCCTCAGTCCGTCTCAGAATGGATCTGAAAAAGTGTCTCGAAAAATGTTGCATCCAATTAGAAAAAAAATCGCACGTAGCATCAATTTAAAGAATAGTTCCGGGATAATAACATTAACAATATTTATTGACAGAATAACAAAAAAATTGATTCACTATACATGGAACAAAATATTTGGTTGGGACAACTACGTTTCCAATTTGCTGTATAAAAGGTCTTAAAAATTGGTTGCTCCAACCATATCGAATAGTAACCTCAACTATTCACGATTAGTTCCCGCGTAATTGGTAAGTGTAAACAATCCAATCGTTGGGATTACCATTCGAATCTTTTCTATTTGAATTGTTGGGACGACCATTCGAGTTGTAAGAAAAATAGAATAATCGATTGGTTGTGTCAACTCATTTTTTGGTTATGGCAACTAATCTTTTCATTCCGTGTACGTTTTTACATAAGACGATGTACAAAATCGGTTGTGTCCGTAGATAAACGCGAGGTAACAAAAAGAACAGTACAATATAAAAAAATATTTTTTGAGCTTCGGTTCACGTACTATGATCGATTTTTAAAACTAAATTCGACGAATCTTCCTGAGATTTTTGTTAACATTTCTGAAGGTAGTTTGAACGAATATCTCTCCAAAACCGACTCGATGCTATGCTGTTCGAAATTTCTAAAGATAAGTTTGAAGAACCTCTTCTCACCCCGACATATTTAAATCGGTTCCACGAATACCGCTCGCAGCGGTATTATATTTAAATTGTAGTCAATAATATAGTTCAAACCATCTTTCCACAAATAGTTATAATAGTAGCGAAATGAATAAAATGTTTTTCTTCAATTTACCTTATATTATATATGTACTAGGGCTGTTTAAAAAAACATATTTTTCTTATAATCGGCTGCTCCTGAAATCCTGTATTGATTATTACAAAAAAAATGTTTTCGCGAAAGCTGGCAGTTGTGCGATAATATTAAGTACTACCGCATCAAGGCCAAAATTCATGAAAAGCGGCGACTTTTATAAATTTTTTTCTTTACGTGGTGAAGCGCTCATGGAGAATGTGGTTGCTTTCGATAGACTATGAAATTGTGTGAAGGCAGAAATATGTTCGATAATGTTTAGTACTGCCGCATCGACATTGAAGTTACCAAAATCAAAAAATTAAATCCTTTAAAACATTGAAATATTCGTCTGCTCATCGACTATTTCGTGCGATTTCAAATGAAAAAATGGCTCTTGAAACGGGAGTCATGTATGATCATAATCATGATGATGGTAAGCGATTTTCGAATTTTGGGAAACTGCGATATCGAAGGGGCAGTACTAAATTTGATCATACAGGACTCCCGTTTCATGAGCCATTTTGTCATTTGAAAACGCGCGAAATAGTCGATGAGCAGATGAATATTTCAATGTTTTAAAGGATTTCATTTTTTATTTTGTTAACTTCAATGTCGATGCGGCAGTACTAAACATTACCGAACATGTTTCTGCCTTTACACAATTTCATAGTCTATCGAAAGCAACCACAATCTCCATGAGCGCTTCACCAAGTAAAAAAAAAATTTCTAAAAATCGTAATTTTTAATGAATTTTGGCCTTGATGCGGCAGTACTTAATATCATCGCACAACTCCCAGCTTTCGCGAAAACATTTTTTTTGTGATAATCAATACAGCATTTCAGGAGCAACCGATTATAAAGAAATTATGTTTTTTTGAACAGCCCTAATATGTACAGTTGTATTGAAGTACTATACGTGATGCGCATTACAATTGACCGCAATTTTTTTTCGTGCCTAAATTAATAACCTAAATTAACCAAAATCCTTCAGTCGATCATCGTCCTGCTTTGTCTACATCTCAGAAAAATAAAACGTTTTTATTTCAATGATGAGGGACTGCTGCTTTCATTTGTGACGAGGACCTAAAACCAGAGGTGGTAGTCGTTACTCATGAATCACCGATAGGATCGTCTCTCAAGGATCTTCCCTTCTGCTCACATCCATCTATACATAAGACCTGTTTGGTACTCCTGTCTCGGCGCAGGAACCATATAAGAATACACGTATATGTAACTAAACACCACTATATAAGAATACATACATCAACATACATATTCCTTTGAAATAATAGGTGCATTTGTGTGGTCGTTGGGTGTCGCATGATTGAATGTCCTCTTTCGCTCGTAACGCAGATCGCTTATCGATCGCGATCGATGATTCAGTTTGGTGCTGCCACTGCTGAACGCGCAGGAGCCTTCAAAGATCTCGTCAGGAAAGTCGATTGAGAAGGCAGAGAGCAGAACAAGGATGAGAAAAGATACTTCTCAAGAGATAGATCAATGTGGTCGTAGTGTTGCTACAGCTGTATGTGCTATAACAGCGAAGACCAACAAACTCATAAGCGTGATCCACATCTGATTTTGTAGCTCTCAAAATCTCAGTTATATATATAGACACCCACATAATTCTTCCAAAAGGAGAGACAAAGATACGACTAAAACCGAATAGCCCAACTGTAGATCTTCCAATCCTTATTAGCCCTATAATCTCAGGAAGATCACCTCGAAGTGGATTCCAACATTCTGAATGACGAGCCAAGAATAGTCAGACCTCCAGGATTATCGAACATTAAATTGATTCAATCGCTTCCATATATCTCCAGCAGATAATCTAATCACCGTTATATGCAGATAAGTCGTTATTTGATTGTAGCTTGATCGAATGATTCAAGAATAATATTTACATTATTCTGTCCATGAGTTGATAAATAATCATTACTGTCGATCAATCAATCGCGTATGGAAAATAATGTTTGCTGAGTATTTCTTTTTTCCTTTCACAGCTAGTTTTTCATGGTAAACCGTGTGAGTAACTGGGATCGTGAATAAAATTAATCTGGCATTAATCGACGAGTTTCTTCCATGAATGCAGATGATTCCTGACTGAGTGGGAATAGTGTACGATGACACGAACAGCGTGAGCGTTAGATGAGGACCAAGGGCTCGTGTTCTCGACTCGTGCGACCAGGTTACGTGCCTTGTATAGGAAATTACATAATCCGACCATTAGGGTGACTTTGCCGGCTCGCCGACGGCTGGGATGACGTTACGTTCGAACAAGCGACTGTATAGTCATAGATGCTGGGGGAGTCTGACTGGGATGGGCGGTCTGTGTACGCGCGTTCAACGAGGCACCCGTTCCGTCATAAAGCATCGATACATCAAGCTTTGCATGCCTGATATGGGAAACTATGGCGGAGTACACTCAAACCCCAAACGCCCGCCGCACTGTTTCAGCCTTTAAGTAGCTGAATTACGATAGAAGACGCGAGGGAATTGCTGACGTTAATGTAACCTTTGGACAATAACCTATGGGAAAATACAGCCAATGTGTAAATGATAGCTTTCATTTTTTTTTTCCTGGTCCAATGTGGTTTGTTTTGATGCGAATAAAAGTCGATTGACAAAAATGAGTAATCGAACGAAATATACGGAGAAAAAGGCTTAGTTAGATCAACCAAGGCGCTTGGTTATATATGCACTAACTAAGTTATTGGTTAGACCAACTAAATCATCTTGGTTAATCAATAAATAATTTGGTTGGTTAACAAATAACTTGATTGGTCTAATCAATAACTTAGTTGGCGCATATATAATTAAGGGCTTAGTTGTTTCTACCTAAGATTTTTTTTGCGTGTGGAACATTTATTAGACTTAAGAAAATGTTATTGATTGAGAAATAATTCGTTTACAGGTCAAATGCATACACTGAGAGAAAAATCTGGTTATTTACAAAAAATATATAGTTAGACCGACGATAATCTAACTATAAACTATAATTCCCAGGAGGAACGTCTATATTTTATGGTTATAGCAAATATAAGAAAATAGTTGGATGAACCATTAATATAATTCCCAGGAGGAACGTCTATATTTTATGGTTATAGCAAATATAAGGAAATAGTTGGATGAACCATTAATATAATTCCCAGGAGATACGTCTCTATTTTATGGTTATAGCAAATATAATTGTAGCAATCATCAAAATGATAATAGTTTCAAAAACTATTCTAATAGTTTCAAATATGCCGTTCGGTTGCATATACGATTTTCAACATTTGTTTCCATATTATCATCGCTTCAACCATAAAACATTGCGAGCCTTCCTATATTCATTTTATCATGTGAAATCGTTAAATCAACGATATGCTTTTCTCTCAGTGTATGTTGTTATTTTAATCCCGACTTCTCATTTCTACAATTGCACCTGAAATTAAAATGACAAGAAAATAAATTTGCGAAACTTGTTGTAAAAATTAGGAAAAGAGTTAAAGTTACAACATTTACTTTTGGAAGCCCGCAAGTGAATTTTTTTTGCATTAATAACATTGTTTTCATATATACTCGAAATATACCACCAAAAATAAACACACTTTTTTATTCTATTTCAATTTGAATGTTAACTCCTTCATTTATTCAATAATTCCTTTATTATTTCATAAAATCGTAAATCTCTATTTCGTTGTAACCAGAGTTGTAAATGCCTAATACTTATAGAAATAATGATGATGATACGACCAGCTTTATAATTATGATTTTATAATAATAACATGTAGCGATTGTAATACGATGATTAAACTTTGGAATGGCTACAAAAATTATTATTTTTCAAAAAAAATTCACGGTAATCCTTTTGAAAAAATGGAAAAAATGTAAAAAAAGTAATGCATTACTTATTTCTACCACTTTGTCCACTATTTCTTGCAATATTAAAGCGAAAATTAGTATTTTTTTCAGCTGTTCAAATGTTTACACTCTATTTTATAATCACTACATATTATTATTATGAAATCATAATTACAAAACAAATTGCACTGTAAACTATATCTCATGAATAAATGGGGATTTAAAACTCTGGTTGTAACGAGATAACCATTAATTCCAGGATTTAAGCGTCTTAATTATTTTTAAGTAACTTTGCTTATTTTAAATAAACATTTTATATGTGCCATTCACAGATAATGAAAATGCTACTACGACTTTACGCGTGCGCCTTGTTTAACTAGTAAGTTTACAAAGGCTGAAGTCAACAAATAAATGAAACCTTCTGTAGGAGTTAGATACACAAGCAACCAAATACTTGACTTCGCGAGTATAAGTGCCAAGTGAATCCAGTAGCAAATTGTCGTGGATCCTATAGCAACAAACGAAACACAGAGAACTTAGCCTGAACAAATACTCAGGAAACGTCGAGCGGACCGGTTGATATCCCTTTGGTCATAGCCGGTTGACATTGCTGACTTGTCAGCGGATTTAGTTTGGGGTTGCTTGCTGGTGATCACCCGGAATCTATCTCTCTCTCTCTCTCTTCCTCTCTTTTGGCCCATATAGCTATACTAGTGCGTGCGCCAGTTTAGGGGTGCGAACGACACGTGCCTCCTTTTCTCTCAGTCTCATCCCCATCTCTCATTTCGTGCAGCATACATTGCAGTACCTCGCTATAATGCCACAGTATACAACCGAATCCCTCCTTCGTCGTGGGTTCACTTTGGAGGGCGTTGAAACGAATAAAGAGCCGTAAATCCGGCATCTCATTCACCGCAGAAGTAAACGAATACGTAAAATCGCAACGTTTTTCTCTTTTACCTCAACATACCGTATAAAATGTTCAATATCAGGTACAATATTTCTGACACAGAAAAATAGCGTCTGTCAAAAAACGACAAATCAGATTGAAACAAAACAGGAATGAGGTCTATATTTTGCATGTCAAAGTATTTCAAACACTTTTGTGACTATATGATTATTCGATTCATTTTGATTAATTACAAGGGTTTTTCTTTTAACAAAAATATGAAACAGTCAACAAACATACTTATCAGATACTAATACTAATTACTACTATGATGTATTTAGTATACAATACAAATGATGTTGCAATGTTTTGAGTTTTAGCAATAAATGTTTGTAATCACAGAAACTTTTTAGTAATTTTGATGAATGTTTTTAGTTAATTTATTGTTAGATTTTATGTACAAAAATATAATACAAATTCCGATAAATTGAGAAACGTACTCTGTATGCATTTCTGGACAAAATTTTTTTGTCAAAAGTACAAAATAATCAATTTCGTTTTTATGGTGTACATTACATATGTAGTATAAATAATATAATTGCAATGCAAGATATGAATTATTTTGCCTATGGAATATTATCATACACTTAAAAAAAAGGATGCAAAGTAGAACTTTGCACATTACTTCCTCATTAATTTCCATCTTTCGCAAGGCCGCCTCTATGAGGAAGTTTCCTTATTTTATTTTTGGCTTCCTCATAGAGGAAGCCAAAAATTGCTCCGTCAATAATTTTCATCTTTGCGAAAGATGAAAATTATTGACGGAGCAATGTGCAAAGTTCTACTTTGCAACCTTATTTTAAATACAAATTAAAGTACTAAAACAAAAAATTTCATAAATTCAAAATTACATAAAATCTAAATCGCTTTATGTATTTCGCTTAAATTCAATAACGATCGTAACTTTTCATTGCTTTATTCGTCAAAAACTGTTTAAGCTCATTATCTAAAAAATTGTGGCAGCTAGAGAACATACAGATTTTTTGAAAAATTCAATGTCTTATAAAATCCGAACCACTTTACCAATCTTCATCAAATTCGATATCTACTACAACTAGATATTAATTTTACCTTGCAAAAGATTTGAGCAGGTTTGGTCGAACTTAACTTGAATAAGAACGAAAACAAAATTATTTCGAAAATTCAAAATTTTATAAAATCTGAACCGCTTTATGGACTTCGCTCAAATTCAATACCGACCTTCAGTTTTCATTTCTATATTTGTCCAGAACTATTTAGCTCGTTAGCTGAAAAATTGCGGAAGCTAGAGAACATACAGACATTTTTCGAAAAATTGAAATGCTTATAAAATCTGAATTTTTTTTTCAATTTTTTCGAAAATGTATACATAGGAAGGGGCGTTGCTCTTCTATCCGCGTGCCAAATTTCAGCTTGATTGTTAAAGCCGTTTTGGAGATACAGCGGTTTGGATTTTTTAAGCGTGCCACACACACACATACATAAATACATCCGGACATTTTTTCTAAACCACTTTTCTCGACGTTTTGGACCATTCTAAGTCCCTTGACATAAAAATCTCGAAAAAATTTTTTTTTACGAAAACAAAGCTGCCTCTATGAGGAAGCAACAAACAATGAATACATTTTATTAACAATTTTCGAAAAAGGATTAGCGCAGTTTTTCTACACAATTACTAACCATTATTATATGTCTGAAAAAAATAAAATCGAATACTTTTGACAATCGGGAAAATCTATTTTATTACCGAAAATGTTGCATTAATTGATCGCGTCAGATGTTCATTCGTATATTGAAAAAATATAGCTCGTGCCGTAATTATTAAAAAATCATTTACAAACTTGCAACTTCTCTCCACCTGCATTCCTGTTCTTGAAACGAATACAAATTAAACGACAGCCTTCTTAGCAAATGTATAATTAACCTCATTGGACGGCATTTAAGATAAATTAATGCCTCGGATATAATAATTAGGTACAGAACTTTCAAGATGCGGGATGTGAAATTTTTAACAAGACTCGATCAGCAACGGCCTCGGAGTGAACGCTCTGTAAAACAAACAAATAAGGGTTGCCCAGAAACACATCGAGCTGACGATACAAAGAGGATTAAGGCTTGCAGGCTCGACTCTAGGAAGACTCGACGAATAAAAAAAAAAGACAGAGATGTGTTGCGAGGGAACATAACGTGTTGCCGTTTCAAGAACGCGATACGAGAGGATACTGCAGTGAGTCGCGCGCGTATGCGGATCTAGCACCTCGATGCTCGCTAGAGCGACGATTTATAGTGTACGCGTCGAAGAAGCAGTCCGCCCTTCGTCGCGGTATCTTCATCTTGGACTGCGGGCGGAGGACGTGCACGCCCCAACGGAAAAGGTGCTAGAGCGAGATGAGAATAAAAATTGAAAGCAATAAAACGAAAATTCTCTAAAAAAAAAAAAAGTTGAAGCAAGTATCTCTCGCTTCTCCTCCTCGACTTTTTTTTATACTTGGAGTCTCGACGGCCTAGCCACTAATTAATAAAGGCGCGAGACCTCTCCAACATTTCTTGGCTTCGGGTAAATACTCTGAAAGGGGAAAGCCTTCTCATAGTAGGCATATAAAAATTCTAATGAAAAAATGATTTCTATTTATTTCGGCAAGAAATGTATATTATTTGCACTTACGTTTTTAAGTCAGCATGTTTATGAAAATTTATATTCTTTTGCGAGAATATAAATTTAGAGAAATGCGCGAGACCTCTCTAACATTTCTTGGCTTCGGGTAAATACTCTGAAAGGGGAAAGCCTTCTCATAGTAGGCATATAAAAATTCTAATGAAAAAAAGATTTCCATTTATTTCGGCGAGAAATGTATATTATTTGCACTTACGTTTTTAAGTCAGCATATTTATGAAAATTTATATTCTTTTGCGAGAATATAAATTTGGAGAAAGGCGCGAGACCTCTCTAAAATTTCTTGGCTTCGGGTAAATACTCTGAAAGGGAAAGGCCTTTTCATAGTAAGCATATAAAAATTCTAATGAAAAAAAGATTTCTATTTATTTCGGCAAGAAATGTATATTATTTGCACTTACGTTTTTAAGTCAGCTTGTTTATGAAAATTTATATTCTTTTGCGAGAAAACGTTAACGCGCCAACGGAAAAGGTGCTAGAGCGAGATGAGAAGAAAAATTGAAAAAAATAAAACGAAAATTCTCTAAAAAAAAAAAAAGTTGAAGCAAGTATCTCTCGCTTCTCCTCCTCGACTTTTTTTTATACTTGGAGTCTCAACGGCCTAGCCACTAATTAATAAAGGCGCGAGACCTCTCTAACTTTTCTTGGCTTCGGGTAAATACTCTGAAAGGGGAAAGCCTTCTCATAGTAGGCATATAAAAATTCTACTGAAAAAAAGCTTTCTATTTATTTCGGCAAGAAATGTATATTATTTGCACTTACGTTTTTAAGTCAGCTTGTTTATGAAAATTTATATTCTTTTACGAGAAACCGCTAACGCGCCAACGGAAAAGGTGCTGGAGCGAGATGAGAATAAAAATTGAAAGCAATAAAACAAAAATTCTCTAAAAAAAAAAAAAAAGCTGACGCAAGTATCTCTCGCTTCTCCTCCTCGACTTTTTTTATACTTGGAGTCTCAACGGCCTAGCCACTAATTAATAAAGGCGCGAGACCTCTCTAACATTTCTTGGCTTCAGGTAAATATTCCGAAAGGGGAAAGCCTTCTCATAGTAGGCATATAAAAATTCTAATGAAAAAAAGATTTCCATTTATTTCGGCGAGAAATGTATATTATTTGCACTTACGTTTTTAAGTCAGCATATTTATGAAAATTTATATTCTTTTGCGAGAATATAAATTTGGAGAAAGGCGCGAGACCTCTCTAACATTTCTTGGCTTCGGGTAAATACTCTGAAAGCGGAAAGCCTTCTCATAGTAGGCATATAAAAATTCCAATGAAAAAAAAATTTCTGTTTATTTCGGCAAGAAATGTATATTATTTGCACTTACGTTTTGAAGTCAGCTTGTTTATGAAAATTTATATTCTTTTGCGAGAAACCGTTAACGCGCCAACGGAGAAGTTGCTAGAGCGAGATGAGAATAAAAATTGAAAGCAATAAAACAAAAATTCTCTAAAAAAAAAAAAAAGCTGACGCAAGTATCTCTCGCTTCTCCTCCTCGATTTTTTTTTATACTTGGAGTCTCGACGGCCTAGCCACTAATTAATAAAGACGCGAGACCTCTCTAACATTTTTTGGCTTCGGGTAAATACTCTGAAAGGGGTAAGCCTTTTCATAGTAGGCATATAAAAATTCTAATGAAAAAATGATTTCTATTTATTTCGGCAAGAAATGTATATTATTTGCACTTACGTTTTTAAGTCAGCATGTTTATGAAAATTTATATTCTTTTGCGAGAATATAAATTTGGAGAAAGGCGCGAGCTCTCTCTAACATTTCTTGGCTTCGGGTAAATACTCTGAAAGGGGAAAGCCTTCTCATAGTAGGCATATAAAAATTCTAATGAAAAAAAGATTTCTATTTATTTCGGCAAGAAATGTATATTATTTGCACTTACGTTTTTAAGTCAGCTTGTTTATGAAAATTTATATTCTTTTGCGAGAAAACGTTAACGCGCCAACGGAAAGGTGCTAGAGCGAGATGAGAATAAAAATTGAAAGCAATAAAACAAAAATTCTCTAAAAAAAAAAAAAAAAGCTGACGCAAGTATCTCTCGCTTCTCCTCCTCGATTTTTTTTAATACTTGGAGTCTCGACGGCCTAGCCACTAATTAATAAAGACGCGAGACCTCTCTAACATTTCTTGGCTTCGGGCAAATACTCTGAAAGGGGAAAGCCTTCTCATAGTAGGCATATAAAAATTCCAATGAAAAAATTATTTGCACTTACGTATTTAAGTCAGATTGTTTATGAAAATTTATATTCTTTTGCAAGAAACCATTAAAGCAGCGATATACCGAGAGAAAAGATTTCATTGACGCCAAAGAAATGGGTGGATTGATTTTTTTTTCATTGATTTCAACGAAATAGTGCATTTGAATTTTGAAGAAAACATTTCATTGCCTGTAAATAAACATTTACTTAGTGAACATATAATAAAGAAACAGTTTCATTGTTTTAAAGAGACGTTTTCATTGGTTCAAAGAAACCTCTTCATTGATCTCTCTCTCGCACCTAACCTCACTTTTTCGTTTTCCGGTTCTCCCGAACGAACGGCTTCGAGTTTCAAGGAGCCAGAAGCTTAGCCTATTTCTGCCGTACTCCCTTACATACTCACAAAATTTGAGGTTTATCTGCCGCGTACTTCAGGAAAAAATAGGTTTCGAAATTTTGAGCTGGTAAGAAGAAGGTTTCATTAAATCAGAGACGATATCTTTGAAATCAGTGAAAAAGGTTCATTGGTTTAAAGAAATGTTTCTTCGAATCAATGTCACTACTTTTCATTGCGATTGAGATCATTCGAAGAAAAGATAGTATTAAAATTCAAGTATTTCATTTCATTGGCAAAGATTTCCGTGAATCAATGAAACTTTTTCTCTCGGTGCAGTAATAAAGCGTGGAGCTCTGTAACAAATTAATAACCGCGTATTCATCTTGATTTTTTATACTTGGAGTGTCTCTATAACTTTGTGTCATGATTTAAAAATAATATTCATTGCCAACAAAAATGGTTCGTTTCTATGAGTGAAAAGAGTCTCTGGGCACGAATTTATGAGTATAAACTTCTTTTTTTATTTTCAACTCGTAAGGATTAGGTTACAACGTGGAACCAAACGGTTTATTCTGGTTACAGGATACTGTCCAATTTGTGTATAGGAATATCCATTTTGACCTCTTACATAGAATATACACTCTCACTTTTATTCTAAATTTTTCTTTGCTTGGATACTTATACATGAATCGGGCAGATATATCATTCAAAGGGATTGAGACTTTAAGCCAAGTAGGTCGCATATTGTAATATTAGCGTAACAAAAAATAATAAATCAATTCTTTCTCTCGATTTTTTATGCTTAGAATTAATAAAAGCGCGGGATTTCTCTAACATTTTTGCCTTCGATTAAATACTTCGCCTAGGGAAAACCATAGAAGGTATATCAAAATCCTCCTTTAAAAAGTTCATGAGTAACGGAAAGCATTGTCATCGTTTTATACGTCCTGTGATTGGTTGCTAAGAAAGTCCGTGGTAAAAAAAAGGACGACCGCTGCAGCGCCCGTAACCTTTTAAAACTTTGAACACGGAGAGAAATTTCTGTGTCGTGTCAACATAAAACGAGGACAACAAAAATCGTTACGTTAGGCTTACAAAAAAATTGCTTAGCCCAGCAAACAGAATTTTTAGCCGAACAAAAGATTTTTCAGCATAGCAAAACTGATTTGTCAGTCGAACAAAAGATTTGCCAGCCTAACGTAACAATTTTTGTTGTCCTCGTTTTATGTTGTCACAATACAGAAATTTCTCTCCGTGAAAGAGTACAATTAAAAATTTAAGAGTGTAATTAGCCTAGTTTCAATATAAAAAAGCTTATCATTTTTATCGGCAAGATGTTTGTTATTTGTATGTTCTTGTTGACTATATTTCATTAAACTTAATTAACCTTGTTTATGAAACTTTATATTCTATTCTATAGAAAGTTGTATCATTAGCGAATAAAAAATTCGACCGGTATGCTCGTCGCGTGTCAAATGTCGACAAGTTGCAGTCAATTCTGCGTCACCAATCGACGTGTATATTGTAGTCCACCTAGTAATGATCCTTTGGCTACTGTCGGTGTCACGAGGTCGCATATATACTCTGAAACATAAATGTTGCTCTGCCGCGACAATATCAGAGGCCTGACATTAATCGTCGATTTAATCGGCTACGACCTACTTTCGCATGAATATAACGCCTCGCTCGACTCAACTATCGGTTTGCCAGCAGCACTCTACTACGTAGCCTAGTGACGCCCGACGTTCCACAGTATTTCCGTGTCGTGTGTGAATTTTTATATTGTTGCGGCTTATAATGCCCAACATGAATGTCGGGACTATGCTGAAGTCTGTGATAATGAGACACCTGTGCTTCCATCAGAGTTGTATTATGATAGCAATCGTGATTTCTCAATCCCTACAAGCTAGCTGCAGTAACCACGCGTGTAAAACTGTTTTGCAACTACAACATAAATTGTTTTAAAAAAAATTGTAACTTTTTATATATTTTTTATTTTCTGCACAAATATCACTCGTTACTAACATAGAAAATTCTCATTGGTATTTATTGTACATTTCCGAGCAAAAAAATAGTATGAAAAGAGGCATTAGAATAGTATTAAAATGGAAAGAATGAAGTGTGTCGTATTGGACGAAATCATACTCCAATTATACTCATTTCATACTTAATACTCGAAAAAAGATACTTGAACATCATGGCCATTGTCATGACACACATTCAATGAATCAAATAAGAAAATTGTCATTTACCCTTTAACTTAGAGATTACCCGGAAAAAAATTCTCATCTCATAAATTAAAATTGTTAGAAAGTGGCAATTTATAAAACTGCACTTTTTACTATGTTTACGATAAAATAATTTTTTTTCAATCAAACAGAAATATCGGATGCATTTCCAATTATATTTCTCTATTTATAATTTTTTAAATTAATTTCTAAATATTGAATTAGATGTTATAGAAAAAAAACTGTTACTACAATGTAAAAAAACGAAGGCATGTAATATCTCAAGGGAGGTGAATAAATGAGTCTGACATAGAACAGTGTCCATAAATGGTTGCAAAAGGTGGGTCACCTACTCTTTGTTTTTAGTTGTTGCACTCTGCACCAGTTTATCAAATATGCTCAAACAATTCTTAGCTGTGCATAAAAAGAATTCATCCCCCGCAAATGCGGCTTCGGACGAAGATTAGATGATTATAATTTATTTTATTTTCAATTGTAATCTATAGTCAAAGCACACAAACGACAATCACTGATTCTTGGTCGATGACCGGGACACTCACCTTAACTTTCGTAACCTTTGATATATAAATTACGAGATGTAAATCCGACTTGTCAAACTGTCGCAGTAACGACAATAATACCACCAAAACGAGGGTAAGATGGGAGGTGCAGTTCGTTTCACGCGGCGCTACCTCACGACTACATTCCGTGGTATCACGCCTACACTAGAATTCGAATTTAAAAACGCGATCTTAAAGCGGTACTTGCACTACTTATGAGTCATATGCTAGTCTATTTTCAGCTTCATTACAAAGAAATGGACGAAATAGTATATTGTGCAACAAGGGCCGAAAGTTGGTGATTGCGACGAGCGCGAGGAACCACACGCGTCGCAAACGCCAATTTTGGCCCGTGTTGCACAACATATTTTTTGTAACAAGTGCATGAATAGTGGTGCTTTGAATGGTAGTTTTGCGGGAAGAACAGTGAAAAGTGAGGTTATTAACTTTCCACCCTAGAGTCGAAAGTGAAACAGCAGGGTCGAAAGTGAAGGAATCGCGAAGTGCGCATGCGCCAACCTATCATTTCAACACTGCTATGAAACTAGCCACTTTTGGCCCGCAAAACTGCCATGAAAAGCACCGCTGTTCATGCACGTGTTACAAAAATTAATATTACTATCAATAGAAGTGCCCGATATCTTAAACTGATTGAATGGCAAGCACTCGATTCCATATATTTATCCATTGTTATTCATCAATGATGAATTAATTAGAATTTAATCACTCAATTGACATTCTCACACCGCCAATTTTTGTGAGGTTATGCATACGTTTCGTTTGGATTATGCCCTTCAATGCTATCTTATCGCAATACCGAACGGTGAATCAGCCTAAATTTCGACAGTATCGTTCAAAATAATCATTACCTCGAAGTCATAGTTAAGTATTTGTTTATCTAATCTAAAAGTTGGAAGTATTTAAAGGTAGATCGCTACAGGAGCTGCGTTCCTTATGCCTGCCATGGTAAATGAAAAATGTGTTATGTGATGTATTCCCTATAAACAGTACACCGAGCGAAAAGATTTCATTGAAGACAAAGAAATGGGTGGATTGATTTTATTTTCATTGATTTCAATGAAATAGTGGATTTGTATTTCAAAGAGAACATTTCATTGCCTGGAAATAAATATTTACTTAGTGAGCATATAATAAAAAAACAGTTTCATTGTTTTAAAGAGACGTTTTCATTGGTTCAAAGAAATGTTTTCATTGATCTCTCTCTTGCACCTAACCTCACTTTTTTGTTTTCCGGTTCTCCCGAACAAACGGCTTCGAGTTTCGAGGCCCCAGAAGCTTAGTCTATTTCTGCCGTACTCCTGCACATTCTCTAAAAATTTTAGCTTTATCTGCCGCGTACTTTAGGAAACAATAGCTTTCGAAATTTTGAGCTGGGGTAAGAAGAAGGTTTCATTGAATCAGAGGCGATTTCTTTGAAATCAATTAAAGAGGTTTATTAGTTGAAAGAAATGTTTCTTTGAATCAATTTCACTACTTTTCATTGAGTTTGAGATCATTCAAAGAAAAGATATTATTGAAATTCAAGTATTTCATTTCATTGGCAACGATTGACGTGAATCAATGAAACTTTTTCTCTCCATGATACGGTTAAAATATTTCAAACTAAAGAGATATTTTCTAGCATTATCAATCTTTCCCTTCTCCGTATTTTTATCGACAATACTTAATTTATGTTACTGCAAGAACCAAATTAACAAATTATAGCGAGAGACGTAGTGTTATAAATGAAACAATTGGCACCGGGTAATATGTATAAAGATTATTGTTTATTATTTGAAAAATGAGGAATTCGTCGGCAGTAAATTTAATGCGTGATGTCGTTGCTTGGCATCTAATGGAAAAGGAATGAGATGAAAATTTCCCCATTTCTGTGGAAAGTTAGTGGGTAGAAGTTACGAACGTTGGAGGATTTTTAGTGTTCCCTTTGCAGTAAAGCCCAGTTGAAGACTAGGTTTCAGTAGTATGTAGGGCGGGCGGATTTCATTTTTATTATATGCTTAATTCAATAAAATTTTTGGACAGGGGGGTACAATTACTTCTCGGTCATATTTAATGCTTTGAATTACCACTTCTCAGTAGCTTTTATAGCCACGACAAATTTGGCAAATTCTTTTTATAATATTGGAAAAGATCTTTTTACCAATTATTAACCTCGGCAAAGGAATGATTATTTTTCAGTAATTCTCTGGAGCGGAATAATTACTTTCCAGTACATTCAGAGAAAATGATGGTATTAGGAACTATAAAGTGACAACTATTCATTTTTTGTTCGTACGACCAATTTTTTAATAGTTAATACCACAACTATTTTCATAGTTACCGTAATATGGAAATAGTTGCATGGACTGAAAAATAATAGTTGTCACTTTATACTTGTCTGTACTACCACAATTTCTCTGAGTGTAGACCGTCAAAAATATCGTTCTACTACACGTAGTAAAAACGAACGTGTTTTGAAAAATTCTTTGCATAACGAGTGAAATATTGGCCAATAAGTATCGCTGAATTTAATCAAACTTCCGTTTTTTAAAGATCTAACAATATTATTTCTAAGGGGCTTCCATTTATTTCCTATAATTATCGATACTATGAGAATTAGCGAGTATTGCTTGGCAAAGTGGATAGATTTTCGAAACACGAATAACTGGTGGTTCTCTATATCTCAGTCTGATACATATAATCTCGTTGGTTATAAATCAACGGGGGTAAACCATCCCTGACTAAATCGACTTTGTATAACCAAGGGAGAGCGGTGGCGAGGGTGAAAGCGGGGGATCGAATGGCGAAGAGGGTTGCGGTGGTTACCGGTGTGAAATGTTCCCATGGGGGGTCCTGCGATACTTGGAGCGGGAGACGCCAGCCACCAACGTCCTAGCTGATACATCCACACACACACAAACACAGACACTAGGGTGCAACAGTACCGCCTGTGTAACTACCCTTATACAGAGTATGTTCTAACAGAACAATATGTTACCCGTCTTCCGGTTATGCGAGCCGGACGACCTAACAACGCACACACTTATTATCTCGTTATACCGAGAGTATCGATTACGCGTGACGTACATCACCACCAAGTAGACGATGAATATAAATTTTTCTTTTATTAAGTACAAGAAGACGTTGACGTACATTTTTATGATTTTCTGAATTTTATTGAATGGTCCAAGGCGCTTAAAAATAATAGACATCAAGTTGTTTTGTAATTGCACATATAACATTTTGCGACATGATTAAAAAGTACTACATTGTCAAGACTGGAAGTTTTAATGCATGAGCTTGCACGGAGAAAAATCATTTGCTAGCATAGTGACAGCAAACTTTATTTGTTGGCCTAGAAAATGTATTTGCTGGCGTAACAAATAATTTTGCTGTCCTAGCAAATCTTTTTGATGGTCTAGCAATTTTTTTGACAAACCAGCAAATAATTTTTGTTGGGTTAAGAAATAAGGCTTTGCTGTCACTATATTAGCAACTGATTTGTGGATGCAACAAAAGTTTTCTCTCCGTGTGTCATCAAAAATTAATGTACAATTATCATATAAAATTAATGTAATTTTGCGGTAAAACTAAAGCAAATTATTAAAATTCAAACACTTCTACTGTAAAATTAAAGTAAATTATTGAATTTGCTGTAACATGCATTAATTTTACGTCACTCTTGTATATTAAATTTAATATACCAGTTTTTGCATAAAAACTTCCAGTAGTTGCACCTTACATTTCAAGTAGATTTTTCTTACAGTGTATTTAAGAAACTTAACAAGTGAAACCTTTTATAATAGTAAAAAAATGTGGTGGGAATTGATTTGATTGAAGAAATTTTATTTTATCTTCGTCTGGAGGATCAGATTGCAACACTGGACCAAATTGGATGTGCAACGTATCATTATTTTAGCAGGGGTCTCTGTCCAGTTTACTGATATGAATTTATACTTTAAGCTTTTGCACAGAAAATTTGTACTAATATTTATCGCAAGATTTTCTTTATCCAGTATTTATTTGCTGAATTTGTTCATCAAATCTTATGAAAAAGCTTCATATAAACATTGTTCCATTCATTTCAAGCATAATTGACGTATATACAGAGATAAACCTTGCAAAGCCTTATGATTCCAATGTCCTGACACAAATAAAAAATAACTAATAAATATTTGTACCCATTAACTGAGACATTGTAATGACCAAGCCGAGAGATTGGGGAAGTGTAGATATTCGCATTGCGGATGGACTAATGAAGTATCGAAGAGAGGAAATATAAGGTGATCATCGGAAACCGAATTCGGATTGTTCAGATACTGAATCCTTCGAATCATATTTTTTTTAAATTCATTGGATTGGAGTAACCAAGTCACTTGGTAAGCTAACCAAGTGACTTGGTTAGGCCAACCAAGAAATTGGTAGCCTAACAAATAACTTTGTTGGTCTAACCAATTAATTGTCTGGCGCATATATAACTAAGGCACGTCGTTGTTCCAACCAAGCCTTTTTTTCCGTGCATATCGACATATTTACATGTGGTATAATATACATTTGAACATTTTGGTATTTTTTTACCTTTATATTTTGTGTAATACGTTTATGGATTTGAAATCGTCTTATTATATACAATGTTAGGCCGTAACACCATACGATAATATTTCACCTACACGGAAAGAAAAACTTGGTTGAAACAACCAAGTGCTATGGTTATATATGCGCCAGACGATTAATTGGTTAGACCAACCAAGTCATTTATTAGGCTACCAATTTCTTGGTTAGACTAACCAAGTGACTTGGTTAGACTAGCCAATTCACTTGGTAAGCTAACCAAGTGACTCTGTAAGCTAACCAAGTGACTTGGTAAGCTAACCAAGTGACTCTGTAAGCTAACCAAGTGACTTGGTAAGCTAACCAAGTGACTGGGTTAGACCAACTAAGTGACTTGGTAAGCTAACCAAGTGACTGGGTTAGACCAACTAAGTGACTTGGTAAGCTAACCAAGTGACTTGGTAAGCTAACCAAGTGACTTGGTTAGACCAACTAAGTGATTTGGTAAGCTAACCAAGTGACTTGGGTAGTTTCTTGGACCAACCAAGAAATTGGTAGCCTAACAAATTACTTGGTTGGTCTAACCAATTAATCGTCTGGCGCATATATAACCATAGCACTTGGTTGTTCCAACCAAGCCTTTTTTTCCGTTTATAAAAATGTTTTATTTTTATATTATTTACAAAGTGGTTCCATCAACGTGCAAGATATAAAATCTGCAATTACAACACAATTTTATTTATGTTTTATTTTATAAGCTTTTAATAATTCAATTTTGGTGAATCGAGAAACAATATCGTAGAATTGGATATAATTTAGTGAGTGAACGAAAAAAATTGTGTAATCAACAAGCTGCAGCAGAGGTACCAGTATGATACAAGGATAGAAAGGGGTAACTCGTATGTAAATCTCTCCAAGCATAAAGAAGCAGCATCTAATCACAGTGCGAGCGAGGGCGCCCATAAATCTTGCGATGCTGGTATGTCATTCCCGAATCGCAACTCACAGGATAATAACACATCCTAGCGAAGCACGTTGCTCGAGCTGTTATTTGGGTGTATTTTTGCCCTGCGGTGGTGCGATCACACTTGTCTTACTTTTCCTCTCACTCCTTGCGCATGTCCTTCTTCAGGACTGCAGTACCGAAGGGTCGATTAATTTCGAAAGAGCTCTTATACTCCGCCTCTGACAAATCGAAGATTTTTTTCATTATGAATTCAAGAGTTTACGATAAATTTACAACGTAAAATAAGCGTGCAAAGCAAAGCATGTCACAATACTTCCTCATTATTACTCAACTTTCAAAGAGGCACATTTGAGGCATTCCATATGAAGCGGGCCACCCTGATTTTGAATGTTCGTATAATGGGTTCATAATTTTTTTCCAGAGTATATACGAATTATTTCCGATTTTTGATCCTCATAGTTTTTCCACAATAAAATACGCTTTATTTATTTTTTTTCCTTTCGCTGACGATTTAAAACTATCTATGACACAATAAAATTGTTCCGGAATAAAATGTAGGGTTTCACCTATACTTCTTGATAAAAATGTTTCCAAATTAGTCTAGATACATTTTCAATCACTTTTTGGCAATACAAAGTCATACCATTTTTTTTCGTTGGGAAGGACCATTTTGATTTTACTCAAAATTTGACAGAATTTCCGTTATTATGTCCAGTAACTACACCAAAATTTGCGCGATTATCAATTCATACCTTCATAATCTGAACATGTGAATTGTGTATGATTCTGCAAATAACCGAGCCGTACATTGTGAAGATATCAATTTGCGATCGTGTTGATTTTTTCGTCGTTTTTTAACATTATGACGGAAATTCTGTGAAATTTTGAGTAAAATAAAAATGGTCCCTCTCAACGAAAAAAAATGATATCGCATTATTTTGCCAAAAAATGCCTGAAAATTTATCTAGGTTAATTTGGAAACATTTTCATCAAAAAGTATAGGCGAAATCCTACATTTTATCCCAGAACAATTTTGTTGTGTCATAGATAGTTTTAAGTCGGCACCGAAAGAAAAAAAAATAAAAATAAAAAAGCGTATTTTATTGTGGAAAACCTATGGGGATCAAAAACCTCAAACAACTCGTATGTGTTCGAGGAACTCTAAATACTTTGAAAAAAAATTATCAACTCACTCTACACGGAAAAAAGGCTTGGTTGGAACAATCAAGTGCCTTGGTTATATATGTGCCAGACAATTAATTGGTTAGACCAACCAAGTTATTTGTTAGGCTACTAATTTCTTGGTTGGTCTAACCAAGTCACTTGGTTAGCTTACCAAGTCTGGCACATATATAACCAAGGCACTTGGTTGTTCCAACCAAGCCTTTTTTTCCGTATACAATCATTGAAAATCAGTGTGGCCCGCTTCATATGGAATGCCTCGTTTATAAGATGAGGTTTAAGATTTCTGCATATTCATAATAAAATTTTGGCAAGCTATATCTTTCGAATTACGATATCAAGAAAAAAACTAAAAAGTAAAAAATGTTCGTTTTCGTATTCTCTGGTGGACGATTTTTTTTATTTTTTTTTAAGTCCAAAATTAAGGGAGTTGTTCTTGATTTAGTACTTTGGCAAGCTATATCTTTCGAACTATGATATCAAGAAAAAACCTAAAAAGTAGAAAATGTTCGTTTTCGTATTCTCTGATGGACGATTTTTTCATTTTTTCTAAAATATAAAATTAAGGGAGTTGTTCTTGATTTAGTACTTTGGCAAGCCATATCTTTCGAGCTATAATATCGAGAAAAAAACTGAAACGTAGTAAATTTTTGTCTTCGTATTCTCTGATGGACGATTTTTTTATTTTTTTTAAAGTCCAAAATTAAGGGAGTTGTTCTTGATTTAGTACTTTGGCAAGCCATATCTTTCGAGCTATGATATCGAGAAAAAAACTAAAAAGTCGAAAATGTTCGTTTTCGTATACTCTAGTGGACGATTTTTTCATTCGAAGTAGTTTACTTCGCGGATAAAAAACTCCCTTAATTTTGGATTTAATTTTTTTTAAATCGTCCATCAGAGAATCCGACAACAAACATATTCTTTTCAATTTCTTCCGCGGAGCTTTAACTTAAAAGTTATAGCTTGCTAAAATATAAAAACCACAACAACACCCTTAATTTTGGACAAAAAAAAATTTAATCGTCTGTTACAGAATACGACAACGAACATTTACAACTATTCAGTTTTTTCCGCGGAGCTTTTAAGAGTTGTAGCTTGCCAAAATACTAAATCAAAAACAACTTCCTTAATTCTGGACTTAAAAAGAAATAAAAAAAATGTTCATCAGAGAATACGAAAACGAACATTTTCTACTTTTTAGTTTTTTTCTCGATATTATAGTTCGAAAGATATAGCTTGCCAA
Source organism: Ephialtes manifestator (assembly GCA_963970395.1). Classification (NCBI taxonomy): domain Eukaryota; kingdom Metazoa; phylum Arthropoda; class Insecta; order Hymenoptera; family Ichneumonidae; genus Ephialtes; species Ephialtes manifestator. The sequence goes on along the minus strand of OZ019975.1, from coordinate 25,747,120 downwards.
AGTACTGAATCAAGAACAACTCCCTTAATTTTGAACTTAAAAAAAAATAAAAAAATCGTCCACCAGAGAATACGAAAACGAACATTTTCTACTTTTTAGTTTTTTCTCGATATTATAGTTCGAAAGATATAGCTTGCCAAAGTACTGAATTAAGAACAACTCCCTTAATTTTGGACTTAAAAAAAAATAAAAAAATCGTCCACCAGAGAATACGAAAACGAACATTTTCTACTTTTTAGTTTTTTTCTTGATATCGTAATTTGAAAGATATAGCTTGCCAAAGTTTTATTTTGAATATGCAGAAATCTTAAACCTCATATTTATAAGACAGTTATGATGATCGATTCTGGCTCCCTTATAGATGAAGCTTTTTAAAAGATGGAAAATAATGAGGAAGCAATGTGTAAGTTTCACATTTACCGAATTATACTTTACACACTAGCTTATCAGCTCAAAATATATAAAAGGAATTAAATCAACAATTAAAAAAAAAGATCTAAAAAATGATACTGTTGAAAAATTTGTTCTGTTTTATCGGTTTTTTCTGTACTCTATGACAATTATTGTTTAATGTTAGTCCAATTATTTAGAAAAGTACTTTTTTCCCCTAGTACACAATATTATTTTCTAAACTTAAGTTTTTAATTCTTTGATTCTTTGTATCATTGTTCGTTTAAAGAGAAAGCAGAATTAGAACTTACCACGACAACCTCCATTCCTCTAGCCAAATTTATTTTTAACAATTGATTCTCGCAAATTTGTGTAGAAAATTATAACCATATAGCTCACAATTAACAAGAGTTGGAGTGTTTACATTTTTCTAAACATCAAAATTGTTTTCAAATTTGAACAACTGCACCGACTTTCGCCAAATTCTATATGAATCTGTGTTCAGTATCATCCCTTTCCTCTACAATATCTGATCCCAATATCTCGGCATTTACTAAAGAATCTTTTAATTTAAATCGAGCTTAATTCAAATACAACTTCGTGCAATGATACTCACCTTTTAAATCAAATTTCAACTTAGCGTCTGAAAAATAGCGACATATTCGCTATTATATAGAGTAACAACAAAAAGTGTACATATACCAAAGTTGTAAACTTCCATAGTGTCAATCGATAAATACTTATTGTTCAGTTAACTTGATTCTTATTATCTTGCAATAATTGTCTGCATCTTTTATCAAAATATGTCTAAACATTTTTTTACAGCGAAAAAAAATTTCCATGAAATATAAAAAAAATTGTCTTGAAAAAATAGGAATATCAACTTAATGTATACAAAAGTAAATAAAAAATCGTTCTCTTCCATATTAGCAAAAAAAAAATGTTTCATGAAAGTCCTTAGAAAAACAAATATATTCGCAACTATTCATAACTTCAAGCGCATTTGTAAGCATTTCAGATCATTATTAATAAACCATAATTGTGAAATAAATAATACTACTAATGTAGCCAATTTACAGTATCCTAACATGGAAATCCGAAAACGAATTTTTTTTACGAAACAAAACTTGATCCAAGAGGGAGTAAAAATGAAATTTCCCACATCTTGACTCGAATAACCCTATGAGGATTAGCGTGATTTGTTTCGCAGGGAGTTAAATGCGGCCGTTTGTGGACAAGAACTGAAAAGCATCCCCTGCGCGGAGGAGTGTCGAAGTCCGTGGCTCAGACTCCCAATGACAGTAGGGGGCGCGCGAGGGATGAACGTCGGATATACACAGGATCGAGAAAGCGAGGGGTGTATCCGTGTCGTCGGCGTTGCGTCGGATATAGCAGTATCGTTGACGTGTTCAGAGTCACCCTCGAGTGGCAGGATTAAAGATTAAATAACCAGAGAGATTCTCCCATGAGCGCCCCTAAGATGAGATTCAAAGTCAACCGTCGTCCTTTACGGCTGACCGAGCTGCCCACGGATTTCTAAATCCACCCACAGTGGAGACACAAGTGTTCTGCACCAGGGCACGAATAATAGGCGGGGGTGCGAGAATCCATTAAAAAATCGTAATAACCCTGGGAACGTTAATTTCCCAACAGCCCCCGTAATTTTGTTTCGGTATTCCTGTAATTTTCTTCCCCCTCACAGTTTCTACTTACGATCACGTATATAATTTAAATATTTCTCAACAACACATATCATTTTTCCTGAAACGAAAATTAGTATGAAAAATACCTGCGTACGAAAAGGAGAGCGGATCTTTTTTTAAACAGGGATACAGGGATATATAACTCGAAGCGAAATAAGCACAGAAGCGCATCTCGTCAATATTTCCACGTGAGCGATGCTATCGGTGCGTTCGAAGAGGTAGTTGTCGCGGAGTATCCGGCAATTAAGGCGGTTACGAGTAAGGTGGCACGTGAATGAGGTGTATTTTGCCATGTGGTGGGTATACGAACGTACCAAACAGGGCCGACGATGAAGAGGAGCACGAGTCGTTGACCGGTCTCTTCGTGAGAGTGTCGCTGAGCGATGCACACGGTAGCGCAATAAAGCGATGATCGTCAGAGCGAAGTAGATGCGCTAACGCGCGCTTCGAAAATTTATAATTGGCCGGTGGCTTAATCTCTTCATAATAATCGCGCGTGTCCTCGGCGTGGACGCGCTCGGGCATCTGTTTCCTGTGCGTCGGCTTGAGTCGCCTTCATTTTATTCTATATATAGTGTGCATATATATGTAGACTGTATGCATATGAGCATTGGAGGTGCGTACCGATACGCAGGAATATGCATATGGATAATATACTCTATGTATGTATATATACATATATATATATATTATATATGGTATAGATGCTCAGAGAGTCGAGTAGCAGCAGCAGTCTGCACGAAACGTCCGACGAGCATAATGTAATCCATTAAACTCGCGCGGTCTTGCCAGTGCGAAAGAGAGATCGCCAGCTCGGTTACACCCAACGACGCCCGGCCGCCCCCTCGTCGCAGGGCGGTTTATCTGCATTCGAGATGCCGCACTCTGCGCGTTCGTATATGTATACCTCGTACTCCACTGTGCCTCGCACCCAAGAGTCTCGAGAATCACCTGCTGCTTCTGCTGCTGCTGTTGCTGCTCCTGCATGCTTATGCTGTGCTCTCGGGAAGAAGAACGACTGAGCTAGCGATAAAGTGACGCCTGGAGACGAAGAGCTTCGAGCATTCAATAAAATGCGATTATATGCCTGCGAGGAACGATCGAAAGGTTCCTCCGACTGCATTTAGACGCAGGAGCAACGAAAAGGATTAAAAAATATTTTGCTTCCGGTTATGGTGATTTGAAGAAAAGTAGAAACTTGCACATTGCTTTCTCATTATTTTTCCGCTTTTTACAAAGCTGATGAGGAAGTATGTTTATTCCATTTTGGCTTCCTCGGAGAGGAGCTTTGTAAAAAGGGAAAAATGAGGAAGCAATGTGCAAGGTTCTAATTTGCAGCCTTGTTTTAATTAGATAAATAAACATGTTGAGAATTCGCTTTTTCTATTTTGTTATTTCGTTATTTCGTTATTATTAGAGCGTTTCCGAAAGTGAATGTGATAATGTATATTTTAAAAAATAATTCAACATTCCATAAAATCCAAAATTTCATACAGTTCGTCACTAAATTATACATATATAATTGCTGAATATTGTTTTATTTATATACAAAATTTGAGCCCGCCATCTCAAGTTTTGCAAAAGTTACAATAGAGCGATAATGTCAAGTTTTTTTTAAATTTAAAATTCCATAAAATTTGAACCACTTTACCGATTCGAGCCAAATTCAATATCAAACAACATTGAGTGCACCTGCTGTTATAATCAACTATTTAGCAAAATAGACTAAATTTTACGAAAGTTAGAGCGTGCACCTCCTTTTTTCAAACAATTAAAAACGGCATAAAATTGAAATTTTGGAACACATTTTGTCGAAAATTGCTACAGTTGAAGAGGGTCTGCTGCTACACTTGTGTTCCAAATTTGAGCTCGATATACAAAATGGTTCTTGAGTTATCGGCGTTCTCAAAAATCTCGAAAAAAAGCTAAAGCTTCCTCTACGAGGAAGCCAAAATTGAATAACATACTTTCTCATAGAGTTAGCTTTGTAAAATGCGAAAAATAATGACGAAGCAATGTGCAAGGTTCTAATTTCTTTGATATTCAGTTATAATATATTTATATTGAAAATTTACGTTTTGGAAAATAAAGTTGCAAAGTAGAACTTTGCAAATTGCTTCCTCATTATTTTTCGCTTTTTACAAAGCTGATGAAAAAGTATGTTTATTCAATTTTGGCTTCCGCATAGAGGAAGCTTTGTAAAAAGCGAAAAATAATGAGGAAGTAATGTGCAAGGTTCTAATTTGCATCCTTGTTTTAATTAGATAAATAAACATGTTGTGAATTCGCTTTTTCTATTTCGTTATTATTAGAGCGTTTCCGAAAGTGAATGTGATAATGTATATTTTTAAAAATAATTCAACATTCCATAAAATTCAAAATTTCATACCGTTATATATGTATATATATATATATATATATATATAATGGCTGAATATTGTTTCATTTATATACAAAATTTGAGCTCGCTATCTCAAGTTTTGCAAAAGTTACAATAGAGCGATAATGTCAATTTTTGTTTAAATTCAAAATTCTATAAAATTTGAATCACTTTACCGATTCGAGCCAAATCCAATATCAAACAATATTGAGTGCACCTGTTCTTATAACCAACTATTTAGCAAAATAGACTAAATTTTACGAAAGTTAGAGCGTGCACCTCCTTTTTTCAAACAATTAAAAACGGCATAAAATTGAAATTTTGGAACACATTTTGTCGAAAATTGCTACAGTTGAAGAGGGTCTGTTGCTACCCTTGTGTGCCAAATTTGAGTTCGATATACAAAACGGTTCTTGAGATATCGGCGTTCTCGAAAATCTCGAAAAAAAGCTAAAGCTTCCTCTATGAGGAAGCCAAAATCGAATAACATATTTTCTCATAGAGTTAGCTTTGTAAAATGCGAAAAATAATGACGAAGCAATGTGCAAGGTTCTAATTTCTTTGATATTCAGTTATAATATATTTATATTGAAAATTTATGTTTTGGAAAATAAAGTTGCAAAGTAGAACTTTGCAAATTGCTTCCTCATTATTTTTCGCTTTTTACAAAGCTGATGAAAAAGTATGTTTATTCAATTTTGGCTTCCGCATAGAGGAAGCTTTGTAAAAAGCGAAAAATGAGGAAGCAATGTGCGAGGTTCTAATTTGCAGCCTTGTTTTAATTAGATAAATAAACATGTTGTGAATTCGCTTTTTCTATTTCGTTATTCCATTATTTCGTTATTATTAGAGCGTTTCCGAAAGTGAATGTGATAATGTATATTTTAAAAAATAATTCAACATTCCATAAAATCCAAAATTTCATACCGTTCGTCACTAAATTATACATATATAATGGCTGAATATTGTTTGATTTATATACAAAATTTGAACTCGCTATCTCAAGTTCTGCAAAAGTTACAATAGAGCGATAATGTCAATTTTTGTTTAAATTCAAAATTCTATAAAATTTGAATCACTTTACCGATTCGAGCCAAATCCAATATCAAACAATATTGAGTGCACCTGTTCTTATAACCAACTATTTAGCAAAATAGACTAAATTTTACGAAAGTTAGAGCGTGCACCTCCTTTTTTCAAAAAATTCAAAACGGCATAAAATTGAAATTTTGGAACACATTTTGTCGAAAATTGCTACAGTTGAAGAGAGTCTGCTGCTACACTTGTGTTCCAAATTTGAGCTCGATATACAAAATGGTTCTTGAGTTATCGGCGTTCTCAAAAATCTCGAAAAAAAGCTAAAGTTTCCTCTACGAGGAAGCCAAAATTGAATAACATACTTTCTCATAGAGTTAGCTTTGTAAAATGCGAAAAATAATGACGAAGCAATGTGCAAGGTTCTAATTTCTTTGATATTCAGTTATAATATATTTATATTGAAAATTTACGTTTTGGAAAATAAAGTTGCAAAGTAGAACTTTGCAAATTGCTTCCTCGTTATTTTTCTCTTTTTACAAAGCTTCCTCTATGAGGGACACTGTTAGAAAACACTGGAAGTTTTTATGCATAAACTCGTAATCGAGATTTAGTATACAATTATGGTATAAAATTCATGTACTTTTCCAGTAAAAGTAAAGCAAATTATTAAACTCCAAGTACTTTTACTGTAAAATTAAAGTAAATTTTGAATGTGCTGTACCATACATTAATTTTACAGTACACTTGTATATTAAATTTTATATACTAGTTTATGCATAAAAACATCCAGTAAAAGTACATTAAATTTCAAGTAGATTTCTTTTACACGGAGCCAAAATCAATCGACATACTTCTTCATAAAGGTAGCTTTGGAAAAAGCGAAAAATAATGAGAAAGAAATTTCCAAAGTTCTACTTTGTTTTAATTGGCCAGAGTCGACGCAGCCTGTAAAGAGAAAGTGAAAAGCTATTTGAATATCAGTGTACCAACTTTCCTCTGAGACAAATATATTCACGTATGTTCATTGTTGAAAATTAATTAATACATATTAAGTTTCCATGTCGGACGAGCAGCGAATGGCAAGCTTAAATCAGTTTTGGCAAACATGTCCGTGAGTACGCGAATTTAGTCGTCCTAATCGAGTCAAAAGTCATACATGGTGACATGGGGGGAGATCAAAGTGTAATAAGTATAGCAAAGTGGATAGAGAAACGTTAATCGTAATCATCATGGGAAGTGTTGGGGGAAGGTTGGCTACCAACCGTTAATAATGTAAGGGGATCAACGCACACGAAATTCAGTAAATCCCGTTTGATCCGCTGACATAAAACAAACACTCCCACCACCAATAGCATACGGATGTATATACGCAGGGTGGACGAGCATAGCACGCACGACGGTTTACCGTGGGTACCGAGACTCTACACTAGCTCCATATAGGGAGCCCAAATGGATTATCTCCGTCTCTCCTCCTGTGCTAAACAAATCACATTTGTGCTGTAACTCTCAGTGACAATATATGCAACATACTGAATTTGCAACAATATCAATACCATTTAATTAAGCTTTAGTGGTCAACTGTGGAATCATAAAATTAACAACATTAATAATATAATTAATAATATCATAATTATTATATAATTAACTTAATTAAGTATATAATTATTATAAATTAACAACATTAATAATAAAATTAATAATATTATAATTATATAATAATTATAATATTATTAATTATATCATTAATGTTGTTAATTTCATGATTGATGAATATTATAATTATTATATAACTATTATATTATTAATGGTGTTAATTTTATTATCGCACTGTTTAAGATTAGATTAATTATATATTAATATTATTATATTATAATTAATCTTATAATTTATTAATAATATTTATTATTAATATAATATTATAATTAATAATATAATTATTATAACCTTCGGTATACTATACATTATTTGATTTAAAAAAAACCGTTCTATGGTGTAACCCTCGGATTATAAACACAGGTGCAAATTCGCACCGGTTCGTATCTTACCATAGGTATTCAAATTTGTAGTGTCTGAAAAAAAAAAATTGTTTCCGACGCTGATGCCTTTGTTTTTGTTCTTTTGTGTTATTTTATTTTTCCCAGTTATTTGAAGTAATAATTATACTCCATTACCATTCTTTGAGTACTCCGATATATTCTATACTTTCAAACCGCGCGATAAATAAATTATTTTCTCGTTAACTCTGTAAATATGAATTATTTCCTCCAATATCATATTGCATATTTTTTCTTAAGCTTCGATTTTAAAAAGTTGCATCTCTTAAAAAATTGTGCACTGACCGATTTTAGTCTTTATTTTAGTCTACTAATTTTTGTAGTTTTGATTGAAATTATTGTATGTTTTTTGCAAATGTATTGTGATAATTTTATTAGGCATGACTTCAACTTCAGAAAACAAGGATAAAAGTTTTAAATGATCAGATTATGTCTCTACCACGAAACAATTCATCACTTTTCTATCATCAACAGCGTGGTAAATATGTTTTTTGATAGAGAAATTAATGTTTAAGTTGTAAATTTGCCTTTTTCATTATATCATTATATCAATTACAGTAAAAATGTATATATATTATAAAAACTGTAAAATTCGATATGCCTACTTGAAAAATATTTCGCCTGCGGTTTGGCAATTGTATCAAAATGAGCATTTCAAGTCGAGAGTTGCAGGCAAAAGATTTTATTAATACATCGAAATGTAAGTACTGTACCACTTCGTTCTCCAACAATAGTTTCTATTGCGTAACAATTATTAGATGTAAGGAGCTCCTCGAGAATGTTTTTTTTTCTCTCCTTTTCATTTCTTTCATTGCTCCCACTTCAACGGATGTAATGTATTCCGCCCTCGAATATGGCACTCGGTAACTTTTGTGTACCGTGCGTTCAAACACAATTCTAAAGCGTACACGACCCGTCGAAAAGTGCGAGCACGTTTAATGCGTGCTCACACGCGCCATGTAAATTTATTCACGCAACAGTAGTGCCTACTCGCAGCTTAACAAGAGGGTCCTTCATAGGCGAGCATTCAGTGCCAGAAACTCGAAGTAAGCACCCCTGTATTTGAAATCACGAATAGCCGTTCGATTCTTTCTCATAAAGAATTGAATCGAAATCGTACGTAACAATTGGGCTTCAATTGTCAGGTAAGAAAAAGTACGCTGCATTTGTTCGCCACTTTGACGAAAGATCCTATATTAATACGAGCGAGACCAACACTCAATTCAAAGTGTTACGTCCGGGCTTACTTCCGATTATTAAAACTATTTTTTTTAAAATAAATTGCTTATCCTAAACATTAATTAACAAATAAACCCTGTATTTGAAATCACGAATAGCCGTTCGATTCTTTCTCATAAAGAATTGAATCGAAATCGTACGTAACAATTGGGCTTCAATTGTCAGGTAAGAAAAAGTACGCTGCATTTGTTCGCCACTTTGACGAAAGATCCTATATTAATACGAGCGAGACCAACACTCAATTCAAAGTGTTACGTCCGGGCTTACTTTCGATTATTAAAACTATTTTTTTTAAAATAAATTGCTTATCCTAAACATTAATTAACAAATAAATACTAATTTTTTTAAACAGATATTTTTAAATTTGTTCATTCTTGCTTTGGAATAATATTATTTCGTTTTTGTAACACTCAGTAGTGCACGGGGAGAAACTTCTGTGTCATGACAACAAACGATGGTGACAACAAAAATCGTTTTGTTGGACTGACAAAAAAAAAATTGGTCAGCCCAGCAAAAAGATTGGTCAGCCGAACAAAAGATTTATTAGCATAGCAAAACTTATTTGTCAGCCTAACGTAACGATTTTTGTTGTCACCGTTTTATGTTGTCATGACATATAAATTTCTCCCCGTGATGCTTCTCGCTACTGGACTTTTGCTGAATTCAGAAATCCCACGATCATTAGCAGGCCACCGAACACTTACGAGATGTGCGATATCCTGCATGTTAAGAAAATGTATTACTCCGCTGTGCTTTCGGCACTAGTTTTTAAGAGATTTTTGTCAGAGTCGCCGTATATACATTTTTTCAAAGTCTTACTCCGAAGGCCAAACTTATTTGCACAATCATTTGAACAGTTTAAATATACACGTAAAAAGACCAAAACGGTTATTTCGCAAGTCATTTTTAATAATCTTGTGTTTTTTTAATCTGTGTTTTTGATAAATTAAGTGTTTTGAATTACCAGTGTTGCATAAACGTTGAAACAGGTTATAAATTTAATCACCAGTCACCCTCCGACCCCTGAGGCGGCACATTCCGCTCTAAAACGGAGAAAATATCATTCATCTGTTACTATCTCAACGAAAAACAAAAACAGTGACGTAACACAGAGTTCTCACTTGTAATATCACAAGAGCTTTGAAATCATCGGATATTTCCTGACAGGTTCGTTGCAAACAAATGAACGAGTCAAGTTTTCCAAGTTAAAAAATCACGAGCGCGTAGCGCGAGTGATTTTTCTGGAAAACTTGACGAGTTTATTTGTTTGCAGGGAACCTGGAGGGAAATATCAGATTAATTTCGAAGCTCGAGTGGTATTCGGGGGATTATTTTTTCTATTCAAATTGCGACAAATGGAATTGCACCATGAGACAAAAATTATCATTCTGAGAAGGAAATTTCATAATCAGAACAAAAACATTTTAATTCGTGTTTAAAGTATTGCAGTTAAATACACAATTGTTATAGACATTTGTATGTTGATTCCAGACTGAGGTTTTCGATTTAATCGTATTAACAGGGACATTTCCCTTTACTTTTTCATCAATAGTTTGCAAGGATTCAACTCCAAACCTACTCATATCAAATAAAAACCCTTTGACTGCCACAATAAAATTCAATCTGTCAGTTTGACAGACGGTTGACGCGGCTAAATGATTTTTTGTCTTATGTATATAACCAACACGCAAAATTATCAAAAAATTATCAGTATAATACTGTGTAACTTGCCCCACGTGACGTCGAATGGTGCAATTCCATTGGTCGAAATTTGGATGGGAAAAATAATCATTAATATTTTCGACAACTATAAACTATTGCATATAGGAGTTCTACATTCTCAGTAATAATACATGGAACATAAAAATACTGGAAATGAGTACATTTATTATTTATCAGAACATCCGAAGTTCTGTAATTCAATTATCTACGACGAGAACCCCATTGCATCCCATTGATGGGCACACATTTCACAGTGATGTCCTAAAGACGTCTTTTCAAGAAAATCTTCAGTACATTAAAGGAAGATGTTCTATAGACAGCAAGGGTACGTCCTCAAAACGTCCTTTTCACGACAGTCTTAAAGACTCAATAGGCGTAAGGACTTGAGTCTTAAAGACTCAATGACCCAAGACAGCATAACGATGTCCTTAATGTGTAATATCCAGCCATTTGCTGTCTTTAAGATGGTCTTGACGGATGTCTTTCGGATAATGTCTTCAAGACGTCTCTAAAAAGTCCTCAGTATGTCTTACGAATTATTATCGTAATGTGCTATAAAAGCTATAATACTATAATAAAGAAACAACAATTTGCAAATTAAAGTTTTGGAGGCTTGTTTAATAGAAGAAGCAGCTTCAACGTATTGGCTTTTTTAATTCAACATTATTTTTATCGTTTTCGCATAATTACGTTATGGAATAACTCCAATTTCTGGGAGATCCATCTCATATATCTTCACTGAAACGTAAAAGTATAGTTACAATCATAAACCACTTTTTCGAAATTAAATAATTACTTTCAGAAACGTACATCTTGTTTGGATTTCCTGTGGACATTTTTTTGGGATTCTTTGAACACATTTCGAGACGTCTGAACTCTGACACAAGTCGTCAACACGGATGATAGTAAAAAGGTAATGAGTGTACATTTGTACTCAATATGATATGTAAAATTATCTTTATAGAATATTCGATATGATTTTTGAGGACACTGTGCCATTTTACAAGTTCTACAGAAGGGCCGGTACTATTTTTGAGGACATTTTGCTCCATTTAAGAAAGTTTCTAGAAGGGTCGTTACTCTTTTTGAAAACATTTTGTTCCATTTTACAAATATGCCAGTAGGTTCATTACGCATATTAAGGACATTTCGTTAATGGTCTGGCTATTACATTTTTTCAGAACATTTCACCCAATTTCTTCAAACATTCTAGAAAGGTCGTTACGCTTTTTGAGGACATTTTTAGCTGAAAACGAATCACAAAGTACATTTTCATAAAAATGTCCATTAATCATGTGAGGCTAAAGGATCAAAAAGAGTATTATTATTGGTTACGTGAGTGTCAGGTTAGTCGCGGGAGATAATTATCACGATCATTTTTCGTTCCAATAGACGTTGTCGCCGCGGAATTTCCTGTTGCGCAAACAACATCAGATTCCGACATTTTTTATTTCAAAAAATATTGAAAATTCTCTATTTATACTCTTGACAAAAAAAGAATCACGTCATGAAAAGTAGCTGACAGGTAAATGAAAACGCTAATGAGCACGAAGACGAAGAGATTAAAAATTGTTTAAAAACAAAGCAATAATATCAAACATTTGCCATACTATAAAATATATTCACTTCACTCGGTGCGAAACTGGACGTTATCCATTTTCATACCATATGAAGTAGAATTTTATACTATACTCGTTGAAAAAAATTTACCGCTCTTGTAACACGTACCATTTCTCTTTTTTCCTTTCTCCGGAATTGATGAATCGATAAGTATTAATACATATTTCCTATGAATCATACAATATTTATGACAATGAAAATACCTGCCAATAAAAAATACATCGATTTTCCACTAATCCATATGATCAAAACTGTTCGATTAAGGACAACAAAGACAAAAGGCTCAGGGGACGCCTCTTGTTATCGGCTTAATGGAGTGAGAATCGCGAGCTCTGGTCGGTGGTGGACGAGGACTCAAACGCCAAGCCCGATGCTCACTTCCCATGTCCGCGAAACAATAAGAAGCAAGCACGGCGCTTCGTGCCGTCATCGCTCGTCGCCTCGGCCCCGTCGCTCCATTTATCCCTCGACTGGGAGAGAACGTGTTATATAGACTGTTGTTGCTTTTGCCACGAGTGTACCGCATACGATGCGATACGGATGAGCATACAAGTACAACCCTCCGATATACCCACCGCAACAGTCACGCACCAACAACTATAGCACGCGCTTCTACAGCAATACAGTGCTATATAATAATGTCGTCCTGTCACTGGACTCTCTCCATTAGCTGGTTCGGTGCCAATTGAAGCGTGATTAAAGGCTTTGCTTCAAAACGAGCTCATACAGAACCGACACATTAATGTACAGCGTTAATGTATTCTGTACTAGGTGGATATAGGTATCAACTTTTGAAAAAAAAAGAAAATTATCTACCGGCGGTCGACGTTGATAAATAAAACCGGTCAAAGGTCAAGCCAGTACAGTACTTTGCTTTTAATTTTTTTTTTTAGTCTGTCCAATGCAAGTTTATATTGAAACCTATACCCATTAATAATTGGTGAATGTCATATTTAGATCGATTATCATTAATACGCATTGCATCATTATGGTACAGATTTTCATTCAGTTTTTACAATCATCGCAGATTTTTTTAAAAATAATGCAATGTTTTATGTATTTTTAAATGTTGAGCAATAATTATATATCATGACACTGATTATTCGTATGTCGAATAATGGAACATACGATAAGATCTTGGATTGTCAGGAAGAATATTTAAGGGGAGGGAGTCAGGTCAAAATAATTAAATTTGTAAATTCAATATCATCCAAATTCTCTTGCATATAAAAATGATCAATGAACTATATTGTTGGTACTCGATGAAAGGATTTTTTACTGCCATCTGACTTGCGTATGCCTTTCCATATTATCTTAAGCAAAGGTCTTAGGTTTTCCACTCTGCGCGTGATTCAGACCAAACTGCTAGGCAGATTGGGCTAGTTGATGTCTCATTTTCTTCTTCATAAAAAGATACACCGGCTAAATGGAGCAAAATATTTTTTTTAAATTCTGAAAGCAAAATTAATAACTGATTTAGAAAATAGCATAAAATTTATTTAGTAATAATTATGTCACTTGAAAAATATTACCTTTTATTAACTTTTGCTCCATTTAGCCGGTGTATCTTTTCATGAAGAAGAAAATGAGACATCAACCAGCCCAATCTGCTTAGCAGTTTGGTCTGAATCACGCGCAGAATAGGTTTAAAACCAAGTTTCGGCAAATGGCATCTAAAGCTTACCACTCAAATAAAAATGTTTGTGCTGTTTTCACCTTTGGGGCACCTTAGTACCTTTAATGAACAAAATAAAAATATTATTTGCAAGTCAGATTACAGAATATTATTAATAATGTTATTAATAAATGTTTTTTTTTTTACAAATAAATAAGTAAATGAATGCATAATTTGAAAAAAAACCTGTAAATAATATGGGGATGATCATTTTTATTGACAACATCACTGAAAATTTATCCAATGTTGACACATTCACAAATGTGCTGCACAAACATTAAATCATCACTTCATAACAAATTTGCATATCTGATCACTTCTGATGATTGTTGATTCTGTTTTAAACACTATTGATTGAAAAAAAACCGTAAATGGCCAACGGAATTAAACTAATAACATAATATGAACGAAAAATAAAAACGTCAATTCGAGGTTATGCGTCTCGCAAGTAGCAGAAGTAACTTCTCGAGGCAGTAACACGCTGCGCATGCGATACGTGCTAAGATATCACAGCGCATGTCCCATTATTCGCGCGAATTCGAATATAATGTAAGTGTTACGTATTGCGTTGAAGACATTACACTCTCATCGCGTCATTTGTATCGCGTTTCGCTAACTGATTTAAAAAATGGTAAACAAATAAAAATTTATTTACAAATACGTAATAAACTTTTTATTATATAGAAAAAAATCATTAAAAAACAGGTATATTGCAGAAATCGGCCATTTTTTCACATTCAGGTCTGAGATTTTGCAGGTCCAGAGGGTGTACTTAACTAAACGAAACTGCCGAAGAGAAAAAAAAAAAAAAAAAAAATTTGATTTTTTTTTTTTTTTTCAACACCCTTAATTATTTTGTGTGAACAAAAAATCGGCCATAATGTCTGCATATAACAAAAATAAATAAATAAAATAATTTAAAATTCAAATATAATATTCTGGTAATTTTTACGACTTTTGAGAAAATTAAATATGAATGGTACCGTAGAAACTTAGCCATTTTTGCGAATTCCGGCTTATAACTTTACTAATAAGATAGATTACATGGAAATGAATGTTTTCACAGAAAAAAAAAATAATCGATTTTTTTAAATTTTTGACCTGACTCCCCCCCCTTAACCAAATCCACGTTCGATTCTCGCTGAATATAAATGCACTTTTGGCTGCGGGCCGGGGCAGGTACAGAGAGAGAAGGATCTGATACTTTTTACCATATTTCTACACCGAGAGAAAAATATAGTACTCATTCCCAGATTCGTATAGTAATCGGGATCCAAAGTACAAAAATGGCATTTTTTCCACTTACGACATTACGATACTTTTTACTACACCGAGAGAAGGAATATAGTACTCATTCCCAGATTCGTATTGTAATCGGGATCCAAAGTGGAAAAATGGCATTTTTTAATACTTTTTACCATATTTCTACACCGAGAAAAAAATATAGTACTCATTCCCAGATTCGTATAGTAATCGGGATCCAAAGTGCAAAAATGGCATTTTTAATACTTTTTACCATATTTCTACACCGAGAGAAAAATATAGTACTCATTCCCTGATTCGTATAGTAATCGGGATCCAAAGTGCAAAAATGGCATTTTTTAATACTTTTGCTTCCTCATAGAGGAAGCTTTGTTTTCATGAAATTTTTTTTTTTCGAGATTTTCATGTCAGTATGCTTAGAATCACCTAAAACGTCGAGAAAAGTGGTTTAGAAAAAATGTCCGTATGTATGTATGTGTGTGTGTGTGTGTGTGTGTGTGTGTGTGCTGGGCTTCGAAAATTCAATCTCCTCTCACTCGGTAACCGTTCGAGCGATCCGGCTCAAATTTGGCACGCAAGTAGAGTAGCTGCCCCTCTTTGAATGTTGTGATTTTTGCCAAAATATGTGAAGTCATTAAGATTTTATGTTGATTTTAATTTGTTGAAAAAAGGGCGTGGTCGCTCTAACTTTCGTAAAAGTTCGCCGATTTGGCTAAATAGTTCTTCATAACTGAAGATACGTTCAATGTTGTATGGTATTGAATTTCGACGAAATCAGTAAAGCGGTTCGGATTTTATAGAATTTTGAATTTTTCGAAAAAAATAGATTTTGATCTAAATTACGTCGAATTTCAACAAATGAACAGAAATTTTGTACAGACGAAAAATAACATTCAGAAATGCCATGTACCAAATTTGGTGATGATCGGTAAAGTCGTTCGGATTTTACACCATTTTTCATTAAAAAAAAAATGTAGATTTTCGCTATAACTTCCGGAAAAGTTGAGAAAGTACGACAAAAATTTGTATCTAATCAAAATTAGATGTAACGGTGTTTGTCGAGCTGAAGACGAGGGTTGTAATAACACGAGTTACTTATATGAAAATATACTTTTCGAGCACAAACAAGCCTGCAAAGTCGAACCTTGCAAATTGCTTCCTCAGTATTTTACACTTTTAGCAAAGCTTCCTCTATGAGGAAGCCAAAATTGATCAACATTCTTCCTCATAGAGGTAGCTTTGCTAAAAGTGTAAAATACTGAGGAAGCAATTTGCAAGGTTCGACTTTGCAGGCTTTTTACCATATTTCTACACCGAGAGAAAAATATAGTACTCATTCCCAGATTCGTATAGTAATCGGGATCCAAAGTGCAAAAATGGCATTTTTTCCACTTTGGATCCCGATTACTATACGAATCTGGGAATGAGTACTATATTCCTTCTCTCGGAGCAGTAAAAAGTATCGTAATGTCCTGGTACAGAGGGCCATGACGCCACCTATCAAGAATTACGAGAACCACGAGAATATTTACCACGGAATCTCCTTCTCTAAAAAGTATGTTGCGAGATTTTATCGAATTGCGAGTTGGTCCATTGTTGTCACGTTATTCGCGCTGTGATTGGTCCAAATTGGCGCGAGATCAAATCGAGACCGAGACTGAGTTCGTGTTTAACACGTTTGACAGTTGCAATTCTGACAGTTTTGTCAAGCATATCGGGCGCGCGAGGTTTGAATTCCCAAGTTGGTTGACTTTACAATATTTCGGGGTTTCCAGATTATGTGTTAATTGCGAATATTAAACTAGGCTTAAGATGTTGAACGACAAAGTGCGACGTAGTCTCTATGGAAGCAACAAAACCAGGCGTACGCGGAGTCACTACATGCGGATCAACAGAACAATCGTGAATAAGATGATAAGCGAAGAGATCGGGGAGAATTGAAATTCTGCAGTCAAGTAAATCAGACCTCTTTGTTCACTGTTACTTTTAGCAAAATCCATGACAGGTTTCCAGAATTGGAAATCCTGTATTTATTTCATTCTGCAAAGAGGTCGTACTGCTTTACTAAAAATGTAAAGCCCCATATAATGATGGGACTTTACATTTTTTTCTAAAGTCTGGAAATGCTCCAGACCTCGCTAATTTGAAGTTATCAAGGTAAATACTAATTTATAATTGAAAGAATGTTAAAGGACAATTGGTAATCAATTTGAGTCAAATCTATAAAGAGTTTCCGATTCAATAAGATTTGGAATTATTGGAAAAATTTGTTAGATCTCTTAATTTTTGGGTATTCTGATTATATATATTATATGTATTAAATAAGATCGCTGCACCGACACACGATCTCTACTCGCGCGCGTAGCGCGCGGAAGTTTTCTAGAATGGTAAAAAATTCTATGTATATGGTAGAAATTCTCATAGTTCTCGTACTTTACGTCAGCTGGCGGCCATGACTTCCCAATACCAGGCGCGTTTGATAATTGTTACCATAGCATCTGGTAAATTTTATCAGATCCTTCTATGACGTCCGCGGTGCGAAATCCCAAGTGTTCCGAGACAAAAACAGCGAAAGTTGGATTTAGTCGTAGTACCTCAAAAACGAAACAGTTAATTACTTTGAAATTTGACAGTCTATTTTCTGACAGAATTTCCATGTCACGAAGACCTTTTTTTAAATGAAAATTTCATCACAAATTGGTGCAGCATCAGTTTGCGCCGAAAAACTGACAGTTTCATAACAGAAATGTTAAATAGCCCAAATACAATTGTCAATATCTTGGTAACTAAACAGTGAATCTATTAAAAAATGTGTAATTGAAGTACTTAACGCTCTCGCGATACTCATGTACTCAATCATCAACTGTTTTGCGAAACCAAATGATTATTTGTAGAACTACAAATTTCGTTGCACAAACTTAAAAACATGTTAAAATGACTCTGTCTGTCGGATTTAATTACACCAACTTTACGCGAATAAAATTTCTCGTCTAGTCTAGAAAATTCTGCAATTTTTTTAAGTTCTTAAAGATACGGGTCGTTTTGCACTTATATAATTAGTAGATTCTTGAATATATCTACTTCTTGAACTCAGCGCCCTTGAGAGTTACATAACCGTAAAATCTCCTCATTCTATCAGAAAAAATCATGATTTTATCAACGTATATCTTATAGGCTATAAGGCCAATAAGAGTGCCACAGATTTTATCCACATCCGGCAACCGGAAAAAAGATAGTGGCGTACACATTTACGAGTCTAGGTATACACAGTTGCTGTAACCAATCGATGGTGGTCCAATAAATAAGTAACCGAATCCGGGGCGCGGGTCGTGTAACCCTTTCGCAGTTTAAACTTTGAAAAGCCGAGGGGGAACCGAGTTCGCGTGTGAAAATGACCCCCGGGCACGACATACGATTTATGTAGTGACTGACTCGGTCGTACAAACTGCGAGTACATAGTTGTTCACTCGGAGACGATAAAACCCTGAGAGAATTTCTGGTAATTTTCTCGTCGTACAACTCAGAATGTCGTATCACTGCCGTTGAGGGACTGCCGTGGTTGTGGAGCTCACCGCTATGTGAAATAATGAGTACCGCCATAAAAAAAAAATGTTTCCTTTCAGACAATCGCTCGCGTGTCGGAACTCCATGCGTGAAATGTCGCAGTTGTCGAAGCTTCGAACACGGAGGCACTATATGCATGTGTTCATACATTTATGTTTGTATATATATATATATATGAAGTTTATATGCATGTTACGAGGACCCAACCGAGTCTCTCTCTTTCTGACGAGATCCTCAATGACAGGGAGGCGTGCACCACGTCCGGCCCCTCTTTACCATTTCAATGGTGCCAATCGGCGGTGACAGCAGCAAACTGTAACATCATATACCCGATACCCATGAGATTCTTCTCATACCCTGTTACACAGCATTCGTATATGTTTTTTTTTTTCAGCCACAATGATATTTATGTACTTTGCTGTACGAATAGTATCGAACTATTGTAATATATTCAACTGCAAAGGTTACTGACACGCGAAAGAGATATATGAATTATATTTATATAATTAGAATGGTATACTAATATTCTTCTAATACTATACTTGCATTATGAATCCTTGTATTCTTCTACATGCACACAGAAAAAAAGGCTTGGTTGGAATAACCAAGTGCCTTGGTTATATATGCGCCAGACAATTAATTGGTTAGACCAACCAAGTTATTTGTTAGGCTACCAATTTCTTGGTTGGACTAATCAAGTCACTTGGTAAGGTAACCAACCAAGTTATTTGTTAGGCTACCAATTTCTTGGTTGGACTAACCAAGTCACTTGGTAAGCTAACCAACCAAGTTATTTGCTAGGCTACCAATTTCTTGGTTGGACTAACCAAGTCACTTGGTAAGCTAACCAAGTGACTTGGTTACACCAACCAAGAAATTGGTAGCCTAACAAATAACTTGGTTGGTCTAACCAATTAATTGTCTGGCGCATATATAACCAAGGTTGTTCCAAACAAGCCTTTTTTTCCGTGGATAATAAATATACTACTACTATTATACTACATTGAGAGAAAATTATGGTATTAGTAACTATAAAGTGACAACTATTTTTTTATAGTTGACACAACTATCAAATAGTTACTGTAACTAGCAAATAGTTACCATAACTATTTTCGTTGTTATCGTAACTATAAAAATAGTTGCATGTAATAAAAATGAATAGTTGTCATTTTATAGTTGACTTTACTATTACGATTTCTCTGAGTGTAATATACTTCTAGTATTCAGTTGATCAGGTCAGGATAGATGAAAATTTTGAAACTGAGTAGTCATCTTCGGAGGCTCACGTGTGTACAAAAGTAGTTTCTAAAAGTTGTCTAAGACAACAATGTTGTTGTCTTGTCAATACAACAATATATTTTGTATATATTGTACTTATAGAACAGCAATCAAGAATAAACATTAGTACGCGCAATATTATTTCAAATAATAAAATGAGAAATAATATTATTTGTACCTGAGGTCATATGCGATAATAAATCTTCTTATATTTTTTATCACTATATTTTTGAATATTGCATTCATCAATTCAGGGACCAAACATTATTATCATTGAATATCACTCCATAATATTGTATGGCCTGATAAGGTAAAATATAGGTTGGATTCTATTAATAATAATAAATTCATTATACAATTTATTTCACATTGCAAAGAATCGATGGATAATCGATGGATATCTTTGTATTAAGGGGTAATTACATTATTTTCAATATCTCATCTCGAATATAAGACGAAATATCAGGTCCAATGTTTCGTGACACGAACGAAAAATTCATTCTCTAAAATTAAATAATTATTTTCATAGACCATTGAGGCATGACAATTGAAAAAGTCGTTTTTGAGGGTAGTAAAATACGTAAAAGCCCTGGGAATATTAATACTCCATGAAACTTTCATTACCAGCTCAACAGAAATATCTCAGATCGTATACCGTACACTAAACTGCAACGTTTATACACCCATTGACAAATGTCCTGCACGCAATTTGCAACTCCATAAAAACGATTTCCCTACACGAGCCCGACGTTATCCGATTCCCGTTTACGTGGTACATTTACGAGAACCCCGAAGACGACAATTTTTATTTTTTAACCGTCACCTTTTTTTTTCACACGATTTTGAAAGCTATTTAGATGTGATTTTTTAGCGAAATGAAATAGAGTTGCAGAAGGCTCGAGACAGGGGCATACGTTTTCCCACTCCGCCTACTCAAACTCGTTTTTAAACGTCACCCCTTTTCTGGCGATCATTCGAAATTTACACATCCATCATTCCGCTACGTTTCTCCACCCCTTTTTAAGAATGTGTTGGAGGTTAGGCCGGTCGAACCATCGTATACCTTCGCCCTTCGCACACGGCACGCGCCATCATAATGCTTTCTCTTTCCCTTTCCGCCCCTCGGCGACTTTGCGCACTTTACATTTAACTACCCCTTTAAAATTTTGAGTTCCGACTCTTTTACGAGCAGTCTTAAAAGTTAAAGCCTCGGTTCGTGAGAAGTACGTATAAGACTGCAGATATATCTAACTACGAGGGAATAGTAAACCTTGAGGGAACCTCGTTACTACTTCCGATCGCGGTGATCTTTTGCTTCAACGGTGAACAGTCGCCTAGAGGGTAGTTAGAGTGGAACTGTTTGGACAGTGCCTTTGCGGACTGTCGATAGAGTTCGAAGATATCTCTACTTTTCAACACAAGACAAACATGACTAGTCCTAGACTGCAATAGCTACGTAGCATACGGAAAAGCATAAGTGGTGAACAAATATTTTCAACGCAAACGGTCAGTAAGTACCAAACGATGGGGATACAGATCTTTCAGATACCTTTGCAACATATACACGGACGAATAAATGGATGACTTCAGGGAGGCAGCCGGAAAAAAAATTAATTTCAACGAATTATTTCAATTCATTTATCAATAAAATATCTTGGAAAGTGAATTTTTTTAATTTTTTTTTTTTTCAAAGACTTGGACACTTTATTTTTTCCAAAGAAAATCTCTAAAATACTACTCATAAAGACGAACATTTTAAGCCTAGACGGGAAGTCTTTTTTCAAATTTTTATGAGTTTAAAAAATAAATAATAAATGGTAACGCGTCCCACTTTGGGTGAAAAAAATTGGGTGTGGGACAATTTTTTTATGTTCTTTTACGAGAGTTTTAATTTTTTCTAATTATTTAAACTCTCATTTAAAAGTAAAAAAAAGATTGTCCCACTTCCCGTCTATGCTTAAAATAAAATCGAAAAATCGATTTTTATGTTTATTAATTAAAGATCAATGCTTCGGAGGAGTTAAATAATTCTAAAAATAAATTTACATAAAAGTATACTTCAATTTATGATACAACTAGTGATGCAAAATGACCGTCTTTTTTGCGATCGGTAAAATTACAATAAAATGACCGTCAAATGACGATCTTCTGACGTCATTTTTTTAACTTGTTTTTCTAAGTACAAATGACGGTCATTTTGGTGCGCGTCTTGTGACGGTCCTACATGACGGTCATTTGACCAAAACACCTACTTAAATGCAAAATGACGGTCATTTTTTGTTCGGTCACGAACAAAAAATGTCATAAAATTTTGAAGAATACTCGTGCGTATAACACGAAGGAAAAAAATTCTAACCTCGTTTTTCGTCTCCCGACTAGCCGGCCGATTTTTTTTATCCAACGGAATTGCAACGCACGCTGATATTAAATTATCATAAATAAAATATTGTTAATAATATTGTAAATGACGGCTAGTGATAAGATATCGAATTATGTATTATGTATATATATTTACGAAGACGGGTTCGCAAACTCTTGCGAGGCTTGAAACTGAGCGGGTAGCGAACAGCTGTTGGGCATGCGGACCTAATCATCAGCGCCACACGCCATTTTATATGAAGTTTCAAAAAAGCGCCACTGGTCACAAAATTGGTAATTTTTGGAGCGGTCATGTGACGGTCACGCGACCGTCATGTGACCATCAAATAACCCGCCTTCTGATGAGCTTGCATCACTTATATCCAAGAAGATATGTGCATTCGAAAGTTTTTAAACGCAATTTCTAGAAATTCCCAAGTGCGCGAAATGTGCGTTGAAAAATTTGAAAAGATAAAATCCATTGGGGTAAATGACTAAAAAAATAATCAGTAGTAATACCCGAAGAACTTCAAAATTATCGGGTATTTCCCGACAGATGTAAAGAATTCTCAGGTTAAAAGTTGTTCAGAAATTGTTTTTATTGCTTAGCAACTTGTTAGGAAATATCCGAAAAATATCCAAAAAAGCCTGCAAAGTCGAACCTTGCAAATTGCTTCCTCAGTATTTTACACTTTTAGCAAAGCTACCTCTATGAGGAAGAATGTTGAGCAATTTTGGCTTCCTCATAGAGGAAGCTTTGCTAAAAGTGTAAAATACTGAGGAAGCAATTTGCAAGGTTCGACTTTGCAGGCTTGTTTGTGCTCGAAAAGTATATTTTCATATAAGTAACTCGTGTTATTACAACCCTCGTCTTCAGCTCGACAAACACCGTTACATCTAATTTTGATTAGATACAAATTTTTGTCGTACTTTCGCAACTTTTCCGGAAGTTATAGCGAAAATCTACATTTTTTTTTAAATGAAAAATGGTGTAAAATCCGAACGACTTTACCGATCATCACCAAATTTGGTACATGGCATTTCTGAATGTTATTTTTCGTCTGTACAAAATTTCTGTTCATTTGTTGAAATTCGACGTAATTTAGATCAAAATCTATTTTTTTCGAAAAATTCAAAATTCTATAAAATCCGAACCGCTTTACCGATTTCGTCGAAATTCAATACCATACAACATTGAACGTATCTTCAGTTATGAAGAACTATTTAGCCAAATCGGCGAACTTTTACGAAAGTTAGAGCGACCACGCCCTTTTTTCAACAAATTAAAATCAACATAAAATCTTAATGACTTCACATATTTTGGCAAAAATCACAACATTCAAAGAGGGGCAGCTACTCTACTTGCGTGCCAAATTTGAGCCGGATCGCTCGAACGGTTACCGAGTGAGAGATTGAATTTTCGAAGCCCAGCACACACACACACACACACACACACACACACACACACACATACATACATACGGACATTTTTTCTAAACCACTTTTCTCGACGTTTTAGGTGATTCTAAGCATACTGACATGAAAATCTCGAAAAAAAAAAATTTCATGAAAACAAAGCTTCCTCTATGAGGAAGCAATAAAATCGTCTAGGTTCCCCCACATGAGGCCAAATGCGTCGTTTCTATTGGCCGAAATTCCGATGGGAAAAATAATCAACTATATCGACTGTGGTCATGGTAAAAGGTGGTCCGGTCGGTGTATAATGTCCCATAAATGGTAAGCTAAAAACGTGGATCTTAAGTTCATCTCAGAAAGGCATAGAATGGTCAATTTCCAATGCTGCAGTGCAGGTCGTGGATTTGTTCACACAGCCACATGCACTGGCAGCCCACCTGTGGTGGTCCAATATGGCAAGAGGCATTGAGAAGCAACGCGCGTAAACGACTAGTGATATGATAATACGAAAGACAGACATCAGGAGCAACAGAGAGGGTGCGCCGCCGCCCCAAGAATTGCACGAACGCATTGCAGCCAGCAAAATCTCCACCTATAGCCAGTGCATAGTCTCGGTTAACGTAATACAGGATCCGGATTACATTACGCTACGTATTATTATGCCTCCTATAAAATTATGGCTCTTACTTCCATACTTTGCGAACCTGATTCGCGATAACTGCTCGATAATTTTACTCACATAGGTATAAGTATAGGTATACGCGCAGGAACTCGGTTTATCGCTTGTTCCTATTATAAGGTCCAGCGAAAGTTATACCTTTTACGCTTGAAAAACATTAAATTATTGCAAAATAAATTATTACTTTCAACACTAATACGTTTGCATAAAAAAAGTGATAGCACATATTATAAAAGAATTTGTTTTTCCAGAATGATTGAGAAAAAAACAATTAGTACTATAACCATCAGACTTACTATGAATATAAAAATAAACTGTGATTTTTATTCAACGGTCCTCCAAAAATTGTTGAATTGCCTTCACTTTTTTATGTTTCTTTCTTTTCATATGTGTCTTTGAACTCGGTTTATCTTTTGTTCCTATTATAAGGTCCAGCGAAAGTTATACCTTGTATGCTTGAAAAACATTACAGTACTTCAAAATAAATGATTAATTACATCTTTAATTTGAACAAAAATCTGATAGCTCATATGATAGAAAAATTACTTTTTCTCGGATGTTTAAAGAAAAATGAAATCTAATTATTACAACCATCAGCCTCATGAATATAAAAATCAACTGCATTTTTGCTTCCTCATAGAGGAAGCTTTGTTTTCGTGAAAAATTTTTTTTTCGAGATTTTCATGTCAGTACACTCAGAATGGTCCAAAACATCGAGAAAAGTGATTTAGAAAAAATGTCTGTATGTGTGTGTGTGTGTGTGTGTGTGTGTGTGTGTGTGTGTGTGTGTGTATGTATGTGTGTGTGTGTGTGTGTGTATGTGTGTGTGTATGTTACACAATCGAAAAATGTAAACCTTTATAACTCGGGAATGCCTTGAGATATCAAGCTGAAATTTGGACCATAGATAGAGGGATCAAGCCTCATCGTTCATACACATTTTTGTTAAAATCCACTTCATCGTTAAATTATTACGCGTTTTTTAATTTTTTGAAAAATGTCTGTTTACGCGATAACTCTTTCAATTTTCGAGATATTGATCTAAAAATTGGTATGAATTTGAGCTTTCATATGCCGGTGATCGCTATTGAATTTGGTTAAGATCGGTTGAGCCGTTAAAATTTTATGATGTTTTGAATTTTTCAAAAAATTGACATTATCGCTCTATTGTAACTTTTGCAAAACTTAAGATAGCGAGCTCAAATTTTGTATATAAATGAAACAATATTCAGCCATTATATATGTATAATTTAGTGACGAACGGAATGAAATTTTTGATTTTATGGAATGTTGAATTATTTTAAAAAATATCCATTATCACATTCACTTCGGAAACGCTCTAATAATCACGAAATAACGCAATAACGAAATAGAAAAAGCGAATCCACAACATGTATATTTATCTAATTAAAACAAGGATGCAAAGTAGAACCTTGCACATTGCTTCCTCATTATTTTTCGCGTTTTACAAAGCTTCCTCTATGAGGAAGCCAAAAACTGAATAACATACTTCCTCATAGAGGTAGCTTTGTAAAACGCGAAAAATAATGAGGAAGCAATGTGCAAGGTTCTACTTTGCATCCTTTTTTATTAAATATTCTCTCAAAAACCGTTGAAATGCATACACTTTTTTCATATGTGTCTTTGTGAGTTCCAATGACACCTGTACCTACCACCGGTACTGGCTTCGCATCATCGATTTCATGGCATCCGAGTATCATATACACAGGTATATATACCCACAAAATACACCTGCGAGAATCTAACGCTCGTATAACCATACGCTCTCGCGCCTGACTAACGTACACCTGCATTCCTCTGCACCTGCGCATTGACAACGATCATCTCGTGTCCGATTTAGCGGTGAATCTTCAATCAGTAATCGACCCATCCCTGGATACATTTTTAGTGAGCAATATAAAACGACCAAAGTCGTCTGATTCCGCAGTCTAAAGAATAACAGATGCAATTTACGATATACTTTCATATGGATATTTTCGCTTATTATTCATGATGCGAAGTTGGCTTCGCTCTTGAGTCTCATAATCGGAACAGTCACATATCAAATATATATACTTTTGTCACAATCTGTGCGATTCGCCTGGCTTTGAATTCAGAACTACGAAAATAATAAGACCTGGGTAAAATATAGTGAAGGGAATATTATAAGCTAGGCGAATCGCTGCCTCATAACTCGAGCAAAAATCTCTGGGCTATCTTTCTCGCAGGAGCATCAAGAGGCAGGGAAAGGGGGAAAGTGAGTCTACTCTGGTGTGGAGTGAGCGATCGTCTTTTAGTAGCGCGACGGGGATACCAGCTAACGTGAGGCTCTCACCGCTCGCGCCTTCTTCCCCTTCCCTTCTGTGCTCCACTGCCGCCCCAAAACCGGAAATTACGTCTGGGGTTCCATCTCCGGTGTTGTGCCAAGTTGCGCCTTGCGGAGGCGAACTCTCGAGAATCGCGCGGTTGTTGCCGCGTTGGGTCCAGAGAGTGAGATGAAAACGACGATGCGCCGGGTGTACAAGAGTAAGAAGGAGAAAAGATTCACCAGAGGGAATTGGCGAAGCAACTGCTGCTGCGGTCGGAACCTAGGGGGTTGTGCGCGGGGCTGCGAACCACGTTCACCTACCCAAAGTTATTAAAGTTGTAACGTCCCGCAGCCGCACACGGCCAACCCCGTTACGATATTTCCTTCTGTTTATAATAATAAAGTTTCCTTCGGTTAACGCCGATAACGGGAACTCAAAGTTTTCCGCACATTATGCTACTGGTAACATTATAGGATTTTGTGCTTTCTGTGTTTAACGAGGGAATCTCGGTACTTTTTGCATTTGCCTGAGATCACATCGGCAAATGTATTTCAGAAATATTTTATTTCTATCTACCCATCGTTGCACCGTAATTCGGTACACGCATAATTCTACACAAATTAAATCTTGCACATGTTAAATAGTACACAAGTATATAATTCGGCAGTTCATTTTTTCTACAAGATGCAACTCCACACAGACTCGATTCTACACAAGTTATTCTGCACAACAACATTTTACGTAGCATCAATTCGACACAGCTAAACTTGCCGTTGAAACGACGCCGTCAACTCAACACAGAAGATCTGTACATTGCGCAAACTCGACACGACGAGACTATATGGATATACGCAATATACATGTACGCAGTACCTGTGTTAATATTGTAGAGTGTAGAGTTTCGCCGTCTCGAATTCGTGGCATGTAGAGTTTCATTGTGTCAAGTTGGCCGTTTGTAGAGTCTTGCTGTGTCGAGTTTGCACGGTTTACACTTCTGCTGTGCTGAGGTTTACTATGTAGAATTAGTTATGTAGAATCTGGTCTGTCTAGAGTTGCATCTTGTAGAATATTGTCTGTGTAGAGTTGTATCTTGTAGAATTTTATCTGTATAGAATTGCATTCTGTAGCACCTTGTATGCGTAGAATTGCATCCTGTAGAATCTTGTCTGTGTAGAGTTGCAGCCTATAGACTCTTTTCAGTGTAGAGTTGCATCCTGCAAAATCTTGTCTGTGTACTATGTAACGTCTGTCGTATCTAGTTTGTATAGAATAATGCGTGTGCAGAATCAATTTGTGCACCGAAAGAAAAGTATAGTACTCATTCCCAGATTCGTATAGTAATCGGGATCCAAAGTGGAAGAATGGCATTTTTTTCCAGACACATACAAAGATACGCTGCTGTACATCGCTAAACTGAGAGAAAATTGTGGTATTTGTAACTATAAAGTGACAACTATTCATTTTTAGTTCATACAAGCAATTTTTTAATAGTTGCCACAACTATCAAATAGTTGCTATAACTACCAAATAGTTGCCATAACTATTTTCACAGCTATCGTAATTATCAAAATAGTTGGATGGACTAAAACTTAATGGTTGTCACTTTATAGTTGACTGTACTACTACGATTTCTCTGAGTGTATATAACGCATCTCATACTTCTCTATATTTTGCGCCCACAAATGTTCGGAATAATCTTCATACGCATACAGGGTAAAGCAATTCACGTTACGAAAAATAACGCAAAGTCTATTGACAGCCTGCAAAACGTCTGTAGTTTCGTACGACATGAGATTTACGAAAGATACAGCTCCCGTGTAGCATCAATCGTTCAACGTTCGCCGTCATAACCTCGAAGTTGCCCGAAAATGCCCAGACGTGTCGCGAGCGCCCCTCCGCCTGCATCGCGTTTCTATTCACTGTGTGTGTTTTCTTTTCTCTAAGTTAGGTCTATTTCTTTCTTGTCTATGGTCTCCTGCTATGTGCTGTTCTCTGTATTTTATTCTTTGCGCTTTAAACTTTTCTATTCATTGTATCTACTTTGTATGCTAGGCCCTCAGGGGATTTTATCCCAGGGCCATTAAATAAAAAAAATATAAAAAATATAAATATAAATATAAAATATAAGGAAACGTTTCCAAACTTCCAAGATCGATCCCATTTACTATGTTGTCTGGGTTTTTTACCAAACGATTTTAGATGTCTTAACTATATTTTTCTCTCGGTGTGGAGTGGCGATGGTCTACTATTCTGAACATCAACAAAGTATCGATGCAGTAAGATACACGAACAAAAAAAAAGGTCAAAAACTTTTTATAAATTAGAACTGCAAATGCTTCCTACCCACAGGTTCTGAGGGGATGCTAGAGCAAGAATTATGTTCAAGTTTGCAACGTTAGAATGCAACGAAATAAATTTTTAATACATTTTAATAACCCCGAATAATTACTAAATATGTAAATAGTGAGGATAATGATTATTAACATTTAAAATAATGTCCTGTGTAGGGACACTCTTAATAGGCGGTGAGATCTTTAACTTTTTTTAAATATCGTTGCGTTCCAATGATTCTTACTACAATACACGGGAAGAAAAAAGTAGTTCTGGCTAGCAATTTCAGCATATGATGTGCCGCGTGTTAAAGTAGAATCGTAGTCTCAACTTTCTTCGATTGGTAGCAAAAATAGTACGTATAACCAACAACTCGGTTCCTGCAGCTATCACGGCTGTTATCCAATCCAAATGATTCGTTAGGCCAACCAACCGGTGAGTTGAGGTTATGATCTCAGCTGGTCATTGTTACTATTGATACTCTACCAACGAGGTGATAGTTTCTTCAACCGACCGAGTAGTTGGCGCTATGCTAACTATTTCCATTGGTTGTCGGGACCGACAAATCAGTGTTTACAACTACTTTTTTCATTCCGTGTAGCACATAGTAACATGCTTGACCCGATAAATCCTGTGTGACTATAACAATAGTTGCAAACATCATATTGCTGTTAAGCGGACGATGCTTGGTTCATACTCGACGAACACTTTCGTGTTCCTTTTCTCTGTGTATTACTTCGCCATATTGATTTCCAAATGCCATATCAAGAGTCGCGGTAGCGACTCGACGCCAAGTTAAAAAAGAAATTAATGTTGCCTTCACACTACGATTTGTCTGTCTGACTGGTTTTTCCTTTTGAACATCCCACAAACTGAAAAATATTAGATAAACTTGACAATTCTATCCCGATAACCCGAAATTTCGTGATCGTAAGTGCAGGCTTGAATAGTTTTCGTTCCGGAGAGCTTGTGCATACGTTCCCTTGGCAATATTAGCGAAACGATAAATCGCAAGGGTAGAGAAACACACTAACCAGTGTCGAGACAGGTTACCCAGCGGAGAGCGATCTCTCGCTTGGGGGCATCGGTTACCGAAGTTACACGACGCAGCAACAGTAACAGCAACAGCAACGCCAAAGTCATTTCCTATATTATAGTATAGACTCTCCTGCCCTTATACACCAGCCTCCTTCAGCCTCTTCGTCAGGAAGAACTGCTTCTGCTGTTGGTTCGAATAGAGGGAGAGGGTCGGTGCACCCGCACTCGACTATATACTGTGTATATAGATCTTGGGTACCGAGAGAGTTAAAGCAGGCGAGGCAACATAGTGGCTGAAGAGGAAGAGCAAGAGAAAGCAGATAGAGAGGACTCACGCTCGGTCCATGCTCACCGAGGGTAATAAAGCCATCTTGCCCGCTCGTGGGTTCGCGCGCGCGCAAGTCTCCCGACAGCGGGGCTTCTCTCGTACACTCTCTCTCGGCATACAAACCTCCCTGCAACCCCCGGGACGTACCAACCACCGGGAGAAGGTGGCGGAGGGTGCGGCAGTAGCAGCGGCAGCAGCAGCAGAACCAGAAGAGGTGGAGGTGGAGGCCGAGGATAGCGATCTATACTGCTCCGGTGCACCCCTCTCATCGTTGCCAGGCAACCCGGTGTTCAACCCCTTCCGCGCACCCGCGATCCTTCCACCATAGCCACCCACCCCCTCGGCGAAAGCTCAGAGATTGCGCCCTTATCTCTCTCCCCTTCTCTTCTCCTTTCCTCACCCTCTTATTCGCTGTCTCTTTCCAGCTTGCGGCATCCTCCGAAATTTCCTTGTGTATACTCTGCGCTCACGTTGGTATACGGCGGTCGAGTCTGCCCCCACTCACTTTCCAAGACCCCACAGTCTTCACTCGTCTTCATGTTCCACGCGAGAAGAGCCAAGCGGCTATATAGCCTCAGCCTCCATCTTGTCCTCGCTCGCCGAAGGGTACAGAAATGAAATAGTGTGCGTTACGTATATAGTTATGTATGTGCATGAGAGAGTTCTTCTCTCTAACCATTACTACTAGTATTACCGCTACTACTACTGAACTTTCCAGAACACAACCCGCCCTCGAACGTATAGTAGAACGAAGTTGAACGTTTCTCTGTGGGGACGGGAGGTGGAACAAACTCGTCGTCGTAGTCTCGTCTTCAGGCCTTCAGACGATTTCCTGGATAGGATTGACGCGCGGTGGGGTTGCAACGCGAAATCGACTCTGCCTATAACGTTCGATCTCGCCCCATGAAATTATCGCAACTGAGGCTGTCGCCCCGCAGTGTTCGTTAGTACCTGGTATTAGGGTGTTCGTGAGGCGCCTTGCTATGTAACCGTAAATTATATAAATGGTACTTACGCAACTTACAAAACAGCAAATGATAACTACTTACTAAGTATCGGGTACTCTGAACTCGTTACTTTTATAGTAGCTCTTTATGGTCAATTCGAGTTTGCATAATTGGCATGACTATTAGTCTGACAATTATGGATACAGCGATGATTTTTAGACAAAAAGTCTTTAGGTTCAACGTCTTCAACAAAGTCTCCGCGCTCGACTTTACTCAGCCAATAACATACTAACAGTAGATACTATCAGTTTTTACTAAAACAATTTTCGGAGTATTAAGAATCATGATTGCACGCATTTCTTTTGCAGCAGTTATGGTGCACAAAATCACATAGATTAATAAATTTATGTAGCTTTCATTGCATTGATACCTCACACGTAATGTAATTTCATTGATAGCAAGATCTAAAGTATTAGACAAGAATTACAAAAGTAGCTATTTCTTGTTCCCATCTCTATTCTTTTTTCTCCCTATCGAAAAGCTCGTTAGACTTACCATCTCTGTTCCATTTTCTTGCACCTTTGTCTCGCTCTATACATATATTTTCCCCGAGCACCAGGCATAAATCAAAATCTCTCGTACAATCCAATTTACGCTGAGGTTAAAGAAACCTTCTTCCTTTAACGTTTCGGTTCTCGTGCTTTTCTGTCGCACCCCCTCGAGTCTCCCTTGACCTATCTCTTTCTCTTTTCTTTCCCTAGCAGCAGCTCGCCCTTTTTCTCGACTCTTCGCAGTCATCCTCGTCGTTCTCCTCGTTTTCACAGCCACCTTCTTCTTCCTCTTCGTCCCCACCTTTCCCTCGGGAAGCGGAGGCGGGAGAAGGGAGCCGGCGAACTGATAACGGTTTGATGTATGGCCCAGTGACGTCACTGGTCGAGGGGAAACCCGGGGCCAAGAACAGATTACACAAATCGATAGGGTTACGAACAAAGGAGAGCTGCTGCTGCTGTTGGGCCGTCGGCAAACTCGCGCGCGCGCGTCCGTCGTTCACGACGAAGAAGCGAAGCAGGGCCTGCTTCAAACGGTCGACGCGCATTCGCCCCGACGACTTCCTTCAATACTCCTGGCCAAAGAAACGACGAGGCGAATGAACTAACGAACGAAGAACGACGAACGGACGGACAGACTCATGCTGGATTCCAACAGGCAACGCGCGCGGCGAATATACTGTCTGCGTAATGAGCGGGCGCCAAGTCGTGAATGAACGTGATCTTGATCCCGATCTTATGCTTCTGCTGATCTGTATCTTTACGTGTACGTTGGTACTGACGCCGAGAATATTATTAAAGGAGATCAAAGTAGAGAACCATAAAAGTTCAAAGCCTCAAACCTCTACCTTTAGATCGAGGATAATATATTGTTAGGATAGTTTATATTAACATGTTAGGATCTCCTTCGGTTGTAAGCGAGAATAATGATGTTTGGACATTCCGACAATAAATATTGGAATCCTATTAGAAAGTTCATTAATTACCTTGTGATGTAATATACATGTGATGAAATATATCGGATGTTATCCCATTGAGACATATTTACACCTTTACAATTAATGTTTACACCAAAACATTACAGTACTATAATTTACTCTATCACATTACAACAGTACCAGATTATAAATTTACATCGGAAAAACTGCCCGCTTTTCTATCATCAAACGTGTTTCTATCAGCAATGCTATCAAGTTTTCTCGTAAACGAATGTTGGTGTTGTCAGGTTGTAGAGAAATTAATGGCAATGTTTAAATATGGTTGTAAAACTATTTAGTGCATTTAAGCCATAAAAAAAATTCTTATCGTAACGAAATCTTCGAAATATCACGTACATCTTTAGTGTTTGAAGAAAATGAAGATGCCAGTTATATTTTCCTATTCACGGAAGCTATAGATGTAGCGAAAAGAAATAAAGAACTTAAATGGGCATTTATGGTAAAATTCTATCTAAATTCCGCTTTGATTTTTCGAAAGGGAGAAGAGAAACTACTCTCCTGACCCGTTGGCTATACTACCAGTGAGTTCAAAGACTCTTGTGCGTACTTAGGTACACATTGCTCCACGCGTGAATCGCGGCACAGGTCAACGTAGTCGCTGGCAAGAGTAGGCGTTGACACAGACTTGAGAAAGCGATTTATGAAGATAAAAAGCAGCATCCTTAGACAGCATCAGTAGAGAATGCATAACATAGGGAAGAAAAACTAGGATTATATGAAACAAGTAAGGTCAATCTTTTCTTACATAATCCAGACATCAATGAACATGATTTTGCAAAATCACAGAGAATTTTACAACAAATTCAAGTGAAAAACGATGTAATTTCTTTTCAAGATTCCATGAGATTCGAAATTAAAAGATTTTTCTTTATATATACGTGTCCCATTAGAATAATAGTAGATTGTGATACTAGTACGAGAAAGCGGCCGTTACGCGCGGAGGTTAGGAAGCGGCGCACTCGCCAAATCGAGTGCTACAACGACACAAGGCGAAGCCGAGTGTTGTTTGTGGCACGAGAGGAGGCGGGTGCACCGCTTCCTAACCTCCGCGGGACGGCCGCTTTGTCGCACAATTATAACATAGTACTTTTTGTAACGAATGTCAACGTGATGTCGCACATCTCCGTGCCTGCAAA
Source organism: Ephialtes manifestator (assembly GCA_963970395.1). NCBI lineage: Eukaryota > Metazoa > Arthropoda > Insecta > Hymenoptera > Ichneumonidae > Ephialtes > Ephialtes manifestator. The sequence continues at coordinate 25,713,106 of OZ019975.1, read as the reverse complement.
GCCTTGCGTAAAATCATCTTGTAGATAGTTTTACACACGCCAATGTGTGCGTGAAGTTATCTACAGAAATCTAGATAACTTCATGCACCAGATGGCGTACATGAAATTATCTACGTTTACATGAGCATAATACGCGATCTCACGCACGCTTTGCAGGCACGGAATGTGCGACATTACGTGCATGAGTTACAAAAAAAAAGTTAATTCCTACATGTGAATGAAAAGTATGTAAACATTCTTTACAACCGCAATAAAATTCGTGAAGTTTAATGCCTATCTCAGTTGCCGAAATATCGCACGATTCGCCTCGGGGCTTTGCGGTGGCAAAGAATCTCCCAGGGAAATGAAGTGCGGAAAATAATACGTGCGTTGCCCGGCTGGCTGCGAATACAGGCGCAAAGTACGATGCAAGGCATCACGAGGGACTGAGAAAGAGGAAGGGAGGAAAGTCTCTATGCCGAACAACTGGAGGGTTGGCCGGACACAAGATAGGGGAGGAAATAAAAAGGTGGCGGAGCCGAGGAACGTCCGCAGGAGAATAAAAGCGCTTCGGAGGGCGGTCAGGAGGATTTAAAAGAAGGAAAAGAAGAAAAAGTGCGCGTAGTAGCAGTACTGGAAGAAGCAGAAGAAGAAGAAGAAGTAAAAGCGGGAGAACTCGAAGCTCCGAGCGCCTGCGGCGCCGTACCGGCACGTCATTCTCCTCTTCGAGGAATTAAATTTTTATATCTTTCGCTGAGAGTTTGAGCGATAGAAGGGCGAGCGAGATAGTGAAGTGAGAGAACTGAAAGAAATGAAAAGAGGGCGACAGAATCAGCAGAATCAAGGGACGTGCACAACGACAGATAAAGGAACAATGGAAGCAAGAAAAGTCATAAACCAAACTGTACATAAGTCGAGATGTAGACGCTAACGTGTACCACACCGATAAGAATTAAACGAACAACATTGATGATATCAATATCAATCGCACAATATTCTTTTCATATTTGGTAATCAATGTGAATTCCCTTTCATGGAAATACTAGAATTGTTCTACTTCCTGTCCCGAGGAGATCCTCGATAAGGGTAGCAAAAAATGCCGGGCGTTTTTATATAGCGGAAAATGTCTCGGAGAAGAAGGCATTTCGTTGGTGAGACGGAAGAACATGAGGGAGTCAGGAAACCGACGGTTTAGTACAATATACCCTGACGCAAAAGAAGCATTCTCGAAGGAACGGCCAAAATGGTGGCCGATGTCATCCGCCGGGGAAACGGGAGCGAGTTTCGAGGCTATCGTAAAACTTGTACGAAAACTGAAGCGCATGCAGTGGGTATATAGTGTGCGGTAGTACTTCGTACAGGGCGGCAAATACCGTCCTATTATACTACCACGTACTAGAGAAAGAAAAGGAGCTTGTAGGAGAAAATGGCGAAGGGTACATTGCCATCAGCAGAGATAAAAATAGAGAGATAAAAAGATAGGCAAGAAGAGAGCGCTGGAGAATGAGATAAATCGGAAGCTTCGCGAGAGAGGTAGAGTGAGAGAACCATAAACCGCGTAATCCGCACTAAAATGCGCCACCGCCCTCTCCAGAAGCCCTTCTACTCTCGCGGCTCGCCCTTCGCACAAAACGGACACACATCTTTACCCTCGGTGAACCCTGCCAACGCGCTCGAGAGAAAATGACCCCGGGGGAAAATAATGTACCGATGGCATAGTATATGCTCTTAACCGAGGTTTCGTCAGGACTCCGGGGACTCTCTTCGCGACGACGGTGAACGTAAACGTTCCTCGTCGTCGACCCGCACTAGAATATCTGCCATGCTCTACTAGCACGAAGATTCTCCATCAGGAATGAAATCACGCAGTGTAATCTTATTGTACATTGGATTTAATGGCGGGAAAAAAACGAAAAAGAAGAAAGACACCAACAAAGTTTACATTCGTATAATTATATTATATTTCAATATGTATTATATAGTTAAATAAAATTTTGAGACAAGTTACGAAGAGTTGTAATTTTAGTAACTTTTTGAGATGCAAAAGTGCGATGAGGTGAAAATCCAAATTACTAACACTATATGAGAAATAACCTCTCACTGGTACGGCCAAACATGGATGCCGAACTGAATTGCTTCTATTTATGACAGTGAATCTTGATCGGTTCGCGATTGAGACGATTAAAACTTATTGCAATTGCCTCAATCTGTAATAATTTCAATTGTTTAATTTTTATTTTATTTTTTATTACACCACAGTTATTTTATTAGAAGTGAGAAATTTATCAAAATTAATCCGTAAATGATATTTTAGACTCAGTTAACAAAATTAATGGACATAAGTCATGTTTAAATGCAAGTTTAAATCACAAAGCATAGAAAAGTTTAAATAAAAGAATATAGTATATGTTATAAGTAAAATAATAATTATGGGCACGTTCATATCGATGGACACAGGCATATCCATCAATATAAATAAATAACCATACACATAAATTTTAGTCCAAAAGATTTCAAGTAATTATTTGTTTCACAAAATTACTTGAAGTAGAATAGGTTGTCATAAATTCAAGACAGAAATGGCTAATAAGCTTTTACAAAATAGATTTTAATAAAATAAAAATAGGGGGGGGGGGGGGGGGGGGGGTGGTACAAACAAACACCAGAATCCATAGAGTTAGATGGTTAAAGTAGTGATATAAATATGAATTTAACTGAGGAAGATGTGCCCGGAGTCAAATAAAAATTTAATATTATTAAAGACAACACCGTCGCGACCCTCATATTTTTTTTTCTTTTAAGATGTTGTAGAGCAATATAAAAAAAAACTCTAGAAATTTTTTAGATTTAAAAAAAAAATGGTGTTATTTTAATTACCTAAAATTTTATTTTCTCAAAAAGTACGTCGACGATTTTTTTTCTTTTTTTACCGTAAATTCTGTGTCAAACAAATTTTTTGTGTCTAGGCCCGGAGAGTTTTTTTTTAAATACCCTAAACTTGAATCGCTCCAAAAGTACATGGTTGATTTTTTCAAAATTTTTATAGTTAATTCTGTGTCCAAAAACGAAATTTTTGAGACTAGGAAGAAAATGGGGGCAATCTAGAATAGCAAATAAAGAATATTCTTTTACGGGAGAATTTTATTTTTAATTTAGTCTTGACGCCGGCCGGTTGTTAAAAACATGGATATAAACTACATCTGCGTAAAATGCAACATTGCCAAGTCTTTTTCTTCTGCTTGCGAGTTCAAATAGCAGCTGATCAAACCGAGTCGATTGAACAATATAAACGGATTAACTTTTTCCAAGACGAATGGAGATGTCCTTTCTTCACGAAAACTTTACATCTAAATTAATGAAATTATTTTCCACGTAGCAACAATTATCGCAAATATTATTTTGTCGGTTACAATGTTCAATCGATCATATGACTAGCACGTACTGAAACTACTGCCTTAACGATACGGAAGGGTGATATCAGTGCCCTTGATGTTCTCTTCGATCCACTGATCGATTTCTTTATCGAGTTCCGGACTGATCACTTCCGTCCAACCGTCAACGCGCCCTTTGCCGACAAAATTAGATACGTGTTTTTCAAAGCCCCGCAGTTCATTCACCATTGGGTTCTTACGAAAATTGTCGATATGCAAATGATCGGCAAGGTGAACCAGTTGCTCATCACTGTACTCCTTTCCCAAGAAAGCAGCTACTTTCTTTATAGCAGCGAGCAAATCCTACAAAATGAAAACCATATATGAAATTTATTTATTTCATTAAGCGTCATAACCACTTATCATCATGTACAGTTGCCGACATACGATTCTGAATTCTTCGTAATACATGAACAGCAGGTTTGGATGATGGCGTTGAGCCCAGGCTTCTTTCACGTGTTGCCAAAATGGATTGTATGGACCTAGCAAACAAGCTATACATATCTCGTTTAGGTGAGCATTTATATAAATAACGACAGACTTTTCTCAAACCTTCAAGGGTGGGAATCTTTTTTTCTATACAATAGATATGCGCATTTTCTGTTACAGCAACAATACGTTGTTGCACAATCATATCAACGTAATTTTTAAATTGAATGCCCATTTTATAAATCCCGTCGTGCAAGTATTGAAGTCAGTGAATTCGTAGAGTGAGTAAATGCTTACAATTGTTACGGATGTTTTCTTTTATAAACGCCTCAAGGCCTTTTTTGTAGTATGGTTCTTTGCCGCAGCATGCGAATCGTGCTCTGGACAGCAACGAGCCTTTAGGATTTCGCAATACGTAAACGACCTAAAAAACGGCATTAGTTCCAGAATAGACATTGTGATCAGTGTTGTCACTATCTAGAATCAACGATTGGTTACCTTGCATCCAGAGTCTAAAATATTTTTATGCACTGATAAGGCCAGATGAGTTTTGTAAACTCTTGGAGAGGGGAAATCGGCGTAGACCTCGTAAGAATGTTTACTTGTGTCAACTGGCACAGATTCCAGGACTGTTGGGTCCTCAATACTAGGCCGAATAATCTGGCATTTTTCCCACATATGCGGAAACATGCTGGCTCTGGAAACATTTTTATGGTGTAAATATATAGAATCTTGAGATCTTAGTTATACTCATACCAGTAAACTTACACTAGTTCAGGTGATCTGTCGACCAGATGAAACTTTTTAGCGGTCTCGAAATCCAAATTGTTCATCAATAACCAAACGAGTTCTTGTGTTAAGGTGGTACCTATGGATTCCCGCAAATAAAACAATTAAAATATTTAAAACATATATATATATATATATGGGGCATTCCATATCGATTCGACCTGGGTCGGACCCTGGACCTGTCGGATTTGGTCGAAATTTTTTTATATGATTCGACCAACTCCAAAAAGTACTGGAAATTTTTTTCAGATTTTTTTCATTTATTTATTTATTTTTACGATTTTTTAAAGGTAACATATCGTTAGCCCAAATTAAAATCTGAAAAAATTCTCAAAAATTCTGCATGAAATAACAAAATTTTTGAGCCTAAAGCTAAAGTGGGCCGGGTTTTGCTTCTATTTTTTTTCTATAAAAAACTATTAAAAAATTTAGAAACGGAAGAGGAAAAGTTATCAAATTTTTCTAAAATATTGCTTTCTTCTGCAAGTGCTTTCTTTTCGTAAAAAAAATGCGATTCATAGAAAATATGTTCACTGTTAAATCAGGCCGGAATCACAAAACAGAGTTTCTCTCTGAGGAAGCCAAATAGTAACGATATAATTTTTTGCGGAAGAATGTTTATGGAAAAAAAAGAGGAAGTGCTGTGAAAATTTCAATTTTCATGTTTTTTTATTATTTGTAATACAGCAATTTCTAGAATTATATAACATTCTTATCGAATAGTTTTTCCTATTTCCAAAAAAATACTCATGAATCAGAATTGACAAGCCGCGCTAATCAAAGGATTCCATTGATAATATCAGATGTCAATGATGATAATTTAAAAAGCGATCGCACCTTCGAATACAAAAAAAATTCAAGATCACCGAGTGCAGCTGAGATGAACAAACAATAAAATCAAATTAGATTCTACCGCACAACAAATCTAATTTTGTTATCTGACTCAACCCCGTACTCCACGAGGAATGTTTTTTTTTCGTAATTTTGTGCAACTTTAGAAAAATTTGATAACTTTTCCTCTTTTGTAATTTTTTAAATAGTTTTTTATAGAAAAAGAATAGAAGTAAAATGTGGTATAGGTGCTTCGGCGAATGACGGCTTATGACTTTTTTTTTCTTTTTTTTGGTTTAACGTTTCGCCCTGATCAGGGCCTCTTCAGAAACCATTTATTGTTGTTATATTCGATGAGTTTGTGACCTCATACTTGTTTATGTCTCACATTTGTATATTTGCTGTTTGACAAATAGATCTTTTCCAGTGCTTTGTGATTGGTGACCGGGCTCCCCGGTCTTATAGGTTAAGCCTGTCTGTGTTGTATGTTCTTAAAAGTTTAACACTATGGCTTCTTTTTTTTACATTGCACTCGTATTTATTTTTATTTTTAACTTTTGAGACCGGAGAGTCCGGTCACCACGAGGTCACATTTTTAACTTTTTAATTTTTAAGAGTTAAAAATGTGACCTCGTGGTGACCGGACTCTCCGGTCTCAAAAGTTAAAAATAAAAATAAATACGAGTGCAATGTAAAAAAAAGAAGCCATAGTGTTAAACTTTTAAGAACATACAACACAGACAGGCTTAACCTATAAGACCGGGGAGCCCGGTCACCAATCACAAAGCACTGGAAAAGATCTATTTGTCAAACAGCAAATATACAAATGTGAGACATAAACAAGTATGAGGTCACAAACTCATCGAATATAACAACAATAAATGGTTTCTGAAGAGGCCCTGATCAGGGCGAAACGTTAAACCAAAAAAAAAGAAAAAAAAAGTCATAAGCCGTCATTCGCCGAAGCACCTATACCACATATCCTTCATAAACGGCTAAAGCAACACATAACAATTAATAGAAGTAAAACCCGGCCCACTTTGGCTTTAGGCTCAAAAATTTTGTTATTTCATGCAGAATTTTTGAGAATTTTTTCAGATTTTAAAATTTGGGCTAACGATATGTTACCTTTAAAAAATCGTAAAAAAAAATAAATAAATGAAAAAAATGTGAAAAAATTTTCCAATTCTTTTTGGAGTTGGTCGAATCATATAAAAAAATTTCGACCAAATCCGGGAGGTCGAGGGTCCGACCCAGGTCGAATCGGTATGGCATGCCCCATATATAGGGGATTCCATACCAACGCGGTCAACGGCTGACCGCATATTTTTTTTTTTTCGCGGTAATTTTTTATGTTATTCTTCTAACTGAAAAATGCATACAGAAATTTTTTCAGATCCTTTTTTTCGAAATTTCTGAATTATAAATAATTAAAGCTATTTAAAAACGCCCTAATTTAAGAAACTCAAAAAATTCTCAAAAATACTATGATGTGCAACAAAACGTTTGAATCATAGGCCACGGTGGGCCGAGACCTCCTGCTATTTTTTTTCCATTTTATAACATTATTTAAAGGTCTTTTAAACGTTAAATAGACAACGCTTCGATTTAAAAATCTCAAAAATATCTCAAAAAAGCTATCATGACACCCTAATACATATATATATATATGTTCCCAAAAAAAAATCAGATTCTTTTATTAAACTTGCAAAATGGTGTGTCGGACCTCCATATGTACCTTTTCACATAGAACCCGCCGACAAATTTTTTTTCAGAATAATAATAAGTTAATAAATAAATAAAATATTTTTTAGTTTTTTTTTTTAGATATTTTTAAATCGGGGTGTTTTTTTTAACGTTTGAAATATCTTTAATTAATATTATACAATGAAAAAATAAAAAATTGAAAAAGGTCTCCTGTCTCATTTTCCTTTTGATCAAAACAGTTCCCAATGGGCACACATGTTGCAATGATGTCCTATAGACGTCTTTAGGACATCATTGTAACATGTGATGTCCAAAAGATGTCTTTAAGACATCATTGTGACAAGTGTGCCCATTGGGTTGTTGTTCGTCATAGTATTTTTGAGAATTTTTTGGGGTTTTTCAATTAGGGCGTTTCTTAGATACCTTTAATTATTTATAACTCAAAAATTTCGATAAAAAGAAATTTGAAAAAATTCCTGCATGCATTTTTCAGTTAGAAGAATAACATAAAAAATTACCACTAAAAAAAAAAAATTTTGAAGCTCCGCCGTTGACCGAGTTGGTATAGAATGCCCCATATATATATACATAACGACATACAATTTTATCTTCATACATTTACTATACTATTTATTCACGAAAAGGATTCTCATTAGTAACGACAACTATAAAGTAACTTTGAATATGGGATATTACATCCTGATTCGACCTGGGTCTGACCCTCGACCTCTCCAATTTGTCTCGTAATTTTTTGCAGGATTCGTTAGACCCTCAAATGCACCAGATTTTCATTTTATATTACATTTATTGTCTTTTCCGATACACTATAATTACGATAATTATAGTTACTAAGATTACGTACGATCAATTCAATAAAAAAATTTGATTATGAATCCCATATTGATTACACTCAACCAAATATATGATCAAAATAATGGAATATTTTGTCGATAGCATTGTCTAATCGGTTGAGTCAAAGATATATTGAGTTGTAATAATGAAATCCAATCTGTAATATTGATGGTAATTTTTAATCTATTCAACCAAATATTTCTTTCGCCACCCGCAACCATCGGTTGTAATGTAATATGTCACATATGGTAATCTCGATGATAATTTTTAGTTAACTCAACCAAATCAAGAAAATTGGTATTTTTTTCGCCACCCGCAACCGCCGGATTTGGTTAACTCAAATATTTGTATATCACTACGAGAATACTTTTTTCAAAACTATTCATAAATTTTTCATAGTAACACGTTAAAAATTATAATAATTTGAACTGATCTATTATGTTACACGGAGAAAAAGACTTAGTTAGATCAACCAAGGCGCTTGGTTATATACGCGCCAACTAAGTTATTGGTTCGACCAACCAAGTTATTGGTTACACCAACTAAATCATCTTGGTTAGTCAATCAATAATTTGGATGGTTAACAAATTAACTTGATTGGTCTAACAAATAACTTAGTTGGCGCATATATAACTAAGCGCTTAGTTCTTCTAACCAAGACTTTTTTTGCGTGTACTATAACGACGCGGTCGCTAGTTGCTACATCAATTTATGATTAGACCTGGTAACTTGGAAGAAAAAAAAAGAAAAGAAAGAAAAAAAACACATGTTTAATATACGAGGTAAAAAAATCACGTAACATTACATTTCATAGCTATAGATACTATATCTTAATCTCAGTCTTCGTACCCGATCTTGGTTGCGTCATAACCCAAACATCGCCGGGTCCCAATTCGAAGTTGCGAAAACCTTCGCCCTGTTCAATCCATGACCGAGGAAGAGCCCATTTTTTCCCGTCGATCTCATATTCATTAAATCGTTTTTCGAGTTCTTCTGCATTGTCCTCCGTAGAACTCTTGCACTGGTTTGGCAATGTACAGCTTCCCATAATTGTAGTATCAATGATTTTATGTAGAAAATATAGATTTTGGTATTATAATGAAAATAATATGCACCACACCCCAAAAGTAATTGCACTCAATCTCAACGTTAACAGGAGCACAATGAACGACTTATAAAGAATAAGGCTGGTAAATATCTTACCTGACTTAACATCCGCAGCTGAGATAATATATATTTATCGGTGATAGCGTTATCACGGGTTCAATGGAATGAATTGCCAAAAACATTGCACGATCTTATCTTGTGGAGCTCATCATTTTATTCTCAACAAAAAAATATTAATTGATATAAAAAATGGCCCCGGCAGTGGAGATAAATATACTTTCAGTGTAAGATTTTTTTTTATGAACAGCGCACGACAATATACAATGCCGCAATTGCATTATCGTAAATCGTATCAAAGTTTTAAAATAAACATCAGTGCTTAGAGAATCGTCTAAAACCAGATTAAACTCTGATATAGATTTACGGTGGTTTCCCTATAACATAAACGGATGCGAATGTTTCTGTTTCTTTATCGAGATAAGATAAACGTAAGATAAACGTTCCAATCGCTAGATGACACGTCAAAATAACTCCATGCAAAAAAAAAACACTTGACAAAATAAAATACAAAAATAACACAACGTTAAAATAACACACTCCAAAATGACTCTCGAAACATAATTTTATTTTTTATATGTATGTGCGCATGGTATCACGTCTAAATATCACATGTCTGTGATATTACAGTAAATAATATCACATAATAGTATATTACGATACGACTGCGATCAAACTTTTTCTGACGAGTGTGAGTTTGCTACACGAGCCGAAGGTGAGTGTTGCAATCACATGAGTTCAGAAAAAGTTTCTCGCACGAGTTTCGTATACAACTTTATGCTACTAGTGCGAGAAGTGCGATTTCTCGCACGCGAAGCGAATCGAAGCGTGTGAGAAGTACGCATTTCTCGCACGGAGTGGCATAACAATATCTCAGCCAATAATATCACACGTCAAAATTTTTCTTTAGGTTCTTTCATGTGTTATTTTAACATGTTATTTGATCGTTATGTTATATTGACGTGTTATTTGATCGTTATGTTATTTTGACGTGTTATTTGATCGTTATGTTATTTTAACGTGTTATTAGATCGTTATGTTATTTTGACGTGTTATTTGATCGTTATGTTATTTTGACGTGTTATTTGATCGTTGTTATTTTGACGTGTTATTTGATCGTTATGTTATTTTGACGTGTTATTTGATCGTTATGTTATTTTGACGTGTTATTTGATCGTTATGTTATTTTGACGTGTTATTTGATCGTTATGTTATTTTGACGTGGTATTTGATCGTTATGTTATTTTGACGTGTTATTTGATCGTTATGTTATTTTGGCGTGTTATTTGATCGTTCTGTTATTTTGACGTGTTATTTGATTGTTATGTTATTTTGACGTGGTATTTGATCGTTATGTTATTGTTACGTGTTATTTGATCGTTATGTTATTTTGACGTGGTATTTGATCGTTATGTTATTTTGACGTGTTATTTGATCGTTATGTTATTTTGACGTGTTATTTGATCGTTATGTTATTTTGACGTGTTATTTGATCGTTATGTTATTTTGACGTGTTATTTGATCGTTATGTTATTTTGACGTGTTATTTGATCGTTATGTTATTTTGACGTGTTATTTGATCGTTATGTTATTTTGACGTGGTATTTGATCGTTATGTTATTTTGACGTGTTATTTGATCGTTATGTTATTTTGACGTGTTATTTGATCGTTATGTTATTTTGACGTGTTATTTGATCGTTATGTTATTTTGTCATGTTACCCTGCATACTTTTTTTTTTTTTTTTTGCATTTTCCCCCGCTTATCAAGTCTCCGATGTGAGTCTTATAGCGGGTCGGCTCGGCTTTCCGCACAGTATTATTTAATTATTCGTCATCCGAAGCATTTCTGCCGCGAGCCAGTCCCCCCCCAGATTGCGGCCGCATCCGACTTCCCCCTCTATATCGCATTCGCCATAGCATTTCTGCTATGGGCATAGGAAAACTGCGGAAAACCCATGCCGATATAGCCGGTCTCGAGTTCGCCTCCCGGCACCGGAGCTACGTCACGTTTCGTCGAGAACGTAAACACGGACTACAGCTGTATACATGTGACCCCCACAGGTAGAAATACCTGTGTGGGTCTCATGTATACATCTGGAGCTTCATCGCGTCCGTATTTATATTTTCGACGAAAATCGACGGCACCGGGAATCGAACCCGCGACCTACCGATGCTCTGGACTAGAGGCCAGTACCCTAACCACTAGACCATCGCACCGGTTGTTACCCTGCATACTTAACAGCGAAGTTGCAATCGCTGGACATACATAGAAAATCGACATGTCCAACAAATTGGGCATTTATCTTCCTAGTTTTCGCTAACTAAAATTTATACTACATGAAACATCATGGCTTCATGATTGGCTTTAGTTCCTTGTATAATATACTTTTTAAAATAAACCTTTTACGTTCAGAAAGATTTTGAAAGATCGGGTGATTTTTATTGCTAAAACGAAAGTACTGTACACATATTCTAAGCGTACTACTAACTAATGCAAAGCCCATACATCGATAAACAGCGCTCTAATGTATAGTTAGATATCAATCTCGATTTCTCTATAACGTATATGCGCACAATAGCCCTGCGCCTCGCATGAGCTACCAGAGTGGTGTGCATCCATCAATTTAATCCACAGGGTGTCCTCGATGCATGCTAAGCTTTTAGCTAGTTTGCGCACGCGATTTCTTCCCCTCATACGCTCATTATAGAATGCGTGAATCGAATAGCTAATTCTACTAATCTGTAATGACGAACTAGGGCAATCGCAATCTTTTTTTTTTTTTTTCTTTTTGTCAACAAATCAATCGTCAATGTGATTCACGTACGTGAGTCATTAACAAAATATATTAAATGAGTTCAGGAAAAAAAACTCTTCGCATTAACGTTAGCGCAGAGTGCCTACGTGATTTGAAAGACGAAAGTAACGTTTCGCAGTGTATATAGCATACTACTTTAAGTGACGGTATGCAAGACGTCCAAGATGAAGGCTGCTTTGTAGGTGGATATCGGTAAGCAGAAATCAGTGGTTGGGTGGCGCCTTCCCCGGCGCAGCTCTTCACTTTCTTCCCCGCAGTCAGTAGCCACCCCCGCTCTGTTGACTCTCATAAGAAGACGACGGAGATGTCGGGCGAGGCGAAATACGAGAAGGGAGTGAAAAGGAAGAGAGATGATACAGAGAAAGAACGAGTATCGTTCTCTCTTTAGACGGTCCTTAGCATTTACGGCTCGGATCTCGCGTCTCTTGAGCCACTGCTACAGCATCAGTAGCCTCCGGTTGCGGTGATGGCCGTGATGCTACTGCTCGCATACGCTACCGAGAACTCGCCGACTTCGTTAGGGGCATCTTCTTCATGAACGGGACTCTGTTGTCCCGCGTCGCACGGTGACACACGGCAATGTCTCGGAACGTACGCTGCAATAACACTGGTCGACGAATATTCCACTGGTGGGAGAAAACAAAGACGCAGAACTGTGAACAATACCGTGTCCTCGCGAGTTCGTCACTCGCTTGAATCCTGTCCTTTCTCCTTTAGTGACCATACACTGTGAAATATGCACGGTGTCCATCGCTCGAAGTTGTCCATATCTATAAAAATGTAATAACGAAATGTAGAAAAATAAATCCGTCGCACAACAAAGGGAATCAGAAGATAACATAGAAGAAAGCAACGTAAATGGGACACAAACATTAAGGATAACAAAAGTTCTACAGGAGTATGATTTAATCAAAACAATTTCGGAACCTGCACCCTAGCGGATTTGACGAATCGAAAAATAACCGAAGAGTTACCGGTTGTTATGGAACAAAAAATAACTTTAAAACAACGCAGAAGCAACCTAGAAGCCGTCGGGTAACGGGTAAAGGGACTCGAAATGAACCCAAAGGTCCCTTACTATTCGGTTTCTCGAAGAACTTTCAAATAACCGAAAAACAACTTTGAACAAACTGTCGGTTAGTTCTGCGTTACTTTGAGGTTTGTTTTTGGTTAAAACATTAGTCGCTTTGTAGTAGTTGCAATCGAGTACTTTTTTGTTCCAAAGCAACGGACGCTTTGTCGGTTACATTATGGTTGTGTTATACGGTAAAGCAACTGGAAATGAACCTCATAATGATGGTTACTTGTATATGACCGTAAAGCATCTACAAAATGACGGTTGTTCGGATCCGCTAGGGCAGTAACGTTACAGCAAGTAGGAAACAAATTTTTCAGCTCTACACGGAAAAAAAAGATTAATTGCCATAATCAAGAAATGAGTTGACACAACTAATCGATTATTCTTTTTATCTTACAACGGTCAAATGGTAATACCAACGATTCGAATGGTAACAACGACGATTCGAATGATAATACCGATGATTCGAATGGTAACAACGACGATTCGAATGATAATACCGATGATTCGAATGGTAACAACGACGATTCGAATGATAATACCGACGATTCGAATGGTAGTCCCAACTATTCGAGTGGTAGTCCCAACGATTGGATTAGTTAACCTAACTAATCTCGCGAGAATTAATCGTGAATAGATGACGTTACTATTCGATATGTTTGAGGAAACTAATTTTTTAGACATTGTGTACAGCAAATTGAAAACGTAGTTGCCACAACCAAACATTTCTTTCCGTGTACTAAAGAGATTCAGAAATTTAAAAAAATGATTGGTCTGAGAGAACTATAAATGATTTTAGAGTGAGATTGCAGAGTGACTAAATGATTGTAGAGTGACAGATGACGAGCAATGTGCAATGCAAAGCGGGGTGCGAATATCTATAGCATGATACAATGCCGAAAGTTTTTTTTTAGCATGTGAAGAAGCGATGCCGCATTCATGCAGGAATCATATTGAGCGATTGCACGTGGGGAGTTATCCCGAGGATTCGATTCTCGCGAGTGCAAAGAGAGCCCCACAGCGTCGACTACGGGTGACACACAGTGTTTCATAGTAACACGCCTTAGCAAGGACCACTCACGTCGTACGAGGAAGTTGTCGGTCCTCACCGCCTCTCGCGACCCTTGCCGCTCCAACTTTTTTTGCTACCGCGTGTAATTGAGCTTGTCCTGCTGTCTGCCCGCACCCCTGCGTACCAAATGAATTACGTGGCGCCTCGCCTCTCTCGATATACGCAACGTGCACGTATTTTTCTCGGCGTTTGCTTTAGAGTCTGCACGCGGTAGACATTTGATCCTAAACAGTGTTACAAGAAATGTCTTTTCACCCGCGATTTGTTAATATTAAAAATTAGAGTTTGTTTACGAGAACATTATGTAAAAGAGTATGAGTTGTTCCAAACCGAAAGAATTTATATAAACATTTTAACGTCCGAGCGACAAGGAATGACTCTTATGTTTATTGATGGGGCGAATATATTTATTACAGCGATTTTAGCTAGTTAATTCTAGTGATGGGCGATGTCCGAAAAAAAAATCGATTGGCGAAAAAACTATCGATATAAAGCATCGATTTTTCTCTTTAAACAATCGATGAACCGTTTAATCGAATAAAAAAAATTGGTACATAATAAATATGAAAAAAATTATTAAAAAATAGGTTTATCTTCTCATTGAACTTTTTTTTAAAAGTACATGCTTTATTCTCAACATTTGCTATCCCATTTATTCCAAAGATGTGTAACTGAAAAAAAGTGGATTACTATTAAAACTACAAGGTTTGTAGATTTAAATTACTACAAGGTTTGCGTAAAAGAGAGTTCATAATTAAGATTCTTCGAATTTAATATCTTAACTTGCTACTTCGATGTCGCCTAATAAAAATCGGACATCGATTAATCGACCAACAAAAAAATCGGATGAATCTAGTCGATCAATCGAATAAAAATATCGGTTCTTTCGATTAATCGAGAAACCTCGCCCATCCCCAGTTAATTCCCCGCCGGGATAAGAAAAACTACGTTCATTCAATGCAGTGATAAAATAGGATGTTGTTTGACTAGATTTGTGCGCCGGCGTTCGAACGTTCAACAGTTACTCTCGCCGATTGATAAAAACAAATAACGAACATGTCTGGTGACAAAATTCGGTCGAACGAATTTGTTTACATTACATTACACATTTGTAAATGTACTTTGATGCCTGTCGATCGATCAATGGCAATACTTTTATAGTAATAATAGTAGTTTATTTAACCATCCTTGCTATGGGCTTAAAAATATACAACATATGCACTTATAGTACATATTTGCATTTGTACATCTTTCCACAACAGTTTTCGCCTAGAATTTTATCTTCCGCACTCTCCATACGTTCCTTGCTGGATCCTCTCCATTAACCTCATTCATTGCCTCCTCAACAGAGTTGTAAATCCCCATTAATTCATGAAATATAGTTTACAGTGCAATTTGTTTTGCAATTATGATTTCATAATAATAATATGTAGTGATTATAAAATAGAGTGTAAACATTTGAATAGTTGAAAAAAATACTAATTTTCGCTTTAATATTGCAAGAAATAGTGGAAAAAATGGAAGAAATAAGTGATGCAGTACTTATTTTTTTCCATTTTTTCAAAAGGATTACCGTGAATTTTTATTGAAAAATAATAATTTTTGCAGCCATTGAAAAGTTTAATCATCGTATTATCATCGCTACATATTATTATTATAAAATCATAATTATAGAGCTGATCGTATCATCATCATTATTTCTATAAGTATTAGGCATTTACAATTCTGCTCCTCAAATGCAATCCTTTCATATTATTATGGTAACATTGCCTGTGATTAAAAACATAATTATTCTCCGACTTATAATCAATTCGTGATTATTTTAGCTGGTCGCGACTGCTATAAACAGCCTTATGTAATATACCAAGGAATCGGATAAAGTCTGGAAAGTATTAGAAACACATTTATGTGGTACTGGATCTTAACTTACCTGTCAACGAAGCGTTAAGGTGTTTCTATAGATGATGCACTTTAAGATAGTTCTGTCGGTACGCCGGAGTCATAAATCTCAGAGTCTATATGACATTAAAAAATAATCATACGCATCACTTTGACTGCCTCAATAATAATATTAAAAATAATCGAGAATCCTTCGAAATTGTCGTAATCAAATTAAAACGATTATTTGTAAATAGTTGATATGTTTAGTGCGGATTTGACTTCACTTTTACGATAATTAGGTTAGGAAACGTCATTTGTCCCGGTATCGTGCACTTTAACCTTGGTTCAATTAAACATTATTCCGGAGACTTCACCTTTTTCATGATGCATCAATTCCTGAATGATTTGCGAATCCGTAGTATTTTTTATTTTTTCTCTATCTTTGATCTAAGTATGTTAATTTTCGATTTAAAGATCAATTTTTCCAGCCCTCCCGTAAGCGCCGTGTAAAAAGATCGATTTTCAAGTTTTAATTGTTCATTCAAATATTCGGTAAAAGCCTTCAAGATTTTGTGCAAGTAAAATTGAATAGCTAAATTACAATATGTAAAAAATTCATGCATATGAGTTTGGATTGCCTTCACGACAGAACTACCTTAAATGCCAATTTTCTGAAATGTTCATAGAATGTTCGCCAATAATTTAAAAAATTTCTGCAGTATTTAAATCTGATCGCCTACCGTACTTCGGAAATATTCAATGCCAAAGTTGTTAATGCAGTATACGCCATAGGTTACACTCGCTTAGAAAGAATAGATGATGAAATGAAAAAAAAAAGTCAAAAAATTGTGTCGAGAAGAGAATTTTCTTCCCCAACTTGTGTCCAAATTTCAAGTCGATTGTCTACTTTATTTTTGTGATATCATCAGAGATAGTATCTGTTCTTTCTCTGACTCGTGCATTTTCGGATTATCGCGCTCTTTCGCACCAACGCGTTGATTGTTTGTCTTGCACGGAAAACAATTGATATCTGCCCCTCTGACACCCGCGTAGCGGTCGACCATAGAAATACCTTAAGAGGCAGTGGTACTTTTCCCACCACACCTCAAGATTTCGAAAGCTGTTTTCTCTCAAAAAACAACACAGATTGGGCTTGCATTTTGAGGGAATACGCGGAAATATCGTAGAATTGGGCTAAGTTTCTGACTCCTCAGTCGATTCAGTCGTTTTTTTGTGAGAATTAAAAGAAAAATAGTGCGAGAGACAGAGCTGTGTGCGAGAGAGACAGACCTATAGGCGTTTAACATTGGGCGAAGAAATTCTCACCGGTGTAACATTGTCTCTTAATGGACGTACTTCATGCGCGTCTACTAGTATTTATAAGTCAATAATTCATTAAATATACGTTAGATTGGCAACATCTTATTTGCCACCTATCATAGGTGGAATGTTAAGTTACAGAGTTAAGAAAAACAAATAGCACAATGTAGTCAAGTATTTCTTTTGTTGTGTCCGAAAATCAACAAACCCATCACTAATTTAGACGCAGTCAGTATCTGAACTATTCACTTTACGCTCGCAATAGTTCCCGTTTTAGCCAAAACGATCGTATGACGATCATGGCGATCGTTTGACATCAATCGTCTCTTTGTTCTTCAGCTGTTGTACTCACAGATACTAATCTCGATATTCATAACAAAATATACTTATTATTAGATATGTTTACAAAATCCCTCCAATGATAATTTTGAGGAACTGCGACGCGATATTATAAATTACAGATTAAAAAATTGCCACCTATCATAGGTGGCAAATAAGTTAGAGTTCAGAAAAACAAATAGGGCAATGTAGTCAAGAATTTCTTTTGTTGTGTCCGAAAATCAACAAAACCATCACTAATTTAGACGCAGTCAGTATCTGAACTATTCACTTTACGCTCGCACTAGTTACCGTTTTAGCCAAAACGATCGTATGACGATCATGGCGATCGTTTGACATCGATCGTCTCTTTGTTCTTCAGCTGTTGTACTCACAGATACTAATCTCGATATTCGTAACAAAATATACTTATTATTAGATACGTTTACAAAATCCCTCCAATGATAATTTTGAGGAACTGCGACGCGATATTATAAATTACCGATTAAAAAATTGCCACCTATCATAGGTGGCAAATAAGTTAGAGTTAAGAAAAACAAATAGCGCAATGTAGTCAAGAAATTCTTTTGTTGTGTCGGAAAATCAACAAAAGCATTACTAATTTAAACGCAGTCAGTATCTAAACTATTCACTTTACGCTCGCACTAGTTACAGTTTTAGCCAAAACGATCGTAAGTATGACGATCATGAAGGTCGCTTGACATCGATCGTCTCTTTGTTCTTCAGCTGTTGTACTCAAAGATACTAATCTCGATATTCGTAACAAAATATACTTATTATTAGATACGTTTACAAAATCCCTCCAATGATAATTTTGAAGAATTGCGACGCGATATTATAAATAACAAATTAAAAATGCACTCTTCTTATTTGATTACTTTCCAAGTTATTATTAACCCGTCAGGTCGTATTCAACCTACTAACCCAATTGTATTGGAATTATAACAACTTTTTCCGTAATTGACCTTTTCACACACTTTTGGTATCTACAGGAAACGATTTTTTTTCCGCTTACCTGTCTGTAGGTGCTGGAAAGTCTTTCTTTCGCTGAAAAAGTCTATCAAGTTGATCGATAAATAAAAATTAATTAACACACCGTTGAATCTCCACCAAGTTCGTGAGGTTGAGTTTCGACTCCTTCGCCATTTTGCACAATCACTAGATGTACATAACATACCAACACGATCTTCAAGTTCAAACAGCGTCATTTTAATTCGATCGCAATCAATTAAGCGAGAGATGAAAATACTAACTTAAAAAAACATTTTATTGAACATGAAGCTCTACATGCAATTGCATGCAATACGTACATTTCGAATATGAGAAAAACAGCGCATTTTGAGGCCAAGATGTCGCCATCTTCTTTTTAAAGTCTCAACTCGAAAGCCTCTGAACGCCGTTGACCCGCCATCTGCAACAAAACGAATGAATTACTTCTTACAACATGCCGCCGCATGTGTCTACCAAACATAACCTAACATAACCGATTTATTGACAAGCCACACGCCGTTCGTCCAAAACAATATCAAAGTAATTAATTAACAAACAATTAAAGGTGTGAACAATACGCAAAAATGTTGCGAAGACAAGCTCGACTTCGGAGAGAGTATCTCTACAGAAAATCGGTTCAAGACAAGCTAAAAAACATTCAAGAGAAGAAGGAGAGGCTGAAACGAAGTTTGGAGGACAACACACCAATTCATCCGGATTTAAGGAAAACTGCGCTGCATTTGCAGAAGAAAATCGAATGGGAAGATGCAGGTCCTCAGATGGCTGTTGCAATGGGTACCGAAGTGGGAGGAACAACAGGATCCAACGAGGATGACGAATATCGATGGGCTGGTGTCGAGGATCCCAAGATCGTAATCACTACCTCCAGAGATCCCAGCTCGAGGCTAAAAATGTTTGTCAAAGAGCTTCGACTGATATTCCCAAATTCGCAGAGGATGAATCGCGGTAATTACGAAATGAAGCAGCTCATTCATGCGTGCAGAGCTAACGATGTTACAGACTTTATAATAGTTCACGAACATCGAGGTGTACCAGATTCTTTGATAATCTGCCACTTGCCCTATGGTCCGACCGCCTATTTCACAATGACGGATGTTGTCATGAGGCACGATATTCCAGACATTGGCACAATGTCGGAGCAATTTCCTCATTTGATTTTTCACAATTTCAAGACAAAACTTGGAAACAGAGCCATGAGTATACTCAAGTATCTTTTCCCAGTTCCTAAGGAGGACAGCAAACGAGTAATCACCTTTGCTAATCACGACGATTACATATCGTTTAGACATCATATGTATAAGAAAGTCAATGGAAAAGACATTGAGCTAAGCGAGGTGGGCCCGAGGTTTCAACTGAAACTCTATGAGATCAAACTTGGAACTCTGGACAGTGCAGCAGCAGC
Source organism: Ephialtes manifestator (assembly GCA_963970395.1). NCBI lineage: Eukaryota > Metazoa > Arthropoda > Insecta > Hymenoptera > Ichneumonidae > Ephialtes > Ephialtes manifestator. The sequence continues at coordinate 25,693,004 of OZ019975.1, read as the reverse complement.
GGACACAGAATGGGCTCTCAGACCTTATATGAACACTAGCCACAAACGACGATTTTTCTCGGACGAAGATGGTTGGCAACAAGAAGATGACATATAGATCCTTTTGTAATTAATTGCGACAAATATCTCCACAATAAATACGTTTTTTACAAATATTGATTTTTTTCTTTAATTAAATGATAAACACCTATAGTAAAAAAAGACTTTTTAAAAAATGGACATTGGTAATTATTTGCAAATAAAAATTTAGTGAGACTTTACGAATTTGTACTTTGGTTGCATACAGAGAGAAATTAACAAAACAACTGGTAACAGTATGATTTATTCCCAAATAAATACCACTGCAAAATACATAATAGAAATTCATCCGAACAAATCTAATCCACTGTATGCTTAGAATAATGCCAGGCCCAGCAATAATTGTTAGTTTATTTGACTATTTTTATATTTATATTAACGTTTTCTGTTGTTACTGCATTTACTAACAGAAATGGGAATTAAAATATTAGAAGAGTCACGGGCTAACGGTTTATATGAATGTAGTATTTACGACTTTACACAAACTTAAGTATTAATAAAACCTGTAATTTATTGTTCTGTATTGCTATGTGCGCCTCCCACGCGTTTTTTAAAGAATTATAAAATATTAAAGTATTCGAATGTTGAATGACGTATTTTCAGCTATGTAAATTACTACGTTTCTACGGTATATCAACAAATTTATTTTTATTAACGTTTAAATTACCCAATTGAGAGACGTGGTGGCGTATTTAAAAAAAAAATATAGAGTCCAAAAGAATTTTTTTTTACCGCTTCTAATTTTTTTCAGATCCGTGTTTTTTTCGGCGCGCTTCAAATTGCTACTCGAATTTTCAAAATCAGTCGCGCTATTTCGTTAGTGGAGGCGACTGAAAAATTATTTCGACTCATTTATGGGTAAAGACAAAATTAACAGTATCTTTAAGGAATAAATAAGGAAATTTAATCAAAAATGACATATGCGAAAATAATATAAAAAATAAAAATTATAAATACATTTTTCTTATATATTAAATATATGACATATATTTATTCATTTATTTACGGGAAAACCATTTTACAAAAATATAAAAATGGGAATTCCATAAACATACAACATATATCACATGACGGTATATACGTGATTTCTATATTTGAAAAATAGAATATACCTTCAGAATATAACAAACAGATAAGTAACATATTTTTGTCCCGTTATTTTAATATTCCGTATATATTTGACATATATTTCAGCTGCGAAATATCCTAGGGAAAGGATTACTTTATGTTTGTGCTGTTTTTTTTCTTTCTAATTAATCCTTACGGCGAAATTATCCTAGATCATTGCATTGTACTGCTACTCCTGGGTAAGCGAAAACAATCATGGTACGCAGTGGACTCACGGGGTTGTATTTGCCGTAAATACAAACCTGCCTAATATTTGTTAGAAAAGACTGGAAGTTTTTATGCATAACCTCGTAATCGAAATTTAATTTACAATTATAGTATAAAATTCATGTACTTTCCCAGTAAAACTAAAGCAAATTATTAAAATTCGAGTACTTTTATTGTAAAATGAAAGTAAATTATTGAATTTGCTGTACCACACATTAATTTTACATTACACTTGTATATTAAATTTAATATACTAGTTTATGCACACTGAAAAAAAAAAAATTTCCGTGTGCATATACATATACAGTATATTAATTTTCAGATGCATTCGTCATTGACAAATCCAATATTGGTATATTAATATGGAATTCATATATCCATTTCGTAAGTTTTTATAAAATTTTTATTAAATTCATTTGCATTTTTAACAGTGCATAAAACTTCCAGTAAAAGTACATTAAATTTCAAGTAAATTTTTTTACAGTGTACGCTATGTGGGTGTATTTGCGCGGGAGTGTCAATTTATCTTTCCCGCTCATTGCTGGCCTCTCCGTCCGCCATGCGTGGTAGTGCATTCTGGCAATCAGACGTTGCAGTTGTTTTTAAAAACATCGTTTTAACAATAACACAGTGATAACGAAAGGTGCAACGCGAGTCAATGGTTATTGCCGATTGAGCCGAAATCATCGAGGTTTCGCCAAGTGGAAGAGTCGAAAGATCAGACGTCATGCAGGCTGACATTCGTAAGCCCGCGAAATCCGAGAAGACACCGCGGCGCAAGAAGCTTCCCGAGCAGCTGAGCGGCGCAATGGACTTGTTCGCATCCCCGAAACGTCAGAAAATCGACGGTGAGAGAAGTTTTAAGTGCACGCACGAATATTTTTTATAGTTTAGGGAGACCATAAGCATTGCTGAGTCTCGTTAGGCACCTTTTATCCGCATGATTTGCTCGGATTTTCGTTAAAATACGATATTTTATATCCATAAATTCACGGCGTCGGTTGTTGACACTAGCGCCACGTTGATAGTAGCGGTCGTTCCGAAAACTCGCAGCGACAGCAGCCTACTCACATGTGCACCCGAGATTGTCAATTTAAACATTTCTGCGATCTCTATTTGTTTTTAAAACGAAAATCGATCAAAAAATAAATGTCACACCGACGTCGTTGAATTGTTTATTTCTGCCAATTAGAAAACTTCCCTGTGCGTATTTCTTTTTATTGTACAAATATAATCTGTAGTATTGAATTTACCTCAAAATTTCACATATATAAGTTTGTTTTCTTATGAACTATCTGGTAGTTCAGAATTATTTTGGGTTTGCGAGATGCAAGTAAAAAAGCGTGACTCTATTAGAATGCTCCACTCTTCTGATTTTTATTCTTCTTGTTTTTTTAAATTAAAGATCTTTTTATTTGATTTTTATTGTGGTAAAAGTATTGTTGCAACTTTCGGTATCTTGATGGCTTAGTTAGCAGTGACCCAAACATTTTGGGCTCTGTCATTATCTTGGCAAGATGCAGTCCGCTCTATCTTACAGATCTAGAGGTCACTGGGATATCCCGAAGCGGAAGAGTCAGAAAAAAGTCTTCGAAGCTTATGGACTTTGAGTCGCCGGATGATCTTGCCGATAAGCACAAAAGGGCTCAGCAAAGGGCTCATCAACAGCAACAACTGCAGGCGCAACAGTTGCTCGATCAGTTTGACACACCTCCACCATCTTCTCTACCGCAATCCATAAATCATGGACAAACGAGCCACACTCCGGGTCATGGAGCCAGAAACAGAAAAAATTCAGGATCGCAGGCTGTTTCTCACAAGATTAAAATCGAAGCTGCTCCTAGTATATCAGACACAGAGGGACAATCTTCAGAATCCGATTCTGACGACGTTGCCGGGCTGAATGATGAGGAGCGTTTTAGCATGGATTCCGCAAGCGACGATGACGTTGATCCTCTTCTGATCGACGACAAAGAAACAGGATTCAGGAGATTGGAACCTCCTGGACAGGAAACTCCTTCTCAAGCCAATAGTCTTTACATGCTTGAGAAGTGTAAAAAAAAACTTATTATCAAAGACGGTAAAATAATCGGACGCATGAAGGCACAGCGGAAAGACAAGGGTGTAAGTTTACTATAAGCAAAGTTGTAAAACCCTAATTATTTTTTAAACAAAATTGACGCTACAATTGGCTTTGTAATTATGTTTTTATAATAATAATTTGCAGTGATGGTTAAAGTTTTGAATAGAGGCAAAAAATATTAATTCCCCATAAAATTTCAGGATAATCTTATTGAAAAAATGGAGAAATACTGTTAATACATTGATAAAGTAATGGAGGCCTGTGGTTGTCCATTATTTTCACAATTTCTCCCAAAATTTAATAACTAGTTCGATTTTTCTTAAAGCTATTCAAAAGTTCACATATAATTTTATAATCGCTTCAGGTTTTCATTAAAAATTTGTAACTAAGAGACAAATTGTTCTGTAGCTTTATATCGTAAAGTAAAAAGAATCAACTGTACAGTTTGGTATTATTTATTTAATTATTGCGATGCATTTATTTTCAGAAAACAAGATTTACCGCGTATATGTTGTGGGCCAAAGAAGTTAGACAAGAATTGTTGGAGCAGTGTCCGTATATGGGTAAGCACGAAATTAATCTGCGGATTTTTCTGAACTACTAAAATTGGACGATTTTGAAGATTCTCACGATATTTCAGCGTTGCTATCTGCATTTCTCTGGTAATTACGGCAATTTCACAGAATACGTCTAAAATGCATTATTTATTTACTTTATTATTCACGGAGAATCAACTCCTTTTATAAACATAATTAGGATGGACGAATAATGAAATACAATAGAAAAATAGAATATTTTGTCAGAAAATTTCGAAGTGTTTCAGTATATTCAGTCAACTAATTCCGAAAAAATACGGCTTTTTTGTGAAAGCACTGATTTTATTGTATATTTCAAGTGTAGAATATTTCGGATATACTGCAGAAAAAAATTCATCATCACACCTTTCAAACACTGATTTTCTTACATACTGCAAACTGAGAGTATTTCAGGAAAGGAGGTTTTTCAAAATTCAGAAATTGTTTAAGGAGGTTTGACTGTTTCATACTAGTCAAATCAGTGGTATATTTTGGTAATCGATTCATTAAAGTTTAATGCATTAATGCAGAGAAAAATTAATAGTGACGGATTTGCATAAAGATTAACTGATTAACGTCACTTTCCGATGGGATACATTTTCGTTCAGTTTTTTCCAAGAATAATCTACAATTTTTTGCCCACTTTGATCAGTGATGCCTCATTCTCTTTCTTAAAATATGCTCTACAAATTGGCCGGCTGGATATTCGATATTAATGATCGTTTAATAATTATAACTACTTGTTTATGAAAGTATTTTTATTTTTGTTAAACAACAGGCTATAATTATCAAACGATGAATAATGTCAAATATCCAACCGGTCAATTTGTAGAGCATCGTTTAAGAAAGAGAATGAGCCATCACTCATCAAAATTGACAAAAAATTATAGATTTTTCTTGGAAAAAACTGAACGAAAATGGATCCCGTTGGAAAGTAACGTTAATTAGTTAATCTGTATGCAAATCCGGCACTATTAATCTTGCTCTGGGTTAAGTATACATGCTTTAATTCAAACTACTCTCTACTATTGTTATTTAATGCATTAAATTTTAATGAAACAGTTATAAAAATTTTGCACTGATTTTACTGGTGTGAAACGGTCAAACATCCTTAACAACGAAGCTCGCAAAGAATTTTAGAGAAAACGTTCACTTTGAGACTATGGAATGCTTATTTCAGAAAGATAACATCAATTGAAGTTCTTCAAGAAAATGTTTTAAGCTATAAAGTGAAATGAGCTGAGAAATTTTTCATTCATTGTCAAAATAATTAGTTGAGAAAAATTGAAAAAAAAGAACAAAATTTAAGAATAATTTGGAAGTCTTAGATAATGAGAATATTTTTGAATCCCCTGAAAAGTACTAAAACACGCAGAAAATCAGAAATGAGAAATTTTCGATATTTCCAAAAAAATGATCCATTTTTTGGAAAATATTTTTACCAGGGATACCAGGTCCAAAGATAAAACATAATAATGAAACTTAAGCGCATTTATGTATATATATATATATATATATATATTGATACGATAAAAAAAACATTCTGTGTGTATTCAGATTTCGCTGCAATCTCGAAGCGTTTGGGAGAGTTGTGGGCGACAGTGCCAAACTTGGAAAAGTACAACTGGCGTAGACGGGCAAAAAGATTAGCTTCAAAGCCGAATGCCACACCAACATTGAAAGACGAGCCAATGTGGAAAATTCCAACGCCGGCGGCCCGCAAGAAGTTCATAAACAAAATTGGTACGTTATCTCACAGTCATTGACTCATGTGGGGCGTTTTGTCGATATAATCTTGCTCACGTAATACTGATAAACTGCAGGAAACGGCAAAGAAACAAAAACCTCCCCTACGAAGAAGACTATACAGTTAGGCGTGCCTTCGGTCGTCGGAAATGTTCCAATCTCACCGCCGTCAAATCGCGCCGGCAAAGATTTGGTTAATGAGCCTGTTATCGGTACAGGCATGTACAAAGTCGTGGGTACGCAGCCGGTCGACGTTGCTGCACACTTAAAACTGCTGGGAGAGAGCCTCACTATAATCGGTGAACGACTGAAGGAACACGAGGGTCAAATCGCCGTGTCAGGAAGTTTATCAGTCCTATTGGATTCACTCCTATGCGCTCTAGGTCCTCTCATCTGTCTCACTCAGCAGGTACCTGAAACAAATGGTGCGCAATCGGAAACTCTTTCGCAAATGCTCGACAATATTGCATACATAATGCCAGGTCTCTAACGGACGTACGATAATAAATCGATAGCGTTGTATTATTATATATTTGACTATGGGAGAAACAATGTGTGTTGTACAAATAAAAAAGGAAAAAAATATGAGTCTCATTTCCTGAATCATTTGTTAATACGAAACATGTCGAGAAACGTAGATATTCACATAAAGTAGATTGAAATGTGCAGTGATAATTACTGAGGAACGCTCGGTAGATATGCACAGAAGAGATTTTTGTTATCGTAGAGGTCTTTGATATTATCGGCATATCTTATTGATAATGTTGCGCTTGAAATACCCCGAGATAAAGTAATTCGCTATTTTTTGCTTTGCCCAGCTCTGCGTTAAGTAAACAGTATTGAACATAAACCAATGAAACCCATGAAATTTTATCACCCGCGCAATATTTTTCCATTTCTATATGATTTTTGTTCTTTTATTATCACCGAACCTTGCATTTTCTTACCCCAACTCTTTGCAATTTCTTCTTAGGCTGTATAGTTTATGTATAAATTTTCAAAAAAATTGAAAAAAAAAATTCAGATATAAGCCTTTCAATTTTTCGAAAAATGTCTGTATGTTCTCTAGCATCCGCAATTTTTTAGCTAATGAGCTAAATAGTTCTGGACAAATAGAGAAATGAAGGTCGGTATTGAATTTGAGCGAAATTCATAAAGCGGTTCAGATTTTATAAAATTTTGAATTTTCGAAAAAATTTTGTTTTCGTTCTTATTCAAGTTAAGTTTGACCAAACCTGCTCAAATCTTTTGCAAGGTAAAATTATCATCCAGTTGTAGTAGACATCGAATATGGTGACGATTGGTAAAGTGGTTCAGATTTTATAAGACATTGAATTTTTCAAAAAATCTCTGTATGTTCTGCAGCTGCCACCATTTTTTTAAGATAATGAACTTAAACAGTTTTTGACGAATAAAGCAATGAAAAATGACGATCGGTATTGAATTTAAGCGAAATACATAAAGCGGTTTAGATTTTATAGAATTTTGAATTCATGAAAATTGTTGTTTTCGTACTTTTTTAATTTTTATTTAAAATAAGGATGCAAAGTAGAACTTTGCACATTGCTTCGTCAATAATTTTCATTTTCGCAAAGCTTCCTCTACGAGGAAGCCAAAAATAAAATAAAGAAATTTCCTCATAGAGGCGACATTGCAAAAGATGAAAATTAATGAGGAAGCAATGTGCAAAGTTCTACTTTGCATCCTTTTTTAAATATTTCAAGCAACTATCTTCATTTTTATCGAACTTATTTTCTTCTTAGTAATTGCTAAGATAGACAATAGAAAAAGTTAATAGAAACGTCAGTCGTTTGAATTTTCGGTGGAAATAACATTGTACAGTTAAAATTTATCAAGAGACGCGGTAGAAATATGTTGACTTCAGAAGAGATGTTATTTTAAACGCTCAGTCTATCTGGACTCGTTCCTATGGGCTCCAGTTCTTCTCATATGTCCAACTCACAATCAGCATATAATCAATGTCGCACAATCTCAACCTCTTTCGCAAATACTCGAAAATATTGCATACAAAGTGCGTTGTACTATTATCTATTTTACTATGAGAAAAACAACGTGTGTTATACAAATAAAAAAGAGAAAAATATACGTTTTATTTGCTAAATAATTGTTGAGTACAAAACATGTCGAGAACAATAAATATTTACATAAGTACAAGTAGAGTGAGTAACGCAGCGAATAATCAGTGATTAATCATTGCTCAGGAAGGATCGGTGGACACGTGCAGAAGAGATTTTTATCACCGTAGATATCGTCGATCCTACCAACGCTCGGCCAGATTTTTGGTGTTTTGTTGAACGACTGAAACAATAGAATGCAATAAAAATCTATCCCCTAGGTGTAGAAATTGTTAACGATGTGTGGAAGGTTTATTGTATCCACAAAAAAAAAGTCAGAGGAAACCTATTCGGAGATTTCGAGCGGATAAAATACGAAAAATAAAACTTTGGGTTCTCTTCTATACTGTAATTCAAGGAGTTATTCAAAAGTGGCCTAAATGGGTATGAAATTTCCGTCTGGATGGAACTAATTATAAGTTAACAACCGTCCAGAAAAATAACTTTTGGACACATGATATTGGTAAATACACATGATATACGCCGTCTGGCAGATATAGGTAATATCTGCCAGACGGCCATTTCAGATCTATGTTGTCTTATTTTGTATAACTTCTTGAAAATGATCTTGAAATGTTTTATCAAAATTCCAATCGTTTTTGAATGATCTGTTGAATTATCTCTCTCGCACTCATATACCCTGTGGAAAAATACTAATAGAAACCGATAAAAATGGACAAAAACCCTATGCGGTTTTTGTTCATTTCATCAGTATTTTTCAACAAGGTAGCAAACATGGATATTTGAGGTTGTCTTAAGGTAATGTGATGCATAGAAATACGTAGAATAGAGGAATTGTAGTTGATAACAGAGACTTTAATCAAACATACTTAGAGGCGTTTGATGTTTCAGAGAGAAACAAATTAAATTCCACTATAGTGTAGGCAATCAAAGTGGCACCGAATTTGCTTTTCTTAATTTCAGTTTCTTTCTACATTTTTTACGGTGTTCCACATGATAAATAAGAGCCTATGAATCGGTCAACTCCAAGATATAAAGGATTAGATATTTACAATGGAATACAGAAAAATATTTCCGTCGTAAATATATGGCCAAGAGATGATACATGCATAAAGTAATGCTGATTTAAAAAAAATTAAATTGAAATGCTTTTTCTTTGAATGGAATAATAACTTACCACATGGAAGGCAGCGAAATACATAAAGTGATTTAGATTTTTTAGAATTTTTAATTCATGAAAATTGTTGTTTTCGTACTTCTTTAATTTGTATTTAAAATAACGATGCAAAGTAGAACTTTGCACATTGCTTCGTCAATAATTTTCATTTTCGCAAAACTTCCTCTATGAGGAAGCCAAAAATAAAATAAAGAAACTTCGGTCAACTCCAAGATATAAAGGATTAGATATTTACAATGAAATACACAAAAATATTTTCGTCGTACGTATATGGCCAAGAGATGATATATGCATAAAATAAATTCCGATTGAAAAAAAAAATTAAATTGAAATCCTTTTTCTTTGAATAGAATAAATACTTACAACAGGGAAGGCAGCTACTTCTCGGGAATACGGTCTGTCCCATTCGGACTGAATGACTTGCTTCTGCGTGTGTGGTGCCATTTTTAGTGGGTTGATATGCTCATCCAGTTTTCCATTTTCTATATCTTCGATTTCTTTTCTAATAGCTAAGATCCAAATTAAAAAATCAGTATTAAACGCTTGAATCGCAATTACCGGTTTGTCAAGTCTTGAAAAGAAATAATATCTTACAGATGAGCGCGTCGCAAAATCTGTCAAGTTCGATTTTGTCCTCGGATTCCGTAGGTTCTACCATTAGAGTTCCTGCAACGGGCCAACTCATCGTGGGCGCATGAAAACCGTAGTCCATAAGTCTCTTAGCGATATCGACTGCCTCAATATTTGCAGTTTTCTTCAGGTCCCGGATGTCGAGTATAAATTCGTGAGCTACCAGACCAGTTTCACCCTTATACAAGGTTTTATAATACTTTTCCAGTCGTTTGCTCATATAATTCGCGTTTAGTATGGCTACTTGTGTAGCTTTTCGAAGACCTTTTGGACCCATCATTTTTATGTAGGCCCAAGAGATTGGCAGAATTGCAGAGGAACCATAAGGAGCGGCGGAAACTGCACCGATACCGGAAGTGTCATTCAGTCTACCGTTCGATGAATCTACCACCGGGTGACCTGGTAGGAATGGCATGAGGTGTCGTTTACTGCAATAGAAAAACTTAATTATTAAAGGATAGATACACTGTTAGAAAAGACTAGAAGTTTTTATTCATAAACTCGGAATCGAAATTTAATATATAATTGTGGTATAAAATTCATGTATCTTTCCAGTAAAATTAAAGCAAATTATTAAAATTCAAGTACTTTTACTGTAAAATTATAGTAAATTATTGAATGTGCTGTACCATACATTGATTTTATATTACACTTGTATATTAAATTTGATATACTAGTTTATGAATAAAAACTTCCAGTAAAAGTACATTAAATTTCAAGTAGACTTTTTTTACAGTGCATTCCTTGACACACGCGATTTATTTTTGTTAGAATGTCAGAATGAATACGTAGTGTAGTGTTTGCATATTATTATTTTTTTTTACGAAGCCACCTCTAGAAGGAAGTATAATGATCAATTCTGACTCGTTATAGAGGAAGCTATGCAAAAAATGAAAGATAGTAAGTAGTCAATGTGCAAACTTCTAATTGCATCGTTGTTCCAAAAATTTAATTAAGCCATTACAAACTCTTCGATATAAAAAACAACACAATTATACTGTAATATCTGGAAATTTTCCCGGACATTTTTCGAAATTGTCGCAAAAATCAGATTCGGTTTTGTCAAATCCGATATCGAAAATAGTTCGATGTTATTCAATTCCTATAGAAAATTATATCTGGACAGCGGTAAATTTGCATCAGCTAGAGTAACATAAATGTTTCTAAAAGTGCAAAATGTAATAAAATCTCAATAAGATCCATTCATTGATTGTGTAAATGACAACAAAGAAAGTCGTATAACTATTCTACTTAAGTACCAAATTTTAGGTTTCTTCATAAAGCCATTCGTAAATTATACAGATTCGAGTGTCTTAAGTCTGACACTGTTCACCAAATTTTTTTTTCTATACCACTTTGCTGAAAGTCTTGCACGAATTTATTTATCCCGATATTGAAATATCGCCTTAAAAAAAGAGATTACAATAGCAGAATATGAATAATATTGTTGTGGAGTGAATTTTAAAAACATCTAAAATGTGTGCAATATTTTTAAAAAAGGATGGAAAGTAGAACTATGCACATTGCTTCCTCATTATTTTTCATCTTTTGCAACGCCGCCTCTATGAGGAAGTTTCTTTATTTTATTTTTGGCTTCCTCATAGAGGAAGCTTTGCGAAAGATGAAAATTATTGACGAAGTAATGTGCAAAGTTCTACTTTGCATCCTTATTTTAAATACAAATTAAAATAAGAACGAAAACAAAAATTTTCAAAAATTCAAAATTCTATAAAATCTAAACCGCTTTATGTATTTCGCTTAAATTCAATACCGACTGTCATTTTTCATTGCTTTATTCGTCAAAAACTGTTTAAGCTCATTATCTAAAAATTTGTGGCAGCTAGAGAACATACAGAGATTTTTTGAAAAATTCAATGTCTTATAAAATCTGAACCACTTTACCAATCTTCACCAAATTCGATATCTACTGCAACTGGATATTAATTTTACCTTGCAAAAGATTTGAGCAGGTTTGATCGAACTTAACTTGAATAAGAACGAAAACAAAATTTTTTCGAAAATTCAAAATTTTATAAAATCTGAACCGCTTTATGGATTTCGCTCAAATTCAATACCGATCTTCATTTTTCGTTTCTCTATTTGTCCAGAACTATTCAGCTCATTAGCTGAAAAATTGCGAAAGCTAGAGAACATACAGATATTTTTCGAAAAATTGAAAGGCTTATATCTGAATTCTTTTTTCAATTTTTTTGAAAATGTATACATAAACTATACAATCTCGGAAGAAATTACAAAGAGTTGGGGTAAGAAAATGCAAGGTTCGGTGATAATAAAAGAACAAAAATCATATAGAAATGGAAAAATATTGCGCGGGTGATAAAATTTCATGGGTTTCATTGGAACAGAGATTTTTTGAAAAATTCAATGTCTTATAAAATCTGAACCACTTTACCAATCTTCACCAAATTCGATATCTACTATAACTGGATATTAATTTTACCTTGCAAAAGTTTTGAGCAGATTTGATCGAACTTAACTTGAATAAGAACGAAAACAAATTTTTTTCGAAAATTCAAAATTTTATAAAATCTGAACCGCTTTATGGATTTCGCTCAAATTCAATACCGATCTTCATATTTCATTTCTCTATTTGTACAGAACTATTTACCTCATTAGCTGAAAAATTGCGGAAGCTAGAGAACATACAGACATTTTTCGAAAAATTGAAAAGCTCATAAAACCTGATTTTTTTTTCCATTTGTTCCCAAAATTTATGCATTGGAAGGGGCGTAGCTCCTCTACCAGCGTGCCAAATTTCAGCTTGATTGTTAAAGCCGTTTTCAAGATACAGCTGTTTGAATTTTGCAAGCGTTTCACACACACACATACATACATCCGAACATTTTTTCTAAACCACTTTTGTCGACGGTTTGGACCATTCTGAGTGTCCTGACATGAAAATCTCAAAAAAAATTTAAAATTTTTTACGAATACGAAGCTTCCTCTATAAGGAAGCAAAATAGATGTAGCTTTATCGATATCAACTTACACTCCTATTGGACCCATGCCTGGTCCACCTCCTCCATGAGGAATACAGAACGTTTTGTGAAGATTGAGATGTGATACATCACTGCCATAGTCTCCTGGTCGACAAAGGCCAACCTGGGCGTTCATATTTGCACCATCCAAGTAAACTTGTCCACCGGCCTCGTGCACCATGCTACAGACATCACCGATTGTTTCTTCGAAAACTCCGTTCGTCGATGGGTAAGTGATCATAAGGCATGATAGATCTTCCCTGTATTTGTCTATCATTTCGCTAAGATGAACGATATCTACAGAGCCGTCTTTCTTTACGTAAATTGGTTCCACCTGCATGCCAGCCATTTGTGCTGATGCTGGATTCGTTCCATGAGCGGAAATCGGTATCAAACAGACTCTGCGTTTTTCGTCTCCTCGGGACTCGTGATAACACTGAATAGCTCTCAATCCAGCGTACTCTCCTTGTGCTCCGCTATTGGGCTGGAAACTTATACCATCGTAACCAGTTATGGCGCAAAGGTCCTTCTCCAATTCGGTGAATAATTCTGTGTAGCCTTTAGCCTGTTCTGCAGGCGCAAATGGATGCATATTCGTAAAGCCGGGCATACTGCAAGGCATCATTTCCGTCGTCGAGTTTAGCTTCATCGTGCACGAACCCTATGGACAATAAAAATCGAGTAAGCCAATATAGACAAATAATTTTTTATGTTTTGTCATTAACAAAAATAATGTTTCTTAAGTATTGCACATTTTTCTAAACAAAAATCGCTTAATAAATGGTAATTTAAAAAAATAGACTTTTTATTCTTTCGTACATGTTGATAAGTTTTTTTTAAATGAAATTAAAATGCAGAATGCATTCCGACACTGAGAATAAAAGTAACTGTGTTGACTAAATCCGCGTGCGCTGACATTCAACCAAATATTTAATTAGTACAACTTCAAAATTAGTTTGATTGAAAATTATTCACGTCGATTAAAATATATCTTAGGTAATTCAAATTGTGTTGATGTATTAACTACAAATTCGATTGCTCGCTGGAAAATGTCAGTTTATAATTAATAGAATTGCGCTGTTTCTTCAATTTTTCAGAAGTTTTTGATTCGAATTGAAACGATATTATGAAAAATAACCACGATGAAAATGAAAGGATTAAACTATTCTTTAGATAGCATTTCAATATTAACAGTAATACTTCAACCACTATCAATAATGATAACACTATAATCGTTTCTATGACTCACTTCTAATCAGAGTTGTAAATCCCCATCAATTCATGAGATATAGTTCACAGTACAATTTGTTTTGTAATTAAGATTTGATAATAATAATATGTAGTGATTATAAATTAGAGTGTAAACATTTGAATGGCTGAAAAAAATACTAATTTTCGCTTTAATATTGCAAGAAACAGTGGACAAAATTGAAGAAATAACTTTCTTAATGCATTACTTATTTTTTTCCATTTTTTCAAAAGAAGTACCGTGAATTTTTATTGTAAAATAATAATTTTTGCAGTCATTCTAAAGTTTAATCATCGTATTACAATCGCTACATGTTATTATTATAAAATCATAATTATAGAGCTGATCGTATCATCATCATTATTTCTATAAGTATTAGGCATTGACAACTCTGCTTCTAATAATCTTTAAATAGTAAAATCTATTAGACTTTTACCAGGGGGATCATGCTGTGCACAAGTGATACGTCCTTGTTCTCCAGTGACTTCATGTAACGGACAATTCTCGTTTCCGAGTGATGCAAATTGAAGACCGGGTGCTCCAAGTAAGGTGAAGAACGCTTCAACGGTGAAGATTCAATATCCTGTCCCGCGATCAAACCGGAATCTACAATCTTCTCAACAGTCGTGTCAACCTTAAATATCTTCAAAAGGTCGTTGACGTCTTTGGGCTCGGTTGTCTCGTCCAAAGATATTCCCACAGAACCATCGTTGTTGTATCTACAAATAATTCATATTACGAAAATTTTAACACATTTGTACTGTTTATAAATCTAACAATAAAGTCCAGATAATACCGAAAAATCTAAAAGTCGTTCAAGTATTCAAAAAATATTTTAGAGAAGACTTTTACTGTGTCATAAGGAGTTTCTACTATGTGAAAGCGAAAGCGGTAATAATTATAGATCAGTGTTGTAAAGTCCCATTATTTTAAGAAATAAAGTTGAAAGTACAATTCGTTTTGCAGTAATGATTTCGCAATAATAACCTGCAGTTTTTATGAAATTATATGTGAACTTTTATCCACTTGAAAAGAAATCTCATTTTCAATCAAGCTTTGGGAAAAAATGGAAGAGTACAATACTCCATTTTTCTCCATTTTTCTCCATTTTTTCAAGAAGTTTACCATGAAATTGAACTGAAAATTAATATTTTTTGCAGCTATTGAAAAGTTTAAACATCATATTATAATCCCCACATATTAATTTTATGGAAACGTAATCATAAAGCCTATTATATCATCGACTATATTTCTGGAAGAATTAGAGATTTACAACTCTGTTTTAGATATTTTATTCTAAGTAATTCACCTCAAGTTTATTTTCGCACGCTCTGCCATTTCTTTCACTGCTTGTTGAGACTCTTTGGAAGTCACGGTAATAGTATCGAAGTATCGTTCGTTGTGAACTGTGTGACCACCTTTTTCGAGTCCTTTAGCAAGAACGATTGTTAGATTGTGGACTCTTGTCGCGATATTGCGAATTCCTTGAGGCCCGTGATAAACCGCGTACATTGCAGACATATTAGCTAAAAGTGCCTGAGCGGTGCAAATGTTGCTTGTAGCTTTGTCTCTTCTGATATGCTGCTCACGAGTCTGAAGAGCTAGACGATATGCGTTGTTACCATCAGAATCCCTAGTAAGACCGATCATTCTACCGGGCATGAGTCTTACTAGACTTTTTCGACATGCGAAGAAACCTGCGTGAGGGCCACCGTATCCTAATGGTACTCCAAAGCGTTGGCTGGTACCCACGCATATATCAACTCCAAATTCACTAGGTGGTTGCAGAATTGCCAAGGATAGAAGATCTGCAGCTGCACAGACAAGGGTCTAAAAAAAAAAGTTCATTATTTCATTTAAAATATTTATAATTTGCACAAAATAGTAAAATTATTTAAAATTCCATTAGAAGAATTTTTAACGTGCATAAAAGATTATGGAAAGTAAATTTGGAAGAAGACAGAGCTTTTCCCACAGAAGAAATATTTCATGAAATAAAATTGCAAAAGAAATACAGCTACATCGAATAAATCGGAGTTAAGGGATATTGAAAGAGCACAATAGAAATTTTGGTATTCTCAAGTATATTATGAAGGGCTTAAGGAAATATTTGTGAATCAGAACAGTGAATAATCCATCAGTCAACTCAAAGTTTTTTGGAACGCCCGTGAACGCTAGATAATTGAAATAACTACATTTTTTATGGTGAAGAGTTCTCAGTCGAAACATCTTTTTTGAAGCCCCAAATTTTATAACTAGCCTAAGAAAGCGTTTTTATTTTTCATGAAGTAAATACTAGAATTTTCACAAACTTCAAGATAAAAAAGGCCCAGTGGTAAAGATAGGTGGCAAATCATTAATTATGCTGGCGAGTGATTGTCTTAATTTGCTTCCAGTTCAAATTCGTAGGAGTGGACAAATCAAATACACTGTAAAAAAATCTGCTTGAAATTTAATGTACTTTTACTGGAATTTTTTATGCATAAAGTAGTGTATAAAATTTAATATACAAGTGGAATGTAAAATTAATGTATGGTACAGCAGATTCAATAATCTACTTTAATTTTACAGTAAAAGTACATGAATTTTATACCACAATTGTATATTAAAATTCGATGCCGAATTTATGCATAAAAACTTCCAGTCTTTTTTAACAGTGTAATTAAAAAATACGAGCGATCCAAAACCTTCTGGTAACAAATTAGTTTATCTTTTTTCGATAAAAGTACAAAATGATATACTTTACAATTTGTCAATTTATTTATTTACGTTTTTATGAGTTTTTATTAATTTTTTAAAGTGGTTTATTTTGGGGCGGTAGCATAAGGATTATATGTCACGAACAAATCCGATTTAGAGTTTACGTGAACTTGCAGCAGGTGTTTGAAAACTTTGAATTCCCAAACAACATACGTAAGACTGTGTTGGCAAATGGTTCTAATAATAAACGATTTGTTTTCGAACATTACTAGTTTTCATACTTTGTCAGCGTGCGCTTTTTCCACAACATTTTTGAAGTCGTGAATGGCTCCTGTAGTATCTGGATATTGTATGAGAATGCCAGCTATATCCTTGGAGCTGGTGTCCACTTTGAAAACATCGCCGACCTCCAATTCGAGCCCCAAAGAAGTGGCGCGTGTGGCGATAACGCTGATAGTCTGAGGATGTACTTTGTCGGATACAAAAAGTTTGTTTCGCTTATTTTGTCTATGAGCCAGAGCGAGAGCTTCAGCTGCGGCTGTTCCTTCGTCCAAAAGAGAAGCATTTGCCACTTCCATTCCAGTGAAGTCACAAATCATCGTTTGATAGTTTATCAGACTTTCAAGTCTCCCTTGAGAGATTTCTGGCTGGTAAGGAGTATACTGCGTCGTCCTAGAGTCAAGAATATAGATAACTGTTTAGATCTGTGCAACAATTTTCAAAAAAAATTCCAAGATAAAATTATAATACTATTATAAATGTTTTTTGGAAGATTTATTAAAGGCTTTTAATCGAGGGACCATTCACTAGAGAAATCACTGAAGTATCTCGTATGAAATCGTAAAAAAATCGCCCGGAAATCATTGATTTAGGTTTTCCTCGAAATCACATTGAAATCGTATAAATTTAAAAAATCGAAATCACATTAAAATCATATGAATTCACAAAATTGAAATCATGTTGAAACCATATAAATTCTCGAAATTAAATAAATTCCAGTTTTTAACCAATACCCAGTATAGAGTGGTGGTTGATGATAATTTAGTTGACATCATCAGTGACCGTTTTTTGATTTACTAATCAATACCACTTTACGATTTCTCCTCTGGACATAACGACAAAAGGTTTAGCTATAAATCATGTTAACTTTAAGAAAATAAAAAGTCGTTTATAATCTTCAAAAGTAATTTTCTATTGATTTTTCCGAAAAAGGAAGCGATTTCTTTCTGATTTCCACTTGTTTGAAATCATAATTCGAAAAAATTGCAATCTTGTGAAATCACCCGAAAATATATTAATTCTGTGAAATCACTGAAATCACACAGGAAATCGCATGAAATAGATACTCAATGAAATCTTGTGTGCGTCTAGATGGGAAGTAAATGGCCCCTTGCTTTGAATAATATTTGTATTGTAATGGAAAAAGACTTTGTAAGGTCTCAGAATCAGTAATTTTAGAATAGAAACGAGTCCCCTGTTACTTCTTAATACAATTTTTTTTCTTTAATACAAAAAATGTCCGAAAGAATATTTTCAGTCCTCTGTCCAGAAATGTGCACTTTTCGCTGTCTGCCACACGCGAAAACCACAGTTTCCCGGCAGCGTACTCAAAACCTTCATTTTACATTTGTCAGCAATACTTTTACTTCACACGGTAATAATGGGCGTTACGTGCGTAAACGTCCATTTTCATACCTTGCGATGTAAAGTTTTGTACAATCTCATTGCAAAAATTTTTCTTAACTCGTGTGATTGCAAAGCTTGCATTTGGTTCATGCTGAAAACTCACACTCGTCAGAAATAGTTGTTTTCCACTTATATCATAATATACTATTATTATATACAACTATTTTCTCCCTGGTAAAAATATTTCTCTGAAAAACTTTAACCGAACGATTTTCGTGATTTTCCGACATTTTTCTATGGGTTCTATGCTTTTTCACAAATATCTCTGAAAATTTCTCTGCACAACCACCAGCAGTCACCATTTCTCAGAGAAATTCAGACTATTTTCCGAAAAATTCTGAAAAAACCCCAGATTATTTCTGATTAAGTACTGATCTACTCATTCTGTTACTCGGTCGAAGAGTAGAGTTATTCCGAGAAAATACGACTTATTTTCTGAAAAACACCGATTTTTTTGGATAAGGTGGTTTCATAGACTATCAGAATAATTCTGAAATTTATTGTGCGCTAATCATGCGGAGAATTTCAGAAAAAATACGGACTATTTCGGAAATTCTATGGAGTGATCTGAGAAAATCAACGATAATTGAAGTTTTCCAGCTAAATATTCGTGAATGTCGAAAATGAATATCCAGAGATAAGCAACGAAGTTCATAGTTATTAAGAAAAATCAGCGGAAAAAATCATAGACTTTCAGAGCAATTATGAAAATTATCGTCGGCTAACCACGCCAAGAATTTCACAAAAAACTTGGAATTTTTTAGAAATTTTCTAGGAGAAGGAATTTATATGTACTTTGTAGGAAAAAAATCTTTGACTTTCTCTGATAAGTGCGAAAAGTGAGAGAAATTCAGGGGAATTTTCCGAAATTTTTTTCCAGATTTTCAGACATATTCAGAGAAATATTTTCACCAGGGTTTCAAATATTATTATAAAAATGAAGTGTTTGGTGTCGAGAAGCGTGTCTAGTTTATCCAATAAGTATTACCATCCAGGATTCTCGAATATATTGCGCATAATTGTGTGAGGAACGCAACAATTGTAATATCCCATGCCAATGTAAGTTCTCCAAACGTCGTTTTTTTCCGACATGGACGTAATCCTTTTTATGAGGTCGTATTCAGCTGGAAATAAAGAAAAAGCATTTTAATGTGATCCAATTTTTTAAATACTCGACGACGAGACGTTCACGCGTTTTGATAAGGATAAAAATACCCATAATTATAACAAAGACATGATTTATGCGAAGAGACGAGAAAACGTGCGAGAACGTTCACTCGAGCGAAGATCACGTGAATCGAGATTTCCGAACACGAGCGTGACCTACGACCCGAGATATGAGAGCGCTGAGCTAACAAGTGTTGAAATTATCAGCTACCAATCGGTTACTCACAGAAGAAAGAATTTTATTCATAAACAAATTGGCGCAATACGAAGCCGCAGGGGGTGCTATGACGTACATTTGCATAATGTAATATTATTGATTGCTCAAAGGAAATCAGATGATTTTATATGCTTTGCCTAATAGAGCAATTGTTGGGAATTTCCGGATTCGTGCTTCTCTTGAAATTCTTTTTTTGTAACATCGCTCGCATCTCGCAATCGACGGGTTATCAGCTATTCGAAGATCTCGTGACTTTATGAAAATATAAATCGCACTATTTCTTCATGGAATATATATTTATTTTTGCGATACTTACTGACTGGTTTCTCGATCTGTAGATCTTTTTCTAAACGTATTTTACTTGGCACTGCGGTCTTCGTTAATTCTTCCAACGACTGAAATACGTATTATGTACAATACAATAGGCATAATAAATTATATCGTAAATATAAACAATATTACATATAATAATCAAATATCAAATATACTAAATATAAGGTACTTTTTAGTTCACTTTTTTACATCTACAATGGTAGAAATTTTTGTATGAAAATTACTTATATTTTATACAAAAATTTGTATGAAAATGAAAATTAATGTAAAGTATTGGAAGTTTTTCTGCGGATACACGTATATTAAATTTAATATATAAATATAAATTAATATACAAAAAAATCGTTGTAAAATTAATATACTGTAAACGCTTCATAAAAGTAGTGTTTATAATATAATTATTGGAATTTTACAACATATCTGTATATTAAATGCAATTTAATATATTGTATCTGCAAAAGAACTTCCAATACATATATTAATTTTCAAAATATTTTTAACAGTGTATTTTGAAATTTGCATTGTAATATTTTTTTTAATATTCACTGAGAGAAAAACATATCGTTAATTTAAGGATTTCACATGATAAAACGAATATAGGAAGGCTTCAATGTTTTATGGTTGAATCGATGATAATATAGTTCAATAAACGATACCTGCAAGGTTATTGGAAACAAACGTGGAAATCGTATGCGCAACAAAACGGCATATTTTAAACTATTATCATTTTTATGATCGCTACTATAATTATTTTTGCTATAAACATAAAATAGAGACTCTCCTCCTGGGAATTATAGTTTATGATTAGATTATCGTCGGTCTAACTATATATATTTTTAAATTACCATATTTTTCTCTCAGTGTTGCATTAACAAAATGTACTTGTAGTAAACTATTAATTTGAAAAAGTATACAGTTTTTGCCACGTTATATCTTGAGATCAAACTAGAAATTTTCAGTTCTATAATATATTATAGAATATTAATAAAAATATGTTAATTAATGGGAGTATAAATTAAAACATTCGGCAATTCTACAGATTTCTAGTGCAGACCTTTGACAATTAAGAAATTAAAGCATCCGCACTTGTAGGTTTTTTATTTTTGCTCTTTTTTGCAGAAAAACTTCAGTACTTGAATGGCAGAACTATAAACCTATAGGCAATTATGTGTAAAACTACATAAGATCGAATGTAATTTGATAGAACTCTAGTAAAACGAATATAATTTGATCCAATTAATTTTCTTGATGCTGAATCCGTATTTGTATAATTACAATGAAATACGAATCCGGTGTCATGGATATAATACGTTTCAAGGGGTTTCAATTCTTTTTTTCTTACTAGGACCACAATTTGGAAATTATGAAAGTCAAGTCTAGCCAAATTCGCTCCATCTTCCCTGGACTAGTTTATATCTTCTAATCAGAGTTGTAAATGCCTAATACTTATAGAAATAATGATGATGATACGATCAGCTCTGTAATTATAATTTTATAATAATAACATGTAGCGATTGTAATACGATGATTAAACTTTGGAATAGCTGCAAAAATTATTATTTTCCAATAAAAATTCACGGTAACCCTTTTGAAAAAATGGAAAAAAATAAGTAATGCATTACTTATTTCTTCCATTTTTTCCAGTATTTCTTGCAATATTAAAGCGAAAATTAGTATTTTTTTCAGCTCTTCAAATGTTTACACTCTATTTTATAATCACTACATATAATTATTATGAAATCATAATTACAAAACAAATTGTACTGTAAACTATACCTCATGAATTAATGGGGATTTAAAACTCTGCTTCTAATGAGTCATTTAAGGAATAAATCGAAATGCACTTTTTCATAACTTTCTTAAATAAATAAAAATGACTTAAATAAAAATTTGATCGTATTGACTATTAGATGTACTTTTGCTTAAATTTTAATGAACCTACACTTTGATGTAGAAAACAAAATGCACAAAAAATTTCTTGCATAATAAAAAAAACTAGTACGTTATGATACTAGTGCGATAAAACGTTTATTGCGCAAATATCGTACGAAATTTTATTTCATAAGTTATAAAAATTGGGGATTTATGCACAATTTATTGATTTATGTAAAACCGCGTTTCTCGCACCGAGAGAAATAAATACAATTAACAAACCATATTTAAGTTAATTTAATTTTGCAAACTCGGAGCAACCGAAACTTTTTTGCTGTTTATTAACCGAAATTTTATGTATTGGAAAAAATAGATTGTTAATTAAGGGATAGTCAGGCGAAATTGCGAATGCAGAAAAAAGAAGGTTCATATTTAACTTCCATCAATTTTGATAGAATTATCCCTTCGTCTTACTACGAGTTATTTAAATAGATAAAAATCAATATACCTTAAATCCTACAAGTTCGAGCATTTCATTCTGCTCGTAATCCCTCGGTCCTATATGCCTGGTTTGAAACTCTTCTCGATCAGGAAATAATCGGTCATATTTTGAGGCCCGTGCATTGCTGATGGCCAAACGTCGCACGTATTGTTTCGCGCCATTCTGCATTTGCAGAAGTTTCGCGCAGCGTGACACTCGCAAAGTACACTGCATTTTATTTTTTAATCTTTCTCTAAAACGAGAATACCTCTACTCACTGTTACTCAAAAATGACTTTCAAAGTGTCAAGGCGAGGGCACAATACCGTTTGCGTCTCGCTGAAGGCACGCAACTAAGTGTTGACAACGTGGTGAATGGTTTTATATTCACGTGGAGTGATAACTGACAGTGATGTCACAACTGTCCGATTACAACTTGAACTATACTGACCCTGACTTACTCTAGACAATATCAGCTTACGTTATAACAACTTTTCCAGTCTCCCAAGAACGAGTTTGAATCGATAGTCGTCACGATAGTTTTCTCTCATTCTCGGAATATGCGTCAACAATGCCTCAACAAACACATTTCCAAACATTATCCAAATAGTCGAGTACCGCAAACAAGCGTTGTTTAGCAAATTTGTGAATTACAAATACAAGCGCAACAAATAAAAGAGACCTTCAAACTTTTATTATCTTATTATTAACAACCTTAATGATCTACATTGTCAACGACTGCCATCAGTCAATCATCTTCGAATATGTTTGGAACGCAATTGAGATATTCCACATTATTCAATCTGTGCAACGTCGTCGCTGTGTGAGAATAAATTCGTCACACGTGCGAAAACAAAGAAACGTGAATCTCAAGCGAAATGATAATTAAATCAAAAAACGGGAAGTCCTCGATTGTCTTAATTGATTATTTCACTTCATAAATTTGTCTTTGTTCTGGGTGAGAATCTTCGCGGATGATTTTGCGTCGAGGAAGAGAGCTCCAACTTCGTCTACGTCTTCTTTCTTGATGTTCGTCCTCCCATTGACTTTGGCGGTAAGAGCTGCAGGAGTCAACAGTTGAACGACGTATCTTAGCGTAGTTTTCGTTCCAAGTTCCGCAAGAGCCGCTAGCGCATCATCGTCGATATGAAGTCCCTCCGTGACTGCCCGAAGTTTGACAATCTGTTCAATTTCGTCCCTCGAATAAGGAAGCGTTCTGATAATGAGCAATCTGTCCAAAAGATCGAGGGGAATTCCATGAGGTGCTACGATATCTTCGGTGCCACGAATAACGCAATGTCCTCTGTTAGTCGCAAATATTACGATCGGAGCGATTGCGCTCTCCAAGGAACGATGCAAATACGTGAAAGTTTCGATATCCAGCATGTGAACTTCGTCAACGAAGAGTACGCCAGGTACAAGTTCGGCAATTCCTTGATCTATGTACGAGTTGACAACTTTGTTTATTTCTTTTCGCAATTTGTCGGTAATTTCGGTTTTTCTAGGTTTCATCAATTGTCCCATCATGGACATGAGATCCTGATTGCCTTGAGGTTTTGCATTAGCGATATCTAGATCGTGAAGCGTTACATCCTGAACAACTTCCTTTTTCTTGTGTACATCGCCTTTTGGAAGTGGCACATATTCCTCTGCTTCGAGATCAAACTCTGTGGCATAATTGTCGCTTCTGCCTTGTCGTTTAACAGCTCCGCTGTTAGCTTCGATGTAAATTACATCTCCGGTTTCAACTTTTTCCTTCTGCAGCGACTGATAAACCAGAGGATCCAGTTTGAGTTGCTTTGTACCCTTTGCGGTCTTTAAGCCAATAACCACATGAGAAACTGTCTTTCCATATCCTCCCATCGGATTCTCAGTTTCTAAAGGCGTTAACTCCGTTACTTCACCCTCGTAGATCTCTTTTGTTTCTCTGATTCTAAGACCTATCGCTCTTCTAAAATTCTCCATAAGAACTTCGGTCTTTTTTATTTCAGAGCTGTAGACTTCTGAGCCTACCATCGGACAAAATGGCACTTTGTTGCCAAGCTCCTGGGCTATGGCTAAAGCTATAGCTGTTTTTCCTGTGCCTGGTGGTCCGGCTAGAAGAATGGCTCGACCAGCCATCTTCTTGGATTTTATCATATCTACGACTATACCTGCTGCCTGTAAAATTGAGAATTAGATAATCATTAAGTAACGTAAGATCATTTTATGGTAATGCGTGACGATGTCAGTTCGTCTTAGTATCGTGAACATTATGAGTTTTGTATCGAACGTGTTACTAACCTCTCGAGCCATTTCCTGACCCACGAGGCCGGCAGCCATCTGAATAGCAGTACCATTTTCGTCAAGGCCCAATCCTTTGATGTGCGTATGAGCCGAAACTCGTTGCGTTTTCGCTGAACTCTTTACCTCTTCGATCTTCATCTTGATCGTTTGACTTACGATTGTAACACGAGTTCAACGCAACGAGAAACGCGTTTTATTGATATAACAACCGGCGACTCGTGTGCCGCCAAATTATGTTTGTGCGCAGCAGCAAAATGACATCACGTCGACGCACATGACGCTCGTCATGCAGTTTGAGAGTTACCAAGGTGACGATGATATATCGACTGGTGGTATATAAGCAATCTCTGGGTAAAATAAATATAATAATAAGTTTATTGATACATTAATATTAATATATACATTAGTATTAACATTAGTATTAACATATCCTTATCCTATTGCCCCTTGCTGATCCTGCAGCACAGGCACTTAACTAATTTATTTATAGTAGCCCACGATAAGCGCATTACGCTTGTGTGTGGGTATGTGTATGTTGCTTGTTTTGTTGTATTCATGTTTATCCGGGTGTAGTTTTATTCCCTAATTCTAATCTTAATTCTAATCTAATTTTAATCTATTCTAATGATAGAAAACAATTTTTTTAAATTCTATCGTTCCGAATACTTTGATATGATGAATTTACGAAATACTGTCATAAATTTACGATCGAAATCCTATATGTTTCTTTCATATTCTATAGTAATATCATTAATAATATAATGTTTGCATTAAATTTAATGATATAAATATACAATCGTACACTGTTAAAATTGTTTTAATAATTAATATATGTATTGGAAATTCTTTTGCAGATACGGTATATCAAATGTCATTTAAGGATGTTATACAAGTAAACAGTTTTGAAGATTTTTGTCCCAATATTTTTTATGTTATAGAGAAAAGCACGATATTTAAAAAAAATATTTTTATAAAATTTTTACCCACATACTTTCTGAGTTATAAATTATCAAAGTTCAGCGATTTAACATGGGCAGTATGCGGTGGAGGATGAGGACTGTCGTGTTTTCAGCGAAAGTGCATGTTTGCAGAGAATATACCATGATAAATTTGTACTTTTCGTGTACATCGGAGTCTGAGCTTTACAGAACACTGAAAAAATCCGCGTGCACACACATTTTATGAAAGATATTACGTTAAGGAGGTTCGTAAAAAAAATCAAATCCAAGATAAAAGTAAAAAAAAATCCTATAACAACTGTAATGATAACGGACACGTACGCAAAATTTTTAAGGGATTCACCGTGTAGTTTCCGAGATATTAAATAACAAAGTTGCGACTATTTACATGTAAAGAAAAGAAAAGTGAGTCGAATATTGAACTTTTTACGTCTTTGCAAGAGCTAAATTCAAGATAGAATAATCAAAAAAATATGTAGACGTCCGGAAAAGTATCCTGAATAGGGCAAGAGCTTGAAATTTGAAGGTCACCGCGAAATTGACAGAGAAATCGTTAATTTTTTGCCTCTACGCTTAACGCGGCTCGCATGGTGTCTCGCTCACATGGCGTCAGCCCCTTACCTCCTTAAAAGTAAACATTGTCTTTTTCGCATTTCTCTTATTCATGTATGTGCATCCCGTTCGCACAGTACCTCCGTCTCCCGTCGTGCGCCACCTTGCCCATCCTCCCCGCGGTAACCTGTATAACATCCTTAAGGTAGTTCTGTCGTGAAGGCAATCCAAACTCATATGCATGAATTTTTGACATGTTGTAATTTAGCTATTCAATTTTACTTGCACAAAATCTTGAAGGCTTTTACCGAGTATTTGAAAGAACAATTATAACTTGAAAATCGATCTTTTTACACGGCGCTCACGGGAGGGCTGGAAAAATTGATCTTTAAATCGAAAATTAACATACTTAGATCAAAGATAGAGAAAAAATAAAAAGTACTACAGATTCGCAAATCATTCAGGAATCGATGCATCATGCAAAAAGGTTAAGGCTCCGGAATAATGTTTAAATGAACCAAGTTCAAAGTGCAAGATACCGGGCCAAATGACGTTTCCTAACCTAATTATCGTAAAAATGAAGTCAAATCCGCACTAAACATATCAACTATTTATAATTAATCGTTTTTATTTGATTACAACAATTTTGAAGGATTCTCGATTATTTTTAATATTATTATTGAGGCAGTCAAGGTGATGCGTATGATTATTTTTTAATGTCATATAGACTCTGAGATTTATGACTCCGGCGTACCGACAGAACTACCTTAATATACAGATATGTTGTAAAATTTCAATAATTATATTGTAAACACAACTTTTATGAAAGGTTTAGTATACTGTATATTAATAGATATTTGTATATTAAATTTAATATACGCGTATCCGCAAAAAAACTTCCAATACTTTATATTCATTTTTATACAAAAATTTTTAACAGTGTATGAGTAATATAAAAAATATTACATTTCAATATATATTTATGATGTATCCCTGCTTAGAAAATCCTATTTAGACCAATAGGATGGAGAAAAAACCCAATTCATACCGATAAAAACCGACACGGTTTCAATAAATCTTTATGAGTTTAAACAGGTTTTAATGGGATTTTTTAAACAGGAATGAGAAATCATATAGTATTTACATTTGAATTTACGTATAATAAAATCAGCATTAATTTTTTTTAACGACAATTTTATTTGTATTATGTAAGAGTTAAGAATGCTTATATCTCAATTCAAGTATAATTTTAAATATTCTTAAATTTCAGTTTACGACCAGAATAAGGCAATGTTTTTACTTTCTGTTGCTGTTGAACTAATCAAGAGTCGCGGTAGCGACTCGACGCCAAGTTAAAAATTAATGTTATTATATTTCCATGAGAATGTCAAATGGCATTCATGTTATTGTCACGAGAAATTGTGAGTAAAAAGAAAATAAAGTGAACATTCCTGTTGCAGCGTTACGGTCCTAATAGCATGGAACGTCGAATTAATTAATGGGCGCAGTCAACTGTTACTCTGCTTTCTATGTGTGACTTCTATCCCGCGCTAAAAGGATATATATTTACATCACCTGAAAATAATCGTCTGTTATTATGATCATTCTGATATTTCGATAGTAATACGAATTGAACAAAAAGAATTTTGTCAACGGCTGACCCTCATTTTTTTTTTTTCGCGGTAATTTTTTATGTTATTCTTCCAACTGAAAAATGCATGCAGAAATATTTTCAGATTTTTTTAAATCGAAATTTCTGAGTTATAAATAATTAAAACTATCTAAAAAAATGCCCTAATTTTAAAAGCTCAAAAAATTCTCAAAAATACTATGATGTGCAACAAAACGTTGCAATCATAGGCCAGAGTGGGCCGAGACCTCTTGCTATTTTTTTTCTCCATTTTATAACGTTATTCAAAGTTTTGTTAAGCGTTAATTTAATTGACGAGTTTATGCATAAAAACGTCCGATCTTTTCTAACAGTGTACAGTTTTATTTATTACTGACCGAGTAACTAAACTCGTTGAGCATTCCTCAGGTCCGGCTTTATTTTTTAGCACGCAATGTAGATAATATCGACCGACGATGAAGCCGTCGTGCGGATGCTGTTCAAACAGGGCTCTGATATAGCAAGTCAGCGAAAGGTAGAAATTTTCCAAAGCAATAAAAATCTATATATATATATGCCGTAATAGAAAGATCTCTTTAATTTACGCCGTACTTCAGGTCCAACTCCTACTATACTACTTACTCCAGACCATAGTATGGTCGATCCGCGTTTCCCTCTACCGCTGAATCGATGCCTCTCTCGCCAATAAGGTTACTTTAGGCTCCCGTGAGCACATCATACAACGACCAGTAGAATATATGCGTAAGGCTATGTCCCTGAAAGTCACTACTATACAAACGGTGTAGTCCGAGACACATCACCGACTACGTCTCTGTGTAAAAACGCGTAAACGTCATTCTGACAGAACAGGATGACCGAGTGTACGTTAAAAAATAAATTCGTGACAGCATCTGCTGCCGAAAGTCCGGCTATTGTATCTCGCTACACGAATATCAACGACAACGATGAATATCGCGTATAAAACGTCATTGGTGCATTGTGAAAATTTTGTCATGTCGTTTTCGATCGTTCTTAAGACGAAATAACAAACAGCGAGTTTCGAAAGTCGAAAGTTTCGTAATAATTTTAGTCCAACCGCGCAGCACATCGTCAAGGTGAGCGACCAAAGAAAAAGCGCGTGTCGTCGTTGTAAAATCGTCTCCGGCAGTAAATGGAGCACTAGAGAGGTTCATGCCGCTGTCTTGCTCGAGTGAACAAATGCAATGGAAGATTACAAGTTTCTGTTTAAAGTGGTCGTTGTCGGGAATGCCGGGGTCGGCAAGACGTGCCTCGTACGTCGATTCACCCAGGTACGTTACACCTTAGAATCTCTATTCTCTTGCCACCCCCGTTGCTTAGGACCTATATATAAATCGCGTGTTTTGACAGTGGCCGTTGAACCCCCGAAAGAAAACCCGCGTCTTCCTGTCTCGCATTTCTCCAGAGAAAGCTGTTATTACACGCAATTCGAACGTTATACTCGGTCCATAAATTAACGTGAAAAAAAGCATGAATTTTTGGTCTGCTTATAAAATAGCACACACACATTAATTCACGTAAATTTCAGGGCCTATATCCACCCGGACAAGGAGCGACAATTGGCGTCGATTTTATGATTAAAACGGTAGAAATTGAGAACGAAAAAATCAAGGTATGTAATAGTGTTATAAGTTTATGTAATACGATTTATAAGGATTCACAAATGCTCATGAATATTTGATGGACAGATGTGCATACAGTCACTTCCTCATGCTTGGTGAATACAATGAACTCTATTCTTATTATAGATGTATATTTATTTTATTTTATCTTTTTATACAGCTGCAAATTTGGGACACCGCTGGACAGGAAAGGTTCCGCTCTATAACTCAAAGTTACTACAGATCAGCACATGCCTTGATACTAGTTTATGATATATCCTGTCAACCAACTTTTGATTGTCTCCCTGACTGGTTGAGAGAGATAGAGGAATATGCTAGCAACAATGTACTGAGGATATTAGTCGGTGAGATATATTGAAGCCCTTTGAAGAATTTTTTTCAGACCTAAATCAGAAACTTCTTCCCACTTCCATAAATTTTGAATACCTTTTTAATTGAACAACTATAGGTAATTCATTATTATGTGAATCTGAACATTTTTACATTGCTGCTGTAATTATATTGATCACTTTACTAGAAACATCAAAATATACAGAAATTATTGTTTTATAATTTTTTATAAATATTTAATATGTATTATAATCCAAAGTTATTCAGGAATCAAAGTTTTTCATATAATTCATTTATGAGATGAATAAAAAAAAATTTATTACACTTCATAAGCTTCATTTTTGAAAAGTAATCAATACAAAATTTAATAGTTGCAAATGTAAATAATGTCAGTCAATAGGTACTTTTAAAGTACAATGTTCATATATTTACGCATTTAGCACTATTTGAAACAAATACTTAATGTTCAAAACATTTAGTTAAGGATGATTTCTTCATTTTCCTTTTTTAAAGAAGTATTGGATTTTTTATTGCTTTTACCCAATTGAACAATTAATTGACAGCAGGCAGGATCAACTTGTAGTATAGTATGTGTCAATATTATGAGTGTGAGACATTCATAGAGAAACGTTCATAGCGTCACAATGACAAAACTATTAATTGATAATAGCAATTAGTAAATATTAAGACAAACGTTATAGTTCAATTTATTCCAATAATAATCGGTAGTTTTTCACTAAAATTAATGCGGTGTCGCTCGTTCGATTTCGAAGAATCTTTCAATGACAACCTTTATATTTTATAGTATCAGCTCGTTAATAATCATGACCATTTGTTAATGAAGGATTTTTTTGTTTTGCATTTCTCGCAAAACGGATTGATTCGTGAATACCATGGGTAAAGAAATACGGATTATTTTTGGATAAGAATTTCTATAACGATGGAAATGGACGTCGATCAGCTAATGTTTTTTGTCATCCATAAGAATTAATTTTTCTCGGAACAAGCTACACAAATTAAGTAGCTATACAAATTATTACAAGCTATAAAAATGAATTATTTTCGACTAACGTTATTCAATATAAAAGTTTAGCACTCATTTCGTGAGTGTGTAGAATTCCAACTTAAAAATTGTGTGTTGTAAAATGTGCTTCATTTGCATTTGTATTTACAGGTAATAAAATTGATCGCGAAGATCGAGAAATCCCGACCCACGTAGGGTCGGGATTTGCTCAACAGCATGGAATGTACTTTTTGGAGACATCTGCGAAAGAGGCAGAGAATGTTGAGAGGCTGTTTATGGAGATAGCGGCCGAATTGATGGAGGTAAAAAAATACACCTACTGTAGAACGTCGATTATCCGAATGTTGATCGTTCGAATTTTTGATTATTTGAATAATGAGTTGGTTTATTCGGATGTCCGGTTACCCGAACGATTATGCTGTTAGATTGTTGCGCGACGTGGCAAATTTAGATTCAACTGCGTAAACGACATTGACATTGACTGAAACGTTTTAATTCATAATTTAGGATTCTCACGAGTTTAATGAATATTCTTTCGAAAGCATAAACGCCTCATTCTTACCTTGCAACAAAAACGAGTTAATCATTCTAGGCCAATTTTCGTTGTAAAACAAAAGAAAATCTTGCTTTTTTTCTCAATAACAAAGAAGAAACACAGTTTTGAAAAAAAAAAATGATCAAATTTAGTACTGTCGCATCGATATCGCAGTTTCCCAAAATTCGAAAATCGCTTATCATCATCATGATTATGATCATACATGACTTCCGTTTCAAGAGTCATTTTTTCATTTAAAAACGCACGAAATAGTCGATGAGCGGATTAATATTTCAATGTTTTAAAGGATTTCATTTTTTGATTTTGTTAACTTCAATGACGATGCGGCAGTACTAAACATTATCGAACATGTTTCTGCCTTTACACAATTTCATAGTCTATCGAAAGCAACCACAATCTCCATGAGCGCACTACACAAAAAAAAAAATTCTAAAAATCGCCGCTTTTCATGAACTTTTGCCTTGATGCGGCAGTACTTAATATCATGGCACAAATCCCAGCTTTCGCGAAAACATTTTTTTTGTGATAATCAATACAGTATTTTAGGAGCAACCGGTTATAAGAAAATTATGTTTTTTTGAATAGCCCTAATATTACATTGACCTGATCAGCACATTTTTTCCTCTTGGACATATTAGATTTTACTGTTCAGTTGATCGAATTTCCGATTATACAAACGGTATCCGGTCCTAATTAGTCGAGATAATCGACGCTCTGCTGTATTTAGTGGAATCTCGTCGCGAATAAACAAAGTATTAAAACATTATTCCGTTTGAGTTTAGCAAGCACGAAGCCAGGAATTGCCAAGGTACGAGACTAACGCAACGACGATCAACGGGAAGACGACGTCAATCGGCGACAACAACAATTGCGGCTGCAGTCGGCTGTCCTAAAGAATTATTTCATTGTGTCCGAAAGGAAAGCACGCACGGGTATGAAAACCAAAAGATTGCAGGTCGGTTTTCGATGTTGCGAGAATCGTTAAGACGCATGAACTCTACGAATCGTTGAGTCGTCGACGATTCACGGGGCCGATTAACACAAGACATCACGATTATACAGTTTTCTAGACTCTTCCCAAGTAATCGAACTCTAGTATTTGCACATTACTATGATCTATGTGATTTATTTGTTATTTACTGTAGCATTTAGTACACCACAGTTACCTTTGGGGAAATGCGAGAGGTTCACGCAAAAAGTCTCGCGATGGAGCTTCGGGTATATGTGATGTTGCGATTTACACATTCTTCGGCATTTACGTTGTATTGATTTGTTTTTTTTTCGAGTATTGCGCAATCTTTGCACTCGCGTCATTCAGCTGGATCTCACTGCGCGATGTCACAGTTTTCGTCAATTCAAAAAAACGGACCAGCGACAAAACTTTCAATTTTCTTTTTGCTTTGCCAAGATTTTTCGTTAACGCGCGTAACATAAGTAAGAGACTCACAATTTGTCAGAAAGAGCGACGAAATAGCGTCTCTGTGGGCGGGATATTTTTTATTTTCATAACTCAAACGATCGTCGAATCTGCTCGTGCAATTTAAATAAGTGTAGTTGTCACATATATTATTTTCACGTTTTTTTTTTGTTAATAGGATAGAATGATTGTGTAGTGGACCGCGAGTCAATTTAACAACCCCTTAAATCTACGGATTATCAACGAAATTGATTACGATATCGAACTTTGTACTAAGAATGTATGTGGTAAAGGAAATCGAGATTATGTTGTGTTTGGGAAACGACGATTACGTTTTTGTAACGAGTAGTTGATTATTTATCATTGGTTTATCGTTCAACGTTGTAATATAGAAAAGTAATTTATTGCGTTCATGTTTTTATCAATGCGAGAAAGAGAGAGAGAGATATGTATTGATATTCGCGAATGTTGAGTCTTTTTTAGTGCGCCACTCTAGTCTTCAATTGAATTTCGTGAAATGTTAAACGTAGATTAAAAGTATTTCGCGAGGGGCACGTGACTGGAGCAAATTTATGTTTGGAGAAGAACAAAAAAAACAAATAAGCATGTATGTCGACTGCTGAATTCTTGCATATATTTCACAAATATAGCAAAGAATATTCGCACGCTTACTCTACGTGGTGGCTGTCTTAGAGTTAAATTCGTCATTGATATAACACGCCCGTTGTGGTGTACGAAACATTTAATCGTTGCATTTAACAGCTTCCATTCGTTACTGCTAAAGTGTCACGCCATTTATCGATGGCTCATCAGTGTGTAATAAGTGGTGCTTGCATTTGAAATCGTACACGATTTTAAAACCCTTCACGTATGGATGCTCTCTTGACAATGACTGATATTCCACGAATTATCAAACATCAAAATGATTTCTCAAATTCTTTACTTATTAAAATAGGAGAGTAATTATTTTCAAAAATTGTGACATTTATTTCGAAGCATTCCTTTAACAGCAAAAAAGAACATTAATTACACTTACGTTTGTTGTTGAAAATAAAACCAGTCATATTTCGACCAGAAAGTCCTAACACGTGAAGGGTTAAATGAATTTTATGAATTTATTATTTGTAACTATCAACACACACGCAGTTAGCCACTGACCATTTTATTGTAAAATGAAAAAAGAAACTCTCTGAAACATATCAATTTGTCGGGTGTTACCTGCAAGTAATCATCATTTTTTATAATGATGTAACGATACTGTAACCGGTACATCCTTCCGTAAGTGCATGATGCCCAAAGCGTTTAAAAAAAAAAGTAAACAATACTCTGCTGGTGCAGCGGTGATATTTGTTCCGTTGATCGTTGTGCTAAGTGACTTTATTTGTATTAGCATACAATGGGCCACGCGCTACCTGATAGCGGGGACTCGATGCTCATTAGAGTATGTTGTACTACATTCTCTATTCACTAAGGAAAAGAAAAACACGAGACTACGGCGTATAAACACCTAATTGTTTTGTTTAATACGCATCTTTAACAGACTGCGATACACAATTAATATATACATAATATATATGTATACTTTCACAGTTTTTATTTAATTAAGTTGTACAGAACCGGAGAGTGCAACTTTCCCAAGTTCTCAGGCACTTTAAAATATCGTATTATTAATTCTTAATGATTTAATTGTACATTTATTTTTATTTTTTAATTATTTCATAAGCTTACCACCATTCGACCTGCTGCAATAAACTCATTGATGCATATGAAAATTGTGTGATATATTTGTTCGTCAAAAAATTACGGATATGGTGATCTACAACATGGGTCGGCAATATTCGAATGCTTGTATTCAACTTTGATTCGAATAACAACGAATAATTCTCGAGACAACAGAATTATTATCTTCCGTTTGTTTAATGATCCCTTAATTTGTTTATATGTATAAAGTAGAAAACAACCTATTGACTGCCTTATCGTTAATGCGGAATAAATATGTGATCTATATTATATATGCATTAAATATTTTTGCTCAACAATATTTGTTACATACATTTTTGATAGATTTTAAATATATTAAAAATGTATGTAATAGTGTATTACAATACTAGTGCGGAAAAAGTTTTTCCTACAAGTATTGTAGAAAATCTCACTTCACAAGTGCAGTGAAATTTATTTACACATACATATTTTTTATGTATTGCGTTTGCATAAATATACTAATTTGCATTTGCCCAACTCGGTGAAACACTTCATCCAGAATTTTTGGATTATTCAATAGTTACACTTGAATAAATGAAAACAAATATTTATTTTAAACCTGATAGAAAGCTTTTCACTGTTAGAAAAGACTGGAAGTTTTTATGCATAAACTTGTCATCTAAATTTAATGTACAATTGTAGTATAACATTCAGGTAATTTTACTATAAAATTAAAGTAAAATTTTGAATTTGCTGTACCATACATTAATTTTACATTACACTTGCATACTAAATTTAATGTACCAGTTTATGCATAAAAATTTTCAATACAACATTAAATTTTAAGTAGATTTTTTTTTTACAGTATTGCTAATTTATGCGAATTATTCTGAGTTATTCGAACTTAAATAATATTGTACTTTGAATACAATTTCATTCGAATGTTACCTATTTCTAATTTTAAAGAAATTTAAATAGAAAAAGTGATAAATTATTCTACGATTCACAAGTGCTCGAAGAAGTCTCTAAGTTTCGCATGTTGGAGGCTGAGTTTGAAGAGACGGTCGCGAACCGTTTTGTCGTTGACCACTGGCTTTACGGGACTCTGAAGGCAGTTACTCATGTATATTCCACCCTTGTCTCTGATATCATCGCTCAACGCCGCGTAGACTATCGGCGTTGCTCCCTGAACCGGAGTCTGCAAAGAATTTGGACCATGAATTATGTGCAACCGTCGATTGATAATAGTCTTTGCGAACTTTGTATCATCGCTGTCCCACTCTCTTGCTCAAGCTCGATCTTTGAACATTGTAAATATCCCACGATCTTATTTACAACATACCTTGAAAATAAGTTTTGTCAAGAATTTCATCCTCCTTACTGGAGTATGCTTGAACAAATCCGTATCAACCATTCCAGGATGGACCGCGTAGGTTCGTATGTTTAATTTATATTCGTCGAAAAGTTCCTGCAGAGTTCTTGTAAACATAACCGATGCCAATTTGCTCTGACCATAGGCAGCTGCGGTAAGCCATCGATTTCTATAATAAAAAATAAATAACAAAAATGTTCATCAACGAAATTTGCGTAATATGAGTATTAACATGTTGCGATTAATCGAATTTACTTGTAATTGATATCGTCGAAATTAATTGTTCCTGCAAAATGAGCGATGGACGATACGTTTACTACTCTTGCGTAGGAATTTGGTGAGCTGGCGTTTCGCAAAAGAGGCATTATTAAGGCAGTCAATAAAAAGTGCGCCAAATAATTGACACCCCATTGCTGCTCGAAACCCTCGCTTGTTTCGCTGTATGGCGGAAACATGACACCGGCTGAAAATTTATATTTTATTTAGAAGATGCAGTGAACGTAGCGATAAGCGAATGATCGAATCAGAGTTGTAAAACCCCAATTATTTTTTAACCGAAATTTATCCTACAATTGGCTTTGTAATTATGTTTTTATAATAATAATTTGCAGTGATTATAATATGATTTCGAATAGAGACTAAAAATATTAATTCCCCATAAAATTTCATGATAATCTTATTGAAAAAAATGGAGAAATACTGTTAATGCATTGCTAAAGTAATGGAGGCCTGTGGTTGTCCATTCTTCTCACAATTTCTCCCAAAATTTAATTAAAAATTCGATTTTTCTTAAAGCTATTCAAAAGTTCACATATAATTTTATAATCGCTACAGATTATCATTACAAATTCGTAACGACAAGACAAATTGTTCTGTAAACTTTATATCGTAAAGTAATGGAGGCTTACAACACTGGATCGAATTATGCTTTTGGAAAAATACAAACCATTATTTATAAGAATGTCGATTTTTCTATAATCTTTTTTCATACTGTCTGCGAATTTCCTCACAGATTCGAAGCTTGTGTTGTCCAATTGATATACTTTAGCTGTACCCTCTTTTACTCCGGATTCTCGAATTTCATTTATCACCGTGTGTCCTGCTGCTGTGTTTCTACATGCTGGAAATTTAATTATGTTATAAAGGACACATATTTTGATAGGAACACAATTTTTTTTTTTTTTTTGCTAAAACGTACCGATAATTACTTCCATGTCAGATTTCAATAACATTCGTACCACTTCGACTCCTATGCCCCTGGATCCTCCAGTTACGATCGCTACTTTTCCGGTCTTCCGTGGCAAATCTTTAGGAAAAATACAAATATCCAATAAATAGCTGCATATAATTTGTATGGTCTTTCTGATAAATATAATTATCAACGTCGAGAAGAAATCTTTAGGAAAAAACATAAATTTTCAATAAATAACTCCATATTATTTGTATGGTCTTTCTGTTAAATATAATTGTCAACGTCGAGAAGAAAACAATTTTAATCCATGATATTCACAGTGGAGATGCACTTTTTTTTTGGTTCAAAGGTTGCGAAATTCAAAGGTTTTTTTTTTTGTATGGACGTGGCTTGGTGAATATTAAAAGAAATAGTAATGAAGCATTAATTAAAAGCTGGCATAATCGTAAAATATATCTTCGTAACCGAACTGACGAATGCTAATTCTTAAATTTGTAAGTCATGTGCCGGTGTAGCCGGTATGCAAAATGATAACTAAACATAAGTTCTCGAAAAAAATGTTCATCTATCTATTGTCCACCTGTCTCGAGTTATAGGTCATTCGTAAAAACGCGTATCAATATGTTAAAATGACGTGAAGGATTTCTGTTAAAAAATTTATCTTTTCAGTTCTTATGATCAATTTATTTTTTTAATTATTTTACCGCTCGGAAAGATAATTCTATGTGTTCAGCTGCTCGCTTCCTCACAGAGAAATATAGAGCATATGATAAAAGATAATCAGAAAAAAATTCGCAAGACCGAATTTGCATCATTATTTTTTTTAATGGAAAATAACGAAACTTAAGTGGTAAAAAAATTATAAATTTCAAAATGTTCTAAAATAAGAATATGCTACGACAAATTCCAGATTAATTGCCCAAATTATAAAAAGATTCAAGGCCCTTCATTTTGCAAGCAATATACTTTTTAAAAAGTGTTCTGCTCGATTTTCGCTTCCTCACAGAGAAGTATAGAGAATATGATAAAAGATAATCAGAAAAAAAATCGCAATATCGAATTTGCATCATTATTTTTTTTTAAATGAAAAATAACGAAACTTAAGTGGTCAAAAATTATGGAATTCAAAATATTCTGAAATCTCTTTGATTAAATGTATTTTAATGACAGAAATAAGAATATACTACGACAAATTCCAGATTAATTGCCCAAATTATAAAAAAAAATTCAAGACCCTTCATTTTGCAAGCAATAAACTTTTTAAAAAGTGTTCTGCTCGATTTTCGCTTCCTCACAGAGAAGTATAGAGCATATGATAAAAGATAATCAGAAAAAAATTCGCAAGATCGAATTTGCATCATTATTTTTTTTTAATGAAAAATAACGAAACTCAAGTGGTCAAAAAATTATGCAATTCAAAATGTTCTGAAATCTCTTTGATTAAATGTATTTTAATGACAGAAATAAGAATAAGCTACGACAAATTCTAGATTAATTGCCCAAATTATAAAAAAATTCAAGACCCTTCATTTTGCAAGCAATAAACTTTTTAAAAAGTGTTCTGCTCGATTTTCGCTTCCTCACAGAAAAGTATAGAGCATATGATAAAAGATAATCAGAAAAAAATTCGCAAGATCGAATTTGCATCATTATTTTTTTTAATGAAAAATAACGAAAGATAAGTGGTCAAAAAATTATAAAATTCAAAATGTTCTAAAATCGCTTTGTTTAAATGTATTTTAATGACAGAAATAAGAATATGCTACGACAAATTCCAGATTAATTGCCCAAATTATAAAAAAAAATTCAAGACCCTTCATTTTGCAAGCAATGGACTTTTTAAAAAGTGTTCTGCTCGATTTTCGCTTCCTCACAGAGAAGTATAGAGCATATGATAAAAGATAATCAGAAAAAAATTCGCAATATCGAATTTGCATCATTATTTTTTTTTAAATGAAAAATAACGAAACTCAAGTGGTCAAAAAATTATGAAATTCTAAATGTTCTAAAATCTCTTTGATTAAATGTATTTTAATGACAGAAATAAGAATAAGCTACGACAAATTCCAGATTAATTGCCCAAATTATAAAAAAAATTCAAGATCCTTCATTTTGCAAGCAATAGACTTTTTAAAAAGTGTTCTGCTCGATTTTCGCTTCCTCACAGAGAAGTATAGAGCATATGATAAAAGATAATCAGAAAAAAATTCGCAAGATCGAATTTGCATCATTATTTTTTTTAATGGAAAATAACGAAACTTAAGTGGTCAAAAAATTATAAAATTCAAAATGTTCTAAAATCGCTTTGTTTAAATGTATTTTAATGGCAGAAATAAGAATAAGCTACGACAAATTCTAGATTAATTGCCCAAGTCATAAAAAAAATTCAAGACCCTTCATTTTGCAAGCAATAGACTTTTTTAAAAGTGTTCTGCTCGATTTTCGCTTCCTCACAGAGAAGTATAGAGAATGTGATAAAAGATAATCAGAAAAAAATTCGCAATATCGAATTTGCATCATTATTTTTTTTTAATGAAAAATAACAAAACTTAAGTGGTTAAAAAATTATAAACTTCTAAATGTTCTAAAATCGCTTTGATTAAATGTATTTTAATGACAGAAATAAGAATATGCTATGACAAATTCCAGATTAATTGCCCAAATTATTTAAAAAAATTCAAGACCCTTCATTTTGCAAGCAATAGACTTTTTAAAAAGTGTAACGGCCCCGTTTTTCAATCGTGTAATCAAGAGACAAGGTAATGTCTCGACGCCAAGTATTTAAAAAAAAATTAATAATTATTTTCAAAGGTACACTGACTGTTAAAAATGCAAGCGAATTTAATATACAAAACGATATGAAATTTACGAAACGGATATATGAATTCCATATTAATATACTTTTATTGTAAATTTTTAGAATAGTATGAGAATTCTCCGATACAAGTATTTGAAAATTACAGTACGTGAGTATTGTAATCTTCATTTTAATATACAAATATTGTATTTGTCAATGTCAAATGCATCTGAAAATTAATATACGGTATATACATGAGAGTTTTATATACGGTATATTAATTTTCAAAACCAAATGTTTTACAGCGTAGACTATTAGAAATTTTTTAATGAAAATTAATATAAAGTATTGAAAGTTTTTTTGCAGATACGTGTATATTAAATTTAATATACATATTCTAATTAAAATACAGGACACTAAACACTTCATAAAAGTTGTGTTTATAATATAATTATTGGAATTTTACAACATATCTGTGTATTAAATTAAATTTAATGAACCGTATCTGCAAAAAAAATTCCAATACATATATTAATTTTTTAATTATTTTTAACAGTGTAGTTTCAGAATTCATCTCAAGCTGCGTCAGCGATTCCACGCTCGGGGACGACTGTCGAGCCACATCAAGAACCGCGACCACGGATAGGCATTCGTTGAATGAAAATGTATTTAAAATACTTCCATGAATTAAATAATTATGTGAATTATTACGCCTATTCAATATTAGATTTCACAGAAAAATAATCTAAATTATTAATAATTATTACGAAATATTTGTACTGTTGCGCAATAATTATTAATCATCGTTATTTTTTTAAAGAAGTATTTTGCATACATTTTAATTGAATAATAGCCAATAAAAAAATAATTGAGTAAAAGTTTCGTAAGAAATACTAATATTTTGTTTATTAATTCAAAGTGAAATAAAAATGTTGGACAATTTACAAATTTTTGTCTGTTAATTGAGAAGTGGCATAAAAAGTTGTATGATTTGGAAAAATTGTTGTGTTAAATTGAAAGTTAAATAAAAATTTTGTAACATTTATATCATTTCTCGGAAAAGAAATATGTGATGTCAAAGTAAACTATCGTTTTTTTCTGTTAAAATTAAAGAAAATATTTCACAAAATGGAAATACAAAATTATACCGTAATTTTTTTGCAGTTTTTATGTAAAATTATGAGAAATGTTCTATGGATAGTAAATTTATGTTAAAAGTATATAAAAACCTCGACTTCAGCGTTGAATATATTCACTTACTACAAGTATCGCACTCATTATTATTTCGACCGTGACAAAAATAAAAATGCCATGTTTGCGAAATTTAAGCGCGTCTATTGTTAAATGATACATTTTGTACCAATTATTATTTAAGTTCATTCGTGTCCATTGAAAGTTTGAGTCGATTTTTAAGTGACTCCGCAATTTTTAAAGTTTTAGCAAAAACAAGTTTGAAAATTCATCAGAAAGCGATTCAATTCAAGCGATTAAAGATTGCGAATAAAATTACAGACATCGAATATATTGCACAAGAAAATTGAAATTTCTATAAAATGCAATCTGCATTGATTATTCTGTTCTAATGCAATGCCGAAAATTCTTGATCTTGGTTCGATTTAGGATCATAAATTTAGCTGGATTGCTTAACATGTGCGGGTTTTAGAGCGATCATAATGATCGTAACAATAAAAAAAAATGGATTAGTTTTTGAAAGCCTGAGACACAAAATGGCGCAAAAACTGGTAAGGTGACGTTTATTATTTCCGTATGCCATTACCAATATTATGTACACATGTCCGGATTTTTATAAAACCTTTTATAAAAAAATCTACAATAATAAAAAGTGTTATAAAAATACAGCTATCTTTTTAAGCCAAGAAAATAGACGTAAAAAAATAGGCGTGAAGCTACTAGTACTTTATTTGAGAATTAAAAAAATCAAACTTTTCATCGATTTATCTCATAAACTATATGCTACGATTGGGATTTTCAATATCACGTTTACGATGTAATTCCGAAATAATAATATTACACTGATAAAACTATCGTGGAATTTTTTTATTGCAAGTGGCTATTAATAAAAGTATACAAGATAAAAAAGTCGGACCAAAGTTGAAATTGAGTAATATTTACGTCGCTACCTCAGATACAATATAGTTAGTGTTACTTCATGTTAAAACAATCTGGCCGCCGCAATTTTAATATTTAACGATATCTAATTGGGGCCCAAAAAACAGACCGATTTGCAAAATTTTTTACTGATAAAAGTATTGTAATAATGATATCTGTATTTTACGTGCATTTAACACATACTCTTGCGACGTTAATTTTTTAAATAATATTAATAAACAATTAAGTTATTATTATTTTTAAAAAGTGCCACCGAATAATCTGTTTGTTGTATTCACTTAAAATTTGAACAGAATTTATAACATTTTCTATTGTATGACCAAACACTGAACCGAAAATGGCAGACAGTAAAAAAAAGTTAGTTAAAAAAAAACTACTTTAATCATTTCTTATTTTATGCTCTAAGGAAATTTAAAAAACTCAAAGTGTCATAAAATGTTAATCACTTAATTGATTTCCCTCAAATTTGTATTTAAACCTTATATCATTGTAGTCCATGTGTGAACCAAATTTAAGCTAAATCTATTTAAAAAATTCAAAAAATTCTATAATAATTACAATGTTTTCTTTTTTATGAATTAAAATCGAAATTTTACAACATGGCGACCGTTCCGTGGACTAAATTCATCATTGATAATCACTCAGCACGATTCACGTGGAAAATTGCAGCGAGATATTTCAAAATTAGCACAAGTTTAAATGTTTACAGACAACTAAAAAAAAAATTGGAGTTATAATAAAATCAGAACCAATCTATCGGGTCTCGCTAAATTCAGCACCGATCATGATTTAACATTAGTTCATTTGTGTACAAAATTTCAGCCTGATATGTCGTAATTTACTATAATTACAATGAAAAAATACTTTTTTTGAAACTTTTAAAATGCTGTAAAATTTGAACCTTTCAACCGATTTGTGCCAAACCCAATTCCAAACAATATTAACTGTACTTGCACTTATGAAGAACTATTTAGCAAAATATCATAAATTTTACGAACGCTAGACCATTTACCGCCTTTATTTTTTTTAAACTCCAAAAAGCCATAAAATCTACATTTCTGCGTACTTTTTATCAAAAATTGCAACGAACAAAGTCGAGCTGCTGCTTCACTTGTGTGGCAAATTTAAGCTTAATCGGTTGAGCGGTTCTTGAGTTGCAGATAATCGAAATTTCGAAGCCCTGCACATACACACACATACATACAAACGGACTGATAAACATAAAAAGAAATCATCCCTTCATATTTAGAAAGTGCTTTAAACTGTGCTCGTGCCGAATATTGAAGTGAATCGGACGAATAAATTATTTGGCGACACATTGTTTAAATAATTATAACTTCATTGGTTATCAATATTAAAAAAAAAACTCAAACTTGACAATGCGATGGATTTGTGTAATTGTGTATTAAATCCCAAGAAAAAATATTGAAAATCGATATGTTTTTTTATGCAGACTCTGTAAATTTATTTTATTGTCGATCTTGAAACATCGATTAATATGTCAATAATGCTTCTTTTTGCTGTACAAAAATGAGCATCGATTTTTGAAAAATAAACCGCGATAATTTTTCGTTTACTAAAATTACTGAGATGTCAACAATGCACATTAGTTTTTAAGTTAATTAATCTTTATTTGTTTGTAAAGATTAAACCGCGAGAATATCTTTGGTAAAAGTAAATTTTAGAGATTGATAGAATTTGAATGGGATTCAATCGTATGTTATCATCTCTGTTTATTCATACTTTCATCAATTTATACAAATTGAATCGTTGTTATTAGTTTCCTATCGTTTTTATTTTCTATGACTTAAATACGGTATGTATGGTGCACCAACGGATTTATAATATTTTACATTCATTTTACGTTTCTTCACTTGTAAATTTTTATTTGTTTGTAAATATATGATTCAGCATTAAACGTTCGGAATCAAAGAGGCATCAGTACGGTGGTTCTATCATTTTCTAATGTCTCACAATAATTATAGAAAGTTTTTCGGAATAAATCGTCATAAACATAAAAATAGATTTTTCAAAAACTTGAACATTTTTTATTTTTTCCGAAAAAATCTCTGAATTCGAAAAAAGATAATCCCACTTCCCGTCTAGGCTTAAAATGATCGTCTTTATGAATAGTATTTAAGAGATTTTTTTCAGAAAAATAAAAAAATGTCAAAATTTTTGAAAACCCGATTTTTTTTTATTAATTAAAAATCAATGCTTCGGCGAAGTCAAAGAATTTTTTAAATAAATGTGCATAAAGTATCCTTCAAAATAAAAAAAATTTAAATACGTTTTTTTACGATACGACTTATATCCAAGACGATACGTGCATTCGAAAGTTTTTAAAGGCAATTTTTAGAAATTTGTAAGTGCGCAAAATATGCGATGAAAAATTTGAAAAAAATGGAGCATGCTCCATTTATTGGGGCAAATGACTAAAAAAAATAATCCACTGTATCGATGTAAAAGGTGGTCCGATCGGTGTATAATGTTTCATAAATTAAACACTTTTCTATCATTTATACAGTAATTTCATGCTGATGAACTCGTTTCTCTTCTCATCGTTTCACAGCTGTAGAAAGTCTACCATAATAAATCTTGAATATGATAGATGTTTGAATCCAAAGATTTGTGGACAAAACTTTTTTCTTAATGAAAAATGTAATATTATTAATATTACTCCTACGATCGTATATTTTTATTATTAAATTTAATACAAAAATGATATTATTTATAATAATATAATCGGATATGAAAGAAACATTTAGGATTTTAATCGTGAATTATAGTATTTTGTAAATTCGCGAACCAAAGTCCGTATTCA
Organism: Ephialtes manifestator; assembly: GCA_963970395.1. Taxonomy (NCBI): domain Eukaryota; kingdom Metazoa; phylum Arthropoda; class Insecta; order Hymenoptera; family Ichneumonidae; genus Ephialtes; species Ephialtes manifestator. The sequence continues at coordinate 25,648,171 of OZ019975.1, read as the reverse complement.
GAACGATAAGATTTTAAAAAATCGTTTTCTATAATTTATTTTTTACCAGAAATTAACAAAATATTTTTCCATTAACACTGTTAAAAATATTTTGAAAATGAATGTATATATTCGAAGTTATATTGCAGATACGGTATATTAAATTAAATTTAATATACAGATTTGTTCTAAAATTCCAATACAAACTCAACTTTTATGGTGTTTAATATACCGTATATTAATTGTACAACAATTTTTTTTGTATATTAATAAATATTCGTATATTAAATATAATATACGCGTATCCGCAAAAAAAAACTTCCAATACTTTATATTAATTTTCGTAAAAAAATATCTAACAGTGAATAACGCGCTTAAATAAATCCGAAGTTGTTTGTGACGCGGGAATTAAAGATCAAATCGACACATCAAATGATTTAGCACACATTACTTACCAATTCTGTTATACTTGGCATCGCGAATATCGTGATAAACAGCTCGAATTGCCAAAATGTGTAGTTTGATTTGTAGTACAATCCTGCTGGCGAATGTGGCGATAAACTTTCGGCTTTGAGGCCAAACACAAAGGCTCCCGAGAACCGCTATTGTAGATCCGAAGAAGATCATCGTGGCTTTAGATTTTTTTCGTACTGGTTGTCGCTCGGTACGAGGCATCCGGAAGAGTTCCGTGATGCGACTGTTGGAAGAGTAACCGCGAGCAATAACTCGAAGGTAGGTCGAATAGCCGACTTTGGACGTTTAGCAATATGCCGTTACGTCTGGCGGGGGTGATAAGTTTTGAATCCTCAGAAAAATGTAAAAGAACCTGCGCGTCTATATAGCAAAATATTACATATATTACATATATACTGATTACGGTGAATTCTCGTATTTGCGCTTGTAGTTAGACGATTCTGAGATCGCTATGTTAATAGTTATTAACGCAACGAAAAGATGTGCCGCGTTCGCGGTTCAGGTACTTCTGTTGCAATGGACAACAAACTTCCAACTGACTTCCTATTTTCCACCGAGCGCGACTGACGATCGAGACGCTCTTACTTAATTTATTAGACTTTCTTCTCCTCCCGATCGATGGTAGCGGCAACACAATATGTACGTGTTCAACACGCGTACAGTTTACATACAAGTTAACTAAATAACTGTGCAACTGTCAGAGTGACAGTCAAGAGAAGGTGTGCTGCAGTTGTGGCTTCGGAATTCATGCCACGTGGGTCAGCCGTCAAGCACCGTCAGCAGCAGAAGCTGCTTAGCAGGTTGTCGAAGAAGTAGGTCTTGGAGTCGACGGCCTGCTGCGCGTCGCTTCTAAATAAAACCCGAGGATCTCTCCGATGCCGCGTGGTGGTAGTGAATGTATCATATTCGACAGCAAAAGATTACACCTGCTTTGCTGTAAAATGCACCACGGAAATAATATACCGTTCTGCCATCTCAATGCTATACCCTCTATCACTTTTATATTCACTCACAAAATCCGATATACTCGCTGTAGATAAACACAGAAACGTCTTACGCACCATCTGGCATCGAAATATAAAATCACAAAAACGAAACTCGAGGAGAGAGACTCGGTTCCTGTTACACAAGCAATTACAAAGCGCTCCGCTGGAATTACACGTAGATACGATAGATATATGCGACAAAAACTTGAGTACGTGTGACTTTTTTTCTCGGGTACACACGAGAGACACGCGACTCTGCGAATATTGAGAGGATCTGTTAGAGTGTAGTAGAAACATCGGTCGCAACTAAGTAAGTTAATAAACTCATATAATTTCGTGATTTTACACACTAGATAATTGCAATTTTGTCGTGGACACGTAAGCATCGCAGGACCAATACGAAAAGTAGGGCTATGCCCGCGATTTCTCTAACTGTAAATTGGTAAACGCCACGAAATATCACACGATGACTGTGGCATTTTTTTGTGAATTAAACGCTAAATCATTCTGTACATTGGACTGCATTGTAGAAAAGTTACTTGTTTTTTTTTTGCTCTATTCATTTGATACTCATCGCTAATTTTCATTGCAGAATGGCAGACACTGGCTCAGGCGATGCATCACCACAGGCTGAAAGATCATCCGGCAATTCTTCACCACAGGGCGATAGAGGATTTAGCAATTCCTCACCACAAACGGAAAAAGGATGGGGTGCTTTAAAGCAACATGTCATTGACAATAAAGTACATGTCGGACTCTGGGCTACGAGGATTTTTAGTATTGCATTTACCATAGGATATATCATTCCACTGTTCGGGTAAGCGTTACTACCATTTAACTGATTTTTTTCTACAAGCTGCAAAAAAATTTCAAACCAAAAGTCATAATTTTTCATACATATGCATCTATTTATTTATTTGCCTGTGAAGCAGAATTTTCAGACAATGTTACGTGTTTTGAGTATTTTTTTTTTACTATCGCACAAATTGTATTATAGTTTCAGTATTTCAACAGCTGTTAGAGATGATTTAGGCTATTATAGAAGCTAATATGTTACGATATGTTTCATCGATATTCAATTCATTAAAAAAAAACTATTTGTTTATAGATAATTTGCTGGAAACAGAATTGTGAACTTTGTAAAATGAATTTAATAGTTAGCAAGCTTGAAACAATCATCTGCAGTTTTTATTCAAAGATTTTCAATGATTTTAGTTAACTACATTTAAAAAAATAATTGTTCATCAAATTTTATTATAAATTACTCTTTATTGTGGAAATTTAAAAAATTATTTTTATGCACTGCAGTTTATAATTATTTAAAAAATGTTATTGTGAATTTCCATTTCAAACAGTAATGAGGTCTTACAACTTTGGTCCAAAGACAATTTGTAAGGAAAATAAAGAATGACGGAACCTGGAAATTCTACAGAATAGTTCATTATAGTGGTTTTTATTACAGGAGGTTCTTGCTTAATTTATTAACTGAATTGATTATCATGAAAAAATTGTATTAATTAAATTTATTGTAAGATATATCAATTATCTGCTTTATTAATTAAATCTACTCCATTGTACCAATTGGCCATTGGATCAATCAGTAATTGAACCAATTGTCCAAAGTCGATTGGACCAATTGGTGTTGAATGAATTGTCATTGAATGAACTGTGCTGACCTCTCTGTAAGCTCAGCACTGCCACGAATAATTCTTCAGAGACTTAATACTTAAGGTAAAAATAACTTAGATCCATGTGTGAAATTATTACTAAACACATTTGAATTGAAATTACGTTTTTAAAAAAATATTAAGCCTCTCTGGGAAAATTGGAAAATTGAGATTTTTTAACTTAGGAGAGGATTAATATCCTAATGTCTTTTTCCCCTAAATATGAACAGTCTCTGAGATAATAAGGAAGGCAAAGATGAGCTCATAGAGTCTCAAATATGATAGCTATGTCAGCAGCTGGGCAATTTTCAAATAAAATTTAATTCAAGAATTATTAAATTTTTTCTTGAATAACAGAAAGTAATAGAAAATAATATTATCTTTAAAAATTGTATAATTGGTTTCAGTTAAGAATTATTTACAGTTATTGAAGAAGAAAAGTACTTTGAATACATTTTTATTTGAATGATTTCTTGAATAACAGAAAGTAATAGAAAATAATATTATCTCTAAAAATTGTATAATTGGTTTCAGTTAAGAATTATTTACAGTTTTTGAAGAAGAAAAGTACTTTGAATACATTTTTATTTGAATGATTTCTTGAATAACAGAAAGTAATAGAAAATAATATTATCTCTAAAAATTGTATAATTGGTTTCAGTTAAGAATTATTTACAGTTTTTGAGGAAGAAAAGTACTTTGAATACATTTTTATTTGAATGATTTCTTGAATAACAGAAAGTAATAGAAAATAATATTATCTTTAAAAATTGTATAATTGGTTTCAGTTAAGAATTATTTACAGTTATTGAAGAAGAAAAGTACTTTGAATACATTTTTATTTGAATGTTTTCTTGAATAACAGAAAGTAATAGAAAATAATATTATCTCTAAAAATTGTATAATTGGTTTCAGTTAAGAATTATTTACAGTTATTGAAGAAGAAAAGTACTTTGAATACATTTTTATTTGAATGATTTTTTTAATAACAGAAAGTTATAGAAAATAATATTATCTCTAAAAATTGTATAATTGGTTTCAGTTAAGAATTATTTACAGTTTTTGAAGAAGAAAAGTACTTTGAATACATTTTTATTTGAATGATTTCTTGAATAACAGAAAGTAATAGAAAATAATATTATCTCTAAAAATTGTATAATTGGTTTCAGTTAAGAATTATTTACAATTATTGAAGAAGAAAAGTACTTTGAATACATTTTTATTTGAATGATTTCTTGAATAACAGAAAGTAATAGAAAATAATATTATCTCTAAAAATTATATAATTGGTTTCAGTTAAGAATTATTTACAGTTTTTGAAGAAGAAAAGTACTTTGAATACATTTTTATTTGAATGATTTCTTGAATAACAGAAAGTAATAGAAAATAATATTATCTCTAAAAATTGTATAATTGGTTTCAGTTAAGAATTATTTACAGTTTTTGAAGAAGAAAAGTACTTTGAATACATTTTTATTTGAATGATTTCTTGAATAACAGAAAGTAATAGAAAATAATATTATCTCTAAAAATTGTATAATTGGTTTCAGTTAAGAATTATTAACAGTTTTTGAAGAAGAAAAGTACTTTGAATACATTTTTATTTGAATGATTTCTTGAATAACAGAAAGTAATAGAAAATAATATTATCTCTAAAAATTGTATAATTGGTTTCAGTTAAGAATTATTTACAGTTTTTGAAGAAGAAAAGTACTTTGAATACATTTTTATTTGAATGATTTCTTGAATAACAGAAAGTAATAGAAAATAATATTATCTCTAAAAATTATATAATTGGTTTCAGTTAAGAATTATTTACAGTTTTTGAAGAAGAAAAGTACTTTGAATACATTTTTATTTGAATGATTTCTTGAATAACAGAAAGTAATAGAAAATAATATTATCTCTAAAAATTGTATAATTGGTTTCAGTTAAGAATTATTTACAGTTTTTGAAGAAGAAAAGTACTTTGAATACATTTTTATTTGAATGATTTCTTGAATAACAGAAAGTAATAGAAAATAATATTATCTCTAAAAATTGTATAATTGGTTTCAGTTAAGAATTATTTACAGTTTTTGAGGAAGAAAAGTACTTTGAATACATTTTGATTTGAATGATTTCCTGAATAACAGAAAGTAATAGAAAATAATATTATCTTTAAAAATTGTATAATTGGTTTCAGTTAAGAATTATTTACAGTTATTGAAGAAGAAAAGTACTTTGAATACATTTTTATTTGAATGATTTCTTGAATAACAGAAAGTAATAGAAAATAATATTATCTCTAAAAATTGTATAATTGGTTTCAGTTAAGAATTATTTACAGTTTTTGAAGAAGAAAAGTACTTTGAATACATTTTTATTTGAATGATTTCTTGAATAACAGAAAGTAATAGAAAATAATATTATCTCTAAAAATTGTATAATTGGTTTCAGTTAAGAATTATTTACAGTTTTTGAGGAAGAAAAGTACTTTGAATACATTTTTATTTGAATGATTTCTTGAATAACAGAAAGTAATAGAAAATAATATTATCTTTAAAAATTGTATAATTGGTTTCAGTTAAGAATTATTTACAGTTATTGAAGAAGAAAAGTACTTTGAATACATTTTTATTTGAATGTTTTCTTGAATAACAGAAAGTAATAGAAAATAATATTATCTCTAAAAATTGTATAATTGGTTTCAGTTAAGAATTATTTACAGTTATTGAAGAAGAAAAGTACTTTGAATACATTTTTATTTGAATGATTTTTTTAATAACAGAAAGTTATAGAAAATAATATTATCTCTAAAAATTGTATAATTGGTTTCAGTTAAGAATTATTTACAGTTTTTGAAGAAGAAAAGTACTTTGAATACATTTTTATTTGAATGATTTCTTGAATAACAGAAAGTAATAGAAAATAATATTATCTCTAAAAATTGTATAATTGGTTTCAGTTAAGAATTATTTACAATTATTGAAGAAGAAAAGTACTTTGAATACATTTTTATTTGAATGATTTCTTGAATAACAGAAAGTAATAGAAAATAATATTATCTCTAAAAATTATATAATTGGTTTCAGTTAAGAATTATTTACAGTTTTTGAAGAAGAAAAGTACTTTGAATACATTTTTATTTGAATGATTTCTTGAATAACAGAAAGTAATAGAAAATAATATTATCTCTAAAAATTGTATAATTGGTTTCAGTTAAGAATTATTTACAGTTTTTGAAGAAGAAAAGTACTTTGAATACATTTTTATTTGAATGATTTCTTGAATAACAGAAAGTAATAGAAAATAATATTATCTCTAAAAATTGTATAATTGGTTTCAGTTAAGAATTATTAACAGTTTTTGAAGAAGAAAAGTACTTTGAATACATTTTTATTTGAATGATTTCTTGAATAACAGAAAGTAATAGAAAATAATATTATCTCTAAAAATTGTATAATTGGTTTCAGTTAAGAATTATTTACAGTTTTTGAAGAAGAAAAGTACTTTGAATACATTTTTATTTGAATGATTTCTTGAATAACAGAAAGTAATAGAAAATAATATTATCTCTAAAAATTATATAATTGGTTTCAGTTAAGAATTATTTACAGTTTTTGAAGAAGAAAAGTACTTTGAATACATTTTTATTTGAATGATTTCTTGAATAACAGAAAGTAATAGAAAATAATATTATCTCTAAAAATTGTATAATTGGTTTCAGTTAAGAATTATTTACAGTTTTTGAAGAAGAAAAGTACTTTGAATACATTTTTATTTGAATGATTTCTTGAATAACAGAAAGTAATAGAAAATAATATTATCTCTAAAAATTGTATAATTGGTTTCAGTTAAGAATTATTTACAGTTTTTGAGGAAGAAAAGTACTTTGAATACATTTTGATTTGAATGATTTCCTGAATAACAGAAAGTAATAGAAAATAATATTATCTCTAAAAATTGTATAATTGGTTTCAGTTAAGAATTATTTACAGTTTTTGAAGAAGAAAAGTACTTTGAATACATCTTTATTTGAATGATTTCTTGAATAACAGAAAGTAATAGAAAATAATATTATCTCTAAAAATTGTATAATTGGTTTCAGTTAAGAATTATTTACAGTTATTGAAGAAGAAAAGTACTTTGAATACATTTTTATTTGAATGATTTTTTTAATAACAGAAAGTTATAGAAAATAATATTATCTCTAAAAATTGTATAATTGGTTTCAGTTAAGAATTATTTACAGTTTTTGAAGAAGAAAAGTACTTTGAATACATTTTTATTTGAATGATTTCTTGAATAACAGAAAGTAGTAGAAAATAATATTATCTTTAAAAATTGTATAATTGGTTTCAGTTAAGAATTATTTATAGTTTTTGAAGAAGAAAAGTACTTTGAATACATTTTTATTTGAATGATTTCCTGAATAACAGAAAGTAATAGAAAATAATATTATCTCTAAAAATTGTATAATTGGTTTCAGTTAAGAATTATTTACAGTTATTGAAGAAGAAAAGTACTTTGAATACATTTTTATTTGAATGATTTCTTGAATAACAGAAAGTAATAGAAAATAATATTATCTTTAAAAATTGTATAATTGGTTTCAGTTAAGAATTATTTACAGTTATTGAAGAAGAAAAGTACTTTGAATACATTTTTATTTAAATGATAGGTAACTATCCTTGTGTGTCTTATGTCTCCTAGGTTTAAGCGGAGGGAGTTAGTCACAAGTTGCTGATATTTATTGACATATAGGTCACTAGTTTATCTGCTAATGCCATTTAAAAAATATGGATATTCTTTTGAACACTGGAACTAAGGTTTTTCTGCTGTACGGCAAATGCATTTAACTATTGTAAATGAGCTTTAGGAAATTTATAGGTTTCTAAACTCCTTCACACTTTTCTTAGGTAAATAGTAAGCCTAGAATGTCTAAAAACTTTTCCAGCATGAATGTAGTTTTTTACTTTTTGAAATTAGTGAAGTTATAAAATTTCTATGAAAGTAGTTTTTGGAATAAACTCTCAAGTCTATGGCATCTTGTCACATTCATGCCAGAAAAATTCTTCATATGTAGAATTGAGTAATTTTGAGAAATTTTTGGCTTACCGATTATCTCAAGGAAGTATGAAGAAGTTTAAAAACTTATAAATTTCCCATAGCTCATTTGCAATAGTTTGATGCTTTTGTCATAGAGCAAAGACAAATTTGGTTGAAGGTTCAGAAGAATATATTTTTCTTGATGATATCAGCAGATAAACAAGAATGAATATTAGTAATTTGGGTCTGTTTTGCTCCCCTTTAAGCATAACAGTTACTGCAAAAAAAATTGTCAGGTGGCCTAAAATAAAATAGAATATTATAGATTTTTTTTTTTTTTTTCTAGCAATCCGTACAATGCCTACTATAAAGTATTGATGAGCAGCGCGGCGACAAGTGCTCTCCGACTTCACCAGAGAGTACCACGGGTGCAGTTCAATACACAGTTTGTGGAGCAGCTACTCCTGGAGGACTCGTGTCACTACTTATTTTACTCTCTCATATTTCTATATGTAGGGCCAGTGACGTGTATCCTTTCAAAGTACCAATTCTATAATTACATTATTGTCAAGTGTATAAAATCAGCGAATTATTGAGTATAATATTGATTCGGAGCCTTTTCATACAGACATTTGCAAAAAAATCTCTTATTTGTTTCACATAAGGCTTAGAATTGTCCAACATCTTTAAAGATGCTGTGCTAGTCATTGTGGTTCTATCTTAGATTTCTATAATTGCCGAAAAGACAGCAGTATATTCCAATTGCAAATATACATATATGTTGTGAAATTCCAATACAAACACAACTTTTATGCTGTTTAATATACCGTATATTAATTTTACAACAATTTTTTTTGTATTATTGAGTATAATATTGATTCAGAGCCTTTTCATACAGACATTTGCAAAAAAATCTCTTATTTGATTCACTTAAGGTTTAGAATTGTCCAACATCTTTAAAGATGCTGTGCTAGTCATTGTGGTTCTATCTTAGATTTCTATAATTGCGGAAAAGACAGTAGTATATTCCAATTGCAAATATACAGATATGTTGTGAAATTCCAATACAAACACAACTTTTATGGTGTTTAATATACCGCATATTAATTTTACAACAATTTTTTTTGTATTATTGAGTATAATATTGATTCGGAGCCTTTTCATACAGACATTTGCAAAAAAATCTCTTATTTGTTTCACATAAGGCTTAGAATTGTCCAACGTCTTTAAAGATGCTGTGCTAGTCGTTGCGTTTCTATCTTAGATTGCTATAATTGCGGAAAAGGTAGCAGTATATTCCAATTGCAAATATCTACGCCCTGGTTCATTTCTCGGTTAAACCGTGAGAATAATGAACTGGTGAATTAAGAGACACGATTAATCGATCACATCTTTTTTCTGAGAGATTAACATGGAGCAAAAATCAGTGATAGGAAGACAACATTGGTTTTCTTTTTTAACTTGGCGTCGAGTCGCTACCGCGACGCTTGATGCTTCTTATGTGCCTATAACGACCAGTAGGCGACAAATAATAAGTACATGCATCGTTCAAAATTTGAAGTTAATGATATCCCTATTTTTTTTGCAGAATAATTTTTTAGCAAGCGTTCTTTTAATACGATTGGCTGGGCGAGCATTCTTCTAGAAACCTCATCATTTTAGAGTATCTAGACATGTATTTTTTTATCTTATCAACGCTTTTGTTGCCCAGAGAAAAAAGAATAGTTTAGCGAATTTTGAAATACGCTATCAGCTTCTGTTCAGTACAATGTTCGATACATATTGAAAATTCGATAAATATTCAAGTATTTTATCTAAGAGATTACCATGCAGGACTGTGACACGTATTTTCGCTTATAGCAATCTGAAATGGACTAACAATAAGTAAATCGTTTTATATTTGGAGTCGATATCATTCCTATTTTTCGCTGAATTCTTCTGATCATATCTACGCTTTATTTGCATAAAGAAAAATAGATAATTTCATGAATTTTAAGAAACGCTAACAAGTTCCGCTTGGTAAAATGCTCGATATATTTTCAAAACCACTTTCCACTTGTATGTTTTTATTAATTTTATTTACGTTCTTCAATCTACGGATTATTCCTTAACAAAATGGCACAGTGGTATTGGCGCCAGTAGTTCTGTTTGCAATATTGCATTCCGCGAGTTACTCCCTCACGTTGCTCGACGTAAGTTCAGTAATTAAGCGAAAAAAAAACGACAACGGCGTTAACGCGACCGAGATTACGTAAAAAAGATAACAGAGCGGAAACACGAATTAATAACTGGTTCTTTTTTTGCAATAGTGTCTAGGTCACAACAGCTGCTGGGGAGCTCGGTTTCTTATTTCGCTTATCGAATTCCAGTCACGGAATATTTTACGTCTTTGTGCGTTGTGTGAAATCATGATTTTCCCACTCAGCATAATTCTCGTCTTCACGTGAGTTTCCTAATAAGCGATAGTTTGCTTCTGTCGTTAGAAGAAACACAATAATCCTAATCTTGTTTTTTTTTGTTTTGTTATAGCGGACGAGCTGGATTATTTACGCCATTCATTTACTATCAATTCCTTAAAATGCGTCTTTCCTCGAGAAGAAATCCATTCACGCGAAACATCTTCCACGAGCTGAGAAACGTTCTCGCCAACGTATCAGCGAGTCCTGCTATGCCAGGTGTTATTCGATGGTTGATGAACGGTCTTCTCACTATCACCCAACAAATGGCTCCGATGCCGGTTCAGCAGTAATATTAGCGTGTCGTTCGTTAATTTTGTTGCGTTTCTACCGTTAACCGAACAATCTCGCGTTTTATCAATGCAACTTTTTCGGGGAAGCTCGATTAAATTCTTCTGGAATAATCGATCACGAAATTCTATACTTTATATACATAAAAAGCGCGAGTCGTAACTCCACGACAATCGGTGTTAAATGAAATATTCAATTTACGCTCGTGCTCGGGCTTCTCGCCTTTGCGAACAAGACGCTAATGGAGCGACGTGAATTCAATTTTTTAAACGATTCATACAATTTTCACGAATTTATTGTCCCTAATCTGTAATCTTAACTCTCGTAGAATTGTAGATTTGTTACAACGGAGTAGTCGCGTGAAAAACGAACGCGCGTTTGTTAATTCGTAAGAATGTGCCTGTCGCGTTGGAACGCGACTTGGCTGACTGAGGTCACAAATCAAACGATCAAGTCGATACCAAGAACGTATCTCATAAGTTTGGTGCCGGTTCCAAGCGCTGTTTCCCCAATTTATTGTGTATGGATGATTAATGGTACTCGTATTAGTCGTGTAAATTGCAATGCCATAATATTGATTTAGGACGTTCGTGGCTCGTTCTGTTTTTTTCTTTTGTAATGCTAACAACGAATTTGGTTGTTAATTAAATTTGTCTCAAACGTTTAATACTCGTTACTATGAAAACATAAATTCACAGCAACGATTGCACGGATGTTATAAAATATGTTGCATTCCGCTGGTTTGGACGTTCAATCAATGCACCGAATATCTGCTGACGTTTTTGTTTTACTCGATGTGATTACATGCAGTAAATAAAAGGCATAATTGTGATCATAAAGGCACAGGGCATAATAAATATTTTGGTCTCGGCAAGCGCATCACATTCGCTTTAAACCGTATTATTTATTGCGATCTAAATTACGGTTGTGCGATTGAATTATTATTGACTAGACAACTGGGACTCAATAGCTCTGAACAGTATTTCCATTTTCAAATAATACTTCTTTCTCATTTGTGATGAAAATGTCTGATGGAAACAGATAGAAATTGATTAATGAAATGGACAAAATCAGCATAGATCTAAAAGTATCCTATCTGTATCTGTGCGAATTTGTCCATTTCTTTTAAACCGTTTCGACAGATTGGGCGCCAATAACGAAATTTCCATAAAATCTGCTGGGCACGATATTTGCATTATTTCAACGACGAATTTGTTAAAGTTTGGAATTAACATTGGCACATTCAATAGAAAGTCCTGTTGCATATAATCAATTATATTTATTACTTCTTATTTATGATTTATGACTTGTTTACACGGTCTAGTACTAATGTATATGTAGCAAATGAATTTGCGTTATGGTCTGTCGATGTTTCATTAATAAAATACTGAAAATAACTCTTGCATTATTTTTTTTTTGTTCCTCATTAATTTTTTATATTTTCTTCAATCACATTTGCGCGTTCAAGTATATACTTTGAAGCTATATATTATCTAACACTCGAGATGAGCAACTGAAACCAAACAAAAAGACTGCGTAGTCAAGCGAACATCTGTATAAAAGAGAGGTTATAAGAAGTAATAACTTTCCACCTTTAATTAACACAACAAAAGTAATTGTGAATAATCAAATAGCATATTTTCTAAAGTATCTTAAGGCGGAAAGTGTTTTTGATTGGTCTTTATGTGTAATTCATTGTACCAGTACAACTTCCGGTTATTCAAACTGTTATGATAACGAGACAAAATTAATAGCAATTCTCAAAGCTCACAACGTGTAATTAATTAATTTTTCACGTGACTTCGGATGATTTTTCAGTCAACTATGAATTATCGGATTACCTGTAAAGAGAAATGAAAAAATTGCTTTGCTCTTTCTGTAAAATAATTGAGACAACATTGTCGTCGATGAATCGAGCAATAATGGCTCTATCGCTCCCGCCAGTCGGTAACAAACCTTCAAACATTGAAGCACTATTGAGTTATGCAGTTATTATTAACGCGTGTTTACGGGTAGGCGTAGAGATGCAGACAACACGGAGTGCATTGAGTAACATGCAACATTTCGATCATGGAGTGGAGGACTGCCGTGGTGACAGTTTTAGGTATTAGTCTCTGTTTTTTGGTGATACCGATAAGAGTTGGTCCGAGCACATCAGTGGAAGATGTCAAACTTTTTGAGACTTATGTTTCCCATTATAATAAATCGTACAGACACAATCCAATCGAGTACGATAAAAGATTCGAGAGATTTCAGGTGAGTCATTGATAAGATTAATATATTATTATATTTTACAAATAATACAAATAATAAATAAAGATTTTTTAAAAATAACATTCTTTTTAATAAAATCGTCACTATAAAGCGATATAATTAATGTTTTATGTCGGTCAAGTAAAATACTAGTTTTTCTTATCCCCACCGGGTCTCTACGCATAATGTAATTTATCTAATCCAGTTATATAAATCGATATACTATATGACACGTTTTGATTACAGAAATCTCTACGGCACATAGAGAAGCTGAACAAATTACGCAGTTCCGAAGAAAGTGCTCTTTATGGAACAACGGAATATTCGGACATGTCCGAAGATGAATTTCTGAATTTTGCGCTTCGTCCGGATCTCTCGACTCGCGGAGAACGGCATTTGACAGACATTCATCATAGAGATCATCATAATCACAGGGATAGCAACCGGCTTAAGAGAGCTATTGCCGCGCCTCCGAAGTTTGATTGGAGAACAAAGGGCGTTATCACGCCCGTTCGGAGCCAAGGTTTATGCGGTGCTTGCTGGGCTTACAGCACCGTAGAATGCGTAGAATCCATGGCTGCGATCAAGAATGGGACGCTTAAATCCTACAGTGTCCAGGAAGTCGGTTGATATTATTTGAAACTATATTTTATTATCACCATCATGTAGTAGTCGTTTTGCTGTAGGGCTGACCATTCATTCAAAGAAAATACGTTTTTGAGATGATCTGATGGCTATTCACATAGTTCATAATATTTAAAAACTACTTTAGTCATGCTTTCAATATTTCTGAAATTATTACAACAGCGCTAGAATATTTTTTTAAAATATTTCAAGCTGTGTGGGTGAATGGATTAAAAGATATTGTTAAATATTAGAATTATTTAAAAATATTTAGTTTTATCGGAATTATTGCAGAAAAGTGAAAATTTGATTTTCATCTCGTTTGTAATATAAAAAAACTACTTTAGTCATGCTTTCAATATTTCTGAAATTATTAAAATAAAGCTAGAATATTTTTAAAATATTTCAAGCTATGTGGGTGAATGGATTAAAAGATATTGTTAAATATGAGAATGATTTAAAAATATTTAATTATTTTTATCGTAATTATTGCAGAAAAGTAAAAAATTTGATTTTCATTTCGCGCGTAATATATAAAAACTACTTTAGTCATGCTTTCAATATTTCTGAAATTATGAAAAATGGCGCTACAATATTTTTTAAATATTTCAAGTAGTGTGGGTGAATGGATTAAAAGATATTATTAAATATTAGAATGATTTAAAAATATTTATTTATTTTTATCGTAATTATTGCAGAAAAGTAAAAAATTTGATTTTCATCTCGCGCGTAATATATAAAAACTACTTTATTCATGCTTTCAATATTTCTGAAATTATGAAAAATGGCGCTAGAATATTTTTTAAATATTTCAAGCTGTGTGGGTGAATAGATTAAAAAATATTATCAAATATTACAATGATTTTAAAATATTTATTTATTTTTATCGTAATTATTGCAGAAAAGTAAAAAATTTGATTTTCATCTCGCTCGTAATATATAAAAACTATTTTAGTCATGCTTTCAATTTTTCGGAAATTATGAAAATAACGTTAGAATATTTTTTAAATATTTCAAGCTGTGTGGGTGAATGGATTAAAAGATATTATTAAATATTAGAATGATTTACAAATATATATTTATTTTATTCGTAATTATTGCAGAAAAGTGAAAAATTTGATTTTCATCTCGCTCGTAATATATAAAAACTGTTTTAGTCATGCTTTCAATTTTTCTGAAATTATTAAAATAACACTAGAATATTTTTTAAATATTTCAAGCTGTGTGGGTGAATGGATTAAAAGATATTATAAAATATTAGAATCTTTTTGAAATATTTACTTATATTATTCGTAATTATTGCAGAAAAGTGAAAAATCTGAGTTTTACATGATAATACCGTAGCTATTTCATTCGTTAAGTCCATTAAAATGTATTTGAAATACATTTTTATGGAATGAGCGATCCCTGCGTTGTAGTGCGCGCTTTTACAAGTGAGCGTAGCTGCGGATTTTGAGGAGACATCCGATTACAGAATCGGCATATTATTTTTCTTCACGAACAGAGAGTGTATAATTTTCGATGGCGGTGAATTTTGATACCTGAGCTTATGATTTTTTGTTTCCCCGATTTCGCTAAAAAACAACCACATTCTCTGCTCGCAAAAAGAATTTAAAAAGTGCTCATTTTTAAATAAAGACGGTTCATTTTTAAAGAAATTAACCGTTTTCCTCCCTAGGGAGTATTGAAACTGGATTGCGCATGCGTACGAGTCGGAGGTTAAAAATGAGCGATTTTACTCCCGTGTGACGCATACGTAATGACTCAGTAAACACAAACAATCGGTTTCGTTGCTGTTATATTACAATTCCCTATTTAGAAGTGTAACTGTTGCATAACAATGATGTTGTATAATAGTTAAATTGATGAGTAGGGAATTGTAACATTAAAGTAATCTCCGTATAATTTGTGTTATCTGGGGTGCTTATGTCAGCGAAGCTTGGAAAAAATCTATTATACGATATCACATCAAATTAACGTTAATATTCCATGCGCATTTCTTTGAAAATTTTTTTTTATTCTATGATAAATTACAGATGATCGACTGCGCAGGAAACAGCAATTTTGGCTGCGAAGGAGGTGATATTTGTAGCCTTCTCTCGTGGCTAGTAGCCAACAAAATATCAATTCTACCGGAAAAGGAGTATCCCGTTACCGGAAAATCGGCTGCGTGCAAATTAGACAAGTAATTATTCAATGAAGATCATTAAACGGTAATTTTTTAATGAATTTAAATACGATCAGCAATCTGTTACTTTCCTTTCAGAACGAAGACCTCTAATCTTCGCGTAAGCGACTTCACATGTGATAGGTAAAATTATATTTATATACATTTATATATCCTTATATTTGTATGTATTTTAAAATGCGTTATAGCAGTATGTACATCATGCATGTGATCATATTTATCTGAGTAGATTGGGAATGTGAGGTGCAAGGAATTCGATCATTATCGTGTGCCTCGCACATGTCAATACTAGTATTACTCATGTGGATGTGCGCGTAGCATATGCTGATCTCGTTACGTAAAGCTATTGGTTAACATTTATTTAATCCTAGTCGTTGTATTAACAGCCTCGAGTCGTCTAGCATTCCCGCGTGTACTACGTCACGAATGTATCAATTATTCATTCCCAACTAAAATTTTGATTCTATTAGAATTTTCGTGCTCGGAGACTAAAGAAAAAATATAAATAAATTAATAATAACAATGATGATACTAAAAATATTGATTTTGAATATAGAGCATGCGAATAAGTTATAAATTAGTTTGTTGAAATGAATATTTCGAAAACGTTTTTTTTTTTTGCGAATGATTGTATTTTTTTTAGAAATTTTAGAAATTTAGTGTCTTTGCCTTTCCATTTTTATTTATTTATTTCTAGTCGTTGGATTAATAGCCTCGAGTCATCTAGCGTTGCCGCGTGTACTACGTCAAGAATGTATCACTTTGATTAAAATTAAAAGAAGTAAAATTTTGATTCAATTAGAAGTTTCGTGCTCGAAGACTAAAGAAAAAGTATAAATAAATTAACGATAACAATGATGATACTAAAAATATTGATTTTGAATATAGAGCATGCGAATAAGTTATGAATTAGTTTGTTGAAACGAATATTTCGAAAACGTTTTTTTTTTTTTGGTGAATGATTGTTTTTTTTTAGAAATGTTAGAAATTTAGTGGCTTTGTCTTTCCATTTTTATATTAAAGGTTGATGGTTACGCAAATAAAGTTTTGTATAAAACAGGCTTAAAAAAAACCCGGAAAATTGAATTTGAATATGAGGGAGAATAAAAGAAAAAAAATGTTTTTGTACACATCAGAGAATTAACTTCATGAGTCAGAAAGACAATGTTTTTTAAATTTATTATACAATTTTATTTTTAACTAAAATTCGAATAAGATTTTCGCAGTATTATATCATTATTTAATTTCAACGTTTTTTTCTTGATTTTAATTAATTATCTTTAATATGGTTGTTTTTTTCTTCCTTTTCTCCTATTGTGACGTAAAATTTTGATTCTGAACGCATCAAACTTGTTATTGGGATTGTGATACATCATTGAGCAATATGTCTAACTACATTCTATCACCTTTCTTTAAAAATGAGTGTTTCAAAATGGTATATTCAGTAGCTCTTAATGTTTATAAAATATTTTAGTTTTGTCGGTGCCGAGGAAGAATTGCTATCTTCAATCGCAAATCATGGTCCAATGGCCGCAGCAGTGAACGCCCTTTCATGGCAAAACTATTTAGGTGGCATAATCCAATTTCATTGCGATGGAGCATTCACAAGCCTGAATCACGCTGTGCAGATTGTAGGATATGACAAAACAGCGGCTATACCGTATTACATAGTGCGAAATTCATGGGGTACCCTCTTTGGCAATAAGGGATACGCTTACATCGCCATTGGCAGCAATATATGTGGTAAGTAGATTTAAGATTACGACTAAGCACTACCAATTGTAATTAACAAGTGCGTTTGCTACCAGGTGCTTAATGCTCCGTTGTACTTACAGGAATTGCAAACCAGGTGTCTGCCGTTGACATCGTGATGAAGTGACCACAAAACGAACATTGTTTATAAGTACTTGAGAAATGTTTCGAAGGCGACATGAAAGATTATTGTTATGAACTCGTTCAATATTTTTCGATTAGTTCTCAATTTATTAATAAATTGGTCAACGCTCAAGTTGGCTAAATCTTCTTGCTATTTATTATCTCCATTATGGAGTTGACATTAATCTTAAATAGATTGACATGATCGAGTAATCACTACAATCAGCAAACTTATCGCCTTCGAATTGATCTCACGCACTAACAAGTGCCTTACACTGAGAAAACTTATGATAAAGTCAACTATATTATGTGTTTTATGAAGGAACGTTTACATTCTATAGTTTCCGTGTAAAGATATGATTATTAAACACATTATCATTATATTTGTCAGCAATTAATGTATATTCATGGAGACTATAAATTATTAACGTTCTGTATAGGACACATTCTGTATAGTTGCCTGTTATAAAGTTATAGTCCTTCGATAGACTTTATATCCCCATTAGTACCGAGAAGGATGCTAATTGAAAAAAAGTATGCAAGTTTTCAAACGCTATGCAAAAAATGACCGTATAAAAGTATTTACAAAATCGTACTAAAAATTGTATGAATGTATTTAAAATAAGCGAATATTATTAGATAGTAATAAAATTTTGTATAACTTTCACGCCGATATGAATACTTTATTAGCAATGATTTTATAGATCACTTTCTTTTTTGAAAAATAAGAAATTATTAAGCAATTGTCATCTTGTTCGATAACTGCTTATCCTGCGTTCATATAAGAGGCATTCTCTGTGAGTTCAGCCACTTTTTTTCGAGCCTCTCAGATCTATCCCATAATTGGACACATTTTAGTACCACTTGAAAGCATTCTTTGTTAATTTTTTCAGATTTTTTAAACAATCCATTTGGGAAATGTATTTTTTTTTATTATTCATATAACTTCGACGGAGTAAGTCTGACAAAAGAATACATATACAAAAAATGTTGTTTTTCACTCAACTTTGTAATACAATAGGTCTCATATTTTTATTCGTGTTGCAAAAGTGATAATCAGCAAAAAAAAATGTTAAACAATTTTTTTCATTCCTTCGGACACCTTCGATATTACTTTCGATTTTTTATAAGCTGTAGGGACATTTATAGAACCTACAAAAAAATTGGTATAGTCGGCATCGACTACTTGAAGGATTAAAAAAAGAAAGAAAATCAAATAAATTTATTTAATTGTTTTTTTATGCCAATTTTTTGGCACGTTTTTGACATATCCCTGTAGCTTGTATAAAATTGGCAGTGACATCAAAGGTGTCCGAATGAGTAAAAAAAAATTGTTTAACATTTTTTTTGCTGTAAATAGCTTTTGCAACACGAATAAACATATGAGAGATATTGCAATACAAAGTTAAATGAAAAACAACATTTTTTTGTATGTATGATTTTTTTGTCATCGAAGTTATATGAATAACAAAAAAAATATACATTTCCTAAATGGATGAATTAAAAAATCTGAAAAAATTCGCAAAGAGTGCTTTTAAGAGGTACTAAAATGTGGCCAATTATGGGATAGATCTGAGAGGGTCGAAAAAAAAGTGGCTGAACTGACAGAGAATGCCTCATAAAGTTTTTCTCCTTGCCAAATAGTGGTACTAACGAAGGCCTTCAGTAAATCTCCTAAATAAAGTTTATCGGGGGATTATAATTTAATTACTATATCATTTTTTCTCAAATGTACGTGTTCAATGATCCATCGTCGAAAGGATCTCGAACTTCGTCCATGACATGTAAAATACGAACAAAGAGAGAAATGCCTACTCATATATTTATACGTTATAGTGTAGAATATATATACTAAATATATATGTATATTTTTTACATGAGTTACGTGTAAAAGCTACAGGATGAGCTTAGGACCCATTATTTACTTTTAATAAAAATAATATAACGAGTTGATTGAGACCATTTTGTAGATCCAATCATATTTCCCGACAATTATCAACAGTTAATAGATGCATCTTTGTATTGAGAACAAATTCTGCATTCGCATCGTTTAGCTTTCAGAGTGAACCTTCGACCGAACTTTCCGAGTTGTTTAGTTCGAGTGACTCCTCTTCTGGTCCCCAGCAGCCCCATACAACCGAAAGTTTCCTCTTCATTTGCTTTGTCAATGGTGGAATGAGGTTTCGTGGTATCAAGAACGTCGACAGATTGAACAGATCGAGGAAAACTTTGTAACGATCGCTGTGGGAATGAAAACGACTCGATAAGCGACCCTTGGTCATCGAAAGGATAATGGATGAGTCGCTGGACATCGTCTTTACCTTAGGGTCGATTTCAGGTAGTGATAACCGGATGAACCGCCGGTCCCAAGTTGCTGTGAACCGATCATTCTTTGGACCATGATAACGTGATTATCTGCGAAGGATAAAATGCGAATATCATTGTTAGCTTTGGACGAGCGACTATAAAAAGTAAGCTGCAGATGGTCACAAAAAAAAAGACTTTATCCTCAGCGGTTCGGAAAGTCGTATTTCTTACACCTCCATTTGGTGATCAGTGAATCGATGTCCATGAGGGCAGTGAGGATCTGATGCGGTTGGCTGAAACGCGGCTCATCCCGATAGAGCGTTATCATAATGGCACCTTGAAGAGCCGCGTGGGTGAATCTTCTCTCGCCCCTTGAGACTAATGCTTTGTGGTGGGACTCGTTGAATATTGAGTCGAAGACTGCCCGACGAGAGGCCACGTTTGTTGTCATGTATTTACGTAACTGTTCTTTCGATATTTTCTGTAATTATATTTTTTTTAATTGATATCATTCCGCGTCAGAAGACTATGGAATATTACAAATTTTTTTTTGCGTTTTGATCATTTCTGCAGCGTGATTTCAATTTGTGCATAGATAAAGTACACCTTCAATAAAAATGGGTTTTATGAAGTATTTACGGTTTTATGTGAGACGGGTAAAAATATTTCTCTGTGAAAGACACTGATTTTCTCGGAGGTGTTGACCTATTTTGAGAAAGGCACTTTTTTTTCGTAATCTGGGATTTCAAAACGTTTTTAAAAAGTTTACTTAGTTTCTGAGGTTTATATTTGTAAGAGTGTTTCACATATACATTCACAACCTAAAATTTTCAATTTTAATCCACGTGTACGTCATAACGAAAGAATATACTAAATATTAACATTAATAACAATCATTCAAAAATCATAAGTGCAAATACCCTGGTGAAAATATTTCTCTGAAACTTTCTGAAAATTCCTCTGAATATCTACTCACTATTTTACTCGATATCACGGATGGGCAAAATGTATTTATAGAAAAAAAAATTAATGTTTTTCCACTCATTATTTATTTTCGCTTAAAATACTGAGTGGATTTCCACTGATCATCTTTCTGAGTCCAAATTATGAGTGGTTTTTCATTCATTGCATAGATAAAGTACACCTTTCAATAAAAATGGGTTTTATGAAGTATTTACGGTTTTATGTGAGACGGATGAAATTATTTCTCTGGTTAAGACACTGATTTTCTCGGAGGTGTTGACCTATTTTGAGAAAGGCACTTTTTTTTCGTAATCTGGGATTTCAAAACGTTTTTAAAAAGTTTACTTAGTTTCTGAGGTTTATATTTGTAGGAGTGTTTCACATATACATTCACAACCTAAAATTTTCAATTTTAATCCACGTGTACGTCATAACGAAAGAATATACTAAATATTAACATTAATAACAATCATTAAAAAATCATAAGTGCAAATACCCTGGTGAAAATATTTCTCTGAAACTTTCTGAAAATTCCTCTGAATATCTACTCACTATTTTACTCGATATCACGGATGGGCAAAATGTATTTATAGAAAAAAAAATTAATGTTTTTCCACTCATTATTTATTTTCGCTTAAAATAATGAGTGGATTTCCACTGATTATCTTTCTGAGTCCAACTTATGAGTGGTGTTTCATTCATTGTCTTTTCAGATACACTGAAAAAAAATGTCATTGATTCAATAAATCCATCGTTTGCGCGCTGCTAAAAGAAGTATTTTTGAATTAACTCTAGTTCTTTTTCGTTCAATCCCATTTAATATTGAAATAATAAAATATTATTTTGCTTATTTTAGAGTTATCGTTTCGATCTCATATGGAATTGGAGGAATTAGAATTCAAATCAAGTTGATAACTCTTGTTTTTGGCAGCCCGAAAACGATGGATTTTTTGAATTAATGACATTTTTTTTTCAGTGCATAAATAATGAGTGGTTTTCCACTCATAATTTATTTCAAGTTTAAATAATTAAAGTATTTTCACTCATTATCTTTTCCAAGGAAAATAATCAATGGTTTTCGACTCATCATTCAAACTCGAAATTAATTATGAGTGGTTTTTCACTCACAATTTATTTTGGTTTAAATAATGATTTTTATCCACTCATCATTCATTTCAAGGTTAAATGATGAGTGGAAAACCACTCATTATTTATTTCGAGTTTAAATAACGTTGGGTTACCAGAACATGAAAAAACGCTATGAATAATAAAAAAATTATTAATAATAATTAATAACATTTAATAATAATCACTTAATAATTAATTATTAATAGCGTTTTTCATATTCGGGAAAACCACTCGTTATTTAAACTAGAAATAAATAATAAGTGGTTTTCTACTCATCATTTAATCTCAAAAAGAATGATGAGTGGATAAAAAATCATTATCTAAAATCAAAATAAATTATGAGTGAAAAACCACTCATTATTTATACCTGCAAAAATAATAAATGAAAAGCCACTCATTATTTGAACTCGGAAAGATAATGGGTGAAAAATCATTCAATATGTAAATCGTGTATTTAAATAGTTTTTCACTCGAAAGTGCCCATCCCTGCTCGTAATCATAATACTTTCCGAAGAATAAGACTTATTCCGAAACCAAGAGAAAGTCCGAAGAAAGTCGATTATTTCTCTGAATTTAAATATTTCAAATTGTTCTGCAAATTTCTGATATTCCCTAGCA
This sequence comes from Ephialtes manifestator, assembly GCA_963970395.1. Classification (NCBI taxonomy): domain Eukaryota; kingdom Metazoa; phylum Arthropoda; class Insecta; order Hymenoptera; family Ichneumonidae; genus Ephialtes; species Ephialtes manifestator. The sequence continues at coordinate 25,625,331 of OZ019975.1, read as the reverse complement.
ACTTTTCTGAAAATCTATGATCATGGTCGAAATTCATAGTTTAGCCTGTTTCTCTTTCACATTCAGAAACTATTTTCTCAAAAAGTCCAGTTTTCGCTGAATTTCTCGTACAAAGTATATATTAAACCCCAAGCATATGTTTTTTAGAGACAGAGTGATGTAAAATTGACATTTCAGAAAACATGCATATGATTTTGAATAAATCTGAATCTCATCAATCGATAGAATCAAAATTGTTCTGAATAAAAACGTATTTTACAGGAATTCGCATGAAATAGTCAGACAATTTTGTTTTGTGAAAAATTCAGTATGTTTAAACCCCAAGCATATGTTTTTTAGAGACAGAGTGATGTAAAATTGACATTTCAGAAAACATGCATATGATTTTGAATAAATCTGAATCTCATCAATCGATAGAATCAAAATTGTTCTGAACAAAAACGTATTTTACAGGAATTCGCACAAAATAGTCAGACAATTTTATTTTGTGAAAAATTCAGTAATGTTTGAACATCTTTGATTCGGAAAAGTTTAGGTACAGATGATTTATTTATTTACTTGAGCAGCGTTGTCCTGTTCAGCAATCATGAGATCGACAGATCTTCTGTATTTTCCCCAAAAATCAAAGCTGTTTTCCTCGAGGCCAGGAGTTCTGGCCAGCCATGCCTGGACGAGACAACTGAGACTGGGTTCTTCCTGCGAACGTTTTATCGCTTCAACCGCTTTCGGATCTCGTCCAAAGACCCTTGTGTAGCATTGATTGTATCGAACTCGATGTTCCTGCTTGACGCCAAGTTTGTTCTCCAACAGACGGAATTGCAGTGACTGGAAGCCTGATGCTGGACAAAGATAATCCCTGAAGGCCATGAAATCCAGAGGAGTCATTGTCTCCAGTATATCAACTTGATCCACGAGAAGCTGTGAAAATAGAAAAAGGTCCACGTGTCAAATATTTATTATTAAAAAGTACTTATTATAACAAGATCAAATATACATAATTGATTATTCGTTTCCGGTTACACCAGACACGAATCGATAGGTCTAAGTGGAAGGTCCGACGTTTACCGAGACCAGCACCAGACCTTTTGTATTTCTATGGTTGCCCTTTGGTGTCGGTAGACGCGCAAAACAATATGTGCAATGACTATAGTACAATCTTGCCTAAGTAAACTGTCCCTTTAAATTTCACCCTTACATAGCGTTACACTTATTCACTGCAATTAAGTGATACTGACGGTACGGTCGTCAATTAAAATATATTCTATTTAAAGATGATTTGATATTAATAAAAACACAAAGTAGTTTTTGATACAAGAAAAAAATGATTCAACTGAAAAAAAACTTATTAACTAAACGAATAATAATCAGCAAAGAAAATAATTAATTTAATTTAAAGAATTGATACAACTAAAAGATTGACTGAACTACAAAAAAAAACGTAGCTATTTCTAATAAAATAATCAGGAATAAAATAGTTGCTTGTTAAATATACGAAACTATGCGAAAAGAGTAAAGTTGATGCGATAAAGGCGTATTAATTGTATAGAATTCCCTACATGTTTTGGGTTTTTGATTATTGAAATAGTAACAAATATATCCAATAAAACATGGGAAAAAATGTTACTTTCAAATTGTATGATGCTTCATATTATGAATATTAATGTGTCAATAATTTTGAAAAATCATTAAACTTTTTTCATTTGATTTAATTTTATGTTATGTTATTACATATTATAAATTAAATTTTTTTTATTAAAGAGATACCTCCGGCGATCAAACTTAGTGGGTATCTCAATGAACTAGACGCGAAATGCCCTCAATTTTATTGAGGATCCCCTTTAATTTCATAGTGAGAGCTCTCGTTTGATGCAAAGGAGCGGTAAATTATTTCCAATTAATCGACGGTGGCAAATTAATTTCTCGATTAATCTGAGGCACGAGTAATGAGTATACTTCATGCACTGATTATGTTATGTGAAACCATCTTTCGAAGTGACCTTGGAATAGTTCGTTGAGAAAACGTGTTCTGAAACGCCGTCAGGCTGTTTGTAAACGTTTCACTCCTATTTACAAATTTTCCAGAATGGTTACGCTTTTGAGAACATTCAATTGAATTCCACACATTTGTTAGAATGTTTGTTCCACGTTGTGAGGACATTTTTCTCCATTTAAAAAATTTCCCGGTCGGGCCGTTACTCTTTTTAAGGACATTTTTCTAAATTTAACAAATTTCTGAGTCAGACCATTTTTGTGGACATTTTTCTGAATTAAAAAAAAAAGTTAAATAAAAAGTTACCCTTTTTGAGGACATTTTTCTAAATTTAACTGATTGCCCAGGTAGGTGGTGTTACTTTTTTTGCAGACATTTTGCGCCAATTAACACATTTCCCAATCGGGACGTTACTCTTTTTGAGGATATTTTTCTAAATTTAAAAAATATCCCAGTCATGCCGTTACTGTTTTCGAAGACATTTTGCTCCATCGAAAAAAAAATGTCAGTGGGATTGTTACTCTTTTTGAAGACAATTTAGTTCATCTTTAAAATGTTCCAGTTGGGCCATTACTCTTTTTGAGAGCATTTCGATAAAAAAAAAATCCAATCACAAAAAAACCAATAAACAAAAAGAATAAGTTTTTTTTACATGATTCATGCGATAATTTTTTTTTCAGTACAGCTGTTACGCTTATTACCGAAGGGCCATTTATTGTGATTCCTTGAAATCACATTGAAATCATTTGAATTCGCGAAACCGAGATCACATTGAAATCATATAAATTTTCGAAATCAAATAAATTCTAGTTTTTAACCAATACCCAGTATAGAGTGGTGGTTGATGATAATTTAGTTGAACGATGAAGCCCGCGAAGAGCAATCATCATCAGTGACCGTTTTTCGATTTACTAATCAATACCATATTACTATTTCTCCTGTGGACATAACGACGAAAGATTGAGCTATAAACCCGTTTATAAGCTTCACGTGTTTGTTTTTCAAGGCGCCATATTGAGTACTCCTCTGCAAAAGTAATTTTCTATTGAGTTTTCCGAAAATGGAAGCGATTTCTTACTGATTCCCACTGGTTTGAAATCATAATTGGAAAAAATAGAAATCTCGTGGAATCACCCGAAAATATATTAATTCTGTGAAAGTACGAAATTTTTAAAAACTCTGAAATCGCGTGATATCAGATACTCATTGAAATCTTGTGTGCATCTAAATGTGAACTAAATGGTCCCTCGTTTATTACGGACCCTTTTTGACAAAATACCTGCATGGCCCTGAGGATGATGTCATAAAAAAATAATTAATATTATAAAAATACGGTTCCCATCACACAATATACCGTAATTTATAACAAAACATTATAATAGTAGATAGCTAAAATAGCAGCAGTCCAAACCAAATGTTAGAAACCGCAAGTAGAGTAAGTCACAGTAACAGAGCCTCTACTATATATGTTATTCACGTCAAGGGTTAAGGGTGTTTACAATTTGTATATAACTTGTAGTTAAGTCGCTTGCTGCTACTTAAGTAGACTTCCTTCATCGGCGGTGAACCGCAAAACGAAATGCCCGACAAATGTCTACTGCAATACCCCGACAAGGCAATATAATATACTATAGACTCTTGAGCGTTTCATCATGCCACGCTATTTCATTTATTTTTTTCATCCGTTATTATACACTGCTATATAATATTCCCACGGAAATGTATTTTGAAGCTGATACCCCGTGATAGGTCTCGGATGGCATTGCACAGGTCCTGAACAGTTCCCGAGTCTCTTCGTCGTTGTTCCAACCGCACCTGCTCCGGTGATTGCGGTATCGAAAGGGCGTCAATGGGGGATCGTTACCTAACTGCGGATACCGGCTCTGTGCTTGTGTCATTGCTCGCCGTGGCCGCTGGTATCACATATCGTTTGGCCGTATTAATTTACATCCCCTCCATACGTACGTTTCCGCGCATATGCATACGCGTTAATAAAACACGCGGTAGCGTCTCGTCGCCAAGTATATTATTTGTCTCGATGGTTCCCACAATCCGCCAGATAGAGTCTCGACATCGAGTACTGACGCAAAGACGAAATAAGTCGAGATAAAGGATGAAGCAAATAATAATGCCAATAACAAGACTAATAATGATTATTGCTGTTACAAGAGTAAAATGTCATGATGTGATAGTATATGCGATCATATATTTGTTTGAGACAACATCTGTCATGGCCTTGACCCAACTTTGCGTGCACGTGTCGTCACGAATCTATATAGTGATTCGCATGTGTACACGGAAAGAAATGTTTGGTTTCGGCAAGTACGTTTTCGATTTGCTGTACACGATGTCTAAAAAATTAGTTGCCTCAACCATATCGAATAGTAACCTCAACTATTCACGATTAGTTTTCGCGAGATTAGTTAGGTTAACTTATCCAATCGTTGGGACTACCACTCGAATAGTTGGAACTACCATTCGAATCGTCGGTATTATCATTCGAATCGTCGGTATTACCATTCGAATCGTTGGTATTACCATTTGTGTTGTAAGATAAATAGAATAATCGATTGGTTGTGTCAACTCATTTCTTGGTTATGGCAACTAATCTTTTTTCCGTGTACACGGAGAAAAGAGTGTAGTTGTAGGAACTATGGAATTGATACCTGCCAACCAACAGGCGTGGTAAAATATGGCATTAGCAAGTTATTGCGTGTCAAAACCAACCGATTGGTAATGCCAACTAACCGATTGATGTCAACCAACCGATTGGTGGCGCCAACTAACCAATTGGTAGTGCCAACCAACCGATTGGTGGCGCCAACTAACCGATTGGTAGTGCCAACCAACCGATTGGTGGCGTCAACTAACCGATTGGTAGTACCAACCAACCGATTGGTGGCGCCAACTAACCGATTGGTAGTACCAACCAACCGATTGATGGCGCCAACTAACCGATTGGTAGTGCCAACCAACCGATTGATGGCGCCAACTAACCGATTGGTAGTGCCAACCAACCGATTGGTGGCGCCAAGTAACCGATTGCTAGTGCCAACCAACCGATTGGTGGCGCCAACTAACCGATTGGTAGTGCCAACCAACCGATTGGTGGCGCTAACTAACCGATTGGTAGTGTCAACCAACCGATTGGTGGCGCCAACTAACCGATTGGTAGTGCCAACCAACCGATTGGTGGCGCCAACTAACCGATTGGTGGCGCCAACTAACCGATTGGTAGTGCCAACCAACCGATTGGTGGCGCTAACTAACCGATTGGTAGTGTCAACCAACCGATTGGTGGCGCCAACTAACCGATTGGTAGTGCCAACCAACCGATTGGTGGCGCCAACTAACCGATTGGTGGCGCCAACTAACCGATTGGTGGCGCCAACTAACCGATTGGTAGTGCCAACAACCGATCGGTGGCGCTAACTAACCGATTGGTAGTGCCAACCAATCGATTGGTGGCGCCAACTAACCGATTGGTAGTGCCAACCAACCGATTGGTGGAGCCAATTAACCGATTGGTGGAGCCAATTAACCGATTGGTAGTGCCAACCAACCGATTGGTGGCGCTAACTAACCGATTGGTAGTGCCAACCAACCGATTGGTAGTGCCAACCAACCGATTGGTGGCGCTAACTAACCGATTGGTAGTGCCAACCAACCGATTGGTGGCGCCAACTAACTGATTGGTAGTGCCAACCAACTATTGGTAATGCCAACTAAACTACATCTAACGTTGCAAGCATTTAAAGGTTAGTTTTCTCAACTAACCCGTTTTCTCCGTGTAGCTTAATGGATTAGAGGATGGACCTTTTTTTTGTGGCATCACGAAAATCTTATCTTTCAACTATATGGTACAGACGAAACACGGAGTTGGACAAATCGAATTACCACCCCGTAGTAACGCTAAACCCCCAACGGACTGGGTTGAGTTCCAACCCCTGCGCATTAGCCCGTGCGTAGTATATACGTGCCTACCCTACGCTGCGCTTCCAGCTTTACTAATTGGCTTGTTATAGTCGGGGTTCGTTCACCCTTTCAGCGCTCCATCACTGTCATTGTCATTCTGAACTGAATGTCCCGGGGATGGATACGATGGCACGTGCATGTATCGATATTTTAGGTTGATGTACCAGTTGTTGACTACTTGTTAGGTATTGTAACAGACACGTTCAAAACGATTTTCTTGCTTTTGTTTTTATTCTGTTTTTAATGTCTCACGATCTTTTTTTTTCACTTTTTAGTTTAGCGAGTAAATAATTTCTCAACTTTGTTGATGACGAATTGTTATTAAAATAAAAATACTTTGGGGAAGATAATTGGGAATGTTATGAAAACATTAAGAAATTACAAGTTCATATATTGTTTTGGTGAATATTTGACTTTGTTTTTTTCTTCAACAATACTTTTACGCAATAAAAAGAGAATGAAATTTTTTGTACTGTTAACGAAAAATGTTAGTATAAAAATATGTTCCCTGAGCAATTAGTTATTTTATTTCTTGAATTTTTAAAATTAATTTATTTATTTTATATTATTATTTTTATATAATTTTAATTAATTAATTAATTAAATTAATTCATAAAATCCAACAAAACTCCTAAATTTGTAATATATAATTATAATTTGTTTTTCTACTCGTTTGGTCTTCAAGATTCTTCTAAATTTTATTTAAAAAATATTCCACTGGATTAGAATAAAATACCTTTAATTTTTTAGTCTCGTTATCTGAATTAGAATTTGATTTTTTTTACGTTTTAGTCTCTAGTTTAATCAAAATAATATGTAACACGCGTCAAACGTATGACAGAAATGATGAAATCTGATGTCATGATCCGAGATAAATTCAATGAAAATTTATACATTATTTTGTCGACTATTCTATGCAGACTAGTCTATGCGATTATCGTGCCTATGTTCTTTCTTCTTTACGCGATCTTCACCTACTTTAAGTATGAGGACGATGCGATTGAGTCTCTTGAGAATCTCCAGCGTCCTCGACTCGTCGAGACGCTGACATGTTTCCTTTCTGTACGACGCACCTTCGACGCAGGGATCCGATCTGTTATAGTCTTCGACTTCCGTATTGAACAACCCCCTAACCGAGTCAAGTTCGTAGATAATCTGCTTGAACCACAACTCGTACGCTAATAAAAATGGAATTACTACACTGTTAAAAAAGATTGTAAATTTACTGTGACAAGTAATATGAAATTTACAAAACTGATATGTGAATTAATGATTAGCATAACATTCACTGTAAAATTACCATTAGTAGAGTAAATTTATGTACGTAAAGATTAAATTTTCAAATATTTTAAATGAAATTTACAAAACTTCTGTAGTAATCTAGTTGTAAAATTTTCGTTAAGTTCTTGATGTTAGTTAAATAATTTGTAAATTCATATACATAAGACTTTTTTGTGTGTATAAAAATTAGTAGTTCATCATCATGGAATTTTTCAAGACATTAATGTTCATGCGTCTTGGGAACAAAAATATTGAATGAGTCTAATAAATTTTCAGTCAACCACAAAAAATACAAAATACAAATTTCTTGCATTTTGTAAATTTCTCAAATATTTTTCAGTATTTTAATTTAAAATATCTAATACATATTCAGAAGAAATTTGTGGTACAGGTTGTGAATAAAAACTTCCATTCTGGTACTGTAATTTTCTAGTTAATTTTTTTAACAGTGTATTTGCTCAAACGTTGCAATCGTTTGGTCAAATATATCTTTACCTTGATGAGTGACGATGAAGAGGTGCTCATCGTGAACTTCTTTGCCGTATTCTGCGCTGAGTAGCCTTTGTGAAGAGAGTATTTTATCGAGGCAGAGATATTCCCCGTATAAAAGTCCAGCATTTGGGCCATCTGTTAGTTGATCACCATCCTGAGTCAGGTCCTCGCTGTTATAGACAAAAAAAATACAGAATATTTATAAACAACAACAAAAAAGCCCTCCAACACGTGCCAATTTGAATGATGCAAATTTTTGTCTCAATCACATTAAGCTGACCCCTGAACTCAAGGGGATAAGTAAGCATCTTACTAATGGGTCATTCCATACCAGAGTTGTAAATGCTTAATACTTATAGAAATAATGATGATGATACGATCAGCTCTATAATTATGATTTTATAATAATAACATGTAGCGATTGTAATACGATGATTAAACTTTGGAATGGCTGCAAAAATTATTATTTTTCAATAAAAATTCACGGTAATTCTTTTGAAAAAATGGAAAAAAATAAGTATTGCATTAAGAAAGTAATGCATTACGTATTTCTTCCATTTTTTCCACTATTTCTTGCAATATTAAAGCAAAAATTAGTATTTTTTTTCAGCCATTCAAATCTATTTTATAATCACTACATATTATTATTATGAAATCATAATTACAAAACAAATTGTACTGTAAACTATATCCCATGAATTAATGGGGATTTACAACTCTGTTCCATACCAAGTGGGCCACCCAAATTTAGCATGGATGCAAAAAGTGTTCACTGTAAAAAAAATCTACTTGAAATTTAATATACTTTTACTGGAACTTTTTATTCATAAACTTGTATATTAAATTTAGGATACAAGAGTAATGTAAAATTAATGTATGGTACAGCACATTCAATAATTTACTTTAATTTTACAGTAAAAGTACTCGAATTTTAATAATTTGCTTTAATTTTAATGGAAAAGTACATGAATTTTATACCACAATTGTATATTAAATATCGATAACGAGGTTATGAATAAAAACTTCCAATTTTTTCTAACAGTGTTCGTAACTTTTTGAAATGTTGTTTAGAGTATCACGAACATCCATAAATTATTTCAGAATTTTAGCACCTTTCTTTTTCCCAAATTTAAAACGATTTTTTTATTTCATTTTTTTTTAATTCGCTGTGCATACAAAATCACCGAACGTACAGAATATTTATACCTGTATAAAATTTAAGTTTTTGAATGTACTTATTAAATTAAAAAAAATTCCATAGCCACTCAAAAAAAAATTTCCGCCATTTTCTGACAAAATAATGTAATAATTTGTAATAATATTTTTCTCAAAATTACACAGAATTTTCATTATTATGCTTACAAACTACAGAAAAATTGGCGTGATGGTAAATGAACCACTTGGTATGGAATGACCCTAATCTTGTCTTGTTAAACATAAACGTAAAATTTTAAAAAATAAAAAATGTTGGACCTGATACATTTTTCGTTCGCGAATTGTGGTCAAAGATAATTCGTGTTACAATTTGAAAACAACCGGTGAGTGGCCACCTTCGGGATAAATCGAAAAGCAATAGCCCCCGGTCAAGATCAGACAGAATCGTCATGTGGGGCAACATTAATTTTCTTTTTTATGTTAGCGTCGATTCGTTTACCGTGACTCTAGATAGAAGGGTCACGAGATTATCATTTTAAGCTATCCATGTATGTGAATTATTGCATCATATAATTTAAAGACAGTCAGTTTTTTTCGAATAGAAAAATCTTAAGGTTAATTATATTCTTGACCGTTAATTACAGTAGAGCGTCGATTATCCGAACGTCAATCATCCGAACGATGATTTGGTTTATCCGAATCGTCAATCATCCGAACAGCGATCAGTTTATCCGAATTTTCGGTTTGCCGAACGAAAAAACCGAAAAAATCCTCGATTTTTTTTCAAGAAAATAGCATATTATATAGAGTCCGGCGGTTTTATCAGAATATATAATATATTCTAACAATGATATATTAAAAATATTAATTTTCGATAAATACATATTATATACATATATGTATTATATTATACGTATATATTCTAATATTTTAAGCGTTTCAGTTCCTCCCTCCCCTTTCACAAAATATTGATGTTCGGTCATCCGAATTTTCGATTATGCGAACGATTGCCGGTGCCAATTAGTTCGGATAAGCGACGCTCTACTGTAATATTTTGTAACAACTTTGGGATCATTAGAAGCATTCGAATTGCTTTCCTTTTCTGGTTATCATTGAGTTTTAATATAAAACCTGGCATTAATTTATTATTGCCGATATCCCACGACTTAAAATTAATTTTGAGCTTAGATCGTATTATTATTAGCAGGTACTTAGTATTTTTAATCGATGTAACTTACATGCCATTTCCCATAGGGCAGGCCATACTTCTATTTTGCTTTATCGTCTATCAACACTTTTAATGAGTAAAACAACACTGTTCTTAGCACTCGTGTAATTATAAGAAATATAGACTTGTTTGGGTTAAAATTATAATTGTTTTAAACAGTCATTATTATCGAAGATTTTCACTGATCAGGTAAGGTTCTAGAAAGATAAAATTTTTTTTATTGTTTGTACGATTACTTAACGTTGAATTTCCCAGGTTAATTTTGCTATTTCACTGTGATCTTAATTTTTATATTATTCATTTAACAACAAAATCAACAGAATTTATTGTCATAATATTTGTATTCAATATCGGCATCGAGCAATATTTATCACTCACGCGTATATTTATTTAAAAATTGTTGAGAAACTTTCAAACTATTGCACAATTTTATTTTCAAATAATGCTAAAACAAAATGAGGAGATAAAACCCACATGGAATTTTAAATGTGTGAAACATATGCAAAAACTATATTTGCCTATATATCTCATATATGAAATATATGTGGTATACATATGACATATAAAATATATATGAATATATGCAAGATATAGTTTTTTTACATATACATTTCGATATGAGGACAGTGGAATAGCAACGTTAAAAATTAATAAGCACAAAAATAACAAAATTATTAATCGATACGGATTTATTACTGTGCAAAGAGAGCAGGTCCGTAAGTTATTTGGTGCGAGCTCGTGCGTTGCGCGCCAGAAACTGGCGCATACTCGTGTACGTCGACTTACCCTCTGCTTACGTTTAGACAGAGTCTTGAAGATAGTTTAATTGTCCAATGGGAGCGTATGCACAAGAGAAAGGCCATGGTAGGTATGACATATAACTACTATGCTTCTTTCTGAACTCAGTTTTAAGAGGCCTGTAACTCTAAATTGTTATTTTTATTTTCATTGTCATCATATTATATCAGTTATTGGACCGAGTTATTGTACACTTAAGTTCCTAGTTCCAAAATTTACCTGTTTAAGCTGAGTGTTTGCTGTTTTTTTTCTTTTGGGGGAGGTTGAGAATCTTAAGGTACCTTATGAGCCCTTCCCCCCTGGTGAAAATATTTCTCTGATAATTTGTCTGAAAAATCTAACCGAACGTTCATCGACTTTCAGAGTAATTCTGGAAATGATGGTCGGCTAACCATGCGGAAAATATAACAAAAATGGTTTCCGAATATAGAAGTGAAATAGACTTAAGAATATGAACAAAGTTCATAGTTTTTCAGAGAACGTTTTCAGGAAAAGTCAGAGTTTTTCAGAACAATCAGAAATATTTAGATATAGAAAAATCTTTGAATTTCTCTGAAAAGTGCGAAATTTTCAGAGAAATTTTCAGCGAAATTATCAGAGAAATTTTCAGAGAAACTTTCAGAGAAATTTTCCACCACTGGTAAATAGTTGGATCACCTAAGCAATTTTTCCATGTAAAAGATTTAAACCAGAGCG